>OY757034.1:10165000-12565000 GCA_963582015.1 Xanthorhoe designata | reverse complement strand
GGAGGGACTCAATGGATTCACTAACTATTCTTGGTCTGTATCAGCTTGCAATTCAATCGGAAGCTGTTCTCGGAGAAGCCCTAAAAATGTCATTTTAATTAGAACCAAAATTGGTAAGCCTAGTAAGCTTAAATCTTTGAAAATTGATAGTGAGATTATAACATGGGAGAAGTCTAATAAACATGAAGAAATTGTAAGCTATCAGATAATGAAAATCATAGACGGGAAAAACAAGATGATATACAATACATCTAATTTATCCTACCGTATTAGCAAGTGCGATGGAGCAATCGAAACGTATCAAGTTAGAGCGATAAACTATGAGCAGCCACACAACGACGCCGTCGCACTGACGGATATGCACGACTATGAAAAGTATACAATAAAACAAAACACGCCTTTAGAATACGTAGGAGAATGGAGTGGTCCCATAACAGTAGACTGCAATAGTGGCTTTTCAACAACATTTATTGTCATAGCAGTAGGTGCGGGAATTCTTTGTATTTTTGTTGTTGTGTACGAATTGATAAAACTTTACAAAAGAAAAAAGAAATGCGCTCCACCTTCCGTGACGTACCTATTGCAATGAATCAGCAATTCATTTATTATTGTTTTCCTAAAATGATTTAACTTATAGCTTTTATATTGAGTTCTCCACCGTTGCAATTGTTTCATGGAATTTAGAGATTGAAACAAAAACATCCTAACTAACAACAATATTTTTTATTTTATTAAGATAGACCTTCAATAGGGATAACCTAAATTATGTTTAATAAAAAAACCATTAAAAATGTCTGTAGTTTTTATTCTAAATGATAGGGGCATATTAATTAATAAGGTACCATGCACCTTAATAGGAGGAGTAGGAGTTCAGAGGTACGTTTTTGTTGTTTATTCAATCTATTTTCAATTTAAATTCCAAATAGTAAGTAACATAAAGAATAATTGATTGGGGCTATGGATTACTAGTAATTCATGATTCTAAAATCATGACATAGTTTAAGCAAAGTCGCTTCACGCGTTTATACGCTTACATCTTTTAATCATTTTATTTTCATCAATAGACAGAGTGATTCAAAAGAAAGTTATATTTATAATAATGATTTCAGGTCAAATCGAAGTTTTCACATGGTCGGCGTCAGGGACCATAGTGTCCGAGGCCCTGGCCGCCTCGTGTCCCACCGTGGTCGTGTACGTCATGGACACCGTACGCTCCGTGTCTCCCATCACCTTTATGTCCAACATGCTGTACGCTTGCTCTATACTGTACAAGACACGCCTCCCCTTTATAGTGGTTATGAATAAGGTAAAGCAATAGTACTAGAATAGGGAGTAATATGAATGAGACAGGGCTAATTATATATGAATATGCAATGAGAGTTCGCACATGTTGTTGTGTCCCAAAGGCACAGCTTATGCCTACAGTTCGGATCTAAAACAACAACATTTTAAGAACATTCTCTTGGGGAGTCGTATTTATTCATTAATATTTCCAACATATTTTCTTATCAATGACATAATGACGTCGTTCATCATGACAAATTATTCCCAAAGTGGAATTATAATAAAAAATAAATAAATATCCTTGGACATTTCACACGACGTCATCTAGTCCCAAGCTAAGCAATTTAATGCTTGTGTTATGGTAACCAGATGACTGATAAACTACATAGATACATTTTTTTTGTAAATACATACTTAATATACATAGAAAACACCCAGACACGAAACAAATATTTGCAGATCATGCAAACATTTGTCTCGCAGCGGGGATCGAACCCGCAACCTCTGCGTCTCAGGCGGGCTTTCGCCCACTGCGCCACAGAGGTTGTCAAATAAGGAAGAACATAATAAGGAAGAACAAAAGCGCTCAAGCCTACGAGACGGTTTTTCACCGGCGCCGGCGACGGCGAAAAGACGTGTCTACGTTCGCCGCGCAGTATAAAGTATGGCGGTGTAGGGCAGGCCGTGTTAAAACCGTCTCGTGGCATGAGCGCTAATTCTTAATTTTGTCGCTTCTATTAGTGCTCATTCTAACGCAAGGTTTTTTCACGTTTCAGACTGACGTAGTGGACAATGCGTACGCAGTGGAGTGGATGCGTGACTTCGAAGCGTTTCAAGACGCACTGGACGCGGAAGGCACAGAGAGCGAAGGCGGTGCCAGCTATATTGGCAATCTGACGCGCTCTATGGCGTTGGCTTTGGACAACTTCTACTGTGATTTAAAGTGCTGTGGCGTTAGTGCGCACACTGGTGATGTAAGTCAAAATGAGACAGGTTCGATTAAAATAATCAGGTCCGTTTACTCCCACCTGTTCTGTTGTAGTTCTGTTGACAGAACTACTGGGATTTTTGCCCCCATTAGTTCTGTGACTTAAAAGACTATGCTTTTCACCTGACTTTTATCTCTACTATTCCTACCTGTTTTGTTGAGTAATTCTGATGACAGAACTACAGATAATTTTGCCGCATTTCTGCTTTTTTTGAGACCTATGGAGGCTTATGTCCAGCAGTGGACGTCCTACTGCTGAGATGATGACTTACATTCTAGTACCATGTCAAATAAAAAAAAAATAATTAACGTGATACATAAAATGCTAAAATGAGGAATGTGTAGAGTGTTTACTAAATCGTGTCATTGCCTAATCTTCCTGAATGTTCAATGATAATAAGCTTATGGTCATTTTCATAAAGATTTCAATTTATTATTATAGGTTTAAATAATGTTTTTTTCTTATGTCAATGAAAAGAGATTTAATATCCGTTTTAGCTAAAGTAACGTGTAACTAATATGTAACTTTTTCAATTTGATCATGTTAGCGCTGAATTTCGGTTCTCAAATGTAAAAAATTTTGTCGCTTAATGTTGTGAAGCGTAGAGTTCGTCAAAAGTGGACGATTTATCGCTTAAATTATTAAAAAACACAAACACAATACAAAACGTGATTGACTTTTTGCCTCCTGTGAGGATTGAACTCACGACCCCTGGTTTACAAGACCAGTGCTCTGCCACTGAGCTAAAGAGGCGATGAGTTGGCGTGTGAAATAAGCATCCTGCTATTTTTAGATATAAATGGCAAGTTGTTTCTGTTTCTGCTATAATATTTACTAGGTTTTGCCCGCGGCTTTACTTGTAAAAAATTGCCTTCATTAAAATCTGTTCAGTTATGTTGTCGAAAAACAACAAACGTCCTCTCAATCTTTTTAACATTTTATCATATTATTTATTAGTAAAATTATGTATTATTTTTCAGGGTATCGATGAATTTTTCAAGTTGGTTGACCAAGCAGCGGAAGAATATGAAAAGTAAGTAAAGATTTTCATACCTTCATCGAGGGTTCCGCTTCGGCCGTTCCTTTATATTGTTATTTATAACATTTTTCGTTTTCCAGGGATTACAAAGCAGATTGGCTGAAAATGCGCGAAGAAAGGCTTGAAGAGGAAAAACAGAAAGAAGAAGAACTCAAGTCGGGAAAATTAGGTATTTTTTCAATCTTATACGTTCGTTTGAGCTCTTAGGACTTTACGTCCCTGGAACTCCCCCCTAGATCGTTACTACCACAATACATAATGCTAAGGCTCAACCCACACCAAAAGAGCATCGAAGAGCAGCGAAGCGGAGCGCAGTTTCAGTGCCATACGAATTTCAACTTTATTTTAATTTCTATAATACTTATTATCGCAGAGAAGGCGCGCGTATTCGAATTCGCCAGAATTCCCGCGAAGCCGCGGGCATCCTCGCGACTCGTTCGAGTTTCTCATGCGATAATAAGTAAAATAAAGTATGACACTGAAACTGCGCTCCGCTTCGCTGCTCTTCGATGCTCTTTTGGTGTGAGTTGAGCCTAAGACAACGCAACAAAGCAAACACAAAAATATTGTTTTTTTAATATTTCTCAGTCACTAAATAACTTTTATATTACAGCATCTTTAAAAATATTATCGGGACTTAATCGCGTATCAATATTATTTATTTACCTCGACGTTTCGATGACATTACAGTCACCGTGGTCACGAGTAAATGAATAATATTGATACGCGATTAAGTCCCGATAATATTTTTAAATACGTTTTCAAGTCGCGATAGTTTAAAGAGTTTTATTACAGCATCTAGCGGGGCGGGCCCTCGTCGCGGTTTGATAGAGGAGGTGCCGATGGGGCGGGAGCTCAGCGATATGTACCTCAAGCATCCCGCTAACGAGAGCTCCAGTGACGACGAGGGCACGGAACAGGAACGGGAAATAGGTGACTAACTTATACCTTTATTAATCAATCAATCAATCAATCATTTATTTATTTTCTCTCACAAACAATACATATAAATACAGGAAAATAAAATAAATTTAAAAATAAATAAATGCAGTTAAAATAAAAATAATCCAAAAATGAGTGTCGGTTCTAACTTATTACAAAGAAATGTTGTGAGAGACTGGTGCCTGAAATAGGTATAGAAAATAACCTGTGTTACGGGTCACCAGTCTACTTCACTGATTTGCATAGGAAAAACCTAAACAATAAAATGTTGAACAAGAGATAGAAAGTGAATATTAAATATAGCCTATGTTCATTCGGAAAGTCCATGCTACACATCGGTGAAAGAATTTTTGAAATCGGATGAGTAGTTTCGGAGATCACCCCAAACAACTTTACCTCTTTATAATATTAGAAGAAAGACGATTAATATCAAGAAGACAGACAAAGGCCATACACAAAATCGTAACCCTGATCCCGCAGTACCAGATAGCCTGGAAACTTTAAAACATCAATTTTATCCAAGAAATTTCAATTACTTTCTAGTTAAAATTATCTAAAAAAAAATTTATATTGAATATTGTTGCTACCTACTACTTTTTTTTTTTTTTTTTTATCAACCTGTCTCGTCCCACTGCTGGGCAAAGGTCTCCCCCAAACTCTTCCAACCGTCTACTACTAAGTATTGAAATTTCTTGGATAAAATTGATGTCTATACCAAAGACGATTAATATATAGAAGACAGACAAAGGCCATACACAAAATCGTAACCCTGAAAATGGCCCAAAACGGAAGTTTAAAATTCAATATTTCATGATAATATTTCACATAGTTTGTTGTTGATGACTGAGTCCCAAGGCTAGATGACGGTGTGTGGAATGTCCAAGGATATTTAGTTATTATTATTATCTCTTGACGACGAGCTCGACTCCTACTGTCCACAATGGACTACACTAGCTCACAATAGAGAGGAGTAGAGAGAAGGAAGGGAGGCCTTTGCCCTGCAGTGGGATGATACAGGCTCCTAATAATAATAATAATGCATTTTTATAGTGTTATACAGGGTAGACACCGGTATGTGTCTCCATCACAATAAGATCAAAACTGTCAAAAGGGCCTCTGTGTGTTGGCTTCGGCCCCATGCATGCCTATCAAAGGTCCGGGACTCCATAGTTCCGAGATACGAATGTTGACAAACATAATAATAATAATAATTAATATCTCTGTATCTGACTTATCCTTGACTCCGTCACCAGAATTGGTTACTTACTCATACGAACTACTACTACTATCCTTTGAACATATCCAGAGAGGTAGATGTTTCTTTGTCTCTGCCCATTGTACAATTAAAGAATTTTAATTCATTCAATTCTTTATTTCCTGTTTCAGACGATCCTCCGGAGGATGTGGCTGCTTTCCAAGAGTTCCTCAGGAAACACATAAAACCCGAAGGCACTGATAATAAAACTTAGTACCTACTTATTGTTATGCTTTCTGTAAATATGGTTTATTTTTTAATAATAATACACAAAAAAACTGTTGGTAATGATTTTATTCCGTAAAAATAAATAACAGTTGCCATCAAAGCATGATAACAATTATGTATTCAATTAAGTATATCAAATTAAGTAAAACCACAGTGCGTACTATCAATCAAGATTACAATAAATCATGATTAAACATACATTTACGGGTATTTATCGCTATTTACCTTTATTTAATTTTAATTTTATCCCGACGTTTCGACTGGATTGCACAGCCGTGGTCGCGGGCACCATACTCCCACGCGGGGGTAAATAGCGATAAATACCCGTAAATGTATGTTTAATCATGTGTTCTGATCGCGAAAGTTAAAAAAAATACAATAAATCATTTAAATAACAGAAATGTATAATAATTAATTTTGCATTCTAAAATTAAAAACTAGGCCTAAACAAAAGTGCAACCTTTCCCAATATGTGCATTTAAATCTGCTTTCCTCTTTGTATTCGAAGTATACACAAAAATTAAAAAATTAAATTATACCTACCGAAAATCGAAATATAAAATCGTTTGACTCTCAACTGATAAAGTTTTCCTAGAAATATATTGAATGATTTTGTAGTTTTTGAGTCTGTTTAGTGCCTACAACTAATTTTGCAATACGCTCTAAAAAGCATTATTGACAATCGATAATCCAACAAGTAAAATTATAGTTCTATAATATTACGTGTACCTATCTAAAATATACTTTGCATTGCATAGTTTCGAAGTACAATTTAATTGTCAAGAGAACACTGTCGATCACAAAGTCAGCAACTGCTGCCTTCTATTTGTACATACTGGCACAGAATAAATAATAAGTACAGAAGACCCACTTCGCAAAAACATTCATTTATATAGCGACTCTACGACGCAACAAAGTGCAATACGCGATCTCGTGCGCATCGTTAAAAGTGCCATTTAATTCTTACAAAGTTATCTATCATAAATAAATCTCTCACTGTCCAGCGCGTTAATAGTTCCGGGGACGCGCGTAAACACACGCAGCCCGGAATTTTTCTACCTAGACCATTGAGTTACTATACAAAAGAGTCACAATCTAATAGCTGAAAACACTCAACAAAAAGTCCGAGCAAATTCAATGTTCTACAATGACATTTGACATTTGAAAGTAGAGTTATGTTAATGCTCAATGTCGCTTGTACGCAAAAATGTAAAACTCGGCGCACTACGTAGCGTGAGCCGAGTTTTGGCGCTGACATTTTATTTGTCTGATTGTGACTCTATAGATTGTACCTCAATGACCTAGCATATAATTCCATACTAGACCGTTTTGATACCGTCAAAATAAATAGGTAATTTTAGGCGTTGGATTCAGCATCAGAGGCGTGTGTTATGTATTTTCGTGCATAGTAACATCGGACAACACACCTGAGTATACAAAGTACGTATCATAATTTAACCTGGCTGAATTTTAAATGTTTCTTTTTATTAGCTTGGATCTGAAAGAAAATTACATTTTGAAACACCTTCACAATTTAATCACAGACATTTGCAATTTACAATTTATATCGATGTTCCGCTGATGTGTCGCTACACTTGACCGCAAGTGGCATTATCGCTTCCGTGCTTCGGAGGGCACGTTAAATTGTCGGTCCCGGCTTTTAAAGTCTTTAAGCCATGACGGAGGCCTTAAGGCGGCCTAAAAACTCCGTCACCAGAGTTGGCCACTTGCTCATACGAACTTACTTACTTTAACCCCCGGTTCCTTTATCCAACGTACGGATGTCCGTAGGTCGGTCGTCATAGCAACGTTGTTTATTCAACACAAAATGTATGAGACTTTTTGACAGGGGGCGTATCATCAGTTTTCGAGTGGTATAGTTAACTATCCTCGCTCACGTGTCAAGTATTCTAAATGTATGGAATTTTTAGTTCATGCAAGTTACCGGGGCCGGCGCTGCACTGGATTTTCATACATTTGTGATACTTGACTCGCTAACGAGGACAGTATCCAATACTATGGTTAACTCGTGATAGACCCCCAGATAACAACGTTGCTATGACGACCGACCTACGGACATCCGTCAGTTGGATATAGGAACCCATAAGTTATACCAAGGACGATAAAGGTGTCACACTAGGAACCGTGATTCTAATATTGTTATAATCGCGCTCCCGCTCCAGATGACGCTCTATTTTGAGCGTGTTATAAAGTTACCAACAATTTCCGATTTGTTCCGCTGGTTGTATTTGTGATGTCAACCAGTATAAGTGATATAAATCTTTACAAATTACCAACAAAAGGTAAGGAATGTCCAATTTATTAAATTCTATGTAAAGGAAACACCTAGCGACATCTATCATGCATTTTAATAACTAATTTTAGAATCACGTTTTGAAGTATTGGATGAGCAGTCCTTTTATCTATATCGTCCTTGGTTAGGCTCAACTCACACCAAAAGAGCATCGAAGAGCAGCGAAGCGGAGCGCAGTTTCAGTGTCATACGAATTTCAACTTTATTTTCATTACTATAATACTTACTATCGCATGAGAAACTCGAACGAGTCGCGCGGATGCCCGCGACTTCGCGGGAATTCCGAATACGCGCGCCTTCTCTGCGATAATAAGCATTATAGTAATGAACATAAAGTTGAAATTCGTATGACACTGAAACTGCGCTCCGCTTCGCTGCTCTTCGATGCTCTTTTGGTGTGAGTTGAGCCTTATACCATAGGTTACACCAGCGGTGATACACTATTGCTGTGTATATTCGTATTGAGTCCATTACATTCTGTCGTGGGTTTGTCTCCGCGCCCAGCTCGCTCCAAGGCTGCGTCAGGCAACTTCCAGGCCGCGTGGTGAGACAGACAACCCAACTTGTCCGTGTACGCCAGGGCTGGGTTCGGCCAGGTATTGGATGTGCTGCCTATTGATGTGTACCTGGAACAACTTAGGTTACACTGGCTGCTCCACGCGGCTTCCCACGCGTGGGAAGAAAGAAAGAAAAAATCATTTATTCTTGTAGGACCTCAAGGATCACTTAAGTTTCGTTTTACATGCTAGGTGATTCTAATGCCTGTTCCAACGCGACTCCGCGAAGATGCAGCCTATGTCCCTTCTCAAGGTCTATTCTATCTCTGTACCAAATTTTATAGAAATCGGTTCAGTGGTTTAGGCGTGAAATCGTATCAGACAGACAGACAAAGTTTCGCATTTTTAAGTAGAGATTATGTAGTAAGTACATAGGGACTTACTCGGCTATTTTATTTCGCAGCTGGCGCACTGTCTGACTGCCCAGCTGTTAACACAGCCGAAATGTCGATCTTACTGATAGTTTAGTCTTCGGCGTTATATGCTTCGTGGCCGAGTGGTCAATAAAAGGTGATCGCTTGTATCACGCGGGTTCGAATCCCGTCGAAGTCATAAACTTTGAGTAAGATTTTTCATTTAGCGGAGATGGCGGGACGAACTCAATGATCCCTCCACCAGCTGGCTGACAGAAGCCCTACACCGGGGACAATGTAAAAAGGGAGGGGAGGCCTCCGCCCAGCAGTGGGATCTAGTTGGCTGTTTAAATAGATTTAGATTAGAAGTTGTATTAAATAGTTTTTCTTAAACTTTCCCGATCACAATTCATATTTATAAATACATGTACACGGGGTTTTATCGCATTATTTACTTTATTTCTTTACTTCCCGACGTTTCGGCTATGTTGCAATAGCCATGACCCCGTGTACATGTATTTATAAATATAAATATAAGTTGTATATAGTTACCCGATGCGTCGATGGGCTTGCAACCTGTCACGTATGGAAAGTTAACTTCTGCAAAAAGTGGGCATGTACCAAATATGTAGGTACACTATTTGGACATACCTCTGACTACCCCCTTAGACATCTTCAAAAAGATCTAAAAATTGCCTAATGATCTGAAAGAAATGTCTACCGCTCCCGGGATACAGTCGTGATCATATTTAATTTATGTTATGTTATGTTATGAGCCTGTAATGTCCCACTGCAGGGCAAAGGCCACCCTTCCTTCTCTCCATTCATCCCTGTTTTGGGCCACTGTGGACCAATCCTTTAGATGTGACCAATCCGAGTGGACGCCTCCTAACAAAAAACGACCTCGCGGCAGACCACGCCGTAGATGGAAAGACGAGTTAGATGCCCATATTTAATTTATTTAATTTAATTTAATTTATAGTTACCCTTGTTCGTAGAGAGTGCAGTAAGGCACGCGGCGCTCCAGCACGTAGCTCCAGATCTGATGATACGTCCAGTTCAGCAGCGGGGACACTCGCACGAGGCGCGGCCAGCTGCCGTCCGTCTCCTACACACGGACAGACAACACTTTGAAGCGTCTTCAGAGACTTCACTCAAACTCGCCGAGCCATTTTTGTAAACAAACTGACTGTTATTTTACACTCGTAAAATTTAATTGCTTGGGTTGCTTGACCAAGTTGATAGAAAAAAATATTTACTGTGAAAGTTCTAATATTTTATGTTCGGGAATGAAGTAACTACCATCGCATCTCTTGTGGGTAAGGCTGAAAAACTAATTTCTTCTTCTTCTTCTTCTTCTTTATTTTGGCTTCGCCGGCTTTTGCCACGCATTTAGCCTCTACCATGTCAAAATAATTCAAGTTATTAAAGTCAAGTCAAAGTCATGTCATAGTCAACGTCAGTGAAGATGTGGATTCTTTACTGAAGCAATCTACGGACTTTTTGAGAGAACTCGAAATGCAATGATATTCTGTTTTGTTTTATTTGCTCACACTTATGTACGTTCACGAACACTTAACAGTTAATAATCCACCATCATTACACATTAACATTCGCTAAAACACAAGTTTTGGAAAATAAAAGAAAAAAGATATCTTGACATCTCGAATTCCCGTCAAAGAGCCAAAAACTGATTTCACAACCAGACAGAAACTGACATTTAATTTTTATCATGCGGGTGTTTTTCACTTTAGTTCTAAAGAAACAAGAAACTGATATTTTGTTACCACTATCGCTCCCTGGGATACAGTCGTGATCATATTTTTTTAAGTTTAGTTATTTTAAAATTTAGTTTTTATCATGCAGTTTTAGATTTGAAAGTAAAGTTGTATTGTCAACAAACCTGCATGAACTCCAGCTCGGCGCTGTAAGGGTCGGTCCGCCGCGTGCCCATGAGACAGGCCTTCAAGTTGTGGTCTTCCGCCAGCAGCCGCCGCAGCGTCCCCCGCAGCTCACCCTCGCTCACCACCAAGCTCACCTGGTACTGAGTCTCTATATCTTTAACAAACTCTTCGATCTCACGGAACGGACCTAGAAACATTCATCATTAGCTTAATTTATCTAGGTACAACTAATTTCGGATATGAAAAATCTTACTAAAAGTTAACGGTTCCGGCAGGATTCGAACCTGCGTAGATACAAGCGATCGCTCTTAAGGCTTCGGAGCTGTACGAGTGCCCCATACAAACGTAATACCATAACCATTTGAAATTTGTGCATATGTTCAGCATAGTATGGTATTATTCGTATTAGGATAGCATTTATCTAGGTCTCTGCCAAAAGCTTTTTCAAAATACTTAGCTAAAGTGAAATTAAACCGAATCGCATTTTGCATATTTTTACATCATAGAAGACATGTTTTCTTTATATTTATTTAGACACTAGAATATTTTAAGTTTCCTTCTGTTAGAAACATAGCTTATATGGTCTAGTAACAGAAAAACAACACTGTGTGAAGAATAAAAACAATTTTCAGTCATAATTTTTGGGACTACGGGAGACAACCAAATTTCTTGCAAAATAGCTATGACAACCAGTCTGGCGAATGTACTATTCAAACAGACGATAATTATATGAAACGCCCCGGAGTTTTAATGGCTGCTACAACCACAGAACATATATACTCTGACGAGGCTTCAACCCGTTCGAATAACGAAGAGCACTGACAACTCTGTAGAGCTATACTAAAATAGGACACTCCGACATAGACGGATTATAGTAAGAATGAACGAACGAGCGTAAGAACGAAGAAGAAGAAGAAGTACACCATCATCCATCATTAGTCTGTGGCTACATCAAGGAAGATGTATTTTCTCTATGGGCTACATTCTACATTCTCTTTGGTCTGTCCACTGTCTGTGGTGTCATGTCAATTCACGTCTCACGAAGTCTTTCGAATTTTAGTTTGTTGACAATTTGACAATTATTTATTTGTTACAGAAAATTTAATCTAAGGCGTGAAATCATAAATAAAGATACGTGTAAAACATTGTTATTCAATAGTTTTCTGTAGTGTAATAGTGTGTTTAAGTAATATGAGTAAAATCAATGTGAAATTTGCAAAAACATGCCGCGAAGGAGTGCAAAAACGCATTTTTATGGCTCAATTTCCTCTATAATATGTAGATCGGTAAGCAATTTTATGCCATTTATTTCCAAAATTTGGTAAAATAATGATACAATTCGTAAAAGTTTTTGCAAGAAAATTTTCTCATACCGTATGTAGGTAAACAATTATAGTGCTTGACCATAGCTGGGCATTAACTCGTTAATCCGTTAATCGTTAATTAACGAAGTTAACATTTTGATTAACGGATTAACTTTTAAGTTAACTTTCAAAAATGTTAACGGACGCGTTAACTTCCGTTAATATGCGAGAAGTCCGTTAATCGTTAATCCAATGCCTAATAGTTACACACGGCACCGACAAGTGCCGGGCGGCGCGTGGCAGTGAGTGAAACAAAAACTAAACTAGATATATTTTGCCGGCGCGTGCAAGTGAGAAAGAAAACTGCGAAGAGATTTGTTTCGTTTGATGATTTCATTACTTAGCGCCGGTGCTTAGAGTGACTAGTGTTTTGTTCGTTTGTTTGTTGTTATTATAAATTACTGTCAGTGATCATTTTGCGTGTTGATAATTAATAAAAAAGAGTGCAGTGTAATTTAGTTAGATAGAAAAAGTGTACTGTGCAGTGTAGTAATTATAATAAATATTAGTAGCAGCTTTTTGTTTTGGCTAAACAATAGCTCGTGATATTATCTACATCCTTTGTCAGTTCAGTATCTAATCATCAGTCAGATCAGAGAGATAAAGCTAAAAATTTTATTCAATTATTTTTAGACAGAGCATTAGCCTCGAGTGGGGTACCCGCCGATATGCCCGGCGCCGGCGCAGCCTTATCGTTTTCGTTTTTTTTTTTTTTATTTTTTTAGTCTGTACTTGTTTGTAGAGATGCTGATTTGATTGATAGTTACAATTCAAAGTCAAACCGACATTTTCTTTTTATAGTTTATATTTTATTATAGTGTTAAACCACACTTAGGTTTCGGTTCTTTAACCGAAATATCATCTTACTGATAGTCGTCTTCGGCGTCAAGGGTTTCGTGTTCGAGTGGTAAGGCAGCCCGGCTTAAGGGTGATCGCTTGTATCTCGCGGGTTCGAATCCCGTCGAAACCGTAAAACTTTTAGTAAGATTTTTCATTTGTAATTTTCTATCTATCAAAATTTGTTTGTTTTCCGAATTTAGTGTGCCAGTTGATCGAGAAAAATATTATTTATTCACGAAATATTACTAACCGGTGAGTCTCTAATACTTAAGGCTCAACTCACACCAAAAGAGCGGTGAAGGGCAGCGAAGCGGAGCGCAGTTTCAGTGTCATATGAATCTGAACTTTATTTTCATTACTATAATACTTTATTATCGCAGAGAAAGCGCGGCGCGTATTCCAATTCGCCGGTATTCCCGCGAAGCCGCGGGCATCCGCGCGACTTGGTCGAGTTTCTCATGCGATAATAAGTATTATAGTAATGAAAATAAATTTCAAATTCATATAACACTGAAACCGCGCTCCGCTTCGCTGAGCTTTGTTGCTCTTTTGGTGTAAATTGAGCCTAACGCAACGATAATAAGATGCAATTTTACACATATTAACGGATTAACGATTAACGTTAACTTGCGTTAATTCTTCCGAAATGTAACGCTTTAACGTTTAACGAAGCTAACTTTTTTTGTAACGGATTAACGATTAACGAAGTTAACCATTTGATTAACGGTGCCCAGCTATGTGCTTGACTATCAACCTAGATTTATCGATATCGATAGTTTGTTTTACGAAACTGGAATGATTAATTTGTTTGTTTGCTATGTTTATAAAGTTTTATTTTGTTTGGATTACCATAATTTATATGTAACTTAGATTTTATTTTATACCTATTAGGTTTTTAATTGAATCATGTACATTTTTAGGAGTAGGTAAACATGGATGTCACTACTTGGATGGGTGATCGCAAGTGGCACTATTACCATTATGTTTAGGTATAATATATTTTATATTGTTTTATTGTATAATAATACAACAATATTTGTTGCAGACAACCTACCAGAAAATCGAAGCAGCATGACGAAGCATAAACAAAAGCTTGATGATCATCGTCACTATATGAAAGTACCTGGATGGCAAACATTACATGAAAACACGGATATAAACGTCATTTTCTAAAAATTAATCCTAGCAAGATCGATTTATCGCCCCCAAAACACCCTATGTAGATGTTCAAATAAATGTATACTTACTTAAATTAATAATTAATTCTTTTATTTATGAAAAAAAAACCTACTAATAATTTAATGGAATCCAAAAATCCTAGCTACTGCTGATAGGTATCGATATCGATAAATTTTCGATAGTCACTAGGTACATCCCTAGATACTGCCAACATAGAGAATATAACATTTTTAAAAGACGCTGGCGTGACGACATAGATGCCTTCCATGAGGAGTGGTGGGAGGCGGCTGGTGATCGAAAGAAGTGGAAAGAGATGGGGGAGACCTTTGCCCAGCAGTGGGACACATTATAGGTTATTAAAAAAAAAAAAAAAATAATGTTGGCAGTATGTCGTGGTCAATGTTCTGTGGTCGTGGTTTGGTTTTGTTACGTTGGTCTTATTGTTCACTGGGTGATTAATACATCGTCTAGTGTTCGTTTTGTTTGTATGGCACTTCCGTCTCTTACTATTACACGCTCTTTGGAACGCGCGGCGGATTGACTTTGCCGAGCCACGTCACCGAATTCTTAAGCCGAGCTGCCCAACCACTAGGCTACGGACCCTGAAATATCCAATACCTAAGTGTGGTTTAACACTGTAAAAATAATAACTATAATTTCGGAAAGTCCATGCTTATTTTAAATCCTAACTTACATATCTAACATTTTTATAATTATTTTTAGAACTCATTAATTTTTTCTAATATTAATTTAGATTGAAGCGTGTGGCGAAGCTTGCTAAGACGTTCGTGATAGATCGTCGAAGTTAGCAAACGTTCTGAGCGGTCACTACTTGGATGGGGTGACCGCAAGTGGCATTTTCAGCTGAGCGCTTCCGTGCTTCGGAGGGCGCGTTAAATTGTCGTTCCCGGCTTTTAAAGTCCGTGACGAAGGCCTTTAGGCGGCCTAAAAACTCCGTCACCAGAGTTGGCCACTTGCTCCGAACGAATTTAGATAATAATAATAAGTTGTGCCCAGTTGTGAGTTGGCGAGTCTCCGTCCGCCATTTTATACATGTTCGTTAACATTGTGTCGGCGGGTGCCATAGTCCCCATAGTTCCCCGATAACCAGTCCACTATCATCACACTCCCATAATAGTCCAGTAGTAGTTTTCCACATCTGTAATAGTCCTGCACAGACCGGGGACTGCCTTTGGATGCATTTCTTGTGTTATTCAGGGTAGTCACCGGTATGTGTCTCCATCACAAACACATCAAAACTGTCAAAAGGGCCTCTGTGTGTTGGCTTCGGCCCCATGCATGCCTATCAAAGGTCCGGGACTCCATAGTTCCGAGATACGAAAGTTGACAAACATAATAATAATAATAATAAATATCCTTGGAAATTCCACACATTAGATGGTGTAGACTTACCAGTAGTCCGTATATAAACTATCTTCAACTGCTTCGCAATGTCATCTGTCCGGTACATCTCCCGTAGCACGTTCATGGTAATATCCAACAGCACCGTGCAGTCTTTGCCTCCGTTGAACGATAGGAACACCTCGTCTATCTTGTATTTGGTGAAGCATTCTCTTATCACCTGTGAATGTAGAAATAATGCTCAATAATCTACGGAGAAAACTGTCAACATAAAATAAAATAAAAAACAAACAGTAAGCACATAGAACCTCTTACAGATAAATCGGCCGTAAAAAATCCGAAACGTAAAACTCATTGATGACGGATTCAGACTAGTAATTTACTTTCAGATCGAAAGTAATCTAGCGTCCTACTTTATCTAATACTGGCTGCGCAGCGCGGGGTTACCTGCGGTGAATAGTTCCCGTTCCCGTGGGAATACCGGTATCAAAAGTAGCCTATTTTTTAATCCAGAGTCATGAGCGGCTAATTCGTTCATGTCCAGTGTATAAGCAATCCCGGTACCAAGTTTCATTCAAATCCGTCCAGCTGTTTGAGCGTGAAAGAGTAACAAACACACTTACACACATTTATAATACTTATTGTGGTTAGTTATTTGACATTAGTTCTCTATAACAAAACTGAACTGGCCAACTCTGGTGACGATTTTACTGCCTAGGTTATAATTGATGTAGGTATATGACCAAATCACAAATATACCTAGATAGAATATTCAAATGTGTCATAACATTGTTTTTTATCAAAATAACTTACCTGTTCAGTTTCTTGTAACACATCAGCGATATCTGGCAGATTCATGTCGACGACCTCGCGCTTCGGCTGCATTTTAAATACTGAAATAGAGAAAAGGAAACAAAGTTTCACATACACGTCAGAACATTTAATTCGAAGGTTGTAGTTGGCTAAGCCGTTTTAAATCAATTCGACAAGATACAAGCTGTATTGTCACAATGTAGATGAGCGACCGCCGGTGACTTAACTTAAATTAAGTAGGTGATTCGAATTTTACTACGTTAGTCGTATTCCTAGGGGAGACCTTTGCCCAGCAGTGGGACGATATAGGTTGAAGAAAAAAAATAGTCGTATTCCACTCAGAAACACGGACGTGGCCTGAACAAGTTTTATTTAAAGTATTTCAATTTTACGGATTGACCAAATTCGCTTATACAAGGGGCATTTATTTTGCATGCTTGAACTTGAAACCTTTTATACAAAGGTACGATGAGTACGACATCTACCAGGGCAAGGCTCAACTTTGTACTTAACGCATTCACTGCTCATGACGCACGTGGGCTAGTTGTGTTGTGAGCGGTCGGGCCATCAAGTAAAAGTTTAGCAGGTAAATCCAAGTGGATTCGCAGTTTTAAATTATGTAAATGATCCCTTTAAAATGCAAATCAAATTCACTACATCATTCAATTAATATGAACAGCTGCTGAAAGAAACTGGAGCCTCGCTTATGTTTGCTATTCATTTTCATAAATGTAATTATGTTCTTGCTTCGCTACAGTAGTTAATTGACAAACTCGTTGTAGCGACTTTATAGCCCGATAGGTAACGTGCCCTCCGACCGACGATGCACGAAAGCGCATTAGATTAGATCCATTGCGTGACAGTGCAGGCAGGATGTAGTTTAGAAGTAGTATGTAATAAGATGTTTAATTGTTTATGGATTCCGAAACAAACGGTCTACGGTAGTATGACAAGGAGATCATAAATAATGATGTTGTAAACAAATTAAGATTTTCTACAATTTTTTATCTCTGATAGTCCAGTGAAATCATGCATTTAAAAATAAAATTGTATGACTCATCCTACTATTTGGTAATAACTTTATTTAGATTTTACCTTAGTCAGTAAAAATAAAAAAAAATACATAAAATAACTTTTATTTCATACTGTTGTGTATACATAGTTCTTTATTGGTGTTTGACACTTCCTTTTGTAATTTTTCTTTAAATAATATTCATATGCAGTTACCTATTGTATTGTCAAGACAAATACTACTTATTACAGAACATTAAGCATGGTAAATTAACTGTTCAATTAGGTACAAAGTTTTTTAGCTGGAGGTTCACTATTTTCAGTAATTATTGTATCAAACAGAATATCTTTGGTCAGATTAAATGTCACTCGCATCATATCTTTTTTAGGAGATACCTTCCTCACATTGAAGATATCCACAATGTATGGAGTCATGTCACAGCTCATGTTTTCACACACTAGTTTCTTAGCACTATTCACTGGATCTTCTCCTACAAAACAATACACATAAACCACTATTTCCACCTTCATCTTATCAATAAGTTCTTCATCTTTCACTAATCCTCTAAAGTATTGCAGGAACTCAACAGCCATCGCTGGGAGATTCATTGTCACATGCACTTTCTTCACAATATCTTCAGTACCCTTGCAACATGATATGATAAAGTCTTTGAAGTTATTACAGATGAAGTCTTTCCCGTCTAAGTTGTAAGTCTGTATGGAACCTTTCAGCTTGTTTTTGGAAATGTTGTGGTTCAGCCACTTGAAGGAATCCGGGTTCAAATCATTAGCATAAACTTTGCATCCTTTTTTAGCAGCCGGGACAGAGAATGGTCCAACACCACAGAACACATCAAATAACACATCATGTGGTATTATGTAACCTAGTATGCGCTCATGCTCCATACCCAGCCTTGAGTTCCAGTACACCTTTGAGAAGTCAAACTGAAAGATACAGTTGTTCTCTTTAACTGTTACAAAGAAATCTTCATCACCAGCTATCACCTCCATTTTGAAGTTGCGGTATGTGTTGTCAATGATGTTACTCTTATTCACCACAGTGCGGCAGGTCTTTATCTTGTCTACTAGGACCTGACCAATGAGCGGTCGGTAGTGGAGCAAATGATCACGTAGGTTTAGATGTACGATGTGGCCAATCTGTGAAAAGCTGCTCACTATATCTTCATTTTCCGGAAGCACGGCTTTGAAGATTGTGTTAGAAGTCCAGTTGTCATAGCCAAGTTGCACATCTTTGAAGCAAAAGTTTTTTTCATTGATGCCTAGTACACTCAACCCAACGCGATTTTTTTCTTCAATATCTAACCATTGAGTAATCTTTTCCGGGTTTAGATGGATGTACTTGTTGAACTCTTCATCCTCTGCAGCATCTTGTACAGGCTTAAAGTTTTCTAACTTGAGGTAGTTGGCCTTGCACAGCTGGGACGTTTTAGATAGATTTTCTGTTTTTACCTTTAGCACGGGAACTTGCAGCGTACGCACGAATTTCTCACGGTCGAACACTGTCATACCGCGGACACCAACGGGACCCAGAATGCAGGGAATCGATGAAGACATTTTTCTAAAAAACGTAATAAATCTACTGAAAGTCATACCAAGTCGTGGGGAGATGTACAAGTCTAACTTTCGTTACATATTACATTGCAATACGAACCTGGTAAAAAGTCAGGTTTATCCTGTTTTTTCTGGTAGTTGTTTGATAATCCACGTTAATTGTAAGCAGCTTTTAAGTTATTATTTTTCAGATTTTAAAATTTGTATGAAATTTAGGTGAGAAATTGGATCTTGCATGGCACTTGGTGACATTGACATGACAACTATCAATTTTTGGCATTGACGTTTTGTTTTATTTGACTTTGACAGTTGAAAAACAAAGACGTTCCATGTAACGCAGAACTTTTGATTTTAGAAATTTTATTTTAATAATTCAAAATTCCAAAAAAGATGAAATCATTTCAAAATTCAGTTTTTTGGCACCTAACATCAAAATTATTACAAAAAAAACTCTACGCCTGTTAGGTGCCCCAATTCTAGATGAATCGTTTCCATCATTCATCACAGAGCAGCGTGCGAAATTCGATGATTATTCTGAGCGATTATCCAAAATTCACCGTCACATAGCTTTTCATATCATTCGGTTTTGTCTTTTTGTGCCTCAGCTCACCTATGTTCTTAGATGCAGCCCTCTTTGGAAGTTTAATGACCTTTTATCTAATTTGGACGATGCATTAAAAGATGTTCTAGTTAAAATTCTAAATTGTCCCCTGTCAGATGTTTCTTGGTGTCAGGCCACTCTTCCCATAAGGTTTGGTGGTCTAGGCATTCGTAAAATTTCTAGTGTGTCTCTTCCGGCGTTCTTATCCTCTGTACATAGCACATCGGCCCTTTTTTCAAAAATCATTAATGCTTCTTTAGGTAACATCAAAATTAATGCTATGGACGAAGCTAAGAATGCGTGGGCTTTAATCTGTCCAACTGAATCGATTCCCGAGAAACTTCACCTACAGAGACATTGGGACGAGCCTGTTTGTAAGAAGATGCAGCAGGACTTAATTGATTCTGCTGCGACTCTATCGGACAGGGCTCGTCTTATTGCCTCTGGAACTCGGGAATCTGGTTTCTGGCTTCAAGCCTTGCCCTCGGTGAACTTAGGCACCCTCTTGGACAACATAACTTTTTCTTTGGCCATTAGTCTGCGTATTGGAGCCACGACCAACGAGCCCCATCAGTGCCACTGCGGTAGCGCAGTCGATCGTCAAGGCCATCACGGCCTATCCTGTCGACGCTGTGCAGGCCGCCTTTCCCGCCATGCCAGTCTCAACGACATAATTCGTCGAGCCCTTGCCACCATTAACGTGCTGGCCATTTTAGAGCCGAACGGTATCGCACGTGATGATGGTAAACGGCCTGACGGTATGTCGTTGATTCCTTGGAGCCGTGGGAGGCCGCTGGTGTGGGATGCTACTTGCGTGGACACGCTGGCGGCGTCTCATTTATCGACAACCTCCAAGGTTGCGGGTGCAGCGGCGGCAGCAGCAGAAAACATCAAAAGGCGGAAATATACATCTATCGGAGATGGATATATATTTCTGCCTTTTGGTGTAGAAACTTTAGGATCATGGGGTCCAGAGGCGTGGCTTCTTTATCGTGAAATTTCCAAGAGGCTAATAGACGAAACCAATGACCAAAGGGCTGGTGCTTACCTCGGACAGAGGATAAGTATAGCCATCCAACGAGGTAACGTTGCCAGCCTTTTGGGTACTCTACCTGCGGTCGGTGACCTGAACTCTGTCTTCTATCTTTAGTTAAAATACTTCTATATTTTAGATAGAATACAGAGTTCCTTTTATTTATTTAGTTGTTTAGGTTAAGAAGTGTATATATTTTTTGTTCCTGTGTGAAAAAAAAAAAAAAAAAAAAAAAAAAAAGTTATTTTAATAATTTAAGTTTTGAATAATTTTTTTTTTAGAAATTGAAGCTGCGCAGCAGTTCAAAACTTCCACCAAAGTAGAGTAAAAGTAAAGGTGAAAGCGAACAGATAGTGCGCGAAATTCAAATAATTCTTGCGTTCTTTGCAATTTGTTATACAATGCGTTACAAACTATCTTAGTAGCTCCATTATCTTGGTCAAAGTAATATAATTAGGACTAGTAGGTATTAATAAATTGTGAATAATACTACCAAAGGAAACAAGGTCTAGTTAAAAATATTAATTTTATTTTATTACCATAAAACCTACCTAGCAACGAACACACTACCCTCCCTTGCAACTTAGCCATTTTTCATTACCTAGTAGGTACCTAGGTACCTACTTCGGGTAGAGGCCTTTCTAGGTACCTAGGTAATGAAAAACGCTGTTTGTGGGTAGGTAGGTACCTACCCACAAACAGCGTTTACCGCGCACAACCGCACAATAAAATATTTTCTGCGCGAACCCAAAACTACTGTTTCTGAACTCTTGAATGAGTTTCGTGGATTTATTAATTGCCCCAAGTTTCAAAACCTATTGAAAGAAAGAAAGAAAGAAAGAAAAATCATTTATTCTTGTAGGACCTCAAGGATCACTTAAGTTTCGTTTTACATGCTAGGTGATTCTAATGCCTGTTCCAACGCGACTCCCTACACCAGGGAAAGAATCAGGCAAGAACCTGGTGGTGTGGGCCTAGCTTTTTTTTAAAAGCGATCCCTTAACAATCTAAAATACTTAATCTAAATAGTCAAGCTTTAGTGGGAAGCCAGTCGAACAAAGTAAGGCATGTCAAAGAAAGTAAAAGTAATTGTAAAGTTAACAAGATAACACCTCAACAAAATGTTGTCTGGCATCACACGCTACACTTGGCCGACTTAAGTGGTAGGTACCTACTTATCAAGGTAGTAAAGATATTGTATACCATCAACCGTCGAGGGGCACAGCGACATCAGGCCACGCAATTTTATCATTAATAAAAGCCTCAATGGAATAATACGCTTTCTCTACAAGAATATTCTTTATGTAGGTACGTTTTAAACCTTCGAGTCGGTAGGTTAGTTACGTTGATTGGGAGTTTATTGTAAAAAAGTACCTACAGTATTTCCCATAAAAGAACCGTTTACTTTTTCTAGTCTAAATTTAGGCACACATAATTTATTTTTATTTCTAGTGTTAATTTTGTGCACATCACTTTTTTTCTTAAAGTTGTTTATATATTTGTGAGTGTGCAATAAGTTTACATAAATATATTGCGAAAAAACAGTAAGAATATTTATTTCTTTAAAACGCTCTCTTAAAGAGTCCCGACGTTTCATTTTGTAAATGGCGCGGACAGCTCGCTTCTGTAAAACGAAAATAGTTTGAATATCTGCTGCTTTACCCCAAAGAAAAATACCATACGACATCACACTATGGAAGTAACTGAAATACTTATACTAACTTAGCTGTTCCTTCGTCAGTAAGTTGCCTAATCGTACGCACTGCGTAAGCCGCGGAGCTAAGCCTACCTGCAAGTGTTTCAATATGCGGACCCCACTGCACTTTGGAGTCGATTGTAAGACCTAAGAAAACAGTTGAATCTACAAGATTAAGTGCTTCCCCATTTAGTTTAATTTTTGTAGGTCTCTGAACCACGTTAGGCAAAGTGAATTTAATACATTTAGTTTTTTTGGCATTAAGTAAGAGGTTATTAGCAGTGAACCAGTTTGAGACTTGGGCTAAAGAGGCATTAACATCATCATAATTATCCTTAGACCTATCAACTTTAAAAAGCAAAGATGTATCATCAGCAAAAAGAACAATGTCACACATGTCTTTTACAAAGGAAGGAAGGTCGTTTATGTACACTAGAAACAGAAAAGGGCCTAGTATCGAGCCCTGTGGCACACCCATATCAATAACTGACCCTGAGGACTTTTCACCTCCTACTTCAACTTTAAGGAGTCTCTCAGAAAGATAAGATCTAATCAGGTTAATAGCTTGGTTTACGACACCATAGTACTTTAATTTAGAAATTAGAGTCGCATGACATACGCAGTCGAAGGCTTTCGACAGATCGCAGAAAACTCCGACTACGTCTTGCGAGTTCTCAAAGGCCTCATATATGTGTTTTAGAAGCAATGTACCTGCATCGGTTGTTGATCTACCTCTCGTAAATCCAAATTGGTGCTGGTGTAAAAGTCCGTTGAGATTAAAGTGAGAGAGCAGTTGATTAAGAATTAGTTTTTCAAATATTTTACTTAACGCAGGCAGAATCGATATTGGTCTATAATTAGCGGGGTCAGTTTCATTACCAGATTTGAATAAAGGAATAACTTTACTCATCTTCATTAGATTGGGAAAAACTCCCTCGTCAACGCAATTGTTAAAGATATACTTAAGCTAAACATGGAGCAATATCACCAACAATAGTAGCTAATATCTTAGTCGAAATCCCCCATAAATCTTCAGTGTTTTTAATATTCAGTGTTTTAAATATTTTGACAATATTGTCTGCGTTAACATAACTAAACCTGAATTCATTATTACCCTGAACAACACTGGATTCCAAAAGGCCGTATGCTATAGTGGCGGATGAATTTAATGATTGAGTCACCACATGTGGTATATTAGAGAAAAAATTATCAAATGCGTGAGCGACCTCATCGCTTTTAGTTAATAAATGATCATTGACTTTTAGATTTATCTGTTTGTGGCCACGTTTTGTTTTACCAGTCTCATTGTTGATCAATTTCCAAGTGGCTTTAATTTTGTTATTGTGGTTTTAACTCTTCAAGATTCTAGCTAGACGTCTACTTCGTTCGTTTGTATGTGATATGCAGGTTAGGTATTTGCGGTATTTTGTGTGAGACATTTTGTCGATTGATTGTGACTATGTCTATTTAGGGTACCTACCTATCTACCTAGGTCTTAGCTGTGCAAATAATATCCCTATCATTTATATATAAATAATTTTCTCTTGGTAGGTATCGCAGATAAAACAATACTAGTACTAGTAGGTAGGTATCTAAGTTCTATAATATTTTTTTCCAAACTAGTACCTAGAACTACCTACGAGTAATTAGACAGGTACCTATGTTATAATTATTATCATTATTATGTAGGGTACCTACTTACTTTTTTTTTATTAAATTTATTTACAGAAACTAAACTACTACATATTTACATAACTGTACAAAATACAATTAGAACCAGTTGAGCCACCTAAGGATCGTTACAAACGATCTATAGGTAGCTCAACTGATCCAAACCACTGCCAGACGGAAGCGTGCCCAAGACACTGGCAGCTTAATTAAATTAGGTAGGTACTTAAATTACTTAATTAAATTGAATTTTGTATTGTTTTATTATTTATTTATTCTGTGTTAGTAGCATGATAGTGCGTTGAGTGAGAGTTAATTTTCAAGTAGCTAAGTAAGTAGAGTTTATTTTCAATCGAGAATTTCGAAAGCAATCTTCAGGAACCTAACAGACGTTTTCAATTAAGTAACAAAGTTGTTTATACAAAGACATGCCGCAAACCGCGGGTCCGCTTGGAAAATCTCGTTTTCTTGTTACGCTTGCTTGGCGAAGTTTTTTAATTTAAATTTGAATCCCCGCGTAGACAATGCGGCTGTACCTAGGTACCTACTTAATTCCTATCCTACTTGTACATATTAGCCCTAGGTACCTACGATGTTGATTCAATGCATGAATTATGTAGGTAGTTAAAGTGTTAAGTATTCGAAATAATTAGATTTAAGTAGTAGGTAAGTACCTAAATAAACTCTATTTATTTTAAGTAAAAACGAAACGTGAGCAACTTACCGTATTATTGAGCTTCTGTCTGTTTTAGTCTGACTCTTATTTCACAAGCCTTGTTTTTTTTCACGAGAGCGTTCAATTAAAAAAATGTAGGGTTTACATGTTACGTAAGTGTACCCAAAGTATGTATGTAACTAGATGTTTGTCCAAAACACCGAAAAACGGAACGCAAGTAATCACATCAGCTCGACGTTGACACAGCAAATTGTGGTGCGAAAATTTCAAAATTAAATAAACAACGCAATTAAGTACTTACAAACAAACAATCGGAATTCAGTGAATTGTAAATAATTTACGTTATCCTTCCAGTCTTTTTGAGGTAGGTACTTAGTAGTACATTTGAATTTCGTGTAAAGTTTTTAGAATGGTACTTAGGTCACCTAGGTCTAAGTTATTGTTAAAAAAAAAACTAGTTACTAAAATAAACAAAATGACAGCAAAAAAAAAAACAGTAGGTAGTTACGTAGGTACAGTAGGTTAGGTAGGTACGTAGGATAATAATACTTGTGTATCAAGTTTTGGAGGCATGATTTCTTACCTACCTTTGAT
Organism: Xanthorhoe designata; assembly: GCA_963582015.1. Taxonomy (NCBI): domain Eukaryota; kingdom Metazoa; phylum Arthropoda; class Insecta; order Lepidoptera; family Geometridae; genus Xanthorhoe; species Xanthorhoe designata. The sequence goes on along the minus strand of OY757034.1, from coordinate 12,539,726 downwards.
TATACTTACCTATATAGGTACCTACCTACTAAGTACCTACCGTTAAATTCTTAGCTTTAGTACTAGTATTCTTTTATCTGTGGCTTTAGTCATCGTACCGGTATCGCCATGGTCACAGAATGACCATCAAATATTTTGTAGAGTATAACGAATAAGTATTGGATCTGAATTGACCCGATTGTAGAGTAAGTAGGTAGGTAGGGGAAGACCGGTACCCTCCGTACAGCGGGAGCATTCGTACAGTCAATATTTCTCCGCGATTTAAAACGTTAGCGAGTTCATACTTAAGTATGTGACTACCCCCTATACCCGCAAGGTACCCGCGGAATAACGAGGCAGTGCGACCGACGGCTTCGGTGGAATGAGTCGATACCTGTTTTCGCTCCGCGTAAGTATAGTTTGGGTTCATCTTTGAAAGTGTTTGCTACCAGTAAGTTTTACTTTAATTGTAAAAGAAATTTATTACAAATAAAGCACTGATGCCTTACTTTATGGTGTACGTTTTTATTTTGCTACAAAGCTAACAGTTTTTTTTATTTTGAATTAAATATTATTTTTTTGGGTTTGGGGTACCTTCATACATAGAAACGGGGGTAGATTCGTGCATGCAAATGTACCCCGAAGTTATTTGCGGGGGTCCACGGCAAGTATTTTTTCCGGGTCTGGGTGTTGTGGTACCATGGTACTTGTAGTTTGGGACACCCACGACACAGGGAATTCTAATGTGTGATCAGATCCATGAATGAAACAGCTGGTTGTTGTTTATTTACCAAGAATTGTATAATTGTTTTGTTTCAGAACTATGCCACGAAGTTACCTAAAAAAGAGAACAGATCGGGAGAAAAGAAAAAAAAATAATGAGTATATTATAATAAGATTTTGTAACGGGTTTTTATTTGAATTTTACGTAGAAACAGTACCTTCTATTTTTAGGGCTAATAAGTGTTTGATCTCAATTGCGAACATTTTAATAAGATAGATTATCTAAGATTAGATTCGTTTTAGGAAAACAAGTCTCATATTTGAATAAAAAACATTTTAAATGGGTTTTTTTAACTGTGTATGAATGCTCCCTACCATGTACGAATGTGACCCACGGTATGTACGAACCTACCCCGCGTGTGGGGTGCCTTCGTACAATTTCCATCTTTTACGAAAACCGCCATTACTCGGTTAAGATGCATTGAACAAATATTTATGTATCTCATTACTATAGCTAGATATGTAGGTTATCTAATAGCATTTAATTTATTACAAAATTGCAGTTAGTTTTTTTTTTACAGGGCTTAGAGTAAAAAGTGTACGAAGGGTACCGGTCTTCCCCTACCCAGGGTATTACCTTTCAGAAAATATTTCCTGAGCGATACCCCACTCCATGGTATCAGGCGCGAAAAACACTTGCGCGAGGGACACAATACGCGATAGACATTTGCGTATCGACATAATATAAGCAGATGGAAATTTGAGGGAAATTTTTAAAAAGTAGCGATAACTTTGAATCTAGACTGGAAGTGGTTATCTTTTTTATGTGTCAGGTCAGCGTACGTAACTACACTACCTACCCATTGCCATCCTTCTCAAAATCGATATAACTCCGTAGAACTCAGCGTAGAGGGTGCTACGGTGCTTCCGTAGCAAACAAAAAACTTCAATGTGACCTTCCCTGAAATGTAATAAAACAATATTTTTTCGCGCAAGTGTAGGTACTAGATCCCCACTCCATAGAGGCCACCAAATGCGGTATTAGCTTCTGCTGCTGTGGATACCTACCTTAGGTACTTACATAGGTACAGAGGAAGAACAGAGCTATTACTACTGATCTAAGTCGATCTCTGCGACGAAAAATATCTCTCTACTATCTGGATTTCGCTCTTGTCGCGAACCATCACACAATGTCCGTTAGTACCTGAAACTTAGTTTTTTTCGCTATTCACAGCGGCAACGATTACCGCTGCAGTTTATAAGCCAACTAAGTAGTTATATATTTATAGTTTTGGCAAAAGTTTTATGCGACAGGCCTTAAAAGCACAAAAATTATCGCGCACTAGTGATCGTGCCAAATTCACCGTAAAATTCAATGAAAGGCCCAAAAAGCCATGTATCAATACATTAGGTACAATTACAGCTGGTTCGGCATGACAGTAACCGAAGATATACGCGTGGAAGGTTCAGGGAGCGGGGGCTCGGCAAAAACTCACGTTAACGACCCCTACGGAGGTATATCAGTGTCTTTAGAGTGACTAGAGTTGTTGTCTCACTCATGCATAACTATTTTGGCTGGTAGGGACTTTTAATGGCTATTATTTATAATAAGTACATTTAATGTAATACGATACATATTTCTTAGGTACCTAAGTCAGTCATAATGTAATGTGATAATAATAATAATGTACACTACTAGATCATAATTCAGTGTTTTTGTTATAAATATGAATTATTACGTTTTTCCCTTCCAAGATCACATTTTTCACCTAAATATTGTAGAAACGTGACTAAAACATAATTATACCTAACCTAGGTACTTACACAGAAAAAAAATAGAAAGGGCTGCACCGTGCGTGCACGTCATGACTTCATGAGTGATGATGCAGATTAGTAATCTGCATCAGTTATTCTCTACTCTACACTGACACGTAATCGTGTAGACAATAACTGATGGGATGCCCAAAAAAGGATTCACAAATGTTACTTAGATAACATAAAATAGGATTAAAACGTTCAAGATTTCCTGAGTTCAGGCATCTACAACCAACATTTCGCAAATGATCCAGAACATCATCTCAAGCGCCAAACCTCTTCGAATAATATGCCAGTAAAATCCAACGAAATTAAATCATAAAAAATCCCTCGCGATTTCCCTCCGTTCCTTCCTTCCCAATTCACCTCCTTTAAACACCTCACATCCCGGGCGTGTAAATAAATCACACTGAAACAATGGAGGCTGCTGAGACGCGGGAGAAATCATAAAAACACCATTACACACGCGTTAACGACCGCGTGGCTCCGCCGCGGTGCCAACTCCGCGGATTGAAGGTACTACTCGTACAGTAGCTCAACTCTTTCTGCTTTCTTACTAGACTCACTATATAATACTGTAAGTTTACAGTAATTATATAGTGAGTCTGGTAAGAAAGGAAGGCTCAATAGGGAAGCATTAGAGTACCTAAGTACAGAATGTTTTCTACATGAGGTTTCTTTCGAAACTATCTAACACTGATGATAACCAAACCAGAGCTCGTAGTGTAGCTTGCTAGTGCCGGGTTGCAATATTCAACTTACTAATAACCGTGGATCTGTCGCCATAGTAATATTATCTGTCAAAAAGTGTCCTAAATTTTTTGTTGTCTGAACAAAGTTGCTATGGCGATCAATCTACGAACATTCGTAAGTTTAATATTGAAACCGGCCGTTAGACTTCTTGAGATCTCTAAATGCTAGTTTCAGGGCATCTCTAGGGGCACAGATATCTGAAAACTTCTGTATTTCTGATTTTTAAATCGTTGACCAACGTTGAAGGCTTCCATGGAGTTTAAGAAATCAGTTAACAGTTATTAGCCACTTTTCTGAATTCACTTTTTTCGCGCTCCAACAGCCGTAGATATTGCTTTGGATGCTTTATATTTTTATATGTGTTGTAAGAGAAATAAATAAACAATTTGATTTGATTTAATGCTACGACGTATCTAGTGGAAATATAGGTAAGTAAAAGGTTTTGGTAGGTACTGTTTGGTACTGTACAAAATTATTTTACTTTACAAATGGGTGTATAAGTTTTACTTTGAGTGCCGACGGCTGAAGTTCTTAGTGTATTTGCTTCAAAGGATATTAAATTTCTGAATTTAGATCTGAGAGACTGTCTACCGCATCTTGGGTTTAAAGTTGTGGTCATAATATTTCATTTCCAATGAAAGAAAGAAAGAAAGAAAAATCATTTATTCTTGTAGGACCTCAAGGATCACTTAAGTATCGTTTTACATGCTAGGTGATTCTAATGCCTGTTCCAACGCGACTCCCTACACTCCCTACACGTTGTACTTACAATAATTGTCTGACTCTACATTTGTAGGTATCAGTATAATATACAACTCTATCGCTTGGTCCTTAGAATTGTATTTTCTTAGGAACCCATCATAAAACAAGTACCTAACTTATTTATGTTAACTGCATGAATAAGAAGAGAGTTAAGAATAAAATCGCTGTCTTGTGGTTTATTATACCTAACTGCTTCGCTTCAACTTCAAGTGCTTAGCGTAGTTACTGGTTCGCTTCCAGTGCACTGTGCCGAAGTAGCTCGATCCTACGAGAAGGATAACTGATGGAATTGAACATTCTGCTTTGATGGGTGACGTCTTTATCATAAAGGCAGTTCACCACGGTGGAAATGGAGTGTTTTATTGTTTATCTATGTGATTTGGCTTATGCTCCTTGATGTTCGCATTTGCCTTATTTTACGCGCTGTGAAGTTTCTTGAGCGTATTATTTTGCTGAGTGATTCTCATGTCAGAAGAAATTATTTATGTACAATATAATGATAAGACCACGCACCGTGAAAATTTCATGTTGAAAGTGACAATTTGGTTTGAGGTTGTAGGTAGACACATCAAAGCTGCGTGTAAGACAAATCTATTTGGTCATGCTTATAGCACTCCGAGAGTGCATAAAATTGATGTCTTCACAAAATTTAAGTCAATTTTATTATTTTTTTAATTCTTTAATTAAGAAAGAGAATGGATTACTTACGCCAAAGACGATTAATATCTACAAGACAGACAAAGGCCATACACAAAATCGTAACCCGTACCAGATAGCCTGGAAACTTTAAAACATCAATTTTATTCAAGAAATTTCAATTATTTTCTAGTTAAAATTACATAAAAAAAAATTAAATTGAATATTGTTGCTATACCTACTAAGTACTAAGTATTGAAATTTCTTGGATAAAATTGATGTTTTAAAGTTTCCAGGCTATCTGGTACTGCGTAATCAGGGTTACGATTTTGTGTATGGCCTTTGTCTGTCTTCTAGATATTAATCGTCTTTGCTTACGCCTATGAAGATTGTTGAAAGTTTTCAGCTGTTTGAAATCATTTAGAAAAGATGAAGGCCTAAGTTCATTATAGTTGGGTAGGGTAGTTGATGATTAGATGCGCCCGAATGTAGGCGCTAGGCGGTGCAAACTCATCGCGCCATTTGTACAGTAGCGGCTTCTGCAAATGTTTGCCCGGCGCGATATTGCTCGCCACATGACGCTTTTTGCACTCCGTTGCGGAATAGAGTTTTCTCATTACAGTAGTAACACTATGCCGCATTACGTCGAATTTCCTCTCTATCTATTCATAGGCTGGTTTTGTGTGTCTGTTTATCAATCTTCCTAGGTATATTCTCTCTCTCTCTTTCTTGGTAATATTTTCAAATCCTTTGGACATTACCTTCTAGTTCAACTTACAACGGAGACTTTATTTGATGTTGTTTTTCGAATCCAATAATATCATCTAGGTAGTAATAGTAAATTTGTATTAGCTAGTAACAGAGAGATGAAGATTTGGCCTATTTCTGGTACTTTCTGGCTCAGCTTAGAGCTTGTAGTATTGCCCCAGGCACTACCAACACGTACCTACCGTGAGTAGGTTGCTTGTACAAAACGAATAAAATAATTTTAATTTAAATGTATAATTCTATTTCAGAAATGAGGCTATTTCTTAAAAATAGAACTTTTTCTAAAAAGAGCTTTTATTTCTTGGGTCAGTAGCAACCTGCACAAATTAGCTGATTTATAAAATCTGTGGAGTTTGAAATCGTTAATAATTATTTTATCAATAGAATCAATGGTTAAATATTACATATATGCTATGTATTGTACCTAAGGGTAGTTTTGTTCTGTAGAAGACGAAGATACTTACCTATTATTGTATGATACTTGTATTACTTAGTAGAGAAACACACCTCAGACCTTTATTACTGTTAGTATAGGTCATAAAACGTTCTGTGTCTGAACTGTTTGAAATCATGTCATGTTTGCAGTGATAACTTGCAGCTGGAAGCGAGTATTAGCTCTTTTGCAGGGACCAACTGAACTGTTTGGTGTCAAGAAAAAACGAACGAGAGATTGAAAATCGGAAAAATCTGTGTAACCTACTCCTATTAAAAAGCTGCGGTGGCCGAGTAGATTAGTACTTCGACCTTCAATATAAAGGTTGTGGGTTCAAATCTGGCCGTGCATAAAGGGATTTTTCGTCACGAAAAATTGAAGTAGGTATTATGCGCTTTAACACGAGCTTTAAACGGTGAAGGAAAACATAGTGAGGAAACCAGTTAACTTTCTAGAAGCGTCTATGAGCTTGCAACCTGTCGCTTATGGAATGTTAATTTCTGCAAAATGTAGGCATGTACTTATGTGTTAACGTATAGTGTTAAGTCGTTAACGAAGAAGTTTTAACTTATCGTAATACCAAGTAAAATAAACATCTAATATAGCAGGAAATTCAGCCAGTGGGTATTTATTCCTAACGACAAAAAGGTTTTTTATTGATTTAAAATAGAACTGTCAAATTATAGTTTGTCATGATGACATTATACTTCCTGGTTTTCTGTTTTCTGTAAACGTAGTGAACGTAGTGCTTATTATGCTCGTTGATTTTTTGTTTTAAACAAAAATACCATATAGTGTTTATTTTCTTTGGTAATAAGTACAAGATACAAGATACAGAAATAGTGAAATAGTTGTGTATCATGCTAATAAAATAACAATTGATCTAAGATTTACATTAATCTTCTAAGAACAAATTAAACGATGTCTTCAAACGGTTCCAGTTTCGTGGAGCAGACTCCTGTGGAAACTTTATTTCAGAATGTCTTGTCTTTATCATCCGAGGAGCCTCCGATGGAGGAGTGGTCCTCACTCATCATCATCACTCCTCCTGACAGCCCTAAGATGGCGCTCTATAAAGAGGGTCTTTATGATCCTGGTAGTGGAGAGATTTGCGGAAAATATATTCCAATGTCTGATAGTACAGTGATACGGCATTTATACTACGCTTATCCAGGAGTGAAAGACCCTGGTATTATGAAGGCTTTGGAAGGTCCAGGTAATAGTGAATGCCTTTAAGATTTTTTCCTCATTATGTGCAATTTTAGGCTGCATGATAAATCGTTGTCAACTCTTATGGTTAAATCACACCGAGGCGGCAGCGAAGCGGCTACAGTTTCAGTTTCATATAATTTTAAACTTTATCTTCATTACTATAGGTACTTATATAATGCATAGTATTAGCGCGCTTTGAAAAGTGCTCTCGGCGCCGCATGCTGTCGCTTGTGGTTGCTTGTTTTTCTAGTTTCTTAAGCGATACTAGGTATGTATTATGTTAATTAAATTAAGGTTTAAAATTATATGACACTAAAACTGCTCGCCGCTTCCCTGCCATCTGTATGTGTTGAGCCTTAGGAGCATTTTAAGAAGCTTTCTTTCAGGAAAATATTTTCTTGTCTCGAATCTGTTGCACGAAATATTAATTGACATAAAACAACATTATCTTGAAGTAGTAAGTGATGCCGTTGACTGTACTTATAGGACCTACGCAATATCACACTCCTAGAAACTTTGTTGTGTCACGGTTTCAAAGGGTATTAACGGGCTCGAGGCGTTCCAACTAAATTCCAATAAGACGGGTGCTGTTTGCAGACCCAAAGAAAATATACGACTACGTTGGCCAGGAGCTGTATTTGGACCTGTGTAAGCAGATGGACGTGGTGCCAGTAAGGGCTTTCCACAGAGGGCTGCTCAACGAAGTCATTAACCTTAGAGTAAGTACCTCGAAGTGAAAGTCAAGTTAAAGTGGTCAAAGTAAAAAATCGTTTAAGAAGCTGTGTGATTCTACTGCCTGCTTCAAAGAGACACACCAGGAATAGAATTAGGTAACAAACAAGGTGGGGCCTATCTTGTTTTTTCGGTGACCCAGTCACAATTTAAATAGTTTAGCTCCAATGGGAAGCCAGTCAAACAGTAAGGCTCGTCAAAGTAGGTAAATAAAAATGATTGTGGAATTTACAAGATGTTAACGCCTCAACAAAGTTCGTTTTATGCTCATGCTCTTAGGGTCCAAGCACACAAGTTTTGTAGGAAAGTATTGTAACATATTCATCGGAACGACGTAACATAACTACATCGTCAAGAGAGATTGACAATGATTTTAAGCGATAGTTCAATTCAACCCTTTCGCTCATTCATCCTGCAAAATGTAAGCAGTAAGTCGTAGCAACGAATTGTGGCAACACTATTAGATTAGTGTTTTACATGATATTAGCGTTACGGGGCAGTGGTCCAACTGCTCTGTCCAATTAGTTGGACTACGGGCCTTTACTATGGGCCGTGGTCCAACTATCTTTGCAGTTGGACCACGGCACCATAGTAGAGTTCCCAGGTCCAATTAAAACAATTTCAAATAATACAACTGCAAATGTAACCACAGCAACTTTTTAATTAAATAATTAGTTTTACAACGTTTTCGATACAGAACTTAATGTAATGTCTGGTCCTATAGCCAGAGTAATGTACGAGTAGGTTTATACGTAAATGTAGACGAGTGAGAGTGGCTCAGATATGATCTAAAGAGGTTTTATAATACGTACTGGCTGTTATCAAATTGCATTAAATAATACATTCGACTTGACATTGTCATCATTGACTAATCAATTAAAAACCAGATCCTTGTCCTATCCTTACAGTAGGTATACTTTTATAAAATAATCCCTATTCAGAAATCTAAATAAAAATGGATGAAGATGTGTCGCCTGCGAATATTTACGTCGAAAGAAAAGGTGGAAAAGTACTGTTACGAGAAGGCTACGAATATTATAAAGTTCGAGAATATAAAAATGGAAATGCTTACTGGAGATGTTCGAACAAAAAGAAAAAACGTTGTAGTGGATCGGTTACCATTAACGTGCGTATTAACCATTCCACTATTTATGCGATTTCTTATTTCCCATGACCATTTTATTATTATTCTATTAATATTATTTATTTTTTCGTTATCTAATTAAAGCTTTTTTGTACTTATTAATTTTTAGCAAAAAGAGAAAATAGTGAAACATTCGGTTCATTCCGAAAATTGCTGTGCAAATATAATTGGGAATGAGATTTCTTTGTCAATGGATAACTTAAAAAAGCAAGTACAAGTTTCTGATGAGCCTATCCCAAAATTATATAATGAGACTTTAGCTAAATACAAAAACTCTACTTATGACATACTAACTGCATTTCCATCGTATTCAAATGTGAAGCATGGTCTTTATAATACAAGAAACCTATCACTGGGTACTTCCAAAACAGTATTTAAAAATTTGGAAGAAGTGGAAGTACCATTAAAATTTGCGGACTTCTTATTGGCTGACTATAATTTTGAAGGAACACGTGTAATAGTATTTTGTTCTATAAGAGCAAGAAATATGATGGGCCAATTAAAAGAGTTTTTTGTAGACGGAACATTTCGCTGTTGCCCCGCACCATTCATACAATTACTAAGCATATTTGGTGAAAATGGAAGCACAAGTGAAACAACTAACGTTGTGCCCTTACTTTATGCTTTGCTGAGTGACAAAAAGCAATCTACGTATTTTGCTTTATTTGAAATCTTACGATCACAGTTGAAATGGGATCCACGAAAAATTCATTGTGACTTTGAAATATCTCTTCTTAACAGTATTAAAGAATTTTGTACTACTATTACAATTGTGGGCTGTTACTATCATTGGTCGCAATGTATCTGGAGGAAGGCAAAGTCATTAGGGCTCACTAAAACTAAATCAAAAAAAGACAAGAGAATTGTGTCACTGTGCTCAGTGTTACCACTTTTGCCGGCTGAAAAAATATTAGAAGGATGGAATTACATAAAATATGAAATGAATGATGGATCTAACAAATTGATTAAGTATATCGAGCATTATTGGATAAAAAAAGATTTTGCCAATTTTTCACAATTGGTAAGCGTGTTTAAGGAGAGACATCGAACCAATAACGTTTTAGAAGGTTCGCATGCAAAGATAAAGATAAAGATAAAGATAAAGATTTATTTATTTGTTCAAAACTAAGTAGATGCATAAATGCGAAAAATAAAACCTTACTGCGACTTTTGAATGTTTTAGAGAAGTTCTCAACATTAACAATATGTGGCCAGACAAGACGTAATAGGCGTAAGATTCAAATCGAGAACGACGACTATATAAGAGAAATACAACTTCAAATGATCACAGGTGAAATAACTATAGGCCATGCTTTAGAAAAATTACGGTGATAGGTATAATTATTATTACCTAAAACATATTCTGTTGTTCCAGTTTTGTTTTGTTATTTTTTTAAGAGAAAAGGACACTACTTTAAGTTCTATTACCTAAAAACTATTTCGCCTAACTGATTTGGCTACGAGGACAAACAATTCCTCGTGGCCAAACTTGTGTCGTTTTTATTTCATTTCATTTCACATAAATATAAAATACTTACAATTGAAAATACTTCTGTGATAAGAACTTTTGATGTCCTGTGCTTCAAAACATTTTATCCGTGGTCGTAAAGGACAAATCATGTTTTTGAAATAATGTTGCACATTTTCCTATGGTTGCACATGTTATTTTACACAAGTCTAGCACGAGTAGTTCTCAAGATATGGGCGTTTGAAGTTTGACAGCTGTCATCAAAAAAGTAGATCTCATCAAGGTCTTTCATTTGAGCTCACAACGCAAAGTGTAGGACGAGTAGTTCTCGAGATATGGGCGTTTGAAGTTTGACAGCTGTCATCAAAAAAGTAGATCTCATCAAGGTCTTTCATTTGAGCTCACAACGGAAAGTGTAGGACGAGTAGTTCTCGAGATATGGGCATTTGAAGTTTGACAGCTGTCATAGAAAAAGTAGATCTCATCAAGGTCTTTCATTTGAGTTCACAACCGAAAGTGTAGGACGAGTAGTTTCTGAGATAGAGCCGTTTGAAGTTTGACAGCTGTCATCGGAGAAGTGAATGTCAATGAGCTCTATGTAATGCGATTCTAGAATTTTAAACATTAACTGTAATTTTTGACAATACTGTAATTTGTGACATGTGTCAAAAGCATAATGATAAACCATAGTCGGTTTTTTAAACACATTCACACACATATTTTCATCTTTATCTCATTCAAATCCTTTTTGTACTTGAGTGCTTAATTTATGGTTTACTTTTGTTTGTAGTTAACTGTACTTGCTTTGCCTATTTTGACACGTGTTCGGCCATGAGGAATTGTTATTCCTCGTAGCTAAATCAGTTAGGTAGGCGAGATAGTTTGGCCACGAGGAACAGCCCCTAAAAACATATTTTTTTACACATAATTTTTGTTGTTCCAGTTTTGTTTTGTTATTTTTTTAAGAGAAAAGGACATTACTTTAAGTTCTGTATTAAAAACGTTGTTAAACTAATCTGTGGTTACAATAATTGCAGTTGTATTATTTGAAATTGTTTTAATTGGACCTGGGAACTCTACTATGGTGCCGTGGTCCAACTGCAAAGATAGTTGGACCACGGCCCATAGTAAAGGCCCGTAGTCCAACTAATTGGACAGAGCAGTTGGACCACTGCCCCGTAACGGATATTAGTAGGGTAAGCATAATCTTAATCGACTCTAGGATGAATTTTAATCCATTGTCGCAGGCCGTCTCAAATATAATCACATCTCGATACATATCGATAATAAACGGAACGGATATATCAAATGGTATCACTCCACATCAATATCGATATTGACAGCAAACGTAGGATGCAGATGTTTTAGACGGAATCGACAACAATAAACAGTGTATTGACTATTGACAGTCAGTTTATTCGTAACTGCTGTGTAAGTGATGGAGTGTTATTGCATTCCGTCTACACCACACAACTAGCAAAAAAACTCGGGGGAATCCATTTCACAATTTCTAAAATGGGGCAAAGGATTGTCGCTTTCTTAGTCGTTGGTTAGTCCTAAAAATGCGGTTAGTACCTGCCTGTCTAGAATTTACAAGACATTAAAAAATAATTGTAATAAGTACTCCAAATTATTCTAAATTTTCAATTGCCATTAGGTATAGCATAAGCAATCAGGAGAAAGTTATTTGCATGTAGGCTTTAGGTCTAAGATTGTTTTTATGCAACCGTATGATGTACGTCTATGTAAATCAGCGCCGGCTTCCATTCTCTACCGAATGAGGCTCAACTTTTCCACGGTCCCAAATCAAATAATCGAACCCTTTGTGAAAAAGTGTTGTGTATTTTTATTGCACGACTTTGAAATTCGTAATTGCATTTTCTCCCAGACGAATTTGATATTTCTCACCTTATTTATATCGTGTTACACTTACGTTATACGTAGTACTGAATCGGAGATACTACGGAGTTAATATGTTTTTGTCTAGAAAATGCTACCTACTTACTTACACGCATATATTTAGGGTTTTCTTCCCTTGACAAACAAGTTGCTTAAAAAACTGCTTAGAATTTTTTTTTAAAAACGTTACCAAAAAAAATAATTTTAAGATACATTTAAGATACCTTTTTTCTGTTGTCAGTATTACTGTGTGAACCCAGTCGGGGTGAGGGCCATGTGCCTGTCGCTGGTGAACAACAAATTCGTCCGACGTCTAGACCTGACAGATAACCATCTGAGCAATGACGCGTTCTACCACCTCGGCCAACTGCTGGGCGATAGCTTCGCCTTGCAAGAACTAGTTCTGTCAGGATGCAGGTAAGGCATTCTTAGCTACAGTGCAGAGGGATTGTGAGTATAAAAACCTTTAACGTAGATAGATCAAGGATCACAAAAGTGTTTTTAAAATAATTGATAGGTACTTTGTTCGTTCTGCATCTGTACCAGCAGGCAGCAGATCTGATCCGACAAGGATATTGATTAACTAAAAGGCTTTTCTGTGACAACTTTGGTATAGTTTCTTTCCTTAGAAATAATAATTCTATATTGAGAATAACCTATAATATTAAGCATAGCCTTGAGGTGTGTGCTAAGTTTGAAAATTGGCGAATCAGTTTACTCCACATTCACTCAGTGAATATATTTCAGTTAAGCAAAAATTTTTATCTCCATTGATAATCGTTTATTTTATAAGCAATGCCTCGGAGTGTTTTTTTTCTAATCACTCAATTGTCATTAAAAGAATATATGGCCAGATGTAGCTGCTGTTTGCGCTCTAGCATGTTCATTAGAAATAACAGAGTTTCGTTGTTGAAGGGCTCAAGCGGAAGGACATAGACATAGACATAGACATAGACATGACGTTTATTCGCAAAAACTGTACACAACAACACAAATATTACAAACAATTAAACACAAGAGAAAAATAACACAAAAGAAAAAAAAAAAAAACAAAACAGCAGATTTTAACAAAAATAATAAAAAAATAAATAAATAAACAACATTAAGACAACGGATAAAAGTAAAAGTTGGAAGGTACATGCAAACTCGAGCAAGATGCTGCCGTGTACAGGTAAGCGAAAAGCCCCAAGCTCAGCATGTGCAGTGAACAGGTTCACCGCGCTGATTTTCAGCTCAAGGCTTAGGTGACGCACGAACGGAATGAAATATAAACGGTAAGAATATATATATACCTAAATAAATATATGATAAATACAATGAGGCCATTATAAAATAAAATAAAAATAGATTAATCAATAAACATATTGCATATTATAAATCACAGAGGTAAGAGAGTAGATATTATATTAAATTTCTGTGCCACAGTGTCAATTTATAAATAATTAATTAGAGGTCAGATTCCACAAGGCAATCAAATAAATACATAGATAAATATAAACAACGGATGTTCAGCTACCGCAGTTCATTCGAACCAGGTAGGTAGGTGCTTTTTTTGGTTGCACTCACGGAACTGACTTTTGGAGATGAAGAAGGTGTTTTTTATATTTAAACCTAAAGTTAGGTTTGCTCTGCAGCGAGCGTATTGGCGGGGGGAGTGAGTTCCAACACTTCGTGGCACAGAAACGGAAACTTCCGCGAAATGCAGCAGAACCATGACGTGGAGTACGGAGTAATAGCGAACCCTCACGTGCCGCATATCTGTTATGTTCTCGAACCCAGTCCAACTTGGAAAATAAATAATGCGGGTTTTGAAACTTCACCACACCAAACAGTAATACTGCAAGGTGTAGTTCTCTTCTATTCCCCATATTAAGCATATTGTGCTGATTCAAGAAGGGCGAGATGTGACTGCGAGGCGGAACGTCAAAACAGAAGCGAGCGCAAGCGTTTTGAACTCTCTGAATCAGGCGTGATGTTTTGGATAGCAAGCGAGGGCCATATACAGTGTCCATGTAGTTAAATTTAGAAAGAACAAGTGAGTCAACAAGCCTTATACGAACTTCTCTACTAAGGTATTTTCTTATTTTATAAATGATGCATGCAAAGACTGGTCGCGATGCTCTCCAATCGTACTCTAGAACTGCTGGATCTCTCAAAAAACGACATTGGCGACGAGGGTTTCTTCTATCTTGCTGATCAGCTTACAAAAGGAGCTGTGATTAAAAGGTAAAGTTTTTTGACGTTGTTTAGGTGCTAATTGCGTCAAGATTTTTTTAATACATTTCTTTCTTCTAATACCTATGCAGAAATAGGTGCTATGTGAGGACTTTCGATTAAGTATAGCTTTTCACACTTGCACGTTGAGTGCTACCGATGCACATGCACTTGTTGGGGCTGGCAGGCAGGCCATCTGCGCCTGCCACTTTAATAAGTAAATAAATTACACAGACTCAGACTTTAATATGTTGTAGGCCAATTCAGGTTCTAAAAGTAACTTAATAAGTATCTGTTTATTCTGTATATATCTGTTTATTTTCTTTAGGTTGAATTTGAGCTACAACAAATTGACGGGCGCAGCTGCTCTTGCTTTCGCGGAGGCCATAGAATTCAACAACACCATCACACATCTTGATATGTCGTGGAACAATATTTACCCACTGAAAGGTATATTTCATTATGCCGTGAGTAATAAAATAATTTATATTTAATATTTTATCGTAATTTTATCGTAATTAAGCGGAAGCTGATAACTAGATATTTCAATTTAAAACAGTATTTTCTTATATCAAACGTTGTATGCTACTTTTGCTGACAGTAATGGCAATTGTGTGTGGATGTCGCCAAAACTTAACTAACCTTATTTGACAGCACTAAAAATGTTGCCGTCCCTTTCATAACGATCGAAAAAAAAGGATAGCATCAATTTTAGTGCTGTCAAATTAGTTTAGTTAAGTTTTGGTGACATCCAGAATTGCCACTTGTATCTACTTAAATTAATTCAAAGTTTGTAGTGAAACGTATTGAAGGGAGGCGCGATTGGCTTGAAACTCAGTTTGGATACTATAAATACAAAATGGTTGGACACGCATTTCAGGAATTTTCAAAAAATACCCTAAAAAGGGGTAAAAAATATTTTTTTTAAGCCTTCTTTAGGTTACGAAGAAATTCACGCGAACGAAGTCGCGGGCGTCTGCTAGTCTTAAATAAATAAATAAATAAATAAATAAATATCCTTGGACATTTCACACGGCGTCATCTAGTCCCAAGCTAAGCAATTTAATGCTTGTGTTATGGTAACCAGATGACTGATAAACTACATAGATACATTTTTTTTTTTGTAAATACATACTATACATAGTATATATATTATACATAGAAAACACCCAGACACGAAACAAATATTTGCAGATCATGCAAACATTTGTCCCGCAGCGGGGATCGAACCCGCAACCTCTGCGGGCTTTCGCCCACTGCGCCACAGAGGTCGTCACAGAGAGAAATAAAAACTGAATCTTTAATATCTTTAAAACTTTTTTGATTCTTAAAAACTCTTTAGACAGTGTTTTAATACATACATCGAATGTATTGCATTAGGTACAATTAATTTAGCCGTTAACAAAATAAGATCTTAAACTAATAAACAAAATCCACAACATCAGGCAGTTTTCCCGAAAACGTCGGAAATTAGTTTTACTTTTTACGTCTCGCGGATAAAGGAGCTCAAAATAACGTCGTCAAAGAAAGAATAAGAATAATAACGCTCATTTAAGCACATTCAGTTTACGCGGGCATTCGCCCCTAATTGTGTCACTCCGGCGAAACGACGCGCCATTTGACCTCCTCTTTGAATTTTTAAACTTATTTGGAGCTCTTGTTTAAAAGGACGGTTTGACTCGGTGAGGAATGATTGTTATTACCTACTAATGAAACCGTTTTTAGACAATTTATTGCAGAGTTCTTAGTTAATTTCTACAATTACCCTAGACATAGTGCTGGAGGGTTTTATGCGGCAACAATCCAATTTAGAACTATTTGTGGCAAAAGATATGTATAACAAAAACAGCCTAATGGTGAAAAATGAAACTTTACAGAAAATAACGAATTCGAGATCATGATTATTTGGAATTCTAAAGCTTCATTTCCTCTCCGAAAATAGATACGCCCTATTATGCCGGTTGTTTCGATCTGAAAAGAAAAAATCCAATCGGGTTCCGGTGTCGAATAAAAACAAAAGAGTTCGTCTGCTTTGCTCCAGCAAAGTGAAACTACGCGGCGAAATAACCCAACCGTCTGACGTTCCTTACAAAGTTTCGGTTTCGGTTCAGCTGCACCGCTCGTAGTCTCAACTGTCTATTGAAACTTTTTCAAACGGCAAAACGTCCTAATTGCTTATTACGGTACAGATGCGTGTAAAGTTACAATAAAGTCGCGAACGAATGCGGCACGACTCCCGACCGCTTCAGAACCGTTCAGCGTTTGAAACTTTTAGTTGGCTATTCCATTCCCACGGCGGGTCTCCTCTCATAAATATTAAACAGGACACGGGTTCAACTCGGTGCCGTTTTATTTTCAACATGTGCGATCCGATGCCGCCATTTCCATACTTAGGTGCATGATATTTGACAGAGAAAGTGTATTTTATGTTCGGAGGGTCGTTGCTTTGCAATCGCCTCTGAATTCTTCATGTAAAAGTCAGGGCTTTTATTTTTGCTTCAGCGATTTGTAAACGGTTTGTCCGTTTCAATCAATACATAATTAATTACGAGTTTTATCTCTTACACTTTTTATTTATTCAAAGAGATAGGTTTATACCTAAGCAGTTGCTTTATGCATGTATGAATTTATTATTATTTCGAATTTCCCACTTAACCATTATCCTACATTCATCATAAAGGCAATAAGCATGTCTATCTTCGTGTTCAGGGTCAAACGACTTGCTTCGCATTCTCGGCGAGAGCACGGTGCTGACCGAGCTGAACGTGTCCTGGAACTGCCTGACCACCGGCATCGTGCTGAGGAAACTAATCGGTGTACCCACCTTGCAAGTGCTAGATCTAAGCAATAACAGGTAACTTCTTCTATGTTTGATTCAAACATTCTAAGTGTACAAAGTTATCTATGCTTGGCATTGTTCTGATTGTCTTCTTTAAGTTCTACTGTATGTTCTAAGATGGTTTGAGGTCAGATCAGTCGTGAACTCACAAGCTTACGAATGAGGTTAACGTAGCTTATCTTTGGACGCTTAAACATCAAAGGCACTATAGGTGGTACACCCACGCACTTTATTCTGAAGCTCTGTAAGAGTTGCGCAACAGTGAAGAGATTTACAAGGGTTGCTTATTATTTTGGTGGCAAAACCTACTGAACCTTCCTTTCTACGAAAATGAACATAATAATATTCCAAAAGCCAGAGCCTGTTACCACTGCATTTGTCTTTCGGAACTCAGTATTTATTTTATGATAGTTCACCGAGGCATAACAATAACTGTAAGAATATTTTCAACACATTTCCCTTGGAGGCTTGACCTATTTGCGAGTTCTTGTTTATAGAAGCTAGACTTTGTCATTCTAGTCCTTTAGTACTTTTGTTCCTTAGATATTTCTGTACAATTGTACATAAAGCCAAAATGTATTTGGCAAGTTAAACAAAACTGGTTGGGCAATTATGATCGGTATAATTATTCAGGATTGAAAATGTTGGTGCGCCCAAGTTGAAAGAGTTAATAAAACTTAAAATTATTCTCTAAAGTTTCGTTTACAACTCCTTTGATTGTGATAATTTGAAATGGGTTGGTTTGAAAATAGAATAATTCTGATAAGTGCGAGTCGGACTCGCGCGCGAAGGGTTCCGTACCGTTTTGTGAATATTTTAAGCGTCTACCTGTTGTCGTTATTAATATCGAGCAAAATACGGTAAAAAATCATGGGAGCCCCCCAAAATATTTAATTTATTATATTTTTAGTATTTGTTGTTATAGCGGCAGCGAAATATATCATCTGTAAAAATTTCAACTGTCTAGCTATCACGGCTTATGAGATACACGGATAGCGGAGTCTTAGTAATAGGGTCCCGTTTTCACCCTTTGGGTACGGTGGCCTAAAAATTAAAAATAAGGAATTTAGATGCCGAAAGTAAATTTTCTATTATTCCGAATTTCATCTAAGTTTGTTCAACCGTTACAATAGTAGCTTATAAGTAAGATAATGCCATTGCACAATACCAAAAAGAGGCTGAACAATTTGGATTTTCAAGACAAAGCTTCTTTTCTGCAACTTTAGTAAGGTACTTTGGTTATTTTTAAGCTAGAAAGAGAAACATGACAAATCTAACAGGATCTAAAAGTTACATTAAGATCTGCCCTGCTACTCTGTAAAACGAAAAACGAAGTTTCGTGACAATTTTTGGGTTCTAATTATGTTGGTGAACTATTACGAATTCAGTATCCACCAACATAAGCTGACCCCGAAAATTGTCACGAAACTTCGTTTTTCGTTTTGCAGAGTAGCAGGGCTGAAAGAAATGTCGACTGCTCCCTGGGATAGGTACAGTCGTAATCATTATATCTAACAGAACAGATAAAGTGGACATCAGATACTCGTTACATCTCAATTGATAATCGTTTCAACAGCGGTAAAGTGCTCGTCCGAGACAAGTCCTTCAGGCCGATTAGCACATTAGCAACATGCTTAGTTCTCGAGTGCGAATGATGTTCGCGACACATCGGGAGCGACTGTTCAACAAACTATATATTTTTTATTTTAAATCGTTCGTTCTTATGAGCAAGTGGCCAACCGTGACCGAGTTTTTAGGCCGCCTAAAGGCTTCCGTCATGGCTTAACGACTTTAAAAGCCGGTACCGACAATTTAACGTGCCCTCCGAAGCACGGAAGCGCTCAGCTGATAATGCCACTTACGGTCACCCATCCAAGTTGTGACCGCTCAGAACGTTGCTTAACTTCGAAGCTCTATCAAGAACGTCTCAGAAAGCCGTCTCAGCAGAACGTCGCCACGAGCGCTTTTATTTTAAATACTGGCTTGCTAACTGTCATAAATGGATAGTTAACTTCTGCACAACGAGGGCATGTACCAAATTGGTATTTGAAATCCTTACACATTTTCAGACATGACCTAAGTTATAAGTATAATTGAGTTCTTAAAGTATTCTAAAACTGCCTTCAGTTTTGTAAGCGATATTCGACCTCCGTCTTGCTCTTAATGTGCCGACACTTTGATCGCAACATTGCTCAAAATAGACGTCTCCGTTTCAGTGTAATAAGGAAGCGGATTATATGTCTACCGAGTTCACTTCCTCACCACCTGACACGGTAATGAAGCCCATTGTACCATCATCATTAACGTAGTTATACAATGAGATGGTTCACACAAATAGGAATAAATATACACCTACTCTAAAATTAATACTAAGTAAGATTTAAGGTTTTAAATATTTTATAATTTTAATTTTAAGACTATATTTTTGCATGCCTAGTTAAGGTAAGAAATGTATTGGAACTGCTTCAGATTTTTTTCAATACCATTATTGTACCTACTTACTGGCAAAAAAATAAAAAAATAAACATTTACAGCAACTGTATTTAATGCCCATTTTCACAAAAGCAGGAAAGTAAGCATTTCTTGAAGGTTCATTGAAATGACCTGAATTGGAATCTCCATTGAACGGAAGGTGACATCGGAACTATCTTCCCCTATAACCTGACACATAGCGAGTAATGAGGCGTACCCAGGTACCCATTATGCGGCCGGCATCAAGCTTTGCATTTAAATATCTTAGAGATTGCATTCTCAATGAGGTTTCTAAAGTGGTTAAGGTGTAAGTAGTAGTTTTTCGTAACGATCCCTTAATTTATTAAAGAAACGGTGAACTGTAGTAGGTAAATGAGCTAATTTGGAAAACAATTGAATAAAAAAATGGACACGTTACATTGTCGGTTCTGGCTTTTAAAGTCGTTAAGCCATGACGGAGGCCTTTTAGGCGGCCCAAAAACTAAGTTACCAGAGTTGGCCACTTGCCCATACGAACAAACGATTAAAAAATAATTTTGAAAAAAGCTTAAGCAGAAACAGTCAGTGGATTGTTTGTGGCTTCAGCAAGCTAAAGATCTCTTTAAAGCAAGTTAACTTTCCTGTTCGAAAGTCGTAACAGAAGCATTCGACCTGCCTGAAAAGTGCATGACTAGATTTAGCGGAAGACAAGTTCCTAAAATGGACGTTAGTTAGTAATTCCAGTTGTTTTATTCTAGGCTTGACTTGTTGGTTCTTTTATGCAGGCTAACAACTGCCGCTGTGAAGGCCATAGTAGGCAGACTACAAGTTGCTAAGCGGCTTCATACTTTGGACCTCTCCCACAATCCCATTGGCCCGGCCGATGCGTTCACGCTCGTCTGCAAAATGCGAGACAAGAAGGTCCGACTGAAGAACCTACTTATGGAAGACGTGGCCGTCACCAAGGAGTTTGTAGTTGTAAGTATTTGAGTATTAGGTTGACTTGCCAAGGCGTAAAGTGTGTCAAAAACTTTGTATTTAGGTCCAATTCTGTTAAATGTGTTCTAGTCATTATCGTTCAAAATATGTAACAATTTTGACTGAGTCTCAAGCCAACAGACGATTTGATTTAATGATACCTACGCTGTCCTTAAAAAGGCTCTGTGTTATTTTAAACTTTTTGTTTAATAAATATATTATAGGAAAATGTGGGCAAGGAGAATTATAAATTGTCTTTGTTGCGTGTAGTGTAATTTAAGTGTTAACTCATTTAGCACAAATGTTTATAAAGGTCGTACAAGAAAATTACAAGAAACACAAGCAGAGGAAGTAATAATTGACTGTAATCTAATGTCTCATGAGAGCAATTTAGCATTTGTGGAGATTTCCTGTTTTCAAAGGAAATTCGGTAATAAACTGAGTTTTTCATCAAACAGATCCTATTAACATAAACGATGTTAAATTATGATGAGATGGTTCGAGATACAAAATAAGCCGTGTTTTTGGTCTATGGGCTTCTTTTGACTTCTAAACGAAGATTCTGCGAGTTTAAATAACAGCAGATGCATTTTTTAGTTTAAAAAACATATCATACCGAGCGCAATAAACATGACCTCTTAATAGGTATAAGGAAAACACGAGAAAACTAGCAGCATTCAAAAATGCCAATGTTTTTGCAATCAGTAAGTCATACTAAAAATTAAATTACGAATTAAGTACGAAATGACAATTGTTGATCTTTGACTCCAGTGTTACAAGTGTGTACTTAAATACACACTTGTAACACTGGACCAAATATGAAGATTGTCAAACGTCTGACAAAATGTAAATGTAACTACAGTAGGCTTCCTTTTACTTATGTCTACATTTTGCATTAAAGGAATGCGAAGATATACTGAGCTACGACTACAGGAAAAACACTACAATCACGTATGGCAGAGTGATCCGGGACTACACGCTCTCGCAGCCGGACCTGAGGGAGATAGTCATGAAGCGAATCGACTTCATCACTGCTAGGGCCACGAAGAAATGCAAACTGGATATCGCGTTAGTAACAAAATAGCCAGTAACTTAGGCCACAGAGAAAGTGACACTACGTTCTAGCCCTTACTTACACCTTTCTTAGATGATTATTTACACAGCGTCAGAAAGCTATTAGGTACCTACACTTAACGTGAGTTTTAGATATGGATTGATGGGCTTGTTCAGTACCTAAATCTTCCTCTTAGCTCGATCGGTCTTATATACAAGAATAAATATCAGATCCGCGCGTTTCCTCACGATATTCTTCTTCACCGTTTAGAGACAGAGTCGTTCAGATAGGTTTTCCGAAACGAAAAATCCATTGATACGCAGCCGGGATTCACATCCACAAATTGGATCGACAGAAGAGTCACTCTTCTCAAAATGAATTTTTAATTCAACCGTCAAAGCTTTGGTTTACTTCTTGTCAGGTTATATTTCCTCCGAGAACACAAAGAGCGTCCATACTTACAGCCGCGGGAGCTCATGAAAGCTCTGAAGGCGGCTTCAGCTCCTGTTGACGAAGGACTAATGGACGAGATAGCCTACTGCTTTCCCGGACCCAAGGCTGACAAGGGTGGAGCACAGATTAACCTAGCAGGTACTAAGTGAGAAATGAAAATATTAATTGAAGATTATTTTAGATTATTATTTTCTTTAGCATAATGTTGCTCGTGGTCTCTGAAGGAGAGGGCCAACGGGACGAACCAGAACCCATGTACGTCATGGGCACTGAAATATTTAAACTGTAAGGGCATCAGAAAAATGCTTTTTAATCTTCTTATTCCTGTCCTTATCAATCTAAAATCCAGGCCTTTTACATCTTTACTAAATGATTTATACAGAGTCAAGAGGCAAGCTTTGCCTACACTTAACGGGACACTGTAGCGCCTGGGACATTGTTAAGATGGAATAGCTTGCCCCGCACCTAAACCCATCCTCTCAGCTAATGATGTTTATCACACTATGTGGGGCTTTTTAGTACTAAAACGAAAAAACTCAACAGCTATGCCATCTCATGATCAAAAGCTCTGTTCAAAAGTCAATCTTACTTCCTGGGAGATTAGGTTCCTCGCTCGTGGCTGTTTCTGTTTGCATTGGGTCATTTTCTAACGATAGAGATACATACATTTTATTTGCGTACACTGAAATGTGCAATTTATTTTACCTGCCGGTTTTTGCTGACCTATTTTAGAAACTGGTTGGTTATCAAACCAAAAGCCATGCCTAGTGCCTATTCCGTCTCCCCACGGTAATGTTTTCCTTTAGCGTTTGAGCAAGTGGAAAATGCGCACATAAATCACAGGAAATTGGGTTTCTCTTACTCGTTTTTCCATTGACAAAAAGTCTTTGGTTTTCAGCTTTCGCTCTATATGCAAACAGCGTGTTTACTCGTAAATTATATCGAGTTAATTAACCTCATGGATTCCCATAGGAGCTGATAATTTTCCGCTGTTCATCATTTTCTATGTAACTCAGACATGGTGTAACTTTCTATCAGCTGACATTGTAGGATCGAATCCGTTGTTTTAGGAACATACTTCCAATTTGCTTTGTATCTTATAAAACTAATTCAAATTAAAATAATAAATAGTACTGGATATTTTCGCATAGCATTAAATTATTTCCTTAGCAAAAAAAGAAGGCAAAAGTACCTACCTAGAAATAGGTTTCTACGTTTATAACCATCATCATCAAAGCGCGACCTCATACCGGTGTATAAGATCGGGCTTTTATGGTACTTATTCTTTATTACACCTAAGTTGTATGATTTGTGCTATGGCAAAAATTCGATGTCGAAAGAGGGTTCATTACGAGTATTATCATTTTTATCTTAAAAACGACTGGCTCTATTTTTATGATCTTGTTGGATTTGTCTTTGCCTCGGACACTACAGACTCGTAAAACATAGGAAAAATTCAGAAAAAAGAAATGATGAAGATAATACATAATGTTACATACATTTATGTATGTAGGAAAATATAATTTTGGTAGAAATAATTTTCGTTGTAGGTTGGTTCTTTATAAGGCGTTAATGGCGTTGTGTGCACTTACACAACTGAAGAAATTTTAGACGATTATTCATTTTCTCATTATTTTTTTATGAACACTTTTTGATAATAATTATCTTGAATTCTGAGGCGGTACATAGTTTGCGGGGTCAGCTAGTCCTACTAATATTGTAAAGGCGAAAGTTTGTGTGTATGGAATATACAATGAAACATGGAATATTACATAGTTTATGACCTAGAATAGCACATCTAGTTAGATACTAGGAGTTGGCTAGTTTTCAATAAATCAAGTAATTTTG
The DNA here is from genome assembly GCA_963582015.1 of Xanthorhoe designata. Taxonomy (NCBI): domain Eukaryota; kingdom Metazoa; phylum Arthropoda; class Insecta; order Lepidoptera; family Geometridae; genus Xanthorhoe; species Xanthorhoe designata. Next base: position 12,515,565 of record OY757034.1, on the reverse strand, counting down.
TACTCGACTGAAAGACAGATCTGAAAGAAATGTCTGCCACTCCCTGGGTACAGTCGTGATCATATTTCATTTTATTAATTTCATTTGTATTTGACTTGGCTCGCTTTTTGGGTTCCTTTGTTTCTATTCATAGTTTTGCCTTATCAGGTGTTGTGGAGTACGTAAAACGACTTTGGCCGGACAAGAAACTGCCGCCCACGCCACCGTTGCCGCTTGAACCCGAACCTTTGAAGGAATCTAAGAAGAAAGGTAGGAAGAAAAAATAACAAATGCCTCAATACTGAAACGCTACTTAAATATTTGAGAGAGTTTTGACAAATTGAAACGTGTTTACGTTTAATAATTTACGTAATTGACGTTTTGATAAGAAACGTTTCTTATCAAAACGTCAATTAATGCCAAAAATAAGCTCTTCTATTTTAAGTAGTGGGTTTTTTAGTAGGCAAAAGCCACTTTATTGACACGAATACACAGTTGTCGCAGTCTAGTCTTCAAAACAATTCATCTACTACATAAATGACCATAGTTGAGTTTCTACTTGGGTCAGTTCGCTTCTTCTTTGTCGTTCTTTTTTATAAATCAATGTTTATTATAATATTGTATCTTTGCAATAGTACTCGTATAATGCGCTTATTCAATTGTACAACTACAACAGAATAAGCGCCTTATAGAGATCTTAGAAATAGGTACATGTTTTTAATAATCATGTATTGTCATGTTTTCTAATAATCATGTAGGATAATTAGTACATTTACGTTGTATACTATTCGGTTATTATAATTACGACTACGCACTGTTAGGCGCTGAACACAATTCAATTACGAGCTATTATGTTAAGCGGATTTTACTCCTTCTCAATTAAATTAAGTAATCTGTTTAGTGAATTTCGTGAAAATCCGTCAAACAAACTAAACTTCTGTGCACTTGCATACAAATATCCCTCTTATTACAAAACACAGTAAAACCATTTACGGTTGCATTGAATCGAATGTTTAACCTCAATCAAGTCTAAATAAGTCCTTGGAGAAATTCGTTTGTTTCCCTCGCGTAATTTAAAAAGATTATAATCAGACGTCGTCCCCGTGCTGAAGGCAAAATTAGTGCTCAGATATTCACTGGGTCCCACTTCCACCAGTATTTTAACCACGAATTGGGAAACTTTTGTTGACATTCTATTTCCATGATTTAACTTTTTAACATCCGAAATTTTACTAACCGATGCAAGTGGGGCTGCGAGAACAATCCCTCGTTATCTTAATCTTCTTTTGCACAATTTGGTGAAATATTTAATTTACTTTGTTCTAAGTTTGCTAGGAACTGCCTACCGGAGCCACAAAAGCATCGTCCTGCGCTGCTCGCCAGCGGCTAAAACAAAAAAGCCTCTAAATAGGGACTTGCAAACGTTATTGTACTGGTCATGAGCAAACAGGGACCGTTTAAAATAACAGTAAATTTTTTTTTTTGGAGGCGTGGTTATCCAAGTGCAGGTCAGTCAGGCAATAATTAGCTATAAACGATTTCTCATGGCCCTGATTGTAGATACTATCTAGATTATAATTTTGATAATCTACTGTCTTTTCTAAGATTGAGAGTTGCATAGTTTTATATTGAAATTAAGTTTATTTTAGCGAATAAAGAGTTGGTTAATCTAGCAAAAGTTTATTATTCTGAAGTCTGAACTCCCTGGGAAGTGTTTTTGGGTTGTAAATAAGAAATTTAAGTCTCAGTGTAAATATTGCCAGGGGATGCGGTCGGGATTAAGGGGTTGTAAATAACTTGAGGGCGACGCCACCGCGCTGTGATCCGAGCGAGGATTATGAAGTCCTCGGCTAGTTGTCCACTAAAGCGACCCTGGCCTTCACTAGCTTTATTTACCAGCTTTCTACAGCGCATTGTCATAGCGAAATAGTTTTGGAGTTTGCTCGATCACGCATATAATATTTTTTTTGATGCTTTCTATTGGACAAACAGATGCTAAATAGAATAGAATAGAATAGAATAGTTTATTATCACACAAACATTTTACAAAGCAAATAGGTCCAATAAAACATAATAATAATTCTAAATCAATATCATCATCCACAGGCTCCACAGCCCAGCTTCACCCTCTGCTCTATACCCAGCCTCGTTTGCCCATTTATAACACAAGCGTTAAATTGATTAGCTTGGGACTAGATGACGCCGGCGCCGCCGTGTGGAATGTCCATGAATATTTATTTATTTATTAAATAGGGAAAACTGTAAAAAAGTAGTATAATATTTTCTAGCGATAGTTTGCATACTTAAAAGGAATCATCTCAGTCGCCAAACTATCAAAATAAGCGACATAATTCAAACCAAACATTCTTTGTCTACGATTAGATTTACTTAAGTTATAGTTAGCAGGCGACACCTACAGCCTACCAACAATTTTACAGCTCTTTGGTGTACATTCGCTTCTTCCTGTACAATAAACTGTCAATAAATAATAATATTTATACTGGTAAGTAAGTAAGTTCGTATGAGCAAGTGGCCAACTCTGGTGATGGAGTTTTTAGGCCGCCTAAAGGCCTCAGTCATGGCTTAACGACTTTAAAAGCTGGGACCGACAATTTAACGCGCCCTCCGAAGCACGGAAACGTTCAGTTGTTAATGCTACTTTAAGTCATATATTTATACTGGTCTTCTTCTATCGTATCAATGCTTCAACTAATTTAGATTGTCATAATATTGTTAGATTATTTTTTCCCAGTAGGATGCCATTTTCACTCCGTTCTCGGTGGCATCCAGTAAGTCTTGTTGGGTGCAGCTGGTAGGACACAGAGGGCATAAAAGCAAATGCGCCATTTTTACTGGTGTACACTGTACATATACTTTTTCAGTGTAGTCATATTTATAAGACTTCAGTGGATAGTGTACCGACGACTTTCAAATACTCGCACTCAGTAGCGTATAAAAACATTAACATTATTTGAAGGGGAGTAGGTGTCCTTTATTTGTTTAAGTCTTGCTTTTCATGAAAATTAACTTCTATACGTACTTTACAAGCGAACCTTTGAAAGCCTTTTTGTTCTTGTTACTGGTGAAATTGTACTTTCTGTTGAAAGCTGATATCTTGTGGTTAAGTCGGGCCAATTGTTTTATTCGATTCTGCCCAAGGTTTAACCTGCAGGTAAAGCGCTGTGATTACGCTTTCGCAGATCATGATTTATATCTTTTCCAAAAAAGGCAACACTAAAAACACATGGCTTATTATTGCGGCGCGTTTGTATCTATACAATCGCAATTCGAACGCAAGGCAGTCGGCAAGCTGTGACCCATGCACACGATCCTCACGTTCGGATCAACACAAACGCAAATGAAACACGCTGCAACACCGTATCGATACAAACGCGCTGCATATTTATTTATTTCAATTTACAATGCCATGACAGTACAAGACCAAATCGACGCTGGAAAGCACCTAAAAATAAAAACATTACAATAAGCCAATACTAAAGTTTCTACCTAACATTGTTGTTCTATATACCTACGTTGCTAATTGTATACCGTATTGTTGATGCCTAGGATATCTAAATACCGTATATAATCTACAGCAATCACCGTATCAAGACAGGAGGGTATCAATATACCTCTTCGACATCGCTTCCCAATACCAAACATACAAACAAACCTGCGCTTGCAGTGCGTTTTTATCGAGCCCGCGTTTCATTTGAACGCGCTGCAAACTGTCGTCGTGAGCTACACAAAAAGACACATCATGGGTCTAACTTTCAGTTTACAAAACTAGAATTTTGCTAGTACTTTTATTAATAAAATTTCTGCCTTTTTTTTCTCTGGATCTGGAAAATAAAATTTATGATAGTTCAAAAGTATTAATCTTATAAGATATTCCAACAGCATTTCGTGGAAATGAAATCCAAATCAACGGCAAGCATTTACCTACCAGAATTGGCATACAAAAGCTAAGCTAAGCTAATATTTCTGTGCCCGATACATAAACAGGCAGTATTGGAGAGCTGAAATTGCGTTTTGTAGTCCATTTGGCAGAAACGCACAAAGCCAACAGTTTCCGATGCCGCTGGCGCGGAAACCAAACGCACCGACGTCACTGCGACCCGCCGGCCGATACACTAGGGGAAACTTATACTTATATACCATGATCTTTAATACCGGGTTCCTATATCCAACTAACGGACGTTCGTAGGTCAGTCGTCATAGCAACGTTGTTATCTGTCAAAAAGCCGAGATTCAGATTGTATATCTCGGAAAAGGCTCCAACAATTTTCATGAAATTTAGTGTGCAGGGGAGGGGGTTTTGGGGGCGATAAATCGATCTAGCTAGGATTCATTTTTATAAAATGATAAATTATCCGTGTTTTAAGGCAATGAAAAAAAAAATATCGAGCTAAGCTCGGTCATGCAGGTACTTCAAATTAATTAAAGAGCATGTTAAAAAAAATGTCATATCAGTTGTCATCTCATAGTTCCCTGACAGTATCGGTATCGTGCGACCACGTCAAAGGGACACGTTCGGTAGTGGCCAATTAGTATCGAATCATATTCCAGGGGCCGCTACGACAATTTAGACAATATTTTAGCAGTGTTTGTTCCCGGCGACTTGCTACGGTTTTTGCTACGCGCTCGTAGCTGCTCTACGGTTTCGTAGAACTAATTAACCTGGATATTGATTTAGTTGTAAACGTGCTCGAATTTCTGTAGATAGGTTTTCTCATTGTTTTTACGAATTTTATGTTTTGTTATTGGTGTGGGTTGGTGTAAGTTTGGAATTTGGAGTTTGTCATATATTTATCTATTAGAGATAACATTAAATACTATAAATAATATTCCTTTAGTAAAAATGTAGTTGTATAATGTTGCCATGGGTGCATAATGCATTATGTTGTAATGAAACTATAGGCCAATTATATGGATAAATTAATTGCCAATTTATATTTCAAATACTAATAAGTCCACGAGCTGCCATATTAGTTTATATGTTTTATTATAGTGTTAGTGTTTGCTTGCATTATCGCGGGTTCGAATCCCATCGAAGTCGTAACTTTTGTAAGATTTTTACTTTATATGGCCAAATTCAGTTAATGAATCTCCAATACCACACTAAAACCAATCACAGTTTGAAGCACCTTGGTTTGTCTGGCCTCTATTCCGAGGCAGTGCAATTTTCATTAAAAATGTGATTCGGTTTTCGGAAATGAGTGTGCAGTGGAGCCTTTTTGAGTTCAACGAACTGTTGGAATTTAACTACCTTGCCTCAATAGCCGGAAATGAAGTCTCTTGAAATTCTGTTCAAGTCCTGAATTATGCTTCGTGCGTGGTGGAGGCTCCATTCAAGATCCAAGCGAATGATTTCCGTGCTTCGAAGGGCAGACTAATTTAAAGAATCAATAACTGATATTTAGGTATGTCTTCCTTAACAACTTCAGAGCTTTGAGGGTGTTGCAATTATGTTTGAGTGATTTTTTTTGTAAAGCACGCCTTGAAAAGATTCATGTTACTCTGCAAGAGCAGACCCTTCAGACTCGTGTTAGTCAAAATCACAAGTGTTTTGTATGATTTTTTTGTTACAAAAATGCATAGTATCTTTAAGAAAATTCAGTGGGATTTAGATAAACACTTTACTGATTTAAAAACTATTTCTCACACCTCTGTCTGTCAGTCATAAAAGTGGTCACTTGCTCATACGAACGAACGAGTCATAAGTGTAGTATATTTTTATGCTGTTTTAAAGAATAAAACAGATCGGGACAAAATAATGTAAAGGTATCGTGATAAATACCCACATATATATTTTATAATCTGATTTAAAGAGTCTCTTGAAATATAATATTAAATAAATATAAGTTGACAAGTAAAACTTTAGGCGAGAGCTAGTGTTGAGAAATCATGGCATATCTAGGTCTTGTCTCCAGGCAATATCTCCGTGTCACGATGTTCATTTGTATGTACCAACATTGTCCTAATTAAGCTTAGAGACGGAAAGCTAATTAACATTACTGTGACGATATTATATCGGGCAATATATTAATGTTTTGTATGGTGGTAGTTATGGATTCGTAACTTCTACAGTTTAATTTTTTTTAGCTCCTTTCTCACATGAAGACATGTGTATCATGGACGTGTACTCCTAGACGTGTACTTAATAGGAACCTGATGAATAAAGATTAAAGATGGCATTTGTGTCAGAAGTACCATTGATTTGTACCATTAATGGTACAAGTGACACAGCTTTGTATCCTTAGTACCATTAGTACTAGTGACAACTATTTAGGATCAGTAGTACCATCATATAAGCGGTTGTCTCAGATAAGCTGGATACAGATGGCTGCTTCTTTAATATCTCTCAGCAGAATCTCCTTAATGAGCATCCTTTTATAGAGATAACTGTAATAGAATGTTTATATATTAAATTTAATGTATATTTTAGTACCACATTTGGGGGTTCCATAGCCGAGTGGTAAGACAGTCCGGCTTAAGGACGATTGCTTGATATCATCGCGAGTTTGAATCCCGCCAGAGTCGAAAGTTTTAGTAAACATTTTCATTTATCTATGTATGTAGGGTAAGCTGACCTTATTTTGACACCCCGCCAATTAGTGGTACTTCTCTGGTTTATCATATTTAGTGAGAAAAAACAGAATATCACGGTGTTGCAACTTATGACGCCGTGTGGAATGTCCAAGGATATTTATTTATTTATTTATCTCAATAATTGGTAGCCAATGCGAGGGTGCAGATAATTGGGCCATTACCTTACTATATAGACTATCATTATTATAGAAATGGGAAAAAGCTGCCCTTATCCTTCTTGTCCGTTTCATTTATCAAAAACATCATCGGAAACTTAGCAACACAATTTCAAACAGCGTTGGTTCAACTCCTTGTACAGACAGTCCATTACTTCTATTTGCTGAAGTAACCTAAAATCAGTTTATGCTAAATTACCACCGCGCAAAGTACCCACTTCCAGTAACGCTAACCGCAAAAAGCAGATAAAGTTACTAAGATGTTCCCAACTAAAGCACTTTAAACCCGCATTTTCATAAAGGAAAAAACAGAGCTCCTGTTGAAATTTAAATAACCTTATAGAATTTTAACGACTAACCATAAAACACTGGCCTTTGACTCTGCATAGTCACTTACCGTTAGACAAGTGATCATAGAAAGAAATGTAGAAATGCGTATTTTGATATTTCTCACCAAACAGATAGAACACAACTTATAGCTGAAATTGTAGAAATATCAAAATACGTTATTAATATAACCGTTTTATTCAATTTCCGATTTCTTAAGTTCACTGCGAGAACAATAGCTGGGCATTGGCATAATTTTTAATATTTTAATTTGTATAGGTACAAAGTTGAGCATCTGAGGATGGATTCCATACTAAGATAGACGTTTGTCTACGGGCCTGAGCGACAACGCTGAAACGTAACAAAATCATAACTTAATTCACAGCCTGCTTTAATTAAGCAGCCGTACACTGGGTGTCATAAAACTAAAACTGAATTATTTCATTCATACGGTTATTCTATGTGATCCTGTTAGTAGAGTACTCATTTCTTTATGTCGTTCTTAGTATGCTACTGATCCTTTTTGATTGTTTTTTAGAAGCACGTTCAAATGCATATTTGGCACTTGTTTTCTTTCACTCATTCTTGTTACTAAAATGAATTTCAGAATTAAAGTGTAGAATACATTCCACTAGGCCAACGCAGCGTAATGACCATGAATAAACATAAATTTAAATTTAAGATCATAAATTTTATTCAGAAACCAAGATTTGCAAAAATGGACTTGCTACCTTGTTCGAAAAATTACTAATTACTTTTTTACTTCTTTTGTAATCGTTCAGCAAGTAATTCTTTCAAGTAGTCTAACTAAAGAAATATACCTTTTGAGTTTCGGGAATGTAGGCTTATAACTGATGTGGAAATATTATACGGTTAGAAAATTAAGCCAATGCCATACGGTGCGTTGCAGAGTTTGCAGTTTTCGCATCCCACGCTTACATAAGAATGCTATAATACAAGGTTATTTTGGTGTAGTGGAAAGGATTCACATTTCGATACAAGGGAATTAGAATCTTTTGCATCAATGGATTTAGCATTTCAAAAAGTAATACGGTCTATCGTACGTACTAAAGACAAACGCATAGTACAGCTAAGGGTCATTCAGCAAGCAGTATACCCCAATTCTAGATTCTAGCTAGTTTTTGGAAAAAAAACAAATGTATCCCACATGTAGAAATTATTTTCCCGCGACGCAGCATCGCACCGTATGGCATAGCTCTTACTCCTACGACTGTCTCGCCTCTTGATACCATTTTCTCTTGCATTCCCACCGCTTACCTTTATTACCATGTTTATGGAATTTTGAACCTTATGTTGTGCGATAAAGGCGGTATTTGAAGTGTTTCTGGGATGCATATTCTTTCGGAAGAAGTCCGGTGTATCGCGAAAGATACGACCCGCTGTTGTGCACTTAAGATAGCCACCTAGGGTTGATGCCACCTGGTACACGTTAGGAGTAAGTGAATGTTGATTCAGTAATGGGTAATGCATGCAAAAGACTTGGTCTAGAACTTGCTACTTTCAGACGATTTGTGGCTTAAATATATTTCTTGTGCAAGATGGAACCTGCGTAATGTTTTTAATCATTTTTCTCTCTTTACCTTGTAACCGACAGCAAACTAAATCCCATTTTACTATATATTAAGTTTGACAAAAGGCAAGTGGTAGGTATTCATTGGTACCGGCTGAAAAATTAAACAATGATGAATGAAAAATGGAGGGCATTCCTGCCATTCATTGCTTAAAATCCGAACGAACGAAAATACAAATTTACTTTTACCGTTCAATAAAAGTATAAATAATGTAATGCAAAAGTCGCCTTAAAATCTGACTGCAGTTAAGTATAGATCAAGTATTGTAATGTGCCCGTCACGCTCACGCTACCGAGAATACGATTCCTCTTACATGCACTTAATTACTGCGATAACAAATGGCTCGGTCAAAGCGCATACTGCACTTATTATTTTCCATCGGCTGGAGCGCTGGACATCATAACACTGCCGTTAACCCTGTTACCAACATGCTATGCTCTTTTTTCTTCCCTCACATTTTCTGCCTTCAAATGCTGAGAAAAATTGTGCTTTCCACATACCTAGCACTTCTAACGTGAAATTGTTGAAAACTTTCTGATAGCAGCCCTGGAGCTGTGCGCCGTGTACGAAGGCGATTCGAGTGAGTCGACTCGTTTTTCAGTCCAATGCACATTACAGTCTCATGGCTATCCTACAAACAACATTAAACTTTTTATCTCCATGCGCTACATTTAAATACTATACGGTTTTTGTAAAATGTAGCTTTGAAAACTGTTCTTGAATTGTACGTGCGATGTTTTGAATGTGTATATAACTTAGCTTAGCCAATGTATAGGCTTGGGGGACGGGGATGAATGATAGGTGACAGACTCGTCACACATCTTATGCCGGGTTCCTATATCCAACCTACGGATGTCCGTAAGTCTGTCGTCATAGCAACGTTGTTATGTGTCAATTTTTTTTTTAATATGCCTAAAATGCTCATTTCATTATCTGCGATTTTACTTCAATTTCTCTGAAAGGCGTGTAATCGTATTTCTCAATATTATTAATAGACTAAAATGAAATCTCGCGACTTACCTAGAAAAGATCAACTTACTACCAGTTTCAATATCCTTTTTATCTGTGATTTTGCTCACTGTGGTATCTGTTATTTTTAGTATGGAAAGTTATGGTAAATATTTAATTACAGCACATATGCAAATTAACATCTAGTTGTAATATTGAAAGTGGACTGGACATTATAGTTTATATACTTATTAGTGAAACATCTTTCTACCCAATTACAAAAAAGGTAAATGACCGTACGTGCAGTATTATACCTATAACTATACCCTTTCCAACCGTTTATTTAACTTTTGACAGCTGTAATACTGACTCAAATAGTGATGCCCTGACCCGTTACCGATTTGATTTATTTTATCGATCGATTTTATTCATGAAGAAGTTTTAATCGATTTAACACACTCATTATTTACTATGAATTTCAACATTTTGCACCTGTTCATTACAAGTAGGTACCGCAGTTCATTCACGTCATGTTTTTTATTTGAACCAACTACAGTAAGTCTAAACGATTATTTTAGATTCATTAATTTTCAGCGAAGAAATTCGATCCCATTACTTTACTAGGTACGACTATGGAACTGTTTTCATTACGCAAATTATTTATGCATTAAAACAGAGACATCTAAGGCATTTTAAAATAATAAAGGTTTTTACGTGATTTGATATAAAAATTATCACAATAATTTTATTGTAATTATGTGTTATTAATATAATCGATAATCGATTTATTTCAAAACAGTTTATAGTCGGTGGTCATTAATTACGAATGAAACATCTCTAAGTGGGCGGGACCCGTCCATGAAGTACAGTATTCCCTGTAGTACATTGTATCAAAAATTATTACAAAACTTTATGTGCGTGATCTGTCAAAAGTTAAATAAACGATTGGAAAGACTATAGATAGGTACAGTCAGAAATGCAAACATTCCATAAAAAGAACTCACATTTATTGTTCCTTTGTTTTATTTCATAACGGTAAAATTTTAAAGGTCTCGCTCAAAGTTCACGGATTTTAATGAACGAATTCAGCTTCTTTGATGGAAGGCGAGAGTTCCACGCGGCTCATATAAGTTTGCGTTTCTATTCCCAAGTTTTTCGCTACCAAGTATTTTCTTTGAACTCGGGATTGCAATTAGTTATGTATGGCGACTATGGTTATGTTATGACTACTATAAAGTTCTTTAAGTAAAGTTTCGCCGATTGATTGGTCATTAAAGAACTTAGGTACCTATTTCATAAGAAGTTGAAACTGTCAAAGTTTTGAATGAACCTAACTTAGCGAAATCGATTTTGTACAAATTGTTTTAGCTTGCAATTACTGATTTGCTAAGCTGCTATATTTTACATCTACTTAAAACACTAAAATTCAGAAATCTTCCTAGCCCTATTGGAAATCTATTTTCGTTAAGTATGACGTAATATAATAAGATGGTCTTCATAATTCTGGGATCGAATTTTATGTGATAGTGCAGGGCACTGGGTAAATTCAGGAATGGTCTCGCCGGCTATTGACCGCACGCGTCGCCCAGACACGGCTTAGAGTGGACATGCCAGAAAATGTTATAAAGATTACTAGCCTAAGACATTAATTTAGCTTATTAGTAGATGATATACAGCGTCAGTAGGCAATCTATTTCCATATTTAACGGGGCACTTTAATGGGATATTGTTTAGATGGAGAAGGATCCCAGCAGCTAAACCATCCTTAGAGCTTAAACGGCCTTATCCACAGGTATGACATCGCCAATAGGTACGTGTAATAGCGATTTCCTCGAAGTCGAATCATCTTGACGTTCCCTGAAGAGAGCGCAAAATTATCCATCGTCTCATCTGTAGGTGACCATGCCACGTCAAATTGAATCTAGCACCATCACGTAATGTGACCTCTCAGGCCCGAGTGGTGGTTAGACCCGCATCCTGCTCTCCAAGAATAATTCGCATTGGGCTCATACAAAGTAGGTTAATTCAGACTCCGCAATCCATCATACAAAAGTAGATTCGGACTGTGACACATGTTACATACACAATAAAGTAGTCTACGAGACTTGTTTTGCTTTCTTTATTTAATTATGTTTTACATGAGATTATTATTACATTTACAAAAAGGTTAAGAAAATACACGACCGATAGAGTTCAGGCTAAGCAGACATGCCTTCGTTTAATGCTAATACCTATCACAGAGGATCGGGGATAATCTGGGTTCAGCCCGTAAAGCCTACATTCCATCAAACTACTAACGATTGAAAACTTAACCCAAGCGAAATCTGAAATAATGCGCATAGTAAACAGAGTTACTGTAATGTTAATGAATGTTATTAAATTAAGGATCTTACTAAAAGTTAACGGCTCCGGCAGTAATTAATGTTCTTGAATATTTTGTAATTTCCTACTAATTATAGTTTAGTAGTTAAGATGCTTCTGCAAATATTAATAACTTGAACTAATCCTGAACCACATAATCGAGTAAGTATCTCTATCCTGTTTTTAAACTGAAGGTTACAACACAAGATCACGCTCGGTTTGGGTTATAACATCAATCCATAACTATTTGTTTAGTTTTATCTTCGCTTGCCACGGTTCCTAAGGGAGGGTCGATTTGTCGGAGATGCTCAATATTTCGTTATCCCTCGAAGGCTTTTACTGAATATTTATACTAAAATCTCTATTTCGGTCTACAAATCCATTAGAACAGTGTTGGCAAACATTCGGCCTAGCATGATGTGGTATTTCATTCGGCATTTATCATTGGACTCACCTTGGAGGCGTCAGCATTTGGAATCGAATAGAAACGTTGCTCGGACTCGAAGGTCATTAGGGCGCTTTTATCTCTCTGGGATAATGTCTAGGCGAATATTGTTGAGCGTATTTTTTACGGCTAGAGAAACAAGTGAATTAGTTTTGCTACGCTCCTTGATGAAAGATTTTCCTTAAATTTTAGGAAAGGTCATGAAAAAATAATAAATAAACTTTAATTTATAAAAAAAAACATTTAAAAAAAGTTTGCCCCAAAGATACTTTGTCTGTCCAATATACACTTTACTCATAGTTTTTTATCAAAGTGACCTTTGAACCACATTTCATATAGAAAGGTCTTTTTTGTAGGTTTTTAGCAGACGTGTCTTGATTTACAATACATCCAAGTATCGCTCAGGTGCTCTAAATTCAAGTAATAAACTTTCGGACCAAAATTTATTGGTTTAGGTCTTCGCATAATGCACCTGAGTGTAACCACAGCTGACTGTATCTCTATATACGAGTGTGTATAGTCCCTAAAGAGTCATCTCACGTATTTAAAGTTGGCTTTCTATAGGTATCAATTTCAACCAAGTAGTTTGTTGTTTTTATTTGTTATATCCAGAAATATTACTGTATGATGTATGAAAGGGATTCAACGATCATTATATAGCAAAGGAACAGATGTACTTACTCTAGTGAGTACCACTTGTATTGTCGATTTATTTCCAGTGTATGAGACCGAGTAAGCTAAGAGAATGATTAAGATAGAGAGTAGCTCTGTTGGTCAAGGCTACTCTCACAAATATCCAAGGCTAGTGTCGTGTCTTGTGCAGTGTATATATTTTACTTAACCGGCTTGAGCAAGTTCATGATATTCATAATTTACAGCTAGTGTTGTAACCCATTGCTGGGTAAACGTCATTTAACTCGATGTGCTCATGTTCTACTCATTTTAAAATCATCCTTCATATTCCTTATGTTATTTATTTCTATTATTATATCTGGAGTATCCACAGTATGCCACAGTTGCAGGATCTGGTCTCATCCCGCGGCTACCAGACATTATTTATACGCCGCCGCCGCCGGCACCCTAACGTGACATATTTTAAAGCGACCATTTTAATAAGTCGCCTTTAACCTGCCAGTTCAGATGTGCCGAGCTATTGAAGTGGCAATCGAGATATCATATGAATTTCTTGGGTGTGACATCCATTTTATGAACGAGAACAATAAAAAGGCTATCATATCACTGAGAACAATTTGACGATTCAAAAATACATTTTAGAAGCTTGTATAACGTCTTGTGGAACGTGGGTTTAAGAAAATTTTATAAAAATAAAATAGAAAGGTGCAGAAAAACGTACTTAAAATTTTCCTAATTTTAAAAATCAAATTTGCAAGAACTTCCTGCTAGATTCGAATCGAAAAGTCATTTACAAATATGTTGTAAATGCTGAGCGAAGTGCTTTATTTACAAGTGCTTCAGAATCACAATAACCTTAGTAACATTGAAATAGCACTAGCACGTAAAACTCGTGTCTTGAGCTTTACCCAGCTTATTGTAGACCATCGAGACTCAATAAATAAGGAGTTTTACAGCCGTGCTGTATCTTCGTTGCCATTTCAGTTCCTTATGAGCAACGCTTCCGAATTGGTTTCCGGCCCCGGCGGAGCCCCACTCCGCTCGCGAGTGAATTCGAATATCCACTTAATCCAGTTTCTTGTATCCGTGGCCGGTCCCCCGACTCCCATATGACATGCGAGGATTACCCTCGCCACCTCCTAAAATCTAAAAGCTAGTGCCATGTGCTACTAATTGATGTGTTCCGTAGGGAATAAAAACGGCCCGATTAGGACTTTTGAGAAAGGTTATATTATTTGGGCAAACAGTTGCCAACTTTGTTTTTACTTTACTTTATCGCCCGACACATAGCATGCAGCTAATTTACGCAGCGTAAGTAATAAAATGCAAGAAAATATTTGCCAATCGGAACCCGTATCGTGCCGAATGCGAAATCACTTTTGTTTTTGAACTTTCCGCAAGTCGGAACGGCAGTTGATAATTTAAGGTGCGCGTGCAGGTATTTCCGCCCTAAATCTCGCCGGTCCGAATCTATAGCGGTTCCAATGATTTACAGTGCAATAAAGTTTTTAATTTCAAGTGGAAACATTCCATTATCGCAGTTTCGTTTTTAATAAGTGAGGGGACGAGGTGAACTGGCCAATTTCGCTGTGAAATTGAAAAAGTTAAACGACAACATCTACAATCGGTTCTGTGTCCCGATTAAGGACCGTTCAATTCAACTAATATTCTCCGATTGAACGACAAATAACCGCATTCTTTTTTCCTTTCTCTCGACGGATAGACTGGCAATTTAAATCATTTTTGAACTTTGTCAGTTTAGTTGGCTAAGCCAGCCGAACGGATTGGTCCGGAGCCCGGGCTAGGTCGGAATGGAGCGGGTGGTCGCGTAGCTAGTCGCCAGAATTGTTTCAGCTATTGTACCTCCATATTGCACTGGTACGCGCACTCGAATGGAAATTTCTACGAACACTTCGTTTCTGAGCATGATTGAACATTGAACATCGATCGAGAACTATCGCGATAGCAAACTGTTCTTCGTCCTTATTTTATTGCTCTATCATCATTTTCTAAATCGTTATTACAATGTAGTTTATTGTGGTCGTATTTTTAAAATAAATAAACTTTATTACGTTTATTGTGTAGCTCAGTGTTATTCGTGAATTGTAAGTTGAATCACACTGCAGAAATTAACCTCAATTTTTTTGCTCGCATTGACCATTTTCCTGAACCTGTGAAAAATTATATGTATAGTTTAATGTATTAATTAATCTATTATTACTAGTATTATTTTATCTGTGGTTTAATTGCTATTACTGAACATTTCTTCCTTGAGTGCTTGAATACTAATTTCGTTTCACTATCATTTTATGCCAACATTCCAGTAGATCACATCCTCTTCATAGTAGCAAATATTGTTTATGTAGCATTATCCATTCTCGGCACAGGAATGTTGCTATCAAGTAGACAAAGTCACGCTTGCTTGTCGAATTCCTTTCCTAAACAAACTATCCAACAGTAACCCTTATAACAATAATGCTGAAGGTTGATTTTGAATTCAAGCCTCGAGTCCACGCCTTACTGCTTTCCATATAAACAAATAGGCGTCGTCGGCTCTATTAAGGTAGAGGGAAGGTATAGAATGGCTTAGCAGGATTGCGTTGGTTAATAATTCCCGGGTGGACACCTTGAGGGTAAGCTGGTTAGGTTACGTCCAGAGAATGCAGAGTGACTGATTTCTATCGCTCGGCTGTCCTGAATTCTGATGTCTTTTAAGATGCAGCTTCATGCGCAAACAGTGTATAAGTTTGCGCAAACAATATTGTGCGATGTGTTTGCCGTCCAGACGATAGTGATTTCATGATTTAAAGAATATTATAGCTTTTCACCATTTTGCATTTACACGGTAAATCATTTATCTTCTACATTTTATATTTGCCACTAAAGTTGAAAGTGTAGCCGGAAACTATCAAAAGGCCGTGAATATTTGGTTTAGTGTAATATATTATTTACAAAACGTAAGTGCTGGAGGGTTATGATTGTAGTAAAATGTTTTTGTAGTAATTTTAGTAGTTAAATCTAGCGGAGTATTTATCTGCATTTTAAGCCAAATCTAAACATCTTTCACGGAAAATCGAATAACGTATCTGGATATAAAACAAAGCACAGAGACAGTTAGAGAAGATCCCGCGTGTTCCGATAAGTCCCGTGAGGCAGCCCTGCGTCACAGCGGCAACGCAACAAGTTACGAGCTAGGGTTGCCACGGAACGGTAGTAAACAATAATGTTATAATACTCCTGACGATACTTTAAAATGATTGCATTTCTGAATTTTTAACACGCATTTCTTACTTTGGGATAAATATTTTCCAATTATTTCCACGTTTTTCATTTCTTGGTGCTAAAGGCATTTAATTCCTGACCCGAATCAAAACATCTTTGAGTACTAGGAGTGCAGCAGATGATAATGATGAAGATAAAAAAGTGAAATCTATTTAATCAAAAAAATATTTAAGTTAATGATGCCTAAGTCAGTATATTTCGTTTAAGCAGGATATTTGCCTGTACCAAATCTTTCGCTCATTATCATCAAGTATTTTACAACTAGTTTTACCAGAGTTACAAATTCTAATTCCTCTAGAACACCTGTAGATGGCGCTTATCGGTGCTTTATCATCTTACTGATAGTTTCGTCTTCGGCGTCATAAGGTTTCGTAGCCGAGAGGTAAGGCAGCCCGGCTTAAGGATCGCTTGTATCTTGCGGGTTCAAATCTCGTCAAAGCCGTAAAACTTTAAGTAAATTTTTCATTTATAATGAAATACCTAAGTAAGTGTGGTTTAACACTATAATAAAAATATAATAAAAAAATCACGTTTTACGAGTAGGTACCTATAACCAATTTATAACGTATATCGATAACACAAACAATGTAATCCCTGCTTACTTATGTCGCAGCCCTAATGTGCGCTGCGTACAGGGCTGCCATTCCGTTTTATGGAGAATACATAAAATTTATCAGACCTTGGAGAAACAAATGAGAACCAGGCTTCGTTTTCGGTGTGAACGGGGTTTTATGAAGATGGCGCGTGTTATGGCGGTATTTAGTAGGAGATTGATTAAGGGTCTGAGGGTACAATGTTGGTTATTGAATCGTGATAAAAGTACTTGTAAATAAGAAGGAGAAAAGTTTACTGCACTATATATTTTTTTTGGACGTTCTCTCAAACTCAAACTCAAACAAATGTCGAGTGTGGGTTTTTTATTTCTATTTCCTCTAAACTGACCCATTTTTCTTGACAAATTCTTTTATCTATTGTGGCTTTGAGATCTAGAATAGTTTTTTTTTATATTTGTGGTAGATTGTCTCCTGTGGCAGCACAATGTCTGACATGTTCTACTGTGATATTCAATTTCGTACTTTTTGTTTAGTGTAGTAAAGTTTAGGAATGTAGACGCGTTCCTAAACTATACCTCCATTTCACATTTCACTCATCAACTATTTAGTTGGACCCAAAGAGACCCACATTTTTCAATTACGCCTGCACATTCATTACGATTTGAAATGCTACGCCGCTACGATGTGCTACAAAACGCTACGAAGTGCTACATAAATATAAATTTCAATTTGCCACCTCGGCAGTGTCCGCCTAAATCAATAATCAGCTTACTAGCACGCTGAATATACCTCGGAATTATTTATTACTAGGCGCGCTACAGGATGTGTGGAAATATTATACATTTATTAAATAATATCAAACAAATCGATTTGATTTGAGACCAACCAAATAACTGATTTAATATATTTTTACTGGAAGGAATCAATTAAGATCAGACATGAACGTTAATTAGATAAATTAATACTTTAAAGGTAATACCGTATGTTTTTCACAACTTAAAAGTATTCATTCTTATGATATATAAAATGGTACATAGATACATACATTTATGTAAGCATCACGCCCGTTTCCTCACGGGATAGGTAGAAACCATGAATTTTCATTTTGGCACTTTGTAACTTCTCATATTCATGCATGTTCCTCCCACACAAATTTTTTCAAGCCCTTTTCATCTCTGATTTACTGGAGTATATTAAATTTGAGTAGCACATCATTTTTCTTAATACAAACAGAAGTTGTGCTTCAATGATGTTGATATTTATAACAAAAATCCGACAAAAGTGACCAAAGACAAAGAAAATAAGGATTTACTCAGTAGGAATATACAGATACGAGAACAATTATGTACTCGTATGTGTATGGTCCTCAATCGAGCGAAAGAAGCGAGTGAAAAGTGGCAACTTAGGCGAATTTGCGTTGTATGTTTGTATGTTCCGGCATAACTGTCGAACCGTTAATCCAATCTTCGTGAAACTTGATAGGAAGGGTATATAATTATGTTTTATGAAATAATATATTTTTGCATGCTTGCGTTTATATATGACCGCTGGTATTTTTAATTTTACAATCGAGATTGGACTTAAAAAACCGATGAACGTAGAGATACAGCAGCCAGATTTCGTAAACAATCAATAAATAAATAAATATCCCTGGACATTCCACACAGCGTCATCTAGTCCCAAGCTAAGCAATTTAATGCTTGTGTTATGGTAACCAAATGACTGATATACTACATAGAATACTCAATAGTGACGTAAATGGTAGTTAGTCGGAAACAAGTAGGTACAAAATAAACCACTAACCAACGGTGCGCGAGACCTCGTTCGGGGCAAACTACTAGTTATGATAGTCTTACTACATAACCCTGTGACTTGACAGTCAGACGGGTAAAAAGCTAGATTATTCTACTCATGCTCCTTGTTTAGAGCGTCAAAGTGGTCACGACTACCCCCAATATCAGATGAGGTTTTCAAAAAAGAAAATGTAGCACTATTTATTCAACCTGTATAGAGATACAATGTGGATACGAGGGGTGGTCGCTAAGTGGAGTATCTCAGTTTGGGCGCATTTTGCATACACTATGAGCACTATGGGTGGGTTACTTAGCGTCAATCTGCGGCAAGGGGGTATTCTATTGAGGTTACGCATATACGAAAATGTCAACTGATACTAAACCTTTGCGCACTCGGAAACAAAACCAAGCATTGTGTTCATTTGTTTTATTGAATTCATAGGATCACCAGAGGCCCTAGCCATGTTACATTTCGACAATCGCTTTCGATTAGAAACTAAAAATAATGTATAGGAATTGACATTCGATGACGAAAACTCGAGCGATCAGAAATGTCAAATCAAAGGTGTAGCGATGATAGAAATCGAATCGCTTCACAGCGAATGCCGGTTGGCTAGGCCCTCTGGTGCTTAATTCAATTCTAATCTTTTATTCATTTAGTTAGGGTTTTAGACTACTTGTATGATAAGGATAGAAAGTTGTCGATTTAATTGCGATATTAATCATATAATACAAAGCATGGAGTGTCAAATTTTGTAAATTCTAAAAAAAATATATTTTAGTTTATTGATGGCGCCGCAAACGTATGTATAGGTTTTAAAAATTATAATAAACATACTTAATCATTTTAAGTTTTAGTTTTTAGTAAACAATAGAATTTACACCATTATAAATTTATGTACCAAGGTATTGAATACCTAGAGAGGGGATAGCTCGATCATTCAACAAACGTCAACCAAAACTCAGATTTCGTCGATAACAAAGATATTTGAGTCATAATTTTCCGAAAATCATTAACCACGCACCTGAAACCCGAGCTGGGCTATAACTTGCTCGCGGGAGCTATCAAAACACATGATGTAAGGCGCACTACACACCGAATTACACCCGTACTCTGCATGGAGGCAGCCTAATTTATTTCAGTCATACTTCAAAGCTGGAACAGAGCAGTCTCTGGACTAAATGTGTGCTGAGGACAATGAACACAAAGGAATTGAGATTCTTCTATGGTATAATAATTATTTAAACTAATTTATATAAACTAATTTTGAGTCTCTCACGGTTTCAGACTTCTCCTCAGCAGCCCTAAAAAACTCAACCTATATACCAATTGCTTACATGGACATTCCTCTAGCTAGATTACCTTCTAGACATCTTCGAAGAATGTTGAAGGTTGTCGTTAGTGATTCAGTTGAGGCTTTGTTGTTTTTTAAATATTGAAATGAACCGCAGCTAATAACGGATAAACAGATTTTACTAGAATTATTTTCTTGTAATCTGTTCTGAGATCCATCAAATTAAAAGTGAATAAAGAATCTGCACCTCAAAATATGACGAACTCAAGCGTCGCCAAGCCGGATAACTTTTATCCAATTTTGCCTTTTTGTAACCGTCCAGGATCGAGCCCGTCCAAGTTCCGGGATATACGAGTGCACGGCTGCGTAAACATACTAAAGTAACCTGTAAACCATTTAGCTAAGTGTTTGATGCAGCCCGCTTCCCATTTAGATATTGAAAACTTGTCTGGACGACCAGCCTTCGGTATTGCCAACTGGATTTTCGCATTTGACTAAATTGATAGCTTGCTTTTCTGATCTGCAAATTCCGGTTATTGATGGTCTGCCCGTGATTAGCTGTAGCTTTAATGTAAGGAAATGTTTGAGGATGTTTTTTGTAGGGCAAATCGTCAAATTACTTCATTCTATTACTTGAAATACCCGATTTGATAACTATGTTTTCTATACAAAATTATCAGTCGTATCGTAAAATTTACTTCAGCAGTTAAAAGTTTTGCAGCTATTTAAAAATTAGATTACATTGTCCTCTCAATACCTAATCAAACCTTAAATTACTTTCAGATAACCTTGAAATATGCATCTTCGTTCTTATTATCCTAGAAATGAGTTATAAATAGTATCTTAGATTAGTTCCATTATCATGTCTATCATGCTAAACCACACTATAACATGAAGCACTCAAAACCCTATGCCCAAACAAGCATACTCATAAAGTACACCATCTTAAAGTAATTCCCATACTAAGGCCGAAGTGTTCTACCGTTCGCACGGTCCTAAATCCAGGGGCCATCCACCAATTGGTACAACCTTCGATACGGTCAGACCCTAACCAGGGAAGGAACAAGGAAGCTTCGCAATTTGCGAGGCCGTAAACATGCTTTATGGACGGGCCGACACTGTCTTTACAAGTCCAATGTACATCACTACTGCCGAGAAGAATAGTGTTTATGTGTGGATGGTGTACTTTGGGGTCAGCTTTGTAAAATAATATTAATAAATTACTAATATGCAAATTAAATAAAGGCTTAATGTATACCCATTATATTATTTAAAAAGACAGCATTGACGGAACATTTTTCTTTGAACTTTTTACTCATATTTTTATAATCGATTGGTGAGTAAGCCAGAGAGTTTAACCTTTGATATTATGTTCCGTTAAAAACGCCATGATGCTTATAATTTCTACCTATATAACAATGACCAAAACCCCCTACTCTAAAACCGAAAACGATACATCGTGCCAATAATCTCAGATCAGCTATGATAAATAAAACATTTTTTTTTTTACATTTACAATAGCGATAAATACCCGTAAATGTATGTTTCATCATCTATCATAGGTTTATTTGCTGTTGAAATTTTTGTCAGAAGTATTTAAAACAGCTTTAATGAGCGAGTTCCACGCAGTGTCTAGCAACAATAAACTTTAAGGGCGTCTTAAAGGCATCTCCATACGGGATATAAACGGGAGGGCACTTTTGACAGTTATTTTATAGTTTGTGCCGTAACTACTGTTTCGGCTCGCAGTAACGGTTTCTTGCTCTTTAAGTTTACAACTCATAAAGGAAGGACTCGTTAAAATATCTTAGAGCAATTTGCTGTAACGTTGTTTTGAGTTTCATTATTGTTACTCGTAACATGTCGAGTTTGTAACTTGGGATGTCGTATTATGATATTATCATTGAGATTTTGTTAGCCACAAATTACTGAAATTGGATAACTTTTTGTAATATAATTTATCTTCAACTTGAATATATTATTGATGGTATTTAAAAAAGATTAACGTAAAATTCTTTCAAAACTCTGATTCATTGATCTGGAGTTAGACGATCTGGAGTCAGACTATGTCATTAGAAGATAAAAACTTTTAAATTATTATGATTTTTAATTATAAACACTTAAAACGGGATATTTATGGAATTGTGCCGTAATATCGGGAAACTCATAAATCCACGAATCACGGTAAATACCCCGTTTCAAGTGTTTATAATTAATAAAATGTGTTGAAAACATAAAAGAGTACGAGCTCAATAACCATGGTGTCAAGGACAGAGTGAAGTGGAGAAGGGAAATCAGTACATAAGGCTGATCATGAACCAACAAAATTATGCCCACTGGTACGAGAGACCACAGATTGTACATTCTAGTTAAGTTATTTTACTTTATTGTATGGTATCTTCTATTTTGTTAATGTGCAACAAAGTATTTATAGGTATTCATAGGTATTCATAGGTATCTACGTTGATCCAGACCATTAACTATTTCTATAGAAATTACCATCTTAATCGATTTAGTTATTGCTTATCACGCCTAGATACTAGAGTAAAATCTGGCTGATGTATCTTAGATGATCATTATAGAAGGATTACCAGGATAAGTAGAATGCACAGCGGGAGCACCGACACTGGATACGGATCACGCGCTACAGCTGGATAATTACCTATCATCCCCACACGCAGCAATAATGAAACATCTCGCTCCGTATACCATTAATCCCGCGATGTTAATTTCAAAGAGAATTGCGGGACGGATTTTGTTAACAGCTGGTTCATTTACTACAATGTTTAGAACCGCATACCTAACAGAACTTGAATTAAGTTGGGCTGGATAAGGCAAGGCGAAGTGATGGCAGGTAGAATAAGGCCATAACTAAATGGCATCTAAGAACCGGGTACAGAAACTTCGGTTGTCCAGCAGCGCAATGGTTGACGTTATAGCATCCATCAGGCCAGACATGGATGAGGCTAAGGCGATGGCGGACTACGGAGACAAAGCACATGCAATGGTATTCCTATACTCAGTAGCAATGCATCGACTTTCAACCCGACGGAAGTAGGTTCAAAATGGCCGAGTTTCAATTAATATTTCGTTTAGAAAATGTTTAAGCGTGAACCCAAGCTATAAAAATGATGTGAAGAAACTAGTTAGAGTTTAAATGAGCAGCGATTGAGTTACAAATGGAATGTCGAACAATTACTGCCAAATGTGAGAACTTGTCATACATATTTCTGAATGTGTATTTTAAACAAGAACCTTAAAACTTGAAATTAAATGAAATGAAATGAAAGATCTGGGCAGTGTCTACCGTGCTTTGATAATTCTAATATCATTTTATGTTATTTTCGATAAGTACCTAGAAGTGAACAAGCTTCCTAAACTTAAGCTGTGTTTCCAGCTAATCGACAGATCATGTGCTAAGCGCCCAATCAACTTAGTTGAAGGTTACGAGTAGATACGATCAGCCTAAATCTATTTTATCCGCTTGTTAGGATTTTACAGCGATTATATTTTCCACAGTGATTTGATGGTTGAAGTTTGAATAGTATGTGTAGTTTTGCGCTTTTTTGTACTTACTGATAATTTTTACACTCACTTTGTACTGGATTTTTGCATTTTAAGCAACAAGTAATTTGTATTCTGGATTTAAGTGGAAATGGCCACAGGAACTGGCTTTGAAGTCAGTTTCGAGATTTTTATTTAAACATTGTGTTATTTATTAGTAGCACAGATAAAATAATACTATACTCATTAATTTTGCCAACAATTGTAATTTTCACAATCAGGATTACTGCTTTGGTGTGTGTAAAAAAGTGGTAGTATGGTCCCACAATAAGACCAGAAATATAATTGTCTAAAGTTTAGACAAAAATATATTTACCTTTAGTTTAGACTCTAAACTAATGGTAAATATATTTTTGTTTTAAGATGACATAAAGTTTCATCGTCCAATTATAATATACCATTTGTTTTAAGCAAAATCAATCTGAGATACTCGTAAATTTCCATTTATGTTCTTATTATAATGTTTAAGATGGTTTATAGGTATATCCTGCGTCTTGGTCCCGGACGTGAACCGAGGCCGGGAGTCGCTCGGATATCCGATACCCGACCCCTAGATTTACGCAGATATAATTACATTGGCTCTTGAGAACGCATCTAAATCTTCGCTTGATGTGGCTTCCTAACTGTTACTTATACTCATCAATGTTTGTTTCGTATTTGAGGTTAATTGGTTATTAAAGACCTCAACCCAGGTCAATCACATGATACAGGTCTCTTAAAGTACTTTAGGATAGGTTTTAGAAGTTTTGGAGTGGTTTTTCCTAAACGGTTAGGTATATACCTAAGCACTTTAAAACCAATTTTGAACGCAAGTAAAATTACTAATTATAGTCCTCAAGTAGCATAAAAAAAGCATAAAACATGTGGTGTTGCCACAATTTATATTTTCAAACTAGAAGTCATAAATTGTTAACCATTTTATTTTCGTCTTAAAACTCAATTGGCTTAGTGAATGAAGTTTTGTTAGTTTCTGTTACTAAATGTATTTGGTAAAATAAACTATGAAAAAAAGCACAATATCAAATGTTTCTGTGCCACGAAGGCTGAACCAACATATCTCGCGGCTGGTTTCGCCAATATCAATCATCAATCATCATCAATATATATAAAACAATAAGCATTTTTCTGGAATCAACGCACAGACCAAACCGCTGAAGCTATGAAGCTGAAATTTGGAAGGTAGCTTCCTTTTAAAACAAAACTGAGCACTAAGAAGGGATTTTTCGAAATTCCACCCCTAAAGGGTTGAAAAGGGATGAAAACCGTTGTATGCAACTTTTAAATACGTGAAGCGATTTTCTTCAAACTTGGTTTAAATATGGTAAATGATAAATAAATTTACATGTTATACAGAAATTTAAAAAAAAACGCCTGATAAGGGGTAAAATGGGGTGTCAATGTTTGTATGGGAACTTTTGAATAGGTAGTTCGATTTGCTTGAAACTTGGTTGTAATACTCACAATGCAAAATAAATATACACGTGTTTAAGGGTTTTACAAAAAAAACACTTTAAAAGGGTTAAATGCAGTGTCGAAGTTTATGTACAACACGCGAGCGAAGCCGCGCTAAACTAGACACAAGACTACTTAGGCACTGTGAAACAACAAAGTCTATCCCGTTACTTTCCCGCCTCAACTAGGATTTAGTTAAACTGTGTACTGACGCACTTAGGGCACCTGATTAAGAACCGCTCAAACTGATGGATAAGCATTGAATGTATCGATAATAAATAGGACTTAAAAACAAAGGAGTATAGAAACTGAGGTGGTCGCGCACTTGCTGGAAGGGGCGATTACGTAAAAAAATACATAAATTTTAGCCGTGTGAGGCACAGACGGCTTAATCGGTTTCAAACGTTTTGACCATTGTCTTTCCTATGGATAGGGCTGGCTAAACTGAGAGTGAGAGAATGGTGTAGGTGAAGCCTATTCCATCTCAACAATGTCCCGGGCACTACAGTGTCCCGTTGCCTCCTGACAATATAAATAATCTAATAAAGATGTAAAAACACATAACAAAAATGAAAGACGTGATCTTAGCAGTGGGAATTTATTGGCTGCGGGTTATGATGACAAAGAAAACAACAAATAACAAAAGGTAGGGAATGTAAAGAGTTGCTTATTAAATGATAAATTTTCCTGAAAATAAGCCTACAATAATGTAGGTATCTAATTAATAATGACTGGCATCTGCCTACAGCTTCGCCCACAATATGTATCCAGTAAACCTTTTTAGTTTATTTTCGAATTTAAATCAATATATTTTCAGATTATTATTTTAGTAAAACTTTCCCTCTCTAGATGCCGTTTTATCCGTGTTTTTATCGGTCACCCAGGTACTATTGTTAATATAGATAAGCCTAACGTTTAGAAAAATAATTAGCCTTAAAGGAAGCACGAAACGATTTTAGGAAATTCTCTTGAGATGTTGAAAACTGAACTTTGTTCTTATTTACATTGAAAGAAAACATTGTGACCAAACTTTCAGCTTACAAGCCTTATTTTTCCATGGACTAGGCACAGGCACATTTATTTATTATTTTACAGTGTTAAACCACACTTAGGTATTGGAAATTATTTAAAAAAAATGAAGTAACTCGTAATCTGAGTATTTACCTACTTTTGCTTTATGTCTATTTGACACAGTCTATTCATCTTTGCTTCAGGCTGCTCTAATGTTACGTAAAATTCATCCAATACAGGACTAAAAGCCTAAGTTATTATAATTTGGCCATATCGAGCGTGCCGGGTTCGGCCGGCAGGTAAGCAATCCATTTAGATCCTGATATCCCTTGTAATCCTGAAATGTGTTCAGTGTGTTTCTGTTGGTCGGCGATTCTGAAATTATGCGTTACCTCTTTTAGAAGGTATGTAGGAATAGCGTTTAATAAATTAGCTTCATGTATATTTGACTCCTGTTACTCTCGTGCTTAGATTGCGTTTGGTTATTTCCAGTCTGTTAGAACTGATTTTTATAAGTATAGTGATAAGCTCGGTTTAAACAAACCTTATAATCACCTTTTCCAAAATGTCTGATTTAACAAGGTTTTCATTAGCTCAAATGGCTCAAGAATATGTAGCTATTTCTTTCCATTACCTACATTATGATAGTGACAAGTTTAATATTAAAACAAAAGCTGTGTTAAGTTTATTTAATGACATAATTTTTTTTTAAGTGAAAAAAATACTTTCAAACCTAAATTTAAAATTATCTGTTCACAATGTTAGTCAGCATTGAGCATAATATTATTTTATATCGTAATTAAATTTTTCATGCTAATAAGAACGGTTGGATGGCACTAATCAGTGCTTTTAACCAAACTTTGATGTCAAAAAAATATTAGGTTTTTTATTTTAAAATAAATAAAAACGATGTGTAGTATAACACACAGTTAAACATTATTTTCTGAAACAGAAATCACGCTTCATCGTTGCTCTGTAAAGACAAGTTTACATAACTTTAACAATGTGTATTGAAATCAGTAAAAAGATTACATGGTGAGAGTACATCACTTCAGAGCAGTCTTCAAAGTACCTAAACCCTAAACACATACATTACTTCAACACAGAGTAATAGTAAATATTTCAATGAAACTACGAGTAGGCTATACTTTACTTTATAAGCGCTCTTGTGGTGAACTTGCTTAGTCGGTTTTGCGCGGTCACAGAATGGGATGGTTTACCGCTAATAGCTGCTGGGCGCCTCTGTGTTTTCCAAGGGCACGTTACATTTACAATGCCAAATGGAAAGTCTTAAGTCACGTCGTAGGCGGCCTAAAAACTGTGTTACCTAAGCAATTTTAAAACAATTTACAAACGAAAGAACGTAGGTTTTATTCAAGTTACATATTGGTATTTAATTTCCCAAGGCCTGTGCAATAAGCAACAGTAACGGACCAATACCAGTAAATTGGTGTCGCCTAAACGACTATACGTGCGTTTAGTCTAGGTACCTACACTTTTTGTTGGTTCGCGTGGGCAAAGTTTTAGTTTTATGAAATGCGCAGTCAGAGCCACAAAGTTCGTGTGAAATTACTCAAATTTTGGCCACCATTTGCAGGTACGACGCGGCAACTAATAATTCTATACTATTTTTTAAATTATAATCGTTTTATTTTTGTTTTATATTACCAAAAATAACGAAAGGAACTTTGTCACGATTGTTTCTCAGTGAATGTTTAAACAAATCAAATCAATCATCATTTATTTATTTTCTCTCACAAACAATACATAAAGTTAAATAAATATAAACACAGGAAAATAAAATAAATTTAAAAATAAATAAATGCAGTTAAAATAAAAATAATCCAAAAATGAGTGTCGGTTCTAACTTATTACAAAGAAATATTGTGAGAGAGACTGGTGCCTGAAATAGGTATAGAAAATAACCTGTGTTACGGTGCAGGTAAATATTACGCCGGTACATAACTTTACTCGCAACAAATATTACAACAGAAATAAACAATAACTGGCTGAGCATTAAAACAAAATAATTGAATCGAAATGTTTCCCACAAAATCCGTTTTCTATTGTTCAGGCAAGGTTTTATATTGCTGAACTGATCTCGATATATTAAACACGTTCCGTAATAAAAATGTATTCCGTTAACACCAACATCGAAACAAAACAATTTACATGAGAATACAAACACGGATCTATCATTTTTACGCGAGTTTAAATGGCTTTATAAATCAGTGTGATAAAACCGGTATATCTGATCTCCCACACACGGGGGCGAGGGCGTTACACGCAAAACGTTCCGAATGCATTACAGTTTGTTTTATGGCTCCGTAAAAAGAGGGAAACACAATATCTGATCAACTGTCCACTTCTACGGCAATACGAGAATTTATTCACCTTTGAAGGCAATATTTTCACCGTTCTTTTTTCCTTAAACAAGGCCAGTTTACGGGTTTTCTGTTTAATAAATGCCCGTCGATAACGCGGTAACGTATGGTAGTGCTCTTAATTTGGTCTCAGCATTCGTCGGAGCGAAAGTAGTTAAGCAATAGTTTTGGCATGGGCCCGTGAGAGGAAACCATTCATATTGAGTAATGTTTCCTCGCTGCCCCTTTATTACGTACCTCCATTCTGCTGGAACACATTTGTAGCTAAAGTAGCTTCGGTTCAACGCCCCACAATACGAATTATCCTTTTCTCTCTGACTTTTTACGAAAAAGGTTTTCAATTATCACAAAGAAATCAGGTGCGCTTTATTAAAAAGTCGTTTAAATGAGAATCGAAAAGAAAAGTGAACAAGTACAATTGCACCTTGACCGTGTACTAATATACGCGTACCCACTGCGTGGATGTAATGGCAGGGAATGGTCTAATGGGATAATCGAGAGCTCATTGCAAGGTTGTGACGCCGCGATCCAGGCAGTCCCGACTCGCGCCACACCGCCGCCGCGCGCGACGCTACGCCCGGACAATTGCCTCTAATCGCACTCTTGAAGGCGTATCCGTCCAATCAACTCCTAAGACAAAAGGAAAGATCCTCCAGTCTGCTCTCCGACTCGATACGGTGAACTGTGTACGTGTCGACACCACCGCGAAATCGCGAGTGCAAAGTGCCCACAATAATGAAATCACTGTGCGAACTCAGGGAACGAAGAGCAGGCAGTCTCAGAGATTGCGCAAAAATGATTGACTGAATCGCGTACAGAACTACAGCTCCAACATCATGAATGGGATCAATGCATCGGCAGATAAGCCGAGCAATGGCGGGGAAGTGCGTGCGAAAGATGAGGCGAAACCCACCAGGTGCAGTGTCAAAGACAAACTCTTGCAGATCAAGGCGAACATTACCGTGGAGCCGATTATCGCATGCTACATCATGTCGAATGTGTTTTCCGGACTTGCAGTGCAAAACTTGAATTTAGAGAAAGCGTGTCGAGTTAATTTAGGGTACGATGACGAAGTGTGCACGGCGCTGAACCGCCGGCAGACGACGAATTACACGTTTGAGGAATCGGAAGTGCAGAAACTGACGGCTTCGGTGCAAGCGTGGAAGAACATAGCGCAGACTGCATTCCCCTGCATACTGGTCCTGTTCGTGGGCTCGTGGAGCGACAAAACCGGAAGGAGGAAAGCGTGCATACTCCTGCCGATCGTAGGGGAAGTGTTGTGCTGCACTAGTTTCATGCTGAACACTTATTTCTTTTATGAATTGCCACTGGAGGTCACGGCCCTCTCGGATCTGTTTCCGTCTCTAACCGGCGGTTGGATCACAGTGTGCGTTGGCGTATTCAGCTACATCGGTGACGTCACTACCAAAGAAATGAGGACATTCAGAGTAGGAGTGGCCAATTTGTGTATGTCCCTCGGGATCCCGCTTGGCATGTCCCTGAGCGGCATCCTGTTACAGCAGATCGGGTATTACGGCATATTTATGATTTCAAACTGCCTCTACTTGACCAGTTTGATTTATGGATACATTCGCCTGAAGGACCCAGTCGTCTCAATCACTCGGCAGATAGTAAGTATGCCGACGTAGTGATATTTATAATGCAAAACTAACTAAGAATGCTGAAAACATAATTACCATATTCAGAATTATTTGAAATACCTAAATCAAATGTAAAGTCTATTTTACATTCGTTGAATATTTGTGTTGATTGAGTTAAAGGTTGGGTACGTGAGTAATTAATTCGTGGCGATCAAAGCCTGAGGTTAAAAGATCGGGAGGTGTCTCGATAGCGGCCGGGGCCATACATCATTTGCAGTGTAGAGCGACAGGCCGGTTAGTCCTATGTCTAAGTGATAAATTGCCTTCGCCCACCACGCAAATTTGAAGGGGGACATCGTAACGCAATCAGCACGATTTTGCGCGGCTCGGCACTGCCGCGCGCGATTTATGTTGATCTATCTTTGACGGCAACTCTATCGGATGACTGGGAATAGCTTTCTCTTATTGATCACTTGCTTACTAAAGAGCAATGATCCATTTTCAACAAACAGTTTGGCCATTTGCTCATACGAACTTACTTAATAAACAGTATTATTTAATACATGTAAGCAATTTTATGTAATTTCTTCTTTAATTATGATTTGATAGTACTCGTAGCTTTGAATTCAGCAAGTTCGTTCATGCATGTGATAAGGGTAACGCGTGAGTGATTTACGCATGAAAGTTCAATCATGATGCCTTTTTTTGTCTGGCTTTAAGTTTCATTTATTCAATTCATAGCACTCTTTATAATCAGTTATTTTGTTGGAAAAGAACCTTATTTTTTCATTGAGTCAATTTTAGTATAAACAAATATTAATCTTATTCAAATACTTATTCTGCAACGATCCATTTTGATTTTGTATTTGCAAAGACACCTAAGCCGATGAATCAACATTTTTCTATTTATTTTATAAAATTTCAATTATTTGATATTTTGTTCTGCTTTGCAAGCAGATCACGCGCCCACACTAGTTTGGAATACTTATCGGCTCTCTTTGACTATTGAGAAATGGTTCGGGTGTACCTACTGCAGAAAATAAAGTACCTATTTCTAAAGTTGTTGAAATGTTTTATTGAAAACTGTTTTTCATTTTGCACTCGTGTAAAGCTGTCAGATTTTATTGCTGTCATGTTTTTCATTATCTTGTTGTTCAGCATACTAATTCGAAAGTTTAAACTAAAATTGCAGTGGATAGAAGCAATTTTTTTTAGATGTTTTTCTAGCAATATTAATTTCTCCCACTCATAGGTAGTATGCTAAATGATAAGCATTGGCTTAAATGTTAAACATTCAAGATTAATTTTGAAATGTCTAAAGTCGAAGACAAATAGACTGATATATCAGTCTATTAAATGTAAAAACATCAGGTATTCACTCACTGGTAGATTACGTCTGACGTCACACCAGAATTGCAGGTCACAATGAATCACTGCCTTAGCTCAGTGTTCGATCGTCATTCGTTTCATAAAGCGTAGTCGAACCGATATAGAACTTATAGCCGGGGAAAAAAGTGTGTTTGGTATGCTTTAGAATTTGTCTGCTTTATCATAGTCTTCGATTTTGATTACATTTTGTCTAGTGATGAGCATGATTCACTGAAAGCGCATTGGCACTTATATTACTAAAAGAGTGCTGGGACTTAATAATTATAGATATCTGAACTTAAATCAGAAATGTTTTACAAAAACTGTCCACGATAGAGTATTAATACAAAAGTGATTTATGTTGTTTTTATAATGATGACATATTGAGTGCTGAGATGTTGGCTGATATGGGGGAATGTGAGAGGAATGCCGTGATTTAAGTTAGGTTGTAAATAACCTTCTCTACTCTTTGTATGCTTGTTCTCAAGCTCAAACTTTTTTTTCTTTTCTATTCTATTCTAAATCAACGATATTTTTACTTGAGTAATTTCCCGCTGTGATAATATAGTGTCTAACGTTCATTCTATTCTATGGTATGGTTACTGTGTTAGTATTTGACAACACTTTTTAATAAATAAAAAGCCTTTATTATCCCTTAATAAACAAAAATATTGTGAACTTAAATTAAAAAAAAAAATGTTTTAATTAAGGACCCCTCTACGGCCCCACGGTGTTACCCGCGGTGAATAGTTCCCGTTCCCGTGGGAATACCGGGATCAAAAGTAGCCTAGATCAAAAGTAGGATATAAGCTTTCCTGGTACCATATTTCATTGAAATCCATCCAGCCTTTTGAGCGCGAAGGAGTAACAAACATTCACACTTACATGCTTTAACACTACAAAAACACATACTTTCTCTTTTATAATATTAGTGTGATAACAATGGAATCTTTTTCAGGAGCAGCCAGTGGGCTGCCGTGGCTGGCTGGGCTCGTTCTTCGACGCGCGGCACATCCGAGAGACCCTGACAGTGGCCTTCCGAACGGGACCGCGGCGGCGGCGCCTCAGGGTCTCATTGCTTATTGTCGTCGTCTGCGTTATATTTGGACCTTTACATGGTAAGTAGCTTTATCATTCTTGGAAGTATCTGTAATCATTGAAACATTGAAATTGATAATTAGATCTTACTGCTCTTATCCCAATAAATGGGTTCAGCACAGCATGATTACGTTCACAATAATTTTCCAAATCGGTTTAATATTGATGGAATAATCGGCGAAATTTAAGAAAGTAGACACATACAGTGCAACATAGAACCTCCTTCTTTTTTGAAGTCGGTGAAAAACTATGTACAAATTTAAAAATCGCGGCCCAACAACCTTTACCGTTTTGAATTCTGCTGAAACATGTGCATATCACACTCGCTAGGTGAAGTTTATCTAATTTATCAACAAATTATTCCGTACATTCAATTAGAAGTTATGACGAAATTAGGACCTTTACTGTTAGTTATTAGAGTAGGGTTTGGAGTTTCTACATCTACTTCATGAAAACAGTATTTGTGGTGTTGTGGCGGGATTACATTAAGCCGTTCGCGTAAGACCGGACCAAGAGAAAATGACACACAGACGTCACATAATTTGGTCCTGACACCCTATGATTCTTTCTTGTTCTTTCAAAACAACAAGTAAGTACTATAATATAATACCACACCAACAACCTAGACGAAGAAAAAAGCCCGCAATGCTGTTTATCTAACAGTAGTCTATTAACAGTTTTAAAACAACTCAAAGACAACACATAATTTCTTTTAAGAATTATAATAATAAAAAAATAAAAAATCATTTATTGCTTAAAAGAATAGCTTACATACATATTATTTGAAACAGGAACAGAGATGAAATAGTAAAAAAAGAAAAAAATATTTTAAAACTATTCTCAGAAAACAAAAGGAAGTTGATTCAGCTTATGCTGCATCAGGATGCAGCGCTGGTTTTCAATCAACCCCTCTCGGATGGGTGGTCACCGAGGAGATAGGAAAAGGCGGATATCTAATTATAAAAATAATAATCCTAAACACACGAAACATTAAGTACTACCTAATGTAGCCTGTGCTTTCGATACCCACGCTTTTTTTGGCCATACTAAAATACGAAATTGTATCTAACCTTACGTTTTATGTCTTGTCATGTGGAAATATCGCTTTAGGGTTCCTATTCTGTCAACCGCACTAGTCACTTTGACGAGGGACCAGTATCGTCATTTTAACTGTTAGTGAAATTCTCTAAAGAGATTGATGTTTCACGTCAGTGAATATTGACAGGCTCGTGACGTCAGCCGACTCAATGTAAGCCAACGCTAAGTTCGCAATTGCAATGACAGACTGGGAACAGGGAAACTTATTATATAGGGGGGTGTGTTATTAAACGGGGTGAGCCGCGCAACTTTGCAAGTGTTTCAACAATAAATGTAGATGTGGTTTATTTTCTGCGGATTCCTTAAATTAAGTTTCCAGATTTGGAGTGGAACTTTCTAGTTGCATTTGTTGGTATATGAAAGTTATGCATTGCGTTCGCCGTTCGACCCTCTAGCTAGACGACAGTGCTTCTTTGTCTGAGTTCGCTGAAAATCAAGCTTTGCAAATGAATAGTGAAGTACCAGTGTTGTGCAATAATAAAATATTTCATTATCGGGGAATTTATCCTTCAGTCTGTAAAGAAATAGTTCTGAGAACTTGCATTAAACAGAGTGAGAATCATGATTCCTTTTTAGTTTAAAAGAACGATGTCATAACACAATACCCAATGAATACAAAATTTAATATTTTAATTTCAGATATCGTTCGTTCGTTCGTATGAGCAAGTGGCCAACTCTGGTGACGGAGTTTTTAGGCCGCCTAAAGGCCTCCGTCATGGCTTAACGACTTTAAAAGCAGGAACCGACAATTTAACATGCCCTCCGAAGCACGGAAGCGCTCAGATGAAAATGCCACTTGCGGTCACCCATCCAAGTAGTGAACGCTCAGAACGTTGCTTAACTTCGACGATCTATCAAGAACGTTTTAGCAAGCTAAGCCACGAGCGCTTCATCATTTCAGAAATTATGGGTGCTTTATGAATGTTTTTGTTCGACAGGTGAAATGAACGTGCTATATCTGTTCATGCGGTATCGCTTCAACTGGGACGAGGTGCAGTTCAGCATGTTCTGCACGTACAGCATCATCACGAATCTTGTTGGTACGTTTATGGTTAGTTAGGCTTCTGGACTACGGAAGGTAAATTTTAAACCGTGGTTATACCTAAGACGATGAGTTGAGTTTTTTCGTTGGTCATGAGACAGTAAACTCCTAACTAGGAGTTTAAGTATTCCTACCATGATCTTATAATGATGTAAGGTTTTATATAGTGTCGCGTTTAGAACAGGCTATAGAATCAGCTGGCATGTAAGACGTTTTCAATGTGACCCTTGAGGCCCTACTGAAATAAATGATTTTTCTTTCTTTCTGATTAGCGATTATTCTAGGTATATTTTCCAAAGAGAAATAGCAATCCATCGTATTAATTGTGTAAAATTATTCAAAATTCCGCTAACATGAATGAGCTACGTACGCAGATCTAATTCCGTGATTATGCTAACTCCATCATTCGATGTCAATTAGTTTCATACTGGCTTCATGTAAATTATGATTTGATGTTCTGTAAAAGCTATTCACAGATAATTTCCATTCATATCAGAATGTTTTGGATGAAATTTGTTGAGCCTGCCAAAACAGTACCTACACGATCGCTATGCTAATCAGGTGTTCATTGCTATTATTGTGTGTTCAGGCAGTTTTGTTACGAATATTTTACACAAAATATTTCATCAAATTATGTAAATTCTTAAACAAAAAAAACTTAATTAAAACATGTCTTAACGTAATTAAAAAAACTCTTATTTGCGTATGGGGACATACTTTACTTTAACGTCTAGAAGTGACACATTTCCGATAAAAAATAAACAATTTTTATAGACAGGTTCAGATGTTATTCAATAAAGTTAATTTGTTTAGTTTGAAGCGTCTTATGAGCTAGATGAATTTACTCTGCTTGGAAGACAGGGTCATTCCCTAGAGCCGTACCTACCGTCGATGCCTTGTTTCTAATCAACTGAGCGCTACCCAAATACGTAGTTACCTCAGACAAGTTGGGCCGACGCAACTACTCAATATCAATGGCTTAAGGGGGTCTTACCTACGTCCCAGTTTGGGATACCGGTACCGATAAAGCCGCCTCTCAAGGAACAGGCTCTTAAATTAACCATACACGTCCAATGTATGGTGCAGGTTTTGGTAGTTACTTATGCTTATGTTTAAATCTGCCCACTTTCACACATTGCAGGAATAAAAAAAATAGATATTACTCTCATTGCACGGCTATTGAAAATTTATTTAATGATTTATCAATTTAATTTAATGTTACCAAATCTGGAGATGGTTTTAAAAAAACAGTATTTTTTAAATAAAATGTAATTAAAATGAATGAGTTAGTCTCTTCTAGAGAAGATTTATAAGACAATCCTTCATTGGGAGGTCATTGCCCCGCAATAGGAAACCGCGGCTTAGTCAGCCCCACACCTATTGACCTTGTCTTTCCTATGAAAATGGCCGGCTAAGCTGAGAGGATGATGTTTAGGTGCTGGGCAAGTCTATTCCATCTCAACAATGTCCCAGCCACTACAGTGTCTCGTTAAGTGTGGGCAAAGATTGCCTCCTGACGCTGTATAAATCATCTTGTAAATATGTAAAGGCCTGACTTTTTTTTGTCCAACAGGTACATTATTCTCCATCAGTATTTTCAGCGACTTTATGAAGCTGGATGACACTGTAGTCGGCATTATATCTTGCACCAGCAAGATCCTAGCATCTTTTATCTTTGCATTCGCCTCTACTACTACTGAAATTTACTTGGGTGAGTCTATTTTGTTATTGAACACATTGGTGAAATTAATAATCTACCTGGAATGGTCTTGATGTCTTTTAAGCTTGTAGCCACAATTAGACGAGGTTCTTTGGATCTCTCCTGCCGGCTTTTTGACATCCTAATTCCGAGCGCCATACATGGGGTATGTTGGCTCCAAGTTATACTGTTGGATCCAATACACCAATGTGTAGATCGATCTTAGACAGTTATTGGACATAAACGGAACATTGCCACTGGCCATTCGATTCGTAGCTAAGCTTGAAACCATAAGCCAATGTGTGGCGCCGGTGAGTCTAGGCTTGATGATTTTATTGGCAATCAACTTAACGTGCCCTCAGTTAATGTTGAAGCAAATCTCACCTCAATTTGAATGTTACTTTAGCAAAAGTAATTAAGAGACTTGTGTTCTTCCAAGCACTCTAGAAGCATTTTTATAATGTATTTGATTATAAGTGGATATTATTTTTGGTGGCTTTAATTTTTAGATGCTGAAATACTATTTCACAATAGTAATCCACGATTCGTGTTTTGTTTTAGCGCCGCTAGTGGAAATATTCAACGGCACTTCGTTTATAGCAATGCGATCTATTGCGTCCAAATTAGTAACAAGTGAAGAATTAGGTAAGTTTTTTAATGTTAAGATCTTGTACACTATAGGCGTTTTAAAGTGCACGTTTTGAGAACCGAAAGTTCAATACATCCGTACACATTTAAACGCGCGCTTGAAAACGCATTCAGTGTTTTCATGTGTACGAATGTATTAGACCGTTTGGTTTTTAAAACACGCATATCCAATGCGCGCGCTTCAAAACGCATATATGTGTACCTACCAACCTGTAGGAAATAACTATAGAAGAACCAAGATGACATTATAAACTATTTTTATAAGTGTCAGTAGAAGCATCATTGTTTAGCAAACCTGCAATAAGTACCTACCTAATCTATTTATCACTGACATTCAAGCCTTTTACTGTTTGGTTTGTATGCTTATAAAATGATTTATTGCGTTGTATCTGCTACAGCAAACACTGATTTATAAATAAATCAGACACAAGTACCAAGTGGAGACATGTGTTTTCTACTCACGTAAGTGTCATGATCATTGTTTCATATAGACAATGTTGATTGTGTTTTAATTACGTATTTCAGTTATGAGTTGGTATATTTAGACGTACATGGACACGGTATTTTATCACGTTATTTACCTTTTGTTATATCCCGTGTTTTCGCTATGTTAAGAAGCCATAAATTTAAGAGTAAACTATGAGTTGGATGTAGAAAACATGTTTTTTCGGATGTTTTGTCTGTGTAGGTAAATAAATAATATAATAAACAGGCTTACGACTGTGGGAATAGTGTGTACCCACACACATATATCTTGCAGATAAATCGACACTAAAAACTTGAAGATGTAGGTACAAGTTTTAAGCTTGCACGTAGGAGGAAAT
Organism: Xanthorhoe designata; assembly: GCA_963582015.1. NCBI lineage: Eukaryota > Metazoa > Arthropoda > Insecta > Lepidoptera > Geometridae > Xanthorhoe > Xanthorhoe designata. The sequence goes on along the minus strand of OY757034.1, from coordinate 12,477,800 downwards.
CCGAAGTTACAAATTAATCCGAGTTTAAGGATTAATTCAAAACAGAATTTAAGATTCTTTCACGGGTAAATTCTATCGTTTCTGCTGTATGTTCTATTAGGCTCAACTCACACCAAAAGAGCATAGAAGAGCAGCGAAGCGAAGCGCAGTTTCAGTGTCATACGAATTTCAACTTTATTTTCATTGTTTCGGAGATTACCCCAAACATACAAACAAACAAATATACCAACTTTATCTCTTTATAATATTAGTATAGATTAGAAGTATAGATATATATAGTATAGATGAATCATTTAAAGTTATATGGCCTTATTCATAAAGATTTGTCAATTTAATATAGATTTTAAATATGTTTTTTTCTTCAATGAAAACAAATAGCAACAGATTTAATATCCGTTTTAGCTAATATAGGTTTACTGAACCATTACGCATAAGAGGGTAAGAGTCTTGTCTGAGAATTACCAACGTGTCAGGTTCAGTTTGCTAAACTAACAAGGTACCAGCACAATGGAAATATTCGATATGTTACAAACTATACAATACCTCGCAACCTATCTCATACAATAAATATACATTAAATACGAGATCAAAGATATTTATGGTTTCTATTACATCTGTGCGCCCACGGCATCCCTTTGTCTTTGCAACTGTTTTGTCTCTCACGTTAAGATAAAGGTACAGTGACGGTTTGAAAATGTTTGTCGGTTTTGATTCGTTCAACGAGCACGAGCACATAATCCCTTTTGAAACTTGAAAAAGGAACGTCACTGGTAATTATGTTGGTACAATAAAAAAATATTCTTGCAATCTGGTGCAAGCGAAAACCGACTCTAAGGTGACGTACATTTTTAAACTGTCAGTGTACATAGGCTTAGGTAATAGCCGTGTGGTAGTTTCAATATTTTTATTGTGACATACATTTTTACTTATCTAAGGCACACATGAAATAGATTATGCATCTGTACAACTACCGCGACCAGCAAGCAATTACTTAGGTATTTGTAAATTTTCTAATACCTACTTAGTACCTGTACACTTAGTATGTATTTGTTATCGTTTTAGTATCATCAGTAGAGTTTTGAACCTAATACAAAACACTGTTGAAAAAAAAAATCATAGACTATTTAATGACATATATACGTAAAATAAACCATCAAAATGAACCATCAAACGATTCGTGCACATAGAGGCTAGTATTCAGAGTCCATACTCAAGCGTGAATTCATCACTCAGTAAGAATTGAGAACTGTCAAAAAATCCATACTAGAGCGAAGACTGTCTGAGTGCAGACTCTGAATATAAATATGATCACGACTGTATCCCAGGGAGCGGTAGACATTTCTTTCAGATCTTAATGCAATTTTTGATCCTTGTTGAAGATGTCTAAGGGGGTAGTCAGAGGTGTGTCCAAATACTTACATATTAGATACATGCCCATATCTTGCAGAGGTTAACTTTTCATACGTGACAGATTACTATTAGAGAGCTAACTGGTTTCCTCACGATGTTTTCCTTCACCGTTCAAAGCTCGTGTTAAACTCTGAATACGAGCCTTAGGGCCTCGTTCACCATCCTCAAGTAAAGTGTTGATCGAGTAACGTCTTTCGTTCTATGCGCCAAATGTCAATAATGTCAATTACTCGACACTTTACTTGGAGACTAGCCTACTCGGAACTTACTTGAAGATCGTGAAAGAGGCACTTAAACTTATAAACATACAACTTAAAAAATGATGTGCACAAAATTAACACTAGAAATAAAAATAAACTATGTGTGCCTAAATTTAGACTAGAAAAAGTAAACGGTTCTTTTATGGGAAATACTGTACGTTTTTACAATAAACTCCCAATCAACGTAACTAACCTACCGACTCGAAGGTTTAAAACGTACATAAAGAATATTCTTGTAGAGAAAGCGTATTATTCCATTGAGGCTTTTATTAATGATAAAATTACGTGGCCTGATGTCGCTCTGCCCCTCGACGGTTGATGGTATACAATATCTTTACTACCTTGATAAGTAGGTACCTACCACTTAAGTCGGCCAAGTGTAGCGTGTGATGCCAGACAACATTTTGTTGAGGTGTTATCTTGTTAACTTTACAATTACTTTTACTTTTTTTGACATGCCTTACTTTGTTCGACTGGCTTCCCACTGAAGCTTGATTATTTAGATTATTTTAGATTGTTAAGGGATCGCTTTTAAAAAAAAGCTAGGCCCACACCACCAGGTTCTTGCCTGATTCTTTCCCTGGTGTAGGGAGTCGCGTTGGAACAGGCATTAGAATCACCTAGCATGTAAAACGATACTTAAGTGATCCTTGAGGTCCTACAAGAATAAATGATTTTTCTTTCTTTCTTTCTTTCTTTCATTGTATAACAAGACTGGGTGTAGGTATATCAATGTCTCTACCTTGTTGTTTCTGGTTGGTACCACCACAGTGCTGGTACGTGGCCTCTTTGACCTTAGACCGGATGCGGCGTGATTCGCTGAGAGTCTACCAATTGATGGAAATCACGTGTCACTCTTACGTTGCTACTACGCCGGTGACGCTCAGATTGACTGCCGGTGCCATCCTATTCGTTTTATGAATGTGAAAGTTTGTGTATATTTTTGTTCTAATGTATGAACCTCTGAACAGGTTTAGATAAAACTTGTTACATATTTATGTTTTGATTATATATAATTTCTGTGTTATTATACTCGTACAATTAATAGCTTCCGCTTGCAGTTTCTAAGTAATAATGTAGAGTTTTAAATAATACTGCAGAGATTGTAGTATTTTCGGAGATTACCTACCTACTAACATTCAAATTCATAAACGAAGTGAAAAAAGACAAAAGCAAAAATCTTTTCACATGTGCGTTTTTTATAATAAAGTCTTGGACACTACGCCTTTATCTCATATCAAAATTCCGGGATGGTTTTGCTTGGGAGCATGACACTATTTTAAACTTATGAACCTGAACTGTGAATGTTTTTTCATAGGTAAAGTGAACTCACTGTTCGGGCTAGCTGAGGCGATGATGCCGTTGGTGTACGGGCCCTTGTACTCCCGAGTGTACATGGCGACTTTGAACATACTCCCCGGCGCTGTCTTCCTTCTAGGAGCGGCCATGACTGTGCCCGCTGTCGCTATATTTGGGTAAGTTTTTGCTTTGAGAAAAAGCTCTAAGAGCTAGAGAAAGAAGTGATGTTGTCCTTGGATTACGCCTCCAGAGTACGTCGACTTGAACAAATTTTCCTGGCCCGTGTTTCTGCTGGAAAGGCCATAGACGTGTGGCACTATGTTTGGGTAAGTAATACGAGCGAGAAAATTTGCTCTTAGGCTAGTTGGAGCGATGACGATATTGAAAATCTGTGACTCAATGATTGAACATTAATAACATCGAGTATGTTCAAAAATATTTTGAGTGATTATAATTCATACTAGAAAAAGCAGCGGGCATAACTATGATCACTGTAACAATATATTATGTATTTATACATATTTTCTTATTATACATTCTTTATCTAAAACTATAATATTTATTATTATGTACGCGTTTTATATACTTTTTATTAAGTATTTCTTACATTATTTCTATATCTTTTTATAACGTCAACTACCTTTCTGCTTATCTAATATATTTTAATATTTATTTGTGGAAACTTGTAATTGGCCTGAGTAATTTATTCCATATAATATTGTCATGTATAGCTGTAAGTTTTCCAAAAATTTCAAAATAAAATAAATATTTGGGGCAGTAACTGAACCTGCTGCTAGAGCTAGTTGGCGCCTTTTCTTTCTAAAGGAGACCATGACTGTGCTCGCTTTTGAAATATATAACGAGAGAACACGTAAACGGCTACTTGAGAGTTTTCCATTCCATGTTAGCCATGTCTGTGGTCAGTTAGTTTAAGCTATGATTTAATTGGTGTAAATAAGTTTAAAGAAATGTAGGTGCTTACATGTCGAAGCGTAATTTCTTGTTTCTCATTGTATTTACTTAATGTTCTAGCATTTTCTTTTTATATTCAAAGAACTCACTTTCACTTATCAAAACGGTTTTCTTCTTTTTGACTTGATTAGACCTTGAACTGAGCGGTCAATGACCCTTTGCAATGGTCATAACGAGTAGATGTCTTAATATCTTGTACTGTTGCTATCGGTTTGTTTCCTCACGACTCTTGGCACACAAACGATATGCAAAGTGAAAGGCATGGACTGGCTTAACCTGAAATGAATCCTTAACAATTTGGCATCACAAACTCTCATTTTATCCTACTTATAAATGCGAGGTTTGTTTGTCTCGATGTTTAGGTATTTGTTTAGATAATTTTTAATAATTAATTACCTGCAATGAGATGTGCAGTTATTCTGGGAAAAAACAAAGAAACAAGTTCATCATAACTTGTTTATTTTCAAAAATCTGTTTTTCTTCTAAATAAAACAACGATTTCCTAAGATCAAAACTTTCTAACTACAAAAACAGGTAGGTACCTTTTTTTGTTTTTGTTTTGTTTTTATAAAAAAAATATGTAGGTATGTAGTTTACCAGTCATCTGGTTACCATAACCCAAGCATTTAATTGCATAGCTTGGGACTAGAAATATCGTGTGAAATATCCGAGGAAATTTATTTTATTTATAAAGACATGCCTCGGACTACACTTTAGACATCAATTTCAAATGTTTCGTTTCGGCTTATCAATGAATTAAGATTGAGATTGAAAGGTACCAGTTCATACCATTCTCCGAAGACTTATTTCATTTCCTCTGCTCTATTTGATATTGCGTTCGCAACAATCTCAAAGTCAAGTAGTCCCAGCCTGCTCCACTGGTGCGTGAAAATCAAGTGCTTCTCAAATGTATTGGGATCGGGAAAAATACCTACAAGGCAATGTCTATAAGCACGTAAATAACGGTAGGTAGCTATGGTGGATACAAATAACTTACGACCTTTACACATTGAGATGTATTATAGAGCCACAATCAGACAAATAAAATGTAAACGCCAAAACTCGGCGCACGCTACGTAGTGCGCAGAGTTTTTTTTTGCGTACAAGCGACATTGAACATTAAAACGTCTACATTCAGATGTCAAATGTCATTGTAGAACATTGAATTTGCACGCACTTTTTTTGAGTATTGTCAGCTATTAGATTGTTACTCTTTAATACATCTCAATGCCTTTACATCTTTATTACATGACTGGTTGACCATTTCTTTTATTTGTAGAAAGAGGGCTCTAACTTTAAAATTGCTATTTTCTGTGACACTTTCTTTGACGGAATGACCATTGTAAACAGATTATGATTAGTATCTCAACCATTGTAAACAGATAGGTGATCACCTACTTCTTAATACAATGAGCAGCATTAATCGCCATTGTTATTAATTACCTACTGATAATCTTTAGTAAACAATTAGTTCTCTACTTGGTGTACTTATATTTTTTTAATTGTTCGAGACACAACTGAAACTAATTAGAAATGATAATGTAAATAAATAAACGACTTCCGGTCCCTTTGTTAATTGTTGTTTGCTCTAAATAATAGAGAATGCATTTGATGGAAACCAACCGTATTTTATGAGATTTTTCATCAATTTATTATTGCAACTTTAAGTACCTTCCTATTGTTTAAACTTAAATACATTTTTCATTATAATAAATACTGTTACAATGTTTACAACTTTCACTTAACGATTGGACTTATTTACGAGTTTTGATACGATTAATAATAATTTAGAAACAGAAATTGTAGTCCAGTATTACCTGCTTATATTTATGTACCTACCTAAGAGTTTTTCTAATTAAAAATGTATATACATTTTTCTAGCAATCCAAAGAAAAATACTTCAGTTCAATGTTCCATTTACTTAGGTATATCAGTATTGAATAAGAAAATATATGGGATATAATATTGTATACTAATGTCATCACTGTTTGTCAGTCCATGGTGACTAAGCATATAAAATATTATTTTTATTACTATTGTCAATATTGCGAGATTGTCATATGTCTCAATAAATATAATTTGCTGTTTACATACATAGGTATACACAAGATAATCCGATATCAGCGAACAAAAAGTATTAGAAAAAGACAGGGTTTCTTTATTTGCAGTCACAATACAAGTGTCAAGGATACCTATATATAAGTACCAGTTACCACTCAACTAGCTCATTATATGTCATTACAGTGATCTTTATCGGTTGCTTAACTTACCCGAGCTTGTTCGTAAGACCACTGACCAGTCTCCTCTGTGTGCTTGCAGATGGATGTACTTCGAGCAGAGAAAGGACAATAATCAAGTCGACGAAATGGAAAACGTGGGCAAAGAGGTGTAGTGGACGCTAAGCTTAATGTATCAGTGAATGTGTTAGTGGACGGTTGACGTGAATATGTGAGAATGTAATAAAAAATCAACCCGATAGTGTATTTTATTTTATAGTGAGATCCGCGTACGTGTTTCATAATAATTCGATTGTAGAGATCCCGCAGTGTGTTTGAATTATCGACAAAGTTTATTTTCGATCTCGAGGAGTGTTTGTAGACGCATTACAGACTGATATGGCAACATAAGAGTGTTTGCTTACACAAATCCGAACAATAGGTCCCGACTCCCAAGCGGCGCATCCACTGTCCGCAGCTCGACGCTAGGACGTATTTATCTATCGCCGTTCGGGAACTGCACTCCGCTTCGACGACAATGTGATATTACTGACGCTTCTCGACGGACCTCTTACCTTACTGCATCTTACAGTTACTGGGCACAGTGTCAGGCAATAAACAAATTTAAACAACATGGACAAACCGAACAAGATGGACGTGAAACAAGACGGCACGGAAGAGCTACCGCTAAAAACGTCAACAAAAACAGATATTCAAACTATGACCTTATTGGAGAAACTCAAACTTGCGAAAGCAAATATTACGGTTGAACCGGTCTTGGCTCTGTTTGTTATGCCGAGTGTGCTGGCAATGCTTGCGACGCAGAATTTGAACCTGGACAAAGCATGTCGCGTCAACTTAGGATTCAGTGATGATGTTTGTACCGACCTACGACTCCGGAAACGGGCGAACCACACCTTCGAAGAGGACGAAGTTCAGAAGCTGATAGCCTCCGTACAAGCCTGGAAGAGTATCGTGCACACCTCCTTACCCACTCTCCTAATGCTCTTCATCGGCGCGTGGAGCGACAAGACTGGAAAACGGAAGATATGCATGCTTATGCCCATCTTTGGTGAATTCATGACCTGTCTTCTCAATATTTTCAACACATACTTCTTTTATGAGGTGCCGGTGGAATGGACGGTGTTCATGGAGGTGATATTCCCGGCTTTGACAGGGGGCTGGGTGACAATGTTTCTTGGGGTATTCAGCTATCTCGGAGATATAACTTCAAAGGAGACGAGGACTTTCCGTATGGGGATTCTAAATCTCTGCATGACAGTCGGGTTCCCTATAGGAATGGGGCTGAGTGGGGTGCTCCTAAAGTTAATGGGGTTCTATGGGGTGTTCTTCGTGTCGGGAGGATTGCAGTTCCTCAATTTCTGCTATGTATTATTCTTTCTTGAGGACCACACTTGGCTCGAGAACAAAGAAAAAGTGAGTAACGTTCACAAATGGTTATTCTTAGTAAATCTCATATTTACCCCCGACCTTTTCCTATGTTTTTTTCTGTTTCAGGAAAAGAAAACGGGATTCCTCGGCTTCTTTACGGAGTTTTTTGACTTCCATAGCTTGAAGGATACTTTAGGAATCGCGTTCAAAAAGGGCCCGAATAAAAGAAGACTGAGAATTTGTCTAATTCTGACAGTTGTGTGCCTGATATTTGGACCTATGTTTGGTAAGCATTTTTTTTATTACTGAAAGAGTAAATCTCTCGTGTATTGGTAAATTTTATGTATTCACTAGAAGAAAAAAACATGATCCTTCGATTATTTTATCCAACTAATTTAAAAGGTGAAACCCCTATTTGATACGAGTATTTACCTACATTGTCAACATCGAGTCTTATTTTAGCCTATAAAAATAAATCCAAACAAATAAAAGATGTAAATGGTCATGACGTTAACAAACTGCTCCATACTTTATATTATTGAGTAAGGCTCAACACACACCGAGATGGCAAAGAAGCAGCGAGCAGTTTTAGTGTCATATAATTTTAAACTTGATCAACATTTCCATAAAACATAGTATCGCTTGAGAAACTTTAAACGCAAGCGACCACAAGAGGCGCCGAGAGCACTTTTCAAAGCGCTTTAATACTATGCGTTATAGTAATGAAGATAAAGTTTAAAAATTATATGACACTAAAACCGCAGCCGCTTCGCTGCGATCTCGGTGTGATTTGAGCCTTAACCGGTTAGTACCTAGTAGTTTTGGGTAGGTCAAAACATTCGTCGCGAAGTAGTTCTGCATAGTCATTATTTGTAGATTGATGAAGTTAGTGATGTGTATAATAGTCCTTAAATCTTTAAAGTCAACAGTCACCAGAGTAGAGTGGTTACTAGGAACTCACATTATTAAATTATTTGTGTAGATAATGTTCACTATAAAAGGTATTTAGGTATTATCATGCGAAATCATTAAAAAGTTATAAAATTATCAAAGAGCTATAAAGATAATATTTTTACCATCTTAACACACAGTGTGTGAAGGTTTCATCAAGGCTTTTCATTAAAAATAGTAGTTAATATTGATGTAGGTACTCGTACGTATAATGATTGCATTGATTCATGTGCATCGTATTTTAAATTGATTTTCATGAGGAAGTTATACAAGTTTAAATGTTGAATCGACCTTGAAATAGTCTCAAGTCACCGAGTATTAAACGGTAAAAAACGATTAACCAAATATAATGTTTGCAAAGAACTTAGTTTTGTAATATCTGAAGACATCGATTTAAATATTTTTAAATGATAAATGTTGACCACATGCTTAAAATAAACCTGATTTATTACACAAAATCACAAATACTTATCTGAAATAGTTATTATAATTATTTTGATGTTTGTATTTTGAATTACATATTAAGTACCTAGTTAAAAAAAAGTTTAATTCCCTACAGCCTAAACTTTTAGCTTGAAAGGGATTACGAAATATTAATTCTACCTACTGATTCTTTGCCTTTTATTAATTACATTAATTTAACGAGTGATTAATTTGAAACTGCCAGACTGTCGTGAATAAAATAATGGTAAATTATATAATGTCAAAACAAACTCATCACCAGAATAGTCACTTTTACGCTGCAAATTACGTCTGAGCGAGCACATTGTGATTATGACAAACATCGCGACAAACATTCCACGATTCATAGTCTGACAAATCGCAACACACTACACCGGAACCCGACTATAAATCAAACGGACAGACAAACATTACTTTACTGATTTACGCGATGACGCGGCCGCGCCATTGGCTTACATTTTGATGAATGAAAAGTGTCATTTAATTTTGTAGGATGTGGGATTGCGAAGGATTTGGTTTTCAATTTATTCGTAATAAAACTACATTTCGACATCCATGCAAAGTTGTGTGCAAAGTAGAAAGTCATTGTTGTTCTGATTTTCATAAATAATACACAAATGAAAACTACGTTATGTCTAATTGATAGAACCTGTTCGTTTCTTAAAAAATATGTAGTTTTGAGTACCGCAACCAGCAGACTTTCTTTGAACTGTAAAATTGTTGATAATTTGTCTCGAAATAACTAGGGTGAACTATTTAACTAGGTATATAGTCACAGTTGGTTTAACAATTTCAGATATAAGTTTCTGTATTCATAGATTTTGTACCAGTATAATACTTAATTTTAAATTATTGATTTGCAGGTGAGCTCAGCATAATGTACATATTCGCACGATACCGCTTCAACTGGGACGAAGTAAAGTATAGTATTTACTCCACATATAGCCTTATCACGCACTCCATAGGTGAGTAACTTTAAATGCCCTTCACTTTACATATTACCACATCTCTCTTATACTTGTTTAAAACAAACTGAAGAACCAAATGTCCACTGTTTGACATTAGGAATTTGTAACCTCGTCTGCCCTGAGTCGCTGTACATGTCTTGCTATTTATGACTCTCATGTATCGGGTGCAATTGAATCTGAATTTAAATCAATTGTTTATTAGAGGTGTTAGTATGTTTTGTTGTGTTTGTGTCTGTGTGTTTTATTCCTATTTTGTTCCAAATTAATTAATCTTCATTATTTATTCCTTAACTATTTGTTTGTTACTCGTACAAACAAAACCATGATGCGATAAGAATTAGCTCCCGTGCAGACGAGCCTTTAGGATCAAACAATTGAACTTTATTCGCTGTCTTTGCCTTTTTTCTAAAACTCATTAATATCTTAAATCATTAATTATTATGTGTTATGTTTTAATTATTATGATATGTCGAGACCTTAAAGATATTCTACCAACTGTTCTCTTAAAAAAAGTCATGTTTATCCCTTGCTAATCGCGAGTTTGTTCATATTTCAAAGTGACCACTTGTTAGTGCTCCCCCGGTAGTTATTAATTAGTTTAACTGGTGATATAGTACCCATTACCCGCCGGTTGGAACCGCAGCTTAAAGTTATGTGTTATCCTATTACCTAATATTAATATGAAAGTTTCAGAGTGTTTGAAAGTTTTTGGTTTAATCACGGCTTAATGTGTAACGGCTGATCAGAGAGAGAGAAAACTTTAAAAATCGTGTGTTGACTGTTTCTAAGGTTTATTTTCTAGTAAAAGTAAAATCCACGCAACGCTATTGTGAAATAATTAAGAATTTAAAATAGCCCTGCTATTTTTTGACACTGTTCAGCCCATATTGCCATAACACAAAGTTTAAAAAACAGACGTGATTAGGACATACTCAACCATTTTATTATAAGCAACACATGCCTTTTTATAATTACAAATCTTAATTAAAAGTTTATTTATTTATTTATTTATTTCAGCCGTTCGTGTCCCACTGCTGGGCAAAGGCCTCCCCCACTCTTAAAAGTTAAAAGTTACATTATTTTATTATTTTCAGGAACTTTGTTTGCGATTAGCGTATTTAGTAGGAAGCTGAAAGTAGACGACGCTGTGCTGGGCATCATCTCTACTTCTAGCAAGATCTGTGGAGCCTTAGTACTGGCGTTTGCAAGGAATGACTTGGAAGCTTATATGTGTGAGCTAATCTTTAATCTTCTAGAAATTGCAAATGAACTATATAAGTAGTACTTAAGTGTCAAGGATAAAAATCATAAACAGGTCAAAGCGAAATTGCTGTATCAAGTGAAAATGTTTCGGGAACGCCATATATGAGCGGAGAAACGCTCAAATTATCAGAAGCGGAACCAACCAATTTTATTACAGCCTTCAATGTATAATCTCGATTATACGTAAGAATTTACTCTTTAGAAAATACTTTCGTACATTTGTACGATTTTTGCCTTCATCTTATTAACAACCTGTGTGACATCAGGCTCGTTTCTAGTTGAGATGTTGTATTAGGTAAGAGTTTCGTTCCCTTGGCGAGTCAAATATTTACATGACCTGCTTTTTGTTCTAAGTGTTACTGCAAGGAAGTTTACAAGTAAGCACAGTACAGTAAGCGCAAATTTAACGTGACCGGGCCGAACTTAGCCCCTCCGAGTGGCCTAACATTATGTACGAAAAAGCTAAACTGACGTATCGACAGTACGTGAAAGAAAGAAAGAAAGAAAGAAAAAATCATTTATTCTTGTAGGACCTCAAGGATCACTTAAGTTTCGTTTTACATGCTAGGTGATTCTAATGCCTGTTCCAACGCGACTCCCTACACCAGGGAAAGAATCAGGCAAGAACCTGGTGGTGTGGGCCTAGCTTTTTTTTAAAAGCGATGAAGCGATGAAACAGATATGGTGATATTTCCGACCACTCCGACGCTTCTCGCAATAACTATATTCACACCGACCAACTTAGATTGCGCTTACTGTAAGTAGGTACTGATATAAATAAAATATGTTCATACAGACAATGTTCACACTCTATCGATAAATTCTACTCACGATAAAGGTGTTTCTGTAAATGTTTTGTGAGCTAGCCAAGTTATCGCAAAGTGTTATCGAATTAAAACTTTGTTCTATGTTTTTGAGTAACATGAAAAGTGAGAAAGTTCGAACGGTGTTTCTCTTCGTGCTGTATTTAAAGACGAGCCAGAAACTTTATAAAGAGGGTGCATCGTTTAAAAAGTTACCGAAAAAATAACTTTGTTTTATACTTTTATAGATCTTAAGACGTCGTATTTCTAGATGCTTTATGCGTCAGTTTATATGTTAGTGTCGAAAACTCTCATTCAAATTACTTATATCCTAAAAGAAGTGTAAATGTAATTCCTAAAATTTTGGCCTGAGATAGTGAACTCTGGTTACAAATTATTTATTGAGTTTCGCAGATGTTTTTAAACAGTTCACTATGTGTTCTATACGTATAGTTTTTTTCTCGTCAGGAAATCACCAGGCACTGCTTTCCTTACTGTGATACTTATTACCGTTCATAGCAAATAATTTTGCGCATATCAATTGTTAAATAAAATCATGTCGTGCCGTGGCAATGTTTGTAGCAAAGACGATTAATATCTAGAAGACAGACAAAGGCCATACACAAAATCGTAACCCGTACCAGATAGCCTGGAAACTTTAAAACATCAATTTTATCCAAGAAATTTCAATTACTTTCTAGTTAAAAATACCTAAAAAAAAATGTTTATTGAATATTGTTGCTACCTACTACTAAGTATTGAAATTTCTTGGATAAAATTGATGTTTTAAAGTTTCCAGGCTATCTGGTACGGGTTACGATTTTGTGTATGGCCTTTGTCTGTCTTCTAGATATTAATCGTCTTTGGTTTGTAGAGAGAATAGGTAGAATAAAATTATGGGTATTCAAATACTTCGCTAACTAACTTTGTAATAAGTAAAAGAACTCGAAGTAATTGCAATTTTAATTTCAGCCCCACTCCTAGAAATTCTGAATGGAACTTCAGCCATTGCACTGAGATCCATCGCGTCTAAATTGGTTTCATATCAAGAGCTTGGTAAGTAGTAAGTTTCTATAATAGCTAAGTAAATATTTGAACATAGAAGCCTTGTTAACCAATAGTGCCTCAATTTCGGATAGTTCGAGAGTTTTGCGTTGCGAAAAATGAAAAAACGTCGTGAGGAAACCAGTTTGCTTTTTAATAGCGCCAATGGGCTTGCAAACTGTAACGTATGGATTTTTAACTTTTACATTATCTCAGAATACCACCTGAAGATATCTTCAAAGGAAAAATACCTAAATATCTGAAAGAATATGTCTTCCGCACTTTGACAAAAGCCGTGATCATACTTTTTTTTAATTATAATATTTTAAGCACTTACTTTTTGCTTCCAAATCTACCTGAATAAACATAATTGAATGCGAGTTTTTTTTTTTTTTCGTGACGGAACAAACTCATTGTGTTATTGCGATCTACCTAAGTGTTTTGGTGATTGATGGACTTTACAAACACGTAAGAAGTTACATGTTTTTTCTATATAACATACTTACATAATGTTATATAGAAAAAACATGTAACTTCTCATTACATAATGGCGTCTTTTTTTGAAACCATTGTATTTTTTTGTATGAATATTACTCCATTTGAAGTAGAAGCGTCTTGTTGAGTGTAGGCATACGTTGCTTTCTGACCTTGTACTCATCTAATAAAGTTATAAAGGCCTGGGTTTTTTACTGTGATCATGATTTGTGTTTACTTTTTTAATAAGTAATCGCTGAAGTACTTCGAAGGGCACGTTAAATTGTCGGTCCCAGCTTTTAAAGTCGTTAAGCCATGACGGAGGCCTTTAGGCGGCCTAAAAACTCCGTCACCAGAGTTGGCCACTTGCTCATACGAACGAACGAACGATAACCATGGTATTTATAAAAGCATGATGCAGTAAAGACTCAGTGGTTAACCTTCTTCTTACAGGCAAAGTGTATTCTCTTTTCGGAGTAGCAGAGACGCTGATGCCGCTGCTGTTCGTACCGCTTTACTCTAAAGTATACATCCTATCTCTCCGAGTGCTGCCCGGAGCCATATTCCTCGTCAGCGTGCTGGCGACCTTCCCCGCATTGGGGATATTTGGGTAAGATAGAACTAACAGTTATCCTAGGTGGACAAACGCGGTAATGCGACGCGACGTGATACGAAAATATCAAATAGTCGTGGCGTACGTTATCGACTTTAATCGGTGTGCGACGAAACGCGATGAAGTTGCAGATTGGTTTGAATTGTTGTTTTGGTTTACAAACAGTGCGCAACAACCTGTGCACAATGTGCACATTACTGTTTTCGAACTAGTAGTTACTGCACAATTGGGTAGCGTGTCACCTGCTTATTCGCAGCGCGTTTTAGAAACGCGAGGTTAAGTGTGTACGGTCACAGCTCGCAGCCTAAATGATTGTTCACTTCGCATTTGTTTTAATACAACGGCTCGTTCGAAAAACGTCGTGTGCATAGGCTCTTAGATAGCCACGTTTTGCAAATTATCAAACAAACTAATTAAACGTTCATTGTAATCTTGGCTAATGCCTAACTGTAACGGAGGCCTCTAGGCGGCCTAAAATCTCTGCCACCAGAGTTGGCTACTAGCTTATACAGACCTACTTGCTCGATCCTCAGATGGTTCTACCACCAGCACAAGAAAGACAATAAGGAGAAGAGACTGACTCTGCCGCCGAGCGTCGAGAACCCGCCTCCACCTGTACCTATGCCTGCGCCTGCGCCTGCACAAGTGGACCCGTAATCAGTATTAATACTCAGTTTGATATTAAATGGTTATTTATTATTATTATCTGTTTGCATTTGAATATTTATTTGTGTCCCTCTTTTTAATATTTTATGGAAAACCATCCCGAACAATGTCAAAATGTCAGTTCAGTACAATGTATTACATACTTATTATTTTGCGCTTCCGTGCTTCGGAGGGCACGTTAAATTGTCGGTCCCGGCTTTTAAAGTCGTTAAGCCATGACGGAGGCCTTTAGGCGGCCTAAAAACTCCGTCACCAGAGTTGGCCACTTGCTCATACGACGAACGAACGAACGAACTTATTATTTTTCAAATACGAGTAGGCTAGGTATGACCACTTTATCAAAGTCTCGTCTTGTAAAGATTGATCAAAATTTTAAGATAATTATGTTGAAAGTCTGACATAAAATAACATACATGTAAGTAATATTATTAACTATCCATATAATCTAATACTTACCTTTAAACGAGCAGTTTTTGTATGTTTGTATAATCCGAATCTCGAAAATGGCTTCACCAATTTTCATGAAATTTAGTATGCTTTTGGCGATAAATCGATCTAGCTAGGATTTATTTTCGAAATGTCGTTTTATCCGGGTTTTCAGGCAATGAAAAAAAAATACCGAGCAAAGCTCGCTCATCAAGGTGCTAGTTCAACAACCTTCACATAATAAATCAAGTGTAGAATAACTTGACCCATTTTCAAGTAAACTTGCTTAAATCTAGGGCACCTTATATAATTTCCAGCTCAAAACAGAACAATAATGTTTCACTGTGACATATTAATTGAGAGTTATTACGGAACTGGCGTAATATACAGGGACACAGGTATTCGGGAAGCGGACGCTATTCTCTGATTTAAAGCCTAGATTTCCGAAAGCGTCGGCCGCTACAATAACGTACGTAATTTACTTGATTTATTGGTATAGATTTCAATTCTTGGTAGTATTCACCTACATCTCTTGGATTTACACAGTTGTAAAACCTATGTCCTTCTAAAATAATGTACCTATCAAAATAATGATACTTTTTTCAGAAAAGTGCATTCATATAGAATCCCCTTCTGCAAACACAAAGCATTAAAGCAATCCATTAGCATGGTATAAATGATCGAACAAATAGGTACCTACACAATATCGACATCGTGAAAGCTTTCAATCACCTAGCATGTAAACTTAAGTGATCCTTGAGGTCCTACAAGAATAAATGATTTTTTCTTTCTTTCTTTCTTTCTTCATTTAAATAGCGACTATTACAACGATGTGCAATTCAGTTCGCACCAGCACCTCGTATCAGTGCTTAAACATGCCATTTCATTCTTACTGTGTTATCAATTATAACTCAGTCATAGTCACGCGCGTAAGTAGCGATTAGTTAAATTTGAATCGAAGCACAAAACTTTATCTGTGTTTAAGAGGGATGAACTCACGGTAACCGACCGCAAACAGTGGCAATAGCCACTCTTTGCGGTCGCGCCTTACACTTAATGCTATTTTGAGCGTAGGTAGTATACATAGTCAACACATAGTGACTCTTTAGTATAGTAACTCAATGATTTAATGCCTTACCATTTCTGTAATTCATGAAAATTGCTATTTTAATAAAACAACGTCCGATGGTCGGGTAGCAAATGTTTTACGAATAACTATAGGTAGAAACTAATTTAAATAATTGGTTTTGCTGACTGTACAACAAAGCCTCGTTTCTCGGAATACCAGATAATTTGATATCGAGATACGATGGTCAAGTGGGTGTCACAAGCCTAGAAAGAATATTTCAAACGCAACGCAAAATGAACTACATGATCGATATTCTATCGCAGTATATCGAGTAATAATCTGGAATTAGAAAGAAGAAAGTACAGCTTTGATATGAATAGAATTTGAAATGGATCGACATAATTCAAAAATATCATTAACCTTAACCAGAAATATGATGCTGGTATCCCGTAGCCAAAATAATCATTTAAAAGTGCGAGGAGAAAAACGTCTAAATATTATCTCAAATACATAAATTAAATCATGCATTTGAATTATTCAAATAAGATTCGATACGAAGACATCGCTAATTATGAAATTAGCTTTCACATTACCTACTTATATGATTATTTTGAAACTCTACATCATTTGATTACGCCATACTTGACTAAATAAGATAAAGTAATTAGAAAAGCAATTAGCTTGACATGATACAAGTTGATGAGACTAGACGATTGATATTTGATTCACATCGTACATAATTATAAATAAATAAATAATAAATAAATAAATATCCTTGAACATTCCACACGGCGTCATCTAATCCTAAGCTAAGCAATTTAATGCTTGTGTTATGGTAACCAGATGACGGATAAACTACATAGATAAATTTTTTTTTGTAAATATATACATATTATACACAGAAAACACCCAGACACGAAACAAATATTTGCAGATCATGCAAACATTTGTCTCGCAGCGGGGATCGAATCCGCAACCTCTGCGTCTCAGGCGGACTTTCGCCCACTGCGCCACAGAGGTAATTATGTTTCGTACATAGTTTCAAAGACGATGAGGTCTAAATAATCTTTGACAGTATATAGACCGGCAGACCCAGAAAAAGATGGCGAGATGACCTGGATGCATTTGACTCTACATGGCCGGAAATGGGAATGGACCGGGATGCGTGGAGGGAGAAATTGGAGACCTTTGCCCAGTAGAACAAGATAGGTAAAAAAAAAGTATTTCAAATTCATATGATCCGTATCACGATAAACATGCTACGACCTTCGATCAAATAGCTACGACATTATAAGTACGTTCGTACGCATCAACAAAATGACCTCTGAAATACCACGTGACAGAGAATGCGCAATACGTAAATTTTAAAAGTGTTTGTACGCTAATCAGCAGGATCTAGTGGTTCTATAATAAGTTTTAAACCATATTTTGTTACCTAGGTTCACAGACCAAAAATAAATAAATTGAATTGAAATTGAAATTGAATACTTAATTCTTACACAAACAGCGAGACCGAGCTAAACGTCTCACCAAACAACGTTTTTTGTCGCGTAGGTACTTATACTAATTTGAGATGATTTGCTTCGGAAACGAGCAAATAATAATTTATTCTTAATATCACATTCAAAAACCCTCAGAAGTCATATCTCATACATTATTTTCATTTTAACTTTTGCAATAACCCAGTCGACTTCATTTTAATTATCGCCAACATCGAGTCAGACCTCATCAGGATAGGGGTACACTATATATTTGGGCACGCATCATCAATTCTCACCTGTCACCTACTAAGCCGCGTACCTACACGATATAGTGAACTTGGACATATTAAAGAAATTGATTAGAAAGTACTAAAACTAACAATACTGCTGTACGCTTACAAAAACTCTAGAATATTCCAAGAAGTTATTATTGTATTTCTTATTAAATTATAACCATTACTGACGCTTGCATGAAAATGTATTCCAACTCATCGTCGTAACTTTACAAAGTTCGTGCGAAGACGAAAATAATGATTATGTTATGGAAAATGAGTTAATTAAATCTCATATTTATGTAAGCAAATATTACTCGGCACCTAGTGGAAGACTTGTGAACCATCAAGAGATATGCTTTATTGCTTGATAATTTTTTTATTAAATAAGTTAATTAGGTTATGGGTTTCATATCCAAGGGGCTAACGGGACAGTATTACTAAACTTTCCATATCTGTTTTAGGGTATTTTTTTAATCGCAATAATACAATAAATAAACACATTTTTATTTATTTGAATAGATGATAGATAAATATTTATTTTTGCATTCTTGTGTTTTTAACAATCAGGGATAAAATAGTTTCTAAATTAATTAGATCCGGTCAATCATGAATTATCTGAAATTTCCTTACAGCCTTCCTTACAGAAATAATAGAGCGAATCTTCAAAACTATCCAAACAGGCACTGGCCCTCTAAACTTTGAGGTAAATATTGTGTTTACCTACTTAGAACGAATTCATGGGAAATTCCATTTACTATAGCAATCACGTTGTTATTACTGTTCTAAGATAACTTAGTAACAAACATAAAGATTCTAAGTAATAGCTGATACTTTCTGTTTTCAAACACATAAAGTTCATGCTGGAACTTAAAGGGTTTTTTTGAAATGAAAGTTGTAGGCGAAAATCAACACCACAATGTGTTAAACTGGTGAAGAGGACTAAGATGAAATTTGGTACGAGAATTACTTATATCCTGGATTAAAGAATCCAGTATATAAGTAATTCTCATAAAGTCAGTAGTAAATTAATATTTATATTAATTTTAAATCGTAACGAATATTCATAAAACATTACTCAAAAAGCGCCAAAGGTAAGTAAAAAGTTCTGGAATTTTCGCGCTATTAACGGTTTCTGAATGTGAAAACTTGAGTCGGTATTTACTGAGCAATCATCTGGTTCAAGTTTGACTTCCCTACTTTTATTTATTTAACTGATAAAACTGTGTACCCGAAAAGTTCTAAAAATACTTATTCTACCTTATTTACCTTAGATTCTTTAACAAAATCTTAAGTAAATTATCAAACTTATCAATTACGACATAATTATAATATAAAAGCATAATTAAACGTTATCTCGAAAAGTTTATTACAAAATATCAGATTAATTATATGACAAAAAACTTGGAATTGAATAAGCTGCAAATCAAAATAATTAACAAGCTTGTTAGGCACTTTTCAAATTATTTGTATGATAAAACAGTTTGGGACTAAATGCTCTAACATTAATTGAATGAATGAATGAATTAAAATCCTTTATTGCACACCTTAATTTCTAGGACATAAATACAATCATTGTTAAAACTACGAACAATGGGCGGCCTTATCGCTAAGAAGCGAAATTTAATTATTACCTACATCTATACTTCTATACTAATAATAATATTATAAAGAGGTAATGTTGATTTGTTTGTTTGTTTCTATGTTTGGGGTAATCTCCGAAACTACTTATCTGATTTCAAAAATTCTTTCACCTATTTGTAGCTTAGACTTTCCGAATGAACATAGGCTATATTTTATCAAGGTAGGTACCACGTGAGCGAAGCCACGGGCAAGTCAGCTAGTGTATGATAAAGTTAATTCCAAATAAAATAAAGCGATTTTAATGCAACTAAATTTGATTTGACTTGACGATAAAAATGG
Source organism: Xanthorhoe designata (assembly GCA_963582015.1). Classification (NCBI taxonomy): domain Eukaryota; kingdom Metazoa; phylum Arthropoda; class Insecta; order Lepidoptera; family Geometridae; genus Xanthorhoe; species Xanthorhoe designata. Next base: position 12,457,836 of record OY757034.1, on the reverse strand, counting down.
GCAACTGTGTTCTCATAGATAATAAATTAAATTTATTTGTTATTTTATTGCAAAAAGTACACAATCGACTAAAAAAATATATTAGATATCGAAAATATACAGGATAAAGTATCATTTCTAACAAAAAACAGCTCTAATTTCAATTTAAGAAATTTGAAAATTTCGTAAAAAAGTCGGCGGCCATATTGTTTTTGGCACCATATGGTATAGCTATGTATAGGCTTGGCATTCGAAGGGATACATAATGACTCGCATGCCTGCATATTTGGACGTGACTATCCCTACTATTAAAAGATTTGTCTGAAAATCTGAGATTTTGTCTATTATTCTTGGAGTATACAATCGTGAGCCTGTTTGGTCGGCAAATAAGAATATATAGTAGTAGTAGGTATAAGGTGCGGTTATATAGGCACAGTACCTATAAAATATATTATCTAGTTAGTAAACAGTAGAAACCTTACCTTACCTTACGGCAAGACCAAAAACAAATGACAAACGATGTCCTTGTAAGTGAAAAGCGATGTTTTGCTCGCACCGATTTCCCTAAATCTAACTAATGGCGTAACGTGATAATTATGAATTCCTCAATTAGTATTCAGCGACAAACGTGATGAAAATATTTATATTTTGTTATGAATTTTATAGAAAAATCGTGAAACGAAAAGTTAGTTTGCTCGTGGTAAGTATATTGTAGGTAGAGCCGAAAAAGGGACGTTTTTCGAAACGGACTAAAGTAGTTTAAATTATAAGAATGTTACTAATGTCTGTTTGTTTTTGAGATTTTAGAAAAATTGTAACGTACCTACGGCAACATTTTGATAAAATCCTTACTAGGTATCACCAATTACTCTCAGTTCTTCACTTTCCCAGTTTTGCTCGTACATAAGTAGTTTTTGGCGCTTCGGTCTGCTGCCGCGGCACGCTCGCTTTGCTCGCTCGCTTCGCACGTTTGTCACCACACATACATAATCTAACCTAGACTACTGAGAAGTAAAAAAACTGGGAGTAGTCAGGTATTACATACAAAGATGTCAATCTATATAGGTACCTAGCCGATATATTTATTACAAAGGATTCTGAAAGTCATCGTGAGGCGTCCATCGTCGAGCGACACCGGCATAAAGCTGTATTCATCCAAGATCGTTAATTATTTTCAAAACAGTATTAAAAGCCGAGAAGAGCGAGTTTTGTGATTTTCAAAGGGTTCTTGCACATTAAAGTAAGTCCTTCAATCTACATGAAATAGTCTGCTGCTGCTATAAGCTAGCAGCCAATTCTGACGACTGCTTCCTCATCATATTAGAAAAGCTGTTTCTAAGATAAGATAAGATAAGATAAGATAAGATAAGATAAGATGAACATTTATTCAGCACACACACACAATAGAAAAAACAATATCAGAGAAGGACACAAGACAGGTAATATAGGTAGGTACAAATAGGAAAACAAGCAAGCAAACCATCATTTTTAAAGGTCGGTAGGACCTTCCTTCACTAAAAATAAAACAGAGATTTGTTAAACTGTCTAACAGGATCAAACCCTGTCTCCACCGGATAATTTAAATCATTTATATTTGTCACATAATTTTTTGAATGTTAATCAAACCCGGTCAGCAAACTGATATGCTATTATTTAAACACATTAAGTACTTATCTTAAAACGTTTGAAAAGTAGAATTACGTAAAGATGCTATTTTTAGCAGTCCTTGGGAAATCCCCTTATTGTAAGCATTTATAAACACACTTTTAGAACCTCAACCACAACCTTCAAACGTCCTTTCTCAATTAAATAACAATTACGTCATTTATCATATTGAATGTTCTCAGAATACATAAAGTAATCACTATGTGCACCAACTTCAGCTGATCTGGCTTCGTACTTTATTTCTGCTGAATCTTTTAGAAAGTTGATTGGACTATTCGAAAATAAAAATGCATATCGGAGCTTTTCATCTTAATATCTTACTTTCAGAAAGTGTCTAGATAAATTATTAAGATGGCCGATTTGAATAAAATTGATTTAATGTGAAGATTTTACATGTTTGAGTTAATGGACTTTATTTTATTTTCTTGATTGAATTTAGATTTATAAAATTTACTGATATTTAAGTAACTGAATAGGTATCGAAAAGATTTTGACAACAAAGATTTGACAGAAAAAAGTAGGTAATACTCATACAATAGTATAAATTGTATATAAGTAAATATTATTTCCACGGTATTTCAGGTACTAAAAAGATAATGGTATAGAAAAGAAACTATAAAGCGCTTCACACACGGTAAACATGCTATGATATTTTATCTTAAGATGTCTTAATATAAAATATTATAGTATCTTAGGTTATCACACACGGCTAAGATACGATAATATTAAAAAACCTGTTCATTTCCTTGCGAGTCTGCGTTGGTGCCACACGTATTCCTATACGATATTAAGGTACGAAATATATATTTCCATATTTGCGTATTCGCTCGATATCTTAAGATAAAAATAATAATAATATTATTATTATTATCTTAAGATATTAATAATAATATTATTAATAATAATATTAATAATAATAATATTATTATTATTATCTTAAGATATTATCTATTATATTCGCTCGATATCTTAAGATACTGAAGATAAAATATAAATTAAATTCGTCGTGTGTGATGGTTCTAAAGACTTGATGGATCAAGATTCCTTATTGCAAGCGGACCCCTAAATTCTAAAACCTCATTAAGATACGCACGAAGCGGTTCACATAAAGGGGTTTGAAATAACACAGAAGGTAATTTTCGCTTATTCATAAACGTAATTAAAAGCTGCGATGATGATGGAGCTCGCAAAATAATTATTATGCAAAGTAACGGACTTCGTGTCGTGAAATGCTTGAGATGGAGCTATTAGGTGACATTTTGGAATAAAGAGGGCAAAAGAGTATTTTATTTCACAGAATTATAAAAAAATGGAATTGTAAAATCCATTGATACCGAAATTAACCCATGACTTTTGACGACATTAAGATCAAAAGTCAGGCTGTTATCCCAATCAGCCAACATGGCTTTAGTTATAAGAATAATATATTTCTTACCATTATGTGATTATACATTAATACAGCCCACATCATATTTAGAAATTTTGAAGTCATAGCATTTAAAAACATCTAGTGAAGGTATATTCATAGAATAAAAGTAAATAGTTATATAAAATACCACATTTTATTTATTTTATACGTGAATTAAACTATTTTAAACCGAGTAAACGTAATTAAGCCGGCTGTTTCACAGCTGTATCTTTTATTTGTTCATGAGTTGCAGCATCTTTTTTATGCTCAAAGTAGAGCCACCTGAAACAACACAACAAATGCAAGGTTATCCTAAAATAATATCAAATAACAATAACTAGGAGAGCAAAAAGTAACCCAATGCGGTAATTTTTTTTTATTGACTGCGGTGCTGAAGACATCCACACAATAGTAAAATGTGAATAGGTAGCTCTGTCAGTCTGTTACCTTTTCACGTCGTAACGTCACGTCGTGATTCGACCTTTCATAGTCTAATTAATGAAGTTAATGCTAAGGATTTGTTTGTTTCAAGAGAATTTTAAGGAATCACTTTGAAATAGTTTCTCGAAATTTATGGTACCAATTTATTCGTGGATTTTTTTGAAGTAAATAATATAGCATTGTTGATATAACATCATCTGAAGCTCTCCGACACCGCCTATTGTAGTATGTAATACATTTTTAAATTTGTAATATTATATATAATTAATTTGTAAATACATTTTTCATAACACTTTAAGTTGCTAAGCTTGGGACTAGATGATGCCGAGTAAAATGTTCAAGGATATTTATTTATTTATTTTTCGAAAAGAAATCCCTTGATGCACGGATGAGTTCGAACCCACGACCCATTCGACCAACACGGCTCACTACTGCATCAACTCTATTGTATCTAGTTTTATAACTCACCCAAATATAAGCATGGCAGGTAGAGTGAGCGCGGCTCCGAGTAGAAAGACAGCGCCGGGGAGTATGTTCAACGTCGCCATGTACACTCGGGAGTACAAGGGCCCGTACACCAACGGCATCATTGCTTCGGCTAGCCCGAACAGTGAGTTTACTTTACCTGAAATAACGTCTTAGTTAAGAAGTCGTTAAAAATCCAAAGATCTAAATATAGGGACAGTGCAACGGACACTCGTGTTCTTTATAGCAAAAACAGAAACTTATCGAATAAATGAAAACATAGAAAAATAATTAAGAAGCTTTCCGACACATAAAACATTTTTTCATGACAAATGTTCATGCGCAGTAAAAACAATCGTATTTCTTAAAAGTTTGAGTAGCATTTGGTAAATCACGTTCATGCTTAGTTTATATTTAAGATGATGCATGTACAGTTTAACCCTGTGTTGGGTGTCCAAAATAAATAAATAAATAAATACATTGGGTCATTTTCTAACGGTAAACTGCTTCTACATTCAGATCAATGTGATTGAAGAAATAAGCTTACCAAATTCATCCCCGCTCACAAGTTTAGAGGCAATCGATCGCATGGCTATGAAAGACGTTCCGTTGAGTATTTCTAGAAGAGGTGCTACAAAAAAATAAAAGATGAAATTAATAATGAAAATCTTAGTTTCCAAGAAATCATTGGCAGGAAGACCTTTGTTATAAATTGGTTGCTATGTAAATGTTGGTCTTTGAATCAGGTTAACATTCAACAAATTGTGGTAGCAGACCTATCATTGTGGCATCTTTAAATATTGGCCCTATGTCATTAATTTATTTGGTTAATGGTCAAAGCAGCTTCGCAAATAACCTGTGAGTTCCTATGCATTATCCTCATTATCATAGGTGTAATCAGGCTATTAGAGTAGGTACGCGATCTCAACAAAGACGAACATAGATTATTATTTACACAAACTTTCACCATTATAATATTAGTAGGATTAGCCCGCGTGGTGTCACAAATGCCTACTTTGCTGTGTGTCACATTGTAAAGTATAAATACTCTCACCAATATAAATCTCGAGGTTGTTCCTGGCAAATGCGTATGCAAAGGACGCCACAATCTTGCTGCTGCAGGATATGATGCCCAGCATCGTGTCGTCCAGCTTCAGGTAGTTGCTGAACAGGCTGATTGAGAAGAAAGTGCCTGAAAGAAATAACCTTTTATTTATGAATAAAAGGGTCGAAAGGCTTCTAAATTAGTAAATATAAGTAATATTGTTATATTCACAAGGGAAAGCTTAGCCACGTAATTTTTAGTAGCCTCTAAAATATCTACTTTGCAGCATTTTATTTTACTTATGAGTATGATCTTGTTATTCTTTTGACATTAAACCAATGTTAAATATTGCTTTTAAAGGATGTTGCTTCATTGATAATTCTAGCTCAGCTGCCTGCAGGAGCAAATATCGCGTAGGTCCAAACAGGCCTTTCTTGACACTTTACGGATCGTAGATAGTCTTTATTACTTACGTATATGTTTACCACCTGTCTCTTGAACTCTAGCGCCTACATAATAAATTCACGGTGCACAGCCCAGTCAATTGAACATGAACTTACCTAATAGATTAGTAACTATCGAGTACGTGGACCATATACTGTACTGCACCTCGTCCCAGTTGAACCGATAGCGGGTGAATAGATACATTATAGATAATTCACCTGGAAATAAAGGTTGTATAAGTTTGTTGCAACCGGCCTCTGATTCGTGTGTAAGAAGCGCTCAGCTGATAATGCCACTTGCGGTCACCCATCCAAGTAGTGACCGGTCAGAACATTGCTTAACTTCAACGATCTATTAAGAACGTTTTAGCCAGCTTCGCCTCGATAGCTTCAATATCTAATTTGCAGAGAAAAAAATGCTTGTTGGTAAATGTATGGAAGTCTGAATTTCATTAAACCTTAGGACCTCTTTAGGGCTACACAATGAGGTATCTAAAACGTGTTGAAAATTTCGTTAGGTTCGACGACGTGGACCGTAAACCAAATCCGTCCAGCCGTTTGAGCGTGGAGGAGTAACAAACATTCACATACAAACTGACAAACTTACACACACATACAAGAAACATCAGGGTCTAGCCATACCATGCATGGGTCCGAACACAACACAGACGGCGATGAGGAGCAGACAAACCCTGAAACTCTTATTTCCAGGGCCCTTCTTGAACACCACCTTGAATGTATCAGCTACCAGCTTCACATCGAAGAATTCTCGAAGAAAACCCGTGCAGCAATTGTTGTTGCGCTAAAAACAATTTTGGTTAATAAAGGACTTGGATTATAAATAAATAAATAAAAGGACCAACAAAACAAAATTTCGAAACGAAAAATACATTGATGCAGGGTCGGATTTGAACCCAACCCACCCCTTCAGTCAATGAGCAGGTGATATTGTTGTTTCCTCTAGTATCCCTGTAGATGGCGCTCATCGGTGCTTTAACCGAGAAATCATCTTACTAATCTCGGCATAAGAGTGCTTAAGAGTGAATGCTGCCGAAGCTGTTAACTTTTAGTAAGATTTTTTATATAAAATGAAATATTTAATACCAAAGTATGGTTTAACACTGTAAAAATATATAAACAATTATAAAAGATCATTAGGTTTTTCTTCACCGAAATAAAAAACTATATTTCGCTTACCTCTTTTTCTATCTTCCTTGGCGAAGGATCTTTCAGAAAATAAAATCCATATATCAAACTAAATGCATGGAAAAACGAACACACCGAGAACACACCGTAATATCCAATCATCCTCAGCAGAACCCCACTCAAAGCGCTGCCAATCGGATAGCCCAGAGTCATAAACATATTAACCATGCCCACTCGATACGTTCTGTTCTCTTTCGTCGTGATGTCACCAATATAACTGAACATTCCAATAAAGTTCGTGAACCATCCTCCTGTTATAGCTGGGAATATGGATTCTGTGAACGCAACTACTTCCACTGGCCACTCGTTGAAGTAGTACGTGTTTACAAGGAAGCCGATACAGGAACATAGTTCACCGACAATAGGCATTAGGATGCAGGCTTTTCGTCGTCCTGTTTTGTCACTCCATGCGCCCACAAAGAGAATCAGTAACACAGGTATCGCTGTCTGAACGATGTTCTTCCAAACTTGTACGCTTGCTATCAACCGCTGCACCTCATCTTCGTACATTGTATAGTTCTCCGTCTGTCTCAGGTTGAGAGCATCACAAATATCTGTACTATAATTCAAATTTACTCTGCATGCTTTTTCTAGGTTCAAGTTCTGTACAGCAAGTGATGCTAGAACGCTCGGCGTAACATAACACGCCATGATAGGCTCGACGGTTGTGTTGTCTTTTATTAATTTCAGTCTTTCTCTGAATGTGAGTTTCTTTTCATCTTTCGTGAGATCTTTCTGTTTTGAAGCATCTGTTTCTAAAACTAGTTCCTTTTTCAGTAGCATTTCTTTAGTTCCATCTTCATCTTTTTCATGAGCTTCTTCGGAGTCAATATTATCTTTTATCGGATCCATTTTACTATTTGTAAGTTTAAAACAATTTTAATTACTTTAACATATTGTTTTACCACCTAACCGTGGTAGGTGCAGTCAGTTGAATGGTAAAGTCATAACTTTCCTAACGCGTACCTATAATATTTCAAATAAACAAAATACAACTTGAAATATTTCGATATTTTGCCCGATACATTTTTTTTATAAAGCATAATGGGCAAAACCGAGCTAGTGATTTTGGATGAGGGCAATGTAACGGCCGCCAGTAATGTTCGACAACGCTCGCCCTCATACTGCCAGAGTGACCCAAAGTGCAATCTTCAAAGCTGGTATCGCAGTTCTACCCTGGCCTGCCATGAGTCCGGAACTGAATCGAGCATATCTGGGATTAGTTAAAAAGAAGCCTTAAAGACAACCACACAGAAATTCATAGCCGACAGGAGTTGATAACTGCTTTAAAAGTGTGTTGGAAGCAAATTCCAGATGAAAACGTCATCCACCTTATAGAGTGTACGAAACCAACTCGGAGAGTGTGTGCGCAATAGGGGAGGACCTAAGCATTACTAAACATAAGGCATTAAAGCAACCCTACGAACCTGTTTGAAAAAAATGTGCTTCGTGTCTTCAACGCATTGTTATGGAAATCCGTGTAATTTTAGGCGTAAAAACGGGCATTTCTTTTGGCAAAAATAAGGTACTGTAATGTTTTTTTTAATGATCCTAAATGTGTTAACTTATTCCTAAAATTAAACTTGTAGTAATTCATGATTAAACATACATTTACGGGTATTTATCGCTATTTACCTTTATTTAATTTTAATTTTATCCCGACGTTTCGACTGGTAGTAATTCTTACGGATTTTTTATTGTTTTAATTTAAATCATATTTTATTGGGTGGGCCCTATTTTGTTTTGAGTAGTTTACTTTGTAATTGTTAACTACTAACAATAAACTTCATTATCTTTAATGTTTAGATTCAAGCAACGTGGAAAGAAAAAACCTGTTTACGCTCTTCTCTATGCAAACATGACGAGAAATAAAAATAGCAACTTCTAATTAAAATACCACGACGTGTTAATGAGTCGCCATTCAGTTAGTCTCAACTCAACTCAACGTCGCGTCTTACTCTAGAAGAATTAGTAACGAAGATTAGGCTTTACTCCTCTATGATACAGTCTAATGTTGTTTAATTTTACATCCTGGTACATAAAAGGGTAGGAATGTTTGTATTACATTCCTATACTATTCAACCGATTACTATTTACTATGATCAGAGATTATTGGTCTATGCTATGATGAAGTAAATATATGATTTGATGACTTCGTAGTAGTACCTACTGTTAACAATGACTCAAGCACTTATCATCATCATTCTCCTGCCCTTATCCCACGCTAAGTGGGGTCGGCACAACATGTTTTTCTCTTCCACTCTCCTCTATCACTCGTCAACTCTGAACGACCTAAGCGCTTATAGTGGCACCAATTGGTACTAACACGTTTGCTATCAGTGATTAAAAACCAATTTATCGGCCTATTAACACATTGTTCCATAGTTCAACTGTTGAGTACGAGATGGCGCTTCATTAAATCAATTATAATAAAATACTAATAATGACAATACCTAACTGTTTTATTCGCAAAAGCACAATCCAAAACATACCGCTAATTTAATTGATCAAACTTAACCAATTAAAATCCACGTCACTGTACCATAATAATAAAAAAATGCCATTTTTGCCACTTGCGGTACTAATCTCATTTTCACGTAATCCAGATACTTTGGACGATGGAAAGGAAATAACCTTATACTTTTGAAATCGATCTTTATATCTAGTAGATCGGTAGGTATTTTTGGTATATACCTATATCGCGACGAGTCCGCATGTTACCTGCAAAAATGTCAAGGCTGAAAGACAAACAGGCTTTCATTCCTAAGAGTCAAAATACAAAATTCTAAATGTATAAACTAAATTTATGCGTAGGTATAATAATAAAATCGCCACAGAGTGCTTGAGGAAGAACGATGAGAGTAAATGGCGTGATGAGCTAGATGCATTCTATGATTGGTGGGACGAAGCAGGCGATGGCAATGCTTGGAAGTTGATGGGGGCCTCCGCTAGTGTTCTGTGGTGGTGGTGACCTTTGCCCAACAGTGGGACAATATAGGTTAGAAATAAAAATTATAAAATGGGGAATTCGTTTTTATGGACGTGCCTGTCTAAATACGGCTGAAAATATGTTTAATTAAAATAATATTCATTCAATGCAAGCTTGTAATCAAAGAACCATAGCAGACGTTTTCTGTAGTGGTTGCTTTAAATTACTAACATACCTAATTAACTATACCTAAAAAAAACAAAACAGCAGATTAAAATATATTTGTTCTGCCATTCAAGTTATTTTAATTATTTCATAAAAAATTACCTATCTACATGTAAATCTATGCATTACTTACTTATTTAAATTTCAATCTTAATACTTAAATAATAGCTTTATTTTTTAATAGATAGCCGTGCTCCACTAAAGGCATCTTAACCAAAGCTCATATAAAATTTCCATGATCTATATTATTATTTAGGCACGAGCAATGTCGCTTCTAGAATCTAGTATGTTTAGTTGAATAGCCTTACGTTAACGTATGTTAATCCGGGTTATTAGTACTTATATTAAGCTGCTAAAATAATAATAAATAGGTTATTCTTACCATAATTTTGTCCATCTTCATCAGAACGGATCTAAATGGACTGCGAGCACAGGACAACCGCCCACTCTCTTATATCCAGTCAAGAATGTCAAACCTGGACTTAATAATTCTTCACATAAAACAAGGACCTAATTTATGTCATCAACTTTAAAAACTATTATCCACCAGTATTCGCTCGCGGATTTGCACACGGTGTCTATCTGTTTATAATAAATAAACATCCTTTAATATTCACACCGCCTCACCCATGATGGCTGACAAGTCAGGATAACTGTCATTTACAATCATTAAACTAAATTATATACAATTTAAAATTATTTTTATTATCATAGACTTCCTAGAGGTAAGAAATCATAAAACTCATGCTTTATCCCAAACAGTCAACACGGCTTTAGTAGTAAGCAATAAGAATAAAGTATTTCATATCATATTGTGATTATACATTTATACAGCCCATATCGTATTGGAGTCATCATTTTGAAGTCATGGCATTTAAAAACATCTATCTAGTAAAGGTTTTATCAGAGAATAAAAGTAGATTTTTATATAAAATACCACATTTCATTTATTTTATACATGAATTAAACTATTTTAAACCGAGTAAACGTAATTAAGCCGGCTGTTTCACAGTTGTATCTTTTATTTGTTCATGAGTTGCAGCATCTTTTTAATGCTCAAAGTAGAGCCACCTGAAACAACACAACAAATGCAAGGTCATCCAAAATTATATCAAATAACACTAACTAGGAAAGCAAAAAGTAACCCAATGCTGTAATTTTTTTTAATTGACTGCGGTCTTGAAGACATCCACACAAATATTAAAATGTGAATAGGTAGCTCTGTTTGTCTGTTATCTTTTTCACGTCGTGATTCGCCGTTTCATGGTCTAATTTAAAGTGAATGCTAAGGATTTGTTTGTTTTAAGAAAATTTTAAGGAATCGTTTTTCGAACTTTATGGTAGGTACCAATTTTATCGTAGGTTTTTTGAAAGTAAATAGTACAACATTATTGATATAAAAGAGCACATCAGAAGCACTCCGACTCCGTCTAATGTATGGACGCAGAGCTCGTGTTATTATAAATTTTTATAGCATAAGTATACATTTTTCGAAAAGAAATCCTTTGATGCACGGATGAGTTCGAACCCACGACCTTCGGAAAGAAACGAGGTTCACCCATTCGACCAACACGGCTCACTACTGCATCAACTCTATTATATCTAGTTTTATGACTCACCCAAATATAAGAATGGCAGGCAGAGTGAGCGCGGCTCCGAGTAGAAAGACAGCGCCGGGGAGTATGTTCAACGTCGCCATGTACACTCGGGAGTACAGGGGCCCGTACACCAACGGCATCATTGCTTCAGCTAGCCCGAACAGTGAGTTTACTTTACCTGAAATAACGTCTTAGTTAAGAAGTCGTTAAAAATCCAAAGATCGAAATATAGGGACAGTGCAACGGACACTCGTGTTCTTTATAGCAAAAACAGGTTATCGCATAAATGAAAACTGAGAAAAATAATTAGTAAGCTTTTCGATACATAAAACATTTTTTCATGACGAATGTTCATGCGCAGCAAAAAATAATCGTATTTCTTGGAAGTTTGAGTCATTTTCTAACGGTAATGTGATTGAAGAAATATAAAATAAATAAAAAAATAATTAAGATCATGACTGTATCCCAGGGAGCGGTAGACATTGAAAAACTTACCAAATTCATCCCCGCTCACAAGTTTGGTGGCAATCGATCGCATGGCTATGAAAGATGTTCCGTTGAGTATTTCTAGAAGAGGTGCTACAAAAAAGATTAAACAATGAAAATCTTAGTTTCTAAGAAAAAATGGCAGGAAGACACACCCCTTTTGCCTCATTTACTCTCATTGAACGCGAAGCGCTCGTGGCGAAGCTTGCTAAGACGTTCTTGATCGATCGTCGAAGTTAAGCAACGTTCTGAGCGGTCACTACTTGGATGGGTGACCGCAAGTGGCATTTTCATCTGAGCGCTTCCGTGCTTCGGAGGGCACGTTAAATTGTCGGTCCCGGCTTTTAAAGTCGTTAAGCCATGACGGAGGCCTTTAAGCGGCCTAAAAATTCCGTCACCAGAGTTGGCCACTTGCTCATACGAACGAACGAACGATTATAATCTTCATACACCGCCGGTAATCTATCATAGAAATTTAATGGCATTAGATTATACACAACAAGGCGGTTTTAGTGTTCCGTAGCCGAATCTGGGATCGTAAACTATAGCCTGATTCGTAGAATTAATTAATTAAATATAAGCCGGCGTTGTATTGTTGAAGTGCCGCGGAGTTCAGAGTTAGTGTTTACGAGGCGAGCTGGCCTAACTGCTTGTTCCTTACAAACAGTGAATGCTATAGCCCGGCCGTAATGTTCCTATTTTGAATTTTGTTCGAATATCGTTTTTTTTAAATGCGATCAGTGCATTAAAAAAAGTTCGTAAAACATAGTTTTTATTTTTGTGTTCCAATCACAGCTTTTAATAAAGTTTTCAATAGTTCTGCTTAGTTTGGAGTGAAATATCCACTATTTTTTTTTTTACAACTGTTAGTTTAATTCTGAACAGTTATCAAATAATAACAACACAATATTTAATACAAGCTTCCGTGGCTTAGCTCGCGTGGACTAACCCGGATAAAAGTAGCCTATAAGTTATTTCAGGTTATAAACTATGTACATTTCAAGTTACAGCCAAATCCGTTCAGTGGTTCTTGCGTGAAAGAGGTAACAACAATACAATCTTTCGCGTTTATTAATCCGGGTATCAAATTTCATTTAAATCCGTCCAGCCGTTTGAGCGTGAAAGAGTAACAAACACACCTTCACACAAACTTTCACCTTTATAATATTAGTACTTAGGATTAGCCCGCGTGGGTGTCACAAATGCCTACTTTGCTGTGTGTCATTGTAGTGTATAAATACTCTAAAAATAATTTATTTACGGAAACTAAACTACTACATATTTACATAACTGTACAAAATACAATTAGAACCAGTTGAGCCACCTAAGGATCGTTACAACCGATCTATAGGTAGCTCAACTGATCCAAACCACTGCCAGACGGATGCGTGCCCAAGACACTGGCAGCATAAATACTCTTACCAATATAAATCTCGAGGTTGTTCCTGGCAAATGCGTATGCAAAGGACGCCACAATCTTGCTGCTGCAGGATATGATGCCCAGCATCGTGTCGTCCAGCTTCAGGTAGTTGCTGAACAGGCTGATTGAGAAGAAAGTGCCTGAAAGAAATAACCTTTCAGGGATAAAAGGGTCGAAAGGCTTCTTAATTAGTAATTATAAGTAATGTTGTTATATTCACAAATGAAAGTTTAACCAATAAATTTTTAGTTGCCTCTAAAATAGTGGCAATTCTGAGTGTCGCAAAAGCTAAACTAAGCTAACTAAAATTGTTGCCGTCCCTTTCATAGCGATGGGAATAAAATGGATGGCAATAGTTTTAGTTAGGTTAGTTTAGCTTTTGCGACACTCCGAATTGCCCCCAATGTCTGCTTTATAGAATTTTATTTTACTTAAGAGTATGATTGTTATTCTTTTGACATTAAACCAATGTTAAATATCGCTTTTAAAGGAGGTTGCTTCATTGATAATTTTAGCTCAGCTGCCTCATCATTTGCAGGATCTGTATAAACTTAATATTAGTTAATTATAACATTAATATTCTCATTTTAGGTGATTAAATCTTTGAACCGATGCAGGATGAGAAAGACATACAATTTTGGAGTTTTTTAGTTGGTATTTTTTCTTAACTCTGGCCCATTCTTCATTTAATTTAAGAAAAGAACATTATTGAAAGTGTTAAACCTATTGTGCATAACAATATAATACACAATGTAAATATTTATCGTCTAGCTTCAACTTGAGCAAACTTTGAACATCAACTTGTTCTGAATTCGAAGTTCGGGCGCTGAAGTCCTATACTTAGCTTTCTTGACTCAGGAGCTAGTGGTGATTTTCGCAGGTCAATTACTGATATCGATAGACAACTAATGACATTATGTAAAAAACCGTTGTTGTATTTTCGCTTGACATGCTACGAAATAGTGATAACGATGCCGTTATGCACTGGCACTAATTCTGTTGTAACACTTGGTCATAAATAATAACGTAATATGAGCTTTCAGTTTGAGCGTTCTAGCTAGTTAGTGTTACAACAGAATCAACGCTTCTAAATAACCACTAAATCCAAACGATTTTTTTTATCTAACATGTAAGACGTTTTCTATGTGATCCTTGAGGTCCTACCGAAATATATTTTTCCTTTTTTCTTTCCTAATGGGATAACATCATTCGAGATCAAAATTATGCTTAAATTAAAAAATACATACAATTATTTTTACACAGCAGCATCAAATACCGCGTAGGTCCGAACAGGCCTTGACACTTTACGGATCTTAGATGGTCTTTTATTACTAACGTATATGTTTACCATCTGTCTCTTGAACTCTAGCGCCTACATAATAAATTCACGGTGCACAGCCCAGTCAATTGAACATAAACTTACCTAATAGATTAGTAACTATCGAGTACGTGGACCACATACTGTACTGCACCTCGTCCCAGTTGAACCGGTAGCGGGCAAATAGATACATTATAGAGAATTCACCTGGAAATAAAGGTTGTATAAGTAAAAGTTTGTTGCAACTGGCCACTGATTTTCGTGTACATTGCTTTTCATCTGTATCCAGACTGCAACGGTTCGAAATCGTGTTTATTTGAGCAAAAGTATTTTTTTGGAACTATCGCTATTGCATGCAAAAACTAGCCGCAGGCGAGCGCCCTAAACCACCCATGGTTTAATTTTTTTAAGCGCATTATTTACAAGCTTTGAAGCGTTTAGAAGCTGCAAAGCTGACTCTTTTAATGATAGTGGACTTATAATAATATAGGAGCTCTAGCGGTTGCTAAGCCTGTTGCATATTTTCAAAAAAATATTAGCGACAGCATAAAAATATACTCCAAAGTCATGCTAATATGACAGCTGTTTGTTTTCCTTCACGTCGTTTAGCTTCTTTACTGGACTTACACTCGACGACCTCTGTGGCGCAGTGGGCGAAGGCTCGCCTGAAACGCGGAGGTTGCGAGTTCGATTCCCGCCACGGGACTAATGTTTGTATGTTCTACAGATATTTTTTCCGGGTCTGGATGTTTTTCTATCTTTAACATGTATGTATTTACAAAAAAAAATTATCTACGAAGTATATCAGTCATCTGGTTACCATAACACAAGCATTAAGTTGCTTAGCTTGGGACTAGATGACGCCGTGTAAAATGTCCAAGGATATTTAATTATTTTATTATTATTTATTTACACTTAATTCAATTCATCTATCGGAACCATCAAGTTACACCTTGTGTACCTACACTACACAATGTGAATTATATTTACATTCGAAATGACCCAAACTCGAAGTGTCAGTCAGTTTATTAAACTTGTTATTCTTACCTTGAGTTACTGTTTGTTTACTACTTTAAATTGTACATTTATCTAAACTCTAAAGTGTTTAATGAAAACTATCATTATATTTGCAGAGATAAAAATTGCTTGTTGGTAAAATGAATGGAAGTTTGAATTCCATTCATACTGAGGGCCTCTTTAGGTCTACACAATGAGGTATTTATAACGTGTTAAACATTTTGTTAGGTTCGAAGACGTGGATATATCTATAGGTTTATAAAGCAATCCTATTTAAAAAATATTAACGGGACTTAATCGCGTATTGAAATCAATATTATCTACTCGTGACCACGGTGACTGTAATGTCATCGAAACGTCGAGGTAAATAAATAATATTGATTTCAATACGCGATTAAGTCCCGTTAATATTTTTTTAATATGTTTTCAAGTCGCGATAGTTTAAAAAGTTTTAAAGCTATCCTAGTACCAAATCCGTCCAGCCATTTGAGCGTGAAGGAGTAACAAACATTCACACATACAAACTTATAGCTACTTAAATACTACTTTAATAACACTGGATAAGAAACATCAGGGTCTAGCCATACCATGCATGGGTCCGAACACGACACAGACGACGATGAGGAGCAGACAAACCCTGAACCTCTTATTTCCAGGGCCCTTTTTAAACACCACCCTGAATGTATCAGCCACCAGCTTCAAATCGAAGAACTCTCGAAGAAAACCCGTGCAGCAATTGTTGTTACGCTAAAAACAGTTTTGGTTAATGAAGGGCCTGGCGACCTTGCTGTGGCGCAGTGAAATATATCTAACACTTCCTGGGAATACAATTACAGTCGTGATCATATTTCATTTCTGTGGCGCAGTAGGTGAATGCTCGCCTGAGACGCAGGTTCGTCCCCGCCCCGGGACAAATGTTTGCATGTTCTGGAGATATTTTTTCCGGGTGTAGAGATAATCACCAGATAGAGATATTTAAAATGAATTATGTTATGAAAATCGTTTTTGATACGTCAGATCAGTTTACGATACTGGACAGATTTCATTTTCTTTAACAAAATAAATAACATATTCCGCTTACCTTTTTTTCTGCCTTTCTTGGTGCAGAATCTTTCAGAAAATAATATCCATATATCAAACTAAACGCATATAGCAACGCAGACACCGAGAACACACCGTAATATCCAATCATCCTCAGCAGAACCCCACTCAAAGCGCTGCCAATCGGATAGCCCAGAGACATAAACATATTAACCATGCCCACTCGATACGTTCTGTTCTCTTTCGTCGTGATGTCACCAATATAACTGAACACTCCAATAAAGTTCGTGAACCATCCTCCTGTTATAGCCGGGAATATGGATTCTGTGAACGCAGCTACTTCCACTGGCCACTCGTCGAAGAAGTACGTGTTTACAAGGAAGCCGATACAGGAACATAGTTCACCGACAATAGGCATTAGGATGCAGGCTTTTCGTCGTCCTGTTTTGTCACTCCATGCGCCCACAAAGAGAATCAGTAACACAGGTATCGCTGTCTGAACGATGTTCTTCCAAACTTGTACGCTTGCTATCAACCGCTGTACCTCATCTTCGTACATTGTATAGTTCTCCGTCTGTCTCAGGTTGAGAGCATCACAAATATCTGTACTATAATTCAAATTTACTCTGCATGCTTTTTCTAGATTCAAGTTCTGTACAGCAAGTGATGCTAGAATGCTCGGCATAACATAACACGCCATGATAGGCTCGACGGTTGTGTTGTCTTTTATTAATTTCAGTCTTTCTCTGAATGTGAGTTTCTTTTCATCTTTCGCGAGATCTTTCTGCTTTGAAGCATCTGTTTCTAAAACTAGTTCCTTTTTCAGTAGCGTTTCTTTAGTTCCATCTTCATCTTTTTCATGAGCTTCTTCGGAGTCGATATTTTCTTTTATCGGATCCATTTTACTATTCGTAAGTTTAAAACGATTTTAATTACTTTAACATATTGTTTTACCACCTAACCGTGGTAGGTGCAGTCAGTTGAATGGTAAAGTCATAACTTTCCTAACGCGTAAAATATTTGCAAATACTTTATATTTGTTAACTACTAACAATAAACTTAATCCATGTTAATATTTACAAAGCTATCTGCGATTGTACTTTGATAAGAGAACGTAATAGGAGCTGTTGCTTCCAGACTCCGCTACTATCACAAAAGTTATAAATTACGTTGATTCGAAATACAAACATAACATTGAATTATTTCCTAGGTGAGGTGAACTATTTCAACGTTCGTTATCAGTTTGAAATGGCTCTGAAGAAAATCGATTTTAATCAAAATCTCAAGAACTTCATACAATTATCATTATTTTGCAGAATTTTACAGTAACTAAACTACGACATAACTTTACAAAATATAATTCTAGTCCATACGGAATACGACAAACGCACTGTTTCGGTAAGGCAGCCAAGTTAAAACGTTTTAATGTGATCTTACTGAATAATTGTACCTAATGTTATTAATGTATTATTTAAATTGGTAGTGGAGTAGTTTATGAATTAAAACACCAACTTTAAAAATTAGTAAGATTCAAGCAACGTGAAAAGCAAAAAGTAATGTAGTAGACTTTGTTTACAAATGAAAAAACCTGTTTACGCTCTTCTCTATGCAAACATGACGAGAAATAAAAATAGCAACTTCTAATTAAAATACCACGACGTGTTAATGAGTCGCCATTCAGTTAGTCTCAACTCAACTCAGGCCTGCGTCGCCTACTCTAGAATATTTTTTAACGAAGATTAGGCTTTACTCCTCTATGATACAGTCTAATGTTGTTTAATCTTACATCCTGGTATGTCTTAAAGGGTAGAAATGTTTGTATTATATGCATTCCTATATTATTCAACCAATTACGATGAAACTTGCACCGCTCATGTTACTGACAAGTAGCAAAATTCAAAAATGTATTATACCGATTTCAATTTTGTAAGAAAGAAACCTACACTCTCGAGGTACACTTCTGTTCATAACTCCACTTCATCAGATCCTCAAGATGTCTATTGTGTAGGGAGTCGCGTTGGAACAGGCATTAGAATCATCTAGCATGTAAAACGAAACTTAAGTGATCCTTGAGGTCCTACAAGAATAAATGATTTTTCTTTCTTTCTTTCTTTCTTTCTTTCTTTCTTTTTATGGGACAACCTTGGAGGTATACCTACTCTTTCAAACATAAAAATAATTTTCAAATTCGGTTCACTTTGACGGAGTAATCGGTGAACGTAATATAAAAAAAAACATAAAGTGAAACATAGAACCTCTTCTTTTTTAAAGTCGGTTAAAAAAGGCTCGCAACATAGATGCAAGTAATTAATAATTTAAATTGTGTAAGGCTATTTGACTTCCTACAACCCTGAAATATTTTTCGCAAAGTCAAACAGCCTAAATCAATTTAAATTGACCATTACTTGCTGGGCTACGAATACTATTTACGTACCAACATTAACATTAGCTAAATCAATTTAAATTAATTATATTTTTAGGGCTGTGCAGAATGAGTGTATAAAGGTAGGTAAGTAGGTATTTTTATTATCTGAGTTCTATGATAATGATGAAGTAAATATATAATTTGATGAATACGTTTTACGTATAAGTAGTATATGTTATAACGACTCAAGCGTTATAACGGCACCAATTGGTACTAGCACGTTTGCTTATCAGTAATTACAAACCATTGTATCGGCCTATTATCACATTGTTCCATAGTTCATCTGTTGAGTACGAGATGGCGCTTCATTAAATCTATTATAACAAAATACTAATTATGACATAACTGATTTCATTGATTGAGGTTTGTTTCACTATTTCCTAACATATGAAGTTATTTGGCTAGAGAAAATGAGAGTTGGATAGTGCTACTAATGTGTGCAGTAGGTACCTACAGCCTATGATGCGTTTAATGTTCATGACGCACAAAGTGTCATCGTCGTTCTAAATAGAACTGTAAGACGAACGAACGATAGAATTGTAAAAAAACTGAATGCCCACTGTGTCATTTAATATCGTGAGTCTTTTTGTTTATTTTTTTCCAAAGTAATAAAACAATAATAAAAATAAAAAAACTTTTAATAAAAAAATACGAGTAAGTACTTACATAACTACCATACAATTAAAGAAAAACATAACAAGATTTTTTTTCGAGAGTTCACATAACTTTTGTGTACCTACACTATACATTCGCCATTAAAATCAATCATTATAATTCTCCTAATTCATTTCAGTCCCAATTTCTTTTTTAACGGTTCTCAAACTTTTTCTGTGTCGGTAGAACAACCATCTGAAAAAAAAAAATAACACCAGGTAAGAGATAATGGGATGATAATTATGGAGTATGAAAACTCAAAATAGTGATGGAAAACATCCTAATAAAGTGAGTAAGACAACAGATCAATTTTTTTTTAACATTTTAAAAAGCCTTTTTTTATGAAGCTGATGATAACTAAAGAATATTTCCATTTTAATTTGTTTTGTGCCACGCTGCCTGCACGCATAAAAGCGGCATACTTTGTGTCATTTTTAGTCCAAAAAGCTAAAGTTAGGTAAGGTTATGTCAGTAAGAACTCAGTTGTGAAGTAAGTTCTGTCTTTTGTTAAAAATAATGTTATTAACTTCATCAGCTCATCAGTGAAGACCCCCCACTGTTAGGCCGTTTGTCCACCGCCGCCGTCACCGGGACGTCACATCAAAAATCACGTCAAAAGTAACGCAAAACTAGTTTTTTTTGTGTTATACTTGTAACTTCGTTTTTTTCAAGATTATACAATTTTAATGTTTCAAATTTTCCCACGTCAAATTTCAAACTTTCCTTTCAGCGAGATAGGTTATATTATATTAGACAGACGTACGGCTGTCATACTTTTATATTTGCCAGTGTCAGGGGTAATTGTCAAGTCTGAGGTGGACACACCAGTTGATTCGTTCCAACTGTCAGTGTCACTGTGAACGTGACTGATCTATCAAAAGATCGATATTGACGTTTGGAGAAGACGTGGCTGTCCGGCATTCGATCCATTTAGATTTTTCTCCTGCTCTGCAGAGAATTCGATTTGTCTGAATTTGTGCGCGACGACACATCAGGCGTTTTATCCAGGACGAGCTTATCATACCTCTGGTAAGGAATGCTTTTGTCCTGCTACCTACTTATCCTCACGTGTGACCCTTGTTTCACCCTGCGGACCCTAGGCTTAGGCTTCCGCGTGCTAGCCAGGTATATGGAGGCTTGAACGCTAACCTTCCCTAAGATTCGCATGGGTTTCGCACCGTCTTTCGCATCTGCTTGTACGTTGTTCTGTCAATTTCAGAACAAAGAGGTTTTTCGGTCCGCTGGAGATGTGCACGTGGCGTGCCGTGCCACACATTCCTGCTTCCGCTCGCCCGACGCGGGCAAGAACCGCTGTGAAGGCCTCTGCCCGCCGTTCTACGCCGGAAACGTAACCGTCCCATGCGCTGTGTTCCCCCTGTTCGGTACTGTGAGTGAGTGCGGCCAGACTGTGTATGTTAAATCAGGTAACTGAGCGGTGCTCGCGTAAATTTCGGCGGCTTCGGAACCGACCCCTCTAGACCTAACCCAGTTTAACCTAACTCAGTTTAACCTAACTATACGTGGACATTTGCTCGACTCCGGTGCGGTGAAAAAAAACCAAGATTCTTACTTTCTCCTTTCAATTCTCTCATCTGGTAAACGAGTAAGCGGTCAAGGCAGGTCACCAACCCATTTATTACTATTTCCCTTCATCTTTAGGCGTGGTATCACGGAATATATTATGTAATGTCGAAACTAAGTGAGTTTTAGTTTATTTAGAGTTTGTAATAGGCAGTTGCACTAATCCTGGTTTGTAATGATAAACTGTATTGTAATAATTGAAGCTACACCCCATTTCCTGTACTGTTAGGAATATGAGACATAGGAGTTTTCTAAAATAAAATTAAGTTTGTTGTATTTTTATATTTTGTCTTTTTTCCTTTGTGTTATCCCTATCCTCCCTAGGGAAACCACTCTACATACTTACCCCCTTATGCATATTGGTTCAGTAAACCTACTTTTGCTAAAACGGTTATTAAAACTGTTGCTATCTCTTTCACTGAAATAAGAGTACCTAACAATAATTTTTTTTTAAATCTACATAAAATTACAGATTAAATAATACTATACTAATAAAATAAAATTATAATAAAGTAAATTAAATCAATTAGTAGATAAAATTGACAAATATTTATGAATAACACTGAATAACATTATTTTTAACAAAATACTGAGACCTTGATACCTATACTTCGCAAACACAGCCTTATGCTTACTTCATTAAGGTACAATCTATAGAGCCACAATTAGACAAATAAAATGTCCACGCCAAAACGTTTTAAAAAAGTTTTACTTTTTTGCGTACAAGCGACATTGAACATTAAAACAAACGACATAACGTCTACATTCAAATGTCAAATGTCATTGTAGAACATTGAATTTGATCGGTTTCTTTTTTGTTTTTGAGTGTTGTCAGCTATTAGATTGTGACTCTAGTATAGTAACTCAATGGCTTACTTACATAAATACAAAGACAGCTGGTAGTGTCATGCCGGCTCCCATCAAGTACACGGCGCCAGGGAGCACCTCCATGGTCGTCGTGTACACCTTCGTGTACAGGGGCACATATAAAAGTGGCATCAGGTTCTCAGTCAGCCCGACTATGGAATTCACTTTACCTGAAAAGAATAGCTTTTTGTAAAAACAAGAAACGGAATGTCATACTATATTTGTATGAGCAAGTGACTACATCTGTTGACGGAGCTTTTAGGCCGCCTAAAACGTCATGGCTTAGCGACTTAAAAGCCAGGACCGACAATTTAATGTGCCTTCCGAAGTTTTGAAGCGTTCAGAGACAAATATGTTGCGTAGGATAATGGCGAGAGAATTGTTATGATTTGTAATTTTAGTACAGATAAAGATTTACCTAATTCATCAGGAGCAACTGATTTTGAGAATATTGATCTGATGGCCAGAAGTGATGTACCATTCAATATGTCCACGAGAGGAGCTGAAAAAGAAAACAAACAATGATAAAGGCGCGGTCCAACCAAAACGCAGGCTGTGCACGGACACGCGACGCATTTTAGCTGCGTGGGTTCATTTGTTTGACAACGTGGGCTTACGTTTCCACTGGAGTACACGAATATGACCCACGACTATGTATAGCGTGGCACGGCGGCGCACGGAGAGGCTACGCACGTGCGTCAAGCTTCGCTTTGGAAGAAAATGTATGCGGTTGTGTCCACTGCAACCCACGGAGAGGCTACGCATGAATTGACGTCATTGATACATGCGTGGCTTGCTCGAATAGGCGGTTACATAGCTCAACGCTGTCGACGTGGGTCTACGTTTCCACTGAAGTACACGAATATGACACTCTTTGGTGGCACCTACGTAGCCTCTCCGTGCGCCGTGCCACGCTATACATAGTCGTGGGTCATATTCGTGTACTTCAGTGGAAACGTAGACCCACGCGGACAGCGTTGAGCTATGTAACCGCCTATTCGAGCAAGCTACGCATGTATCAATGACGTCAATTCATGCGTAGCCTCTCCGTGGGTTGCAGTGAACACAACCATATACATTTTCTTCCAAAGCGAAGCTTGACGCACGTGCGTAGCCTCTCCGTGCGCGGCAGTTGGACCGCGCCTTAAATGTCTCATTCCCTAGAATTGGTACAGCTTACACAATGTCAAATTGAACTGGAAACAAAGTTTTACTTTTTATTATGAAGATTAAAATAATCAGAACTTTTTGATGGTGTGGGCACCACAGGCAAGCGCTCTTTGCTCCTTTCTCCTCAGTAAAATTATATTATTGTATTGTATCACAGAAGCCCCCAGTAGTAAATTCCACTTGCGGACATTGGTGTGCAACCTTATCCTAATTGGAAATTCATGTATCGTTTCTATTCTCACACTCACACATACACACATACATACACACACACACACCCTCACACACACACACACTCAATAAACTTATACTACAAAAATCATACATCTTTCAGCTTTTCCTTCAGATTTTAAAAACATAAAATTTAAACATTGTTAATTTGTATTGTTTTTTTTTAGTTTCATAACATATTTTAGATTGTTTCTTTTCATTTGGTTAACTTTATTTTTATAACTTTGTTTTTTATCCAGAACCAAGTACAAAAATTGTATTATTATAAGGTCCAGGAGGTGGCGTTGAGGCTGCAACACAGTTTTAATAACTTTTGCAGCTCTCTTCGTTCTTTTTGTAATCTGTCTCATGTATTTGTTCTGAATAAATATTATTTATTTAATATAATTATTCTAAAGCGATTGTAGATGTAGATTGCAAATGTACTTGGACATTTTATACTTAGCTAAAGGGGCTGAATTTGAAATTGAAACTTTTGTTACCGATATAGAAGATCTTGGCATTAGGCGCGAAGCAGTACACGAAGGAAGATGAGATCTTGCTAAAGGTAGAGATGATGCCGAGCATAGAGTCATGCCATTGCAGCTTCTTACTGAACATCAAGATGGAGAATATAGTACCTGAAAATAAAAAAAACTGTTTACTTACATTAAGTGGAACAACCCGCGACACAGGAGTGTGCATCCCATTCGCAAATTCTTCGCGGCTTCACGCGAGATACGCGCCTTGTTGTTTGTTGTTAAGTAAAAATTACTTAACTGGTACTTACCGACAGTATGTGTTACAAAGTTATACGTTTGGAAGATGCTAAACTGGACCTCATCCCAATTGAACCTGTATCGTGTTGACATGTAGAGAATCGCCACCTCACCTGGAAAAGGTAAATTTTATTTACTGAGAATTCCGAAAATAGGGGTTAGAATTATTTTGTACTTTACATCTTAAACCCTAATGACATTAGTGAGGAGTCCACGAAGTATCTTTTTAATTGGAGTGCAACCAAACATTTAATTTAAACCAATTAGTAATTTACTAACTAAGTTATCTTCGAAGTACTTACCTACATTACCTTAAAAGCTCTGAAAGAATGTCCACACACGGTGGAGGTTGGTATAGTTTTTATAATGTTGCCATCGTTATCAGTATAAGCCATACTACTAAGTTTTATGAGGATTGCATCATCCCCAACACGGCAACCAATGTTTATAGATGTTTATGTTGGAATTATCAAAAGATTTCCCCTGTAGGTGGGAACAGAGGCCTTACTCGGGAGCAACGAAAACGAAGTTTCGTGACAATTTTCGGGTTCCAATTATGTTGGTGAACTATTACGAATTCAGTATCCACCAACATAAGCTGACCCCGAAAATTGCCACGAAACTTCGTTTTCGTTGATCCCGAGTACGGCCTCTGGCCCTTTTCAAGTGAGTCACAGCACATATTATGACTGAAAAGACTGGAGGTGCGTCGAAACCGATAAGGCCCAGTTCATAATGCAATCGGTCACGACACGGTCGCCTGTAGCTCATACATTTCTACATTTCACCGAATGTATATGAAATTGGCCTTATTAAGTGTTGCTACATTATCCTTCATTTCTCTCTACTTTGTACATCATAATTGCTCTAGATTCTATAGCCTCTTTAATACCAATAATAGGAACTTATCTTAAAGTAAATATGTATTACGAGTACTACATAGCTCTCTAATCAGCAAGAGCTATTGTGTTACTAATTCACCAATAAAACAATCAGCTTAAACACAAATAACATGGAAGTTTCTATAAGTGTTGCAGAAAACAAATCAATTTCTAATTGAATTATGATTAGAAAATCAGCCGAGTATTTGTTATTTATAATATGTTGCAGTTTTAGTCAACGTGATGTAGTTACCTATATAAAATCGGAAAAGATAATAGGTATGAAGAGAACATTTTCCACGTTTTATTACGATGACTTCAGTAAATAAACCTATAAAATAAATAAAATAATATGATGTAGATTATTTTGTATGCTTTTTAGTGTGCAGAATTGTGTTGGATTAATTGAAATTTGGTTAAATCCAATTTTGTTGTCGGAACGTACTAATTATGAAGACGGAGTAGGTACTTGGGAAATAAATCCTTACAATAGTGTGACAGATTAATTACTTACCATACATAGGTCCAAACAAAATGCAGACAGTCGCTAGAAGAATACACAGGCGAAGTCGTCTGTTATCGGCCGTCTTCTTGAAGACCACTGCCAGGGTATTTTTGATGTGAGATGGGTCGAAGAAGCTCTTCAAGAAATAGCAGAATCCTCGGCCATCGTGCTGAAACCATTCGATGAAATCTTAAATCCTTGTGGTAGTATTTAATTATTCTTATATTTCTACTGGTGCAATTAATAATTTTGTTTATAACATGTTGTTATGCATAATCTAAACTAAACAAGTGTAAGTACCATTTAGGTACATGATGCCATTTTCTTGTACGTACCAGATCAAAAATTGAATGCAATAATTACGCGCACCTAATTGACGTTCAATAGTTGCATAGATGATGAATACCAAGATAGTTGTGAGCAACTTTTGTTTAGACCATGCAAGTCATGATGACAGTCAATTTAATTGTAAGCAACTGTTGTTTAGACCATGCAAGTCATAATGACAGTCAACTTATTTGTATGCAACATGCAAGAATCTTGCATCATGCAAATGACACTTTAAAGATAATATTGATGTACCTTTTTCTGTTCTTTGGACCTTGGTGGTTCCTTCAAAACGAATATAATATACATCATATTTAGGAAATGTAAGCTAGCTGACAACCCATAGCATCCGTAGTACCCGAAATTCTTCAGTATCACTCCACTCAGTCCCATTCCTATCGGAAACCCTACTGTCAAACTGAAATTTATCAACCCCATTCTAAAAGTCCTCGTTTCGTTCGTAGTTATAGCACTGATGTAAGAGAACGCTGATAAGAAGAAAATACACCACCCCCCAGAAAACCCTTCTAAGAAAGCTTCACTATATACAAGAACTTGTAGAGGCAGCTCCATAAAGAAGAACACGTTAAGCATGTTGTTTATGCAAATAAGAAACTGTCCAAACACAGAGATACTGAGAAAAACTTTTCTATGACCAGTTTTATCTGACCAAGCGCCAGTGAAAAGAGCAAGGAGGCATGGTACTGTGGCAGATATGTATGTTCTTGTTGCCATCGCTGTAGCCAGCAGTTTCTGTGCTTCTCGCTCATTTTGGTTTTGGCTATCGACTTCTTGCGCTTTCAACGAATCACACACTTCATCAGTATAGTTCAGGTTGACGCGACACGCTTTTTCCAAATTCAAGTTTTGTGTTGTCATCATACCGATCATGGCTGACATGACGAATAGAACCATTGAAGGCTCCACAGTGATGTTTTTGAACACATAGCAGCAGCTAGCTGCAAAACTTCTCTCTTTCTCTGGTTTGGGTTCTTCATCTCTAAGTGGATCCTTTTCTGTAAACTCTTTGTCTTGAGATATATCCATATTATGATTATCCACCGGATATTGGCAATAATTATAAATATCAGTTATTATAATCTGAATTGGTTATATAATTATACTCGCAACACAGTACCACTAAGGTTAAACAACGACTATTTAGTACAAAAGATTCTCTCGGAAACGAAATTCACTTTCGTTGTCATAAATGTAATCTAATACACATCAATATATTTATATGATGAGCTCAAGAAATATGATTGGTTGGTTTAATTAAAGTCAAAGCGTGATAAAGAAACGAAGAATGATTAGTGTGTGGGTACTACTTATACAAGTAGTAATAGGGTCTAACTTTAATAAATAAAATGTAACAGTTTATTACAAGGATATTAGGATATTTGTTATCTGTTTACAATATATTTTTTATCTCTCAGACTTAAGCTTAATCTTTTCAAGAGATAAAATCGAACTACTTATACAGCTGAATACAATTTCAGTCAAATAAATTCAAACAAAATATTTATACAAGCTGACCCGGCGCACTTCGTACCACAATCGTTTTTTTTATGCACGAACCATCTTACTTACTATTAAAAAACATTAAAGAGAATTATCCAATTCGGTCCAGCCATTCTCGAGCTATTGAGTGCCAACGAATTAGGATAAATTTTTATATTTATAGATAGATATAATAAAATAACACGATATTTAAATTGTACGTTTCTTAAACGACATAGTAGTCGATAGGTAGCAGTTTCTCATGGGCAGGAGGTGTTTTAGTGGTATCGGTTTTTGTAAAAATGCATTACCTTAAATTTAACCTATCGTAAATTGAACTCTAAATTAATGTTTACCCTATTTTTGTTCTTAGTTTAATTCATATCTTTAAAATATTAATCATACCAATGTAGAGTAGAGAAACTCAATGATAGGTTTTTTCATTTGTTCATTTGAGTCAGTCTATATCGTAATCGAAATTTTATCAAAAACTAGGTGTGTTAGAATGTTTCCATTCACACTTTATTTAGGTCGAGGATTTGCACGTTGCCCCGAAGAAAGATTATAATGCTTTTTATCATCTTGCTGAGTGAGACAGTATCTAAAATGAAACACTAGGCAATTTTTCAATTGTAGGTAATAACAAATTATAGCGGAGCTATTGTTTAAAAAATAGGAAATTAAATAAATTCATGTTTTTTTTATAAATGATGCTATATAATTTAAAACTGTATGGTTTTTTATCTATTGAAATAAACAATTATTAATGTACGGTTTTGGATCGGACAGTGTATTCTGTATTTTCTTTACACATCATATCTTTAAATATTAGTCACTGACACATTTGAGACTCAAAAGATAAATTATCAATGGGACGTACCTGTTTATGTTCCGCTGTTCGCGCCGGATCTCGCAACACGAACGCAATGTATAGCAAGTTCAAAATATGCAGTGACATTGCTGATCCGTATATAGCGTAGTATCCAAATGATTTCAATATGATCCCAGATAGAGCTAACCCAATTGGCATCCCAACATACGTGCAGAAACTGACCAAGCCCAAGCGATGCGTTCTGTTCTCAACAGTCGTTATATCAGCGATGTAACTGAATACAGCCAGGAACATAACACTCCATCCGCCAGCCAAGGAGCCGAAGAAGGCATCGAAGAAGATGAGGTACTCAACACTCAGTTGGTTAAAAAAAACCACGTTCATGATATTGCTTAGGTTCTGCAATATCTCACCCATAACAGGCAATAACATCAATGATGTTCTTCTACCTGTCATGTCCATCCAGCCACCAACGAAAGCTAAAATAAGTCCTGGTAACACAGATGTAATAACACTCTTCCAGGTGATGAATTGAGCAACGAATTGTTGAACTTGCTTTTCATATTCACTGTTGGCATTTGAATCCTGATTTTTCAATGAATCGCATATAGCATCACCTAATTTTAAATTTACTCTACAGGCTTTCTCCAGTGCGAGATTCTGTGTGGCGACAGCGGCGAGTACACTGGCTGATAGCATGAGGAAAGCTGTCGGTTCCACTGTTATGTTTTTTTTGACGTTTGCTAGCTTTTGTAGAAATGTTCTGTTTTCTTTGATATCTGGCATGGGCCTGCTTCTTAATGGCATATCTTCATTTTCATCTTGGTCGTCCATATTAACCGACTGTCTATCTTGTATAGTATCCACCATGGTTTTGTTCGAACCAGTCACAACCGTGTGACTATTATTTCTTACCTATTTCTTGAAAGACACTAAATCACTATTTTCCCTTGTATTTTTGACAGTTAACTTAACGTAAACTACTTGAGTGACTTCATTTATTGTATTTAGTAACTCATATGTATTTATCATACCGATAATAATACTATCAATGATTACTCATACCCGAATAGTAGATAACATTTATTTACAACAACGCTGTATGATTGATTATTTTTTAAATTAATTAATAACCGTAGCTAAACTATATTGTCAAGTTCTAACCATCTCTAGAACGTGTTTTAATCTATATAATATTTTAAACTTACTTAGCTTCTTAACTCTAAATATAAATAACATTCCCTTTATACATAAAAATCTAGATATTTTAAAGATAAAGAAAATAGACGGATGTAGGTAGGTACTCAGTAAATTTTGTGAAACAGAAAACTGATAAGTATAATATTCATCTTTATCAATTGTATGGTTTTCCTTGAAATTTGTAAATTATTTTATGATGCTATTTTACTAGAAATCCGTAAGTGTGAGTAATAGATTAATCGCGACAGTTTTATAGAAGAAAGTAAATCAGTAATACTCCTAGGAATGATTTGAATGAATTTCCGATCAATAGCTTAGATTCTCTTCTTAGGTCACAGCTACTACAATTATTTTCAATTAAATTTTTCAATAACAGGTGGTACTTATTCAAAACTGAAACTCCGAGGTGCTTAAGTTATCTACGATTAGGGTAAACATGAGGAATTACATCACCTGTTTAATAGTCTTTTCAAATTTAGCTTCAGATAAGCTGTGTGAGTTTGAAACTCAAATATTAGTTTTAAATACACAAAATTATTACTCGGAGGTGGTGAATAAACCGTCCTAAAAAATTATGCTAATTAGCTATAATGTCTACTTATATTTATGTTTAATCCTATTGTATTTCATAATTTCACTTAGCTTGATTGGCTGCTGTAACAAACTGTTGCTATCTCTTTACATTGACATAAGAGTGACAGGAGTAAGGTATACGCTGAGAAACCCGAATATTCTGAACGTGCCTCTAGTTAAAACAAATTATAGGCAGAACTCTTATATGAATAGAGCCTGTTCCTCTTTCAACCAGTTGGTAAAGTTTAATACTGACGTTGAATTGTTCAATACTAGTATTGGCAAATTAAAGCGAATACTAAATGATAAGTTTTTTAACTGTACTTAAATTAATTTATAATAGGTTCTTTGTAAAAGATTTTTATTTTTGTTTGTTTACTTATTTTGTACCTATATTGTACTTAGCATTTTTCTTTTTTGTTCTTTTTTAGTCTGTCGTCTTCTACGAGAAAATTCTTTTATTAAACTTTTTCATAGCTGTGAAAATTTGTAATTGGCCTTCATGTGCAATATGTATTTCTTTACGTATTGTTATTATATAACTGCTTTTCTTTGTGCCTAGCTGTAAATTTTCCTAAAATTGTTAAAATAAAATAAATAAATAAACAGTTTTCTTCATCATTGTCCGCCAATTCGATATCGTGCGTATCAAACTTTTAGCTAGACTAACCGCTATACATATGTCTTAATTTGACTAAAGGAAAGTGTCGATCCTTCATCATACAGATTTGTACACTTTCATCTTGTAGTGATTACAAAAATAGATTTTGATTTAACAATACTTATTTATTCAACATATTTTTATTTATAGGTAACAATAATAATACTTAGATAATAGAGTGATTTGAGCTCTTAAAACTAATAAATGATTATTTTACCCTAATTGGTATTAGCGAAGCCTTACCCTCCACAGACTGCAAACGTAATCTGTCGATGGTTTCGTCGGGCTATTAAGCAGTATGAAGGAAGATGTACAAATGCGCATATTATTAGAACGAATCTTCATTTAGAATCGATAATATTTGTGCTAGCCAGACCAACCCGAACAAACGTCGTTAAATAAATAGGTAAATGTTTATTAAACAAACTAACGGCACAGAATCATAATGGTCACCAAACGAAGTTATCCTGTGTTTTAGAGGCCTTATTTCTAATTAAATATAATAATATTCAATAGAAAAGCTTGCAGTTGGCGAGGGGTCTTTATTTTGCGATTTTGACTGTTTACTGTCTCTGAGCTGCAAACTAGTGGCAAATTTAAACGTTTGTTACGTTTAACGCTAATTTAAGATAGGAAAATAATTACTTTAAATTGGCTTTAGGTACTGAGTTTGTAACGTTTATCATAGAACGATGTAGTTAATAGGTAGATGTAAAATTGCCTCTATTTAATTAATTATAGGTGTTTTTGAAAACATAATAATAATTGGCAATACCGTTATTGTCTTGATGACAAAAATAAGAATAGGTAGGTACATTATTCAGCTTTTCATAGAAAAACATCAAAAAGATAATAGACAAACTGAATCATAGACCTTATTTCAATTATTATGTAACTATTTCGGAAAATCGATTTTATTGATAGAGAATGTCGATCGATATCGAATATCGATGTGATTAATTGAATCATAAAGTTAGAAGTCGCCATTTTAGCCTTTATTGCTATTGATAATAGACCTACAACCTTACTAGAGCTCTGACAGCTGCCAAAGCCTTCTCTTTTTTTACATAAAAGTGTCAATATAAAAACGTTCTCTAAACCCTCTCGATTGAAATCGATGTATCCTACGGCTAGTGTTTGAAGTTTTTTAATTATAAACAATTTCTACAAAACCCTAATTTAAAGCATTTTTAATCATTACAATCTCGTCTTTGTATTTTCATTATTTTCATTAGAAACAATATTGTTGGCTAAAGTTGCTTTCAATTCAGCTTCTTTCCTTTCTTCTGCTTCCAGAGTTTTCTTTCTTATACTCCTCGTTTCCTTTCTGTTCTGGACGTAGAAGGAGCTGTTGAAAAAAATGCATATTAAAAAAAGAATGGTGTCGAGTAAGTAAGTAAGTAAGTTCGTATGAGCAAATGGCCAACTCTGGTGACGGAGTAATGTAGGTATATAAAATAAGGTAGGTGATTGTGAATGGAACAGCTGGACAGAAAGACTTGGGTGAATGAACCTACGTAGACCAACTAACTTTTTGGAGAAGGACAGTTCAAAAATAAGTCCATAAAGAATATAAAGAGGCGAAAGAGGTGGTGAGCATCGTAGCAAGTAGGTCCAAGGCCTACCTTTATGGGAAAGAGGAGTGAATATTAATAGACGATTTTCCACTTTATTTTGTGTAGATTCTGTGTACTTACCAACCTAATTACATTTAATAAATGTTAACATGCAACTAATTAATTAAATATCGACTATCGATATAGGCCGGTGATAATAATTAAGTTTGCATCGACCTAGTTAATTACCTACTGGTCAATATCGTCTGTATGACGTATTATTGCTAGAGATAAGATTTGAACCTAAGTTGGGTAGTAACTCTAGAAATTAATAAATAAATATTATATCCTTGTGTTGTGTGATGGTGACCAGATGACTGATAAACTACAAAGATAGTTTTGTAAATACATACAATTATAAACAAACAAAACACCCACACACGAAACAAATATTTGCAAAGCATACAAACATTTGTCCTGCAGCGGGGATCAAATCCGCAACCTCTGCGTCTCAGGCGGGTTTTTACCCAATACTCCACAGAAGTCGTCAAGACTTGGTCAGTAAGAAAAATAAATGAAATGAAATATGATGACGACTGTATTCCCAAGGTGTAGTAGATATATTCTTTCAGATCTTTGGGCATTTTTAGATCCTTTGATAATGTCTAAGGGGGTAGTCAGAGGTATGTCCAATATAATCAGGATGTGAGACAGAACAAACGATGCAGCCTGTTCTAGACTCTACGAAAAAGCAATAAAGTCGATTTCGAAAAAAATGTCTAATTCTAATTCTCTAATTCTCCACCTACGGCAGCGATATTTGGTAGGTACATGCCCAATTTTGCATAAGTTAACATTCCATAAGTGACAGGTCGCAAGCCCATCGACGCTGCTAGAAAGCTAACTGCTTTCCTCACGATGTTTTCCTTCACAGTTTAGAGGTTAGTAAGACTTAACTTTTACACTTGCTTTTGTTTTGTTATAAGTTTATTTTTAATTTTTCTTTGGTTTGTGGTCTGTGTCTGTGATGCGCTACATACTGCGGCATCACTGAAAACCAGCGCTGTAGTTGCTGCTTCAGCTTCTACAGCGAATGCTGAGTGGTGACCGATTTGCTTCACTCATATTTCCAACAAATAATTGTACCTGTACTGCAATGATTGTGTGTGAGTGATGTAAATACATGTTTTTCTATTCTATTTATATTTCTACTTACCCAAGAATAATAGATGCTGGTACAGTCAGCGCCGCACTTGTCAAGAAGACTGCTCCAGGTAGCACATACAGTGTCTTCATGTACAGCCAGGAGTACAACGGATGGAAGACCAGAGAAGCCACAGTCTCCGTCAGGGAGAACAGGGAGTTTACTTTCGCTGAAAAAATAAACAGAAATATGGAAGAGTGATAGAAAAAAAACGGAGTTTTCGCATCAATGGATATCTGTCGACCTCTGTGGCGCAGTGGCTGAATGCCCGATTATGACGCATGAGGTTGTGATTTCAATCACCGATGAGGAACAAATGTTTGCAGGTTCTGCACATAATTGTTCCGGGTCTGGGTGCTTTTCTATCTATATGTACTAGGCGAAACTATAAGGGTTTCTTATTTGTTTCATATATAAGTAGATATTTATTATTTATTTTCAGCCATTCAAGTCCTACTGCTGGGCAAAGGCCTCCCCTCCATTCTTTCCAGACGTGTCGTGGTCTTGTGCTAGAATCTCCCAGTTGCCTGTACCTTCGTCCAAATGGCGGGACGAAGTAGATATATATATTTTTTAATTTATTTAAATAAACAAGTTACATACAATAACATTTCGAAGACGTCTAAAAAACCGCATTAGGTTTATCTCAGACGCTAACTTGATGATATTCCTCATTACAAATACAAATAAATACAAATACAAATAATTTTATTTTGGAACCAGTAACAATGTAAACTTAATGCTAATTTAAACGATACTGACAGCAAAAGTATAAAACTGTGTCGCTATCAGTAACGCCCTCCTCTTGACAAGAGTTATCCAAATCGAATTAAAAAATACCTAATGTTATTATTATTTTTTTTAAAATATATAATAATAAATAAGTACGAGTTAAATTTAGAAATTACTTTAATGTTGGGATTGTGTAATAAGACAGTTTATGGGTAGTTGTGTGTGTGTGTATGTATGTGCATGTATGTGTGTGTGTGTGTATGAGAGGGTGTGTTTGTGTGTGTGTATGAATTTGTATGTGTTTGTGTTTTTGTGTATGAATGTGTATGTGTGTGTGTGTGTATGTGTGTTTTTGTATGTAATGTTAATTGTAATGTTCTAATTTGGAAGAGAAATATGTAGGCCAATTTTACTCATCATTTATCAAACGTTCAACATCCTCATATGAGAGTGTCTCCAGCCAGGCGAACACTGTACTCTTACATTTGCGTAATGTTAATGGATAAATGTTAAGTTGTTTATTGATCTTATTATAAAGCATGGAGCTAATGTGTTCATAGTGTCTGCTAGTAATCGCTGTCCTGCGTGCATCTATCAGACATACTTTGTTAGTGCGTCTCCTATTGTCATAAAGGTCTGGGTTAAAGGGCACTTGAGGATGCTTACGTAATAGGGTGTTTAGAATGAAAAGTTTTCTAACCGATAGCACCTGACAGAGAGAGTAGAGATCGGAAGTCGGAAAACGTCTCGGTTTTTTAGATATAACTTTCAAGAGACCTCTTTGTGCTCTCTCTAGTCGTAACATGCGAGTTTTAGGGGCACCTCCCCAAGCTGTCAAGCAGTAAGAAATTATAGACTGGCCTAGTGCAAAGTATATCATTCTAAGGCATTGGAATTCAGCAGAGTTACGAAGATTTTTAAAGATATACATTAGTTTCCTTGTCTTTTTGGCTGTTAGTGAGATATGTTCATCCCAGGATAGGAAACTATCAAAAGTAACGCCAAGGTATTTGATGGAAGAGGATTTTAGAACATAGGGACAATTGCATAAACTTGAGGAGGTACAAGAATGCGCGAGCAGTTTCGTAATAAGATTGGGTTGGGTAGAGGAGTTAGGAGAGAAGGTAACAAACTTAGTTTTAATGACATTTAGAGTAAGTAAGTTGGCAGACAGCCAGGACATGATTTTAGTAAGTGAGAGTTCTGCAGTTTCTTGAGCCTCTGTCCAGGTACGACCATGTATAATCAAAGCCGTATCATCAGCGTAGGCCAGAATCTTACAGTTGGAAAGTTGGAGGTTACACAAACTGTTGACATATATTAGAAAAAGGGTAGGTCCTAAGACACTACCCTGTGGGACACCGAAGCAAACTTCTTCCTCACAACTTGTATAACCACCGATAGTAACACACTGCGATCGGGACGTAAGGTAGCTTGTAAATAGTTCCTGGGCAGTGCCACGTATTCCCACAGCCTCCAGTCTCGATATCAGCAAGGGGATAGAAACAGTGTCAAAGGCTTTTGAGAGATCGAGAAATATGCCAATTGTTTTAAGTTTGTTATTAAAATTAAATGCAATAGTATTCGTGAGCTCTAAAACTGCATCTTCTGTTGACTTGCCTCGTCTGAAGCCGTATTGGTTAGATGATAAGATATTGTTTGTATTAAGGAAGCTGATAAGTCTGTTATTTAGTATTTTTTCAAATATTTTTGAAAAAACCGTAAGAACAGATATGGGCCTGTAGTTAGTGACACTGCTGCTATCCCCAGACTTGAAAATGGGATGGACAATGGCCTTCTTAAAGACTTTAGGAAACACGCCTGTAGAAATGCAGATATTAAATACGTGTGTTAAAATCGGGATCAGAACGTGACGAGCGGCCTTGATGACACAATTTGGTATACCGTCCCAGCCAATGGCACATTTGTCTTTGAGGTTGGTAATGATTCGTTCCAACTCCCGATTGTCAACACTAAAAAGAGCCAAAGAAGAGGAAGGGGATGTAATAGATGAAGTCAAATGGTCATTCGCCAGAGATTGCCTGTATGAGTCTGAGTTTTGAATTGTAGTTGCGAGAGATTTACCAATATCCGCAAAGAAGCTGTTAACAGCATTGACAGAAGCAGAAGGAGAATCACCCTGGTTTAATAGCTCTGTCGATGGCGATTGCTTAAGTGGTATGTTGGAGATCTTTTTGATAAGGTTCCAGGTCGCTTTAGGATCGCCTTTAGATTTAAGAAATTCATTGCGTTCATATTCTGTTTTTAGTTTTTTGATCAGATTGTTACAAAAATTTCTATAGCGCCTGAACGAAATTTGAAGTATACTGTTCTCTGGATTATTTTTTGCCTTACGATAAAGTTTGTCTTTATGTCGTATACATCTAAGAATGCCCGGAGTAATCCAAGGCTTTAAAATTCTTTTACGATTAGAGACTTTTACGAGTGTAGTATATTTTTGTACTAAGGCTGACACTATTTTGACCAGCGCTTCAGAAGCAGTATTAGGGTCTGTTTCCAGCAATATCAAAGTGAAGTCAGAATTTTCTAATTCGGTAATAAGCGATGGCAAGTCAATTCGATTAGTTGTATGCGTACCTGTTTTTAAAACAATTTTCATATCATAGCTAACTACAATAGGTTTGTGATCAGTAATTTGGTAATCTAGGACTAGAGTGGTTGCTCGATTAGGTGCTCGAAGCATCACGTGATCTAAACAGCGTTCTAGTCTTGTGGGGAAAAGATGAGCTGGAAGCATACCATGTGAAGCAAGAAGATCAAGATAATCGCCAACGTCACGATCATTTGTCTGTGTAGTAATATTAATATTCAAGTCACCAATAATAAACGCTACCTTATAAGATTTTAGCGATTCCAATAGTGACTCTAAGCTATCGAGAAAAGGTTGGATATTACTATAAGAAGGCGAGCGGTATATTCCAAGAATACAAAATGTATTACATGATTTTATTAACAGACAGTTAGCCTCACGGAGGTTCGCAATTTCTATTGTGTACGTCAGTCCCTTTCTAACATACGCAATAACTCCTTCATTTTGGTTATTGTAATTGGAGGCATGGCTTGTAAAACCATCAATAGTAGGGATGAAGGGGCATACACTTAACCAGCATTCAGTTAATATTATAACATCTAGCTGTATTTTCATGGATGCTAAAAGTAAAAGAAACTGATCGATGTTGCAGCTAACACTTCTTATATTTAGATGTAAAATTTTTAATTGGTTTAGGTTACTGATATAGGAACTGACTTCTTCTATAGAGCAATAATATGAGCTTGAGCTCTCGATATTTTCAATGTCATTTGCAATAGAGGCTAAGTTACTATCCATCATAAATGTAAAAAACTAGCAGATGAGTAGAAACACAGGAATCCAGAGTCAAAGTGTCTCGTTGCTGTTTGTTAAGCAGAGGAAATAATAACATAACTTGTTTTTTATTTATAGAATATCTAGCTCTCCAATACTGCTTACATTTTAGGTCAACACTAGCGACCAATACACTTGTGTAATAATAACAATCTAAAGATGAATGAGTAATATTATAAGACATTTGAGAGTAACACGACGAGTGAGTGTAAGTGTAAGTGATTTTTGTGTATGTGTGGATGTGATGTTTTTTGTACATAATTATTCCCAACAGTTTTAATTTATCAAAAAATAAAAATAATGCGAATGGAAGAGGCATGCATGAAAAAGAGAAAAACAATTTTAGTCACTTGTCATTGTCACTAAGTTTGGTGAGGTCTGACTCGTGGTTGACTCTGACGAGAGCTCCTCCCTCTGATTTGCGCAAGAATATCTTTCCATTAGATACCCAACAGAAACGATATTTGTTTGCTTTGGCAAATTCCCGTGCTTGGTAGAACAGCTTTTTCATTCTAGTAGAAAGATTTTCAGATATGAAAATGGGTTTTACAGGACCAGAAATCCTTAGGTGCTCAGTAGTTAGTTTTGACCCATCTTTTATGTACTTTCTATTCATGCTAACTATTTGTTCCTTGAGAAGAACACTAGTGAGGTCTAAAATAATGGTTTTGGTAGCAGGGTCGCTAGTTTTTATGCGGTAGACATCTTTTATCTGATGCGGTTGGATGTCAACATTCAACTTTTGGCCAATTTTCAAAGCTGTAGTGACCAGATTTGCCTTAGTCTCCCCCTGTGTTGTTGGAACATTTCTTATTTCTAAGCAAGTGGATCTGTAGTAGCGCTCAAAACCATCCAGTTTATCTTCCAATGATTTTATGTATGTAAGATTTTCCTACCTATCTCTATCTAATTGCTCAACTGTTTTTTGGAGCGTATCAAATCTATTAGCCAGAAAATCTATAGGTGAGCGAAGTTCTTCAACAGTATTGCAGAGCTTATCGTATTTGATACTTTGTTCATTTTTAAAGTCCTCAAACATTTTTTTTATCTCTGTCATGAAGTTTGTAAGTCTATCGTCTGTGGTTGTTGTGCGCTTACGCTTACGAGTGGAAGCCTTGACAGGTTTGGAGCATCCAGGTTCAATCGATTCATCAGTGTCATGACTGGGTTCCGAAGAACATTGTGTTATTTTCAAACTGGGTATTTCCATACTAGCGGGCGACGCCGACTGTGAAGGGGGCGATCTCATTAAACTCATACTGTCTCTAGTCGTGCAGCACTAAACGGCAATATTATCCGGATTTGCAATATAATAATGCAACAATTAAATAATACCGTAAGTACTCGAGCACTCGCTGCTAAGTATGAATAAAGCCTTGACGCAACTATGTAGCAGTCATCGATGACGTAATAGGTGGATAGGGCCCGTAAGTATTAAACGCTAATTTCGCCGCGGCTGCTTACTCAACTTTGGTCCAGTGGGGACGCGCACGGCCGAGACGCCGACGACCGCAGCTCGAATCCGAGGGAGTGCAAAAAGCGACAACGACTCACAGCAGCAGCTGTCCGGTCGTATCCACACGGCGTCACAGGGCGAAGCACCAACAGGGTCAGCAGGGGAACCGAAGACTCCACGGCGAAGCCCCGACGAGCAGATCAATTATTTAAAATTTATTTAAAATTTACAATCCACAACGACAGCCAGCCGAAAACACGTCTGTACAGTACGACAGCCAAGAGGGAAGGGGCAATATCTTAACTAAAAAATAAATTTACGTAGCACAGTAACAAAAGTAATTCTAAAGAAACTTCGAGCGCACTCACATTCCAATAATCCAATAATAAATATCATTGGACATTCCACACTTCAGGTAAGTGATTACTTACTGATTTTACTTACCAGTTTCCTGTTTATCGACTACTTTAGATATAATTGAGCGCAGTGATGTAAACGTGGTCGCATTCAGTAAATCAACCAGCGGAACTGAAACAATCAATGATGTTGCATTAAAAATACGCATGATAAAACTCGAACTCTAAAAACGTAGGCTTGCTTGTATCGAGCTAGTAACTGGCACGAGCTAATTAGCTGACAACCTTAAGGGGCTATGTTTCATCAATATCATCGTTTATCCAACTGTAAGTACCTACCTAAGTTCGAGGCAGTTGCTTGGCTTGGCAAACTGAGCATTGACTTGTGACTGTTTTATTTTTAGTTATTTTTTTATTATTTTTAGTTTTTATAGAAATAGTTTTGTTTGTTTTTATTGTGTATGTTTATTTCATTCAATACCTATGTACGTCATACGATTCAATAAAGTAAGTTCGTATGAGCAAGTCGTTACTCTATCCAACTATATGATGTTATAAAGATTATCTAACACCAGACTATTAACATTAGGTACAATATCGTTTGATGTTATAAAGACTAGATTATCACAGGATATGGTATACACAGAGACCTTTGCCCACCATGGAGAGAGAAATGAGAAAGATGTTGGGATTTTTGACAAGCATCACATTCTGTACAAACTTGCTACTGTCACACTTTCTACGTTCTGTTTTGTGAGGATAATAATAATTATATAAGTTTTTGAATAATCGCCATCTGAATCGGGAATCGAACCCACCAAATTGTAAAAAAAATCACATCTAATTTAACGATATCGATCAAAAGACTCAACCGTAAGTAAGATTTTAAAAAACACAAAGGAGCGGCTGCAACAATAATTTCTACATTCTTATGTGAAGACAGTACATGTTAGTAACTAGCACGTATACAACGAGGCTCAGTGTAATATTCATTACAATATTGTAATTTGTTGCCTATTATGAAGGGATAATGAGGAGCATTTAACGTGGTGAAACTTATTAGCATTCATAGATGTGCCATTTTTGTTTGTCAATGGGTTTTAGGAGGGTTGTTTTGTTCGGAATGGATTTGTGGTTTTATAATAACAGAAGAAAGGTTTATATTGGTTTTGTACATTTAAGTCGATTGTCACGAAAACGGAGAAGAGCGGAAAAGACTGCATGACTTGCATAGTCTAAACTACAGTTGCTTACAATTATTGAACGTCAATAAGTTGCGCGTAATTATTGCTCTGGTACGTACAAGAAAAAAGCATCATGTAAATGCTACTTTATGGTGAGTGGCCAATTAAATCTGATCCCGGGATCCGTGGATACAAACCCGAAAACACACTGCTCTCTATAGTTATGATTTTCACAGCTATAGTGGAAACTGCCCTTTAGCGGGAGAAAGTTCGACCTTTAAAATAAATAACGAAATTAAATCAAACAAACACAAAAATGTGGTTACATTTTTGATAGCAAGTAGGTACAGCTTAAATCTTGACTCATCTTGAGTATGTCTACACAACATCCGGGATAATTAAGGGTACTCGTCAATAGATATCAGAATTCGAGTGCTCTTGTCCACGTTTTCAGGGTAAAGTACCTCCTTAATGATTAGCTAAGACCATTATCGAATCGGAAATCGAAACTCGAATTAGGTACTGCGTTGGTATATTCAGTAACTGAATAAAATATTCTTTTGTTCAGTGTCCGCAGCTAGTAATACTAGTATAGGTATTTAATTTACCAACGCATTAAGGTGTCTGTGTGCGTCAAACTAGCGCCGCCGCCTATTTAATAAAATAGGCGGCGTACAATCGTCAGTACAAATATACAATCGTCACCTAGAAGACCTTGGTCTTCTAGGCGACGATTGAAAGAAACTATCATCAGTTTCAGAGTATTTTAATTTACTATCCTCGCTCACGTGTCAAGTATTCTAAATGTATGGAATTTTTAGATCGTGCAAGTTACCGGGGGAGGCGCTGCACTGGATTTTCATACATTTGTGATACTTGACTCGGTATCGAGGACAGTATCCAATAATACAGTAAACAGCCCCCTGATTGTGTAACTTGTTTCGATTGTATCCAAGTTGTATCAAAGCAAAAATCACATTAAATCACGAAAACAACTGCCAAATATGACAGTAATTAAGTAAGTTACTTACTAATTTACTTATGCAGCGTTAAATCTGAAAGTTATTTTCGCGATTTACTCTGATTTTTGTTTTGATACAACTGTGGTACAATCGAGACAAGTTACACAATCCAGGGGCTGGTGATAGAAAGTATTGACTGTGATACTCACTTACGTACATTTCCCAGTCTGTAGTGACGAAGGCTGTCCATATAGCAGAGCCAGACTTACTGACGACCGACAAGAAACAGAGCAACGAGTCATCTACCTGCAGACGACGACTCAGGACCGTGATGGAAAACATTGCACCTGTACGTCAAATTAAACAAATATTATAAACTAGTTCGTTCGTTCGTATGAGCTGAGTCATGGCTTAACGACTTTAAAAGCCGGGACCGACAATTTAACGTGCCTTTCGAAGCACGGAAGCGCTCAGGTGATGATGCCACTTGCGGTCGTTGCTTAACTTCGACGATCTATCAAGAACGTCTAAGCAAGTTTCGCCACGAGCGCTTATAGCGATATATAAACTAGTAAAAGCCCGCGACTTCGCTCGCGTGGTATTAACCCGTTAGCGAAATGCTAGTTCAAAATAATAGCTAGTACTTACGTGCGCGAGTGTACCCATGCGCAATCATACCTCCCACCACTTTCCCTCAGAGTTCTTTTATGTGATGCGGGCACCACTGGCTACGAATAGAATGGCCAATGACAATGCTCCGTTTGTGTCCTAAAAACCGTCCAAGATTGACATTGGAGTGTTGGAAACAACTGTCTATCTTGGTTCCAACATAGCCAATGTGTGGTGCCCGCATGACACGACCTATACCAATGTCATTATGTTCCCTTGTTCTAATTTAATCAGTTAATTACTAAAACACGTTTACCAACAAACACATGGTAATTATTTTGCTTTATCTTAATGATCACAAATGGGTACTTCACCTTTTGTGTTCTGCAGTCATAATAACTACTGTTAGTTATGTGGCTATTCTAAATAGGTATTTATTAAATCATGTAATTAATGTATTTA
Source organism: Xanthorhoe designata (assembly GCA_963582015.1). Classification (NCBI taxonomy): domain Eukaryota; kingdom Metazoa; phylum Arthropoda; class Insecta; order Lepidoptera; family Geometridae; genus Xanthorhoe; species Xanthorhoe designata. The sequence continues at coordinate 12,415,079 of OY757034.1, read as the reverse complement.
CACAAGACATCTTTAGATAATAATTATCTAAGGACTCGAGTTAAGATAATGAAAATTAATTTGAAATTTTGCTGTGTGCTAAAACATAATAATCTGTGAAAATAGTAGGTACGTTTATAAGATGTATAAGAGTTTTAGTTTATTAAATTTTACTAGGTTTCGCTTCATACTATTTCCGATCCCCTTTTTCTCAGTCGGCATCTTCATTGCTGGTCGTGTCTAGTTAAGCGGCTAGATTGACGACCTCTGTGGCGCAGTGGGTGAAAGCCTGCCTGACACGCAGAGATTGCGGGTTCGATCCCCGCCACGGGAAAAATGTTTGCATTTTATGTAGATATTTGTTCCGGGTCTGGGTGTTTCTCTATGTATTGTATTATGAAAATATCTGCAGAACATACCTACAAATATTTTTCCCGCGGCAGGAAGCGAACCCGATGTCATGATCATGTTTCGTTAGCTTCCAGCGCATGGGGCTATACTGATGATTACATTAATGTATTACAGTGGTTTAAATATTCTCTTACCAACAGAATGTAGTATGATGGAGTAGCTCATATAGAGACTATACTTGACCATTTCCCAATTCAGCTGGTTTCGTACAAATAGGTAGAAAACTTGGTGCTCGGCTGAAAATTATAAATACATGATAAGGAATATTTATTAACATTATACATTTTATGTAATTGTGAATTGAATAATTAAAATAAAACCTTGGTAACATGACAGATAAATGTAATAGTTTTTGAAACTACTACGTTCGCACTAATCAAACCAATGTGTAAAACTGCTCATATTTTAATACGGTTCTCAGTCTTGTTTTATCAGTTTTTTTCTGATGTTTGATCAGTTTTTTTTTATAACAATGCATCCACCAATTTATTTAAATGGCGCTCACTTTCTCGACATATAGATACTCACATGATGTTGGGCCGTATAGAATGAAGACGGCTATTAGAGTGAATATGAGTTTGATTCTCCTGTTGGTTTCCCGTGGCCGAAATGCCACGGCCACCGTGTCAATAACATGTGAAATATTGAAGAATGACACATCCGGACATTCTGGCCGCTCGATCTGGAAAACAGGATCATTATTTTGCGCGTTCTCACTCGTTCAACACTCTTCTAGAGTTAACTGGAAACCTGTTTGCTGATAGCTGGTCTTTTTTTCAGCTTATGTTGGTAAAACTTGCGAATTCAGTTTCCACCAACAATACACTCGATTATTTGTCACGATTTATCGTTTTCAGTTTTGATAGTAGGGGGACCCTCGGCAAGGATAGTTAGCATCAGAGGAAGAAATGTTTATTCCTGTGGATAAGGCTATATTGAGGTGCTGATAGATAATACTTGTTGGCCAAGTGGGTAGTGCCTCAACTTTAATTCGAAGATTTCGGGTTGAAATTCATTCATTCATTCACAAGTTTCTTCCGAAATCCTTTGACAAACTATGCATATTTTTTATACTTACTGACTAATTACCTACGAAATGAAATAATGATCATGACAGTATTCCCAAGGCGTGGTAGACATGTTCTTTCGGATCTTTAGGCATTTTTAGATCTTGTGAAGATGTCTAAGGTGGTAGTCAGAGGTTTATGTAGGTACATGGCCAGGCCCACATTATGATGACTAATTATGTCATTAGTAAAAATAATGTAAACCAATGAGATAAAAAATAGCCTCACAACTTGGTAAACATAGGTATTTCTAAAGCTTTACCAAACCTTTTAATCTTATAAAACCTTTAAGAACCAAACCGTGTTTTTTCGTCGACTAATATTAGCTACCGTTTATCTGCAGTAAGTAGGTAATTGTGTTTTCTGACGCTGACTAATCCTGACTGGTGTGTATAAAGAATTTAGAATACCTGAACAACTTAATCTACGTTGGTTTTTTAGGAAAATTTCGGAACGAATATAATTCGACGACCGAAATTGTCCGAAATTTCGGACCGAAAATGGCGCAGTGGGCGAAGGCCTGCGCTGAGACGCGGCGGTTGCGGGTTCGATTCCCGCCACGAGACAAATATTTGCATTATCTGCAAATATTTGGGTGGCTGTTTTCTATGTATAAATGTATGTATTTACAAAAAAAATGTATCTATGTAGTACCGTAGTACCTATATCAGTCATCTGGTTACCATAACACAAGCATTAAATTGCTTAGCTTGGGACTACATGACGCTGTGTGAAATGTCCAAGGATATTTATATTTATTTATTTATATTTAATTAAAGTTGTATTTACACAATGAAAGATTTATTCAAGAGAAGTTATGAGAAAATTTGTGCCATATGTTAACTATGAATGAATATTATAGGCATTTATAAGTCGTAGTAAAAGTGGTAATATTACTTTTTTAAAGTAATTTTCAGAATGAGCGCTCTAATTTGTAAATTACCAGATAGTTTGAAAACACGTTTCCGAATATAATCGATTATAGGCGCGACGCGACGTGGATATCATGTGAGCTTGTGATAACCTTTTGATATTATTATCAATAATCTACCTTTATTGGTTTGGTACATAAATTATTTAGATATAAACACGTGTTTATAAAAAAAATGCGGCTCAATTGTGTGCCAGTTTTTAAGTTGAAATAAACTTTACTTTATGAACGAAGATGCGCCACGTGGCGCAGCGGGCGAAAGCGCGCCCGAGACGCAGGGGTTGCGGGTTCGATCCCCGCTGCGGTACAAATGTTTGTAAGTATGGTCTGCAAATATTTGTCTCGTGTTTGGCTGTTTTTTATGTATAATATGTATGTATTTAAAAATAATATATATCTGTGTAGTATAGCAGTTATCTGGTTACCATAACACTAGCATTAAATTGCTTGGGACTCGATGACGCTGTGTGGACTGTCCAAGGATATTTTATTATTTTGAAATGTAAGTAGGTATATCTTTTATAATACAATAGGACTTTTTTATAGGAATACTAACTAATCCAACACAAAAAAAAAAGTTTTATCTCTATGAATATGTCATTTAGACCAAGATTACAAATGAAAAAATTAAAATATCAGAAGTACAAAGATAAGACAATGCTAATATTCTATTACTTACCGGCGGGTATCCCTTCTTCTTGAGCCATTCGTCCGGCTCCATCAAGCAGAACGTTCCATACATCAGAACCAGCACGAACATTGCACCTGTCGTTGAGAACAAAGTGTAGTATCCCATGGAACGTACCAGGAAGCCACCCAATGCCATGCCTATAGGCAGCCCGGCTGTCATACAAAAGTTCACCATACCCACCCTAAATGTCCGGAACTCCTCTTTAGTTATATCACTAATGTAACTGAATACTCCGAGAAACATAGTCACCCATCCACCAGTAACAGAGCTAAACACCGTCTCCAAAAACACCGTCACTTCAACAGGTATCTCATAGAAAAAGTACACGTTGATCAGATTGTTAATAGATGTCAAAAGTTCCCCGTAAATTGGCAATAAGATGATTATTTTCCGCTTTCCCGTCCTGTCGCTCCATGCGCCCAGAAACATTATCAATAGACACGGCAAAGCCGTCTGGATTATGCCCTTCCAGATATCGATCGATGATATTAGCTCCTGGACTTTTTTCTCGTATTCTGTGAAGTTATTGCTCGATTTCTTGACGAGAGCGTCGCAGATGTGGTCTTCGAATTGGAGGTTGACGCGGCAAGCCTTGTCCAAATTGAGGTTGGCCATGGCGAACCTGGAGATGACACTTGGGATGATGAGTCCGGCAAGTAGTGGCTCCACGGTGATATTGTCTTTCATGTTGCTCCATTTTTCTCCGAATGTTTTCTCTCTGTGAATCTTTGCATCCTTGTTCAACGGTTTCTCCTCCACTAGATCAGCAGCTTTCTGTTTCTCGTCGGCCATCTTAATCGCTTTCAATTCACTCTTCCTGTTTCTAAGAATCCATTGTTGGTAAACAGTTTAAGAACGCGACCGATTGTTGCCAATGCAATGTTTGACTTCGCATATTCGCGTGTATTGAAAGGCACATGAATTGTTTGAATGGTTTACTTAACCGATATACTTATGTTTGATATCAATTGTGTTGATATCTGATAAAAGGCTTATAATAATTGTTGATAATTGCCTGTTCTTTTGTTCTAGTAGATTATGATGAGGACAACGGACTGGTTTGTAATTTTCTATCAAAGGACTTTGTAGGCGTCCGGTTGAGAGTCGACTGGCCGATCTGCAAACAGTATCATGTTGGTATAGACTTGCAGAACGTGCCTTAAGCCCGATGTACACTTATATGCGCGGGGAGAACTACCGATCTCTTGTATACATTGTTTAACTTACGATTTTCATTGTAAAATTAGCACATGGCTCTACTAAACGGATTAAAATCTTTGTTTTTGGAATATTGCACGTCGCTTTGCAAATTATATAATTTTTAAGTCTATTTTACGGTAAATCATAATTTAATTTGTGTATGTGCTTTCCAATTTATTAATTTATAGATATATATTAGTGGCAATTCTGAGTGTCGCAAAAGCTAAACTAAGCTAACTTAAATTGTTGCCGTCCCTTTCATAGCGATGGGAATAAAAAGGATGGCAATAATTTTAGTTAGCTTAGTTTAGCTTTTGCGACACTCAGAATCGCCCACATTACTTACTTACTTACTTACTCCTCTAACTTTAATTAATTGTAGTATCAAAACAGGGGTGTACCCCGATGACCTTAAAATAGGAAGTGTTAGACCAATTTTTAAGAAGGGTAAAAGAAATGAGTACACTAACTACCGCCCAATTACATTACTCTCTTCAATAGACAAAATAGTAGAAAAGTATGTGTGTGAGCAAATCCACTCATTTTATAGCAAACACAAGGTAATTAATCAGTATCAATTTGGATTCCAATCCGGTAAGAGCACCTCAAACCTACTGTCAAATTTCACTGATGAAGTGAATAAACATCTTAACGAAAAGAAACACGTACTTGCACTCTTTATTGACTTCTCTCGTGCATTTGACACACTGGTTCATGAACAGCTAATTGACAGACTTGACGACTGTGGGGTGCGTGGTCCTTTACTAACATGGTGCAACAGTTATTTAAATAATAGAACTTTTTCAGTTAAAATTGACAATACCTGTAGTGACTCTAAGCTAGTCACTGTAGGTACGGCCCAGGGCTCCGTTTTAGGTCCACTTCATTTCTTATCATATGTTAATGACATGAGCAACTGCATTTCTAACAGCAGCTGCTATCAGTTCGCGGATGACACATGCCTTGTTATTGCGGATAAACACCCACACTGTGCACTTAAACTTCTACAATCAGACTTTGATGCTCTGACGAGGTGGTGTCATGATGCTGGGTTAGTATTAAATTCAAATAAAACAAAATTACTAGTTATTAAGTCCCCATATATTAAATACGCACCTGTACCGAACCTACTTTCGCATGACCATGGCTGTTTGCACGCCAGTAATGTGGCCAGTTGCATCTGTCCAGCCATCCAAACTGTTGAGAGGCAAACATACCTTGGACTGATAATTGATAATAATTTTAACTGGAGCTATCATATTGAAGGAGTTTGTAATAAACTGAGACAATTTTTGGCTTACATAACCATCCTAAAAAACCGTATCCCCTTTAAAGTTAAACTAATGATGTATAACGCACTTGCAGAATCATATATTCAATACGGTCTCAGCAGCTACGGACGTACCTATAAAACTTATTTAGACACCATATATAGGCTACAGGTAAGAATTCTTAAGAATATTGTTTCACCTAATATCAAACATTTATTTAATGACGATGAGATAGGGCTTTTTAAACACTGTAATGTGCTTCCGGTACATACGAAAGTTCATTGTTTGTTATTAAAGGAACAATTTTTCAATGACTCCTTAAAAGTATTGGTTGACCACCCTGTATATACCCGGGCCGTTTCCAAGAACCTGTTATGCACGCAGCGTGCGAACAATGCATACGGTGAGCGTACGACGTCATATCTAATTCCGAGATTAATAAACAGTTTACCTATTGATTTTCGGGACAGTTTGACACCAACTAACATTAAGAGCGGCCAACCCGGCTCACTTTTCATACAAACGCTCGTACGTGATTATGCCGTTGTAACAGATCTTTCTCTTAAACTTTTGGGCTAATAGGTATCTTGTGCACTATATCTAGGTTTCTATCGAAACTAAAAATCAAAATTTTGAGAAACAAATTCAGTATAAGCTTCCAAAAACCTGCTTTTAGCATAAATTTTACCTGAACTTTGGCCGTTCATAATGTACTCATAAATTGTAAAAGTAAAGAAAATATTGTCATAGAAACCTTGCAAATCTTATGGAGATTCTAAATGACTAATATTTATTTTACAAACTTGTAAGGCTTACTGAAAAACACGTATTTCCTGGAACACTTTTTATGAAATTTCCGCACACTATTTTTCGAGTGAGCGAGTGAGCGGCAAAAGTACCTACTGAATGCCGAGCGCTGAGGCGCTATCTCTCTCTTTTCGCTTTGCTTCTTTTTCTAGCATTGCGCTGGATGAAACAACAAGCTTTTCAGCTATGCCCGCGTCGATGATAGACGCACCGGGAAGGGCCACCTTAAGGGTAAACTTAAAAAATATTTTAAGGGATCAAATGTAGTTAGTGAGGTAGGAACTTAGTTTTATATTTTATATTGTTTTTTCTTTTTCCTATTTTAGTTTATGTTAATAGTAGCTCACGATAACTCAAGATAAACCTTCGTGGTTTAAAGTGTTATCCTAATTAAGTTTAAATTTATTTTCTGTATATTTGGTAATAAATTAAAAAAAAAAAAAAAAACTGGCCGACAAAGAAGCCCTATACAGCAACGTGGCGAAAGGAAAAAGGGAAGGCAGGCATTATTGTTGTATAATACCAATACAAACACAACAATTAAGGTTCAGTCGTGATCATATCAACAATTATTACATAATTTATAAATGTTTCAAATGTTTCAAATGTTTTTATTTTTTAACTTAAAACTTAATTACATTCGTGGGTTTGGGACCCCCTTTTAAGTATGAAAATACCTGTATTAGAGGATCCCGCTCTTCCATTTATAATACATACACATTCCCTTGCACAAATAGTTTAACGAGTAGTCTATACGAGTATATTCGTTTACATTACACTTAAGGAATCTATGATTGGAGAGTAAATATTATATGTTTCAAATTGATACCTTTAAGTAGGGAAACAAATAGAATGTCATATTACTAGGAGAGTGTTAGGTATGAATGTGGATGGATACAGGTGTAGAGGTAGGCCAAAGAAAAGATGGATGGACTGTGTGAGGGATGACATGAGTAAGAAAGGAGTGAGTGCTGAGATGACGTCTGATAGAGGGAAATGGAAGAAGAATACATGTTGTGCCGACCCCACATAGTGGGATAAGGGCAGAAAGAAGAAGAAGAAGAAGAAGTAGGGAAACAAATTAAGCACTCATTGTGTTCATTTGTGACAATTGCAAAAGTTTTCAAAGGAACTGTAGTACCTAACTGTTGCAAGAATATTCAATTTTTAACCTACTTGGTATTTATATGGTGGCAACATAATATTATTATATTTTATGCGTAACGTTTTTTTACGCTTGATATTTTAGCGGTTAATTTATTTATTATCTGTATTTATGTAAGTTTTTATTTTGCTCTTAGTCACTGATGACGCTGTTTTAGGGTCTCAAGGTTTTTTAGTTTGGTGAGAACCTTTTATATTGTCCATGTCTAGCTCATAATGGTTGGAAAAAATAGCAAAAAAACCTTAAATCGTCCTACACATACCTAAGTATATAATTTAGATAAGATTATTGTCTATATTATTGTAGGTAGGGAATTAATTGACATTAACTACCATAATATACATGATGCTATTTTCTTGTACCTACCAGAGCCATAATTGAATTTAATACTTTTTTACACACACCTAATTAGCGTTCAATACTCATAGAGGTTCAATAATTGCAAGCTTGTTTAGACCATGCAAGTCATGGTGACAGTCTATTTAATTGTATGCAACAGGCAAGAATCTTGCATCGTGTAAATTACATTTTAATCATAATTTTTCAAACGGAACTCCAATAAAATAACCAGTTGTTTGTCTAAACACCAGTTCTAAGCACATGCGACTCGTCAAGTGCCCGATTTTAAAACTACCATGCTATTGTGGAAATAATGGACTGATGAACACGCCAAAACAATGATTTACGTAAAATTCTGGACGCAATATAACAGGCGTCAAATACCGCGTAGGTTACTACTGGCCTTCTAGGTAAAATCAAATTTTCAAGAGTTATATTTTTTGGATAAGGATGCAATTGAGCAAACAATTCATCCAAAATGAATTTAAATTTTTGAACCATCATGAAAACCTACGTCGCTCAGTTGGTCTTATAGCCAACCTAAAATAACACATAGGCTACTTTTTATTCGGATGTTTTTCTATGAATAATATGTAGGTACTTATGTATTTACAAAAAAAATATATATCTAAGTAGTATATCAGTCATCTGGTTACCATAACACAAGCATTTAGTTGCTTAGCTTGGGACTAGATGACGCCGTGTTAAATGTCCAAGAATATTTATTTATTTATTCGGATAGTAGGTACCTATACCTATATTACAAAAAATGCATAAAAGTAGTACGAGATCAGATCAGTCATCTGGTTACCACGATACAATACAAGTTTAGTTGCTTACTTTAGGAATTGATGACGCTGTGGGAATGTCCAAGAATATTATTTATATTAAGTGTTAGTAAAGGTGAGATTTCACTAAAATTCTTCACACTATTCAGTAAGTTATTTTCCACGTAAATTTGTGTATCTCAATAAAATTTAGCAGACCGCAGGAACAGACCGCAGGAACGGTGCTCATATCTTCGAAACTCGTGCTAACGTCACGGTCCCTTGCACGGAATAAAATACGTATAGATAATGTATCATCATTTTACATGACATGAAAATTGTGCAAAGTTGTGCTAAGTGTGCAATTATCTATTTGACACCCATATTTTTTTGCTGTACCTACCGCTTTTGATAACTACTGAAATTATGCATTAATTTTTCGCAGAAAATATCAAGTACGATAAATAAACTACCAAGGTTTATATCATCCGTTTTTTATCCTTACTTTTCTTATACTGTCACTAAAATGCGATAAATATAATGATAATATTGTTAATTTGTTTGTTATGGTATCTTTAATCACAATACAAAGAAATATATTTACCAACAACAATTTTTTCTTTTATCAAAACAGTATATTTTTTTTTGTGTTTTTAGTTTCTGATTATATGTAGGTATAATCAATATTTTCAGCTGATTTCCTTATTTACACATAAGCCAGTTAGTAGGAAAAGCAAGTTTTTACTTACACTTCTTGTTAGCGATGTGGTTAAAATCACAGTCTAAGAATACGCGCAAAAAACAAACAAAAACATCAAAATTTACTTCTTCATCAAACTAAACATGATATTATTGGATGTTAAATCATTTTTAATACGTATTATTATCTTTAAATGTAGGTTATTTACAGTAATTTTCGGATAATAACGTTAAACACACATGGTAGTTTTGAGAGCAGATTGTGTGAGTACTGAGCTCAATTCACGTGAGTTCCAAAGGTATGCTCTTGACAATCATTCTATTCACAGCATCCAATTATTCATTTGTAAACGTATACAGTCCATTGTCCAAGATCTACTCTTCGTTTATGGGCCAACCTAAAAACAATGTGTCATTTTATAGCCCCCTTCCTCGTATGTGTCGCCTATTTAATGAGTTAATAAATAAAATAAATAAATATCCTTGGACATCTAGTCCCAAGCTAAGCAATTTAATCAACCAGATAAGACTGATATACTACTCAAATACAGTTTTTTTTTGTAAATACATACATATTATACATAGAATACACCCAGACTCGAGACAAATATTTGCAGATCATGCAAACATTTCGCCCGCGGCAGGAATCGAACCCGCAACCTCTGCGTCTCAGGCGAGCCTTCGCCCACTGTGCCACAGAGGTCGTCAGTTGGCTGCGTTTTACGACATCAATATATATTTAATATCAATGCTGTTAGGTTTATACTGTGTCTTCATGATAATTGCTGTTGTACCACAAATTAAATGAGTGTAGGTAGGTATTGTTTAATTTTTATTTATTTCAATTTTAATGATCTTGTTGTTTCTAGTTTTAGGGTAAATTAATGTTATTGCATGCAACACTTACCTTATTCACATAGTTGAATTACAATTAGAACAAAACAAATTTAACTAAGATGAAAATGTATATATTGTAATTTGTTTTGTGAATTAATAGATAAAATAAATAAAAATAAAAAACTTGGCAAAGAATTTTCTTCGATAATGTGCTATTTTGGTCAAGCTTATTTGCGACGACCTCTGTAGCGCAGTGGGCGAAGGCCCGACTGAGACGCGGAGGTTGCGGGTTCGATCCCCGCCTCAGGACAAATGTTTGTATGTTCTACAGATATTTTTCCAGGTCTGGGTGTTTTTCTATCTATTATAATTGTATTTAAAAAAATGTATCAAAGTAGTATATCAGTCATCTGGTCATTATAACACAAACATTAAGTTGCTTAGCTTGGGGCTAGATGACGCTGTGTGGAATGTCCAAGAATATTTATTTATTTATTAAACTACTTACGAAATTATTTAAGTATAAAATAATACGAAATTGATAGGTCAGTAAATCATTCCGTCCAGCCGTTTGAGAGTGAAGGAGTTACAAACATTCACACTTACACACAAACTTTCACCTTTATATTATTAGTGTGATCAAGTGTTCTGATAATTATTATAAGTGACGTAAATTTTGAGAATAAATGTATCAAAGCTAAACCGAAATTCTTTATTTATTTTTATGGAATTAAACTATTATCATTATTTTCACTAGAATCAATGTTGTTCGCGAAAGTTTCTTTCAATTCAACCTCTTTATGTTCTTCAGCTTCTAGCGTTTTCTTTCTTGTACTTCTTGCTTCTTTCTTGTTTTGGATATAGAAGAATCTGTAGACAAAAGAAAAGCAGAAGGCTTTTTAAGAAGAATTGTGTTATTGTGTCGTTAGTTCATATGAGCAGTGGCCAACTAATAGTTAACGAAGTTTTAGGGTCGCTTGAAAGCCTCCATCATGGTTTAACAACTTAAAAGTCGGGTCCGACAATTCAACGTGTCTCCAAGTGTGAAAACGCTCAGCTGTTTACGCTCAGCTGTTTACGCTAAACCACTTGCGGTTATTCATACAAATATGACCTCTCAGAATGTCGCTTTTATTTATTAAAAGCTTATTTGGCTCAGCATGCATGCATAAAGATCAGCAATGCCATCCAGCGCGGCAATGCTGCCAGTGTCTTGGGCACCCTTCCGTCTGGCAGTGGTTCAGATCAGTTGAGCTACCTATACGTTTGTAACGATCCTTAGGTGGCTCAACTGGTTCTAATTGTATTTTGTACAGTCTAATTGTATATTTACATATGTAGTAGTTTAGTTTCTGTAAATTAGTAAATTGTTATTTTATTTATTGTGTCGTACATTCTTCATTAGAATTACCATTGCTCAAAGCTATTTAGGCCATATATTAAGGCATACATATTTTCTGAGTGAAATGATATTTTTTTTAGCATAGAAAAAATCATGTAAGACTTACACAAGAATAATAGCAGCTGGTACACTCAGCGCCGCGCTGGTCAAGAAAACGGCTCCAGGTAGCACATGCAGCGTCTTCATGTACAGCCAAGAGTACATTGATTGGAACACGAGAGAAGCCAGGGTCTCCGTCAGGGAGAACAGGGAGTTTACTTTAGCTGAAATTAAGAAAAACATGAGAGCGAGTAAAAGAAAATAGACTTTTTATATAATTCTTAAATTTTTGTTGTTTAGGTTTGTAAAGATGGCGGCTGATAGAGGGAAATGGAAGAAGAATACATGTTGTGCCGACCCCACGTAAGGTGGGATAAGGGCAGGAAGAAGAAGAAGAAGAAGAAGAAGAAGAAGAAGAAGAAGGTTTGTAAAGACTACGTGAGTGGCGATCCGAGGTATCGGCCAACTTCCGTGGGAAAGAGGCGTGTATTTATGTATGTATTTAAGTATTATAAGCTACCAATATATACCTATCCTACCTCTATAACAAATTATAGGTACCTCCAACTGTGACTTAAATAAATAAATAAAATAAATAAATATCCTTGGACATTTCACACAGCGTCATCTAGTCCCAAGCTAAGCAATTTAATGCTTGTGTTATGGTAACCAGATGACTGATAAACTACTTATATACTTTTTTTTGTAAATACATATAAAGGTAGGTACATTATATATATAGAAAATTAAATAATCTGAGAGTATGTCCCTGTCTCTAAGGGCTACCAGTGGACATTACATTTTTATTTGATTTACAATGCGTTTAGTTTCAGTTTTTTCTATTCATTTTCTAGTATTATTGCAGCACAACTTTATTTAATTACTAGTATCCGCCAGCGGCTTCGTTCGCCAAATCCGTTGAGTAGTTTTTGCGTAAAGGATTAAAAATATCCATCCAAAATCCATACAAACTATCGTATTTATAATAAATATTATATCCTTGGACATTTCACACGGCGTTATCTAGTCCCAAACTAAGTAACTAAATGCTTGTGTTATGGTAACCAGATGACTGATATACTACTTAGATATATTTTTTTGTAAATACATACATTAGATAGAAAAACATCCAGACCCGGAACAAATATCTGTAGAACATACAAACATTTGTCCCGTGGCGGGGATCGAACCCGCAACCTCCGCGTCTCAGGCGAGCCTTCGCCCACCGCGCCACAGAGGTCGTCAATAATATTATGTCAGTGGGATTTTACTTACCAGTTTCATGTTGGTCGACTATTTTAGATAAAATCGAACGTAGTGACGTGAACGTGGTCGCATTCATTATATCAGCCAGTGGAACTGAAACAACCAATGATTCGTTATAAATACGGATAATTAAACTGGAATGCTAAAAAATAGAGGTGGTAAAATTAAAAAAAAATATTGAACCGACTTCAATTTCGTAAGGGGAGAGTAATTTTCTGGACTCTCGAAGTTCATTTCTGTTTATACTTAATTCCAAAGTTATCATTTATGGGACCACCTAGTGATGTACTTTTTCAAACAAAAAATAAATTTAAATTAAAGTCGGTATTACTAAAAACAAAAATTTTAGCATCGAAGGAGTACATTATTTACCTACATTCTAAATTCTTCAGTCAACCCGCGACCATGACTATTGCAACATAGCAGAAACGTCGGGACTTAAAGAAATAAGGTAAATAACGAGATATTTGTAAATATCGTACATTCTATTCAAACTCTCCACATTATTTTATTCTGGGGGCGTATCATCAGTTTTCGAGTGGTATAGTTAACTATCCTCGCTCACGTGTCAAGTAAATGTATGGAATTTTTAGTTAGTGCAAGTTACCGGGGGAAGCTCTGCACTGGATTTTCATTTTTTTTTACTCAGTATCGAGGACAGTATCCAATACTACAGTAAACTGGTGATAGACCCCTGTAATTTATATTTTAAGAGACATTCTACGCCTTGCAAAATAACAACAGCAATAATAATAATTTCGTTGGTCTTCACTTAAGCAGTACCTAACTTATGTTAGTAACTAGCACGTATACAACGAGGCTCAGTGTAATATTCATTACAATTGTAATTTATTACCTATTATGAAGGGATACTGAGGAGCATTTAACGTGGTGAAACTTATTAGCATTCATAGCTGTGCCATTTTTGTTTGTCAATGGGTTTTATAACAGTTGCTAAGCTCAGAATGGATTTTAGGGTTTTATAACAGTAGAAATAAGGTTTATTTTAAATGGTAGAGGGCCTTTAATTGATTTCTTGAAATCGACGTAGTTACCAGTCTGTGTCTGTATCAGTGGCAATTCTGAATGTCGCCAAAACTAAACTAAACTAATTTGACAGTGCTAAAATTGATGCCATCCTTTTTATTTCGATCGATAAGAAAGGGACGATAAGTGTCATCTAGTCCCAAGCTAAGCAATTTAATACTTGTGTTATGGTAACCAGATGACTGATAAACTACATACTGTGGCTGGTGAAGATGATGTTTTAGAACACAAACAAACTCGTCCCTTTTAAAGCATTTATTTTTCACTAGCTGTGCCCCGCGGTGTTACCCGCGGTGAATAAGTTAATAGATTTTTCGTTAAATAAGTTAGAACGTCGTTAGTTAAAAGTTAATAGATTAGAACATCGACTGGGTGAACCGATTTTGATGATTCTTTTTTTGATCTGATGAGGATCGTCAGAGATATGAATAAAAAGGCACCTTGAGAGTGCAGAAAATTACTATTTTCTTACGTAGGTACTTAATTGAAATTATATTCATAAATTTTTTAATTTTGCTTCTTGGTTAAGACCAATGCGTCATTGTGTCACTTGATTTTGGTGCTCATAGAACGGGATGACTGCTGGTCGGTTACTATTCTATGGTCTAACACAGTTTATTTTGCTCGCAAAATATTCAAGAAGCTACCATGCGAGCGAAGCGAGCTTCGACCCAAGCGAGCGCAGCGAGCCGAAATTTTTAAGACAAATTTGTCATTGATTTTGCTTAAGATGCTCATAGAAAAGGTTAACTGTTGGTCGGTCCCTCCCTATTCTAATGTCTGACATAGATCAATTTGCCAGCAAAATATTCAAGAAGCTACCATGCAAGCGCAGCGAGCGGAAATTTTTAAAAACAAATGCGTCCTGACGTGATATTTAATTTTGCTTATGGAGCTCATAAAAAAGGCTGACTGTTGGTCGGTTCCTATTCTATGGTCTGACATAGTTTATTTTACTTGCAAAATATTCAAGAAGCTACCGTGCGAGCGAAGCGAGCCAAAATTTTTAAGAAAAATGCGTCATGTGACAATTGATTTTGCTTATAGTGCTCATAGAAAAGGCTGACTGTTGGTCAGTCCCTATTCTATGGTCTGACATAGATCAATTTGCGAGCAAAATATTCAAGAAACTATCGTGCGAGCGAAGCGAGCTTCGCACTAAGCGAGCGTAGCAAGCTTCAAACTAAGCGAGCGTTGCGAGCCTTTTAAACTCGAGCCGAAATTTTTAAGAAAAATACGTCGTGTGACACTTGATTTTGCTTATAGTGCTCATAGAAAAGGCTGACTGCTGGTCTGTTCTTATTCTATGGCCTGACATAGTTCAATTTGCTATTAAAATATTCAAGAAGCTACCGTGCGAGCGTAGCGAGCTTCGAACTAAGCCAGCGCATCGAGTTTCTTAGACTCGAAATTTTTAAGATAAATTCGTCATGACTGACACTTATGTTTGCTCATGGTGCTCAAAGAAAAGGCGCTGGTCGGTTCCTATTCTAAGGTCTGACACAGTTCAATTTGCTTGCAAAAGATTGAAAAAGCTACATGCGAGCAAAGCGAGCGCAGCGAGGCTTTTAGACTCGAAGCGAGCCGAAACTGTGGGAAATTTAATAAAATAGCGATGATGAGGTGCTGTACCGAATTTTAATTGAAGACACAAATATAAACTTTGTCCTAATGGTTTATATTGAGTCAGAAATCTTTTTATCGGGGATTTATCTGCGTACATAAGTCCCAATTCCGTGAGATTATCGGGACAAAAAAAAAACAATAATTGAAATTCGTTAAGCCTATATATCGTAATTTAGGTATTTTGATAATCTCACGGGCACAATACGCTTTTAAGGGATTTAAAGTAGCTTATGACATGTTGTTATCCAGGATATCAACTGACCTGGTACCAAATTTCATTCAAATCCGTCCTGCCGTTTGAGCGTGAAGGAGTTGTAACATTTCCTGTGCTGCCATCTATTAACAATATTATGACGGCAAAACTATTTTGATGAATGAATAATTTGGTTTATAATCCCACGGAACCATTCCTTTTTTCAGGAATTTAAGGTAGCCTATTTTTTAATCCAGGGTACTGCTACCAAATTTAATTCAAATTCATCCAGCCGTGTGAGCGTGAAGGAATAATAACTTTACCTGTGCTGCCATCTATTGAAATTATTTTGTTTCTTTTTCAGTTAGTTTTTCACGGCCAAACTATTTTGTATTTGATTATTAATCCCACGGAATCAATGCACTTTTCAGGAATTTTAAGTAGCGTATATTTTAATCCAGGGAATA
The DNA here is from genome assembly GCA_963582015.1 of Xanthorhoe designata. NCBI lineage: Eukaryota > Metazoa > Arthropoda > Insecta > Lepidoptera > Geometridae > Xanthorhoe > Xanthorhoe designata. Next base: position 12,398,875 of record OY757034.1, on the reverse strand, counting down.
AACAATCCTGCTACTAAATTTAATTCAAATTCATCCAGCCGTTTGAGCGTGAAGGAATAATAACTTTGCCTGTGCTGCCATCTATTGAAATTATTTTGTTACTTTTTTACGGCCAAACAATTTTGTATATACTATTTTAATGAATTTGATTAATAATCCTACGGAATCAATGCACTTTTCAGGAATTCTAAGTAGCGTATATTTTAATCCAGGGTATAAGCAATCCTGCTACCAAATTCCATTCAAATCCGTCCAGCCGTTCGAGCGTGAAGGAGTTATATTTTTGCCTGTGCTGCCATCTATGAAGTTATTTTGTCTGACAGCTGCCTTTTGCGCGGCCAAACTACCGAAACTATTCTAATGAACATTTTGTTTTATAATCCCACGGGAACACTGCACTTTTCAGGAATTTCAAGTAGCCTATTAGTTATTCCAGGGTATAAGCAATCCTGATACAAAATTTCATTCAAATCCGTTCAGCCGTTTGAGCGTGAAAGAGTAACAAACACACTTACACACTTACACACTTACACACACACAAACTTTCACCTTTATAATATTAGTGGGAAGTGGGATATTGCGCAGAACGAACATGGGAAAAAGATTGCCTCCATCTTTCTTTTTTTTACATTTCATTTTGACGGACGTCATGAACCTGTCCATTTGACAGCTGACTTTGACACTTAGGTATAAATAAATTAAAGAAAAAAGGTTAATACTTTAGGGCGTCGCTTACACTCCCACCCCCAGTGCTGACTCCGCTCAGCACTCATCTCCGAGCGAAATAGGAGCGACGCGAGCCGCGGAACGCCGCCAGGTACCTGTCTTGGTCTTCACGTCGACCTGCCGGATGCGGCCGTCCTTAGAGCAAATTACCTGCTGGATAACTCCTTTCGGCCACACGTTCCTGGGAGAGGCTGGATCAACCACTAACACTAAGTCACCTACCTTTAGGGGCTTCTGCTCTTCGTGCCATTTTTTTCTGGGTAGCAGCTGTGGGAGAACTTCTTTAAGCCATCGCTGCCAGAACATGTCGGTCAACCTCTGTGCCTTCCGCCATTGTTTCTTCAAAAAAAAATCTGAGTCATTGAATGAGCCAATAACAGGAAGACCAGAGGCCGAACCCAGCAGAAAATGATTAGGTGTCAAACTTTCAATAGTTCCAGGTTCTACGGAGACATGCGAAAGAGGTCGACTGTTGACAATATTTTCAACTTCGGCCATCAGTGTACTCAAGACTTCTTCTCTGGGAGCACGCTCGTTCAAAATTACCTTAAGAGTCGTTTTCACACTTCTTATGAGGCGTTCCCATGCCCCACCCCAGTGGGGACTAAGGGGCGGTATAAAATTGAACTCCATTCCGTTGTTTGCCGCTTCAGTTTTGAGTGCCTCGTTGTCCAAATCCTGCATGGACTTCTGTAACTCCTTGTCGGCACCTCGCAGGTTCGTTCCGTTGTCGGAGAAAAGATGGCGGGGCCAACCTCGCCTGGCCGCCATGCGCCGCAGTGCCATAATAAGTGAGTCCGTCGTAAGTGACTGCACCAACTCTACGTGCACGGCACGTACCGTAAGGCACGTGAAAAGAGCACCGTATCGTTTTTCACGGCGACGACCTACTGTGACCTCCATAGGCCCAAATAGATCAAGCCCACAATAGGTAAAGGGGCGCTGATGATGCGCCATGCGAGCTGAAGGTAAGTCACCCATTCTTGGCACTCGCGGTGTAGCTTTGCGTATGTTACATAGCATGCATCTTGATACTACATACTTAACTGTAGGCCTAAGCCTAATTAACCAATATTTTTGTTTCAGGTCATTGACCACGGTCTCCTGATTGCCATGAGCTGCTTTGACATGGTAATGTCGTACGATCAGGTGAGCTATAGGGTTCCGGCCATCGAGAATTACAGGATTCTTTACTTCAGGGCTTACTTCGGAGGCAGCATCGATGCGACCGTTAGCGCGGAGGACGCCGTGTTCGTCGAGGAACGGACATAAGGTAAGCAGCTTGCTAGTTTTTGAAAAACTTTTACCATTCTTTATTGCAGCTATTTCATCGGCGAACGCCTCGAGCTGAGCTCGGCGTAGAAGAAGATGTTCCGCCCTCTCGAGTGTGTGGTAGTCCAAGTCTGCGGCGCACCCTCTGCACCTGTCAATAAACATCAACACCCTCGCCGTACTCCGTAGCAATCTAAGCCATGAAGAGAATCGAAGTGGATCCGGCGCCGGTAAATTAATCGGCACAGGTAAGTCCTTTGTAGTCATGACGTTTTCAACATGTGCTTCATTTGTTTCAGGTTGGCAGACATCAGCGGGCCACGATAACTCATCTAAGTTCAAAAATGAAGGTCCTGAAAACCATTCAGCTTTAAAAATAGAATAATCGAAATCGTCTCGTGTGGCCAAGTCCGCAACATTCAGTTTCGTAGGCACGTATCTCCACTCATGTATACGTGTCAGATCGTCTATTTCACCTAAGCGGTTGGCTTCGAATACATTATACGTACGAGTGTTATTTCGAATCCACTGTAAAACTGTAGTTGAATCACACCAAAATACCCGTCGCTCGACGCGTAATTTGTGTTCCTTTAAAATAGTGTCCGCTAATCTAGCAGCGAGTAGTGCAGCCTGCAATTCCGCACGAGGTATTGTTAACGGTTTTACAGGTACGACTCGGCACTTACTCGCAATAAATGCGACGTGAATAATATTCTTATCTATCCAGCGCCAATACGCTACGGCACTCATAGCTTTCGATGATGCATCGCTATAAACATGCAACTGTAGGTGGTTATAGCAAGGCGTTGAGTTCGGTGCGTGCGCATCTGACGACTCGTCGGGAGAGGGCTGCGGGGTGTGCGGGTGAGCGGGGGACGGACCCGCCTTGCCTTGCACTCCGAGCTTGTTTACACACTCCGTCGAGTGGTAGCACCTAGGAATACGTATGCTATGTACTACCTTTAGAATGTCGACCCATTTACACCACCGTTCATAGATATCAGTAGGTACTTTGTCATCCCAGCTGATCCGTAGCCGCCATAAATCTTGCAATAGTATTCGTCCTTGAATAATAAATGGCGCTAAAAATCCAAAGACATCGAATATTGACATGACTACCTGAAGAATTATTCGCTTCGTAGGTATTTCTTTACCTTGAATAACATGTTCTGGAATCTTTTTCAGGGATACATCGAATCCTAACTCATCAGTACTAGGAAACCAAATAAGACCAAGTGTGCGCTCACCTTCTGACTGATGATTTAATTTAAACTTGACCGCAGCAGAACCTAAAGTATCTTTAGGTACCGAGTTTAGTACTTGGACGCTATTGCTGGTCCAATTGCGAATCAGGAACCCACCTTGCTGGTGGATGTAAGAAATATTTTTTACGTTCTCAATAGCACTCTCATCGTCGGGGAAACTATCTATATAGTCGTCCATGTAATGTGACTTTTGTATAGCATGAACAGCTGTAGGCATGGACAACTCATAACGCTCAGCGTTTTTATTTTTTATGTACTGACTTACAAAAGGAGAACAGTTTGCACCGAATATGAGAGATGTCATTACGTAGGTTTTTACCTTTTCAGTGGGACTATCTCTCCACAGAAACCTGAATGCGTGCTGATCAGCCGGCTGAACCTTGACCCTAAGAAAGAAGTCTTTGATGTCACCTGTTACTGCTATTAAATTTTCCCTAAAGCGCAGCATTATACCCAATAGTGATGGCAGCAAATCCGGGCCTGTATATATGTAGTCGTTTAGACATAAACCATTTACCTTCGCAGCAGAGTCGAATACCAGACGCATTTTATTCTTATTGGGGTTATCAACCCCGAAATGAGGTAAGTACCACGTCTTTGTCGCAGCGTCGATTGTAGCTTGCGTCAATTCCCTAGCAAAATTATTTTCTAATAAATGTTTGATCCTATCCCTGTACCTTTCTGAAAAACCTTGGTCCTTTTCCATTTTCCTCTCTATTCCTTTCAGCCTTCTCAGAGCCGTCGGGTAGGAGTCAGGCATGCGGCAGTCGTCGTTCTTCCACGGCAATCCAACCCACCACTGGCCATCGGTTAGTTTGGCGGTCTTCTCCAGCTTGGCTACGGCAAGTACATCGTTTTTATTCTGACGAGGCTTACCACAGACACCCATCGACTCCAACGCGAATGAACGCTCTGGTCTTGCTGGCACGGGGGAGCGGACGCAGGCGCTGCACAGCGCGCCGCGTCTACCAACAGCATCGCGTGAGAGGCGGGCGCGCGACTAAATGCGCTCCGCGGCACGTGCCACTTACCATGGACACACCAACCCAGGGGAGTGAGTGTAGCGAACGGCTCAATATAACTACCTATATTAATTTCAATCGGTATAATTAGGTGATAGTTATCCTGACCAAGTAACATCTCAGGCTTTAAGTCGGCAGGACATAGCAAATGTTTAATATCGGAAAGGCTTTTATATTTATTACTATCTACTGCAGACATATTATACACAGGTAAATTCAAATTCTTTACGGCACGAGCTCTAATAGAATAAATCTTATTGTCCATACCAGAAAGCCTCACATCCGTAACGATTGATGTGCACGTTAGTTCATCATTCCAGGCTCCACGTACGCGTATCACTTCGGGCTGGCCGCGCAGGCCCGCGCGCTCAGCTAGTTTATCGCTAATCAATGAAATCGTCGACCCGTCGTCGAGTAACGCACTAGAATTGATTATACCGTTAGGACTATGTATACGTATCGGCACTACCTTCAATAACACTTTGTACTCACTATCACATGCGTTTATGTTCGACACAATTTCCGCACTGGCGGCGACGGGCGTAGGCACCGACATCACCGGCGCCGACGCGGGCGGCGGCGGCGCCGCCGCTCGCTGGAACTCGGAGCGCAGCTCGGTTGACATGGGATAATGCAGCAATGGGTGATGTGGCTGTCCACAGCCGTCCTTATCGCAGGATGGGGCTGGGCAAGTATCTCGGTCATGACGGGAAAGTAGGCATTTAAAACATAAGCCACTACGTTTTACAAATTGCCAACGAACCTTGCGAAGAGCCTTCTTGAATTTATGACAAGTAGTTATCGTCTTATGTGAAGTATTCTTACAAAATGAGCATTCGTCGCTTTCTTTGGTATGTAACACTGTCTGTGAGCGTGGTTGAGTGTGCTCGTTATGTTTATATCTGTGTTGATCGCCGCGCGTAGTAACAAAGTAGGTATTGGATGTCGTTGAAACTTTGATAGCTTCTTCTTTAAGAAAGTCGGATAATATTAACAATCGGGACTTCTTACCTTCTGTTATAGGTACGAAACTGTAGTCTGACCACTTGGATAGTAAAACAGTCGGTAGTTTCGCCAATATCACCGACACAACACTGAAGCCTTGTAGGTATTCCTCTCGGCCGACTGCGCGTACAGCTTCCATAAAGTTTTGTATTTTGACCGAGAAGTACACAATTTCTTTGTGGTAATCCTGAGACATGGGCTGTAACTTCTTAATTTCGTATACCAGCTTCGTTATGATGTACTCAGGATTACCAAATCTTAACTTCAATGTGGACATGATAGTTTCAGGAGATGATGCACTCACGAGCAGAGCTGATACGGCTTCTTTAGCAGCTCCACGAAGACATTTTCTCAATCTCCACATATTTTCTTTAGGTGTGAAACTACATAGTTCCGTTGATTCCTCGAACGCGTGTTTGAAATTCAGCCATTCCAAAGGATCGCCGGAGAACTCGGGGAGGTCTCGGGGCGTGCATATGCGACTGAGCAGGTTCGCGCCCGGCGCGTGATTGGTGGAAGCAGCGGCGAGGTCTCTCAGCGCGCTGGCTAGCATTTGGACTGTACCATCAGTGCTGGCGGCGGCGGCCAGCGCCAGGGAGGGCGCGGGCGGGCCAGCCGGGTTCGGCGCGGGCGGTGCCACACACGGCGCCTGCGCTGACTGTGCCGGCGGTTTAAAGGGCGCCGCTGGCGGTCCAGCTTGTTGGCACTGCTCACCCGTGTATAAACCATCGTCGGGGGCGGGCAGGCCTTTGGTCAGCTCCTGATAGCTACGATCCATCCATTCTTCAACGCGGCTTCGACTTTGGCTACCATTGTGTGAACTGTATTCTTCGTCTAGGCTAGCTAGATCGGCTTCTAGCTTTTTATTTATTAGGTCCATTCGAATCTGCGCCTTCTGCCTTTCAGCCTCCAGAATAAGCTGCTGCCGTTTCGCCCGCATTGAAGTAGTGGAACCTTTTATGGATTTCAAGCTCCGAGGTTCTTTACGAGGTGCGGACGGTGGGGGCGGCGGTTGTTCCGACTTGATACTGCTAGCTGGCATAGCTGCTCGACTCAAAATAGGATTCTTGGTTGTATCACTATCTTTCGTCTCCGTAGTTTTCAAAATCGAAGTATGATCCTGGGGTTTTGTTGGCGGCGGCGGGTCACCATCGGGTTTGCGGTTATCCGCCTCGTGGCGAGCACGTTCGCGTTGTACCGAACTGCGCGTATTTACCATATTTTGCGGCGCAGTTGGTGGTGTTCTAAACATAAGATCCGGCCGAAGGACACTGTGGCTGGTGAAGATGATGTTTTAGAACACAAACAAACTCGTCCCTTTTAAAGCATTTATTTTTCATATTGCGCAGAACGAACATGGGAAAAAGATTGCCTCCATCTTTCTTTTTTTTACATTTCATTTTGACGGACGTCATGAACCTGTCCATTTGACAGCTGACTTTGACACTTAGGTATAAATAAATTAAAGAAAAAAGGTTAATACTTTAGGGCGTCGCTTACAACATACCTAGATTTTTTTTTTTAGATGCTTCTATACTTTCAATTTGATACTCACTTACGTACATTTCCCAGTCTGTGGTAACGAAGGCTGTCCATATAGAGGAGCCAAACTTGCTGATGACCGACACGAAACAGAGCAGCGCGTCATCTACCTGCATGCGACGACTCAGAACCGTGATAGAGAATATTGCACCTGTACATAAAATTAGATGTATACCTACTTATTTAACTATAAGTTACTTTAACTTACTTAAATTTATCTATACAATACAAAAATGAATTACTACCTCTCTTGGTCGCAGTAATATAACTCAAAAATGACTTTACCCAATGCAATCATCTATTCTTGTTAAATTTTCTAATACGTACGTTATAGGAAGTTCTTTTTTAATAACCTACAGTAACGCACAACCATTTTTAGCTTTTTTATTTCGATTTCTAGAAACTATAGTGTCGTCTAAAAACTCAGGTATTCAACCTCATTTTTTCCGATTTAGTAAAAATGCTCCTGTGAAAAATAAGTAGCAAATTCTCACCTACGGCATTAAATTTTTGGCATTACTATGCAGTAGTTATCTACTACAATAAAAACGTTCATATTTGAACGATTGTTTGACCTCTCCTTCGCCGAGCCTGCATCAGTAATTAAATGACCCATCTCCTTTCAGAGAAGAGAAAATTCACAAGGGAGTGGGCGCGTAAAAATAAATATTATTGAATTTTACGTTTTTGAGAATGAGATAACAAGGTAGGTTTGGGTTTGGGTAGGTTCCTTGAACGTATAGTATTATATTATCTGTGCTTGAACTCTTTTTATGTCTTACCACAGATGATATAATACTATTACTAGTACCTAGTCTTACCGATAGAATGTAGAAGGATGGAGTAGCTCGTGTAAAGTCCAAACTGGATCATGTCCCAATTTAGCTGGTTTCGTACAAATAGATAGAAAACTTGGCGCTCGGCTGAAAATTATTAAATATTTATGTACTGTAACCTTCAGCCCTTGTGGCCATACCCAATAACTAAAATCTTTTACATTTTTTGTAACGAAATGCGAAACTTACAATTTAAAGGCATTTCGGTGTTCTTAATGGTTATTACCAGCAGGGGTGCCGACTGTTCTAAGTCTGCATAGAAATTAAGATAACAAAACGCATTGACACAAAGCAATATTTATTTCCTTTTTTATGGATTACCGAGTCAAATGTTGGAAACCAGTGGTCCTCAACCTTTGGTCCATACCATATCTTATTAAGCTTAGAATGAAGGCAAGTTAATCTTAATAAAATAATATGAAGACCTGAAGAATAAATGATACAAGGGCTTTCATAGTATGTCACGGTGATTGGGAGATTGTGGACTATGTTCACTTATTGCTTCATTGAAGCATTCGCCAGTCGAGGTAACTTAGTACTATGTACTTGATAATTAGCGTGTATTGACTATTCAGTCCAACAGCCGATTGCCGGCCCATACTACTTACTACAACGTTTACATGCCTAATTTATCACTCATACCTATACGACTAAAGCGACGGTCATTGCGACCCAAATGTTGAGAAAGGAATCACATCTGGCATGACTTTGAATAGCTTTTGAATCTTTAAGAAAGTTGAAACTGCAAACTGATCATAAATTTTACTACTTTTTGCCTTTGTTCTAAGTGGACAATACAGCTTCAGATTACACTACACGTGTGAACCTTTTAGGATCTCCAGAAAGCAAGCGTGGGTCTTGTGCAAGGAGCGGGGGCATTTTGGTGGTTGGTTAAAAGGAAGTGACGCTTGATGCCCGGGATAGACGGGTACATACGCGAGAATAGGGAGGAAGGTCGTAAGCGCGAATGAAGCGATCGGTGTGTGAAAAGGTGTTTCAGAGTGAAAGCCTAGCGCGTGTGTAAGTCATAGTTGAATTAAGAAAGTGTGTGTGAAGTGGCAGAATGCGTGGAGGTACTAATGGCTGTAGGTAAATCTTTACCTGCAGCCAGACCGAGATAACGTAACGAGGGTAAGAAGATTAACCTCGGTAAGTGACTCAAGTACTTATTACCATTAGGTGACATTTGTTTCACATAATTATTTGTCTTATATGTAAGTTATGAGTTTAAGAGAATGGACTCGAACAACTCGTGTAAGCGATGACATCGAAATATCATAAGGAATTCAGTGCAATCATTTGATACATGGTTATTTACTATATTTATATTATGTTCATTGTTCATACCTTTTTTACATGCCTCCTTGTGATTTCTTGTAATTGAGTCAGAGTTGATATTGAATTAGAGTCACGCGGTTGATTGAGAATTTTCCTCTGCATTTAAGTTTATGTATGTCTATACTATCGTAATGCAAGTCTGGGGGAGGTCTGTCCAGTAAGGGTCGAGGACCATCGAAGAGGGCGGAATCTGGCGAGGGCCCTCTTTCCTACCCACAACAATATATAACTTTACCAGGGTAGCCAGCATCTTTTAAGAATATATAAAGTAATCTATGTAATCTATATTCTGATTATAACCACTACCTGATTTATTCGTATACCACACAGCCTAGGGTCGTAAGGGGGGTGTTACATGTGATGCCGCGTGACCAGGATATAGGTCATTAAATATTGAATTATTTACTTAATTCAATAACCTATAAAAAGATTTTGCGTTACTACAATACTTACAACACAACGTAGACATTATGACGATCACGACCATACAATTTTATTAACCACGCACAAGAGAGCTTGATTTAATTATCAATACTGCTCCAGTCTGAGGGAGGAAATGTGTTTCCTTATTACGAACCGATGATTTTTAAAAGTTAGAGCTGCAACAAGATACACCGAAGACAGTTTATGTTGTTTATCAAAACTAACATCAAACACAGAATATATATAATACACGGTTTCAATCATAAGCTAATGATTTCATATTTAATTAATCCCCTAGGCACCTAGGTTAGGTGTAGTAATATTAACACGATTGAGGAAGCAACATGACAAATTATTTTGGAAAACATAAAATAAATAGGATTACAAGTACTAGATACAAGTAGGTGTAATCAATTTTTGAGCTTCTGTGTTTGCGTGTCAATCACGCCCTAATAGGTGGATAAGGTTGGATGAATCTATCTCTACATGATTGAGGAAGCTGGTTATCAATTGAATTTTAGAAAAAAATCAATTAAATTGATTACTAGTAGTAAAATGGCATTAATTAGTAAGTTATGTTATCCTTGTTTTCCATCCACACCGTACCTGGTAGACTAGGTTAAATAAATATATATCTTCTAACGATTGAGGAAGCTGTTTATCAATTTAATTTCAGAAAACATAAAATTAAAATGATTATGAGTAGTATAATATTCAATTTATAACGTTATTATTAGTTGCGTGGCAATCGCATTACATCTGGTGGACTAGGTTGGATAAATATATCTATATATCTATAAATGATTAAGGAAGCTGTTTAATATAGATAAATCTATATTATTTCGGAAACATCAAATTTAAATGATTATGAGTAGTACCTACTCGTAATATTCAATCTATAACTTTATATGCTTGCGTGTCAATCGCACTGTAACTGGTGGACAGGGTTGAATAAATATACTTGCAAGCGATTGAGGAAGCTGTTAAATTGAATTTTGGAAAACATCAATTAAAATAATTACGCGTAGTATAATCAATTACTAAATTTATTGGTTGAGTTTCAATCACACTCTATCTGGTGGAATAGGTTGGATGAATATTTTATGTTTACTATTGAGGAAGCTGTTTATCAATTGAGTTTTGGAAAGCATCTATTAAAATAATTACGAGTAGTATATTTAATTAGTAAGTTTATAATGGTTGAGTTTTAACTACACCCTATCTGAGGGAATAGGGTGGATGAATATTTATGTACACCATATTGAAGAAGCTGCTTATCCATTGAGTTTTGAAAACATCGATTACGAGTATGTTGTATAATATTCAATTATTAAGTTTGTGTGTTTGCTTGTTATTCGCACCCTAATCAGTCGACTAAATTGGATAATTATGATTAAGATTGTGTGTAAATCGTGGTCTGGAGCAGTGTGTGCGCTATTTGTAGTGTTCATGCCACGCGGGTAAGACTGCGGGACGGAGCTAGTCAAGATTACAAAATCAATGTTTATTGTTATTTTGAAAAAAAGACAATGTATTACATTGTTCTCACATAAAGTTCGTCTTAATACGCTCAAGATTAACTTGTACGAACATAGGAGTGGCTGTTATTGTAATTATTAAATAAGTAAGTGACAAATTGAAAATATAGGGATGTAAATGTAAAAACGCGTTAGTTTGGGTGTTTACAACGGCGACTAGAGAAATTAGAAAACTATAGGTACACAGACAGCTAATTGCTTGGATGAACACATATGATGCTTTATGTTTGGTTACTGTGGAATTACACGGAAAAACTACGCTGGCAAAGTCGCGGGCGACAGTTAGGTTGTAAAAGCGATATATAAAGAAATTAATGTTGTGCCAACTCCACGTAATGAGGTATGAGGCGGAAGGATGATGTTGATGATGATAATAGAGTGAAGGAGTTTGGTTTTATTTGTTTAAACGCGCTGGTTTTGAGAGCTGGTGGACGGATTTGGATAATTATCTCTGTATTTGACTTGATTTTTGCTGAAAGTTATGGAATAAGATTTATTGTAATCATAATCGTTGTGACGTTTCGAAGTGGTCTATTATAAGACCTAGTTGATAAATATATTTTGAATTGAGTTCACCATAAGGTGAGGAGTCACCAGGAGTGCGAAGCTAGTATGTTGTAGGGTGGTCATGAAGGTTTTTGACAGAGGTGCCACCGCGAGTGCGAAGCTAGTATATGTTGTAAGGTGGTCATAAAAGTTTTGTGAGCAGTAAGACAGATTACTCAATAATATGGCGATGAGGCCAGGGCCCTTATCTACAAATAAAGTAACATTTCATTGTAAATCAAAGATTTTATACAATGGTCCTTAGAACATGTTAGACATTTTCTCAGATTATTACATAAATCAAAGTCTTTTGGATGCCTGGCACTCCTTCTCTCACGTTTTCTTTCACTGTTTGAGGCACATTTTAATGCGTATGGGAGTCCTCTACAACGATAAGTTAATTATGTCACGGTTTAAATTCGAACCCGGGACCGCTTCAACCGGTCCCCACAACCCTTTGCTTATAAGTGGAATGTCATAAAAGGAAGATAATTTCATAGTCAAAGACCTACTGCAATCTTGTAAGAGCTGTTTAAGTTTAAGAAATGCCTATAGAGCGAATTAAGAATCTTATATGAGTTGTAGAGTTTGTTCTTATAAGAATTGTAATGCACCCACGCCAGACCATGACAAACATAATTGAAATACGCTACTCTAGCGATTGAACTAAGGAGGGTTAGGAAAGCTGAGATCGCAAGTGGACTTCTTGTAAGAATATTTAGAAAGTCTACACTAAGTTTACACCAAACTAATATCGATCATAATAATTTGTTAAAGGAGAAACCGACGATCTTATTGGAAGAGCTGAATACTGTTGGTCATATGCACTTAATCGAATCTCCTCATGGAAAAGACTTAAATGTTTAACCTAATGGTTGAAAATGATGATTCTATCCTTTATTACGAAATAGTCTACGAATCTCATTTTCAGAGGGAGGAATGTAACCTTCAGCCCTTGTGGCCATACCCAATAACTAAAATCTTTTACATTTTTTGTAACGAAATGCGAAACTTACAATTTAAAGGCATTTCGGTGTTCTTAATGGTTATTACCAGCAGGGGTGCCGACTGTTCTAAGTCTGCATAGAAATTAAGATAACAAAACGCATTGACACAAAGCAATATTTATTTCCTTTTTTATGGATTACCGAGTCAAATGTTGGAAACCAGTGGTCCTCAACCTTTGGTCCATACCATATCTTATTAAGCTTAGAATGAAGGCAAGTTAATCTTAATAAAATAATATGAAGACCTGAAGAATAAATGATACAAGGGCTTTCATAGTATGTCACGGTGATTGGGAGATTGTGGACTATGTTCACTTATTGCTTCATTGAAGCATTCGCCAGTCGAGGTAACTTAGTACTATGTACTTGATAATTAGCGTGTATTGACTATTCAGTCCAACAGCCGATTGCCGGCCCATACTACTTACTACAACGTTTACATGCCTAATTTATCACTCATACCTATACGACTAAAGCGACGGTCATTGCGACCCAAATGTTGAGAAAGGAATCACATCTGGCATGACTTTGAATAGCTTTTGAATCTTTAAGAAAGTTGAAACTGCAAACTGATCATAAATTTTACTACTTTTTGCCTTTGTTCTAAGTGGACAATACAGCTTCAGATTACACTACACGTGTGAACCTTTTAGGATCTCCAGAAAGCAAGCGTGGGTCTTGTGCAAGGAGCGGGGGCATTTTGGTGGTTGGTTAAAAGGAAGTGACGCTTGATGCCCGGGATAGACGGGTACATACGCGAGAATAGGGAGGAAGGTCGTAAGCGCGAATGAAGCGATCGGTGTGTGAAAAGGTGTTTCAGAGTGAAAGCCTAGCGCGTGTGTAAGTCATAGTTGAATTAAGAAAGTGTGTGTGAAGTGGCAGAATGCGTGGAGGTACTAATGGCTGTAGGTAAATCTTTACCTGCAGCCAGACCGAGATAACGTAACGAGGGTAAGAAGATTAACCTCGGTAAGTGACTCAAGTACTTATTACCATTAGGTGACATTTGTTTCACATAATTATTTGTCTTATATGTAAGTTATGAGTTTAAGAGAATGGACTCGAACAACTCGTGTAAGCGATGACATCGAAATATCATAAGGAATTCAGTGCAATCATTTGATACATGGTTATTTACTATATTTATATTATGTTCATTGTTCATACCTTTTTTACATGCCTCCTTGTGATTTCTTGTAATTGAGTCAGAGTTGATATTGAATTAGAGTCACGCGGTTGATTGAGAATTTTCCTCTGCATTTAAGTTTATGTATGTCTATACTATCGTAATGCAAGTCTGGGGGAGGTCTGTCCAGTAAGGGTCGAGGACCATCGAAGAGGGCGGAATCTGGCGAGGGCCCTCTTTCCTACCCACAACAATATATAACTTTACCAGGGTAGCCAGCATCTTTTAAGAATATATAAAGTAATCTATGTAATCTATATTCTGATTATAACCACTACCTGATTTATTCGTATACCACACAGCCTAGGGTCGTAAGGGGGGTGTTACAGTACTTTTGAAATTGGCAGAGATAAAAAGTCAACCTTGGTTAAATGACAGATAGGTACTTAATATCAAGATAATTTTGTTAATAAATTATGTTCTATTTAAAGGCTTTGTTAATAAAAGTACCTAGCAGTTTTTTATTAAGCCCACCTTCTTGATTTTTAGATACTTACATGCCATAGGCCCATATAGAATGAAGACGGCTATTAGAATAAATATTAGTTTGCTTCTCTTGTTGTCTTTCCGCGGCCGAAACGTCACCGACACTGTGTCAATAATATGTGACATATTGAAGAATGACACATCTGGACATTTTGGCCGCTCGATCTGAGAAACAGGAGAAAAAAATTGTTTTCATACGTGGCGTTGTTTGAAGTTCGGAGAGGCGCTCTGAAACCCAAAAAAAATGAAATTTTACGTCTCAGTGAATTAAACAATAATGTTTGCTGTTTCCTTACGCCCGTTTTCATCACAACACAACATAGTAGAATAGGAAGCAGAAGAAAAACTACAGGTTTAGTTGAGTTTAAGAACTGGGGGTTAATACGTACTCTATGCATCTAAACGAGTAAAGGTACGAAACCAGTGAACAATATAAGCTGACGTCAACAAGATGAACTAGAATCATTGAGATGTATTATAGAGCCACAATCAGACAAATAAAGTGTAAACGCCAAAACTCGGCGCACGCTACGTAGTGCGCAGAGTTTTTCTTTTTTGCGTATAAGCGACATTGAACATTAAAACAAACGACTTATCGTCTACATTCAAATGTCAAATGTCATTGTAGAACATTGAATTTGCACGCACTGTTTTTGAGTGTCGTCAGCTATTAGATTGTGACTCTTTAATACATCTCAATGACTAGAATACATCATTAGTGTTTTAAACCTAATTCAAAAAAAGGAGAAGGTTTTATGCAGGTTCACTGATTATTCTGTCAATAAACGATTAAACGATTTTGAAAATTATTTTTTTGTTTGAAAAAGTGCATTCCCGAGGTGGTCCCATAAAAAAAATTGAGGATCTGCTGAGAATCTTTAGAGTACCTAATGAACTAAAATGCACATCAATAGTGCAGCAAATCGCTCTTATTCGGTGAAGTCGGTTTTATATTTTTTTTAATTTTGCCACTTAAAATATCATTATTATTACGTATCCAGAAATTAAGGATTAATAATGCTTGAATACTTACCGGCGGGTACCCTTTCTTTTCAAGCCACTCATCCGGCTCGATCAAGCAGAACTTTCCATATATCAGAACCAGCACGAACATTGCACCCGTCGTTGAGAACAAAGCGTAGTATCCCATGGAACGTAACAGAAAACCACTAAATGCCATGCCTATAGGCACTCCAGCTGTCATACAAAAGTTCAACAGCCCCACCCTAAACGTACGGGACTTTTCATTAGTAATATCACTAATGTAACTGAACACTCCGAGAAACATTGTCACCCATCCACCGGTTAAAGAGCTAAACACCGTCTCCAAAAGCGCCGTAACTTCAACAGGTATCTCATAGAAGAAGTACACGTTAATCAAATTGCTAATAGATGTCAAAATTTCCCCGTAAATTGGCAATAGGATGATTGTTTTTCGCTTTCCCGTCCTGTCGCTCCACGCGCCCAAAAACATTATAATTAGACACGGCAAAGCCATCTGGATTATGCTCCTCCAGATATCGATCGATGATATTAGCTCCTGGACCTTTCTTTCGTATTCTGTGAAGTTGTCGCTAGATCTGTCAACGAGTGCGTCGCAAATGTGGTCTTCGAATTGGAGGTTGACGCGGCAAGCCTTGTCCAGATTAAGGTTGTCCATGGCAAACTTGGAAATGACGCTGGGGACGACAAACCCGGTGAGTAGCGGCTCCACGGTAATGTTGTCTCTCATTTTGCTCCATTTTTCTCCGAATGTTTTATCCCTGTGAAGTTTCTTTGCATCCTTGTTTAATGGTTTCTCTTCCAGCAGGTCGGCTGCTCTTTGTTTCTCGTCGGCCATCTTTATTGCTTTCAATTTATTTATTATTTAATTTTTATAACAGAATCCATTGTTTGTAAACAGTTTGAGAACACGACTAACTTATTGCAAATGCAATTTTTAACTTCACAAAATTCGCGTCTAAGTAAAAACGCTTAAGAATGATTTGTAATTATTTGCTATAATGGTTTGCATAACAGATATACCTATGTGATAACAATCATTGATTTGTTGATGTCTGATAAAAGGCTTAGGATTATTGTTGATCATTGTCCAGTACCTAGCTAATGACGAGGACATTTTTGGATGGGTTAGTTTGTCAGGTTCTTCTTTTACTTTTGGACCTGTCTATGAGGTGACTGCAGCTGTAGCCCACCGTTCGCTGTGCATTCTGGTATGAATGTATCCAGCCCATTGTGCCATTTAATTTAATGCAGATTAAATGTCTGAATTTTTTTACTGTAGATCTAGTATAAATGAAAAATCTTACTAAAAGTTTATGACTTTGACGGGATTCGAACCCGTCCGTTAACCGGTGCTTTAACCGAAATGTAATCTTACATTGTTGATAGTTTGATCTTCGACGTCATAAGCTTCGTGGCCGAGTGGACAATAGCAACCCGGCTAAAGGGTGATCGCTTGTATCACGCGGGTTCGAATCCCGTCGATGTCATAAACTTTTAGTAAGATTTTTCATTTATAATTCAAATTCAAATTCTTTATTTTAATCTTAGACTAACATTACAGAACATTACGAAGATAATGAAATACCAAAGTGTGATTTAACACTATAATGGTGGCAATTCTGAGTGTCGCAAAAGCTAAACTAAGCTAACTAAAATTATTGCCGTCCCTTTCATAGCGATGGGAATAAAAAGGATGGCAATAGTTTTAATTAGGTTAGTTTAGCTTTTGCGACACTCCGAATTGCCCCCAATACCTATATAAAACTAAAGTCTATCTAGTGTCTGTTAAATTAATTACTGTTTGTCTATAAATAGACATTATAAGTAGGTAATAAGATTTCAAATTAAAATTTGAAATCTTATTACCTACTTATAATGCTGCACATTGATACAAATTCATCCAACATCAAAAATGGTTTTATCTCTAATGTAATTATAATAATCTAACCTAGACCAAGATGACTAAAGAAAAATATAAAATATCAGAAATATAAGGATAAGATAATGCTAATAATAAAAAGCAGAGTTTTGCACTCGAGCTATTGCCGCCCTCGCTGATGCTCGTGAGTCAAGCCATCTCTTGCATCTCATTGCTTTTACCCCTTGTGTAACAATTAATAATATTTTATGTTAGTTTTCCTTGTTTGTTTACTTACAAATTAGACGATAACAAGCTACTAACAGTTCACAGAATTATCCCCGAGCGGTAGTTATTTTTGGTATCTACTAGTTAATTTTGGTTTTGGACGAAATGAAACTGTATCACTCAAAATCTCACTTGTATCCATAAAATACACAGTAAATTAATAAATATCCTTGGACATTCTACACGGCGTCATCTAGTCCCAATCTAAGTATTATAATGCTTGATTATTGTATTGAAATAAAACAATTCTATTCACATCATCCAATTAAGTGAATAGACGATTGCCATAGATCTACTAAGTATTATTTTTTAGCCTATTGTAGGACCTGAAAAAATATATGTGCCTTACACGATCTCTAAATGATGAACGAAAACATCTAGAGAAAACCGGCGATTTAGACAGCCCCACACGTATTAAAGCCGTGTTGGTCAAGTGGATTAGTACCTCGACTTTCGCTCTATAATAGCATCGATGGGCTTGCAACCTGTCACGTATGGACCTGTCACGTATGGTGTAGGGAGTCGCATTGGAACAGGCATTAGAATCACCTAGCATGTAAAACGAAACTTTAGTGATCCTTGAGGTCCTACAAGAATAAATGATTTTTCTTTCTTTCTTTCTTTCTTTCTTTCTGGAAAGTTAACTTCTGCAAAAAGTGGGCATGTACCAAATATGTATGTATTTTGACATACCTCTGACTACCCCCTTAGACATCTTCGAAAAGATCTAAAAATTGTCTAATGATCTGAAAGAATTGTCTAACGCTTCCGGGATACAGTCGTGATCATATCATTTCATTTTTTTTCACACGTACCTCTTGAGTGAAGTCTTTCCTGTTAGTATAGCTGGTTTAACTGAGAGGATGGTCCAATGGCTTGACGAGCCTACTACATCTTAACAATGTTTCAGGCGCTACAGTATTCTGTTAAGTGTAGGTATAAATTACCTACCCTTAACACTACGCTGTCACGTTATAAATCATAGGATATAAAGGCCAAAGTTTTTTTATTTATTAAAATTGGAGACCTTTGCCCAGCAGTGGGACAGAATAGGTTAAAAAAAAAATTGTAGTAATTCATAATATATTATACTATTACAAATAAATATTGCTGCGCGGTTAGTTCATATAACGACAAAATTTCACCGCGATTATTCGATTGAAAAGATTAAATCAATGCCTTGGTATTTAAATAAGGTGCGGTTCTATTACATTAGTATCTTTCAAATGGATAATAAAAAGATCGGATACGATAAAAGTTTATCAATAAAAACATTTAATTTTAATCTTATCCTAATGTTCACACAGTCCAATTTTCGTAAAACCAAAAATTATACATAGGTACTCATTAAATTATAAATTAGTAGGGACTTAATAGATACGCGGACATTAACATATACCTACACATTTATTATTCTATTATCATATACCTAAATCTAAATTATCAATCTAAGTATTTTTAAAATCTCTTGATATTTTCCAAAGTTGAAAAATTATGTTTGTCATTGTTTAAAATGTTATGTTTGTTGTGAAGATTTCTCCAAAATGACATCAACCTTTTCTAGCTGTGCTTGTGACAATGCTTGAGCTCTTTCTTTTCGGTTTTGTATGAAGAACCATCTGCAAAATAATAAACAAAATAATTAAAAATATTTATAATCGACTGGTTCTAAAAAGTTGTCGAAGCAAGTAGAAACGAATTATCCATTAGATCGCCAGTTGGCTAACGTTAAAATTTTGACTCCTTTTTGGTCAATAATGTTTGTTCATTGCACGTTACCAACTCTGGTGACTTAGTTGGCCTAGAGTTTTAAGCATCCAAATTGTGACCGCTCAGAACGTTCAGTGATCTATCAAGAACGTTCCTCCTCTCACTCTTCTTACTCCTCGCGAGTGACCACACTCATATCCAGATGAAGATTCTCCGGGAGAATCGAATCATTGTCGGTATCTAAATCGACGATATTTTTGCGTGGGTAATTTCCCGTGTGCTATTATAATATCAAGAACGTCTTTGCAAACTATGCCACGAGCGTTTCTTGACGAATTTGCTCTCCAGCCGTCCTCATGATGACATCAGATCATCGGCCTTGAGGCCGCAAATCTCTTTGACCACTATTCAATATCCAGCCTTGGTCCATCGGTCGTCATCCCTTCTGCCCAAGTGTCCCATCTCCACTTTACGTAATACTTATTTTACTCACATCAATATACTAATAGCTGGCAATGTCATCGCAGCGCTGAAGAGGAAGACAGCACCGGTGAAGAGAGAGATGGTTCGCGAGTACAGCGTGGAGTACGTCGGGTCGAACAAAAGTGCTGCTAACGTCTCTACTAGACTGAACAGTGAGTTCATTTTACCTGAAATAGAAAAAATAATAGAGACCATTTGCATTGTAGTATTATTCGTTTCAAAAAAAAATTATGCAAATTGCCTTATGTGCCTTCAAACCGGTAATGTCAAGTTTCAATATCCTCTCAACGAGTATCAGTGATTTTGCTTACCGTAACTTCATTTTTGACATTTTCAAAGGAAAGGTTCTTGAATGTCTGAAGTTTTCGGTGACTTATTGTGATTGAAAATACAATAGTGATTAGTTTATTTTATTTAATCAGATTACTTAAGCTGATTCTAGTCAGCTTACCGCTGGCGCGGTTGCTATGCGTCGATACCCGCGCTGACGCTGACGTATGGCACGGATTCATTATAAAACGACACAGGGAAGCTGAACTGACTCGAACGTAGGTATACCAACCGCGCTTGCAGTAAGCGACTGTAAAACCAGCTACATTTAACTTCCTTCGTTCCTTCGTCCATGAATAACGAGTAGACAGATTATGATTTTTACTCACCCATTTCTTCAGGTGGTACTAGCTTAGAGGCCATTGATCGTAACGACGTAAAAGTAGTTGCATTCAAGATTTCAACGATTGGAACTGAAACAGAAGCACAGGTTAGATATAAATATACCTACATTGTAACGGATATTTCACTAAGTGCCATCTATGTAGTGCCAAACTACAAGTTAACAAAAAAATAAACTGTCTGAATACATATTTGTTAGGTATAATATGCCCACATTTTGCAGAAGTTAAAATTTAACTATTTGTGAAAGTTAAGTTTAACAGAAGTAGGTACCCATGAACATGTGAAAGTCTGTTTGCACAAATGCAATCAAAATCGATCCAGCCAGCTTGCTGGAGAGAGAGATGAGGCATAGCACAGAGTCGTGGAAGCCCCATCGTTTGCTGAACACGCTGATGGAAAATAGAGCTCCTGGAACATACAAAAGTTTAAAAAAAAAACCAATGTCTTCTCAATACTCAGGCCTTTACATCATTACTAGATGATATACAGCGTCAGGAGGCAATCTTTGTCTTCTCAAACTTCTCACCTAAATAAGTAAGTTCGTGTGAGTAACTAGCCAACTTTGGTGACAGAGTTTTTGGCCGCCTAAAGGTCTTCGTCGTGACTTAAGCCGGGACCGACAGTTAAACGTGCACTCCGAAGCCAGGAAGCGCTCAGCTGTTAACGCTATTCGCGATCACCCATCCAAGTTGTCTCAGAACGTTGCTTATCTTCAATGAGCAGTCAAGAACAATAGCAAGTTTCGCCACGAGCGCTTCTTCCCTAACTTCCATCTATCTCCCTCTACCATTCGCTATCTCTCACCGGCCACTCACTTAGGGACCGTCTCCACGGGCGAGTGTATCGCGACGATTCCGTCCTCCTATCATTGGGTAATTTACACGTTAAGGTGATTTTCATAAGAATCAAATCTGCTTGTCAATGTTACTCGTAGTATCGTCGCGATGAAATCGCCGTGTGGAGACACGTTCATAGAGAGTGTATAGAAATACGTGGCACGACGATAATATCGCCGCGATTCTCACGCTCGTGGAGACGGTCCCGATGGCATCGATATCGTCCATTGTGAAAACTAGTCAACGATTTCGCGGTTGATCTCGATACGGAATGTAATGTTACAAAATGTATATTCATTTCCATAAAATAAACACACACAGCGTCATCTAATCCCAAGCTAAGCAATTTAATGCTTGTGTTATGGTAACCAGATGACTGATAGGTATACTACTTAAGTATACAGGGTGTAAAAAGACTACTACCGAAAACTTTAGGGGGTGAAAGTACCCATCAATATGAACAACTTTTTCTAAGAAACCAACACTGTGAACGCGAAAAAAAAAACAGCTGTTTCATACACTTTAGCCAAGTAGGTATTGAACTTATGTATGGAACAGCTGTTTTTTTTTTCGCGTTCACAGTGTTGATTTCTTAGAAAAAGTTGTTCATATTGATGGGTACTTTCACCCCCTAAAGTTTTCGGTAGTAGTCTTTTTACACCCTGTATACATACATTTTTTTTTGTAAATACATACATATTATATGTAGGTAAACTATCATGCACTATTCATACTGGTGATGGCGTTAGATACACTTTGCCCTGGCGCCAATACACACAAATCGAAAACGATACATCTTGCCAATTAGCGCAAGTCAGCTTATGTTGGTGGAGACTGAATTCGGAAGATAACTAACATTAAATGAACTGCGATTATTAGCACGATGTATCGTTTTCTGTTTGTAAAGGGACACTTATTTTTACTGTAGTTGAACTTGAGGCAATTTATACAGTTTCTTACCTATAGAATGACAGATGATGCTGTAGGTTGAGTAGATGCTGAACTTGAGCGCATTCCATTTTAAACGGTATCTGACGTACATGTACTTAATTATTCCTTCACCTAAAAAATGTTTTACGTTTAAATCACCCAAATACAAGACAGACAAGTAAAAATTGTAATGTCAAAGTAAAAATTAAAAAAAAATGTATAAATATTTATTTTAAATTTATGAAAAGATACACAAATTGTGATTTAAAAAAAAAAAATTTTTTTTTCGGACTTACAAAAAAATTTTTTATCCGACGAGGACTCTATCTTACGAATAGGTTTAAAAAAATAAAAATTTTGCCACTTGTTTATGTAAGTAGTTCGAAATATTATTATTAATTTCTAAATATACAAAAGTGAGTGTATAAAAAAATGTATTGTCTGTAAAGTCGGTTTCATCATTCGCTTGCCCTTATACCACGCTAAGTGGAGTCGGCCGGCACAATATGTTTTTCTCTTCCACTCTCCTAAGCTCTATCACTCGTCAACTCTGAACTCACTCCTCTTACATTCATCTTTCACACAATCTATCCACTTCTTCTTCGGCCTTCCTCTACTTGTATACCCATTCACATTCATACTCATAACTTTTTTGGTAATATGTCTTTCATCCCTCCTCATTACATGACCATACCATGCTAATCTGGCACTTCTCAACTTTTCAGCCACAGGTGCCACTTTCACACTTCCCCTTACATACTCATTTCTTATTTAATCCATGTAAAGTCGGTTTATGGACTATCATTTTACGTGGTAATGTCAGATGCGTCATAAGCCGAACGCTTGCCGAACGCTTGTCGAACGCTTGCCGATACCTCTCTATCGCTTGTTCCGCGCTCTCGCTTGCACGCTGGACTCAGGCGAAACATGACAATGTGCGTGCAGCCGGCGTTTATAGACTTATGAGACGTCATCACGTAATTTTTTTTATTATTTTAAGTATTTACCATGGCTGGGTCCATACGCAATCGCAACTACAAGTAGAGTAAAAATAATCTTTTGTCTGTAGTTTGTTTCTCTTTTCTTTACCGCTACTTTTCCTGTTTCTTTAACCAAATTTGCTATTTCACAGCATGTAACAGGTTTTATCTGAAATATAAAAATGTTATAGTTTAAATTTTAGAGCTTATTCATACGATGTTTTTAAAATGAGCAGTCACTGCGCGTCTTTGTGTAACGCGTCTTCTGCGCGTTAGTATCGATACAAACGAACAATTTTGTGTAATACCTATGTATGCTTTTGGCGATGGTGTGTTTTATCTAAGGGATGACATAATAAAAAAATACTTATTAGTTATAACGTCAACAAAAAAAAATATCACAGAATCATTTAGCTTGGTTCTTGGTTTTGCACAACCAGCAAAGGCTGGTTGTGAAAAACCAAGAACCAAGCAGAACAAAGGCTTTTGCAGATCGTCACTCCCACTTGAAACGTAACTTGCAAAGATCGCTGAAGTTAAGCGTCGACCTCAGCGGTCACAATTTGGATGGGTGACCGCATTAACAGCTGAGCGATTCCGTGTTTCAGAGCATGACGTTATGTTGTTGGTCCAGATTTGAAAGACGCTAAGCCATTGCGAGGCCTTCAAACAGTCTAAATATTCGGTCACCAAAGTTAAAAGCTAACTAGTTCACACGAACTTAACGGTCTTGCAAGAGTACAATAAAAAAAATTACATACCTCTTCTTTTGTATTGATTGCTTTCGTGTTGCTCTTCAAATATATTAACCCATACGTAAATGTAATCATGTAAATACTTCCAGATATAGCAAATACTCCATAATACCCACACCAATTCAGCAGGATCCCGCTCAATGCTGTTCCTAGAGGTATTCCAGCCGTCATACAAAGATTCACAAGCCCTACTCTGAATGTTCTGGATTCTTCATCAGTTATGTCACTTATATAACTAAACACTCCAAGGAATACCATCACCCAGCCTCCAGTAACAGCCGGGAACAAAGCCTCCAGTACCATGGTTAATTCAACACATATATCGTAGAAGAAGTATGTGCTTAGTATGTTTGAGCAGCACACCATAAATTCCCCAAGAATCGGCAAAAGAATGCATATTTTCCGATTTCCAGTCCTGTCGCTCCATGCGCCCATGAAGATCACAAGAATCGTTGGAATTGCAGTCTGTATGATACTTTTCCATGACTCTATACCAGATATTACTGCTTGAACGTCCCTTTCGTAGCTATGGTTGCCTTTTCGATGGATCAGATCATCGCATATTTCATCACCGAAGTTTAATTTAACTCTGCAAGTTTTGTCTAAGTTCAGGTTTTGGATTGCTAGTCTAGATAGCATAGACGGGATGATCAGGCCGGCTAGAATCGGTTCTACTGTTATACTGGACTTTATATGTTTAAGATTTTGTATGAAGGTTTTGCTTGGTACTGTGTCATGTTTGTGTTCCTCTCTCAATGGTTCTTCTTCTGGCTTCTTTTCAGGAGAGTTCGACATTTCGATGCACCTG
The DNA here is from genome assembly GCA_963582015.1 of Xanthorhoe designata. NCBI lineage: Eukaryota > Metazoa > Arthropoda > Insecta > Lepidoptera > Geometridae > Xanthorhoe > Xanthorhoe designata. The sequence goes on along the minus strand of OY757034.1, from coordinate 12,374,355 downwards.
TCTTGTCGGCACCACAGTACTAAATAAAATGTATTGTTCCGAAGTTCATTCGTCTCTCAATCAAGTACTTTCTATTTGTAGATATAGAGATTGATCCAAATACATAAACTGATTTAAAAAATAAGTACGGTGTTAGTGTTTTATTTGATATATATAAATGGTGTTACCATTTATTTCTTTCTTTTTTCTTTTTTATTTCTTAAAAACTCCGTCACCAGAGTTGGCCACTTGCTCATACGAACAAACGAACGAACGAACGATTTATTTCTTCTGTATACCTCTTTTAAAAACGTCTATGGTTCTAAATGTTTCAAGCATTGCTACCTCTTTCTTTTCAAACAGTGGCTGGGTTAACGGTTTGATTCGCATTAATCTAAAAATTTTGAGTATAAGTACCTACGTAACGCAACAAGTATTATGTAAGTAAGTTCGTTTGAGCAAGTGGCCAGCGATTGGTGAATTCAATCTTTCAGGAATTATAAACAAACAAACGAATATTTTTTTAATTTAAAAACGTTAGAACTTATATTTGATCCACTGATGTTTACACTACTATAAAAAATTATACTTATGGTATCTAGGAAATTTTATGCAAACAGCGGTGTTCTGATTGTGCGTGTCTAATGCCAATAATTAGAACGATATATAGAACTCGTTTGCTAAAACAAAACCACCCTGTAGCAATCCATATATCATCGTAAGCAGTCATTAAGCTTCGACTATTTGCACAGTGTGTTTGATTTGCTACCGAGCCGTCCGCAATGTCTAGATAATAGTTTTGTAAATAGTTTAATCAGGTCTCTACTATTTGTCTTCAGATAACACTCTTGCGCAATATTTCCAAGCACTTTTGGCACAAAAACAATAGCTGGATATATAAGTGTAAAAGACGCAAAATTAATTTTGAGTGGTTTTTGAGAAAAAATATGGTGTTTTAACAGTGGCATCTTTTAAACTAGAGATGGCCAAAAAGTGGCGGATAAAATGGAATAGACAATGTAGTCTATCAACAACTACAAGAATTATTGATTCAAATTCAAATTCTTTATTCACATAATTATGAAGTTTGCTATACTATCAGGCATACGCAAAGATTGAAATAAAAAATTGTACGTTTTAGGTTATTTAAGATGGTTCAAATCTTTGGTCTCGTTCGTACTTTAAGGTGTTATTATTATTATAAAAAGAACCTGTCTAAATTATGACTTAAAATGTTGGTCATTTTTTTTGATATTGCGTCGGGAGTCTGGAGGTGTGTGTGTCTGTCTGAGACAACATTGTCTCAGACAGACACACCCCCAGACTCCCCCAGACTGTTGTGCAATTGTTTCATTTAAGAACTGACGTGATCAAGATTTTAATATTTTGAATTACTAAATTACATACCTCTGACTACCCTTTAGACATCTTCAAAGGATCTAATATGACTAAAAATAACTTTAAAAAATTGTCTACCGCACCTTGGGAATACAGTCGAGATCATTTTCATTTTATTTTGTAATTATTTAAATATAATCTAGAGTTTTAAAATAATCAGCTAGGTACTTTTCTAGTAGCTGATTATTCAATTTTCGGGGATTTTCGTTGTTTTTTAATACAATTGCTATTTTTCTAAATATGTGAGCGAAACTATTTTAAAACATGCCTTCATATTGGAGATCATTTATTTTATTAATGTTAGTACAAAACAATCATGTAAATTAAATTTTATAGTCGTCAAGAAAACTGAAAATAATAATTATAATATGGCAATCAACAAAAGTAACATAAAAGTGACGAATGAAAATGTTTATGGAATATTTATGTATGTGTAAAAAATGAGAACATATTTATACTGGTAACTCCATAACATTACAAAAATAAATTAAACAATTTTAATTAACCTTTTAACGCAAAATCTCACAATAGACTGTAGTTAAAGGATGATACTTCATTATAATTGAGTTTATTTTAGTATAATTTATTTATCTATCATTTTCAGTTTTAGATTCAGATTTTTTACGTTCTTTATTGTCACACAAAATAGATATTCTAAAACTTTTCAAATAAAATGTGAAAACACAAATTTTACACTTATTTTTAATTTTGGTCTTAGTAGGTACTGCTATTTCTCATATGCTTTGGTTTTTCATATAGGTACATACGCAGCTCTTTATTTGTTCACAAAGAACAAACTAGCATATTAATAAATCTCAAATCTTATTGTTTATTATCTATTTGCAGTTATAATCTAAATTTATTTTCTTATAATTATAACTTTTTCGTCTGCTATGTCTATGCTACTGAGCAGGTTATCGTTTTTTCTTTGATTCATTTCAGTTAACTCTTCGTTTTTGTCTTTGTCTTCGTTCGCATCCTCTTCATTACTTGAACTCTTTTTGTGTTGTAGAAAAAACCATCTGTAACAAATTAGTTTAATTTAGGTACTTTATTTAATATTTACTTTATTTAAATTCTAAGGTCCTACACCTACAATAAGTTTGCCTAATATGATTGAAACTCCCCTTGCACCCAATATTGACGCCTGAACCTATAATACGAGTACAACTACAAGACCCTACACTGTACAAAAAAAATATGGAAATGAATGAAAAATGAAAATGAAAAAATGTTTATTACTGTAAAATAAGGTCGAAGTTTACACAGAGTTTACAAAGTAGTATACTTAAAATTAACTTAATTTACAGACAGTGAAAATCAAAACAACGAATATATCTATCAGTTTACTCACTAGGCAAAGTTTCCTCGATACACGAGGAAACTTTGTTACGACAGCTCAGGTAGTTATGGCTAGGTCAGATATAACAGAACTTATTTTGCAAAAACATAAAAAGTATAAATATGGAGCAATTCAAATTAAACCCGTGCAAACTTTTCTTCAATCTTTGCACAATCTTAATAAAGCTGAACAGTCAATAAAATAGCGCAGTACACGATATTGTGCTATAATACAGGGTGTTACCAGACCACTACCGAAAACTTTAGGGGGTGAAAGTACCCATCAATATGAACAACTTTTTCTAAGAAACCAACACTGTGAACGCGATAAAAAAACAGCAGTTCCATACATAAGTTCAATACCTACTTGGCTAAAGTGTATGAAACAGCTGTTTTTTTTTTCGCGTTCACAGTGTTGGTTTCTTAGAAAAAGTTGTTCATATTGATGGGTACTTTCATCCTCTTAAGTTTTCGGTAGTGGTCTGGTAACACCCTGTATAATCTAGTACAAGGGTGTTTCGAGGTGCGTCGTACGAGCAAATATGAACACAGAAAATGTAGATAAATTCAAAAATATTATACACACCCGAATATGATAAGGTTTGGTATCGTCAGCACAGTGCTGACGTAGTAAATGATACCAGCATCTACTTTCAGCGTGAACATGTAGATCCAGGAGTAGATGGGACCGAATACCATGGACGTAAGCACCTCCATCAGGTTGAAGAATGATGTCATTTTACCTGGACAGAACATAATTTGGATAATAAGGTAATTTACGTTTCGGATAATTACTATCGCAGCAGAAGGCGCCGGCTGTTCCATGCACCTTCTATGATTGATGATGATTTGTAGGAATGACATTAGGTATTGTACTTTTATTTCCTTTTTAATTAGTGTAATTGACATATGTTCGACTTCGTACTAGTTAATATTTAATAAAATTTAATAAAATATTATACTTAGGTACCCAATTCATCACTTGTACACAACTTGGATGAGATTGACCGAAGAGCCGTAAATGAAGTGGCGTTGAACATTTCCACAGCAACAGCTTTAAAATAAACATAATTATTAAAAGAGTTGCACAAAAAATCGCTGTAAAAAACTGCGGGTACGTAAAAATAAATGAGCGCGCTAGTAGAAATGGAAGATAAATAGTGGGTATTTCTGAATTTATCGCGACCCAAGTCTTACGTCCAACTTTACCTAGGACCTTGTTCCAGGTGTGCGTAAATGCTATTAAAGTACCTAGCTGGTGCCAAAAACTAGGCTTTCAGAATGCAGCAAATCATGGACGTTATAGAATGCTCTGTGGAGCTTGTTGTTCTAAGATCAACTGAGTATCAGGTGTGGTCATTCAACAAATGTGTTATCGTAATGTGTTTAATAATGAATTTGTAATTAATGAAAATAGTCTTTAGATTCAGTAAAAACTTCATTACACAATACAGATTATAAAAACACGAAGAAATTTAAAATATTCTACAAGGTGATTATGACACTGTTTTAATTTTGGATTTAGGCCATAATTATGTTCAGTCAAATAAAATACAATAAAGCTACATTAATTAAATAAATTTTAAAATGGGGATTATGAGGCTAAAGTTACCAAAATCTTCTTCAAAGGGCATTTTTCCACTAACCCTTTATTTCGGGTTTCATAGAAAAATCTTCAACCGATTTTATTGAATCATGCTTACCTATATACATTTCCATAGAGTTTCTTGCAAGACCGGTACTAAGCGCGCCAATTACTTTACTGAAGTTGGATATGAGTCCCAGCACGGAATCGTCCCACTTAAGCCGGTGACTGAAGAGACTGATGGATATCAAAGCACCTGTAACAGAAATATTTGACTAAACTGTTAAGAATAACGGTTATAACAAGCAAGCGTTATGCTCGTAACAATTTGTAATGTACGGAGTGCTGCTAGAATGTCACGACACTTTATGCATAATGATTTCCCTGGTTGTTAATTAGTTAAGAGCTAATTAACAATAATGTAACACTTTAGATTAAATTTTAATACAGCCAGACGAGCATTCACCTGTGATGTAACATACAGGTTGCGCACTGTAATGCTCAGTACTCCTCCCTTATGTAAATATCGAATTAATAAACAAGAATTGTGGAATAAAATACTTAACTCATAGGAAAAGAAAATTTCTATTTTCCTCTTCTTTTATCCCCTTAAAACTCTGTCACTATATAATACTAACTCATACAAACTTATTTATATCCCAAAGCCTACCTACGGTCCGGTTAGCAACGCTCGCAGCATAAAGTAATTACCTGCTTAATTCATTAACTTAGTATATTCTTCTAAATTTTTTTCATTAAAAAAGAAACATTTATGTAGCTACCTACAATTTGCACACTCATTTAAATGATCTCAGTTGACAATGGGGAGTTGACAAACCAAGTTATAAACTACGCCAGCAGGAATTTGGTATAGTACTTTGTTTCTCATACTCATGATGCAGGGCATAAGTGTGAGATACCTAAGTGCAGACACAATCATCATAGTTAAAGATCGCGCCACGTAAAAAGAGCGCTGAGGGGAAGTAGCGGGGGTATGTTTGCGCCTGTGTTCACTCGCTGATGAACCAATAGCACTCGCTAAATCAATGGTATGAAGTGCGCCGCGTTACCTATCCACCAATCATTGACCACTGCGCAGTTTGACAGCCAGCGCTCTTTTTACGTGGCGCGACCTATATCAAATGGGGGTAAGTGGTGGCACAACGAGGAGCAAGCGGAAGAATGTAGTCGCATAGTTTTTATTCTCATATAAAGTACAGTGTAAATATATTGCCGATGTAAAACTCAATTTACGGGTTCTTCATACTCCAGTCTCGCACGATCGGAATTTTTGTTCAGCATTATGTAAAAATGCCTCAAATAATTTTCGTGTTCATTTTTCGTAAACGAACTCAACAAAGCAAGTTCCTTTAAAATTTCGCTAAAACAAACCGTATTTTGGCAAGATGTAAATTGAAAAATATTGTGGCGTTAAAAATTACAATCAGGACTGCGAATAAATCCGACGAGAAAGCGTTGCTTTTCTGGCAGCCAGCCATGGGTATGAACTTTTTACAATTTAATTTTACGGTTTACTAGCCAATGCCTACGGCCCTGCCACTTGCACGGTACTAGGTATGTACCTATAATGGTTGTAATATTAAGTAAAAAATAACTGGGGGTATAATTATAGGCGTTTTACTAAGTCTTAAAACAGTTTTATTTTAAGACTAGTAAACCCGCGCGGCTTCGCTTGGCGTGTTGTATACGCTACTTCCCATAAAAACTTTGACACCCCGAGATTCTATCTAATTGCACTTTCCTTTAAATCGTTCCTTTACAAATTCTATATTTCTCAGTTTTTATATATATATTCGTTTTTGATTATTATCTCAAACGTACAGACATCGACGTCTTATATATTTATATATTTATTATATGGAGAGATGTAGAGATAATAACTTATTAACTAGGCATGTACCTATAATCAGAGACTAGTAAAAACCAGTAATCTATATAATAATAATATTCGTTTATTTCGGACAACTTAATCCATAGCATAGTTTTAAAAGACAAACATTGCTTTTGGTGATAATTGTTTTTAAATTATTTTAAAGATCATGAGATACCGCTACTATGTGTAGCAAACGGAAATCGATGTAGTTATTGATAATGGTTTAAACTGATTTTCAATATTAATTTCTAGTTTTGTTTTGTCCAATAACAGCCCACGGCAAGAGCAGCAAAAATAGAAAAAAGGCTCATTTTCGATTCTAAGAATCAATTTGGGGTAAAACTGTACGTATGATGCTTCAAAGGAAAAGGGTCAAGTAAAAAAAACAAAACATTTTAAATTTGTCTTTTACAAATGTAAAATGTTTTTTGTTTTATTACCTACTGGGATTTTGGAATAAAATAAAATAAAAAATAAATATCCTTGGACTATCCACACAGCGTCATCTAGTCCCAAGCTAATTAATTTAGTGCTTGTGTTATGGCAACCAGATGACCGATACCTACCTATACTACATAGATACATTTTTTTGTAAATACATACAATATTATACATAGAAAACACCCAGACTCGAGACAAATATTTGCAGACATACAAACCTTTGTCCCGCAGCGGGGATCGAACCCGCAACCTCTGCGTCTCAGGCGGGCTTTCACCCACTGCGCCACAGAGGTCTTCAAACCATTTTGATTGATAAAAAATATTAGCCAAGCCAATAATTTGAGTGATTCGACTCATTTTAAGTCGCCGCGCTCTCTCGCCTTATGAAACTAACTTAATATTAAAGATTTATGATTATGTGTACTGACCTAGTGAATGAACACAAATGTAGAAAGTATTGTAGAAGCTGTACTTTAAAGCGTCCCAGTTGAATCTGTACCGAGTGTATAAGTACCTTACAGTGTATTCCCCTGAAAATGAATACAAGCAATTGTCAATCTTATCTTTACTATTTATATACATCAGATGTATTTACATAAAATTGTACTTAATCTTCTAATATATACAAAATTAGGCATTTATACTTTAGTAGTGGATTACTAAAAAAACTGAAAGACGTAATAAAAATCGTAACTTAGTTATCGTTAGTAAAATTTTGGAATTTATCAACCCTTTGCTAATTTCATATAGAATTTTTCTTGAATGCCCAAATTACGTTTTAATAATGCTTTAGTTTCCTTTTATTCAAAAGTACATGTAAAAACAACTAGACGAAAAGTTTCACCTACCATACGCTGGGCCGTATATAAACGCTATCGCTGTTAGAACTAATATAGACTTTGTTCTCCGGTGATTAGGTCCCTTTTTGAATGCTACTGTGAGGGTGTCCTTTACATGCTTTAAGTCGAAAAATGATCTCAGAAAACCACGAACGTTGGTAGAGTTTTTCTGCAATCAAAAATGTTATATTAGGTAAATTTCAGAGCCAAGTGAAAGGTATAGTGATCAATTAACAAAAAATAATCAACTTAACCTTACAAATGTAAGTAACGAGATTTTTTTTTAAAACATTATTGTAAGCAAATTTGAGACCAAAGGGTCTTTTTTAAACCAACCAAAGGATTATGATAGATTCTGACTAGTACTGGTAACAAAATCTTTACGATTTTGTGTATGGCCTTTGTCAGTCTTCTTGGTATTTTCATCGTCTTTGGTTCTGCCACTTTTGAAACTTTTTATCATTTTACGTTAATATTTTCATTCGTCAGAAATATTTTCATACCCTATTACTTAATATTAAAACGTGGAAATTTGTAAGATGATAAGATTCGTTTATTCGCCAGAACACGAGTATAAGTTATAATCAGATCTTATAGTACTAATGGTCCTGATATATTCTACCTAAGTACTTAATATGCATGCAAATGTTAATAATAATATAAGAAAATACTCAATTAAAAAAAAAACAATAATAATAATTCAAGATAAATTAAATTTAAAAGTTTATAATGAATTAGTCAATATTACGAGTATAACCATAATTTGATGTCCCGCGCCATTTAAGAATGTTTGTTACGCATTTACGCAAAAACTACTGAACAGATTGCTGAAACTTGGAATATACATTTATGTTTATGACCTAGAATAACACCTTGGCTACTTTTTATCCAGGTTAGTATCACGCGGGTGGAAGCTTGTTGAAAATATAATTGAATTGACTACTGATAAGACTCATACTGTGCCAGATACACTTTATAAATCGTTTAAATATTGACATGGCCGCTTATTATAACATTTATCATATAAGGACCTAATTTCCTTTTGAAAAGTAGGTAAATATTAAAATGAAATTATGATCACAACTGTATCCCAGTGAGCGGAAGACATTTCTTTCAGATCTTTAAGGCATTTTTTAGATACATTTCAAAGATGTCTAAAGGGGTAGTCAGAGGTATGTCTAAATACATATTTGGTACATGCCCACATTTTGCAGAAGTTAACTTTCCATACATGACAGGTTGCAAGCCCATCGACGCTATTAGAGAGCTAACTGGTTTCCTCGCGATTTTTTCCTTCACTGTTAAATGCTCGTGTTAAAGCGCATATAAATATGAAACGATGGAAAAACATTTGGATGTTTATTTAATCATTTAATACATTATAACTGTTATGAATTCAAACCCTGTTATTATTAATTTTTTTAGGGGACTACTTACTCTGTTAAAATAATCATATTTACCTTTTCTTTCTCCGGTTTCTTAGGATCTTGGATATAATAAAATCCATACATGATACTACACATATACAAGAAGGAACTCAATGAAAACACTCCATAGTATCCAATATGCTTCAGTAGAACTCCACTGAGAACGGATCCGATTGGCCCGCCCGCCGTCAGACAAAGATTTGCAATCCCAACTCTAAACGTCCTTGACTCTTTACTGGAAGCATCACTGATGTACGCAAATGCTCCCATATAAGTCGTTATCCAACCACCAGTTATAGCAGGAAAAAACGCTTCAAAGAACATAGTTATTTCCACAGGCAGTTCATAAAAGTAATACGCGTTTAGAATATTACTTAGACACATGAGCAGATCACCAAAAATGGGGAGGAGGATGCAAATTTTTCGTTTTCCCGTCCTATCGCTCCATGCTCCTAGAAAGAGGATGAGGAAGCTAGGTATGGCAGTGAGCAGGACATTCTTCCAGCTCTCCATAGCGGCTATCAATTCCTGCACCGCCAGTTCCTCTTTCAGATACTTGGTTCCTTGTCTTGCTATCAACGCATCGCAAACTGTGTCGCCATACTTCATGTTGACGCGGCATGCTTTGTCCAAATTCAAGTTTTGTGTTGCTAATCTTGCTAAAACTCCCGGGACCACGTAACAGGCTAAAACCGGTTCAACGGTTATATTTTCTCTGATATAGGCGAGTTTTTCTCGAAAACTTTTCTTCTTAACCGTTTCATCTATAGGACTTTTCAATGGCTGTTCCTCAGCAGGTGTCATTCTTCTGATGGATGTGCACTAACAGTAGCAATACTAAATGAACTTATTCCAATGGATTGTTTGTTGTGTAAGTAAATATTGGTTTTTGTGATATGGAATTGTGATGTAATTTATCAGTTGCATAGACTGGCGCCGGTGCCCTGTTCTTAGTTGCATGCTGTGACGTAAGCATTATTATGCAAATTTAGAACTAATGACTGGCAAAACTCCCTGAGTCCTTATAATGTAAAACTTACTATTTTTGGATATCTTTGTGTTTAAATTACCTACGTCCCATCATTGTATCGATTTAGATAAAGCTAGGAAGTATAGATGGCCTGAAATATTATAATAACGGTGTTTCAAATGTTGGCACCACGCGTGCAAAGCCGAGAATTGAACTAGTACTTTATAAGCTTGACCTTTGTCAGAATGTAATTTATTATTATAATGCATTTTTACGAACAGAGAGACAAATTTAAAAACTTTTGTGTTAGTATAATATTATTGTAGGCCATGTTTGTCACTTACAGAATATTTGTTTACTATATACATTTAAGGATATAACTTGTCTAATATATTAGACAAAGTCAGTTTGTTGCAATTATGTTCTGTAGTATAGTCCTAGATTTTATTTCTTCTAAAAGTAACGTTTGAGCAGTACATCTATTTAAGTTGATTTGCATTGTTATATCTCAGATTGCGTGCATCAATTTAGAAGTTTTGGCTTTCAAAATACTGTGCGATTGTCGGTTCCGGTTTTTCAGTAATTAAGCCATAACGGAGGCTTTCAGGTGGCCTAAAAAGAGTCACCAGAGTTAGATGAGCTGACTTATCGAACATACATACTGACCGTTAAATAATTACAATGAAAATAATTATAGTAAATAAGTAAGTTCGTATAATAACTGACCTCCGTCATGGTTTAACGACTTTAAAAGCCGGGACCAACAATTTGACGTGCCCTCCAAAGCATGTAAGCGCTCAGATATTAATGCCACTTGCGGTCATCCATCCAAGTAGTGACCGCATAGAACGTTGCTTAACTTCGACGATCTATCAAGAACGAACGTGTTAGCAAGCTTTGCCACGAGCTCTTCTTGTATCATAATTATAGTGGTTTTTCCCATTTCCATTTACAGTGACGGTTTGAAAATGTTCGTCGGTTTTTAACTTGATTCGTTCAACGAGCACGAGCACATAATCCCTTTTGAAACTTGAAAAAGGAACGTCACTGGTAATAATATATGTTGGTACAATAAAAATTAATTCTTGCAATCTGGTGCAAGCGAAAACAGACTCTAAGGAATTCATTTCATTTTCGAACCGTCAGTGTACAAACGAGAATGTGTTGTCTCAAAACCCGCAGTAACTCGTAAATCAGGTTTCACCCCTGTAAAAACTGCGGCAAGAACCCTGAAACTGTAAGTAATTCCCATAAATACTCAGAAGGTCAGGTCAATGCGCTCCATTGGATCCCGGTAAAAGAGAATGGAGGTCCATCACTCCAGCAAATCCTGGCGACCGTAAACCTTTGTTGAAAAATGTCGGCAGCCGAGGCCGGGTCTACCATTGTTTTCTAACACTAATTTACTGCCAACATATTTTTCTTGCGGCTTAAATAGTTGGGCTTGCTGCTTGGTACAGCTAGCTCAGTCGATTCTTATGACAGTCACTTATAGATTCGCACATACCATTTTCTTTCCAAATATGTATTTGGACAGGGTCGAGTGGCGGAAGCGAAGAGAGGCCTATGCCCAGCAGTGGGATGAGAAGAGCTGATGATGATGATGATGTATTTTTACATAACTTTGACTACCCTCTTAGGTATCTCCAAAGGATCTAAAATTACCTAAAGATCTGAAAAGGAATGTCTGACCACTCCCTGGGATGCAGTCGTGATCATAATATTGTTTCATTATTTGTATAATGTATAAAAGACCATAGATACTCGTACATAAGATGCAAAGTAATTTCAGAGCGTAAATACAAAATGTTCGTACATGTACGAAGTCAACGCATATTAAAAGGAGAGGGGTAAGTATACTTACTTGCAAACTAAATATAATTCATTCATTCTGTGCCTGCTGGAGGAGGTGGTGTAGCTGGTTTCTATTGGCGATAGCACCTACACTGGAGTTAAGATTAGAACGTAGCCGTGAATAATGTGTTTGAGCCATTACTGGTACCCCCAACTGGCTCTATCAGTTATTTCCCAAGAACTATAAGATTTTCTTCAAAATGTTTGTTATTACAATCGTCAGTACCACCAAATTAACTGACTGCTTAATTCAATTTTCTGACAGTAAAGTTGAAACATAAGTTATTTAAAACTTTTATAGGCCAATCTATTTTTTAACACGATAGAGATGATGTGTCGCGGTTATGAAACTAGTCCCAAACAAACAAAACCCAAACTCAAAACATATTTGCGATCATGGAAAAATGTCATTTCTCTTGTAACAAAAATGAAACTTCATAAATAAAATTATTTTATGACCTTAGAAAAGCGGCTTTTTGACGGGAATTTGAGAAGAGTTGTCTTATTGTTCTATTTTCCGAAACTTGTGTTTTGGTGAATGTTAATGTGTAATAATGGTGGATTATTAACTGTTCGTGAACATACATAGGTAAGTGTGGGCAAATGAAACAAAACTGGATATAATTGCTCGAGTTCTCACAAAAAGTCCGTGTAATGCTTCAGTAAAGACCCACCATCTTTACTGACGCTGACTCTGACTTTGACTTGACATACTTAGTGACTTGAATTATATTGACATGGTAGTGGCTAAATGCGTGGCTTAAGAGCGGTCAACCCGGCTCACTTTTCATACAAACGCTCGTACGTGATTATGCCGTTGTAACAGATCTTTCTTTTAAACTTTTGGACTAATAGGTATCTTGTGCACTATATCTAGGTTTCTATCGAAACTAAAAATCAAAATTTTGAGAAACAAATTCAGTATAAGCTTCCAAAAATCTGCTTTTAGCATAAATTTTACCTGAACTTTGGCCGTTCATAATGTACTCATCAATTGTAAACGTAAAGAAAATATTGTCATAGAAACCTTGCAAATCTTATGGAGATTCTAAATGACTAATATTTATTTCACAAACTTGTAAGGCTTACTGAAAAAAACGTATTTCCTGGAACACTTTTTATGAAATTTTCGCACACTATTTTTCGAGTGAGCGAGTGAGCGGCGAAAGTACCTACTGAATGCCGAGCGCTGAGGCGCTATCTCTCTTTTTTCGCTTTGCTTCTTTTTCTAGCATTGCGCTGGATGAAACAACAAGCTTTTCAGCTATGCCCGCGTCGATGATAGACGCACCGGGAAGGGCCACCTTAACCCTAGAGTGGTCGCGTGGATTACATATGTAATCCACACCTACTAAATTGTAAAATTCTCATAAACGGCGAACGTAAATTACGCGCGCTTCCAGGTACTCTAAGTTTAATAGTTGACGAACGCGCTCAGTGCTGCGCAAGCGCCGGTCGCACGCGGTTCTGTCACAGGGGGTCTGAAAAGTCGGTGGATTACAACTGTACGCCGCGCGACCAATTACGTAAGAATTTAGAATAAATGAATAAAAAATAAATAAAAGCACAAAAAAATAAAAAATAAATAAATAAAAGCACTAGAAAACTCTGCAACACGTGCAAAAAGTTTATTTGTGGTGATCATTCCAGGATTGTATGTCTTTCTTGTTTAGAAAACACGAATTAGAATTTTTGATCTCAATAATACCAAACTATGTGATTTTTTGTGCCATTTGAGAGGTTTTTTTGTTTTGTTGATTTTTTTTATACTCAGAGGTTGAGATTCGTTTTTGTTGATTTTTTTTAATAAAACAATACTTTAATAATACTATTACATTATGAATTAAACATAGTTGAAGCTCAAAATGTGTTTTTTTTAATTTTTAAATGGCATACAATAGTAATCCACGCGACCAATCAGGTCAGGTTTTGGTACGCGACCACTGTAGGGTTAAGCAAAATAAAGAAGAAGACCTTAGAAATTGATAAATTATATTTTTATTTTGTATCTGCATATTTGAGGGAGAACTTTGCCCGAGTAAACACTACTGCACGAAATAGGTTAAATATTATCAAAGTTATAACATTGTTTGTATTTAATAGTAACTACTATTAGTTTTCTTATGACTAAGAGAATTTATGAGTTTATATTGCGAGATTGTATAAAAAGGCTTTGGATATGCCCATTCCATAAAAATAATCGACGCAGCCAGCTTAGTCTTAGTGCTTCGTCTTCTTCTAGGTTACGCTGAAAAAACCTTATTACATTGATTGTAATGTTGTGTTTTACCACCATCATAACAAACCACCATACGATTTTTAGTTATTAGTTATATTTTGATCAAACAGAGTTTCACAAACTGTTTTTTAAATACTTTTTTGACAATTGGCAAACTTTTTGCTCAACTCACTCTGAACAACTCTCTCCGCTGCCGAATTTACTCGAATCTTTCTTCATGTCTATTTATTTATTCATCCATTTATTAGGCAATAATAATTTGATAGAAACAATCCAGTCCCTTGCTTTGGGAATAACAACATATTATACCTACCAATAAAGACCTGACCGTTCATTTAAACGGTCCAACAGTTATTTCAGGAAAGAGCGCCTTAAGGACCGATAGTCACTTGAAGCGGTAGCACATATACGAAACATACAGTAAACTTTGCTCAAGCACATCAACAGATCTCCGTTAAACAGTAGCTATGTTTGAATACATCATCATTTTCAGACCTTTTCATCCCACTGCTGGGGATTGGCGTCTGTATTTTTGCCTTTCGCCTTGGTCGCCAAATTAAATGATTTTTATTAATATTTTGGTATTTTGTTCATTAATTCTAAATTGTATGGAGTCATAAAACTACTGTATTTTCAATCAAAAGAGCTTACATTTTTATCAACTTATCGCTACAGTGCATTATAAAAGTTGATAAAAATATGAGTTACCTTACACCTACAAAACTTTGGGTCTGGATTCTGGAGACAGCGAAACTTTATCTCAAGAACTTGTCCCTTAGCACTGGTATGAACATTTCACATAAGTTCCAAACAACAATTTAATAAACAAATTATAATTTTTTTCGATATAGCGTCGATGGGCTTGCAACCTGTCACGCATGGAAAGTTAACTTCTGCAAAAAGTGGGCATGTACCAAATATGTAGGTATGTATTTGGACATACCTCTGACTACCCCCTTAGACATCTTCAAAAAGATCTAAAAATTGCCTAATGATCTGAAAGAAAATGTCTACCGCTCCCGGGATACAGTCGTGATCAGATCATATTTAAATTTTTCATTTCATTTAAAATTTTTTTCGTAAAATTAAAAGTTATGCAAATACCTACTTCAATTTTATCTGTCTGTAATTGTCTTAAGAGATTATTTACAAGTCAACTTTAATTTCCCAAATGCTGTATTTTGTCATGATCATCTGATGTTCCAAGTCACCAAGGCCAGATGGGCTATTTACCAGATTTGTGGCCAACAAGCCAAGTCACTTTATTTAAAAGTTAATTGCCCATTTAGCATCCAAATAACACCAATTTTAAAGTGTAAAATTTACCAATAATATAGATAGATCCGTAACAAATATCTACATAACAACGATTGTATCTGCGCAGGTTCGAATCCTGCCGGAGCCGTTAACTGTTAGTAAGATTTTTCATTTTATAATGAAATCTACATAACATTCAAACATTTGTTCCTTAGAACCTGCAACCTAATGCGTCTCAGACAACCTTTACCCACTGCGCTACAGAGGTCTTATTACTTTCTTTATACACGTTTGTAGTGATTTTAGGATGATATTATTCATACTCGTGCTAACATCACTGCTACTCCGAGTTAGAAACGAAATGTTCTTAATATTTAAAATCTATCGAGAATTCTTTGAGTGGATTACTAATACACTTTGGAAATAACTTAAGTCACATTTGTTTCTGAGGGAGTTTCCTCGAGTTTCGATCTCAATATAAAAGTTGTTTTTGTTCCAGGAAGGGGTTTTAACTTTTAAGTAGATACCTATGGGATTGTTCTCTGCTATTTTGTTGGTTGAGATCTATACTCGTGTGCATACCTCTCGGTAAGTGCTCGTCCACACCGAATGCGTGGTGACCATGTGCTAGGCCTAGGCGTGCGGTGGCTACAATACTGTTCATTAGATCCATTATTGGATTTCTCGTACATCCACACTTTCGTAACTGGAGCTGGCTAACGGATCTAGCGAGAATAACACTTCTCTGTAGATCCACACTGTCAAAAATTGGATCTACAGAGAAATAAATATCTCACTAAATCCATTATGGATCTGGACAATGGATCTACTGAGAGTGATCGCACAGCGAGCGGCCGGTTGAAGCGTTTTGACGTTTTACAGTTATTGCAACCGAAAATTTGTCAGACGCTTGAAGTTTTCCGCAACGGAAAACAGAAATATTACGTGAAGTGCACAAACGCCCTTAACCTTAAGCGAAAGAACTATCTAATATGAAAATATATTTACTTTTGAAATCTACAGAATATGACAGTTGGAGACAACTTTTTTACCTGTCTGTGAGTCAAAGCACGCTTGCGTCTCTTTAGACTGTACTCCTATAAATGCCATAGCATTTGAAGCCTCAGTGTGTCAACTTTATGTTCCAAAAACGTAAGAACAGGTATATGGCATGTGGTAACGAGTTATGTGCCTATCAATTGATGCCATAATAGTTCATTTTGTTGTTTTTTAAATTAAACAGGTTCGATTCCTTGGTGTGGAAACACAATTTAAAAAAACTTTGAATGCAGTTTTGCTTCTTCAAAATTGTAGGTCCTAACTTTTCATATCATTAAGCTCTACTGAAGGCCTTTAGCGGCCTAAAAACTCTGTCAACAGAGTAAGGTTCTAGCTCATACGATACATCAGTATCAAAAGCAGAGTTTGCATTACGAAGGTCGCGACAGAAGCACGAAGCAAAGGAGAGATGAAAGTATTCGCGTATTTTCGTATATTCGTTCATTTGTTACGTGACTAACGCCACTGAAAGGGGCTTATTACGTTTGACAAGATCCGCGTACAGGGCCTGTGGACTGACTCAGGACGTGTATACTAAAATAATAATAATAATAATAAATATCTTTGGACATTTCACACATCGTCATCTAGTCCCAATAAAATAAAATAAAATAGTTACAATAATGATTTGGCTGGATTCCTTATCAGTCTTGTGCTCGACCACACTGCGTGCTTAGCGCGGTGGCTAAGGTGGCAACAAAATATCGATGTCAAGGGGGTAGTCAGAGGTATGTCCAAATACATATTTGGTACATGCCCACATTTTGCAGAAGTTAACATTCCATACGTGACAGATTGCAAGCCCATCGACGCTATTAGAAAGCTAACTGGTTTCCTCATGATGTTTTCCTTCACCGTTTAAAGTTCGTACAAACTGTACAAAATACAATTAGAACTAGTTGATCGTTATACTTAAACGATTTATAGGTAATAGTTAAATTGTATTATAACTAATACAGTTTTAGTTAGGATGCAATGTAAATATTCCTTTGACTTTGATGGTCCGCATTTCCCCTGAGTCCGTGTGCTGCCGTAGTTTATTCGTGTGTGATTTGTGGAAGCTTTGAATGAACCTCTTTTCAAGGCTTCAGTATTGTTTGTGGTGTTTGAGTGCTATTATGCATTTGGTGTACCTATAACTGGAAAGTAAGTTTTCTTTTTTTTAGCCTTTGCTAGCCAAAAAAGTGTTACAGTTCGTTTGAATATGGATCAAAAGTAAAAGGTCTTACTTTTCCTTTCGGTTTACTGTTTTTGTGAAATTGGACAGAAAAAATCGTTTACTACCGAACTTTGAAGGTCCTGATCAGATCCTCAATTTTTTTTATGACACCACCCAGGATTGTGTTCTTTCATACAAATAAAAAAAAAATCAAAATCGGTGAAAATACTTAAAAAATATCATATTGTGGAACATAGAATCTTCCTTTTTTGAAGACGGTAAAAAAAAGAGATGATCCTCAAACGATCTGATCAGATTTTCTTAAAACACAGCTAAGAATACTCTAGAAGATGAAATGCCCTTTTTTTTAATTCAACTGGAATCTTAATAACAAAAGTTTATTTACAAAAACTACTAAGTACCTACATAATTTACATTAAAAATTAATTTAATTTAATTTACAAAATACAATTAGAACCAGTTGAGCCACCTGGATCCGAACCACTGCCAGACGAAAGCAAAACAAAAGTTAGTGAAAACCGTCGAAATGAAATCAGAATAACAAAATTATTCACTCTATAACCCTAACATCAAACCGCGCTGTAATCTACTCCGGCTATAGAATGTAACGCCGCCGATTCACTTGTAATTCCTTCTAATACCTATAATTTCTTCTGTAATTCCTGTTATTCCCCTGGGTGATGTTTGTACGCAATGACTACGATGCGTAAGATTTTATAAACGCCATCTCGCTTGATAACACGAGTTAATTGTTATGAAAATCTTGCTGTGCCTAAGGTTTAAGTTGGGGAATTTTAGGATAAAATGTAAATTTTCACTTTCTGCAAGCTTACGGAGACTTAGAAATGTCCAGTTTCTCAAAACACTATGGGGTTGAATACTCTCTTTTCTCTCTCTTTCTTCTCGATTAACGAGTTTTACGAACTACCAATTTGTTGATAATATTTTTGAAATGTATTTAATAATATTTTTTTGTGCTGTGACTCTAGAAAATCCTATCCTATCTTGTCCTATCCTACTAATATTTTAAAGGTGAAAGTTTGTGTGTGTGAGTGTGTAATTGTATAAGTATGTAAGTGTGTTTGTTACTCTTTCACGCTCAAACGGCTGGATTGATTTTAATGAAATTTGGTACCAAAACGGTATATACCTTGAATTCAAAAATAGGCTACTTTTGATCCCGGTATTCCCACAGAAACGGGAACTATTCACCGCGGGTAAAGCCGCGGGGCACAACTAGTAGGGACTTCATATATTTCTACAGTATTCCCAAAAAAACAGACAAAAAATGTAATCGCTCAAAGTTAGGCCTGTCACTTTGTACATTATTCAGTAGAGATAGCAATTCTTTTAGCATTGTCTTGTTCAAGTAGATATTTTGTATAATAGCAAGGATAAAATATTTATAAGGATAAGATCCAGTTTCAAAAATTCAAAATTCAAAATGTATTTATTCAGTACGATCGTTTATAGACCACTTTGACATGTCACGTTCTTAAAACTAGGTGATTCTACTGCCTGTTCCAACGCGACTCCCTACACCAGGGGAAGAATCAGGCAAGAACCTGGTGGTGTGGGCCTAGCTTTTTTTTCAGCGGACCAATCTTAATACTAAGTAGTGTCTCTGCCAGTCCTCTCTGCCAGTCCCTCATTAGGCGTCTAGCTCGGCCCTAGGATCGGAGTGACTGGAGAAAGTGAGGGGAGGCCTTTACCTAACAATAGGACAGTATAGGCAAGCACTATCACTATCTCTAAGGGTCAGATAAAAACTCAAGAACTCTTTATAATAATTTATTTAACAGACTTCATCAAATGAAATTACAACATCCTTGAGCAAATCAACACAGAACATGAAACTCGATCGTATAAAATTTATTCGTAAGTAAACAACCAAATAACTAGTCTATACTACTTTATGAATAAAACATTTACATCAAATTATATAGTTCAGAATACGATTCACTAACAAGGTTATTTCTTTTTTACAATATATTGTCTACATAGGTTAGCTTAGAATCTACCCGTTGAGTTGGTAGTTAATTTTATGTACAAAATAAATATTTAAGGCCCGTATTTAGAAACTCTAGTAAAGGAATGAAACGTAGATTAATCGTATTTCGATTGACACAATAATTTATTCTTGAATCCAATTATGGGGCCCGAGAAGTTGCCAGTGAAACTAAAAGGACTTCTTTATAAATCCAATCATTTTAAAAGTAATTTATTACAATCAAATTTTGATTTAATATTGAAAATTAAATTTAATAAACAATTTCTTGATGAAGGTATTAATTATATCATTTATTAATTAACCTAAACATTGTTATACTTATATTTAATACTAATCGCAAAAACGCAACATAAGAATAGAATAGAATAGAATGTCTTTATTTGCTTGAAACAGGTACAAACAGGTACAAACAGGTACATAACAACAACACTGACCGGGATGTAGGTATAACGTAGTGCTTGAGATTGTTGAGACAGAGTAGGCTTGCAATCACCACTTAGATATCCAGGTATCTTATGCACGAATACTGAAACGATACTCAATATAAGTGGTGCCTAAATATAACATTTTTTTACGTTTTTCAATCTGACAAATCTGACGGCGTCAACGGGCGTCTCAAATGGTTAATACGCTCTCAAATATTTAAGTAGCGTTTCAGTATTTTGAGGTTAGACCATCTCAGTCTAGTCTGCCTTATTCAAAGAAAGTACATTATAATCACTTTTATTAATATTATGTTAATGTGTTCTTTACTCAAGCCTTTACATCTTTTACCAAATGATATTTACAGCGTAATCAGGAGGCAATATTGGCCTACGCTTAACGGGACACTGTAGTGCCTGGGACATTGTTCTGATGAAATAGACTTGCCTAGCTTCAAACCATTTACTCGGTTTAGCCGTGTTGTATGTGTAAAGTACGTTTGTATTTAAATTAAAAAATATAATAGTTAATGTCGTTTTTTCTTATTTATTGTATATGGCTACCAGAAAAAAGTAATAAGGCCAGTTTGTAAACAAAATTATTTTCAGGTATTATTGCAAATATTTTATAAACTTGATCATAATTAAATAGTATTGGCACATTTATGTGCTGTTATATTTTGTCAAAAAATCACATAAATTAGGTAGGTACCTATGTACTCGTACCGCGGTATATTAACTACCTTTAGGGCTTTTTGGAAACTTCTTCTATTCTAGTAAAACATACTTTTTAATAGTATTCTTTTGGCTAACTTTTCTACTAAATTCTACAGATCACACGATTTATTACAAGAACATTTATTAGTAGTTTAAGTAATTATATTACACAATTATATACACTCTTTTACATAAATAGGTTATTATTTAATTAATAGGTAGGTAGGTCTATAAATTACATTTTATTTATTACTTTATAATGACTGACAGACTATTCGTTGTGTTCTTATTTGAATTCAACAAAAACCTAGTAATTATATATATCTGTAATTCATTAATTCATTCGAGTCAATGGCGCTCAGACCAAATTTGATTTGTATCATACTGACAATGTTATTCTGGTAACTAACAGGTAAACGGGCTATAAAAATTGCATCTTGTCGGCAATTTTATTGAGCAATATAGCTCAGTAGCGTAATTTTCAGTTTGAGTCACTATTCTAAGTTAAAGGTAATTGATGATTTAGTTACACCAATTCCGATTCGACAATGAATGTACACAAATATTAAATTGCTATAATGAACCAACGTACACTCAGGTTTTTACATTAAAATAATAGGTACCTATATTTTTTTTTTAATGTAATTATCTCACAAATTTCGTGACAAAGATAATGTATATTTGTATTAATATTATAACATTTTTATTAGAACAAATATAATGATTTAAATAAGTAAATTATTTATGTCTTCACATTAGTATTTCCTTTTGTTATATATTCAGAATGCTTTTTTAAATTATTTCAAAATGGCTTACCTACTTGAATGACTGCCATGAAATGTCATCGTGAAAGAATTGACGCAAAAGTAAAAAAAAATAATGATAATATTATTATAAATTATGAAAATATCCTGGATTTCATGAAAATGAATTGTCCTAAAACAATCATCAAATAAATAACTGAATTGTCATTTACGAAATCCATATTATCTAGGAACTTAATGTTAATTCTAAATCTTATTAAAAATCTTATTTACAATCTGCAAGTCCGTGTAGACAGCTCGACGGGCCGGCATCATCGCACGATTTCTCTGAAAAATTTCATGAGCATTTAACAATAGCTGTCAGGAACGAAAGACGGGATATATTTCATTAAGTTTATAACGAAAGGAATGGATATTTGGTTCCTATGTTTTTATCTATCGTTATGTATAATAATTATTATAGGGCTTTCTGAGTTTGGACAAATCATACTATCACCCATACTAATAGTATAAATGTGAAAGTAACTCTGTCTGTCTGTTACCTTTAACGCCTTAACATCTGAACAGATTACGATAAAATTTGGCAAGGATATAGATTGCATTCCATCATAATGATGGTATCATCAGTACCATTATTACGTGACTGCGGAACGCAGCGAATACCTCAAAGGTGTTCTAAAATATGCCCCTTTAGCTAAGTTACAATTATATAATACCCTTGAATAGACAAAAAGGTATAACAGTTCGTTTAATCATGGTTTAAAAATCAAAGAGGCCTTACAATGCTTTTGAAAACAGAAAAAAACTAAACCTGCTTTGCCTCTACCCTAGTTACATTTTACAATCTACATTTAAATCGCTTTAGAGTAGAAACGAAGAAAAAATTATAAGAATTGACATTCCTTGATGAAAACTGGGGCGATCAGAAATGACAAATCTGTCAATTTCTAATACATTTTTGTTCGTTTCTATTCTACAGCGATTGTAGATGTCGATTGCATTATTAATGACTGAAAAAGGAAAATGTAATGAGAATATCAAAGTACAAAAGAGCAATGGAAGACAATGATGATAATTATAATATTAGTCAAGTAAACATTCATTTTCTAACAATGAAGATAAACCAAATTAATATTGTAGGACAAATTGCTGATATCATTTAACTTTCAACTGAGTAAACAATTATAGTCTGTAATCAAATGACTGATAAAATAGTTGCATTAATTAACAAATTATATTATACCTGATTGTAATGTTACATTATTATCATTGCGCATCATTATCTATACCTACATAATAATTATAAATATACATACTACATAGACAACTACAACAACAACTACAAGATACATACTATAATCGCTTTAGCATAGAAACAAATAAAGATGCAGATTAGGTTTTGACATTCAATGACAAAACTCAAGCAATTAGAGATATCAAATCATAGAAACAGTGATGAAAACGCATGATTTTTGAACGAATAACTTCGATGATAGAAAAGAAGTGTTTGTCACTTGACTGCAATCTAAATGACATTGTTGAATAAACATTTAGAGACTTTTTGACGGGAATCTAAGAAGTCATGTTGTCATAGTGTTTTAGTGAATGTTAATGTGTAATAATGGTGGATTATTAACTGTTGAATGTTCGTGAGCGTATATAAGTGTGGGCAAATGAAACAAAACTGGACATCATTGCTTTTCGAGTTCTCAAAAGTCCGTGTAATGCTTCAGTAAATACCCACATTTACTGACTTTGACTTCTTTACTGACTTGAATTATAATGACCATGGTAGTAAAATAGACTAAATCCGTGGCACAAGCCGTGCGAAGCCAAAATAAAAAGAAGAAAAAGAATAAACATATATTTATTTATTGTACAATAATGAGGCAAGAGCAGTGTCTGGACCGTAGCAAGTGGAGATCCGTGGTCTCTACTGGGAAAGAAGGGTCATTTTATGGATGTGTGTATACTATTGTTATTTGGCCACTTGCTCTTACGAACGAACGAACGAACGATTGTTTAATAAACACGTATTTGCTAAATACGAGTACCTACACACCTTAGTATCTGACGGATGGTAAACGTAGAACATAAGCATAGGATTGTCACCAGCGTTGATGCTTCCACAGCACCTGTGGACAATGAAAATAAGTTTAGTATCGTATATAGCATTTTAACCTTTCGTATGTCAACTTATATATAATAAGACCTTTAAACAAAATAACGTTATCTCATAGTTACATATTTACTTAAAATCAATTGTCTACAGCTATTTTAACCTGTACAAAGGAGGATGTTGAGTTATGATATTTTAGTAGTGGCAATTCGGAGTGTCGCAAAAGCTAAACTAAACTAACTAAAATTAGTGCCATCCTTTTTATTCCCGTTGCTATGAGAGGGACGGCAACATTTTTAGTTAGTTAAATTTAGCTTTTGCGATGTTCCGAATTGCCAATATTATAGCGTTTAACCACCAACTAAAAGTGTACCGATAAGTAAACTTTTAGTAAGATTTAAGGGTATGAGTTGTTTTGGATTTCGTTGTAGAATCAAATGGTTTGAATGTTTTAAACAAAAACGAGTTCCAAATACCGACATAGGCTAAAAAATATACTCGGGAGACTAACCAATAAGTATTGACCTTTGGAACCTCTTGGTTTGGTGACTAAATAATAAATAAATATCCTTGGACATTCCACACGGGGTCATCTTACTACTTAATGCATGTGTTTTGGTAATTGATAAATATTTATATAAATATTTATTTGTAAAAACATACATTATCATGCTATTTGAATTTAATTTAATTTATCATAACAAATTAACACATAACGGAACGAAGTGTCTTAGTCAAATGTGAACGAACTCTACATCAAATAGATACAAAAAAATCATCACACAAAAATACCGTTATCTCAATGATATTCTAAATATATTCGGTTTGGGTAAAACATTCCATATACCCAATTATCTTGGTAGTGTCACAAGGCAAACGAATGGAAAAATGCTCTGATATCTTCCAACCACATGTTACCGAAGGATCTTTATTAAATAAACTCGATCAAATGAACAATGGATTTGGGTCACAAGAAGGGTATTAGGGAATAGGGACGTACTACATAGTTTTTTGGAACTCCAAAACCGTTATGACATTTTCAGAATGTATTTTAGTAAATGTATTTTTAAGTTATCTTCTGCAAAATGTGGGCATGTACCAAATGTTCATTTGGACAACTGACTAACCCCTTAGACATCTTCAAAGGATCTAAAAGTGCTGAAATATCTAAAAAGAAATGTTTACCACTCCTTGAAAATACATTTACTAAACATTTTTTTATCTTCATAACTATTATAAATACTAGTAGCATAGTATTAAAGCGCTTTGAAAAGTGGTCTCGGCGCCTCTTGCGGTCGCTTGTGGTCGCTTGCGTTTCAAGTTTCTCAAGCGATACCATGTATTATGGTAATGATGATAAAGTTTAAAATTATGACACTAAAACTGCTCACATCTTCCTTGCCATCTCTGTGTATCAACATACACCGAGATGGCAGGGAAGCGGCGAGCAGTTTTAGACAAAAAAAATAGAGTGAGAGCATTGAGATGTATTATAGAGCCACAATCAGACAAATTAAATGTAAACGCCAAAACTCTGCGCACACTACGTAATGCGCAGAGTTTTACTTTTTTGCGTACAAGCGACATTGAACATTAAAACAAACGACATAACGTCTACATTCAAATGTCAAATGTCATTGTAGAACATTGAATTCACACATTTTTTTAGTGTTGTTAGCTATTAGATTGTGACTCTTTAATACATCTCAATGAGTGAGAGTCAACACTTTTAATGTTTTTTTTGTCGAAGTAGCGCCGAGTTTAGCTCATCCCTAGAGAAGCCCTCTAGGGCCGCCCGCGACTTAAAGACATTTCGCTGAACTGTATCGCCGATAGCCGATAGGCTTATTGAAATTAAAATACGATTGCTTTAGGAGGCTTTACGAAACAATCTTGCAAGGAATTACAAAGTCAATGTTTGATTCAAGTTTGGTCTCAAATGAAATTTTAATTAACGTTTTTCAAGTAAAAACAATTCACAGAAATGTTAAAGTTAATTTGAAGATGTGTAATTTTTTTATTCTCCCTTATAACTATGAATAATAAATGCTAATATGAGTTTCTTTATTTTGTTACGTTTCTATCTTTGCTTCAAGCGCATCCCTAAACTTTCCGTTCAGAGGCCCTAGCCATGTTACATTTCGACAATCGCTTTCGATTAGAAACTAAAAAAAATGTATAGGAATTGACATTCAATGACATAAACTCGAGCGATCAGAAATGTCAAATCAAAGGTGTAGCGATGATAGAAATCGAATCGCTTCATAGCGAATGCCGGTTGGCTAGGCACTCAGGACTTTCCGAAATGGTACTAAAACTACACTTCTATCGATCACAACTACTGCAATAGTTCTTATCAACTTTTGAAACTCTTTGCATTTTAAACTATAACAGTTTGTTTTAAGAGTGCTGTTTAAATTGTTTATAAAAGCAAATAGGGATCATTTTGGTCTAAAATATGCCTCACTGCAAGTCATGGTGATTTTTTTTTAAAGAAGTCTTACGAATGTTTTGATAACAGCTTATTCCTAAAACTTAAATTCTTAAATTCTTAAAATATTGTTTTTACAATATGACGTAAAAACATTACGAGTCAGTACTGTTAAGTGTACATGATTTATACTTTTTATCTGTTAAATAACGGCAAGTTTCAGTATTTTAAATGTGATTTCGCTTACTGTGTTAGACGTTCGACATTTCTTAATAATAGGATATCCAAAACCAAAGTAAACAAATCACAAAAATATTACCTACAAGAAAAAAATTGCAAAATAGGCTATGTGCTACTACAATCATACTTCATTCTTACGATATGCATCATATCAAACATTTCCTTTTTTAAATCATTATTCATGAGAAAATTTAAAACATAATTTAAGTACTTTAGCATTATTTCAAACTAAGAATTGAAAACAAAAATTATCAACATATCCTATACATTCACATGCCTGACAACCATTCTATGGTTAAAGACTATTTGAAAACATAATTATCAAAATGTAATCAAATAAATTAAAATTCCTAACATAAGATAATAAGGGCTTAAAACCACATTTCAAGCAAATCATCATCAAACAATGCTGATGACATATATAATTATAAGTAAACAGTATACTAATTGTTGTGTTAGTATGTTGAGGCCAAACGAGAGTAATTTTTTAATCACTATGGAATTTTTTTTAATATACAATTATAGGTAATTGGCCGAGCTTCTTGCTACGTAGTACGTACCTTTTTTAGGAGAGAAATTTAGATCCTAGGCACACCACGTTTTTTGAACGCGCCGTCATTGCGCGTTGGTATCGATACAAACGCGTGGCAAATAAAATTTAGTTGGCAAGCACATTTTCCTCGCAGTGCCTTGGATCAGTTGAGCTGAGATTACTATGATCCTTAGCAATCGTTCGCAACTGGTTATAATTGTATATTGTAAAGTTATGTAAATATGTAGTAGTTTTAGTTTCTGTAAATAAATATAAGTAGATGTTAAAGTATAAGCTACAAAACACGGCGCCGCGCCGATAATAACTTCGTTTTCTTCCTCCATGGTTTTCCCAGATCTAGTAAATCTGACACTTTAAGTATTATTAGCACCTGTTTTCGGGGTTGTAATGTTTATGTGTTTTTCCTCTAGTTTCATAATGGAAATTAAGGGTCGACAAGGGAGCCGTGGCATAAATGGAAGGTATAATTTTGCTAATAAGAATGATGTTGTGCCGTGTCGGCCTAGTCTCTATTTGACGATAGTTTTCGATTTGATGGTTGTGCGTTGGAATCTTGGATGTGTGTCCATTAATAGTACATGAAATTAGTAAATGTATTATTGGTAAACAAAAATATTGAGGAACCGCAACTCGAAATCTCTTGAATCAAATGTTTGGAAAAAGACATTCCAATGACCATGCCTACATTTTTTAACCCTTAACCAATTAAAAAATAAAATGTATGCTACTCTAAATTAAAAAGGATCTCTGTTTTCTAATATGTTGTATTGTTTTTATATAACTGCAAATGTATAACTTTCTAAAAAAGTGAGGCAGATTATAAAATAGCAATCGTGGATTTGAAATTCGTTTGTTAGTTTTCATATTTTATTTTATTTTTAAGTATGTGTAGCAGTTGCTGCCGCACACGAACCCCGCGGCGTCACAGAATACCAGCGCTGCAGCAGCTCTCTGCTGCTGCAGCACACGCTGAGTGGCGACCTATTTTGTGTTTAAATTTAGTTATTTTATGTTTTGTTTTATTTTATTAAGTCACAAAATAAACTTTTTTCTTTTCTATTCTATTCTATTTTTCATTTGTTTTGTTGCCAGTCCCGGGTAATTTATTTTATTTGTTAACAAACACTGCACTCGCATGGTTATTGAACCGATTGGTAAGTCTCTCAATTTGTACACATGAGTAGTTTATGTTAGGTTTCTTTTAAACACAAACAAATGTTATTATAAAAAATATATAAAAATATAAAAAAATTATCATATCTGAGCGCTTCCGTGCTTCAGAGGGCACGTTAAATTGTCGGTCCCGGCTTTTAAAGTCGTTAAGCCACGACGGAGGCCTTAAGGCGGCCTAAAAACTCCGTCATCAGAGTTGGCCACTTGCTCATAGGAACTTACTTACTGTGTGACGATACTGTTATGATTTGAGCACGGTCCTGGTATGGCACAGTTTAGTCGGCAAAGACTCTAAAAGGTAGCATTTTGCTAAATTATTATATTTATTAGGCCAAACTGTATTAATTGGCGTAGATTAGGTACAAAGCTGAACGGTAGATAAAGACCGCATAACAAACAGAAAACCGTTATTTTATGATAAAACAAATACAAGAAGAAAGGAATACACAATAAATACAATTGATATCTCTCTTATCCGCTATACAAGCAAACTCTACAAACAAACCGAGATCAATACACTGCTGGCCACGAAAACGGGTAAAATGAAATAATTTATTGCTGTAATTAGTAACTATAGCAGATTTATAATAATACTAGTTTGCGTGGTGCGCGTGCTGCAAGCAGCACGCGGTTTTCTTTTTCCATGTTTCTGACAGGTAGAGAGACCCTTATAAAATTTTGAGAATCCATAGGAGATATAAAATATTTAATAAACCGCTATGGGAAGCCCTAAATCAGTATGAAAACCCTTTAGGAGCCCTAAAGCATTAAGAAAAAAAAAAAAAGAAAAAAAAAATTCCAAGTCGTCGGCCCTGAGTTACGCTTCACCCACTCGACCTTCGTTACGCTACGGAGGTCGGCGGCTCGCTTCGCTCGCCACCTCCCCCCTCCGCTCCACTCAGGTCTCGTAGGTTCGCTCCACTCAGGACCTCCGACCTGTTTGATGTTTGCGTGGTGCGCGAGCTGCAAGCAGCTCGCGGTATTTTTTTCCAATTTTTGACAAGTAGAGACCCTTAAAAAATTTTGAAAAAAAAAAAAATTAAAAAAAAAAAAATTAAGAAAAAAAAAATTTATGAAAAAAAAAAAAAAAAAAATTAAAAAAAAAAAAAATTAAGAAAAAAAAAATTTTATGAAAAAAAAAAAAAATTAAAAAAAAAAAAAAATTATAAAAAAAAAAATTCCCCTCAAGTCTCCAAGTCGTCGGCCCTGAGTTACGCTCACCCACTCGACCTTCGTTCCGCTACGGGGGTCGGCGGCTCGCTTCGCTCGCCACCTCCCCCTTCCGCTCCACTCAGGTCTCGTAGGTTCGCTCCACTCAGGACCTCCGACGCCTACCCACTATAATATTAGTTCAAACACCTAATGGATATCTCTAACCGTTGTGAAGTTACAGCCCTTTCAATTTTAGGGGAGGTTGGGGAGTGGTGGGGGGAGTTTTGAAAAAATATTTTGTCTAACCAAGTTCCCCTTAATACAAATCTGAAAAAAAATTTGTTCCAAGTCTTAAGGTTTTCGAGATTCGAAAAAGGGGGGGAGAGGGGGGGCAAAGGGGGCAACACTGAAAAAAAATTTTTACTTCCCCGAGCCTCCTCTATCCGATTCCGCAAAAAAAATTGTTCCAAGTCTCTTAGTTTCAGAGATCCTCAAAAGAGGGGGGGGAAGGGGGGCAAAAAGGGGGGGTTTGCGATTTTTCCCGAAGTCACCAGACCTACCTCTATACGAATCCGTCAAAATATATATACCTCCCCATCCACCAACAGGGAGAACAATTCTGTCAGTCAGTCAGTGGTAGTCTAAGTTTATATATTATAACTAGTTTGCGTGGTGCGCGTGCTGCAAGCAGCACGCGGTTTTCTTTTTCCATGTTTCTGACAGGTAGAGAGACCCTTATAAAATTTTGAGAATCCATAGGAGATTAAAAATATTTAATAAACCGCTATGGGAAGCCCTAAATCAGTATGAAAACCCTTTAGGAGCCCTTAGCCATTAAGAAAAAAAAAAAAAGAAAAAAATTTACCAAGTCGTCGGCCCTGAGTTACGCTCACCCACTCGACCTTCGTTACGCTACGGGGGTCGGCGGCTCGCTTCGCTCGCCTCCTCCCCCCTCCGCTCCACTCAGGTCTCGTAGGTTCACTCCACTCAGGACCTCCGACCTGTTTGATGTTTGCGTGGTGCGCGAGCTGCAAGCAGCTCGCGGTATTTTTTTCCTATTTTTGACAAGTAGAGACCCTTATAAAATTTCGAAAAAAAAAAATTTAAGAAAAAAAAATTTAAGAAAAAAAAATTTAAGAAAAAAAAATTTAAGAAAAAAAAAAATTATGAAAAAAAAAAAAAAAAAAAAATTAAAAAAAAAAAAAAAAAAAAAAATTTAAGAAAAAAAAAAATGTATGAAAAAAAAATATTATTCTCAAGTTTCCAAGTCCAAACCCCATACAATTTGTCCCAAGGGGGATCCTCAAAAGGGGGGGGAAGGGGGGCAAAAAGGGGGGGTTTGGGATTTTTCCCCAACTCACCAGACCTACCCCTATACGAATCCATCAAAATATACCCACCTCCCCATCCACCATCATGGAGAACAATTATGTCAATGAGTGAGTGAGTCAGTCAGTGAATCAGTCAGTGGTAGTTTAGGTTTATATATTATAACTAGTTTGCGTGGTGCGCGTGCTGCAAGCAGCACGCGGTTTTCTTTTTCCATGTTTCTGACAGGTTGAGAGTACCCTTTTAAAATTTTGAGAATCCATAGGAGATTTAAAATATTTTATAAACCGCTATGGGAAGCCCTAAATCAGTATGAAAACCCTTTAGGAGCCCTTAGCCATTAAGAAAAAAAAAAAAAAGAAAAAAATTTACCAAGTCGTCGGCCCTGAGTTACGCTCACCCACTCGACCTTCGTTACGCTACGGGGGTCGGCGGCTCGCTTCGCTCGCCTCCTCCCCCCTCCGCTCCACTCAGGTCTCGTAGGTTCGCTCCACTCAGGACCTCCGACGCCTACCCACTATAATATTTGTTCAAACACCTAATGGATATCTCCAACCGTTGTGAAGTTACAGCTCTTTCAATTTTAGGGGAGGTTGGGGAGGGGGGGGGGGTGAGTTTTGAAAAAATATTTCGACTAATTAAGTTCCCCTTTACAAGAATCTGAAAAAAAAATTGTTCCAAGTCTTAAGGCTTTCGAGATCCGCAAAAGGGGGGGAGAGGGGGGGCAAAGGGGGCAACACTGAAAAAAAATTTTTACTTCCCCGAGCCTCCTCTATCCGATTCCGCAAAAAACAAAAATTACGGGTCTCGTAGTTTCCGAGATCCTCAATAGGGGGGGGGGAAGGGGGGCAAAAAGGGGGGGTTTGGGATTTTTCCCCAACTCACCCGAGTTACTTGTTTATGAATCTGTCTAAATATACCCACCTCCCCATCCACCATCAGGGAGAACAATGATGTCAATGAGTCAGTCAGTGAGTGAGTGGTAGTCTAAGTTTATATATTATAACTAGTTTGCGTGGTGCGCGTGCTGCAAGCAGCACGCGGTTTTCTTTTTCCATGTTTCTGACAGGTAGAGAGACCCTTATAAAATTTTGAGAATCCATAGGAGATTTAAAATATTTAATAAACCGCTATGGGAACCCCTAAATCAGTATGAAAACCCTTTAGGAGCCCTAAACCATTAAGAAAAAAAAAAAAAGAAAAAAATTAACCAAGTCGTCGGCCCTGAGTTACGCTCACCCACTCGACCTTCGTTACGCTACGGGGGTCGGCGGCTCGCTTCGCTCGCCACCTCCCCCCTCCGCTCCACTCAGGTCTCGTAGGTTCGCTCCACTCAGGACCTCCGACGCCTACCTACTATAATATTAGTCCAAACACCTAATGGATATCTCTAACCGTTGTGAAGTTACAGCTCTTTCAATTTTAGGGGAGGTTGGGGAGGGGGGGGGGGAGTTTTGAAAAAATATTTTGTCTAACTAAGTTCCCCTTAATACAAATCTGAAAAAAAATTTGTTCCAAGTCTTAAGGCTTTCGAGATCCGCAAAAGGGGGGGAGAGGGGGGGCAAAGGGGGCAACACTGAAAAAAATTTTTACTTCCCCGAGCCTCCTCTATCCGATTCCGCAAAAAACAAAAATTACGGGTCTCGTAGTTTCCGAGATCCTCAATAGGGGGGGGGGAAGGGGGGCAAAAAGGGGGGGTTTGGGATTTTTCCCCAACTCACCCGAGTTACTTGTTTACGAATCTGTCAAAATATACCCACCTCCCCATCCACCATCAGGGAGAACAATGATGTCAATGAGTCAGTCAGTGAGTCAGTGGTAGTCTAAGTTTATATATTATAACTAGTTTGCGTGGTGCGCGTGCTGCAAGCAGCACGCGGTTTTCTTTTTCCATGTTTCTGACAGATGGTAATACCCTTCTAAAATTTTGAGAATCCATAGGAGATTTAAAATATTTAATAAACCGCTATGGGAAGCCCTAAATCAGTATGAAAACCCTTTAGGAGCCCTAAACCATTAAGAAAAAAAAAAAAAGAAAAAAAAATCCCATGTCGTCGGCCCTGAGTTACGCTTCACCCACTCGACCTTCGTTACGCTACGGAGGTCGGCGGCTCGCTTCGCTCGCCTCCTCCCCCCTCCGCTCCACTCAGGTCTCGTAGGTTCGCTTCACTCAGGACCTCCGACGCCTACCTACTATAATATTTGTCCAAACACCTAATGGATATCTCTAACCGTTGTGAAGTTACAGCCCTTTCAATTTTAGGGGAGGTTGGGGAGGGGGGGGGGGTGAGTTTTGAAAAAATATTTTGTCTAACCAAGTTCCCCTTAATACAAATCTGAAAAAAAATTTGTTCCAAGTCTTAAGGTTTTCGAGATTCGAAAAAGGGGGGGAGAGGGGGGGCAAAGGGGGCAACACTGAAAAAAAATTTTTACTTCCCCGAGCCTCCTCTATCCGATTCCGCAAAAAAAATTGTTCCAAGTCTTAAGGTGCTCGAGATTCTAAAAAGGGGGGGGGGAAGGGGGGCAAAAAGGGGGGGTTTGCGATTTTTCCCGAAGTTTCCAGACGTACCTCTATACGAATCCGTAAAAATATACCTACCTCCCCATCCACCAACAGGGAGAACAATTCTGTCAGTCAGTGAGTGAGTGGTAGTCTAAGTTTATATATTATAACTAGTTTGCGTGGTGCGCGTGCTGCAAGCAGCACGCGGTTTTCTTTATCCATGTGTTTGACAGGTAGGTTTACCCTTTTAAAATTTTGAGAATCCATAGGAGATTTAAAATATTTAATAAACCGCTATGGGAAGCCCTAAATCAGTATGAAAACCCTTTAGGAGCCCTAAAGCATTAAGAAAAAAATATAAGAAAAAAAAATCCCATGTCGTCGGCCCTGAGTTACGCTTCACCCACTCGACCTTCGTTACGCTACGGAGGTCGGCGGCTCGCTTCGCTCGCCACCTCCCCCCTCCGCTCCACTCAGGTCTCGTAGGTTCGCTCCACTCAGGACCTCCGACCTGTTTGATGTTTGCGTGGTGCGCGAGCTGCAAGCAGCTCGCGGTATTTTTTTCCTATTTTTGACATGTAGAGACCCTTATAAAATTTTGAAAAAAAAAAATTTAAGAAAAAAAAAATTAAGAAAAAAAAAATTTATGTAAAAAAAAAAAAAAAAAAAAAAAAAAAAATTTAAGAAAAAAAAAAATTATAAAAAAAAAATATTACCCTCAAGTTTCCAAGTCGTCGGCCCTGAGTTACGCTCACCCACTCGACCTTCGTTACGCTACGGGGGTCGGCGGCTCGCTTCGCTCGCCACCTCCCCCCTCCGCTCCACTCAGGTCTCGTAGGTTCGCTCCACTCAGGACCTCCGACGCCTACCCACTATAATATTTGTTCAAACACCTAATGGATATCTCTAACCGTTGTGAAGTTACAGCTCTTTCAATTTTAGGGGAGGTTGGGGAGGGGGGGGGGAGTTTTGAAAAAATATTTTGTCTAACCAAGTTCCCCTTAATACAAATCTGAAAAAAAATTTGTTCCAAGTCTTAAGGCTTTCGAGATCCGTAAAAGGGGGGGAGAGGGGGGGCAAAGGGGGCAACACTGAAAAAAAATTTTTACTTCCCCGAGCCTCCTCTATCCGATTCCGCAAAAAACAAAAATTACGGGTCTCTTAGTTTCCGAGATCCTCAAAAGGGGGGGGGCAAGGGGGGCAAAAAGGGGGGGTTTGGGATTTTTCCCCAACTCACCCGAGTTACTTGTTTATGAATCTGTCAAAATATACCCACCTCCCCATCCACCATCATGGAGAACAATTATGTCAATGAGTCAGTGAGTCAGTGAATCAGTGGTAGTTTAAGTTTATATATTATAACTAGTTTGCGTGGTGCGCGTGCTGCAAGCAGCACGCGGTTTTCTTTTTCCATGTTTCTGACAGGTAGAGAGACCCTTATAAAATTTTGAGAATCCATAGGAGATTAAAAATATTTAATAAACCGCTATGGGAAGCCCTAAATCAGTATGAAAACCCTTTAGGAGCCCTAAAACATTCATCCAAGTCGTCGGCCCTGAGTTACGCTCACCCACTCGACCTTCGTTACGCTACGGGGGTCGGCGGCTCGCTTCGCTCGCCACCTCCCCCCTCCGCTCCACTCAGGTCTCGTAGGTTCGCTCCACTCAGGACCTCCGACGCCTACCTACTATAATATTTGTCCAAACACCTAATGGATATCTCTAACCGTTGTGAAGTTACAACCCTTTCAATTTTAGGGGAGGTTGGGGAGGGAGGGGGGGAGTTTTAAAAAAATATTTCGACTATCTAGATGCCCCTTGTTAAAAATGTGAAAAAAAATTTGTTCCAAGTCTCATAACTTCCGAGATTCGCAAAAGGGGGGGAGAGTGGGGGCAAAGGGGGCAACACTGAAAAAAAATTTTTACTTTCCCGAGCCTCCTCTATCCGATTCCGCAAAAAAAATTGTTCCAAGTCTCTTAGTTTCCGAGATCCTCAATAGGGGGGGGGGAAGGGGGGCAAAAAGGGGGGGTTTGCGATTTTTCCCGAAGTCACCAGACCTACCTCTATACGAATCCGTCAAAATATACATACCTCCCCATCCACCAACAGGGAGAACAATTCTGTCAGTCAGTGAGTCAGTGAGTGGTAGTCTAAGTTTATATATTATAACTAGTTTGCGTGGTGCGCGAGCTGCGAGCAGCTCGCGGTTTTCTTTATCCATGTTATTGACAGGTGGTAGCTACCCTTTAAAAATTTTGAGAATCCATAGGAGATTAAAAATATTTAATAAACCGCTATGGGAAGCCCTAAATCAGTATGAAAACCCTTTAGGAGCCCTAAAGCATTATGAAAAAAAAAAAAAGAAAAAAAAATCCCATGTCGTCGGCCCTGAGTTACGCTTCACCCACTCGACCACTCCACTCAGGACCTCCGACCTGTTTGATGTTTGCGTGGTGCGCGAGCTGCAAGCAGCTCGCGGTATTTTTTTCCTATTTTTGACAAGTAGACCCTTAAACAATTTTGAAAAAAAAAAAAAATTAAAAAAAAAAAAATTAAGAAAAAAAAAATTAAAAAAAAAAAAAAAAAAAAATTAAAAAAAAAATTTGGAAAAAAAAAAAAAATTTAAAAAAAAAATATTACCCTCAAGTTTCCAAGTCGTCGGCCCTGAGTTACGCTCACCCACTCGACCTTCGTTACGCTACGAGGGTCGGCGGCTCGCTTCGCTCGCCACCTCCCCCCTCCGCTCCACTCAGGTCTCGTAGGTTCGCTCCACTCAGGACCTCCGACGCCTACCCACTATAATATTTGTTCAAACACCTAATGGATATCTCTAACCGTTGTGAAGTTACAGCTCTTTCAATTTTAGGGGAGGTTGGGGAGGGGGGGGGGAGTTTTGAAAAAATATTTTGTCTAACCAAGTTCCCCTTAATACAAATCTGAAAAAAAATTTATTCCAAGTCTTAAGGTTTTCGAGATTCGAAAAAGGGGGGGAGAGGGGGGGCAAAGGGGGCAACACTGAAAAAAAATTTTTACTTCCCCGAGCCTCCTCTATCCGATTCCGCAAAAAACAAAAATTACGGGTCTCGTAGTTTCCGAGATCCTCAAAAGGGGGGGGGGAGGGGGGGCAAAAAGGGGGGGTTTGGGATTTTTCCTTAACTCACCCGAGTTACTTGTTTACGAATCTGTCAAAATATACCCACCTCCCCATCCACCATCATGGAGAACAATTATGTCAATGAGTCAGTGAGTCAGTGAATCAGTGGTAGTTTAAGTTTATATATTATAAAATAACTAGTTTGCGTGGTGCGCGAGCTGCGAGCAGCTCGCGGTTTTCTTTATCCATGTTATTGACAGGTAGGTTTACCCTTTTAAAATTTAGAGAATATATTGGAGATGTAAAATATTTAATAAACCGCTATGGGAAGCCCTAAATCAGTATGAAAACCCTTTAGGAGCCCTAAACCATTAAGAAAAAAAAAAAAAGAAAAAAATTAACCAAGTCGTCGGCCCTGAGTTACGCTCACCCACTCGACCTTCGTTACGCTACGGGGGTCGGTGGCTCGCTTCGCTCGCCACCTCCCCCCTTCGCTCCACTCCGGTCTCGTAGGTTCGCTCCACTCAGGACCTCCGACCTGTTTGATGTTTGCGTGGTGCGCGAGCTGCAAGCAGCTCGCGGTATTTTTTTCCTATTTTTGACAGGAAGAGACCCTTATAGAATTTTGAAAAAAAAAAAAAAAAAAATTAGAGAAAAAAAAAATTTGGTAAAAAAAAATTTATGAAAAAAAAAAAAAAAAAAAAAAAAATTATGAAAAAAAAAAAAAAAAAAAAAAAAATTTAAGAAAAAAAAAATTTATAAAAAAAAAAGTTACCCCTTAAGTTTCCAAGTCGTCGGCCCTGAGTTACGCTCACCCACTCGACCTTCGTTACGCTACGGGGGTCGGCGGCTCGCTTCGCTCGCCACCTCCCCCCTCCGCTCCACTCAGGTCTCGTAGGTTCGCTCCACTCAGGACCTCCGACGCCTACCCACTATAATATTTGTTCAAACACCTAATGGATATCTCTAACCGTTGTGAAGTTACAGCTCTTTCAATTTTAGGGGAGGTTGGGGAGGGGGGGGGGGGAGTTTTGAAAAAATATTTTGTCTAACCAAGTTCCCCTTAATACAAATCTGAAAAAAAATTTGTTCCAAGTCTTAAGGTTTTCGAGATTCGAAAAAGGGGGGGAGAGGGGGGGCAAAGGGGGCAACACTGAAAAAAAATTTTTACTTTCCCGAGCCTCCTCTATCCGATTCCGCAAAAAACAAAAATTACGGGTCTCGTAGTTTCCGAGATCCTCAATAGGGGGGGGGGAGGGGGGGCAAAAAGGGGGGGTTTGGGATTTTTCCCCAACTCACCCGAGTTACTTGTTTATGAATCTGTCAAAATATACCCACCTCCCCATCCACCATCATGGAGAACAATTATGTCAATGAGTGAGTCAGTCAGTGAATCAGTGGTAGTTTAAGTTTATATATTATAATAACTAGTTTGCGTGGTGCGCGTGCTGCAAGCAGCACGCGGTTTTCTTTTTCCATGTGTTTGATAGGTGGGAGCTACCCTTTAAAAATTTTGAGAATCCATAGGAGATTAAAAATATTCAATAAACCGCTATGGGAAGCCCTAAATCAGTATGAAAACCCTTTAGGAGCCCTAAAGCATTAAGAAAAAAAAAAAAAGAAAAAAAAAAACCAAGTCGTCGGCCCTGAGTTACGCTTCACCCACTCGACCTTCGTTACGCTACGGAGGTAGGCGGCTCGCTTCGCTCGCCACCTCCCCCCTCCGCTCCACTCAGGTCTCGTAGGTTCGCTCCACTCAGGACCTCCGACCTGTTTGATGTTTGCGTGGTGCGCGAGCTGCAAGCAGCTCGCGGTATTTTTTTCCTATTTTTGACAGGAAGAGACCCTAATACAATTTTGAAAAAAAAAAAAAAAATTTAAGAAAAAAAAAATTAAGAAAAAAAAAATTTATGAAAAAAAAAAAAAAAAATTAAAAAAAAAAAAAAAAAAAAATTCTTATAAAAAAAAAAATTACCCTAAGTTTCCAAGTCGTCGGCCCTGAGTTACGCTCACCCACTCGACCTTCGTTACGCTACGGGGGTCGGCGGCTCGCTTCGCTCGCCACCTCCCCCCTCCGCTCCACTCAGGTCTCGTAGGTTCGCTCCACTCAGGACCTCCGACGCCTACCTACTATAATATTTGTTCAAAAACCTAATGGATATCTCTAACCGTTGTGAAGTTACAGCCCTTTCAATTTTAGGGGAGGTTGGGGAGGGGGTGGGAAAAGTTTTGAAATTTTTTTCGACCAACCACCTGCCCCTTTACAAGAATCTGAAAAAAAAAATGATCCAAGTCTCTTAACTTCCGAGATCCGCAAAAGGGGGGGAGAGTGGGGGCAAAGGGGGCAACACTGAAAAAAAATTTTTACTTCCCCGAACCTCCTCAATACGAATCTGTAAAAAAAAAAGTTGCAAGTCTTAAGGTTTCCGAGATACGAAAAAGGGGGGGGGGAAGGGGGGCAAAAAGGGGGGGTTTGGGATTTTTCCCCAACTCACCAGACCTACCCCTATACGAATCCATCAAAATATACCCACCTCCCCATCCACCATCATGGAGAACAATTATGTCAATGAGTCAGTGAGTCAGTGAATCAGTGGTAGTTTAAGTTTATATATTATAACTAGTTTGCGTGGTGCGCGTGCTGCAAGCAGCACGCGGTTTTCTTTTTCCATGTTTCTGACAGGTAGAGAGACCCTTATAAAATTTTGAGAATCCATAGGAGATGTAAAATATTTAATAAACCGCTATGGGAAGCCCTAAATCAGTATGAAAACCCTTTAGGAGCCCTAAACCATTAAGAAATAAAAGAAAAAAGAAAAAAAAATCCAAGTCGTCGGCCCTGAGTTACGCTTCACCCACTCGACCTTCGTTACGCTACGGAGGTCGGCGGCTCGCTTCGCTCGCCACCTCCCCCCTCCGCTCCACTCAGGTCTCGTAGGTTCGCTCCACTCAGGACCTCCGACCTGTTTGATGTTTGCGTGGTGCGCGAGCTGCAAGCAGCTCGCGGTATTTTTTCCTATTTTTGACAGGAAGAGACCCTTAGAAAATTTTGAAAAAAAAAAAAAAAAAAAAATTTAAGAAAAAAAAATTTAAGAAAAAAAAAAAATTAAAAAAAAAAAAAATTAAAAAAAAAAAAAATTAAAAAAAAAAAATTAAAAAAAAAAAATTATGAAAAAAAAATATTACCCTCAAGTTTCCAAGTCCAAACCCCATACAATTTGTCCCAAGGGGGATCCTCAAAAGGGGGGGGAAGGGGGGCAAAAAGGGGGGGTTTGGGATTTTTCCCCAACTCACCAGACCTACCTCTATACGAATCCATCAAAATATACCCACCTCCCCATCCACCATCATGGAGAACAATTATGTCAATGAGTGAGTCAGTCAGTCAGTGAATGAGTCAGTGGTAGTTTAAGTTTATATATTATAACTAGTTTGCGTGGTGCGCGTGCTGCAAGCAGCACGCGGTTTTCTTTTTCCATGTTTCTGACAGATGGTAATACCCTTCTAAAATTTTGAGAATCCATAGGAGATGTAAAATATTTAATAAACCGCTATGGGAAGCCCTAAATCAGTATGAAAACCCTTTAGGAGCCCTAAGTAGGTATAAAGAAAAAAAAAAAAAAAAATCCATGTCGTCGGCCCTGAGTTACGCTTCACCCACTCGACCTTCGTTACGCTACGGAGGTCGGCGGCTCGCTTCGCTCGCCACCTCCCCCCTCCGCTCCACTCAGGTCTCGTAGGTTCGCTCCACTCAGGACCTCCGACCTGTTTGATGTTTGCGTGGTGCGCGAGCTGCAAGCAGCTCGCGGTATTTTTTTCCTATTTTTGACAAGTAGACCCTTATAAAATTTCGAAAAAAAAAAATTTAAGAAAAAAAAATTTAAGAAAAAAAAATTCAAGAAAAAAAAATTTATGAAAAAAAAAAAAAAATTTAAAAAAAAAAAATTAAAAAAAAAAATTAAAAAAAAAAAATTTAAGAAAAAAAAAAAATTTATGAAAAAAAAATATTACCCTCAAGTTTCCAAGTCCAAACCCCATACAATTTGTCCCAAGGGGGATCCTCAAAAGGGGGGGGAAGGGGGGCAAAAAGGGGGGGTTTGGGATTTTTCCCCAACTCACCAGACCTACCTCTATACGAATCCATCAAAATATACCCACCTCCCCATCCACCATCATGGAGAACAATTATGTCAATGAGTGAGTGAATGAGTCAGTGAGTGAGTCAGTGGTAGTTTAGGTTTATATATTATAATATCTTCTTCTTCTTCTTAGCCACATTCAACCCTATGGGTGTAGGCGTCCTTCATATTATGCCATTCTCTTCGGTTTTGTGCAGTTTCCATCCATTTCACTCCAGCTGTTCTTTTGATGTCATCGTACCAACGCATTTGCGGCCTGCCTCTTGGACGTGTTTCATCCCATGCACCACGAGCCTGGCGACATGACCAGCCCATTGCCACTTAAGTTTCGCAATTCGTTTGATGGCATCTGTGGCTTTGGTTTGTTCCCTAAGCCAGTATAGTTTCTTTTACAGTCCCTTAGTGTGATTCCTACCATCTTCCTTTCGATTGATCTCTGGGTGACTCTGAGCTTTGTGTGTCTTTTGTATAATAATAATATATAATAGCAAGTAAGTATGAGCAAGTGGCAAACTCTGGTGACGGAGTTTTTAAAACTACAGATCTCCGTTATGGCTCAATGACTTTAAAAGCCGGGACCGACAATTTAACGTGCTCATCCATTAGCATTCCCGGTCACTCATCCAAGTTGTGACCGCTCAGAACGTTCCTAAACTTCAAACTTTCGATGCAAAAAGTACATTGATGCACGGCAGGATTCCATTTCAATTAAAATTTAAGGTTACTTAAATAAATAAATATTATTTTATTATAGTTAATTTTTGTTTGCTTATCTAACCAGCTTATCGGATCATTAACTAGATGTAATGCTAAACTTGTTATTCTTCACTATTATTATTATATATTTCACTAGCTAGGTAGTAAAATACCCTAAAAATATAAACAATTTTTTTATGTTTTTACCATTTTCTATTTTTTTACCAAAGGCCTAGCAAACACAAAGGCTATTCAAATATTTGACGAAACAGTAATACAGACACAAAGGCTAATAAAAAAGTAACAGAAGTAAAAAATCAAATATACTAGTTCATTTAATCCAATAAAAGTAATTCAGGTGGACGAATAGCATTCAATCTGTAAATTCAATTTATTGGACAGAATTTTTACGCACTTTTTTACGCTATAGTAGAACTTGTTAATGTACTTTGAGCAACACAACTTTTCATTTACCGTGTTCAGCAGTGTACATAACGATCATCATCTAACATAATAACCGATAATTCTCCTGAAACCATTCGTATTATTTGGAATAGAGCAAACTTCAGAAATAGACCCTTATCTATTTACCACATTTGTCTACATTCGCGGAAACGAGAACGGCACTTTCCAACAATTGAAAATGATCCTTGAAAAACTGACAAAACTATCCCCTCGGAAGTAGAAGAGTCTTTACTGAGGACTATCCTTTACCGTGAATTGCGCTCAATTTCTCTTACGAAACAGAAAGAATCCTTCCTCGCTTGGCGCGGTAAGGGCGCGTTGAGACTAAGCCAACTGTCACCTCATCGCGAGTTCACATAAATAATACAAGCAATAACAACTCGGCGAGCTAACTGCGGCGTGCCACTGTTATTACTTCCCCTCGACGCCCCTTACCGCCCCTCACCGCCCCTCTTCGCCCACTTCGCCCCTCGTGAGTACCTAATGTGACATTCTTACGTGACAACAATTTATCCGGTGTGTATTGTGCCCGCTTAATTTATAGCACCGTTTAAACCTGGGCCGGACGAAATTATTTTCTCATATTCAAATGGGGAAAAAATTCGGAACAATTTGCCGTAAATAGTGGGAATGTGCCATAAAATTTACACGTGGGAACATTTTTCTCCTTTGTTCATGAGATACTGGATTTTTTTAATCCAAACTAAAGAAATGAATGTGCTCTGAGATTACTTTTATAAAAAGTAAAAAGAAAGAAGAATACAAGCTTTATACTACCTATAGTTTAGTTTATAGAATCGAATCTAATTCTTAATTTATTTATTGCGAAAATGGTTACAACAGAAATATGCATGTCAAATTAATAAAAATACAGAATAGTCAGCTTTTCAGCATGCAAAATTATGTTAACTCTCAACTGATTCTGGTTAGTGCCACTATAACACATACCTACCCAAAATTCAAGCAAGTATTTGTATAGAAAGTAAAAATAAAAAACTTTTTAGGAGACTTATTTCATATTTTTTACTTATGATTAAACATACATTTACGGGTATTTATCGTGGTCGCGGGCAGACACCCGCGACCACGGCTGGTGCAATCCAGTCGAAACGTCGGGATAAAATTAAAATTAAATAAAGGTAAATAGCGATAAATACCCGTAAATGTATGTTTAATCATGTGTTCTGATCGCGAAAGTTTAAAAAAGACTATTTTTTACTTAGTCATTTGTTTATCCAATTCTTCGGCCCAGACCGCGGCCGACCGCTCGCCCTAGCCCACATGAGTCATAGGCAGTGAACGCGATAGTGTATAAACCATGTCAACACTTTTCATCATTTGTTTGTGTACTTACCATGACTTGTCCCAATGACTCCACATGCTCATCGAGTTGTTATTGGACAGATAAGTATGAAAACTTGTCACAGTGCAGATAGATAAAGTACTAAAATTGTAGGTACATTACATAATATTAACAAGTTTAAAACTTAGTTAGAACGTGGAGTCAAAACTCTGACTAGTAATTAAGGTCTTAAAACCTTGGTTTAAACCTAAACTGATGTTGTTCATTGTGTATTTAATGTACCTACCTACTTTGTTTTGGACAAGACCTTCTTGAATAAACGTTTTTATTATTATTATTATATTATTATTGTGTTAACAAGGCCAGCGTGCGCGTGGTTTGGCAAATCATGATAATAAAAGTTAAATCTATTTCTAATCGGATTAATACAAGGTTGTATAAAAAACACATGCTTCTACACTATGACGAGTACATGACTATATCGATATTAATAGATACATTTATCTATGTGATACTCTACTCATGATAAATTGAACAGTTCGTTCGTTCGTATGAGCAAGTGGCCAACTCTGGTGAAGGAGTTTTAGGCCACCTTAAGGCCTCCGTCATGGTTTAACGACTTTAAAAGCCAGGACCGACAATTTAACATGCCCTCCGAAGCACGGAAGCGCTCAGCTGATAATGCCACTTGCGGTCACCCATCCAAGTTGTGATTGCTCAGAACGTTGCTTAACTTCGACGATCTATCAAAAACGTCTTAGCAAGCATCGCCACGAGCGCTTTAATCGAACAGTACAATAACGGAAAGCAAAAACCCTTGACCGATCTTTGTTGGATTTAGGTACTTACTCCATAATTTCTGAGAACAAGGAAGATTTGTAGAAATTAAAGGTCAATAGATTATACTCGTTTTGTGCATTCGTGACTCTCGAACACAATTATGATCCGGGATAAAGAACCGGATGTAACATAATTATGTCGGTCCCGACCTTTATCACAGTGGACAGTTTCTTAAGCAGTAGGCTGACTAGAAGAAATGAAGGTATACTTCCTTCCACCAAAGACGATTAATACCTAGAAGACAGACAAAGGCCATACACAAAATCGTAACCCGATCCCGCAGTACCAGATAGCCTGAAAACTTTAAAACATCAATTTTATCCAAGAAATTTCAATACTTAGTAGTAGGTAGCAACAATATTCAATATTTAAACATTTTTAACTAGAAAGTAATTGAAATTTCTTGGATAAAATTGATGTTTTAGAGTTTTCAGGCTATTTTTTAGGGTTACGATTTTGTGTATGGCCTTTGTCTGTCTTCTAGATATTAATCGTCTTTGCTTCCACTAAGCCCGAAATGGAATTATAATAATAATAATAATATATTTTTATTTCATACTGAAATTCCATATCAATACAATTCAAATATAATATTATTATGCTTGAAGAATATTTAGTTGCAAAGTTTTACATTATGAATTATTAAAA
Source organism: Xanthorhoe designata (assembly GCA_963582015.1). NCBI lineage: Eukaryota > Metazoa > Arthropoda > Insecta > Lepidoptera > Geometridae > Xanthorhoe > Xanthorhoe designata. Next base: position 12,330,293 of record OY757034.1, on the reverse strand, counting down.
CTTATCAAAAAAATGGCGCGAGCTACCCAAAAAGTTGGCCTACTAGTCCGCGTACACTGTGGCCACTTTTATCAAACACGTTTAGGTACACGCAATTTTTATGGTAATTACACTTTTTATCGTCATCTTAATTCAATTTAACGTGAAAGTTATGAGTTACGGACACTCCCTTCGGTAAAATAATGGAGTTTCAGGTTACGGTTTATTGTAATTTATTGTTAAACTTATTTGCTTTTAGCACCTCGGGCGTTTTGAGTAATTATTCGAATATTTTCCCTTGAAAATAACACCCGCCGTATTGGTTTGCGCGTAAATCTTAAGAGCGCGTAATTGGACGGCTGGATTTGACGTTTCAAATATCTGATGTTCATTTAAATGAAAACTGAAACGTTTTGAATTAATTCAGAAGACAGGTAATTACGTAACCTAAGACAAAAACTTAGAATTAGATGTAGGTTCTGAGGGCCTAGAGCCCTAGACAATGTAACAATCGATTAGCGAAAGCGATAGTAGAAAAGTCCAAAAATGTATTGGTTTGACAATGTTGTAGATATGTCACGTGATCTGTTTTCAACGTGTCGATTATTGGTAGACAATGTACATACTTACATTTCAAATCCATCAAACGAATCGACAACATCGAACGATTACTTCTATACAAATGCCTAGCCAAGTTGCACTTTTGACAATCGATTTCGCTTTATAGTCGAATCTTCTGTACAATGGTTGTGAAATTAACAAAACACGAAGAAATATTTATGCTAAGCTATACATAGGCTATTGACGCGAAGCAAGCTGGCGGAGCGGAGAAATTGATAAATATTTACCAATAGGATTGCATAAAATCTGCACTCATAGATTTAATGCAATCCTATTGGTTAATATTTATCCATTTCTCTGCTCCTTCAGCTCACTCCGCGTCAATGGACAGGCAGCATTAAACTAGAAACAAACAAAAATGACAAACGAATGGCGATTAAAGAAAGAAAATAGACACGAAGCGTTTGTGACTTGATTTGGCTTGTTCGATTTTATACAATGACAGTAAAAAAGTAACTTTTTTTATTACATATAAACTTCTCTTATTATTAATTTAGGTAGAATTTTCTGTTTCTCTGATAAAAAATGCCGGTGTTTGTAAAAGTATTTCTTCGAAGTTGTAGTAAGAAGAATTAACTTACCTAATTAATTAGATTCGGCTTCATTTAACATGATGATATTTTATTCGTGTCAAGGAAACTCCTATAAAATGTTTTAATGATTTTTTGTACCATCGAAATTTTGAGAAGTAATGTCGTAGGTAAGTTTGTACGCGTTTTTTGAAGAATGTGTATAGAGGCTAAGAAGTTTTTGGCAAACTGAAATTTGGTTTCTGTAAATAAATTTATATCTACTTTATTTAGTTTATCAGTCATCTGGGACTAGATGAAGCTGTGTGGAATATCCAAGGATTTATTGATATACTACTCTGATACAAGAAAAAGAGAAGCAATTTTGAGAAAACAAAAATGGCAATTTTGCCGCCATTTTGCGCATCACCGTATAAGTCAAAGTGAAAGTTTTTCCAACAATTTGGCAGTAGGTTTGGTGCGTAAAAAACAACAGATCCTTGTTTCTACCACTCCACTCCGTGCTGGCGCACTTCCATATCCATTAGCGAATGTTTAGCCAAAGTGTTCCAAACTTGGGCCCATTAGGCCGTGGCCTTTTTGTCTTTGCCCCTAACTAACTTTTTTTTGTTTCCTCCCGTTTGGATACTAAGTGTTTTTCGTATGCATCTGTAACGGAGAAGTTGCCAGAAGTTTCTGTGTTATATGTTCGAGTTTTTCTGTTATTTCCATGTTACATTAAATAGTTTTGATGGTCGAGATAGCTTTGGATCTGAAGTGGGTTTGAATAAGCCTTAAATACAACAATGGTTGCTATTTAAGAATTGCTATATAAATGTTTTCGCGAAGATAAGCTTCTGTACAAGTTATATCATTTATAATGTAATATTGAGTAGTAGCAAAGAAGTGAATGCCAGAGAGAGATGGCGGTAGGAAAGAGCGGGCAAAAAAATCTTCAGAAAAATAATGATGAAACTAGTGAGACAAACATGTTTTATCCGTCCTATGCATGCACCCGACAAAACCATTACTGAAAACTTGCAAGCACGAACGGCAGTTTGAAACCTCTCGCGTAAACTCAACTAGCTTATATGATGATGAATGCTAAACTATTGTCACAAATCTTGTTAAACCTACGCTAGGGCTGAAAGGAACAACAAGATGGAAAATCTTGCAGAACTAGATTTATAAGACATTTATGAAATATACGATACTTTCCGAAGCGCAATTTATTGGTTTTTCGGAATTCGTTTGAAGATATACTTATGAATCTAATTAACTAATTCAAAAAAGAGGTTCGACAATGAACTAAACGCATGCTTTTTTATGTGTGTACTACAACGATTTTTACGTCAGTATCAGGGAAGTGAAGTCATCATCATCATCATCATCATTAGCAGCTCAAATGATAGCCCACTGCTGGGTATAAGCCTCCTCCCTCAAACGCCACTCTAATCGGCCCTGTGCCGTTCGAAGTCATAATTAAACAAAATATATAGTTAGAAATGACTAAGTATTTCATATTCACTCTAACGTTCCCTGAAGCACGGATATAGCTGTTTATAGTCCTACCTACCCATCATAATTGTGTCCGCTCAGAACATCACATCGCTTTATTACTTCAACGATCTATCAAGAACGCCCAGTTCCTACTCAATCCGACAAACGATCGCAGATCTATCGCCATAGCAACTTTGTTATACAACACAATTTGTATGGCACTTTTTGACAGATAACAGCGTTGCTATGGCAATAGATTTGTGGTCAATCGTCGGATTGAATATAGGAATTGAACGCGTACGTTCTGCAGATGTGGGTCTACACATAAGTTATACGCTACGAGCGCTTCATGTACCTATGTGTAGAGATCCAATAATATCTCGTAAAATGTAGTTAGTCAGTAGCACCCCTAGTGCAGTGAATTGAGATTGCCAAACACGTGTGGAGTGAGTTAAATGACGGTTAATCTTACTCCAGTGTGAAGGCAGCTTTAGACGATTCCTGTATAATTAGGCTGCGTGAACATGCATAATAAGCTGTTTTTGTTTGATATAACGCTAATATTGCAAAGGCGCTTATTCCTCAATCTAATAGAAACATTTTGCTTATTATATTCATTGATAATAGAGAAAAGTGATGTAGCTTATTAACATCATGAAGGTCATTATAGATATAAGTGCACATTAGTTTTCGTTTTATGAAAACATAATTATGATACGATATTTACAATGTGGCGGTGGGCAAATTCTTTCAGACCTTTTTAGTAGGTATTTTTTTGAGATCCTTTGAAGATATCTAAGGGGTAGTAAGAGGTATGTTCAAATACATATTTGGTACATTATATACCCACTTCTTGCGGAAGTTCCGTTTTGTGAGAAGAAAATAATTGTTTCTTTAAAAACAAAAGTCTCAATTCTGAGTTCTCTTTTAAGTGTCGTTTCATCGATTTAATATCAATGTTCAAACTCAGATTTGTATACAAAGTTCGCTAGTCTCCTTGGTCATTAAACGAAAAAAGATTTTTATATCACAAAAAGTAGTTAAACCTTACATGAAATTTTAATCGCCGTCGCCCCTAAATCGAAGTTCAAGCAACTCTTTAAAAAGCAACACTGGAATCCATAAACTTCGAAACTCCGTCAGATTAACGCCTCAACTCGAAACTTTTAACAATGCGAGTGAAAAAAGCGAAGTTGCGCCATAAGTCAGCCGGCCAGGTGTTGCCAACTACCCGCTGATTTACTTGCCAACTTGCCAACGGTTCTCGTATTAGCTGTTGATTTTTTTCGGCACAGGTTTACCTACACCTTTTGATATATTTTCATTTCCAGTTTTTTTTAATTTATTTAATTTTTATTTATTTTTACATCTTAGGAAAACAAACAGTCATAAAAAAAACAAATTAAATAACTAAGTATAACACTAAAGACCATTTAGAGGTTTTCGCATATTGAAATTCTAACTATTTTCGAAAAATAGAGCCGTGTTGGCTAAGTGGATTAGTAGACTTTTGATCCGTAGGTCATAGGTTTGAATCAGGCCGTGCATCAATGGATTTTTCGTTTCGAATTTTATGCGTAGGTACTCTATTATCATAACCTATAGTTAGCTTCGTGTCATAAGACCAATCAAGTAAAAGGATGATTGAAGAGACTAGACTCATCTATTGCACGCTCTACAGCGTGTCATCAAGTGTAGGCACAGTTTAGTTAAATACATAAATAAATATCCTTGCACATTCCACACAGCGTCATCTAGTCCCAAGCTAATCAATTTAATGCTTGTGTTATGGTAACCAGATTATGACTGATATACTACATAGATACATTTTTTTTTGAAAATACATACATATTATACATAGAAAACACCCAGACTCGAGACAAATATTTGCAGATAATGCAAACATTTGTCCCGTGGCGGGAATCGAACCCGCAACCTCGGCGTCTCAGGCGCACTTCGCCCACTGCGCCACAGAGGTCGTCGTAGTTAGGGCATAAGCAATCTAGACTTGAGTATATCTAACAAAGTACCCGTACTACGGTGCCACAAAGCGTTTTAATAGCTACACAAGCGCAGTACGCACTTAAGTGAAACAGATAGGTATCTATAACAAGGTTTTAAGCGAGCGATATTGCAGGCGCTTGCAGATAATGTCATAACCACATTTCATGTATTTATTATCTAGCGTCTAGACAAAGATGCGTATCACTGAATATTTATCGTTTGTGATAATGATTAGGTTACTAACTCTTAAACTATGTTTTCTAATCACATATTACCTATACTAGTAGTTTGCCCCGTACGAGATCTCAGAAAAAGTATTTTCATAGAAAGAAAGAAAGAAAAAATCATTTATTCTTGTAGGACCTCAAGGATCACTTAAGTTTCGTTTTACATGCTAGGTGATTCTAATATCATAGTCATTGTTCGTGGTTTTTGTAAAGTTGTAGAGTTGCTTTGAAGATGAACGCCTGAAATTGCTATGTTATGAGGTAACGTTGAAAAAAAAATCTGTTTTCCATTTAAAATTTGAGATAAAGATTTGTTGAGAAGGGTCGTAAATTAGAAATATAATAATAAATAACCTTTACGCGGTGTATATTCGCAATACCTACAACTAACTTGCGTTATGCCTATGACATAATAATCCGTGACAATAACATGACATGCCAATTAACGCGCGCGCTTACATAATACATAATTAACATTTACATAATTTATAGTTATTTTATGTTTTGTTTTATTTTATTGAGTCACAAAATAAACTTTTTTCTATTCTATTCTATTCTATAATATAGTTTTCAGCGTATACATTATTGTATATATTACATTTTAGTACTTCGTCTATCCGCTAGGTGGCAGTTTATCAAATATTATCATTATCAAATAACTATACGATAGTGCTATAGACTGATTGGGAGATATATTGGTAGGTACAACTACATAGTAGTCTAGACGGCTACTTACTTGAAAATTTGCTTTGTAGGTATATAAAATATTAGAAAAGGGAAATGGAGACGATCGAATTGACATACCTAACCAATAGTAGGTAGTGGCAATTCTGGATGTCGCCAAAACTTACCTAATTTGAATACACTAAAAATGTTGCCGTCTCTTTCATAACGATCGAAATAAAAAGGATGACATCAATTTTAGTGCTGTCAAATTTGTTTAGTTAAGTTTTGGTGACACGCAGAATTGCCACTAGTTAATTTGAAAAGTAATTTATTTTATTTAGCCTCTCACTGTATGTTACTTTTATTTCAAGTGAAACACATTTGAACAGATAAATAAAACACACTTAATTTTATGCTACGTAGCATAAAATTAAGTGTGTTTTATTTATCTGTTCAAATTAGACACAGTTAAATAATTTGAGAGTGAGTTACAGTGAGAGGCTAAATAAAATAAATTACTTTTCAAATTATTGCATTTTAAATTATACTACATTTTTTTTGCATTCATTTGGGGATTCTTCAATTTTATACAAGACTACTGGAATTTAATAAAGAATACCTACCTTCTTAATATTTAACAGTTTTTGTCTGATATGAAAATTATTATTTAATCTGTGGAAACAGTATCACACTATCACACTAATATTATAAAGGTGAAAGTTTGTGTGTAAGTGTGTTTGTTACTCTTTCGCGCTCAAACGGCTGGACGGATTTGAATAAAATTTGGTACCAGAATTTCTTTATCCCCGTATTCAAGAATAGGCTACTTTTGATCACGGCATTCCCACGGGAACGGGAACTATTCACCGCGGGTAACACCGCGGGGCGCAGCTAGTAAAATATAAACAAAGACAATAATGCTCACGTAAAAGTTTAAGGCGGAGTCGTGACTTTCGTTCAGTTCATTGAATTAAACTTGGCGATAAAATATGGCGGGTAAAGTTTGAGTTTGTCGCGAACCAATATTCCATAATTAATACATTTAACGGTATACTAGAGAAAAGCGTAAAGCTATTACTGACTTAAGCGACTGAGATCAGGAAAAAACTGTCAAGCGAAGTACTAAAGTAGGTAGATGAGCAGATATCTGTCAGACTGTAAAAAAATGCTAGGCCACACCTTGTGTTCTTGCCTGATTTTTTTTTGGTTTGTCGCGTAAAACAATCAATAGAATCACCTAGCATGTTTTCCTTTTTTACGTTTTCCTTGAGGTTCTACTGATACAAATGACTTTTTTCTACAGTCTTCTTTCTTTACATTCAGATTTAGTGAAAATAAATAAATAAATATCCTTGGACACTTTAAACGGCGTCATCTAGTCCCAAGCTAAGCAATTTAATGCTTGTGTAACCAGATGACTGATACTTAGATACTTACATTTTATTTGTAAATATATTAATATTATCGATAGAAAAACATCCAGACCCAGAACAAATATCTGCAGGACATGCAAACATGTGGTAACATGGCTTACGTGCTTCAGAGGGCATGTTAAATTGTCGGTCCCAGCTTTTAAAGTCGTTACGCCATAACGTAGGCATAAAACTCCGTCACCAGAGTTGGTCACTTGCTCATACAAAGTAATTTCTTTGAGGAATTTTTTTTTGTCTTTCTTTATTCTAGCAAAAAAATTGTACAAAGCATAATCTATAGCCCCATGTTTTATTTAGCAAAATTAACCGTCATTGTTCGATGCGCAACATCTGCTAAACATTCCATTCTTGTGAAACAGTTTAGATACATGCTTATTACATAAAGTTATCCCGATTACCCGACGTTGCGGGAATGTTCCGGGCTATTTGTTGTGTTATTAAAACTTTGTATCAGTATTTGTGATGTAAACAGCTCTTGAGAGTTCTGAGTTTCGCTGTCTTTTGGGAGAGATTAATTGGCAGGCTCAGACGATTCGGCAGAAATTATCCAATTTACTGCTGGCACTTCTAAATTGTCAAATGAACAAACATTTCGTAATTATGGAAAAAAACTCGTACGAGTTAGTAGCGCTTGTGTGCTGCGGACATGCGCAAGATTCGTATGAGCTATCAGCTAACTCTTAAAATTTAGTTTTTATGTCGGTTCAAAACCTCCATTATGGCTCAATGACTTTATAGCCGAAACCGGCAATTTAATTTTATAATAATGGCAAACCGACTTTTCTATATTACTCAGTTTACGACCTCCTAAATTGAAGAATATTCTATTATAATGTTTACCTTAAGGTCCGTTATCTGGAGCACAACTTCCATATTATATTTTTAGCTGAAAGAAACTGGCCAATGAAAAATGTAAGAAGTTACCCTTATTTTATAAGTTAAAACCAATCTCTCAGATCAAAGGCGCTGAAATGAGGAAAAGATTTATTTATATTTTTTGTGCAAAAAGTTATGCCTCTGGTCAATTTACCCGAACGATTTGCCTAATATCCGCAGAGTTATAATATTTTATGAAGCAGATATAATAATTCAAAGCGGATTGCTAAATAACAAACAAACAAAACTAGCAAATAACAGAAACTCCGCGCTTATTGCTTGTTTCCAACAAAAACTTGAATTAATTGGTTTGATTTTACATTGGACTTTGCACTCGTCGTTACTGCTTTATTATTTTAACGCCAGTTCCTAGTTTCTGTAATTAACTAAAGGTTCTGATAAATACTTTGCTGTGTTATTTAAAGTTTCTGTTTTCAAAGTGTTTTTTAGATTTAATGAGGTAGGTTTTAACATAGCAGAAATACTTATTGGCATGTTATTATTTGCGCCCCTGACTATGTTGTTATTACCTACGAAGAATGAAAATACTATTTTATGAATTTGACTACGTCTAAACCTTCCGTTTTATATATTTTTAAATGTCTAACAATGAATTTTCACTTCAATAATTGCATTCCTTTTTCTTTAGATCTACGTGTACCTAAACAGTAGCATACAATTATCGAAGGTCAATTATTGCGCGTAATTATTGCTCTTGTACGTAAAAGAAAATGGCATCATGTAAATGGACTTGGGTGAAGGCCCGCCTGTGACGGAAGGTTGCGGGGTCGATTCCCGCCGCGGGACAAATGTTTGCGTGTTCTGCAGATATTTGTTTCGGGTCTGGGTGTTTTTCTATCTATAATATGTATGTATTTACAAAAAAAAAACTGTGGACTAGATGACGCTGTGTACAATGTCCAAGGAAATTTATTATTTATTTAATACCTACTAGCGAATAGTACTGACTATACCATACATAAAAAATCATTATGACTGATGAAACTAGAATGTAATTTCCGATGAAATATGATGCTGCATCGAATTGAACTATCAATGAACCATGATGACATCGCTTAGCGCTTGCTCATAATCCGGGATATGAACCGGCCATCAATCCTGATCCATCGGAACAAAAAACCAATTTGAGTCGTGCATTCGTCCCTAATATCCTTTTCAAATCTTGTAGCGCACTAACGATATATTGTACGAGGGAAAAACTCCATTACTCCACGAAACAAAAAATAAGGGCGAATTCCCGAACAACCCTTGAACCGTCTAATTCGAAGATTCCGATGCAGTGACAAATGTTAAGTTTTTCAGCTCGTGCGATTTGGGAGTGACATAGGTCCAGGCTACAAAAATAGCGGATATTTTTTTAGAAAACACGAGTAATAAATAGGTTTTTTGTGTTTTATACGCTTTTTAAGTAAAGAAGGTGGCGCCATTTTGTTTTACTATACCATTTATCTCCGACATCTGTTTAGTATAGAAAAAAAAAACTTACCTACCGCGAAAATTTCAGAATTTTTGTAGAGCGTAAAGTTGAGCTATTTGCAGTAAATAAATTTATTAAGTAGTGAAAAGTGAAAAGTAGAGTTTGCACCTCGAGACTAAACACCAACTTAATATACCCACGGTTTCATTGATTCCCTCATTACGCTCGGGAGTCAAACCACCTCGAATATATTATGGCTTCGTTTAGTCTCTTCATAATATAAAATATACAATTTCCGCTAGTTTCATCGCCCGAAACTGACAGCACAAAAAGCGTTCCCCGCTGAAATTCAAATTGAATGACAATAAGATTGACGCGCCACTGCGTGATAGCGAGCGGTTCCATTTCAGCGAGGTTTCAGAGATTTATATTACTTTTTCAGTTGATCCTTGATCACTCAACACGTGTTTTGTGTCTAAAGTTCTTGGGACCTTTAAAAAAGATATTTAGAGTTAAATCCGGTTTAGATATAAATTTATTTATTTACCACGATTTTTTAACAAAGCTAAACCGTTCTTTTATAAATAGACAAGCTGACCCGACAGACGTTATCCTGTTGTTAGATCAACTGTCAAACGCGAAATATTTAAATAGTGGTTAGGTTTTGCAAAATTTTGCAGTTTCCGGTTCAACTTTTCTATATTTTTTCACCGTAAAAACCTTTCCTAGAGTTCCACAAACACTTAAAAATCAAAATCAGCAAAATCGGACCAGCCGTTCTCGAGTTTCAGCGAGACTTAAGATCCATGATTTATTCTTATTTACAGAGATAAATATGAAAAGATCAAAGTAGTGAAAATATTCAAGCTACAGTATAAACAGCAGCGAAGTGAGTTAATCCCTAAAGTCTAAACTGAACTAGCCCGCCCTCATTATTATAAGCTACGGGAGGCTAGAGGCATGTTTATGATAGTATTTAATTCATGCCGCCTCAGGCTGTGATACTCTGGAAAACGTCCAAAGTTTTCTATCTGCGTCACAGATAGGGACTTCACTGTTTATACTCGACTGGATTTGCAGAAAAAGTTAACGGGATTGTAGTTACTTTTAATGTGTTTTTTAATTGTAGATAAGTAGATTTATTCTATCGAGATGAAGAGACGAGTTCGCCAAATTACGCGCCGATTGGATACTAACGCAGGAGAGGGGCGAATGGAAAGAGTGAGGGGAGGCCTTTGCCCAGCAGTGGGACATTGAGAGCTAATAAAACGGTCAATCTTTAAGTGCTTATGAAAATAATAGTGAAGTCATAACTTAAAGGATAGACTTGTTTGTATTCAAATAGGTACAAGCGTGTTATACAGAATATGGTTTTCCCTCATTAAATAAGTACCTAAATATGATTTTCCTTTTAAAGCAGATTTTGGGAATTTGAGTGTATTTTGACACTTCAGCCCTAAATTGGATCCCTTTCAGCTCTAAATTGGATTATGAGACTAAAATTCCCAAATTCCTCATAAAGAGGATTTTTATACTAACCCTTTATTTAAATTTGGTATTAGAGGCTTTTGCCCAGCAGTGGGACACTGAGGGCTGCTAATAATAATAATAATAAGGGCGCAGGGCACCTTTGAGGCGAGGTGTCGGGGAGTAGCGACCCCGCGAACCCGACCCGTGCTCCTGGGGGAGGTCACCGTTCCTCACCTCCGCTTGCCTTCACTGGCCGGCCGGAGTGAACACTGACGAGGAACAGGTCCCCCACCTCCGTGTTGCCTTCACTGGCCGGACGGAGTGGAGTTGCTAGAGCATTGCTCGGGGGCTGGCGGTGTTACGTAAGTGGTGAGTGGGCACGTGAAGCTGGACCCTCAGGGAGCTCGTGATCGTCGTTTAAAACCCGGTAACATCTTAACCACCCTCTAGCTACTCACGTCATGTTGCCCCCTTGTTGCGACATGTGCAACTATTTTGGGGGGGCCCAGTTGTGAGTTGGCGAGTCTCCGCCCGCCATTTTATACATGTTTGTTAACATTGTGTCGGCGGGTGCCATAGTCCCCATAGTTCCCCGGTAACCAGTCCACTACCATCCCACCCCCATAGCCCAGTAGTAGTTTCCCACATTTTTAATAGTCCTGCACAGACTGGGGACTGCCTTTGAATGCATTTCTTGTGTTATTCAGGGTAGTCACCGGTATGTGTCTCCATCACAAAAACATCAAAACTGTCAAAAGGGCCTCTGTGTGTTGGCTTCGGCCCCATGCATGCCTACCAAAGGTCCGGGACTCCATAGTCCCGTGATGGTAAACCTTGACATACATAATAATAATAATAATTAGTGTCAATTCGGAGTATCGCAAAAGCTAAACTTAACTAACTAAAAATATTGCCGTCCCTTTCATAGCGATGGGAATAAAAAGGATGGCATTAATTTTAGTTAGTTTAGTTTAGCTTTTGCGACACGCAGAATTGCCATTACACATAACACACTATTATAACCATTTCTATTTAAAATCGATTGAGTAGGTATTGCTGTATTTCTAAACATGTCGTCTAGCCAAGTCGGTTGTAAATGATTAACTTCGAAAGAATATACTTCATTTTATTAGAAAAATACTTGAACACCACAGGTGGTGTTCAAGTATTACTATATCGATATAGGTCTATATCGATATAGTCGTTTCACGTCACTAAGACCTACTTACGTTGCTCACTGGTAATGCACTTAGGAACTACCTTATAACGGTTCAGAGCGGCCCATTTTCCTTTTACCGCAATTTAAACGTAACAGAATTACAAGCATGCTTTAAGTAGATTTTATCTTGTTATGTTTTAAAGCTCATAATCATGTGCTTTATTAAAAGAAAAATATTTAGAGTATAATCTAAGTTGTAGGACATCTTGGTTGTCATGTTTACAGTAATGGTTTTGAAGAAAATCACAGGGTTGATAGATTAATACTTTTTAAAACCTTTGTCTACGATTACGGTGTCTTCTGTTGTCTCTTGTCTTCTTACACAAAGATTTCCACAGATAATTAATATCCTAAAATTCTTATAATATTTCTGAACGGTCTTGTGTGTATTTTTAATTGCATTACATTTTTTGAACAGACTTTGTTTTGTTTGAGGTCATACAAAATAAATCTTTTGCAACTTTATTCAGAATCTTACAAAAAATTACAGATGGTCAGCTTGTTTGAAGTATCTATAGTATCACCAACATTAAGTTACATTGTCTTAGTAAAAATAAATCTGATACTGATTTTGACTAAACAACTTGTGTATCAGCGACTCAGCTCCATAAAGAAGCGGAATATTACAATTATGTGTTTATGTTTCTCGTAAAAATGTTACCTACACTAAAGTTATATCGCATTGTCACAACATTGCATGTCTTTGTACTGACATGTTACGACAAGACCGCACTCACGATGTAAACGGATTTTTGACTGAATTTCATAACGTAAACTAATAACCTATTAAATGTCTAAACCCTAGTCTAGGGGTGTTCTTTAAAGGATGGGGCCGTGACTTAGCTCGCTCTCGAAGCGTATTACGTTATGGGTAGGTACTGTGTGTATCAGTCTATAAAACATAATATGCGAACGGGTATTTATCACGAATTTTACCTTCAATATCGCCCGACAATTCATAATAATTGTTTACAATGTGTATCATGTGTATGTGTCCGCCGGCAAGATGGGTCGACGACATAATTGGACATGGGTTAGATTGGCGCGAGACAGAGTTGAATGCCGGAAGCGAAGAGAGGCCTATGCCTAGCAGTGGGATGAGAAGGGCTGATGATGATGATGATGAATGTGTATCAGTCATCTGGTAACCATAACAAAAGCATTAAGTTGCTTAACTTGGGACTAGATAACGCTGTGTGGAATGTCCAAGAAAATTTATAGAATTTAGATTTCCACTGTAACCAAACTGTTGCAACCTGTTTCAAATCTGATTGTGCCCGTACACGCCCATACTAAATTCCTACGTTTATTGTGCTATTTTTTCTATTTGTTGACTCTGTGGCCCCTGAATCAATTCCATTGGTAGTCATAAAGTTTACGAGGCATTTTGTGGAATACAGAATAGATTTCAGACATAGTACGAGGCTAGGAGATACGGTTTTGCTTAGCAATATACTAGTAAATATCGTGGGTAAAATAATAAAGACAGTTTTAGTGACAGAGTTATTCGGCTTCTTCGATAGGTTTATGTTACAGCGTGGAACAGTACAAGTGAAATGTAATAAATAAATACGTGGAATGTTTTAAAGATTTTATTCTCTCTACGCTAAAATTAATATGGGAATATGGCATGTCTGTCGGATGCCAGATGAGCTGTGGGCGAAGGTAGCTACCGAGTGGCGCCCCGATCCAGCGAGAAGGCGACGCGGCAGACCAAAACGGAGGTGGAGAGACGAAATCGATCAGTTTTTGCCGGACTGGAGGGTAGTTGCCCAGTTGAGGTGTGGAAAGAGTGGGGGGAGGCCTTTGCCCAGCAGTGGGATCATCACGGCTCATAATAATAATTCTCTCTACAAATGTAGGTACGATATGTTTTAGTTTTCAACCAGTGGAAAGTGGCAATGTACCCCTACACAACCATGTTTACGAAATATTTGGTTCTTAGATAGTAATGCTTATGGATTTTATTTTTATCAGATAGTTTACCTCCGTCAATTGTTAAAACCATTTAGTTTTGACAGTACTTAACTAAAAGTTATAGCCGAAACTAAAGCATAATTTCAACATTATTGCAATTTGAATTGTTATCTTGACATGTTAACTATTGTGGCTTTAAAACAATTTTAGTCCACCTAAATTAGGAGTAGATATAAGACGAGAGAATGACGAATAATGTACCACGTTTAATAGCACTCTCAAGTGTTTTATTTAGTATTCTGAGTGGGGTGCTAGCTGGCTGTACGAAACAGATTGCCGCCCTTCGAATTACCCGATTGATCGATTTAATTTTCCCGTCTCAAGCTGTTAAGTCAAATAATTTACTCCAAGACGTTTCTCTACGGATTTAGAAAAAGTCGCTATCCATTTGTATCCAATTTAAAATCGAATTAGAAGTAAATACACTTTCTATTTCATCCAATCACGTAAGAGTCGCCGCGCAAGATCGCGGTGAAAGAAAATTCCCCATTACCACAGCCGGGGAGATTTACCCTAAATCGAATTCCACTTCCATCTGGAATGGCCTTAATTTAACGGACGAATTTGTCTAATTCCAATTCTTATGCTGTGACAAATGTAGTGATTTTTATTCAGACGTCGTTTCCTGAAAAGTTGGGAAATGCCACAGAATAAATAATAGAATAAGTACAGAGTTGACTTCGCGATAACATTCATTCAAATAACGACTCTTACTGCGACAAAACAAATTGCAATTCAGATGGCACAAGCGATTTATGCTCGCTGCTAAAAACGCCTAAACTTGTCATTTCATTCAAATGGTTATAAAGGTGCTATTCGAATCTCGGATGCGAATCGTGGCAGCACATGCAGCCGAAGTCGCGTTCAGTTGTTATCGCAAAAATCCAGACAACTACATAATGTACTTTGATACAAATACAGTTACTATAACAGCGTCTGTAGCCGATATGAGGCCTTACTCGGGATCAACGAAAACGAAGTTTCGTGTCAATTTTCGGGTTCCAATTTGTAGGCCTCAGTTTGTATAACTCTGACACAGTTACGCGCGTAAGTAGGTCCGGGTGAAAACCAACTAAACATGCCGCGTCGGGAATTTTTCTATCTACCTAAACATCGGAGTGCGCTAGGCCTGCAAATGCTTATCGCGTTTCTTTTGCCAAAGTTTTTGGCGATTCGTGAAAATAGCTTCAGCCATCAGATAAATCAGTTTCGAGCACAGTCCGTTTCAATTTGGAGTGTTTTCCTTATTGCGATACAATTTATTCAAGTAGACGTACAGTTTCGCTGTTTGATTTACATTTTAATTTAATTCAAATAAACGGCCTTATGAAAAAATAATATAGCTACGATATTTTTACTGGGAAATACAGGGTTTCTAATATCATAACGAATACTCATTCAGTTTTAAAAGCTTTTGAAATTCAAGATACTGCTTCTTAGAAAAGGAACACTACATGTTTAATTATATTCTCTGAGTGCGAAATGCAATCAATAAAATGTAAAATGTTTGATCTATAAAAAAAAAAAAAGTTCTTATTACATAAATTTAAATAAAGAGACTTTTATGATTCTATAGTTCGTAATTTGTCTATGTTACAATTACACACTATCATACTCAATTGCATCGATAAAACCTTCCATGGAATTGTAATGGTCACTTTGCTCAGTATAAAATGTGTAAAAATGATTCATGGCCTGTTAAAAAATTAACGAGACGTAATTTCATTGGTAAAATCAGTGTTCTGAGAGCCAAGTAACATATTATTTTACCTGACAGTATAAAATCTATTGCGATTAATCACATTATTAAAATGTTTTGACGATCTGTGGCGCAGTGGGCGAAAGCCCGCTTGAGACGCGGAGGTTGCGGGTTCGATCCCCGGATCAAATATTTGCGGAACACCTACAGCTATTTTGCTCAGTTATGTCCAAGAAATACTTAGTAAATTATTTTATGATTCATTTTCGCCACATATTTTACTCATAGCTAAATATTACAAAGTGGAATTTTCATAAATGACATACTTTTATACATCTAGAAGAGTTCTTTTAAAATACCGTTTGAAACTCTTTGAGTGTGGTAAGTAACTTGATTTAGAATTTTTAAAGCAATAATATGAATTTGTTACTAACATGTTAATTATTATGTGAAGTTAAGAATAGAATATATAACTAGTTACACAGAAAATATTTTAGAATAAAAAAAACATTGAAACGATTTATATTTTTTTGTAATGTTTTTTCAATTGCACTGATAATTCCACGAGTTCTCTAAAGCACAGAAACGTTTATTGTATACGTTTGGGTACCCTATTACTTACTGCACAGAACGCTTTCTTGCACTTGACAATTTAACACAAGCGAACACATTACTAAGGTATATAAAGTGGCTGTTTTTTTAAAGCTACGCCTAAAAAGCGGAAGCAATAACATAACAGCCAGCAAGCCTCCGTTACTCATACATAACGGCTATAATAACGTGCCTTTAGCACTTGTTTCAAGGCAAAATAAATAAAATAAATAATAAATAAATATCCTTGGACATTCCACACGGCGTCATCTAGTCCCAAGCTAAGCAATTTAATGCTTGTGTTATGGTAACCAGATGACTGATAAACTACATAGATACATTTTTTTTTTAAAGTAAATACATGCATAATATTATACATAGAAAACAACCAGACACGAAACAAATATTTGCAGATCATACAAACATTTGTCCCGTAGCGGGGATCGAACCCGCAACCTTTGCGTCTCAGGCGGGTTTTCGCCCACTGTGCCACAAAGGTCGTCACATATTTTGAATATTATGAAACACTAACTACATTATTCATAAATTGAACTGTTTTTATAATATAAAAGTCAATACAAATAACTTAAAAATAATACAATTATTGACCACGATTTTGGCGTTGACGAGCCCATACGAACGTTTTTTTTATGTGAAATTGCACGGTTTGGTGAATTTGGTTAGTTTTTTGTAATTTATATAATAATTCAAGGAATTAAATATACAGATACATAATAAGATACTTATAAATAATCCCATAGGTTCAGCATGCAATGCTATTCGAATTTTGCCCGATACGTTCACGAACACTCAACAGTTAATAATCCACCATTATTACAGACACATTCGAGATAACACAAATTTTGGAAATTAATAATACGAAAAGATGACTTCTCAAATTCTCGCGAAAAGCCCCGATACGAACTTACTTATACTTCTGGTAACAAGGTCAAAGTGTTTATGTTTTTTAAAACAAGTGCTAAACGTACACCGCGTATTGCGCAATATAAAAATAATTCCAATATCATATTTTCAGCTGTAGTTAATGCGTGTACAATCGTTCTCTGTAAGTAATGTGCGCATAAATACAGCGGTTTATTTGATTTTAAGTGAATCGACGATGTTGCTTTGAGGATTTGCGAATCATTAATACGACAATAAAAGTATATGGTCTGTTAAAGATCTCGGTTTATGATTGTGAATAGTCGTTAGCACCAGAACTCTTAGGAAACATCAGCTCCCTAAATATTTGGCTAATACAGTACTGTTTAAATTATGTCATCAGCGGTACAATTTTTTTTCTTTACCATCTAGGACGACCTCTGTGGCGCAGTGGGCGAAAGCCCGCCTGAGACGCAGAGGTTGCGGGCTTGATCCCCGCTGCGGGACAAATGTTTGCATGATCTGCAAATATTTGTTTCGTGTCTGGGTGTTTTCTATGTATAATATGTATGTATTTACAAAAAAAAAATGTATCTATGTAGTATATCAGTCATCTGGTTACCATAACACAAGCATTAAGTTGCTTAGCTTGGGACTAGATGACGCCGTGTGGAATGTCCAAGGATATTTATTATTATTATTATTAATCTCTATAAATATTCACTACTTTCGTACTTTAAGCGCTCGTGGCGAAGCTTGCTAAGACGTTCTTGAAAGATCGTCGAAGTTAAGCAACGTTCTGAGCGGTCACTACTTGGATGGGTGACCGCAAGTGGCATTATCATCTAGGCGCTTCCGTGCTTCGGAGGGCACGTTAAATTGTCGGTCCCGGCTTTTAAAGTCGTTAAGCCATGACGGAGGCCTTTAGGCGGCCTAAAAACTCCGTCACCAGAGTTGGCCACTTGCTCATACGAACGAACGAACTACTTTCGTTTTCTACTTTTTTATCATCTTTCATACTGCCAATCCATACTATATTTGCGTCTGTAGCCAATTGACAAACGCTTCGTTTGAATTCTCTTTCTTCTTCTTGTATTCTCTTTCTATCATTCCTAAATCTATGATTTGACATTTTTGATTGCTCGAGACGACTCTCAATTTTATTTCTAGACAGCTGCCCTAGCCATGTTACATTTCGACAATCGCTTTCGATTAGAAACTAAAAAAAATGTACTTATAGGAATTGACATTCTATGACGAAAACTCGAGCGATGACATGTCAAATCAAAGGTGTAGCGATAATAGAAAGAGAATAGATACGAAACATTTGTCACTTGTCTACGCACCCAGTATTATTATCATTTCTATTCTAAAGCGATTGTAGAAGTAGATTGCTAATGTATCTTGGCAAAGGGGCTGAAATACAATTTGATATACTAAAACTTGGCATTAAAAAGTAAAGAACAAATATTTAAATGTAATCAATGTCACCCGGACTATAAGAAGGATCGATTAATACCTCATTTATCAAAATTAGATTAGCAGATTGAGTAGTTAAGCGCTACGATGGCTTATCAATATTTATATTAAGTATAATTATTAATAAATAACTGTCCACTTAATAAATAACTGTCCACTTATTTTTCTGTTCTTGTTCTATGATCTTGGCTTGAGAGCTTGATAGTTAAAAATACGACCTCTGTGGCGCAGTGGGCGAAGGCCCGCCTGAGACGCAGAGGTTGCGGGTTCGAAACCCGCCGCGGGACAAATATTTTTTTGTTCTGCAGATATTTGTTCCGGGTCTGGATGTTTTTCTATCTATAATATGTATGTATTTCCAAAAAAAAAAGTATCTAAGTAATCAGTCATCTGGTTACCATAACACAAGCATTAAGTTGCTTAGCTTGGGACTAGATGACGCAGTGTAAAGTGTCCAAGGATATTTATTTATTTATTTTATTTAAGTAACTTGCTGTCTACTAACTTGCAACAAAATCGTTCCTAAGTGCGCTTGGTCCTGCCTAATACCCTTTACTCCGCTCGACTCAGGACTTTGAATAATTAATAAAAGTTGCATCAGTTTTAAATACGGGCGGTACTACTTGCAAATATACTGATGTAGAAAATGTTCCAGGAAATCCACTTTGCATATTTTGGAAGCATTATGCTGGCTAAAGTTTGTCGACAGTCATGTTTATGTGAAAACTGTGTGATCTTATGAGAAGTGTAGTACCAAGATAGTTAATTAAGTATATACATTATACAGGGACACATAAGCGGAAGCGCTCGTGGCGAAGCTTGCTAAGAAGTTCTTGATAGATCGTCGAAGTTAAGCAACGTTCTGAGCGGTCACTACTTGGATGGGTGACCGCAAGTGGCATTTTTATCTGAGCGCTTCCGTGCTTCCGTGCACGTTAAATTGTCGGTCCCGGCTTTTAAAGTTGTTAAGCCATGACGGAGGCCTTTAGGCGGCCTAAAAACTCCGTCACCAGAGTTGGCCACTTGCTCATGCGAACGAACGAACGAACAGGGACACACAAATTCATACATGATATTGGATCGATGAAGTTTAGTGACGTTCTTATCGGTCATATTTTGAATGGGTGACTGCAAGTGGCATTAACAGCTGAGTGCTTCTGTGTTAATGGAAGGCACTCTAAATTGCTGGTCCTGGCTTTTAAAGTTGTAAAGCATTGAGATGTATTATAGAGTCACAATCTAATAGCTCACAACACTCAAAAAATGTGCGAGCAAATTCAATGTTCTACAATGACATTTGATATTTGAATGTAGACGTTATGTCGTTTGTTTAAATGTTCAATGTCGCTTGTACACAAAAAAGTAAAACTCAGCGCACTACGTAGTGTGCGCAGAGTTTTGGCGTTTACATTTTTTTTGTCTGATTGTGGCTCTATAATACATCTCAATGTTGTAAAGCCATAAAGTAGACATAAGCGGTAAGCGATTTTTTTTTCATTTCTATTTCTATTCACTGAAACTCTACTAGAGAGACCAATCAACATAAAGTCCGTCCAAAAAAGTTTCGAAAGCACGTATTTGGGTAGGAAAAAGCAATTTCTTGTACAAAATGCGATGCGGAAACGGTGATTTGTTCACAGGAGTTTATTGTAAGGCTATCGTAGTCGCGTGGCTGTCGCCTTAACAATGTAGGTACGACTGAAATGATTAAAAATGTACAATGATGTTGCAGGTCATTTTAGTTAGTAAAAAAGATACTTTTATTACAGCCAAAATTATCAACGCTAACGCGGCTTTAAGTATAATTTACATGATGCCATTTTCTTGTATGTACAGTCAGCGTCAAATTGATATGAGCGTCTAGAGTTGTCAAAACGATCTGAAACACATAAAAGCAAGCAAGCAAAGCTGCTCAGGCTTCAGCTTGCAACAATATGATGATTCGAACTGCTTAAATCAAATTGCTTTTATGTTTTTCAGATCATTTTGACTACTTTAGACGCACATATCAATTTGACGCTGACTGTACCAGAGCAATAACTGAATGCAATAATTACGCGCACCTACTTGACGTTAAATAACTGAGTAACTGTTGTTTAAACCATGCAAGTCATGATACCAATCAATTTAATTGTATGCAACAGGCAAGAATCTTGCATCATGTAAATGACACTTTAGCATTTCTACCACCAAACATTATTATTAGTGGTTACGCAAGATTATATTTTATTTCTAAAATCGTATTCAATTTTAAAAAGTAGGTTTATATAGAGCTTGAATCTACTGAAACTACTTACAGGTCAAATTAGGAACAATGATAATTCCGAAATGAAAATCAATCTCGCATTCAATTCACTATTGGAACAGTCTGGTAAACTCCCCTCGTCATGTCACATCGATTCGGCATAAAGTCCGCAAACATACCAAGCAGAGTATGAATTTTACAACAATAGTCATGCAATATCGGAGCCGGCAGCACTGTTGACTGTGCCGGTTTGAACCATACTAGCAAGCAAGTAATTATTATTAAAACTAAAGTTTATATTTAGAACTTATTTATACCTCAGATGGCGTTGGAGTGCTTCTGATTATCCTATATTATAAGTATCTACAATACTGACAAATACATATTGGAAATAAAAAAATGCCCATTTCAGTTTGCGTTCCTGGTCACAATAGTTTTACCGTGTTCGTGTACATTACTAGCAAACACATTACTTTTTATATATAATTAATATGTATGTATTTCACTTTCAAAACTATCGTGAGTTGTATTAGACATTATAATAGCACACGGGAAATTACTCACGTAAAATTATCGTCGATTTAGATACCGACAATGTTTCGATTCTTCCGGAGAATCTTCATCTGGGTATGAGTGTGGTCACTCCTCGCGGTCGCGTCTCACACTGCGTGCGAAGTATCGCTCGGTCACAATCAGTGTTGCGTGTCTGAATATCCGAGACACTGAAGAAAGGATGAGTGAGGATGAAGACCCAGCACTGATTCCCCGGACGACGCCGACGCCGACGCCAGCACCAACAACAGCGCGCGCCCCCCCGCCACCTCCTTCGCGACCTTCGTCCCGCGCCGAGCGATACTTCGCACGCAGTGTGAGACGCGACCGCGAGGAGTGACCACACTCATACCCAGATGAAGATTCTCCGGAAGAATCGAAACATTGTCGGTATCTAAATCGACGATAATTTTACGTGAGTAATTTCCCGTGTGCTATTATAATGTCTAATATGTATGTATTTAGAAAAAAATATCTAAGTAGTATATCAGTCATTTGGTGACCATAACACAAGCAATAAGTTGCTTAGCTTGGGGCTAGATGACGCTGTGTAGAATGTCCAAGAATATTTATTTATTTATGAATTGGTTCTAGTGACTAGATCAGTAGCAACAATCCATCTCCGGGCAAATTTGCGCAGCGCGTTCATTTCGCTAAACGACATCGAAATATCGATGCAAATGACCCGCAACCCGGTTCATTATCACCAACATCGGGAATAAACTCTCGAGGGTGAGCATTGTTAGCTCGTAACTGTTTTACATTGCCAGTGATTGTGGTTTCAACCAAAGTGTCAAAAATCTACAAACCGAGGTGTGAAACTTTCACACCTCGGATCCTTAGAATCACCTAGCATGTAAAACGATACTTAAGTGATCCTTGAGGTCCTACAAGAATAAATGATTTTTCTTTCTTTCTTTCTTTCTTTCTCGGTTTGTAGATTTTTGACACTTTGGTAATGTCAACCATGTCATTACGCATATAAAAATGCAATTCAGCTCGTGCATGCCGTTATAAACTAAAATTTATCTCTTACAAGCTGACCCGGCGCACTAAGTACCTACCACCACACCATAGGTTTTTTTTTAATGCACGAACCATCTACGAACAGTTAGAAAACGTTAATAAAAAGAATTATACAAATTGGTACAGTCATTCTCGAACATTAAGTGACAACGAAATAGGATTCATTTTGAATATAAGAAGATTAATTACATACATACATAAAATCACGCCTCTTTCCCGTGGGGGTAAGCAGAGACCACGGATCTCCACTTACATTTATTTACGAAATTATCCCTACCAAGTTGTCACATATTTACGGTCACGAGATGATGTAAATTCACAAATTGTAGTCGTACTCATCTGAAATCTTTTTTCCCGTATCATTTACCTCTTTGACAGCAATCTATTTATGTTGTTAATATTTAAAAGAACCACGTTTCAAACAAACATTATTATTTAAAGCATTGTTTTGTAATTACGCCGTCTCGTACCGGAATCATTAGCGTTATAGCATTAATGGCGTAGAGATGGGGTAATTAGTCGATGTTTATTTCAATATACTTTTTATATTATTGTTATTTTACTTTTTTTCAATATACTTTTAACCTGTTATAGCCGTTGGAATTTAATTCGCATTGTGAGATATTTTCTGACTTTTCTTGGTAGATTTAATAACTAAAAAAAAGAAAACAATATCTTAAATCCCTATTTAAATTATAAATACGAAAGTAGCTCTGTCTGTCTGTCGCACTTTCACGCCTAAATCTTAAATCACTGAGCCTATTTTATACAAATAATGACAAAATTGTATTATGTATTATGTAACCATAGGCTACACGTATTGTTTGGATCCTACGCGTTTCAAGCCGCGGTCAGCAGCTAGTAATAAATATGTTAAAGGAACAAAATCAAAACAGACTAAAATGTGAACTTAATAAAAAGTCCAAGCATAAACTGAATCCTTTTATTGCTGGTCTATGATATTTTATAGCTGGAGCTGGCTTCTTTGAGAAAGGTGATATAAAAGGAGAACGTTCTTAAAGTAATCAAACGGTTCATCCACGGACAAACCGATGTACAGTCTGATATACATACAGACAGAGATATTACCACAACTTCCATTAAATAACGTAAATATGTAGTAGTTTAGTTTCTGTAAATAAATAGTTACCCTATAAATAAACTAATATAAAACAGAAAAAAAAACTTTATGTTTAGTAACTTTCAGTCATTCAATAAGACCAAAATCTTATGTTTTTACTGACAGGAGCAAGGTGTAACAGCAATGAATAAATAATAAATAATAAATAATAAATAAATATCCTTGGACAGTCCACACGGCGTCATCTAGTCCCAAGCTAAGCAATTTCATGCTTGTGTTGTGGTAAATACATTTTTTTTTGTAAATACATACATATTATACATAGAAAACAACCAGACACGAAACAAATATTTGCAGATCATACAAACATTTGTCCCGTAGCGGGGATCGAACCCGCAACCTCTGCGTCTCAGGCGGGCTTTCGCCCACTGTGCCACAGAGGTCGTCGAAAGAAAAATAAAGTAAGTAATAGCTCATTTTTCCTCATCTCATCTTAATTTTTGTGCGCCATTTCATCGACATCGATAAAATGGCCACCTGCACCGATAAAACCTAAGTCGGCATCTCACTTAACAAAAAGCCAGGGCCCTCGAATTTTCACAAAAGAAAGAAAACGCTATAATTTACCGTAATGAATATTTAATCTTTGTTTTTCCTTTTGAACATTTTTATCGTAAATTTTACTTCATTAGTATATTACTTTACACGTTTCCCTACTTAGTTTCAGCTCGGGGATTTAGGACGCTTCAAATCATTCTAATTACAGAGGTACTTTTGTTTTGAACGCCATTCAACAGGTCAGGGGAAACCATTTAATTGTTTTAGGCGATTACTACACGGCACCGCGCACAGTCTTGGTGGCGGTAAATTGTGCGGTGCCCGCGCGGGAAGGCGGTTTACGCGCCTGTTCGTGCGGATAGATTTAACACGGTTTTGACAATACTTCAATCAGAGACACCGGCAAGAAATCCATTTTGAAATTGCGATACGTCCTGCACACACGATAATCCGCGCGGTTACGCGCAGATGGGTGGTGGTGGAGAGAGCGCCGCTCAACCGCGCGGTCGGTCGATGTACGTACGTGTGTTAAGGTGCTATTCGAATCTCGGCCATCTATATACATAGAATTCATACAACTATATACATCGATTCAAATACAGTTACTACTACAGCGTCTGCAGCCAAGGCTCGGCAGACGAGATTCGAATAGCACCTTTAGACATCAATGGATTAGAGTCCATTGCGACATGAGATCCGTGTCAGCGCATACCGATCCGTGTCAGCGCATACCGCGGCGATGCGCGGTGTCTTGTGCAAATTGCCTTAGGTATTATTCCAAACGGGTATTCGTTATGTCAGTCACTGTTTTAATAAAGTTTACCTAATCAACGTCTATTCTATTCTATTCTATTCTATTCTATTCTTAATCAAGTAAAATGTTACATAGATAAATCGGTGATTTGAATAAATTTTTGTGTGTAGTTGGGATTGTAAATATAATGTACATATAGAACCATGTAAGAAGGTTAGTGTTTTCTTTGCATAATGTTGCATAAATATGTATATATGTAATAATACGTAAATTAATTACATATCCAACTCAGTAGTCTCACTGATTAGCGCTACCGATCAAAAAGTTTATTTAATAAAACCTTTTTCATAAGCAACAATAACATTACCTCCATTCAACAAAGTAAAATTAACTCTTCCAGCACAGTGAAAAGAAAACCTTATATATTTTCAAAGAGCAGTTTTTTGCCACAAGCGGAGCATTTAATCAACTACAGTCTACAGTAAACCACTTACAGTAAACTATTGCCCGCAGTTAAACAATTTAATTAGACTCCATCCCACGTAGAACTTACGTTTAAGTTCACGTACTCGTATCACAGGCGACTCTAAACTTTAACCAATTAATCTTAGAGTTTTAAACTGTTTAACTTTAGGGTGTCCAGCTTGGGGATACATTGCTTGCTACAAACAGGATAGAAATTTAGTTATAAGCAATTCTACAAATCGTTTTCAATAAAATGTTTTTTTTTCGTAAATCTTAAACATGATGTTTTGATGGATGTTTGTTACTATTTTACACGAAAACTGCTTAACGGATTTGGTTGAAACTTAGAATGTATATAACTTATGACCTGGATTATACCTAACATGTTCTACTTTTATCCGGGTTAGTACCATGCGTGTGAAGCCGCGGGCATGCAATAACTTTAAAGGCTTATTTAAAGAGAATAACAGAAAACATTTATTTAATTTTAAATCCACAAGATAAACAAGTAATCCGCAAGATTAGCAAGTTATTTTCTTTTTCTTTCGATAACATAAAATATATTCTTTATAATAGTCCTATAATATAAACTCAGGCCTTTACATCTTTACTAGATGATTTATACAGCGTCAGGAGGCAAGCTTTGCCTACACTTAACGGGACACTGTAGTGCCTGGGACATTGTTGAGATGGAATAGGCTTGAGTCCTATTATAAAGTCCTTATTATACTTGGTAAGACGTATTTATTCCTGAGCTTAGCATTAAAAGTTAATTAGCCTGTTTACTTAAAATTAAGTTAGAATTTTACAAAACCTCAAGTTCAAAGACCGATCTAAGCCCTTTCACTGTATGTAGAGTGTATTCTAAATGTAGCAGAAAGTCTAGCCAACAATGTACTTAAAGTTGTTTTGATCGGATGAACGCTATAGGTATTCTTAAGATAAGCACTAAAAGCACTAGTGCCTTCAGATTTAAGCACTGGAATAATTTAATGCTTAACTTTGAAGTAGAGGGTAATTTTATACAAAAGATATTTAGAAATAAAAAGTTTTGACGACTAGTGAGAAACCAAGAAAGGTCAAAATAGTCGTCATCACAAGATGGACATATTGGACATAATCTCTACTTAATGGTAAAACACGCATGCGAAGCCGCGCTCAAAGTAGGTAGTTACTTACAATTAACTACGCACCTACCTACCTTATTAGTCTTCCATGAATTCTTATACAGAATAAAAACTTTTTTTATTTAGAAATTGTTTTAATTTGTTTTTGAATGATGAATTCTTAACTTGTTTTTTAAAGTTATCGAGATTCTATTATGTATCAGTACATGTTCTGTCTAAACAGCTAACACGTCTGTTTACACAGTTTGCAATACACACGCCTAAACATTACCTTTGCCCGGCAGACCGGAACGCTGCAAACACAAGCCAGGCGCGGCAAATATTTGAATGTTTGCCTGAATACTGCAACCACTGACGTTATTGAATCCAATACAGAAAGGGCGTTTGTGCACTACATGGTATTTTACTGTTTTCCAACATGACAGTTTTAAAATGTGTTTGTCTCCTTATATCTGATAAGTTAGAAAAGGACAAAGACATTTTCTGGACCGGAAAAAAGTAAAATTCTGTGTATTACCACAGAAAAAATAATAGGTACTATACTAGGTAGTACACAAGCGCCCTAAGTACTATCCTAACTATACTCTGTGTTATGTTGGTAAAATAATAAAAAAAAAACTCGATACTAAGTGCTAGAAAACTTGATTTGTTTTCATTTTTGCATTTTACTAACCATTTCCTTTCATTTCAAACCAAACTTATAAATGCAATAAATAAATATCCTAGGACTTTCCACACAGCATCATCAATCCCAAGCTAAGCAATTTAATGCTTGTATTATGATAACCAGATGACTGATATTATACTACATAGATACAATATTTTTTTGTAAATACATACATACATTATACATAAAAAACACCCAGACTCGAGACAAATATTTGCAGATCACACAAACATTTGCCTCTGTGTCTTCAAAACCAAAATAAGTATGATCCTTCCAGAAAATGCATGAGAATGTTCACTTTTAAATGTGTCTTTGCAATAGAATAGTACTGGTACTTAAAAAACATAATAACCTCTTGTGACTGTGTCACATCATTTAATTTCCTTCCTGGGTTACCAGCAATTTCTCCGTATTCTGGCCGATGAGGAAAAAAATCCCTAAAAATCTTTCTCAAAATATACTGTAAATTCAATCAACAATTGTTAGAGAAATACGATGCTAGGAAAACATTGTTTCAAGTTTTCTTATCGACGAAAAGGTCCTTTTGTCCATCCTAAACAAAAGATAAAATACCTTACTAAAATAATGTTTTAACAGGACAAGAAAAACAGTGGTGTGTTGAAATTTTTAACTGACTTCATAGAAGGAGGAGGTTCTATGTTCCACTGTATGTATTTTTTTGCTTCGATTAATATTAACAATTGTGCAGAATGTTCGTATTTAAAAATTTTATACAACAGCATCTAACACAAGAAAATTGTGTGTTTTCCATCTTCCTTTTACCTGAGTGGATTCCCCAAATTGATCCAACATCGTGGAGGTAGCATCATAATTATGTTTACCCAATTTTTCTATATTTTCGTTCCGCAAAGCAGGCGCTCTGGAAAGTTCTACAAATTGCAGTGCAAGTCGGCTGCAGCAAATATTTGAATTGTAGAGTGGGATTGGTTTGCTTTCTACGTATTCAGTAGTGTTTACATCGAGGAATAAAAATTCTTCGGATCCGTAACTCTAAGCCTTGCAATGCACGCCCACGGTCTGGGTATGTGCAATTGGACTTGGCGAAGCTTTATATTTTAATAGTGTTTATTTCGCAGTAAAGATTAAAACCGCATGGTACACGCTAAAAAATTCAACATGTCTGCTTCAGATACAACCAATTCATCATGTATCATGTAACCGCAAGATTTTTGTCGGATCTAGACACGAAATGACGTATGAATCGAAACATCGTTGGCCTCTAAAAGCTGTCGGGAATATGAACGACAGCTGATTTACTGACACCACCTAGAGTTAATATTTATGATTATAGTGTTAAACCACACTTAGGTATTTAATACTATAATCAAAAATATCTATAGAATTAGCTATAGCGTTATCTCTTGTCGTTTGAGCTGAATGCAATTTCGGTCAATGAGCAGGTGTTTCTAATTCCTCTGGAATACCTGTAGATGGCGCTCATCGGTGCTTTAACCGAAATATTACCATCTTACTGATAGTTTCGTATTCGGCGTCAAGGGCTTCGTGGCCGAGTGGTAAGGCTTAAGGGTGATCGCTTGTATCTCGCGGGTTCGAATCCCGTCGAAGCCGTAAAACTTTTAGTAAGATTTTTCATTTAAAAACCACCTAGAGTATTAATGATCAATGTACCTGCTCGATCCCTCGTGCCCAGCACAGAGGCGATTTGCGGCCGCTCTTCATTGATGACCAGCTCCGCTTGCTCGCTGTACACCGAATGCACCGACGAGATGCAGGTCAGCCTTAACTGGCCTCTCTCAAAGCTGTCGGGACGCACCATGAACGACAGCTGACTTATTGACGCCACCTATAATATTGCTTGTTTTTAAAATGTGCAGATTGATATGAAGATAGGATGAGTAGAGGTAGGAATTAAAAAAAAGTTTTTTTGTACTGACGTTGAGTCATTTCTGAGTTAAAAAGATAATGTTTGGATCAGATGAAGTAATATTACGTATATATAAAGTGTCATCACCATTTATTAGTCCATCATCATAATTTGAAATAAAATACCTTGTTAGAGGTCTCAGCAGTAGGCATGGGGTCAGTGGCATCTTCATCCATGCCATCGTGATGCCGTGGTGGGGGCAGTACCACCGTGTCTTGACTTGACAGGAGCACTCCATCCTGTATATTGATCATCGTGTCATTATGTTTATAGAGCTTGGTTAAGTGGCATATTATACCTACCTTTAGCTGGTTTAATTTGAAATCTCACCTATATTTAAGATCAATCCATTTTGCAAACAGTAATAATTTTAAAAAGAAACGACTTGCTAACATTTATTTACAGCTTTTATCAAGGTAGTCAGTCACATTAGTAAGAAAAACATAGTCATTATGTGTGTGATTCGTATATGTATTTAAATTTTTTTACACTAAATTATTTTGATATTAAAGTCTCGCCTTTATCTACAACTCATCATTTTATTGGTCTTTACGATCATAGCCTAGTTCAGTAATGAAATAATTCATATTCCTTATTTCATAATTTATGAAACTGTAACCAAATACAATTAGAACCAGTTTTAGTCACATACATGATGGATGGTTACAAAGATCACTACCAGACTGATGCGAGCCCAAGACACTGGCAGCATTGCTGCGCTGAATAGCAATCCTCATCCTTTAAGACTAATATAATAATATGCCAAATTAATAATAGTACTAATCAGTAATTCAAAGATTCTCCTTATTAATTATTACTAACTTCTTATTTAGGTAATTATTACTCATGAATATCCGTATTCCTCCGCAAATTCTAAGATTATTACTCAGCTTAAGCACAACATAACTTTATAATAATTTCACATGCCTCTTTGAGAGGGGTGAAGTTGCGAACGCCAAAAATTACTCCACCCCAAAACAATGAAATGTTCCCGACAGCAAAATTATCGGGAGCCAAAATATGTTTTGTAATCGTTGTCATTAATCAATGTCAAAAACCAATTAGAGAATGATATTGTTCAAAGAATTATCGATTGCGCGGATACGAAGACAAATTGATGTGTAGTAATTTTTTGCAGCGATCCGTCTGAATAGGACAGTCTCATTTTTTGCTAAACATTATAGGTATATAATGTTTGTAGAAAACAAGCTGAGAGGTTGGTTTAGGTGCTGGGCAAGCCTATTCCATCTCAACAATGTCCCAGGCACTACAGTGTCCCGTTAAGTGTAAGCAAAGCTTGCCTCCTGACTTTGTATAAATCATCTAGTAAAGATGTAAAGGCCTGAGATGTATAGAAAAGATTGCATTGCATTATTCAGGATTTTCAGAATTATAAACTTTTTACTTTACTTACTTAGAATTATAAAAACCAGGCTGTTGGTAGTAAGGTAGTTATTTTTAATAAGTTCGTACCTTGGGGGAGGGAGGTATTAGAGGGTAATAGTAATAAGAGCTAAGTTAGTAGTTAAAAATAACTAAACTGAATTGAAATGTGGTAACAACAAGAGAAGAGTCAGTCTTCCCGCAACCACGGCTGGTGCAATCCGGTCAAAACGTCGGGCGAATAATTCGTGATAAATACCCGTTTTCATAATATGTTTTGTACAGTGTTCTGATCGCGAAAGTTTAAAAAAGACAACAAGGAGAAGACAAAACACAGTCTTCAAAACCATAACAAATTCTTGTAGAGATTGAACTAAGCCTTATAAATTACCTGTATCGTGTCAACGAAAGGGCCAAAAGCCTTCCAAGGGCTAAATATAATATTGCTGTTCTCGTCTCCAGGAAACGGAGTGCTTCTGCTCGGAGCTGCGTGTGGAGCTTCGATGGAGACCACGGGGCTGGGCAGAATCGTCTGCTGGATCACCGGCTTGCCTTGGATCTGAGGAAGAAGACTCTTATTGAAATTGGATCTTTTTATCAACATCTTCCGTAATGACTAATGACATCATCAAACTATTTCTAAAAAGATCTGAAATAATATATATCTATCGCTCTTTGTGAATATAACTTTGACTGCTTGGATCATTATAAAAATACACAGGAAATTACTCACGTAAAAATATCGTCGTTGATACCCACAATGATTATAAATCGACGATATTTTTACGTGAGTAATTTCCCGTTTTGGGTTCAAAAAAAAACCTTGAAATCTTGAAACGCAATAATTTATAATTATGTGTTACGCATAGGATAATGTTGAAAAATAAAAGGCTTGCCCAGCTCAGCCTTATTTAATTTTTAGCTCTAAATTATTCATAAGAAAGCTAATTTCGAAAGCCAGAAGAAAGTATTAAATTACAGGAATTTTCGATAAACTTCAACTCGAGGTTCTTACCAAGTTAAATAAGTTGCTTGTTTTCAGTGCAATGTTGCATTCTTTAGTGCTCCCCCAATGTTCTTTTAGTTATTGGCAAACTTGAAATAACGATGTTGAGATGAAACTTTGTCTGTTTGCGCTTTATTGCTTTTCGCTACGATTCATTTCTTGTAGACACAAGAAATGTGTGTCCAAGACTGTAATGCTGCTACGATAAGGCGATTAGTGGAAAAAGACAAGATTTTTTTACGAAAGTAACAGGGGGGTTAGCGCCAGTTTACCGTAGTGATACTGTCCTCGATACCGAGTCAAGTATCACAAATTTATGAAAATCCAGTGCAGCGCCTCCCCCGGTAACTTGCATGAACTAAAAATACCATATATTTGGAATACTTGACACGTGAGCGAGGATAGATTACTACACATCTACGATTATAATAGTATGATCTTGCGCACTAAATATTTTCTTAGAACCTTTCACATTTCACCATTGCGTGCATGATTGTGTTTTTTGAGACGAAAAACAACATAATTTCGATAAACTATAAGAATGTTAGAGTAATTTGACATTACAACGCTAACTTATTATCACGTGCTAAATTATTATTAAGTATTTTAATTTCCCTATACTTTTGGTATGCCTTTTTTCGTCTAGTTTTGTTAATATTTTCATTATTTCAAAGGCATTATTGAATACCAGACGCTTTCACTCAAATATTGAAATGGATCAGAAAGTATCAGCTCATAATTCAATTTCGAGAATCAAACTCAAGAATCTAATTTATTATCAATCATTTCACTCTAATGCGCAATGAAAATGAAATTTGAAGGTTACCTCAACCAAGTGGAACCAAAAATTGTTATCTTGTAACATATCTATTCAGTGCACAATTTGTTTTAGGTTAGGAATACTATTATATATTATATTATAATAATTAGGAATTTTGTGGATATTTCAGATGGCTAAGAGATTACTCAGAGTAGTACCGAAATACATAATAGCCGAGCTGCCTGACCACTAGGCTACGGAACCACTTACGCCGAAAGCTGAAACTAACAGTAAGATGATTTCTCGGTGAAAGCACCGATTAACGCCACCTACAGGGATACTACGCAGGTTCGAATCCTGTCGGAGCCGTTAACTTTTAGTAAGATTTTTCATTTATAACATTACTAGCTGCGCCTCGCGGTGTTACCCGCGGTAGTTTCTGTTCCCGTGGGAATACCGGAATTAAAAGTAGCCTATGTGTTATTTCCGGTCATAAACTATGTATATTCCAAGTTTTAGCCAAATCCGTTCAGTAGTTTTAGCGTGAAAGAGTAACAAACACACTTACACACACACAAACTTTCACCTTTATAATATTAGTGTGATACTGGTACTATTATTTTATTATTTAATGCAAAAAGTACCTATTCAAAAAGCAAACTTCGTTGTGAAAATCGTTTATTTTTCCGAGTAATAAAATAACACCTCTTTGAAAACTGAAATATTTTGCCGATACAGCAATAAATAAGTAGAGGTGTCGCTTAGAGTTCAAAACTTTTATTTGTGAAGCGAAGTTTTAGAACCGTCTACTTTGAGATACCAAGTTTCGGTTCTTTGATAGTACCTACTACAGAAGCGGTTAAACTTTGTTTGAATAGCTCTATAAATTGGCTTAAAAATAAAACAACTACTAATCATCACGTAGAATGGTCTTGGAAATATTTTACACTAGCTGCGCCCCGCGGTGTTACCCACGGTAGTTTCCGTTCCCGTGGGAATACCGGGATTAAAGTAGCCTATGTATTTCCTATTCCGATAAGACCGCCCATTGTACAATTATTCTTTAGGTTTACTAGTTCTTAAGTTTCTTTAGTAAATGTACAATAAAGTATTTTCATTCATTCATTCATTATGCTGATTATCAGTAGAGTATTCATTGGGTCATGGCATGGTACCCGATCCCCTTATAAGATGGTTGTAGTTCCAAAAACAAATGAATAGATGGAGTTACGTGTTGCTATTTCGAAATAAAGTCTCTTCCAGAGACTTAAATGCCTAAATTTTGCCAGAATCATACATTTTCTGTTTTAAATATTTTTTTTTCAATATAACGAAATAAAATATCCCATTATATTATTTGCTAGATCAATTTCTACAAAATAAAATAAAATTACATGACATGAACGCTAGATGGCGCTGACTCAAAAACACAGGTAAAACGGGATAGCCCGACGAATTGCCCGCAAATTCAGAATTGTTTTCAATGTTCTAGATGAGGCTTCTGTACTAGAGAATTATAAAAAAAAAAAAAGAAAAAAAAACATTTATTGCTTAAAAGAAATAGCTTACATACATATTATATAATCTGTGGTCATGGTCATATTTTATTTTATTTAATTATGTCGCACTCTGTACATATTCAACGGCCTTTTGATAGTAATAAAGGGAGATAGTACTAAGTTTTGATGAATAGTGCCACAAATTATCTTGCACCTTCAAAGTTAACTAAGTCCTCTGAGAGCTTTTGTCTCGGTGCCTTTTTTAACTTTTATAAAGTACGCTTGTTTAATGCTCCAAGCTCGAAAGTTATTGTGCTATTCAGGTTCTGTTCAGTTTTTTACCTGTTCATCTTTGCTTTCAATGAATATAATTAAAAAGATTTACGTTTCACATTTAAACTATGCAAAATTTGGTGCTATGGACTACCAAAATCTTTTATCGTTACTTAAAAAAAAAAAAACTTTTTTTACTTTTTTAAAGTAGTTGATAAGTTCTATCAAAATCTAAAACTATAAGATATCTAATACAAATCAGAAATTATTGAGATTAAATCTATAAAAATCAATAAATAGTTCAAGAATCGTCCAAATTTATTTCGTGAAAAAAGAGGTGGCTTTAGAGCAAACGATAATTTTACCAGCAATTTGTTAAGATTACTCAAAATCATGCTGGATTCAAAATGATTAAATAATTCATTTATTTTGTAAAACATACAAAATAATGAAACAGCGCTTCGGAGTTCCTAACGCGCTCAATCAAAATTGTACAAAACAAATTACATTCAGGCGCAGAGATTAAGGACATACGCCGGCTAAGGACTCTCTAGGGATCTGTCCAAAGGGATGAGCAGTAAACCTTTGATCCTCATACAGCATACCCATCAGTGTAACGTACGGAACACTCACTCTGACATGAAGTCTACGAATCTCGTACACGAGAGCAACGGAAAGTAAAACCTAGAATCAGAATGTTACTGCTCATATTTGTGTGAGAGGCACAAGTTGACCCAATGAGCTTCGCATTAGCAAGTTTTGAATCTCAATTTACCGTCATAAGGTTTGTTTTACGTTGACAGTAGCTTTGGGAAGATTTAGTACGTGCTTCATACAAATCTCCGGTTTAATTGTGTAACCGAATAGGCAACTACACTCATCATTCTAACGTCATATTTTGTGGAATGAGACTTTTTAAATCTGGTCCCTTTTAAGCTTACATGTTTTTTTGGGCCTACGGTTATGTAATCGGGTTCTACCAGCAGCCTGCGCATTCGCAGCACGATAAATCGACGTCAGCAAAATTTGTATTATTTTAATAAATGAGCGTATCGCTGTAGCTAAATATCCTACAAATTGAAAATAATTGAAACCGGTCCACATAACAAAAAAAAATACACGTAGAACCTTTTTTGAAATCGATAAAAAATTACGATCTCTGAGACGCAGAGCTTGCGAGTTCAATGCCCGCTACGGGGGTCTATGTTTAGTTTGGATGATTTGTTATGACATTTGTGTATGTAAAAAACTATGTAGTATATCAGTCATCTGCTTACCATATAACAAACATTACAATGCTTAGCTTGGGACTAGGTGACGCTGTGTGAAATGTCCAAGGATATTTACGTATTTATAATACAGTCATAATTATGTGCCAACTTACTATTACTTACCTACTCGTTTATTTTCAAAAATAAACTTTAAAAGCGTCGTTAAAGTGAGCTGATAATAGTAAATCTATTGTGGCTATGCTGTACTTACTGCGCAATTAAATTTTATGCTATAATTCGTTTAGAAAATAATAGGGATGTTCTCATCCCTACTATTTTCTAAACGAATTATGTAAGACATAAAAAAAA
Organism: Xanthorhoe designata; assembly: GCA_963582015.1. Classification (NCBI taxonomy): domain Eukaryota; kingdom Metazoa; phylum Arthropoda; class Insecta; order Lepidoptera; family Geometridae; genus Xanthorhoe; species Xanthorhoe designata. The sequence goes on along the minus strand of OY757034.1, from coordinate 12,294,841 downwards.
AGAAATTAAGAGAGGGGTGGTCAAATTCATGAATAAATATTTATAATCATACAAGAGCGAAGCATTATGTAAATTCAAACTTAAAGAGCATCTTTAATAAATAAACTTTGCTCCATTTACAAATTAGATTACCCAATCGAAAATAAAAACTTTTTCTATTATATTCTATCAATCATAACGTAATTTTTAATCGATTTCACCCATATGATAATTCAAGTTTTAATAAGGAATTAATTAATTTAAACAAGGGTATTAGTTAACCAGAATTTGTCCTCAACGAGCCAAACTAACTTAAGCATGACTTACATAAAAATGGTGTAAAAATGAATGGAACAGCTAACTTCTCAGAATAATTTTAAGTGTACTACAGTTTGTTGTCCCTAACCCATAGTGATTTCAATATCCCGTTCCGTATCCGCATTTCTCGTTTCCGTATCTAAGCTATAGCGCGACGTGCGGTCCCGGTTCAAAAGTCATGTATGAGAAATTTATTCATTCTGCGTCCGCCGTGCCCCTTTGTGTTGCTAATTCCATTTTATTCTTTCTCCCTCTCTGTCATTAACCTCAGCCACAGATAAGTTAGTAGTTTCTATAGGTAGAGCAAACAAGTCGACCACAGATTAGCTAGAAATAGAGCAAGTATGTGCGTATCAGAAATTTGCGTCACTTCGTATAAGTTCAAAATATTGAAACTACAAACAAACTATTTTCAATTTTAATCAAAAGTTCATGTAAATTGACGAGCAAATTTTGTATGAATATTGTGATGAGAGTTAATGACGCAAAAGGGGTATGTCAGGATCGTAGCAAGTGGAAATCCTTGGTCTCGTGAACCCCAATGGGAGAGGCGTGGTTGTTTTGTAAGTATTATTTTTCAGTTATCGTTTTCCTACTTATATGGTATACTCCGTTATATTTCTTCTGTTGCGTGTTTGTTTAACATCAACAAAAACATGCATTATATAAAAATCCAGTAGAAAATAATATTAAAAACGAACAAGAAATAAACTCTCAATTAAAGCGAAACACAGCTTGAATCTCTAAAATAATTAAGCTCGTAGGATCCTATCAATTAATGAAATCATCTTCAAAATTGTTATTATTGATCTTTTAAATGTAATTTCCTCAGCTTCTTCAGAGAAACACATTCCCTAAAAGTCAATGCATTTGCAAACTAAGACTACATAACATCATTAACTACTAAAGATACAAATAATGAGGGTTCTATTTATTTGTCCAAGAATAAACGACCAAAAAAAAAGACCATTAACGCAAGCTTTGTCCAACTTTGTTCCGCCGAACGGACACCGTGTCGTTTTTTGTGACAAAGGACATTTTTCGATACATCTTGTTTGTTTACTTGTGGTGAAGTTTACCAAATACGGCTTATTGACTTAACAAGGAAATGTTGATGTCGAAATATAATAGGGCAACACTGTCACGAAAATACCGTAGTTACTACGAATGCTGAAAAAAATACACCATTTATACGCAACTTGATGAAAAAAACGATAATATTAAAATTAGATCTATTGATCAACTAGACAGGAGGTTGATATTGCCTAATATACAAAGACTAAACAAATTTTCTTTTAACATAGCCAAGAACACTCAATGAAAACACCTTCCAAACCAACACAGACAAAAGGGTATTTCGTAGGGGGTTTAAAATGACTTTTAAATGGATTTCGCTAAAACTTGGAATGTAGGTACATACTATATGTTATTCTAGGTCATAACCTAGAATAACAGATATTCATTATTCTAGGTCATAACCTAGAATAACACATAGGTTTTTTTTCCCGGCTTAGTACCATGCAACCGAAGCCTTGGGCAGTAGCTTGTCAAGCTATAGATAGGTAATAACAATAACTCAATGTTTCAATTTCCAATACCCAATTTCGTAAAAAGCATCAAAACGACATTTTCCGAGACAAAACGAAATCTAATTACAGATTCAATAGTGTTGGGTTGCCAGACGTCAACGCTACGTGACGTCACGCAACCCGTCACCGACGTCGCAACAGGCGTCAGACACAGTTTGCGATAAAAGAAACAGAGTTTTGTCGCGTCCGCGGGCGTGACGGTGCGGAACGCGAGACGCAACTGAAATAAACCACTATTTGAAAAATTGGATTCACTTCTTTTCTTTTTACCGGACGTTGTGAAAACGTGACACGACGTCCGCAAAAGTGATGTTCTGTAATGAAATTGCTTCATTTTAACTCAAGCGTCACACTAAAATCTAGTTTCGGGAATTATTGAGTGGATTGTTGGATTTTCAGTAAATAGTGCATAATTGCGAGTAAATAGTGCATAACTGTGAATTCGCCTCAATGTATATACTTACATATTTGCCCATTGCATATAAAAACGATTGCCAAAACGAAGCGGCATAATAATATGGCAAACTAGCTGCGCCCCGCGGTGTTACCCGCAGTTAATAGTTCCCGTGGGAATACTGGGATCAAAAGTAACCTATTTGGTCATCCAGGGTATAATCAATTCTGGGAACTTTTATTCAAATCCGTCAAGCCGTTAGAGCGTAAAAGAGTAACAAACTTACTTACACACACATAAACTGTCACCTCCTCTGGCTTCCTCACGATGTTTTCTATCACCGTTTAGAGCTCGTGATAATTTACACGTAAGTACAAAAATAATACGTAAACAAAAACCTTGTTGAGATTTGGGGATACATGACGACCATGTAACATTATATTTCGTTTTTGAATTTATACTGTAATTGTCATGATCTTGTTTACCTCATCTAGAATCATACATTGAATTGAATACCAGACATGAAACCTTATTCAATTCCCGCGACTGTCATAATCTGTTAATTAGCTAATCGCCAATAAATTATGCTAACGCCTAATTACTGCGATGAGATACCACATGACACCCCGTGACGGCCAGTGGCGTGAACTTGATTAGTTTGATGGCAAATCAAATATATATAATGATATCATATCCAGCAAAATAAAAGCCATAAATAAGTAAAGAAACAATATTAAAAGCCTTTACTTTCTGTATCTTCACAAATAAAATGTAATTCAATATAAAATAACAATCTATTATTTACGTATAAAATTTCTATGACACAAGCTGACACAAGCGCCCGTCGTCATACCAACTTACTGCGCCTCGCGGTGTTACCCGCGGTAGTTTCCGTTCCCGTGGGAATACCGGAATCAAAAGTAGCCTATGTGTTATTCCCGGTCATAAACTATGTATATTCCAAGTTTCAGCCAAATCCGTTCAGTAGTTTTAGCGTGAAAGAGTAACAAACACACTTACATACTCGTACTTACACACACACAAACTTTCACCTTTATAATATTAGTAGGATAGTAGGATAACGGTAATTGAGCTTATCTCTACATTGTAAGAAAACTGTAACACGTCGATGGCTGTACATTTCAGATATTAATAAAAAACTAATATAGGCGGTCTTTATTAGAGCCACAGAAGCCAAAAAAATGTTTTTACATTTTTTGTTGGTCTGTCTGTATATGGATGTTTGTTTTCTGTAAACCTTACTCGCTCGCGGCTTCGCTTGCGTGGTACCTACTTGATAAAATAAAGCCTACGTTCATTCGGAAAGTCCATGATACAACAGTGAAAGAATTTTTCAAATCGGATGAGTAGTTTTGGAGATAGCCCCAAACATACAAACAAACAAACTTTACCTCTTAATACTATTAGTACAAATAGATATAGATTAATATAGAAGTACAGATAATGGCACAAGTTGATGGTTACATCATTTTAGAATAGAATAGAATAGAAAAAGTATTTATTTTCCATCAACATAAACATGGGTAACATAGGAAAAATACTTATTGACAACAATTTTGGAGCGTTTGAATGTGTACATTTAGTGCAGGCGACTGTACTACACAAAATAATCGGCTCTGATAAAACCCGTGCATTATTAAATCATTGATATTCATGAATTCACCCGCGGGTAATCAGTTCCCACGCGGGCACTTGTCGAGCTGTAAACAAACTCATATTTTACCGTATATGTAGAAAAATCTGCATTTTATAACAAAATGATGCATTGTTACCGCGTTTGTTTTGATTATGATGTGATGAAGCTACGGTTTATTTTCCATGAAGTTTGTATGTAAAATTTTATAGGCTGATTTAGGACTGTATTTTCAGATGCGGTAAACATTTATTTAAATCTACAGTGATGGTAAGTGAACTAAGACTTAGAAAGAATCATAGTCAAAAGTACACAATACATACAAAGTCTCAGCAGTTCAGCCCCTCAGAAGCAAAATCGCAGTAAATCGCGAAATCAACAGTCAAATATGACAGTATTTAAGCAAATTACTTACTAATTTACTTAATTAGCGTTAAATCTGACAGTTGTTTCCGCGGATTACTGTGATTTTTGCTTTGATACAATCCGAGACAAGCGAACATAATGGGGGGCTGAACGTTGGTAAATTAAAACTTAACGTGATGGCACAAACAATAGAAATACCTACTCGACAGTCGAAGCGCTCGTGGCGAAGCTTGCTAAGACGTTCTTGATAGATCGTCGAAGTTAAGCAACGTTCTGAGCGGTCACAACTCGGATGGGTGACCGCAAGTGGCATTATCAGCTGAGCGCTTCCGTGCTTCGAAGGGCACGTTAAATTGTCGGTCCCGGCTTTTAAAGTCGTAAAGCCATGACGGAGGCCTTTAGGCGGCCTAAAAACTCCGTCACCAGAGTTGGCCACTTGCTCATACGAACTTACTTACTTTACTTATAAAATAAAATAATTAAATTGGATTATTCGATGTTAGCTCAGATCAATAATGATTTCATTAGTACTAGCAAACGCCAATAATGCACTCTCGTGGTCTGCCCACAAAGTTCCGTGATTACTTAGCGAACCAGCTGAATTGCAAGCAAGCCCCGGAGCTTCGACGGATTATTTAACTCCTATGCTGTTATGAACTCCTAGTAGTTTATGCTCATACAGTACGATCTAACGTATGAAGTATTAAAGTGTTTGCATTGTATAAATATTTAAATTAAGAACAGCGTTTTTTACAATTTTGAATTGAGAATAATTATTAAAAGATAAAAAACGAACAAGGTTTTATGATTTTTATAAGTCTTGTTTTTCATGGATTCAAATTTGTTTTTTTTTTTTACATAATATTACAATAATGCCAGGTGCATACTATGTATTATATAGGTCTACCAAAACTAATTTTTAAGTTACGATTTTATCCGAATTTTATTCTACATGGCAAAGCTCCTACCCGACTCAAACTTTGCTTTGTATTCAAATGTTGTCTCTAAATTCACTACCTTAGTCAGTGCCTTTATTTCAAGATACGATTAATGACCAAACATACCGAACACTATTTTCAATATGCATTTTCAAAAGCACATTGGTTAAATAAAGCCGTCTCTCTCACACGCTGTGCAAATAACGTTCACATACTCACGTTAGACAAAGACTAACATGCACTGATCCGCAAACATTGAGGAATATCGTGCTTTGAAGCATTGGATTCCAAGATTTTGAAGGCTTCTTGATTGGACTAGACGTAGAAATATGAAGCCTGTGATTGATTGCTAAGCAATCCTGTAGTCACAAGTAAGCCCTGGAGAGCTTTGATGGATTATGTATCTTCTGCGCTAGTATGAGCCCCTGGTAATAAGCATCAAAGTTTTTGTAATTATTTCCATACAATTGGTAACATTTTTGTATAATTATGGAATAGTGATATGTACCGTTTTATAGTGAAATATACTAGGTACTTTTAGTGTTTGCGAAACGTATATGTGCATAGATAATAATTAATTGATATCAAATTTTCAAACCTAGGTTAGGTTAGTTAGTGTTTTAAAATATAGCATAGGCACAGAATACAGATAGGCATAGTTGTTGCTAAATGAATTTAGGGAACTAAATGAATTTTGAGCAACAAGTATGCCTAAAATCAATGTGTTAAAATATGCCAAAACATAATATATAAATTATGTTCATTGTACGAAACATAAAAGAAACGCACATCAAATTACAAAATTTTGTGCTAGATATATTATTATGTTTAAGTGATTTTCTATTTAAAACAGGCAGGCAGTATTAAAGAAAAATGCAAGATTCATCTAGTATGATTCCAGGTTGAAACTGTGAAGGCAGTGCTAAAACGAGTATTATTTCAACAGCTATGCAAACGTCAATACGTGTGGTCGGCAAAGTTCCGATTACTTAGCAGCCTGAATTACTCCCAAGCGAGGATTACGGGAATATTGCATTTCATTCGTTCACAGTGTGTTTGGTATTATGTACTTTGATGGATTTGTAAGGTATAGCCAGGAAAATAGTGGGAATTAAAACATTATTATGTATGAACAATAATGTTAATAAGTTCTACAGATATTTGTTCCGGGTCTGGGTGTTTCTCTATCTATAATAATATGCATGTATTTACAACAAAAATATCTAATAGTATATAGTCTATCAGTCATCTGGTATTAAGTTGCTTAGCTTGGGACTAGATGACGCTGTGTGGAATGTCAAAGGATATTTATTTATTTATTTACAGAAACGTAAATTACTACATTTAAATAGGTAGTTATGTAAATATGGTTGTAATTGTATTTTGTATTTTGTACAGTTTTATTATCGTCATACAATTCAGAACTTATCATGTTTGTGGTTTTCTGTATTGACTGTATTGGTTAAATAGTCTTTATTTTAGTAAAATTTACCTCAAACCTCAAATAACCCTCAAAAATATTGAGCTAAAGTTTGAGTTGTCAAGCAAAAGGAAAACTTATAAAATTGCTCGACAAGCTTTTACGGAAAAATACGTCGAGTAGTTACAGTACCATTTTCCAGTCAATTACTATTAATCGGAAGGAAATGGAGATATTTCAAGTGGTAGGTCGAACCTTAGCCGGACAAAGAAGTTTCCACTCAACTCGGGAAAAACAAGCTGCAAGCTAACTCTGTATGAATAGCTGGTGCAGTATTTATTATTTGAAAGTATGAAGCGCTCGTGGCGAAGCTTGCTAAGACGTTCTTGATAGATCGTCGAAGTTAAGCAATGTTCTGAGAGGTTACTACTTGGATGGGTGACAGCAAGTGGCATTATCAGCAGAGCGCTTCCGTGCTTCGGAGGGCACGTTAAATTGTAGGCTTTTAAAGTCGTTAAGCCATGACGGAGGCCTTTAAGCGGCGTAAAAACTTCGTCACAAGAGTTGGCCACTTGCTCATACGAACGAACGAACGAATTGAAAGTAATGGAGTTGAGACCCTGGGTCCGTAGGGTACCGGGGCCCATCACGTTTTCAAAATTCTATAGCACTCGAATCACGCGTCGCTTTATTTGGCTCAAAATATCAGCGCGGAAATGCTGCCAGTAGGCAGCATTTCCGCGCTGATATTTTGAGCTTGGGCACGCTTCCGTCTGGCAGTAGCTTGGATCAGTAGAGCTACCTATAGATCATATGGTTCTAATTGTATTTTGTACAGTTATGTAAACATATAATAGTTTCTATAAATAAATGAATAAGGGACAATAAAAGGTAGGTATAGTAGGTATTAGAAGTTTATTTAAATAGATTTTAATATCCTTGGACATTAGAAAATGAAGTGTGGTTTAACACTATAATAAAAATATATAAAATCTTTGGACATTTACACATAAATAACTAATCCCAAGCTAAGCAACAAAAAAAAAAGTTTTATTTATTTTTATACGTATTCTCTAAAGCATATTTTAAGTAAATGTTCTAGATGTCCTTCTCTAAGCTATAGAACGTCCGAGTTTCCGATAGTGACGCAACTCCCGTCGTTCTGCACAAATACGTCGCGCTGCGTCCGGCATTCTTGATACTGTAAGCTGTATTAGATACTAGCTGCGCCCCGCGGGTTTGCCCGCGGTGAATAGTTCCTGTTACCGTGGGAATACCGAGATCAAAAGAAGCCTATGCTATCCTGGTACCAAATTTTATTCAAAGCCGTTTGAGCGTGAAGGAGTAACAAACTTCACACTTACAAACTATCACCCTCATAATATCAGTGTGATTGAAACTCCGTCAGCCGAGTTGATAGTGCTAACTCATATGAACTGAACCTACTATAATTTTTTAATATTGTTATAATTTTAATGTCTTAATAATCACTATTAGTGGCAATTCTGAGTGTCGCAAAAGCTAAACTAAGCTAACTAAAATTGTTGCCGTCCCTTTCATAGCGATGGGAATAAAAAGGATGGCAATAGTTTTAGTTAGGTTAGTTTAGCTTTTGCGACACTCCGAATTGCCCCAATAATAACTTATAATTATAACTTTTCCAAATTCAAAAATGGTATTTGCTTATCGGATTAAACATTTTTCTATAAATATTTTGAAATAAGTTCACTTGTTTCTCGTTGACTGTACATCCAAGGCCACGCCAGTGTCGCGCTGTTTGCGCGACGGGGTTGAGTGTAAAGTTTCATGTTTTGATGCAAAATGGTGGCTTAGCTTCGTGCAGTTTGTTTGGCAAAGCAAAGTGTTTATAAGAAAAACGTAGTTACTTTATGCTCAAGGTTTAAAGTGACAATGTTACTTTTAAATAAAATGTTAGATGAGTTCTGCCATTTAATATTCTTCTCGTTTTAACAGACTTCCACTATATAATTTATTATTCTATTACTATTAGTACCTATCAAAGACGATTAATATCTAGAAGACAGACAAAGGCCATCACAAAATCGTAACCCTGTCCCGCAGTACCAGACAGCCTTAGATTTAGTAGTAGGTAGCAACAATATTAAATATAAAAAAAATGTTAGGTAATTTTAACTAGAAAGTAATTGAAATTTCTTGGATGAAATTGATGTTTTAAAGTTTCCAGGCTATCTGGTACGGGTTACGATTTTGTGTATGGCCTTTGTTTGTCTTCTAGATATTAATCGTCACCGATTATTCCGTCAATAATGGTCCGATTTTGAAAGTTTTTTTATTTGGAAGTATAGCTACTGAGATGGTTTCATATTTTTTTTGAGGATTTGAAGAGAATCTTCGGAGTTCTGAACATTATAATGCATTCCGAGAGTGCATAAATTGGTATCTGCTTACCAAATTCAAGTCTTCAGCTTTTCGTGTTACCCAACTTCAATTCAATTTCGTTATTCCGGTGTTATGTAAGCTAACCCAGAACTATATAAACTTTATTCTACAAACAATGAGCGAAGCCGGAAGCACTCGCGAATATTACGCTACATCCAATCAAAACTTCTAACAGGCAGTGCCGCTTCGGATAATGTTTAAATAATAAAATTGTGATTGTTTTATCACATGACAACCTCTGTGGCGTAGTGGGCGAAGGCCCGCCTGAGACGCGGAGGTTGCGGGTTCGATCCCCGATATTTGTTCCGGGTCTGGATGTTTTTCTATCTAATGTAAGTATTTACAAAAAAAATGTAACTAAGTATTATATCAGTCATCTAATTACCATAACACAAGCATTAAGTTGCTTAGCTTGGGACTAGATGACGCTGTGTGAAATGTCCAAGGATATTTATTTACTTTATTTATAGTAGTTAATAAAATAGGCATATAAATAAACGAAACAATTGTTTTTATTATCATTAGACAATGTGAGTAGGTTTTGTATGAGACAGCCGCTTATCTAATACTATCTAGTCTACTACTGGTTACTTATTACTGGGTACTTACTGGTACTAGTGGTTTATAAAAAACGAACGGTTATTGTTTAAATATATGCAGGAGAAACCGCGAGTCAAACTTATACCAAGCATAAAAATACAGGCCACTAAACACGTCACTCACGGTAAATACTGAGTAAACTCAGCTATCATCGGAAAAAAAATATTTTTATCGGCAACAAAGTGCCTTACACACTGTTACATCTTCTGTGGCGCATGTTACATCAATATTTGAGTTCAATCCCATTCACGCGGCAAAAGACGAGTGCACTCAATATTTTGCGCGATTCAATTGAATTTCTGCAAACATGAACGTATTGTGGGTAAAGCGAGAGAGCTCAATTTCACACAATCCGATATTAGAAGCGCGTGCAAAAGTGTGGGTAAATGTTATCTCTTGGAGTTTGAAGAACTTTCAATTTAAAGGTTATGTTCGTCAGTAAATTAAATTTTTTGAATCACTTAATTCACCATACATTTACTCAGGGTTTAATAATGAAACAAATGTTTAATAGACAACTAAACAACAATGGGCAAAAAACCACCGATTGAACTGAACGTGGTAAGCCCAGGCGGCGATGGCTGGAATAAGCTTGATTTCAAGCAAAGACTGGCGCCAGGAAGCAAAAAACCTAGATCAATAGAAAGAGAGAAAAGAGGCCCTTCCCTTGAAGTAGGAAACGTCAGACTTATAAATAATAAATAAATATAACAACGGGGCAATTCAACTAAAACTTTACTAAATAACAGCCCCCTGATTGTGTAACTTGTCTTGGATTGTATCCAAGTTGTATCAAAGCAAAAATCACAGTAAATCGCGAAAACAACTGTCAAATATGACAGTAATTAAGTAAGTTACTTACTAATTTACATAATCAGCCTTTAATCTGACAGTTATTTTCGCGATTTACTGTGATTTTTGCTTTGATACAACTTGGATACAACACGAGACAAGTTACACAATCCAGGGGCTGGTCATTTTTTAACAAGATATATCAAGACTAATGACAAAACTAGACTGAGATATCCGGTAGAGCACCTTCAATTAAAAACCACAGTAGCGATATTAATTTGTCTCGCGTCGTGTCGACGTCATTAACGTCGTCAGCCGCGACGTCGCTTGATAAATGAACTGCGCTTCGTTCTATGCGCGCGTCTTGAGGATTTCCGTCGTAGATTAATGTGATGTAATCGTTGATTTTAATCTTGGTATTTTAAAATAGACACGATTGTTAATTTCACTTTCAAAACTATCGTGAGTTGTATTAGATATTATAATAGCACACGGAAAATTACTCACGTAAAATTATCGTCGATTTAGATACCGACAATGTTTCGATGAGTGTGAGACGCGACCGCGAGGAGTGACCACACTCATACCCAGATGAAGATTCTCCGGAAGAATCGAAACATTGTCGGTATCTAAATCGACGATAATTCTACGTGAGTAATTTCCCGTGTGATATTATAACGATTGTTAATGTACAATCTTTATCAATCAATATTTTTTTATTTCGTTAAACTAATGATTTAAACTCAATTTTTTGGAGTTTTGCTTATTCTAGTTACTCGCTTTTTCCACAGTAAGCAAACCACAGATCAATATTAAATATAGAAACTATAATATTGATTGACCCTTACCGTTTTCTATTTACACCGTAAAAAGTTATTTTATATAGTCAGCCAAATTTCTAAATCTACTACATTCATAGCTGTGTTGACAGCTCATTGATATAAATGATTTCGTCTTGATCGACGAAAAAATTATCATTTCTGTAAGTAAATATTTTTAGCTAAAAATCCCCTGTATGTATTGTCAAAATTACTCACAATCATCTCATTATAATAGCACACGGGAAATCACTCACGTAAAATTATCGTCGATTTAGATACCGACAATGTTTTGATTCTTCCGGAGAATCTTCTGGGACCCAGATAATAATTTTACGTGAGTAATTTCCCGTGTGCTATTATAATTTCTAATAAGTACTACTCACATCTCGTCCATTGAGCAGCCACGTGAGGTTTGCAGGCGGGTCCGCGGGCGGTGACGAGCATTGCGCCCGCAGTGAGTCGCCCGACGCATACCAACCCTTCTCTGCCTTTATTGTAGGCTTCTCTGGCGGTAGCTCTGTGGATAAGAAACAGTTTTGTTAACACAAAATGAATAATGAATCCTACTACTATTCATCATCATCATTTCAGCCCATATCCTCACACTGCTGGGTGCAGGCATCCTCTTGATTACGCCATTCTTTCCGATTCTTCAACTAATATTATTCGGCTAAGAAAAAGATAGCCGTATGTTTTTCATTCTTTTACGCAAAACCTACTAAACAGATTTAGGTAAAACTTGGAATATACTTAATTTAAGACCTAAAATAATACATATAGTTTAGTTTTTATCCAGGTATCCAGCATATATCTATGTATGTACCTACTATAAATCAGCGTGAACTCAGAAGTTCAGTTCAACCGGTCTGTCGGTTCAAACGTCACTTCATGCCAATCCCTGACGTTTTTCAATTCGCCTCTCAGAATAATATTTGCAGTTGTGTCGGGGTGACGGCTCGTTACCGTCGTTCTCGTGAGTGTATTGACTTTACCAGTTCGTTGGAGCCGACAGCGATGTTTCACTTTTTGTCCACTTCAGAAAGTTATGAGTTATTTTTTGAGAACAGTTAGATGTATTTTATGCTACATTGGGAATTCAAATCCAAAGGAAATAGTAGGACAAAACACTCAATTGTATTTAAAAAGCGGGGAAAAATATAATAGCTGGTAATAAAACTATTAAATAGGCAACCGATAGATACTACATAAACCAGTGAAAGAAATCATTGTAGATTTTTTAATGTTTACGAACACAAACGTAGCGTTATATAAGAAAATAAAACAGCCTTTTTCCTATGTTAATATTTCCGATAATTATTATATATTTTTATTATATATTTTCGCTTTTAAAAAAAGCTAGGCCCACACCACCAGGTTCTTGCCTGATTCTTTCCCTGGTGTAGGGAGTCGCGTTGGAACAGGCATTAGAATCACCTAGCATGTAAAACGAAACTTTAGTGATCCTTGAGGTCCTACAAGAATAAATGATTTTTTCTTTCTTTCTTTCTTTCCGAATGCGTTCTCAAAATAAAACAGTAATTTTATAAAGATAAAATAAGTGTTTAATCGACTTTATAACATAATCTAAAAAAAGAACAACCAAAATAAGAAGGTGAAATAAACCGCTACGGATTACAAAGTTGCAAACCCCACGTGTTTTCTATTTTGTAATCCGAAGCGGTACTTAACCGAGCTTTTCACACCTCGCTTTTGTGATTTGAAGTTGATAAGCGTGAAGAAGTGTTCGTGGCACATAAGAGCTTGTACACATTAGGCGAAAAAACCATAAGTATACAATTCTAACGCGCGTTGACAGATTTGCGCGAATTTCGGGGCGTTAGGCGCGCGCTTCGAAATACATGCGCCGGCCGCCATTTTGTTGTAATGGAATTGCGCAATTTTTCGTAGAGTAGGTTATATATGCACGTTATTGAAAATGTGATCGAATATCAATATTATAAATGTACCTATGTAAATCTAATGGTTAAACTTTTGTGTGAATCCGAAGATTCTTTAAGAAAAAAAATGTAACGCGATTTCGTTGGATCGCGCGAGGCACTACACGAGCCGCGCTAACGCCGTGAAGGATCGGATCGCAGTGGATCATCCGTTGTGGAACCAGCTATTGACGGGACGAATATTATTTGAGCCACTTATAAACAACTTCGAAATAAAGTGCCATGATAATAAATTACATAAAAAAATTCACAAGGTGAATTTTATATGGCGATGTAAACATGGAGTGTGACAATCTGTGAAACAAGGAAATGTTATGTACTCATTCATCACTTCTGATTAATATGAGAGTGCTTCAACTGAAAAGAAGAATTAAACATTTTTTTATACCTTTTGCCCTGTAAATAAGATTAAGTTTAGTATGGATAATTTATTGATTTATGTTCTTTAGATTCTTTTGATATCCCAATACAAAAGCAAAATTGGGAAACTTTGATCATTCTTAAATCGATTTATTCATGAATTTAAGGACATCAAGGATCATCAAGAAAACATTGAATTCTGAATCTTTAATTCTCGAGCTTCTGAAAAAATCGCAACACGTTATTTTCAAACATAAATTAAATTCGAGCGAGGGAATAAAGGACTTTCAATTCCGCTTTTTGACAATGACAGGGTAAACTCCACCTAAATTAAAACCATGTATGTATGTATGTATATAAATTTGCGACAACTGTGAGAGATCAAAGAAAGGCTTTTGCTTAGGAGGGTACAATAGGATAATTTTGGGACGGAAAATATAGATGTTTCAGAAGGTTTTATCTATTGAGCTTAGTGATTCTATTATTTCTATATCACTGGGTCGTGTCACAGGCAAAACCTGTACAATCCGATGACATGGTAACGTCCCTTTCGCAAAAACTGGCCGACTGAGTCAGATAAAGGCTTACCAACTAAGCTACGAGTAATGAACCTAAACTTACCAAGAAAAAATAAAATTTTTATTTATTTAGTTGTTAAGGTTAAGAAGTGTAGATATTTTTATTTGTTCCTGTGTGTTTCTTTGTTTGTTAAATAAATAATATATTGTATTAATTTAAAAAAAAAAAATTCTGAATGTTGTTACCTAATGTTATGTCACCGTTTGCATTAGAGGTACCAGTAGTAATAAGTCGTTTTGATTTGAGGCATTTTGCCTTGTAGGTGTTTTAAATGTGAGATATTTTGCGACTAAGTCGTTTCGCGGCGTAGGCATTGTGATCAAAAAGGATATAATGGTATATAAGTTATAGTAGGTATTCTATAGTATATAATTTATATAATGGGATATTTTTATTTTTCATAATGTTACTGCAACTCGTAACACATTATATTTTTGTACGCTCGAAAGAGTAGATTGTGCTGACCTAAAACTAAATTTAAGATCAAATATATATATACCACAATAAATGGTTAATAGTGGTTTTAATGGTTTCAGTAGCAACAGGAATGTATACATATTATTATTATTATTTTTTATTATTATTATGAGCCGTGATGATCCCACTGCTGGGCAAAGGCCTCCCCCCACTCTTTCCACACCTCACGATCCTCGGCAACTACCCTCCAGGACCTGGAGGGTATACATATACAAATACATATTCTATGTCTACTTTCTGTCAGTTAATTATTATCTATTATGCCATGAGTAGATTCACTCTTGATGAGATGATTTCTTTAGATGTCATATCCCCGAAGCTGTTTAACAGTGCACTGGAAGACATCTTCAAGACCTTAGACTGGACTAAGAAGGGAATTAACATCAACGGAATGTATTTAAGCCACTTACGATAATGTAGATGATATAGTGATTATGGCGGAATCAGAATCAGAGCTGCTAACTATGTTGACCCAACTCTATCACGCTTCACTCAAAGTTGGTCTGAAAATGAACATGGACAAAACCAAGGCAATGACCAATGCTGTTGCAAACCCAAATCCCATTTCATTGGAAGAACACGTACTTGAATGGGTGGATGAGTACATTTACCTGGGGCAACGTATCAAACTCGGCAAAAGTTCTATGGAGGCTGAAATAAGTCGTAGAATCCAACTAGGATGGGCGGCATTTGGCAAACTAAAAATGGTTTTCAAATGCAAAAAGCTACCACAATCCCTAAAAACAAAGGTTTTTAATCAGTGCGTTCTTCCAGCAATGACTTATGGCTGCGAAACGTGGTCATTAAATGTAAAAACCATCCAGAGGCTTAAAGTTACTCAAAGAGCTATGGAGCGGATTATGCTTGGAATATCTCTACGAGACAAAGTCCGCAACACCATTATCCGAGAGCGCACCAAAGTGGTAGACGTAGGATACCGCTTTGCTAAACTAAAGTGGGCTTGGGCCGGACATGTGTGCAGACGCGGAGACGGTAGATGGAGCAAATCCGTTCTAGAGTGGAGACCGCGGATCGGTAAGAGGAGCGCTGGCAGACCATCCACCCGATGGTCTGATGATATTAGAGCCCATGCTGGGACAGACTGGACCAGAAAGACCAGTGATAGAGCAGTGTGGAGAAAAATTGGAGAGGCATACGCCCTGCAGTGGGCAATTATATGCTGAAGAAGAAGAAGAAGAAGAAGATTCACTCAGAATCGAAAGTTGAAGTTTGCTACTAAAGTCAAAAGTTAGTAAATTCATTATAATAGCACACGGAAAATTACTCACGTAAAATTATTGTCGATTTAGATACCGACAATGTTTCGATTCTTCCGGAGAATCTTCATCTGGGTCATTGTCAACATTGTCGGTATCTAAATCGACGATAACTTTACGTGAGTAATTTCCCGTGTGCTATTATAATGTCTAATACAACTCACGATTGTTTTGAAAGTGAATTAGTAAATTCAATTTAGAACCACCCATATACGTCAGAAAAATCTAATAACAATTGAAGAATCAGCCAATTATACCGCCATTTGCAAACCAAAGTGCAAATAGAACAAGAAATATATAAAATCTTCAATATTTATCCCATTTCCAATTGTCATTGAAGGGCCATAGAAAGTCAAGTTCACAAATAGCTGTATTGACACGACCTTAAGGGCACGTGTTCAAACAGAGTTCCGTCATTCTACCTTTGTTTTTGATAAACATCAGAGGGTTTTGCTCCCGGGCCCCGGATTGCCTCGTTACTCGCCATAAGCAATCATCTAAGAAAAAGGGGCCTACGTGACTATTCTCAGCTTTCAGATCAAATAAGGGTATAGAAAGGCAACCCAAAGGTTTATAAATAAGGGATATGAGTAAGAGTATACTTTTGGATTCAAAATGTTGTCAATTGTTATTTTAATTTGGTGCGCCGTGTACAAAAGACAAAAAATCAACAAAACAAAAAAAAATTAAAACTCAATTATTTGTTAGTTTTTTTTTCTTTTATTTATTCTTTCTTTTTTTATTTCTTTTTGTTAACCCACTGCTAAACAAAGGGCTCACTCAATGTCATCCAATACTTGCGATCACCAGCGTGCTTCTACTAGCAACTTCCTACCAGCCTTTCCGAAAAATATCGAGCATAGAGTTTTATTTTATTCATATAATTAAAAAAAAATCATATATTGTCTACTTTTCTTTTTTTTGTTCTTTTCTTGAATCACATTCTTTTGAATTTCTATTCTACCGAACACTGACACACACTTACGCCAGTTATATAGTGTCTACGGCATTTTCAGGCTTGTTCAGATCACGGTGAAATTCGTATACAAAAACCGCGTCAAATTCGTCACGTTCCGGAGCTTTCGCGTAACTGTAACACACGTATTGACCATATATTTTCTTTGAATATTACCAATTAGGCTGAGAGGAGAAAAGATGAGCAAGCTAGCTCAGTCTCACACAATATCCCAGGCACTACAACGTCCTGTATAGCGTAGGTTTAGGTTAATTTCTGACATTAATAAATCACATCACCCTTTACCTCGAAAACATGCGAATGCTATGCCAATATTTATGGAAAGACAATTTTAATCTAATCTATAGCCTTATTCGTATGAGCAAGTTGCCAACTCTGGTGACAGTTTTTAGGCCGCCTAAAGGCCTTCGTCATAGCTTAACTACTTTGAAAGCTGAGTATTATTTTTGATAGGTTATAGTAAAGACTTGCTAAAAAAATTCTAATCATTATCATTATCACTTCCAAGGCAACTGCCTTATCACTTATTTTTCGGTAAATCTTGTGTTTGTTTGTGCTATTTGCGAAATAATAAATAATAAATGCAATTTATTTCTATTCTCACAAAAAACAGTAGGTACTTAGGTGCTACAGTAACTTATAGGTCAAACATAATTTAGTAGTTAGGTACATTACAAAAAAAGTTGAGGTAATACGTTACAAAAGTGATTATTTTTATTCATTTATACTGTCATCGGCTTAAAATTAAGCTTTGCTTTGAATTGTAAACGATGTAGTGAATATCGCTTGTGAACCGGTCTTTATCGGCTTTAAAATGAAAGGCCGTATACAGAAAGAAAGCTGGAAACTTATAAGCGCCTACCGGCGCTTGACAACGCTGGTCCGTTCTATACAAAGGAAGCAGGTTGAAGCACAGTTGTATATACATTTTAAATGGCAGCGCCCAGCGCTGACCAGCGCGTGTTGAAGCTTGTGGGAACTTGTCGGCACCGTTCAATGCTTAACGGCGCGTGTTCATATATTTTCCTGTGCGCTTACTAGCGCTGTCAAAAGCTGGTAAGCGCTTATAAGTTTCCAGCTTTCTTTCTGTATACAGCGAAACTCATGTTTCTAGCAACGTAGGTTTGTTTTAATGTCAGTTAATTTTAATGCCTCCAAGCTGTCAGTGTTATCTTGATGAAAGCTATGGTTTAAAGTTATTACTTTTAACTTTACGAGTTTTTCATTGCCCTAACGGAGGTTGGGAGAGCTTTTGTCTTCCTGCCTTAGTAATTTGGGCGCGTAATAACTTTTCCACGAAATATAGTTTCGATTAAAAAATATTTTTGCCTGATGTAAAGTATAGTTTATGAGTTTGAACCAAATTACAAAATGAAATGCGGCTGTGTGGTGAATTAAAAACAATATTAACATTAAACAGTATTTATGTAAGATCATTTTTGATGTTAAAACTTTGTAAACTATCATGTGATTGTAGACACTAAAAACGTGATATTACCCGTGATTCGTGGATTTCCCGATATTTCTGCTTTTTTTTATGTTTTACAGTTCTATTTCAAGTAGCTTTCTTTTTAATAGAGAAGGTTTTGGAAAAAAATTATAATCATGATCATTATAATTATTAATTTCAGTAATAGAATGAACAAACCAACACAACTTTGATCTTTAGGTAACCGTAAACTTCATCACCAGAGATAGTATTTTAATCGTATTTACATTTGGTTTTAATATACTACACGACGGTTTTGTTACTTTAGAATTAGCCTTCAGATACTAAATAATAAGTATTGTTCTAGCTAGACTAACTAATTAACGACCTCTGTGGCACAGTGGGCGAAAGCCCGCCTGAGACGCAGAGGTTGCGGGTTCGATCCCCGTTACGGGACAAATGTTTGTATGATCTGCAAATATTTGTTTCGTGTCTGGTTGTTTTCTATGTATAATATGTATGTATTTACAAAAAAAAAAATGTATATATGTAGTTTATCAGTCATCTGGTTACCATAACACAAGCATTAAATT
Source organism: Xanthorhoe designata (assembly GCA_963582015.1). Lineage (NCBI taxonomy): Eukaryota > Metazoa > Arthropoda > Insecta > Lepidoptera > Geometridae > Xanthorhoe > Xanthorhoe designata. The sequence goes on along the minus strand of OY757034.1, from coordinate 12,275,900 downwards.
GCTTAGCTTGGGACTAGATGACGCCGTGTGGAATGTCCAAGGATATTTATTTATATTTATTTATTTAATTACAATATTTCTAAGAAACCTTGGCAAATGTGAAACTGGTCTTTGTCCCCGTTAGGTGGCAGTGAGTGGCTGACTGTTTGCCTCTAATCCGCCTCCCAATATGTTTTAAATGAGTAATACAACTCGTAGGTACTACGCAGTTTGCGACGTTTCGCTTGCAGATTCATTCAGGGAGCGGCTTAGTCACAGCTGACAATGCGTCGGTCGGCGACTCAGTTTGCTCACTATGCCGGCCATGTCGATACACCGCTCTGAGTCAGTTAGCGGACAGCCGCTCACTGTAAGCCTAGATGGGACAACACCGAAGACAGATTAACAAGATTAGCAGACCAAGAAAACGGAATCTGAAACAAGATAATTATTTGTTTCTGTGAAATTTCAGTTAACAAGCTTTAAGCTTCAAATAATTCATGTGTACAATATGAACAAAATCAATATAAGATTACAGTTAGATATCGTAAAAGGTCTTCCTTATACGTAATATTAAGCACACATGTAGCTACACATGTAAAGTGTACCCAAATCGCGGAAAAAAAGAAAACAATCCGAAATAAAACGGGTATTACAGGCCACCTTTTGAAGTGAATGTAAAAACCACTCGAAGAGCATAGTAAAATATCGAAAACGGTACCTAATTCATTTTCAATTGTCACATGTTTAGATGATAAGTAAATTGAATTGTTATTTAAGCAAACTTTAGAAGATTACGATGTAAAAATCTTAGAAAAGTTTTTAGCTAAATAAAAACAGTAAAGTTTAAATGCGTTTGGTATTGAAAACATGTTTAGGCTACAATAACCATAATGTTTAGGTGTACCTAGCAAATCAAACAGCAATGAGTACCTACCGTTTGATATAATTATAGCAGTAAGCAAACGTTTTAAAAACAAATAAGTCTCAAATAAGAGATCGCTTTTAAAAAAAGCTAGGCCCACACCACCAGGTTCTTGCCTGATTCTTTCCCTGGTGTAGGGAGTCGCGTTGGAAAAGGCATTAAAATCACCTAAAGACGAAACTGAAGTGATCCTTGAGGTCGTACCAAAATAAATGGTTTTTCATTCTTTCTTTCATAAAATAGTTAAAAAATGAATCACACCTGTACCACGCCAAACTCCTCAGTGTTTCCGAACCTTCCACAGAATAATATTCTGAGTTGCGCTACTTCAGTCGTTATGTACGTTACCGAAGGTTCCAAGAGCCTTCGGAGCAAATGCAGGGATGAGAGGACTCGCGATGAATGTATTATGTAGTAGATCTGTTACCGGTTAGCCGCTTGGAAAGGGTATACAGCTGGCTTAAGTCCCGTAGAAAACGGTCAACGTGACATGACATTTTAACCAAACAGCGTAAGAGAGAGTGGATCATGTTTTTTGAGCGTATTCTGTATGTATGTAAAACTCTTGATCTACATTTTAAGTGATTGATGGATTTTATAAAGTGGTGTCGTTGAATTTGTCTGCTTGTTTGACAGAAAAAACACAAATAAAATTTGTGCGGGTCGAAACTGTGGGTCGAAACAGCGAAACCTCAAAATTTCATTTCTTGGCAGGGTAGGGTGCAATTACTTCTATCATGATCTCTTAGCCTTATTTTTGGACAGACACAACATGGTTTTATTCTTAATTTTCCTTCATCTCTCGTAATGTCAGCAGTTCAGCACTCATTCCTTTTAATAAGTAAAAGATAATATATTATTCTTTATTCACACAGTCAAGTCATTTTTACACGATTATGGTATGTACATTTTATCGATTCGTTCATTTAAAACTTTATTACTTAGAATTAACTTTACATTTGCTTCAAAAATTACCATTTATATGATGCTATTTTCTTGTACGTACCATAGCAATAATTGATTGAAATAATTACACGCTCCTAATTGACGTTCAATAATTGTAAGCAACTGTTGTTTAGACCATGCAAGTCATGATGACAGTCAATTTAATTGTATGCAACAGGCAAGAATTTTGCATCGTGTAAATTACACATAAATCTGAAATATAATTTAAACTTAAGATATAAGCTTAAGATAGAAGCGCTCGTGGCGAAGCTTGCTAAGACGTTCTTGATAGATCGTTAAAGTTAAGCAACGTTATGAGCGGTCACTACCTTGATGGGTGACCGCAAATGGCATTATCAGCTGAGTGCTTCCGTGCTTCGGAGGGCACGTTAAATTGTCGGTCCCGGCTTTTAATTTAGGCGGCCTAAAAACTCCGTCACCAGAGTTGGCCACTTGCTCATACGAACTTACTTACTTTTACTTTTTAACTTAAGATATAATCCGTGATTGACGGAGATAGGTTTTTCGAAAACTATGGCTTATTATAGTCCGGCTTGAGAGACGAGACGTTCTGATTCTACAATTTATGGTTCGGATATAAAACATTTGAATAATAATAGAAACGGACTTAAATAATACTTACATTAAACTTGTACTCGTAGCTACCTAATAAGAATGTCACTTTTTTAAATATGAATCATCTAAAAAATCTGTACTATTTGTATTTTATGTATAATATCTACCTACATTGGTTAAACTGAAGAATCGTTTGTTTGTACGCACTAATCTGCTCTGGAACTACCTGTCAAAATAAAAAAAAACTGCACTCATTTCTTCAAAAACTATAATTAACCCATTCAATACTAAATCAAATTGAGGTTGAACACGACGAATACAGCTAGTATTATAAAGATTTATAAGATTAAAGAATAGGTGACAAAAACCATAAAATAACGTAAATAAATTCCCTGAAAAGTGTCCTGCGAACTTTGAAATAATGAATAAATCAATACATCAAAGCTTTTCACATTTGAATATTTGATTTGCATAAACTTGTTAACGAGCAAAACTGAAGAACGTTTGTTTTTAAATTGATCCTAATTTACAGCGCTGCCGTTCATAATCGCTGGATCAACGGAGTAATTACGAACGTGTGCTTTATCATCGAAAGCAAAATTAATTACAACTAGACTTGCCCGCGGCTTCGCTCGCATGGTACCTACCTTGATAAAATATAGTCTATGTTCATTCGGAAAGTCCATGCTACACATCGGTGAAATAATTTTTGAAATCAGATGAGTAGAAGAATTTTCATCCGGGGTCATGGGTAACAATAACACACAAGTTACAAAATTTTGACAGGTATCAATTGAATGAACGTATAAACAAACACTTTACACCACTAAGTATACTTCTATTGCAACAAAATATTTTTTTTATAGAAGAACAAAAAGAAGTCATAATTTATGTTGATACAATAATAATAATAATAAGGGGCGCAGGGCACCTTTGAGGCGAGGTGTCGGGGAGTAGCGACCCCGCGAACCCGACCCGTGCTCCTGGGGGAGGTCACCGTTCCTCATCTCCGCTTGCCTTCACTGGCCGGCCGGAGTGAACACTGACGAGGAACAGGTCCCCCACCTCCGTGTTGCCTTCACCGGCCGGACGGAGTGGAGTTGCTAGAGCATTGCTCGGGGGCTGGCGGTGTTACGTAAGTGGTGAGTGGGCACGTGAAGCTGGACCCTCAGGGAGCTCGTGATCGTCGTTTAAAACCCGGTAACATCTCAACCACCCTCTAGCTACTCACGTCATGTTGCCCCCTTGTTGCGACATGTGCAACTATTTTGGGGGGGCCCAGTTGTGAGTTGGCGAGTCTCCGCCCGCCATTTTATACATGTTTGTTAACATTGTGTCGGCGGGTGCCATAGTCCCCATAGTTCCCCGGTAACCAGTCCACTACCATCCCACCCCCATAGCCCGGTAGTAGTTTCCCACATCTTTAATAGTCCTGCACAGACCGAGGACTGCCTTTGGATGCATTTCTTGTGTTATTCAGGGTAGTCACCGGTATGTGTCTTCATCACAAAAACATCAAAACTGTCAAAAGGGCCTCTGTGTGTTGGCTTCGGCCCCATGCATGCCTACCAAAGGTCCGGGACTCCATAGTCCCGTGATGGTAAACCTTGACATACATAATAATAATAATAAATAAATATCCTTGGACATTCAACACGGCGTCATCTAGTTCCAAGCTAAGCAATTTAATGCTTGTGTTATGGTAACAATGGTTATGACATAAGCAACAAAAGCAGTTTAATATAGTTATCGGCAATGACATTTTAAATTTACTATTTACTACATCAAAGTTGTGCTACTGTTGTTTACTTACTACGCCACCTGCCCTAATTTAATTATTATGATAAAATTCAATATCGTGAAACGAACTGGTTTTGCTCAGTGATTTAATTTATTAACAATTCGTTTTGATTTATGCTACCCGGAGCTTTATTCTATCGGTTTATTTCTAATTAAGTGTTAGGTAAGTGAGTTATATTAACTTTTTGCGAAGTTGGTTGTCACTTTGTTTATTTTGTTGCTTTAATTAAGCGACTTTGTTAGTAGGTACCTAATATTTGACGGTATTTATGAAGCTGTGTTTTGAAAAGGAACACAAATACTTTAAAATAATATTGATAAAAAATATACATTCAGGAAAGCCCACCTTAGCAAGTTACATTATTAAATTTCTTAAGAATAGAAAAAAATTAGAAAATAAGCATTTGTCTCATGGCGACAGGCTCTGAACGTGTCAGTGTCCACAAACACAAGTGTGAACAATGTGAAGATTGACTTCACATCAATTGTTTTCAACTGACTTAAAAAAAAGCCCGTCGGTCAAAAATCGATAAACACATAAAAAATACAAACATCAAAAATGAATTAAATCATCAAAGTGTGCGGATACTGTTAGTGTAGTTTACTGGCTTAGTGTGAAACGGCCCTTTTGATCATTTCTGACATTCAAGTGAGGGTAGTTCAACAAACGCTTTTGCTTTGCTGCGGAATCTCTATTACTTCAGTCTACCCGCGACCACGGCTGGTGCAATCCAGTTGAACCGTCGGGACAAAATAATATAACGGTATTGTGATAAATACCCGTAAATGTTATGTTTTATAAGATACAAACAGTCAAACACAGAACCTCCTTTTAGTAGTTGGTTCACAGGCACGCCCAAATACAGGAAATTTTCATAAGACAATCTTACCTTTCATATAGAAGTTGTAAGGTAATATAAGTCCCAAACACATTGTGGACTAACCGTAATTTAGTAAGAGTCATATTTCGCGTCGGCCCCGATAGTGACGTCAGATGGCGAAAAGGCGAGGGTACACTTTGTAATTCAAATCCAGCAACGGTGTTAAGAGAGCCCCTGACACTCAGAGCTTCATGTATTTGTGTATGTTTTTGTGACTGGAATTTTCTAATTATATGAAAGATTTCTTCGCTAGAGTGAAACTTTAATAAAAAAATATAGTTCTGTTGGTAGGAGAAACTTTCCTGGCTGCGGAATATAAGGCAGTGGACAGGTATAAAGAAGGCTGAAGATCTATTTCGAATAGCTCAATGTAAAGAAGAACTTATGAGGATGACCGACGACCTTCAATAACTGGAGAGACACTATAAAAAGAAGAAGAAACTTTAATGTAAGTGTTAGCAAATAATCGATCCGCTGAGATTTAGTAAATGGAAATCTGCTTATACAAATTAAGGTATTTACTAACGTAGATGTAGGAAGTTCTGATCAATATGTATTTATTTATATAAGTTTTAAATTATCATATTGAATTTTCTGTAAAGTGCAAGTGCTTTGTCTTATTTTGGATAATGTGGTATCATCATACTTATTATTATGATGTGAGCCATGTTGGCCAAGTGGGATGTACCTCGAAAAACGAATGTGTTGTTTACAAAGCGCACGAAACGAAAAGGACTCTGGGTACACGGAGCCTTTTAAGGTGATGCTGATATTTAAATATGGAATATTAGATTTCAGATAGTAGACGCCTTAATATTTTTGCTAGGAGTTTTAAGGGATAGATTAGCTTAATTTTTGCTATAGTTTTCTAGCAATATAAACATAGAAATACATTTTTTAGATGCTACGATAATTAATTCAAGTTATTTACAAAAAAAAACTAGTAAAATAAGTCATAGGTATATTTTAGTTTAAATTCTATAGACCAGTATTGTTAGACCTAAACTTCCATGAATTACTACTTGCAATTTGCGCTATAGGTTATGGGTTCCATTTCTATATTTACATAATATTATTTTAATTATTTTTTAGACATACTCTTTATTTCTCTGAAGATGACTGTTTAAGTGGTAGCTCGGACTACCACTTAAACAGTCATCTTCAGAGAATCTAAAGTTACTTAAAAGATCTGAATGAATTTGTTTTATTAAAACTTTAATGAATAACTTGATCCTGATACTTTTCTTAGTCGAACCTCTTAGCCTCCGCCTGATTCTTTGCCTGATGTAGGAAGTTGTGTTGGAACAGGCATTAGAATCAGGCGGAGGCTAAGAGGTTCGACTAAGAAAAGTATCAGGATCAAGTTATTCATTAAAGTTTTAATAAAACAAACTCATTCAGACCTCAAGGATCTCTTCAGTTTCGTCCTATAAGTCCTACCAGAATAGATGATTTTTCTTTCTTTCTTTCTAGCAGATAATAATAATTTGCTTAAAATTAAAAATACATTCTCAAAGTAAAATTAACTCCATTTCAAGTACAAATTCAAGTAATAAGAAAGTAGCAAACCTCTTCAAGTAATTACACAAATATAATTATGAGGTAATCCCGTAAAGTGTTATGTCAGGAATTTACGAGAACACTCGCGGTTACGTTTATCTTTATGTTATGTATTAATGAACATTTAAAATTAATGCGCAATTAGTAAATGGGACCTTGAAGTTTTGTTTGATACATTTGCAAAGATTTTCAGGAATATTTCGTCTTATTTTACGTTTAGATAATTTTAGCTAAAGTTACTTTAATGTTTAGTTGAAATAATTGTGTCAGTTATTTGGTTCAGTATTAAAACGTTCTTAAATATAATACAATGGTAGTGGTTTATTTAATTAAAATAGTCGGAGAATTCTCATACGCAGATCATTTCAAAAGTTAACTAATCAACGGTCAAATCACGTGACAGTATCGAGTTTGTTCCTCATTTGACACTTGTCACGTGATTTGACCATGATAGTAATTTAGGAGAGTTGATCTGCGTTTGAGAAACCGGCTGTAAGAATATCAAAAAACATTGTGATTTTTTAAATCAGTCACTTTTAAGCCAGTCACACACGTAGCTATAATATATAGTAATATAAATTATAGCAAGGCATATACGATATATTTTCTATACAAATATTCAAGTGACCGCACACGCAGCTATAATATATATTATGAATGAAATGAATGAATGAATGAAAATTCTTTATTGTACACTAAAATACGATACAATTAACAACTTAAGAAAAAAACTAAGTACCTAACAATGTACAATGGGCGGCCTTATCGCTAAGAAGCGATCTCTTCCAGGCAACCTTTGGATGGAAATAAAACTTAAGATATGGAAGATTGGTCAGGTGCTTAATAACAAGAGAATTACAAGAAAACAAACTAAAAATAAATGAAACATTAAACACTAAAGCAAGCAATAATAAACTACAAGCAAAGACGATTAGGTATATTAAAATAAACTTACATGAACTTAAATAGATTTAACATTAATATATAGGTACACTTATGTAGGTACACATTCTTATGTAATGAAAAAAATACATATATGTATACTTAGGTAGATATTTATATACTTACATACTACAGTCTGATGCAATTACACAATAATTTAATGAGAGATCGATTCCTGGTAACACTCGGACAGGAAATGAGTTTTTATTCTAGATTTAAATGTAGAAGGGGAAGAGGACTTTTTAATAAATAACGGCAGAGCATTCCAGAGTTGTACAGCTTGAACAGAGAAGGAGGCAGCATAAAAACTAGTTTTATGGACAGGCGTTTTTAGAATAAGGTTATCAGCGGAGCGAAGAGTACGAGAATTCCCATCGTGAAGATACTCAAAGCGCTCCTTTAGATAACGGGGGGTGGAAGGGTTACGAAGGATGTTGAAAATAAGAGAGAGAATATGGGAATTACGACGGAGACGGATTGGCAGCCACTTGAGCTTCTTACGGAATTCTGAAACGTGATCATACTTACGTAGTCCGAATATAAATCTAATGCAAACGTTCTGAAGGCGCTCAAGCTTATTGAGTTGCTCCTCCGTAAGGTCAAGATAAGATGAATCAGCGTAGTCAAGAACAGGAAGCATGAGCGTTTGTGCAAGCGTAATTTTAGTAGCTGTCGGGCAGCTGTCGTATTATAGTATTATAGCTGCGTGTGTATTTGTATAGATATAGCAAGGCATATTAATATATATTATAGCTAGGTGTGTGACGGGCTTAACGTTTAGTTTTAAAGCGTTCGTAATTTTTGCAAGATCATTTTCTCGTAGGTACCGCTACGCATTAAGCTCTACGGCGTAGCACTCGTAGAGCTACGGCCACCTTGTTAAAGCAAAATAAGGTAAATAATCATTTTTTACGTATTTTGCTTGTGGAGCGATTCACATATCCCAGAAAACATTCAATACGAAGATAATTGGCGTTTCCTCGCTGAAAAAATTTCAACTTTAAAATAAAAATAAAAATTTAATACTTTCCGAGAAGTGTGACTTACGGCCTACTGAATCTGGTAAAATAATAACACGTATATTTTTTACAAATGAACTAAAACCAAACAAAAAATTATTTACAAAAAATTATGATGCAAGATCTGAAAGAATTGTCTACCGCTCTCTTGTCGTGTCGTGATCAAAGTTTTTTTTTATGATGCAAGATCTGAAAGAATTGTCTACCGCTCTCTTGGATACAGTCGTGATCAAAGTTTTTTTTTTATTTACTTATAATTAATATGTTTTTTTCTAAAAACTGTTTTCTTAATAATAAAAATTACACCAAACACAAGTGCACATACCAATACCTATTTCACAAAGAATCCTTAAAAATGCATCAATTCAGTATAAATTTAAAGCAATTTTCCGCTACACCACAGAAAAAGCAATATTGCAATACATTCCCAGCGCATTGCACAAGCTCGCGACTTGAAATCTTGCAGCCACAGAATAATACAATTATTAGAACCTAAATGGCCACAGTGTTCGAGGCCCATTTACACCAACAAGAGGGCGTTTGATCTAAAAAGTCTCTTATTTTCTTAGACTGAGTTATCAGCAGACATCTTTAAAGGTTGATATTCGGGTGAATGGTGTGAATTGAAAAAAATGAAAACGCTACCTTGCGTTTTTTTTTTTCAATTCACTCCATAGTCTTCTGTCTCAATACAAGCTTCAGTAGCAAGGGCAATTCAATAAATAAAAATAATAAATATCCCTGGACATTTCATACGGCTTTCTAGTCCCAAGCAAAGCAACTAAAAGCTTGTGTTATGGTAACCAGATGACTGATATACTACTTAGATATTTTTTTTTGTAAATACATACATATTTTAGATAGAAAAACATCCAGACCCGGAACAAATACCTGTAGAACATACAAACATTTGTCCCGTGGCGGGGATCGAACCCGCAACCTCCGCGTCTCAGGCGAGCCTTCGCCCACCGCGCCACAGAGGTCGTCAAAATTTGTGAACACTTTACAAATTACATTTACTTTCTGATGCTAATGCTCGGTTAGCGCATTGGTGAACGTCGGGCTAAATCGGCGATATTGTAATAACCTTCAACTTGGCTCTTAGCCACCTCGCCTGAGCCGCTTGAATGTAAAATAGGTGAAATACCAAACTTAGTCGTGACAAGAAAAACACATTTGTGGGTTACAACTTTTGCATTACGAATTACGAAGGATCAATGATCTGGGTGGTGACAGGTAGAAATGCACGTAAGCTAAAAATAGCCGGAGAATTAGAAAATATCTATCTGTGATTGAGGCTACACGTGCGGGTATTGGGGGACCCAAAATGTATTAATATCATTATAAATTTTTTTGATATAATAATACAATAAGAGTGGTAGAAGTGACATTACCTGTTTTTACAGTAATAAAGTAAAGTACATTATGCCGCGGTCTATAACATAAATATTATATTTAGTATTAATCATCTCGTCCACAGTCCGACTTTACCCACTGCTGGGCATAGGGTTCCCTAAGTTTGTGCCATCCACTACCTAATAAATAATTGGTTAATTATTTTTTCGTTTATTTATGAATTCTACCGTAAGAGTTGGGATTATAGAGATTTAATCCCATATCTGTTTTTTTTTTCAAGTACGAAATAATATTGTATGACAGGTTAAAAAAATAGTTCAATCTATTTAGTTTAAGAATAAGAGAGAAAAGTCAAGAATATTCGGTCCTTCCCCGTGGTCAAACTATTTTGTCAAACTGGTTTGACCATGTGGAATTTTATTTGCTCGTGGTCAAACTAGTCAGATGATCCCTGTATCATGTCAAGTTAAAAATATGTACAGTCAATCTTACGTGTAATAGATTTACATAACTAAAAAACTGACGTAAAAAAAGGACTTCATAAAAAAGCCGGACGACCATCAACTCTAGTAGCTGGTTTATGGGCCGAGTTTGATGAGTACGGGGCACACCGCCTTATTGAATCCGACTCGGATTAATTGAATTTGCAAGTTGGCACAATGAGACGGCTCGTGAGAAATCGCTCGAAAGAATTTAATGAAAAACGTCGATAACAAAAGCTTTGACTGTTTGACGCGACATGGAATTGGTGATGTACATTTTTTGTTTATTTGTTCTGGGTTCTTTATTGGGAAAAGTTAAAAACCTCTGTCATAGGCACTGGACCCCAAAATTTAATAATCTATCGATAAAAATTGCAACGTCACGAATCGTCATGACTGTGCTGTCAAGTTTATAGTAAGTAAGTTCGTATGAGCAAGTGGCTAACTCTGGTAACAGAGATTTTAGGCCGCCAAAAGGCCCCTGTCATGGCTTAACAACTTAAGAAGCCGGGACCAACAATTTATCGTACCTTTCGAAGCACGGAAGCGCTCAGCTATTAATGCCATTTATGGTCCATTTAAATTATACCGCTCAAAACGTTGCTTAACTTATAATTTTTGGTTAGTCACTATAACACAAGATCTAAGCTCTCTAAGCGGTAAAATAAAAATGGGTGAGAAAATCTACGACTTGAGACTTTTATATACAGGGTTATTCATTATTAGCTACAAATATTCAGGAATTAGGTTTAACAAATAAAATAAAAAATATTTATGATTTTTTTTTAAGTTTTGTTCCAAAAATCCCGTTCCAAATATCCTTTCGAATCATTGGCGCGTTGTTACATCTAAAAGTCCATTTCTAATCAAAGGCCTGTCAATCAAACAGGGGCGTTGTTCTCCGTGGCAATAATTATGCAATATGTCGTAAATAAATTAATAAAAATAAATAATAATGAATAACCCTGTAGGTATATAATTATGTGGATAAGGCTGACCGAAATAGTAAGGTTTCTTGTACAACTTTTTCATAAAATCCATTCGCTGTATCAAAAGAACTAGATTTCCTTAAAATACCTACATTTAACCTTCGTTATTAAACTCACGAGCCAAGAATTCACATCGCAAGACGTAATAAAACTGAGCTATGCCATCGATTATCGCGTCCAGTTCTCGATAACTGTAATCGATAAATCACTCGGTACTGAATCGAATATGCGGATGATCGCTCGCTGATGCGCTCGTGTGTCCGCGGCTTTAGCAAGATTGATCGACTACTTGATAGTGGCGAATTTCGGAAACGTGAATTATTATGTTCTAGATAAATTGACGTTAAACATCATCCGGGCTGTCAAAAAATACATAGAATGGGAAAGAAAGAAAGAAAAATCATTTATTCTTGTAGGACCTCAAGGATCACTTAAGTTTCGTTTTACATGCTAGGTGATTCTAATGCCTGTTCCAACGCGACTCCCTACACCAGGGAAAGAATCAGGCAAGAACCTGGTGGTGTGGGCTTAACAATCTTATCATATTAACTAATCTAAATAGTCAAGCTTCAGTGGCAAGCCAGTCGAACAAAGAAAGGCATGTCAAAGAAAGTAAAAAGGGAACATAGAACCTCCTTCTTTTTTGAAGTCGGTTAATAAATGAAAATCACGCATGTCAGGCGACTTTTTAATCCTATTTTTATTAAAGGACTTTTGTATGTGCCTACGACTCTCTCTTGACCGTTCTGAAGGGTCATGTTAAATTAAAAGGCACTTCAACAATTCTGGCGGCCAAGTTTTTATACTGATCGTGAAAGTTGAGTCGTAAGTTTGCGCTTCGAAGCTGTGATTAAAAATATTTAAAACTTGCCAATCCTTATAAAGTTAACAAAGTGATAAAAATAAGCTACTTTGTGCAAATCATTATTTTTAACGTCTATTCAAACTTCTTCTTCTTCTTCTTCCTGCCCTTATTGGGATAAGGGCAGGAAGAAGAAGAAGAAGAAGTTTGAATAGACGTTAAAAATAATGATTTGCACAAAGTAGCTTATTTTTATTAAGTTTTTTTTTAAGGTGGGCCTTACGTGGGGTCGGCAGAACATGTATTCTTCTTCCATTTCCCTCTATCAGCCGCCATCTCAACACTCACCCCTTTCTTACTCATGTCAACTTTCACACAGTCCATCCATCTTTTCCTTGGTCTACCTCTACCCATATATCCATCCACATGCATATCAAGCACTCTTCTATTTACATACGTCTATTCAAACTATGTGATAAAAATGTTTCTCCTATCATAAGCTTTTTTATACCTCTGTAATAGTTTTATTTTGTATAGTTTAGGAAGAGTAGCGAAAACAGAGTTTGGTGGCTACCAAGTGCTACTCCTCCTTTTTTTTTAACTAGCCTATCGTGTCCCTCTGCTGGGCAACGGCCTCCCATTGATCTTTCCAACTATCACGGTTTTGTGCTGCTTGGACCCACGCCTTGTCAAAGCCATCTAGATCGTCGCGCCATCTCTACTCCTTAACTATACAAAATAAAACTATTACAAAGGTATTTAAAAAAGCTAATGAACGTAATAATAAAATAAATACGCGGCAGCGCTAGTTTCACGCATAGAGGCACCTTAAGTATATTATATTTACTTAAATATAGCATTGCCATCCAGCGCGGCAATGCTGCCAGTGTCTTGGGCACGCTTCCGTCTGGCAGTGGTTTGGATCAGTTGAGCTACCTATAGATCGTTTGTAACGATCCTTAGGTGGCTCAACTGGTTCTAATTGTATTTTGTACAGTTATGTAAATATGTAGTAGTTTAGTTTCTGTAAATAAATTATTTAGTAATCTTAAATATAGTATATTTTATATAGAATATTATTATAAACGCGAAAGTTTAGATGTATAAGTAGACGTTTGGTACGCTCTTAAGCAAAAATGAATTTGGCTAAAACATGGAATATACCTAGTTTATGACGTGAAATAACATTTCGGCTTCTTTTTATCTAGGTGAACGAAGCCGCGGGCGAGTAAGCTTGTATAGTTTAATGATAATGCAAGGTCACAATTTCCGTTTCAGATCTTATATTACTGCCCTCAATCACCTAATGCTGTGAAACTGAGCTCCTCCTTTGGGAAATAACACTTCGTTGTCACACTTCGATTGAGTACTCGACATTTTTCATTGTTCTTGAGCAAACTCTTGGCTCTGCGGGGAGGGATGCAATTACTTAGGGTCACCGTTGTGAACTAGCAGTGTTTTAAGCCATTTATTTTTTAAAATGTCATCGTAGCTTGGTAAACATTTAATCAACATGAAGTAGATGATTTGAAAATGTTTAAAATCACACTAAAATTATGAATAAGAGCTTTCTGATCTAGGAATAAATAAAATAAAATCAATAAATATATATAAAAAATAAATACACAGCGTCATCTAGTCCCAAGCTAAGCATAATAATAATATAATAATAATAATAATATAATAATTGAACTAGTCAGTGTTGCAACAGAATCGTTGCCATTATGTCTATAATAATCCCCTTTTAACAAGCAATAGGTCATGTCAAGAGCTATAAAAATATGGAATCTCATCGCTTATTCACATCTTTCATTGCGTCATAAATCTTCAGTGCTTAAAACTATAACTAGAACATAAAATAAAACGCTTAAACTCTTTCAATTTCTCGTTGTAAAGCTAAATATTGGTGTGAGTCACGTTTAGTATTGACGCTGTGTTTCTTGAGATTAATGGTGTTTCTCTGCGTCATTTGGTCGGTATTTTCGTCCTATTTTCGGAAGCCTCGCTTTTTTAAAGGTGTTTGAGCTTGTAAATTACTGGCATATAGCTTTAGCGTTGCAGTGTTTCAAGTTATTTATTCGATCTCTGTGGCGCAGTGGGCGAAGGCTCGCCTGAGACGCGAAGGTTAAGGGTTCGATTCCTGCCACGGGGCAGATGTTTGTATGTTCTACAGATATTTGTTCTGGGTCTGGATGTTTTTCTATTTATAGTATGTATGTATTTACAAAAAAAAAAAACTGTATATCAGTTATCTGGTTACCATAACACAAGCATTAAGTTGCTTAGCTTGGGACTAGATGACGCTGTGTAAAAATGTCCAAAAAATGACTATAAAGTTACGTAACATAAAATTGGCAAGTAAATTTAAATAGTTTTTTATACTAAGTTATTACAATAGACTTAATAGGAAATTCTGAACAAGTTTAGTCAGAAAATGAACAATTCATGTATTCATCGATATGGTAAAATGGATGAAATTCAAAGAATCCTTTTAATAATTGTTTAAATTTATTTAAAAAGACTGGATAATTTTAACTATTTATTGTACATATCCTTTACTTGTTTTTACGAGTCTTGTTGTCGCGTACCAAACCCTGCATTCTATTTTTCTTTAAATGCCGGGACCGATATTAAAACGCCTTTTAAATACCTAAGTTGTTAATATCAATGCGGTCACCTATCCAAATGGTGACCGATTAGAACGTTGCTTAGCTTCAAGAATTCATCCAGAAGCAAACTATGCCATGAGTGATTTAAAATTGGAGGCAAGCTGACACCGTTTTCGAACGGATAAGCGTAACCGTGCAATGAAACTGATTCTGTTGTTACACTGACTAGCTACACACACAAACAAATAAAATGTTACTAAAACTGAACGCTCTTATTACGTTCACGCTAAATATCAATATAGCATAGCACTGAAAATAACATTTTAAAATTCAGATACCAGGTTTTTTATCATCGTTTTAGAAGCAAAAATGGTCTTGACTAATTCTACCCATACTTTCAAACTTTCTTTAAATATTAGTGATTTTAAATAAATCACTTATAGGTACTTGTAGCATAGCACTGAAAATAACATTTTAAAATTAAGATACCATGTTTTTCATCATTGTTTTAGAAGCAAAAATGGTCTTGACTTATTCTACCCATACACTAAAATTTTCTTTAAATAATAGTGATTTTAAAAATGGTCACTCAGGTCACTCATTAAATAATGGACTTTTCTGAAACATAATAAAATCTTTCGAATTTTAGCTAGTCAGTGTTACAACAGAATCAGTGCCAATGCCGATGTAGCCAGCGTCTTGTGCGGTTCAACTAACATTCGTCTGGATCAGCTGAGCGTTTAATAGATCGTTTAGCCACGATCTGGTTCAGTTGAGGTATCTGTGGATCATTAATAGTCCCGGCTTAACTGGTTCTTGTGAAATAGCTGCGATACTTTTCATGTAAAATATTTTTGTTTTAAAATATATTCAAGAATTTGTGATTATTTTAAATTCCTACTGCAGCTTTTCTTGCGTGGCACTTAACCATAAAGGTAGCCTATAATGTATTTTCAGGTAACGTACTTATAATGTATTTTTAGGTACACATTAGTGGCAATTCTGAGTGTCGCAAAAGCTAAACTAAACTAACTAAAAATATTGCCGTCCCTTTCATAGCGATGGAAATAAAAAGGATGGCGTTAATTTTAGTTAGTTTAGTTTAGCTTTTGCGACACTCAGAATTGCCACTAATGTGTACCTAAAAATACATTATAAGTACGTTACCTGAAAATACATTTTATGCAACCAATTATATTCAACTTTCAGGCAAAACCGCTTTGTAGTTTTTGCATGAAAGAGTAACAAACAACCATACAAACTTTTCACGATTTTAATATTAGTAGGCTAGATATATACACTAGCTGCGCTCTGCGGTGTTTCTCGCGGTGAATAATTCCCGTTCTCATGGGAATACCGGGATCAAAGTAGCTATTTTTAAATCCAGCAATTCTAGTACCATATTTAATTCAAATCCGTTCAGCCGTTTGAGCGTGACAGAGTAACAAACACACTTACATACTTACACACACACAAACTTTCACCTTTATAATATTAGTAGGATAAGATAGGATAGTTGGAAATTGTCGTCATAACGAACATGTTTATAAACACACACATCCACAGTCTATAAACGTATAATGTAAGTAAACACTTAACACGTTCACTGCGTTACGGGGTATTTTCAACCCCGTACGTTGCTTTCATTCGGTGCGGAGCAGAAAATATAGTGTCTACCCTCTGGTGCGGAAGCTATATCTCTACCGTTTACTGCCGCATGACAGAGATGATTATATATTTGTGATCGTTGTTTCCAATGCTTTCAGGATATATTTTAAAAACATACGGGGCTTAATGAACCCCGTAACGACCAGAAAGCAAAAATTACCTTTAAGTGCGATACGGGGTCAAAGAACCCCGTATTCTTTTTGCATATATCGTACGAGTTTTTGAGCTCATTTACATGAGTGATGTGAATAGCGCACAACGTAGGTATCGATAAATAAAGAAAATGAAGCTTTCGCGACGCATGTTGGCAATGTGACTTAAAAAATGTTTGTTTGTGATACTATCATAAGTTTTTTTTTAATAACTCTGTTATAGTTTTATTTTGTATAGTTAGGAAAGAGTAACTAAGTTGCACTTGGTGTCCGCCAAACTCTATTTTCACTCCTGAGCTATACAAAATAAAACTGTTACAGAAGTAGCTATAAAAAAAAACTCATGATATGCATCACAAACACGGTACATTTTTTTTTTATTATTTTGTGCAATGTTATGATAAAATACGTGGTGGCGCTAGTTTAACGCATACAACCACCTTAATACGATAGCTAGTTATTTGTTGCTATTTTTCTTAAATAAATACTTATTTTTAATAAAATTATCGTTTCCATTCATTCCCATCACTATTTTCACACACAATTTCATCGATAAAAAATAATAATGTGCGTCACGGGGCATAATCAACCCCGTATTTTATCATTTTCAGTGCATTACGGGGTCAAAAACACCCCGTACATTTCTTTTCTTTATAATTTCATCAGTTTTAGCTGTATCTATATGCGAAAAGACTATAACACAGCACATTTAGTAATCTTTCAATTAAAAAATTATACTTATAAAAAAGTTGAATTTCAGAATTTTATAGGTATTTTAAGCAACTAAGGTGTACGGGGCACTTTAAACCCCGTAACGCACAATCGAGTTGCTCATTACGGGGCGCAATATATCCCGTAACGCACTTGAATACAAGACGAGTTTTTAGATCTCGCAGTGAACGTGTTAACATGTTATGATACATTATCTTAAACGATTCCATCGCTCTGTAATTGAATGTATTCTCTGAAACAACACAGATCTAAGCTTCCTTGAATTAATTATGTTCTAAACTTTAGAAAAATTACGTCTAACGATTAAATGTTAAATTGTTATGTTAAGAGCCTGTAATGTCCCACTGCAGGGCAAAGGCCGAGTTAGATGCCTATCTAAAGGATTGGTCCACAGTGGCCCAAAACAGGGATGAATGGAGAGAAGGATTAAATATAAATAAATAAAAAAATAGATATTCTTGGACATTCCACACAGCGTCATTTAGTCCCAAGAATGCTTGTGTTATGGTAACCAGATATGATTGTTCTAAGTGAATTAAAATATGACGTTAGAATGTAAAATGATTATTAAATATGATCACGGCTGTATCCCAGGGAGCGGTAGACATATTTTTGCAATTTTTAGATCCTTTTTGAAGATGTCTAAGGGTAGTCAGAGGTATATCCAAATGCATATTTGGTACATGCCCACATTTTTCAGAAGTTAACATTCCAACGTGACAGATTGCAATTAAACCTAAACAAAGTTGCCCTCTATCTCATACTTATTTACTATCATCACAATTCTAATTTGTCTTCTGTCTTTCTTATATCATCAATCACGATTGTCTACCTTAAGCCATCGAAATCAACGTCGAATTTCGCTTATCTGCCCACGTCAATCAGTATCACGGAGAAAAATCGCCGACTTCGCGTCGCTCGCTATGTGTTGACGCACTGACAGACTGACGGATTACACTCGCGCTGACAAATGTTTGCAAGCAATCGGGACGTGAAATGAAGAATGAACTGTATGCGTAGGTATTAGAGAATAATATGGCCTGCGAGACTAATCGATTTAATGGTACAATCGGTATGTAGTGTAGAATCGCATTCCTTTTTTTAAGAACATTTATTCGTTTATTAAGTGAATATTAAAAAAAGTGCTTATTTTCTACTTATAATAGATTAATGAACTTGTCTGATATAATCTTAACATTGTATCAATGTAAAACACGAAATATGACCAGAATATAAGCATTTGTCCAAGTTCGATAGACATTATCTATGATCTTTAGTAACACACAGTCAGTTTGACTGAGCGTTTTTTAATTAATCTTTCAAGAATGTTTATAGTTATGACCTTCATTTATTCCTTTACATTGTAAGTTGTGCCTAAATCGCAGCATGAAGAAAATGTCTACCTCGACAGGAATCGTGCATTATTTTATTTATGAAATAAATATTTTCTTTCTTTATGATTGCGCAATACTTTGTTTTTGCTATTAATGTTTTGAACGTCAACAACAACGAGTTTTGGAGCGCAGTCCGCACGCGGTCTGACAGTTTTATACCTAAAATACTACGCTCCATGGCTCTCTGGCAAACACTGCTGACTTTTGACGCTTTGTCGAAGACTGAGCACCGTAGGAGAGCCGCCAGTTTGAAGTGGAACTGGGCTAGACACGTTTGTCGGATGTCGAACAAGTTGTGGGCGAAGAGGACCACCGAGTGAATCACTCAACGCGACACGACGACGTGGAAGACCTAGGATGAGATGGCGGGGCGAACTGGACTCCTGCCTAAGCACATTGGCCTGTGGTTGCGCTAAATCGTGAAGAGCGGAAGAAGGGAAGGGATGCCTTTGCCCTGCAGTGGGACAATCATGGCTAAATAATAAAGTAAGTAAGTTCGTATAAGCAAGTGGCCAACTCTGGTGACGGAGTTTTAAGACCGCCTAAAGGCCTAAAATAATAATAATAATGTTTATAACAGTTTTAACACAATCTTCTATAACTTTCGAAGTTTGTTTGTCTTGTTATTTTGTACATGCAAAACTTAATTGAAGAGTCGGTTCAGCTGACATTTTCTGCGACCGCATAAACCATAAAGCCACTTATAATTCCGAGCAAACTTTGAACCAAAAAATATCAGTCAACACTTAGCATGCGAAGTGGAGGCACACTGCTCCGTGCATTAGCAATGCTAATGACTCGCTGTGTCATCGCCTGGTTTTGTATCTTCACACAGAACTTGATGTATCTATAGTTTGACCCGCTGAAATGGTGTGAAGAAAATTGTCTTTAAAAAATCAGGTTAACCTTATAGAAACAGATACGACTTATAATAAAAAAATTATCACGGCATCCTGAAAACGCAAACGTTTACAAATCTGTAGGCATTTTATGTTCGTATTCAGAGTCTGCACTCAGAAATGAGTCATCGCTTAGGTACCGATTTTTTGACAGTTGAGTGATGAATCACCGCTTGATACACAATTTACCGCTTGATACACAATTCACCGCTTGAAATCACGTGACAGTGTCGAATTTGTACCTAGTTTGACACTTTTTACGTGATTTGACCATTGATTAGGTAATTTTAGAGATGATCTGCGTTCGAAAAACCGGTTGTTAGAGTCTGAAGATGTTTGTCGTTTTGTTTCGTAAAAATTCAGTTTTTAAAAAACGTCAGGATAAAATTAAAAATTAAAATTAAATAAAGGTAAATAGCGATAAATACCTTGATAATTTGTTAATACGCACAAAAATTATTATTTTTCGAATATTACATATCTGGAATTTGAATCCACGACTATAATGTCACTCTGTTTACACGCTTACACGCAAAGCTTAATGATAGGTTTCACAAACGAACATTTTTTTTTTAATTACTTTGTTCATCATAATAATAAAATAAAATAGGCGGCGACGCTCGTTTGACTAGACCCATACAGGCCTTATCTAAAACAACACAGTAAAATTCAAAGCAATGAATCAGTGAAAATTTTCGCATATTCATGCATCACCCAACAAAATTGTTGCTACTAAAAAAGGACCGCCATAACGCGTCGAGGCGAAATTATTATAAATCTTCATGATATTACCATAGAGCAACTTAGGGAACTTTGCTCTTCGCTGGAATTCGCGTAGTAAGTGGGTTGTAAGTCATCTGGGCCTATGTGCCGCCTGAGTGGTCCTTACTTTTGAAACTCACTGGAAAATATTGTAGGCACTTATGAGTATTATATTTAAGGTGCCTGTATGGGTGAAACTAGCACCACCGCCTATTTTATTTTATTATTACGTTGAACATTCCCTTGTTCAACGTAATAATAAAATAAAATAGGCGGTGGCACTAGTTTCACCCATACAGGCACCTTAATGAGTAACACGTACTTGTGGGTTTTTCTTATACTTACGTGATGACAACTAATCTTTATGCTATAAAAAGGCTATAATATATTATAGGCTATAAATGACTACTTCTATAAAACATGGGTATGTTCCAAATACGTATTTGGACATAACTGTGACTATTTTCGATACTTTCCTAGGATTTAAAATGTCTTATGATCTGACAGAATGTCGATCGCACCTTGTTGCTATAGTTACGACCGTATCATCTATTTCTTTTATACGTTGAATAGAACAATACGCGTGTACATCTGCTATTTCACATTCGAATATGCCTAGTAGTGGTTCTAAATTTAGCATGTCACTTACTATTTTCGTCTATTTTCGTTGAGTTAGAACCATGTCATAATGGCACAATGTTCTTTGTTTTCGTTCTAAACAACAAAGTTATTCTTAGTAAGTATAGTATAATAAATGTTTTTTTGCTTAAACATTTTTTCACAAAGAAAAATAATTAGTAATTTTGTAAAAACTAATAACCACTGTATTCAAATAACACAAAAATTACTTTTTATTATATAGTATAAATTAACATAGAAATGAAACAATTGCTTTGAAGTTTCACGCAAACGGGCACCTTAAAGCATTTTCTTTAATTTTAGCTAGTCACAAATATCATTAAAAAAATTATTATCTTCAACCTTACGCTCTTGTAATTACGAGTAGGCTTAAGGTAGATCTTTCAACTCTCCCAGAACATTATTATTTCTCTTGAAGCATTTTCCAGATAAATTGTAAGTAAAGTGAACTCTGTTGATGTGCAAATAAACTTTTGACATTATTTAACGAGTTGTGATTTTTTAATTTGTATCAGTCTTTTGAAATAGCTGAAATATCATTTTTTATTATTTCGTAAGTACTTCAAGTACATTATAATAAGTAAACAACAAAGAACTATCCCAAAAAACATTCAACATTGTCCAACAGTAAATCGTGATAAAATATTTCGGTGTCACGGACTTGTACAGATTTTCTACATCCTTCTCAAACCAAAGGCAAAAAATAACATACAGTGTAGAGTACAAAGAATGCCAATATTCGAGTCCCCTCTTTCGAGCCATTGAATCCGAATACATCTAATAAGATGATCGACTGACATCGCAAGTCGCAACATTTGCAAGAATCACACAGAAAATACCGTATTCCAAGCATTATTTTGAGACTTGTTTTTGCTGACTGTATTTTTCTATAGCTCCGCGTGGTTTTTGTTTCATTAGATTTTTTCGGCGGATTTGTGGGTTGTGCGTTTTTACGGATTGATATTTTACAAGATTTTTATTTATCTTAAACTGCCGTGATTTGTTATTTTTTATAATAAAAATAAAAAGCTCACGACCCTAACCCTAAAATCGCTAGATACCGCGTTATGGCCGCGTCAAATATAAATCGCTCACATGCTCAGTTTCGTCCATTATAGTCATTGTGTGTCATAGTGTTTTATAGAGATAGAATGATGAGATTCATAGATTCTCCAGCATAGCCAAATACAAAACTTTTTCATTCATTTTAATCCTGCAGTTGCCACTATATCATTCTCAGCTTCTTATTGAAATAAATCCACATTTTAAAAGCAAAATAAAGAGCTCAACGAAATCTTCTCGTCCATATATCTTCGAGTTTGGAACAGAAGGAGTTGCACCGGATAACCACGCGAGTTTAATGAGCTAGCTCCATCTACGTCTGCCGGCTGATAGTGGTATATTACGCGGAGGCACAGTGTAAAGTGCAGAGATGCCACTTTATATTCGTTATGGAATAGTGCAAATGGAAAGGCAAAGTGCAAGGTAGTTAAGAAATACATGGATATGAGATTTAACCAGTTATTTATCTTATTTATATCCCGTCGTTTCGGCTATGTTACAATAGCGATTAAATATGAATTTTGATCGCAGAAATTGTTCCCGTTTATTTTAACTGAAGTCAGAAATTTAAAAACCGAAAATTATTTACAATTTGGTATGGTTTTTTAATATTTATGAGCAGAACTTGATAAAATAAAGTGTTTTGGGCAATCGGGCAATTAATATTAAGTATCTGCATTTTATACATGAATAGATTTACTGTGGTATTTTTTAGAATGTTGTTAACATACAATGTCGGCTAGGGTTTTAAACTCTATTGCAAGATAGTTACTACTCTGTATCATTATACTGTGGCACAATGTTATTGGGGTAACCGCTACAAGAGTTGGCATGTCTTATTTCAATGAGAGTGACTGATGCGTTTTGTCGACGGGGTTCCGGCGGTTCTTACTGAATATTAATAACGCTCTGTTAATATAAGTTTTATAGCTTAGCTTTACTAGCAGAGCCCGGCATTGAACATGAATGAACATGAAAGTTTTGATTTTACTGTTTTCCGATTTTAACACGATACATATAGTTGGCGATTTTTATTTATTTGTTTGTATATTCACAATATGTTTTAAGCATAAACCTTTAACATAGGCTGTACGGCCATTAATTATAACATTGTTATATGCGCTCTCTCATACATTTTAGAACATTACAACTTATCGCTCACATTTGGCCAGGTAGTGACAGCTATGTGATATAAAAGTTAGGATATTAGTTTAAATATTAAAGTTAAAGATTGAAGGTCAATGACCAATTCGGCGGCCCTGAATTCAACAAATTAATAAACGAACCACGGCTACCCACCAACTTCCTAATTGTCACACACGAGCTCGCCTAATCCGAAACTGAGATAAAACTTCTACCTTCTAATTAAAGTAAGTTTGCAAATCCCCTGGCGCGGTCAGGAGGCAGCCCAAACGTCAGCGGGCTTCGGAAGGGATTACAATTGGGACATTTTATCGAGTTTGACCCGAGTTGACAGGTGACGTCGAGTAATCGAGCGCAAACTTTCCACAGATTTCGGGATTATGTCCCATTCAAAGTGATTAGGAGAATCAATTATGACGGATGAAAAGTCGGAATGAGATTTGAAATAGCAATCATGAATGCTATGAGTAAAGGAAGATAAAAAAGAGTAATCTTACGAAAAGTTACGACTTCGACGGCATTGGAACACGAAGGCTTCGTGGCCGAGAGGTTGAAGGCGGCCCGGCTAAAGGGCGATCGCTTGCATCATCGCGGGTTCGAATCCCGCGATGATCAAAGTCGTAACTTTCGTAAGATGTTTCATTTATAACGTTATTTTTTTATTCTTACATTTTACACCATCAGAATAATATGATCAGTCTAAGAACATTATCAAGTCAACTACATCTGTGGAGCGGGCATTCATCGACGCTTAATGGAGTGGAGCTATTCGTGCTAATACAATTTACTTTGTTACTCTCACTTTAAATTGCAGTGACGTCATGGAAGCTGAAAGCACATAGTGAGGCCTGACTTTTGTTTCAAAATATATATTAAGAGCGGTCAACCCGGCTCACTTTTCATACAAACGCTCGTACGTGATTATGCCGTTGTAACAGACTTTTCTTTTAAACTTTTGGACTAATAGGTATCTTGTGCACTATATCTAGGTTTCTATATAAACTAAAAACCAAAATTTTGAGAAACAAATTCAGTATAAGCTTCCAAAAACCTGCTTTTAGCATAAATTTTACCTGAACTTTGGCCGTTCATAATGTACTCATAAATTGTAAAAGTAAAGACAATATTGTCATAGAAACCTTGCAAATCTTATGGAGATTCTAAATGACTAATATTTATTTTACAAACTTGTAAGGCTTACTGAAAAACACGTATTTTCTGGAACACTTTTTATGAAATTTCCGCACACTATATTTCGAGTGAGCGAGTGAGCGGCGAAAGTACCTACTGAATGCCGAGCGCTGAGGCGCTATCTCTCTTTTTTCGCTTTGCTTCTTTTTCTAGCATTGCGCTGGATGAAACAACAAGCTTTTCAGCTATGCCCGCGTCGATGATAGACGCACCGGGAAGGGCCACCTTAAGGTCAAATTTTAAGGTGCCTGGTTGTGTGAAACGAGCTTACTATTTTATTTTATTATTACGTTGAAAACAGAGTTTAGTCGCCACCAAGTGCAACTTCGTTACTCTTCCTAAACTATACAAATAAAACTATTAAGTATAGAGGTATTAAAAAAGCTGATGATAGGTTTCACAAATCTAGAATCTATGTTTTACGAAATAATTATATTTTTGCATGGTTGCGTATCAAAATACGACTATTGATATTTTTAATTTGATAATTGAGATTGGACTTTGAATACACACTTGATTGAATTGTACAGATCTAGCAGCCAGATTAATTAGTAATCTTAAACAATCAATTAGTCAACTCAACAGTGACTTGGGGTAGTCGAAGCAAGTAGGTACAAAATAAACCACCAACTAACGGTGCACGAGATCTCGTTCGGGGCGAAGTACCTACTAGTTTAAAATAAGTACAGTAATTACTCTTTAGTATTATTATACTACATTCTAAATTGTGAACACAATGTTATGGTCCAAGTCTGATCCTAACTAATATGAACACATGACTAAACAGTAGTAGGTAAATAACTTAAATCGTAGACTATAATCATATTTCACTTGTGCATTACCACAATACATTTTGAATAAAAACAGCACTCTTTCGAAACTAATTCTAATTAAGGGATCTTTCTATTGGGATTACGTTTCTGTTTAAATGGTTATAAAGGATTTTCTTTACAAAGTCAGTTTAGTTTTAGTTGTTTGTAATCTTGTTTAGTAACTAAGTTAAAGTTTGGGGATTTGAACCGAAAAAGGTTAAGATTTAGATGAGTCTTAGTATAAACCTAATTTCAAAATGATTAAATTTTTGATTAAAGCCGTAATTAAGATGTAATTAATTAAGTTGAAAAGATTTGGAGAGTCACAGACAGTAAATGAACTTTGATTTCAAAATAATACTTCAAAACCGTTGGTATATGAAATGTATTTAATAAGTTCGTATGAGCAAGTGGCCTACTCTGGTGACGGAGTTTTTAGGCCGCCTCACGGCCTCCGTCATGGCTTAACGACTGGTGGTATATAATTTTTTTTTATTAATCTGTATCGTCCCACTGCTGGGCAAAGGTCTCCCCCAAACTCTTCCAACCTAAATAGTAATATATAAATAGTAATTAAAAACCATAATAGTTAGGGAATTACTACATTTAAATGTTTACCAACAATGTTTCGATTCATCCCGAGAATTTGCAAAGAAAAAAGGGATTTGGGGTACGGCTACAACTTGCGGTTGCGACAAGTTTTAAAAGTGAATTATTTGAATTGATGAACAAGTTATCAAATACAAAAAAAAACAGCATTACTTTGATTTGTAAGATATTTCACGCTATGATTATTTAATAATGTAAATTTTCAGCCAGTGAACAAACTTTTTAAACCGACTTGAAAACATATTTATCAGCATTGCTATCCAGCGCGGCAATGCTGCCAGTGTCTTGGGCACGCTTCCGTCTGGCAGTGGTTTGGATCAGTTGAGCTACGTATAGATCGTTTGCAACGATCCTTAGGTGGCTCAACTGGTTCTAATTGTATTTTGTACAGTTATGTAAATATGTAGTAGTTTAGTTTCTGTAAATAAACCCTTAGCAAGCAAAAATTTATAAATATTATCGGGTTAAGTCCCGATAATATTTTTAAATAAGCCATTTAACATTTTATAAAAAGAAGTTTTATTATTAAAACAAAGTAATTTATAGTCAAAGACAGGCAGTGTATCAGTAAGCAACTTACTAAACCACTATCACCCACATAATGGATTTCAACACAACACAGTGACACACCATACATCAATCTAAGGCTTAATTAATCACACACTGTCGGCACAGTACCTACGTCAACCAGTAAATACACTAAAGCCTGGTTTGTATATTCATCTTACGAATGACCGGTCTATCACCATAGCAACGATATTATCTGTCAAAAAGTCATGCATATTGTGTTGTATAAACAACGTTACTAAGGTAATTCGTAAGTTAAATCTATTGACGTTATTTAACATAATATTCAACAAGACAATATACGATATAGCTGTCTAAGAAATGATTCAAGTATTTTATGGAATGAAGTAATTATAAGTCAGCAAATAGGTTATTATATTACCTGTCTATATTGCTCACGCGAGCGTATACTAGTCTAATAAGTATGTTATAGTACAAGCGCTTTTTTGATTTACTTTTAATCTGAAATTAACTACACCCGATACATATTCATTTTGGTCTATGACAAGAGCTACTCTTGATGCTGGACAGCGGGAAGCTAACTTCGGAAAAATTAAGTGTCTTTACTGCGTGTTTTACAAATACTGTGATGACAGCTCCCATCCGCAAGATCGGCTTATTCAATTCAACTAATGACTCAACTTCAGAAGAATGAGATTTAAATAAGAATATTTTAAAGTCACCATTTTTCTAATGGGTTTTGTACAATTTTTGTAAAGAAATAAAATGTAGTTAATTGTGAAAAATTGAAAAGTAGTAGTATGATATGCAGAACTTTGCAGGTTTCATTCTCGTTGCGGGACAAATGTTTGTAATACATAATCTGTAAGTATTTGGGTGTTTTAATGTACCTATTTACTATAAAAGTTATAAAATTTATGTTTAAAATAGATTGGTCGTATTTAATTTTTTATCAGATTGAGGAGAACAAATACCTACACAATTAAACTATTTATTTTCAACGACATAAATAATAAATATTTCGCTTTATTCTGTAATGACACTATTTTATTAATAGATAATACGTTATTGACTTAAATCCTCAATTTTTATAATCTTTTTACCCTACAATTTTCTTTTGCGGAACCCAAGAAACGCTTTTCGCTACAAATTATGCTAAATTCGCAAAGTTGCCGTTCTTTAATCCAAGACTGTGATTTTATTTGATTACGTTTGATTCGCGCTTTTCTGCCTTTGATATAACCGTTTAAAGGTCATATTCCGATGATTAATGTCGTCACGGTTACCAAATGCTGATTTACACACTTTTTTGTTACAACTTAAGAGCCTATAGGATGTTAGAAGGCGTCGGAGTGCTTCTAATTATTCTCTACTTTATCTACAATACTGTATTATTCACTTTGAAAAAAATACACTGTAAAGTTGAGGATTCATACTAAGCGATTCATACTAAGCATTTTAAATTTCAAAAACACGATTCCTTTAAAATTTTAGAAAAAAATCGTAAAGTTAGGTCCAAAATTTTTTAAAAACCTTAGCATTTTATAAATACTTTAATTTAGATCATATAACTTTGTCTAATAACGTAACTGACTAAGAAGCAGATTGTTCAAATTTAAGTTTTATAAAAAAGGCAATATTGTCGCTGTAATGACAAAATACGTATTAAATTGAGCCTAAAATCCAGCGAAGATTTAGCGCGCGAGCAGGACAAACATACTGGACCATGCGTGGAGAGACAAAGATAAAATTCTGAGGTAGTATAGGGGCTTAATATTCAGTTCCGTATCTAATAAGTAACAAACAGCAGAGCGCTTCCGTGCTTCGGAGGGCACGTTAATTGTCGGCTCCGCCCTTTCTAAAGCCATGACGGAGGACTTTAGGCGGCAAGGAAAACTTAGTCCCCAGAGATAGCTTCTTGCTTATACGAATTTACATATAATTTACATACGAATCACAATTAGGTAGACGCATCTCACTCACACTTTTCCAGTTTTTCCATGCATTTCTATTAATTAATTAAATATAATGTAGCACCAGAGTCTCAGAGTATAACCGTGATGAGCGACAAAGCTCTCACCTTCTAAAATAATGAAATAATTATAGGATTTTGTTCCCTTTTGTCCTTAGAGTACGTTTTTCGAACTGCAGTAGCTTCGCAATTTGTATAGAGCGTCAGCTGCTAGTTCGCAGCGCGTTTTACAAGCGCGAGGAGAGTGTGCACAGTCACAGCTTGCTGCCTACAGTTTGTTTGCCACGCGTTTGTTTCGAAACAAACGCACAGTGATCGCGCGCTCGAAAAACGTAGTGTGCGCTAAGGGTCGTGCTACACTTCAGACATAATTCAGAAGTAAACATAACAATCTAATTATGATAAACCAGAAACATAAAAGCAACATTATACAAGTTGACACCTATTTATACAGAGTAACATTTTACAGAGCCGAAGAGTGTGTTTTCATGAATATTAATGCGCGGAGAATTTTTCCATTATCTCTCGACGAAGGACGAATGTCGGAATATTATTTTATGTTGCTTTCGCGTTTCAGTAAGTGATTTAGAGGTTATTACGAGTTATGAAGTAGGTACTTATGGCAAGACCCTTTTAACAAGTCTGGACTTCGCTGTATCAACAAAATTGGGCTCTTGGTACATTTCACAAATAATGGTTTTTATCTGATGATTACAACAAGGTACTTATAAGGAAACAAATCAGTTCTATATGTTCACTTTAAGGCTAAGTTCAGATGACCGCGCGGTACCGCGCGGTCATCTGAACTTAGCCTAAGACATTCCGAATTTAGGAAGAAATTTTTGTGCAAAAAAATAACTATCATTAAATTGGATAAGGTATGTTGAAACAAACAGTTTCAGAACCTCTTAGGTAGTCATGAAATTGATAAGCGATTTGAAAATCGTTTTTCAGAAACCAACCATCATCTAACCATCAAAGCAACAATCCAACGCGTGAGTTCCAAGAATAACCACCAGAAAGCGCAGCTATACCTTCTCCAAAATATTCTAACATGTCGCAGCTTTGTTACAAATCTATACAAACAGTTTATAAGCCCCAAGTTTGTAATGAGTAGGTAACTCGTTCTCGAAAACTCTGTTATTTGATGTTTGGTCGACGGAGCGAACCCACATGGCACTGCCATTCGGGGAAATGGGGAAATACGACTTGGAAGTTGGTAACCCCGCAACTATTCGCACGTAAACCTTTGAAAATCCACTCTTCTGTAGATTAATTTTAGTCCCACGGCTTAACTGCTTTGAATTTTAGTATTATATTCAAGAGCATAACATTTTAATGTCTACGGAAAACAAATTTAATTCAAGATTATTTTGGATTCAAGGAACAGTATTTAGTAAAACATGATTCATATTTCTGAGAATTTTTTTCCTTGAGTAGCTATGAATTAAATTCTGTCAGGCGTGTCGCGAATACTTAGCAGTGTCAATTAGAATAAACCTTTGAAGGAACATGCTAGCTATTATTTGTGAAGACATAGTCACATGAAGTTAAACAGTGTGTAATATTCTGTAACTGAGTTATTTAAAAACGTCCCTGAATAAGTCAGTATATACTACTGACTTATTCAAGAATTCCATGAACAGAGAATCAGAAATAATAAAAGCCACGCATAAATCAGATTACTGGGTATGCGAGCAACGGAACTAATTGTAAAACAATTGAAAATGTTTAACATGAAGTGGGAATTTCCCGGGTCAATTTGTAAGGCAGTTTTTCCGCGGCACTCTGGGGAGGCAAAAACTCAGCAGGTTTGAACTGAACAGATCCTACAGATTTCTCACTGTAAATACGTTATTTATTTTCATTTCAAAACCTCGAGGGTAAAGAGTAGGTAAATGCTTGAATTTCGCCCTGTTTTTCTATTTAGCTAAAAGGGTATGTCAATCAAAAACATATAGGCTTGATTAAACTTTTTTGAGATCTTTAAGACGTCTGGTGACTAAGTGGCGCTTGTAGGGCGGGATATGTATGCGCCTCTGGAACAACCTTGACGGCCCTTTATTTCTGGCGCCCTAGGGCGTATGTAGGTACTTACATAATAATATATAATCACACTTCTTTCCCTGGTGTAGGGAGTCGCGTTGGAACAGGCAGTAGAATCACCTAGTTTTAAGAACGTGACATGTCAAAGTGGTCTATAAACGATCGTACTGAATAAATATATTTTGATTTTGAATTTTGATTTAGATTGACATGAGGGTAGACAGAAATCATAAATTTCATATCTAATCTTAAAAGAAAATCTTCCACGATAATTTTACGTGAGTAATTTCCCGTGTGCCTAATGTCTAATACAACTCACGATAGTTTGGAAAGTGAAAAAATCTTTTACCTCAGCAGGTCGCTCTATTTTGTGATCAGTAAAAAAAAAGTTACTAAATAAAAGTTATACTACTGAATCCTATACCATGCCCGGCAACAGTGAGTGAGTAGGAAGTGTAATTCTGCGTCATTGTCTGCGATTACAATTGTAATCAAAGGGAACGCGCGGTATTTGTTCACGGATTATTTCAGAATGCAAATTTTAAACGGTTTTTATTGTTGGAGGCTGCTAACGTTATTTTGTATGAAATTTTCCTCTATTATCATTACTGAGATTTAAGATGAGTGATAAGAATAACTTGTAAAAATTTTATTATCTTGGCTTATTATTTATCGGTTTTGTTATAATATAACGGAGAGGGGGGGGGGAGCAAGTCCATACTAATAATATTAGTATGGACTTGCCCCCCCCCTTTTTTCCTTGTAACAGAGCAAAAGAATAACTTTGAATGATCTAAACATTTTTCTTGATAAACAAATCCTCATTCAGTATGGGAAAATCTATTTAGAGCTGCAATGCAGTCACCTAAATACTTCTTTTCAACATGCACAGAAAGAAAATAAAAATGTCACCGGTAACTTTAGTGCCGTGAGCGCAAAATCCTAAGTTCCACTTGCTTAGCATGTATTCATTTTTAGGAATCCGTAGTCAACAAGAAACCTTAGGTGCTTACCTCCCTATACTTTATAAGTAAGTAAGTTCGTATGAGCAAGTGGCAGTGGACGAAAGCCCGCCGGAGACGCGGAGGTTGCGGGTTCGATCTCCGCGGGACAAACGTTTGCATGTTCTGCAGATATTTGTTCCGGGTCTGGTTGTTTTTCTATTATAATATGTATGTTTTTACCAAAGACGATTAATATCTAGAAGACAGACAATGGCCATACACAAAATCGTAACCCTAAAAAATAGCCTGAAAACTCTAAAACATCAATTTTATCCAAGAAATTTCAATTACTTTCTAGTTAAAAATGTTTAAATATTGAATATTGTTGCTACCTACTACCAAAGACGATTAATATCTAGAAGACAGACAATGGCCATACACAAAATCGTAACCCTAAAAAATAGCCTGAAAACTCTAAAACATCAATTTTATCCAAGAAATTTCAATTACTTTCTAGTTAAAAATGTTTAAATATTGAATATTGTTGCTACCTACTACTAAGTATTGAAATTTCTTGGATAAAATTGATGTTTTAAAGTTCTCAGGCTATCTGGTACTGCGGGATAGGGTTACGATTTTGTGTATGGCCTTTGTCTGTCTTCTAGATATTAATCGTCTTTGCTACTACTAAGTATTGATATTTCTTGGATAAAATTGATGTTTTAAAGTTCTCAGGCTATCTGGTACTGCGGGATAGGGTTATGATTTGTGTATGGCCTTTGTCTGTCTTCTAGATATTAATCGTCTTTGGTTTTTACAAAAAAAAAATATCTATGTAGTTTATCAGTTTTCTGGTTACCATAACACAAGCATTAAATTGCTTACCTTGGGACTAATGACGCCGTGTGGAATGTCGAAGGATATTTATTTATTTATTGTCAACAAAATCCTAATCAAATCATTTATTGCGAAACACAGGTAGCTATTACATTTTACAAAGATCAGCTATGTTCTGCTTTACATCGGTAAAGTTATTAAGTAGAGAGTTTAATGGTAAAATAATAAAATAATGATTAGTGTCAATGTAGAATAATAAATGTTAAAATAGAAAATCGCTAAAATTAAATTACAAAACTGTCAATTTTTATCAGATAAATATTCAAGGTACTGTATCCAAGTATCTACAGTTAATTAAGATACATTTTTATAACACTTGAAAACCCGCACGCCTGAACAGTTAAAACAGTAAAAAGGAAACCTCGAATAGTTATAACAAGTTTAATTTAGCTGTTAAACAGACAAAGCCACTACGTTTGCTACTAAAACTAAATCATTCCTACTAAACAATACTGCAATAAAATAGGCTCGAAACTGCGACCTGTCACGGAACTCATCGCGATCGATAGAAACGTGAAGGCATTTGCATAACGCTACTTTTTATATCGGAACGAACGAATACGGATCTCTAAAGTAGTTCCGAAGTAGCTTTTATTGCGACTAATGCAAGCGCCCTTTAAAAATCGTCTTTCGCCATCGTTTACCCCCGTGAGGTCTCTCCCGTGGCGTGATTTAATTTATGTATGTATGTCGATAAATAAGTTAGATCATTGTTGTGGTCAATTGGGCTATTCGATGATAAATCTGACCTCTGACATCTTCAAATCTTATCTTAATGTCTGAAGAATTAAGTAGAGCCTTGGTAAGGTATAAGGCCTTTAACAATACCTATTTGTGAATTAGTTTACCCTAATTTATAGCAAAATTCTATGAATTTTTGTTTTAGCAAATATAGTAAATGCACGACGTACAAATGTACTCTTAACTGCGTAAAATAGTTTAAAGTTTAACCATTTGAAAATCAGAAATACAAATTGAATGCCGATTTAGATTTTTTTACAGCACGTGTCAATTATAAGTATTTTATTTACACCGCCTTTTTGCCTTCCTGTGTATCCAGTTCATCCTAAGGTTGTCTGAAAGAAATCGCTCATAGCGATAAGACCGCCCATTGTACTTCATTTTAATTATTCTTAGTGTTTTTTATTTGATGTAATGTCCATGTGGTGTACAATAAAATGTTAATCTATCTATCTATCTATCTATCAATCAAACCACTGAATTATTTTATATTGATCACAACTTTAGATTAAACCGGAAACAAAATTGAATTTCAATATTTAATACAATTATTGTTAGGAATTTGGTTTAAAAGCATGTTTCATTTATAACTATGGCTAAATAATGCTAAATTTGATCAAAACTAGTTGATACTATTCAATATTCATTGTTTGTCAATATTCAATCAACATTGAATATAACGTACAACAGACATTTAAAGATTTGAACGCAGATAATAAACGGCTCTATTGGTTCTCGTATAGTTAGAAAAACAATTTCAACATCAGTTAAAAGAACTTTTTCACCGAAGAGAAACCAAAAATATTTGTAAGCCGAAATATTCAGAATTTTTAAAATTCTCTACATCAAAACGTTAAATAACTCTATAAATCACACTCAAATAGTTTTCATTTTATAAAGTCATTCTTTTTACGCTTCAGTTCGTCTTTCAATGAACAAAACCGATTCTCCGGCTATCATACCTATAAATAAATCCGAAACCTCCTACATATTTCTTAGCGTACTGCGACTGAACGACAGTACTGAAATGATTTATTCGCTCCAAAGCCCGTATTTTATAAATCTTTTGTCTCTGACCGTGTAAATCGAAATACGGCAAATAGGGAGCCATTCCTGAATACCTAATAAGTGAGTGAACAAACTCACCTATAAATAAATAAAATAAATATATATCCTTGGACATTTTTACACGGCGTCATCTAGTCCCAAGCTTAGCAACTTAATGCTTATGTTATAACCGGATGACTGACAAAATACTTAGATTAGATTTTTTTTTGTAAATACATAATATTAAAGATAAAAAAACATCCAGACCCGGAACAAATATCTCCAGAACATGCAAACATTTTGTCCCGTGGCGGGGATCGAACCCGCAACGTCCGCGTCTCAGGCGGGCCTTCGCCCACTGCGCCACAGAGCTCGTTACCTATGACGGTCCTATTTATATGACGAACTTCGTAAATATATAAAGTCAAATCTAACAGCATTGGTGGAGTTGAGGTTAGCTCCGCAAGTACCTAGTCGCATTTATTCGACTAGGTAATAGAGTCGTTAATTACGAACGATTTGCCAGTCTGATAACTTAATATTTTTGTCAAGCATTGTATAATCGCTGGAGTAGGCCAGTTTAAAATAAATATCGTTAATGTATAATAACTCTTAATTATAGATCATTATTAAGCATAAGTGTATAAGGCTATTCAAGTCAAAATTAAAAGCAGGAAGTTTTCGAGGGAAAATACTTCCCATAACATATTATGATAAGCCTTCTATCCTTCGCCAGTATTATGTAAAGTACAGTTTCTTTCAAGTATCTGATGACATCATCTGCATACTGTATTCCTCAGCATATTTTATCGTAACTCAATCTATAGGTAATGTTTCCCTAGTGTCGTTGTTTGCCTTATATTCCAGCCAAATATTTTCCACACGACGTAATCAATTTCCACGCCAAGTGCCAACTTGTACAGCTCGACTCAGAGCTAGTAGCCATTATAGACAATTGTTTATTTACAACTTCGAATAACATTAAAAAATGCAAGGCGTTATTCTATTGAAATCAATTATTTTTGAAATAAAACTATAACTAAAATAAGAGACCCATTTACAAGCAACTCCAAATATATAAACTAAACAAAAAAACTGTAGATAATAATGTAAAATGTCCAAGGATATTTATTTATTTTATCTAAAGCAGTGTGACTATTTTCACCTAAGTTTACCACATTGCTAGCAAAGCCAGTGGTTCAAGAAAATCGCCTTTATTTCTATACTCGATTTTACAAGCGCTGTAGCTACCTCCTGTGTCGTAGTGTACATCGCCAGACCTATTACATCGAAGCGTTGCTTTCTCCTAAATTAAGGTAAGCACTCAACCTGTCCTTACTAGACTACCTAGAATTTCTAGAACATAGGTTCCTGACAAATTGTTAGCGCACCTCAGGTACCTGAGCTACCTGAGCTTACTGAAGCTTAGGTCCGTTGATAGCTCACTGGAAATTATATAGCAGATTTTGAAAGCTGTACCTACTCATATTATGCTTTGGAACGTGGTTCTACTATTCATTATCTATTTGTTTCACTGATTGTTATATTCAAATAAATATAACAATCAGTTAAAACGTATTAATCTTTGTGAAAAATAGTAAAAAAATCAGAAGAATTCTGTAATATTTTTATTCTACATTTCTTTATTATTCATAAATTAGGAAAGAAAATGTTATAATTTAATTATTTTACATATTTTTTTTTTACTTAAAAAAAAAACAATAGTTATGATTTGAAAATACGAAATTAGAACTACGTAACATAAACCAATAGATAAATCGATGGATTGAGGTCCTTTAAACCATTTTTTCTGTTTTCTTGTTTATAAACTTTTAAGTTTTTATCCTCGCCCTAACGTGGATTGCAGAATGTATTTGCAGTGTAAAAACGTAGGTATTTCTTTCTCTTTGCTCTCTTCCAAGTCCAATTAACAGAGTTTACTTTCAAATGCTTACAAACATTTCTTGCTTTGTTTTACTGTAGTACAATGTAAAAAATGTTGAAAGTATTAGTTGAAAGAAATTATTGCAGGATTTTTAACCATTGATGTTAAAGAGGTTTGTAGTGTGTATCGTGTCTTTCTCGTAGCTCCTGAATGGATTTACCAATTTTGATGGGTTTTTAATGTTTGGGATGTGTTTTCATTAAGTGTTCTTAGCTATGTTTCATTTTTATCAAGGGTTTCTTTAATTTTTTTATAATAATAATTTAAAGCGAAACATTGCCAGCGACTCTATCTAAATGGCTTTATTTCTGTTTCAGATCAGTTCACGTTTAAATTTATTGGTAAATGATGATGAATTAGGACAATTTGAAGGTTGGCATTGAAAATTCATCGCCCTATTTAGCAATATCCCTGTAGATAAAATCAATTAAGCTGAGAGGATGGTTTTTGTCTAAATAAACAGAACCGTCTACATCTCAACCAAGTTTTTTAATTGAAATTTACAGGATTTTATTGCGTAATTTACATTTTATTATTTCCCGACGTTTCGGCTGTGTTGCAACAACCGTGGTCGCGGGCGAACTGTGTGTGTGAAAGAAAGACTATCGCAACCAAGTGTCAGGCACTTGTGTGCAGGCAAAGCTCTTTATTTTGATTCAGTTTTTTCAGTTGCATCAAAAACATTTTTAAAAAACTAATCAAATTCGTTTTTAGATGTTCAAAAAGTCGTATCACATACTCAGCAGGCCGAAAATGTTATTTGTAAATAAGTAGAAGCGCTAATAAAACATTGTCATTCTCTCCGCTTGCTTATCTGAACGCCTTTACTACAAAAGCACAGTTTAGAACTCACGACACCAAACATTCGGCTCTGGTGACGTCACGAGTTTGCCTTCCGAAGTACTGCCTTTGTAAGCAAATGTTATCTAATTTAAATTTGCTTGCTTCAGTCTTAGGAATGATGAAGTATGTACGTCACAGAATGTGAAGTGCTGCTTCACTTGGCCATTCATAGAGGTGCCTGCAAAATACCACACGTAGACTAGCTTAGGAAACATTACAGACTTAAGATCCTGTATGCTTGCGATAGATGAGAGCGTAGATGTGGATGCTATTAGTAGTTTAAAGAACTGAGGGCAAGGTTTTGTTTAACTATTTAAACTGTCATAGTTTTGAACTTTATAAACGCTGAAAACGGGATATTTACAATGATTCTTGAATTTCATTATAAATGAAAAATCTTACTAAAAGTTAACAGCTCCGGCAGGATTCGAACCTGCGATTCTTGGATTAATGAGTTTCCCGATATTTCGGCACAATTGCATGCGCCATGACACGGTTAACTAGCGTATGCTATTGTGTGTCTTTAACCACAGGTTTTGGTGTTGATATTGCGAGGCTGCTCACGAGTTTGCTCGCTTTTTCAGTAAGTCAAAGCAAGCTCGCGATTCAAACGCAAGCCAGCCTTATGTCAATGAAAAGACGTCAACAGATTTAGCAGTCACCTGAGCCTTTAGCCAAGTGGCATACGCTTCGTTTCTATTTTTTTTCTATCATCACCAATCCTGGTCATTTTTGATCACTTGAGTTTTGTCATCACACGTCCATTTATTTTTTTTGTTTCTATCCTAAAGCGATTGTAAAAATGTGTCATGGCTATTAGGAGAGGCTGAGTTGTAAAAAGCCTTTAAGTCTATTTTGAATAACAGTTATCATTTATCTAGAAAACGCTCTGATGAGAGGATACCAAACAAAGTTTCCGCATTATACTTCGTCCACTGCTGCTATGGTAAAGGTGTCTCCTAGTTTATGAGGAGAGTGCGAGGTAATGTTATAGCATCCAGGTGCAGCCTTCAGTGCTTTGCCTTAGTTTATATTAAACTGTACCAAATTTAAACATTGTGTTACCAAAGTTAACTGTATGAATATCGCTAGAAAGAAGGAAACAGGAAAAATATGTGTTTTTAAACACAACTTCATAATTGTGTCAAAACTAAACTAAATTAACACAAAAGCAGCACAAAAATGTTGCCGCCCCTTTGTCAAATTGGATTAGTTTAGTTTCTGTGACATCTGAATAGGCACCAATGTGTGTTTATAATTATAAGAATCTAGACAACTGTGTTCAATATATTTACAATATACGGGAATTGCATAGACATAGTTTTACATCGGTAAATAATAGCTACATG
The DNA here is from genome assembly GCA_963582015.1 of Xanthorhoe designata. Taxonomy (NCBI): domain Eukaryota; kingdom Metazoa; phylum Arthropoda; class Insecta; order Lepidoptera; family Geometridae; genus Xanthorhoe; species Xanthorhoe designata. The sequence goes on along the minus strand of OY757034.1, from coordinate 12,237,660 downwards.
TGATAAAATGTAAAAAAAATCGCCGGCTACAACAAGCTATTTAATAATTTTACCACAATCAACTCTCTTATTCATTCATAACTTATTCAAAATAAAGAAAGGCAATTTCACTTAAAAGCCAGACATTGAAATCAAATGCAATTTTCAATACGAAATCGTTTCTTAAAACCTTAAACGCGCGATTAAACACCCCAGTCGAGTTACATTTCTCTAGGCGATTGCCCATTACCAGAACGATATACGAAATTTCAATAAACTTTGCTGTAAGGGGACTAGTGGATAGCGGGTTAGAGAGAATTGAAATGGTATTGAATGCTAGAGCAGATAAAAAAGGAATTCTAATGGTTCTAATTTCATATAAGCAAAATGTTAACTCTGGTGACGGAGTTTTAAGGCCGCCCAGAGACCTCCGTCATGGCTTGACGAGTTTTAAAGAACCAAAAATTGAAAGTGACTTCTGAAGCATAGAAACGCTCAGCTGTGAATGCCACTTGCAGTCACCCATCCGTTTTAACCGCTCAGAACGTTGCTTAACTTCCACGATCTATCAAGAACGTTATAAGTGGGTGATAGATGTGCGAGTATTTTTGCAAACTTGTGGCTCGATAATAGTCACCCACTTTAGCAAGCTTTGCCACGAGCGTTTCATTTTAAATTGTTTAGGTAAGGATTACGACTAATCTTTAAATTATTATAATAGCACACGGGAAATTCATCATCATCATTTCAGCCACTCTCTCTGATCCCTTGCGAGTCTCATCCACTGATTCCCGACCACGTTGACGATGTCGTTCGACCATCGGGCGGGTGGTCTGCCTCTTGGTCGTTGAGAGGGTAATTACTCACGCAAAAATATGGTCAATTTGGATACTGGCAATGTTTCGTCCCGCGCCGAGCGATACTTCGCCCGCACTGTGAGACGCAACCGCGAGGAGTGACCACACTCATACCCAGATGAAGATTCTCCGGAAGAATCTAAACATTGTCGGTATCTAAATTGACAATAATTTTACGTGAGTATCCCGTGTGCTATTATAATGTCTAATACAACTCACGATAGTTTTCAAAAAGGAAATCTTTAAATAGTAGACTTTTCTTTAGGATTTTATATTCAAGGTACCATGACCAGAAGAGCTGAAACGTTGATAGCGTAATTCCTATTTGCTATCATCTTAAAGATTCTACTCTCCTGGTACGAGTCGGTAAATAGATTGAGAGTAGATTTGTGTTACAAATTGTATTTGCTACCTTGCTGGTATTTTTGAAAGAACATTTTACTTAACTTGTTTTAAAAACAAGTCTCAACCCTCATTCGCATCCCAGTTACATGCTAGAATGCATCTTTTTATCGATATAATAATAATAGTAAATGTTGTTGTTGTTGTTGTTTTTAGCCTGTACTGTCCCACTGCTGGGCAAAGGCCTCCCTTCGAGTTTTCCAGTCTTTTCGGTCTAACGCCATTTCCTGCCACTGATCATCGCTATAGATGTCCAGCTCATCGCGCCATCGCTTGCGTGGTAAATAGTAAATAATACTCGTCACTCACAGGGTGTGACACAATTGTATTTTTGATATTATGTTCATAAAAATAAATAACTATTATTTTCTTTACCTGTATTATAGGCTATTAAAAATTTTGTCACATCTAGTATCATTATTTCAATGTATTTAACCTAATCTTCACAACTACCTCCCTTTACGCTTTTAACTTACTTTCAAGGGGCGCCTCCAAGTTATTGCAAATAAGCGAACGAAATGGGTCCAATCAGAAACTCTTATTGCGTGAAAACTGTTGGCTACAACACTTGAACATAGTTGGGGAAGAGTTTACACATCAATAATGATCGATTTAGAATACTGCAAACCTTTTGTATGTTTTGGTTTATGGAAGCTATGTATCAGGAAAAGTAAAACGCACCTGAAGAAACGGTGTTTTCTTTTGTATTACTTACTAGTTTATTTTCAAACGCACAATAATTCTATGCTTATTATTATTTTAAACCTTATTTTAAAATGAACTTTTTACGTTAATTTTGTTATCTACAAAAAGGTGTTCCTGCATAATGTTCCGTAACATTATGCAGGACAGATAATCTAGCAAAATTACCCGCGCTAATGAAAGATGGGTATTATAATCCCATAAGTAGCATACATAATTAATCGGACATGTGTATTCAGGTAGTGAGCGGTCGCACGTGTACCGAATCGCTCAGTACGGCTAGTTTCTAGAACCTATTGCGATTTAAAATTTATGTTGCAAAGCTGAACAAAATAAGAATTTGTTTTGAATTATTAGGGTACCCTAAAAAGTAAAGTTATAATAAAGTTACATAAAGGTTGTAGAGACGAAGCTAAGCAGTCTCTCTTTGGTCTAGCACTCGTAGGATTAATTTCAATTAATGAATAGCCTTGGGCAGTTTACACAGCGTTATCTAGTGCCACAGCGTAGTAAATCAATTGATGCACGGCCAGGATTCGTACCCACGACCTTCTAAACAAAAGCCGAGGTACTTACCACTTGGGCAACACAGCTCTTTTTATTAAGCCAACTTACAATCTCCGTAAAAGATGTAACTACGCTGAAGACAATTGCTGTGATTTGTATTGTTCAGTCTTGCAGTGAATTGCTAGGAATTGCTGTAGAAATGAGATATTTTTCATCAATCTTCAACTGCTTCCGAGCTATTCAAAAGGACAAAACCCAGCATTACGACAATGGAACAGAGCGACATCCTGAACACACAGAAACACGCGAACTTTTACTATGAAACTTTTAAGGGGTGTTCCGGAAAGACGCTTCGAGTCAAAGTGTTTTTCCGGATATTTTAAAATCTTTTGAATTTTTGATAACTTTTGCTTTAAGTTTATATCAAGAACGTGGAAAGCAAACTGTTAAGTTTAGTTAGGGTTAGTTACTCACTATAAACTGGCACATATTTTGCTCTATGAAACAGTATTCAGCAAGCTATTTGGACCAATTAAGATGTCAGTGAAAGATACGCAAGAATATTTTACTGGCAAACTCTATGTAGTAAAAATTTAATCTTGACTGTTGGTTTGCAAATTATATTTTTTACTAAATTAATTAATTTGTATTCTCAGTGGAAAACTTACATGTTTTTTACTTTAACATTGATTAAATTAAAAAGTATATTTTTCTGAGATAAAAAATAATTGGCTATTTTCATTTAGTAAATAAATGTATATTATTTAGTTTTCTGAACTAAATATTATACATAGTTAGTTTATAACATTCGATTGTTTCGTTTTATAAATTAATTCAATTTGCCCTATATCTGCTTCCATTGAATTCGTATACCTTTTTAGTAAACCCAACTTGAAATTCATTCGTATCCCAATAAAAGTAAACCGAGCCATTGGCTAAAACTTACAAGATCCACTTTGGCACCGCGTAAGAATCCGATTCTTTTTATGAACTCGCAACGACCGGCAAACTCTCACTAAATCCGTATAGAAAACATTTAAGAGAAACCTTCATTGAAAACTGTACGGGTTTGTATAGATTTATTTAATGTCTTAACATAAAGGTCAGCAAACGGCCGCGGAGCCACCTATCAAACGAACTTAAAAGCGAATTCTCGAATCTCGAATGCGACTTACTTGGAATTTTATTCCGAGTTCGGGCGCTAATGGTGTGCCCCGAACAAAAACTGGCTTGATTAAAATCGTTTGTCGTAATAAAAGGAGCACTAAAAAGTTACAGCCGAGGGAGGTAGGCTGTAAAATCGATCACTCGATACTGATCACTGGGACAAAAAGTTAACGGAGACCTCTGTTTAATTTAGTACTTTGGAGCGAACGCGAAATATTAAATTGTCGGCTAGCTCGGCTCCTGAGTCGCGCCAAATGATCCGTGAACTGAGCCCAGTATATTTTATTGGGCCTGTTTAAGCCCCGTACTCACCAGCGGGAGACGTAACTCGTGACGTAACGTTCGATCGAGTCGATTTGTCGCAATTTACTGAACTATTGATATAAAACGAAATTTTTGGTCGCTGGATATAGTTTGTGATCAAGCTTTGTCAAAGGAAAAAACCATAATGCCCGTCTGACATGAAAAACTATAATATGACAATCAAGCTAATTATGAGCATGAAAAATTCCAATCTGTGCACAAACGAAAATCAATACTGAATTTTCAAGTAGTTGAACGATTTCTGATTAAGTAAAGGTAAGGTCGATGATACATCCTTGTTAAAGATTGTCCTCAGTTTTCTCACATAATTTTGTAATAATAAGAAAGTTAAAATGTAAAATAGTTTGACTAGGTTCAACTTTAAAATAAAACCAGTGCATACATTGCTTTAGCCGTCGAAGAGCGTATCTGGTCTATTTACATTCGCAAGCGAACCAGCGACGTGTGAAATTTTATTTCTTCGACAATCTGATGAGATTAGCTGTAAATTGAGTTTATGATGGAATCAAATATGCACGCCTCTCCCCCCTTCCCCTCACTACTCTCACGGTTCATCGGGTTCATAAATTCAACATTCGTATTCTAGATATCTGTTCTGTCATCGAATGTACTCTGATCGGTTGAAATATTGTCTACTAGCTTACTCGTCCGCAGTTTCACTCGTGTGGTACATAAGTAACTAGATAAAAAGTTGCCTATGTTTTATTACAAGTCGTACACTACGCAAATCCGTTCGTCCTACAAAAATTCACTCATCTAAGCAAACTGTCACATTTATAATATCGGTGAGATTGGTAGTACAGAAAAATTAGGGGTTGAAGTAATTTTACTAATTTTCCTGTACTTAGAATAGTAGTAGTAGGAATTAGGATAGTAGGATTGTAAGTAAAATATTAAGTCGTACTGGAATTTGAGTATCAATTGGCAATTATGAAATTTTACAATATTGTAATTTCAATAAAGCTAGCATATTGAAATTTCTTACAGGCAAAATATTAATGAATTCTTATAGTAATATAAATTCAAATTTTGTTTCATAAAATGTCATGAATAAAATTCAATTGAGTCCGATGTCCAGAGTCCTAATATAATTCAACATGTCTTTCGCATTCAATATTCAACTATTATAGATGCGAAAAATTTACTTATGCAGAATTTAAAGTACCTACTCATATAATTAGTGAGACTACCTACTCTATTCCGATTTTATTTTAGAAAAGACGTAAAGATTTTTAACCAATTTCGTATATTCATAACTATTAAATGCTCAGTTTATTTTAAAATTTAGAATGTTCATCTTAAGCATAAAGTTTATTGTTAGATTTTATGACCTTTTTTATACTTAACTCTAACTTAACTTATCACAGAATATTGCCTTGATCTCTCTGCGGCTAGAATATCTATTTTGTTTTGTCAAATAGACAAATTATTATGAATAGTGAAAGAGCAATTGACTTTCACATAAATATGTCCCTATTTGAAGGGTGTATGTAATTAGTAAATGCCGAACCATCCAATCAAAAACTGCGTAAAACCATCACTTGTAGATGAAAAAGGCCAATGATGATGAAGATGCTTACTTCTATTTATGAAAGTATTCATTCATTCAAAAAAGAGTCATTCATTCAGTTTAAAGATATCATAATAGATAAAATAGAAGTAATTTTCTTTGTGTTATGTTTCGAATTCTATAAAATCTGTTGAAGTGTAAAACGCGTGCAAATAAAGCATTATATCATCAAGTTGTCCGCTTTAATTGGCCGCAGTAATCACCTGTTATATCAGATATATCAGGCTGTATCCGGTCGGAGCGCGTTAACTGTTATTGCTGCGCCTTCTGTTTTATTGCACTGTACTATGTTTTATGTGGCACTATCGCCATTTTTATGTGAGAAGTTAATCCTTGCTGTTGCCAAAACACGTGCTTCATTAATTTCGTGTACGTTTACAAGTTATGCACTGGTTTTTGAATGGAAACGTTTATGTGGATATGGGTTGGTTCAATTTATTGGTGGTCTCGTACGGCCATTCTTAATAAACTATTTATCTTTAGTTTTGTTCACTGTGGGTATATATTTGACATAAGTTCCATACAAAAAATTACAAACATCTACCGACAGTAAACAGTGAAGTAGTGAACTAAAAGGATTTTACACAATAATAATAATAATAATTCGTTTATTTTCAGATGTCACAGATCCATACCATAATGTTCGGGAATCACTATGGTATGAATGGTTGTGTTTTTTTTTTACTTTTTTTCTTCAACCTATATCGTCCCACTGCTGGGCAAAGGTCTCCCTCATATCCCTCCAACCATCTCTATCTTTTCGAAATTTCCCACCAACCTCTCTCGAAGGTGTCGAGATCGTCCCTCATTTTTTAAACTTAATAATTATATATCCAAACTATGGAATTAACAGTATTATGTTTTATTCAATTTCTATTTTATTTGTATATAACATAAAGATTTTTAATACGTTCCTTATCTGCCAAAATAGATACAAAATGAATAATCCATGTTAAAGGTGCCCATTTTAATTTTGTTTATTTCTATTCCTTATTTAAATTATTATGTAGTGTAAAATGGTAACTATTATTGATGTTTGAAAAACTACAAACAAAGTAGCAATTCATAAAAAAACAGTACAAATATCAAGCTGTTTTTATCTGTTATCAAAAATACTTGAAATGAATAAATTCTTCATAAGAAAATATTAAATGCCTAATAAAATACTCAGGAGTTTCTCATTTATGAGTTTCAGTACGATTGGTAACGGCAGGACGCCCGTCGGAGAATAAGGCACTGTTCACCCGAACTTCAGTTTACGACTTTTACACAGCTACTTGTGGAATGGTTGGATCACTTACAAAAACTGATAGAGAATACTAATAATTATCAGCAACGTTCTGAGCGGTCACTACTTGGATGGGTGACCGCAAGTGGCATTATCAGCTGAGCGCTTCCGTGTTTCGGAGGGCACGTTAAATTGTCGGTCCCGGCTTTTAAAGTCGTTAAGCCATGACGGAGGCCTTTAGGCGGCCTACAAACTCCGTCGCCAGAGTTGGCCACTTGCTCATACGAACTTACTTTTTTATTATAATAATAAAATAAAAAAGTTATTGAAAATTATTCCAAACAGATATCCCCAAATTGATCCGAAATGTCCATTCATTAAATATTAGTAAAAAAGTGCGGATGATCTGAAACGGTTGTGCAGATTTTCTTGAAACAGAAAATAACACTCAATGAAGACACAACATAATCAAAATTGGTCCATCCGTTTAGAAGCTCCGTTGCCTAGACAGACACACAGGTACACACCCCTTTTTAAGGTTCTGAAATCAACTATGATTTTATCTGTTTAAAACATAATTTGAACATTTTAATACGATTAACTATCTTCGGATATATAATAGCAACTATGGTACCCTACATTGGCCAGTTATTTCTTTTAAAATAATTATTACCTAATATTTTTTTAAATCCCATCATCTGTGTTTACAGTTTTAACGAAACTAGCTGTTTCGTCTTGGCTACAACAATATTTCTCACATCATACCGAAACACTGATTCTAATAAAATATTCTAAGATAATCAATTTTATGATATTATTAATGAGCACATGAAAAACTTTCCGTTTGAATGACAAAGTTTATAGGTATTTGATTGTGTTTGAAAGCAGGAAATGGTTGATGTGTGTTTGTAAATTGACTTCGCAAGAATTTTACAGTTCTTTCAATTATTGATGTTCTTTTATGCTTCTTCTCTGTCGTCTTGCAATATTCGTTCTGCATTATAGTAGTTTGGAAGTAAATGGTACACCGTACTTTCTTTGGTTTTGTATTTGCTTGTATTTTTTTTTCCTATTTATTGAAAAAACATGTTTGTTCAATATATCAATCATCATCATCCACAGCTAACAAAATCCCACTTCTGGGTTATCTCCTTCCACTATTTACGTCAATTTCAGTTTTCCAGTCATTCTTGTGGCTCACGCATCTAAAATGTATGGCACTATTGTCATCAACTTATTTGCCTATGAGACTATCTTAAAAGCCTTAAAAAAGCCATAGATAATTTATATCGCATTTTGGGAATTACATAGCTATATTAGTATATATTAATATGCTGTAATATATATTTTGCCGTAATATGTCTTGCTATACAACACTATGCAATAATAATTAATATGCGTTAATATAAATTACTGTATAAGTTGGTGACGTAATATAAATATATATTATAGATGCGTGTGCGGTCACTTGAATATTTGTATAGAAAATATATCGTAAGATGCCTTGCTATAATTTATATTAATATATATTATAGCTACGTGTGTGACGGGCTTTATGCGTGTTCAAGTGTACAATTGTACATGTCATCCATATATCGATAACCTTACACTATAGGCATACATATCATATAGGAAACCTCAGTAAAGGCGCAAATTGCGGAAATATTCGAAAGGAAGTGAAGGAATAGATTGTGAACGGAAACAAATGTGTGTTATGAATGACTTGTGTGAAAAGAGTTTACTAAGAATGATAGAAAAAGTTACATTGAGGTTGATTATCTGTTTTAGGACAATGGTTATAAAGACAGTATTTGTTTCTGCGTATATATTGAAATAGAAATAGAAATACTGAACTGGACTTACTTTGGTACTAAACAATTTCAATTAAAAGTAATTTATTTCAATTGAAGCATAAAGTAATACAATAGGTATAAAAAGTAATCTAAACATTTCAGGTTTCATTTGCTGGTGGGAGTTTCAAAGTTTATTGGACTTAAACGCAAGCATTCGCTTTGTGAGCATTAGGCTCAACTAACACCAAAAGAGCATCGAAGAGCAGCGAAGCGGAGCGCAGTTTCAGTGTCATACGAATTTCAGGTTTATTTTCATTGCTATAATACTTATTATCGCGGAGAAGGCGCGCGTATTCGAATTCGCCGGAATTCGGTCGAGTTTCTCATGCGATATTAAGTATTATAGTAATGAAAATAAAGTTGAAATTCGCATGACTGAAACTGCGCTCCGCTTCGCTACTCTTCGATACCCTTTTAGTGTGAGTTGAGCCTTAGTAGTGCGAGCGTTTGTCAGCGATCACTTTTAATTAAAATCAAATAATGTCTCGCTACTCAAATCAAACGTTATTTATATCCGCGTTCATTCAAAAAAATTTTGTTTCGTAATAGTATGATTTTTATCAACAAATGCTCGTTTATAATGATACGATCATTTTGCTCTCGTTAGTATCGTTCTCTATTTGACTTCTCAGTCAAAAATAGTCAATATTAATGAAATTAAAATGACAATCATTTGTAAATTATATTTTGTAGTATAAGTTGCTAAGTCGTTTTTAGTCGTATGTTTACCACCACAAAACGGATAGGTAGTTTACTTTACCTATCCATAATACACAAGCTTGTAACATTGAAAACTTATCAATTCTGAACTATAAACTTTTTTTAACTATATACTACATAATTATATACCTAAACTATAAACTATATCAATTCTAAACTATAATGTTTATGCTGCGTTTACACGCTTGCGAAGGATTGGCAAACCTTCGCAAACCACAAGCGTCCACAATTCTTGCTTGGAATTTGGAAGGCGTTTACACGCTTGTGACTGCGTCAGTGTTCTACGTACATCCAAGCATGGCGGACGTCGATCTTGTATCGGCTGTTACCTTTGGTTTAACCTACTTTTAATTTTTTTTTCCAGGTTTTTTTTAAATAAATAAATAAATATCCCTGGACATTCCACACAGCGTCATCTAGTCCCAAGCTAAGCATTTTTATGCTTGTGTATGGTAACCAGATGACTGATATAAGTAGGTACTACATATTATATATTTTTTTGTAAATAGGTACATAAGTAGGTAGGTACATATTATACGTAGAAAACAACCAGACACGAAACAAATATTTGCAGATCATACAAACATTTGTCCCGTAGCGGGGATCGAACCCGCAATCTCTGCACCTCAGGCGGGCTTTCGCCCACTGTGCCACAGAGGTCCTCAGAAAAATGTTTTCGAAAAGTTGTCATCAATATTTATTTTTTGGATTTTAATTCCTTTAACTAGGCAAGACGACTTCAAGCATCTGCAACTTTTTTGATATTTTTGGTAATTTTTCAAAAACGATAAACTCTCTTCGTTCGACCAGCCACTCATTTTGAAGTCAGAACTAGACGTGCGTTCGCCACGAGATCACAGCGGCTACTAAGCGCGCGCCAACGTGTAAACGCGACGCAATCGATTGCCGCAATCGCCCTTTGATTTGTGTTCAAAAACCGACACTAGACCCGATCGGATACAAGCGTCTACAAACTCACGCAAACCAACACAATCACCCTCTTTACACGCTTGCGATTGCGGAGGCTTGCCAAGGTTCGGCAAGCGTGTAAACGCAGCATTATAAACTATAAACATTTTAGATACACTGTTAAAAATCAGGAGTTGAATACATTTTCCGCCCCGATAAAATGCAAAACATAATGCGTACTAAAAACTCATTAAAAACAAGAAAACAAAAGACGGAGAGTTCGTAAAAAATGTTCAAAATAGCTATTTTCGAAACTAAACAAAGCGCCAAAAGTTTCCGCACGTTTTCATCAGCTGAACTTGTTCAGAAAATTTTAATTTATTTCAAACGGAGTTTAACCATTCGGGCGTCGCCCATTCTGTTATAACTTTAGGCGAACTGACATAAACAGCATTTTGATGACATCTTCAAGCATTATCGTTATAATAAATGCATGTTTGGGTGTAATAAAGACGGCTATTTATGGTCCTTTGTTTTACTGCGACCGTTTCAAGTTGCGCTGTCTGCTGAGCAATATTGCTTTACCACTCGTACCTGTGAGATTAGTGACGCAGTAAATATTTTATAAAAAAAACTAAAAGGAATTGAAAATAATACTATGTTAAGTCGTAAGTATCTCTTGGGATACTTATAAAGTATTTTGAAAGTAAAGTTTGAGTAAGTGTCTGTCCTTGTACGATAAAGTATTAGTAGTCTTATTTTAATGCTTGTACATCTTGCAAACAAACATCTGTCTTAGTCTGGATCAAACCCACACTACTTTATCTTGATTGATCACTAACTTGCCACACCAAGGCATCCTTCACATCACACTAATTATAGATAAAGGTATAAATACAATAAATTATAAAGGTGAAAGCCAACTAACGTCGTCAATAACGTTACACGAATCGTAGCAGTTCTACGAATTTGCTACGATAGTGCTACAAAGGTGCTACGTCGATGCTTATATTTAATGGGCATTACAATCACCTAGCATGTAAAACGATACTTAAGTGATCCTTGAGGTCCTACAAGAATAAATGATTTTTCTTTCTTTCTTTCTTTCAATGCAGCAAAACAAGCTTATACATTACACTGCACAAGCTTATTCTAATATGTATGTATTTACAAAAAAAAAATTGTATCTATGTAGTCTATCAGTCATCTGGTTACCATAACACAAGCATTAAATTGCTTAGCTTGGGACTAGATGACGCCGTGTGAAATGTCCAAGGATATTTATTTATTATTTATTAATATTTATACAAACATACTTTGCAAGCAGTACTACAAAACCTTGCAAGTCCAATGGAATGGTAGTTTCTACGATTATCTGTTCTGGGCAGTTTGTGTAATGCAGCGGCCACAAGTCAAGCCCAAGCGTTATGCGTTATTAATGGTGGATTTAGACTCGATAATTGTGCACGACTGAACGCAACATGTAAATAGAAACGAAATTCAAATATAGATCACTGAAAATCCCAACCGTGTTTATTGTTTTTGTAAGAAATATACAAGCAGTTTTCTCGTGGTACCAATCCCTTAATCTGTGTAACAGGCCATGAGCTATGCATAATACAATATTCATCTAAATCAGTACCTACTTCTACTATTTCATACGGAGTTTTTAGGCCTTAAGGTGGCCTAAAAACTTCGTCACCAGAGTTGGCCACTTGCTCATACGAACTTACCCACTTTTTTAGTACCTACTGCTTACTTTCAGTACTCAGAAGAAAGAGGCCGAATTACACAGGCTACCATGATGTACACCATGTGCGTTGGCACTCAATATTATCACATAAAATGAAATATGGGTTCAAATCAAGTTTCATATCTACAATTGTTATTGTTTTATTCTGTGGCAGTGCTTGACCGATGCTGTGACGTCAGCAACTAAACCGCTCATTATATTGAATTAGTTTGAGTTAAACCGTGGCGAACGGATTAATGGAGATGAAATTGTTTGAACGTTGGATAATTAAGTTGCATAACGAAAAATAAATGTATCTAGCCTGTAGATGGCAGCACCAGATAGTCTGAAAACATTAAAATATCAATTTTATACAAGAAATCTAAATTACTTTCTGGTTAAAATTACCTACAATTTTTATATTGTTCAAAATACAATATTTCATCCGGCCGTACATCAATGGACTAATCGTGTCGAAATGTTTATATCGACGGCAGAAAGCGGAAATGTCGTATCTCAAAATATCCAACTTTACACCAGAGCCAAAAAACTATTTCAAAAAATCATAACTCTTAAACTAATGAAGATAGAAAGTTGAAATCTGGTATATATTTATATCAATCCAAACGTTATTTAATACAGTTCATGAGAATATCGTAAAGTTACTACTTCATTGATTTCTTAAGAGATACAGCAATTGATGTTTCATAGTCGAGCTGCGGAAATGCTGTATCTCTAAGGTGAAATGTATGACCACTTGAAATAGATACAAGTTTTCATGCTACGGATCTGCTGTATCTCAAATATGAACCATACGAATCATAACATTTTGCTGTAAGAGATTTTAATTAAATGAGTTTATAAAAATAAAATGGTTTAAGTACAGTCTGAGTTATAGATGTTATTCAAATAAAATACTGTATCTTTTACTTAATGCTTATATTGTAATTTTAAGAATGTAATGACACAAAAAAGTCTGCTATAGGTACATATCACTTATCAATAACAATCAATCTGTTATATTTTCTCTTCTTAATTAGTTTTAACAATCAGTCTGCTATTTTCCTCTTCATAACTGGTTGCAATAATCAGTCTGCTGTATTTTATTTCGTCTTTATGATTAGTGAGTGCTGAGATGATATCTGGTAGAGGAAAATGAAAGAAGAAGACCATGTTGTGCCAACCCCACTTAGTGGAATAAGGGCAGGAAGAAGAAGATTAAGTTTCATCAGACTGATCTGCTATAAAAAACATTCAGTCTGCTATATTGCTAATGTTTGTTTACTAATAATTAGAGACCCAACATCACGCTAACCTTATAATATTTATGTTTTTAATAAGTACAGTACAAGCTTTTATCGGGTAAAGATGAGCTGATTCAAAAATGGTCCCAAACACAGATGATCTTTTGTAATTTACTGAGGAGTTTTGCTCAACCGTCCCTGACTCCATCATCAGATCAGCTTGTTGTTACCACAATATTGCAGTGTCACCGAGATGTCAATGAAGACTCTCTCTCTCTCTTCATTTAAAGCATTATCATCCCTATCTGATGGTAGGGTTTGCTTTCCTCGTCTTCTTCTTCCACTTGGCTCTATCTAACGAGTCTTCCTGGTAAACACTGCAGTCCAATAAATATTTTTTGATCACGTCCATCTATTTTTTTGGTTATTTCTGGGTCCAGGCGGAAAGGAATCTCCGCCTGTACCCAGAAATGTTGAGCGACATCATTTTCTGCGTGAAAAGTTCGGATGGTCTCCTTTGAATGTGCCCAAACCAGCTTCGATCCTTTTCCTTACCACTAAATACACTTATCTTCGATGTCGCGCACGCCGAGACTCCCGCACTCAAATTCGTTGCGGACCATGTCGCTTCTCGTGATTCCGCTCATCCACCGAAGTATTTTCATCTCCACCACCTAGATACAATGTGTGTTTGTCCAGGTTTCGCTTCTATATGCAAGTATCGGTCGAATTACACTCTTATAAATCATTTATATTCGTCACACCTCCTTGTCCATCGATAGTGAGTGGATCTCACTATCGATGGAGCACGTGTAGGTATTTGGGCACACCATATACTATGTCTTGCCTTCACTGAGATGCAGGTAAATAATTGTTGCTTCTATTCCCCGAGTTCATTTTATAGGTCTTGACGTGATCTTGTGCAGATGGCTATATCGTCTGCGTAAATAAAAGTCCACTGTGCTTGAGTTTGTGCTTTTTCAGTGAGCGCATCCATCACCAAACAGAAGAGATATGGACTGGGTACTGACCCTTGATGTACACCTTCATTTTATGCTGCCTGTCCCTCTGTGGTTTTTATAGTAAATCTAGTCACCAGAGTTGGCCACTTACTCATACGAACGATCGATAGTAAATCTAATAGGTATTCATATACATGACTGTCAGCTATTATGTCGACGAATCTTCCTGGGATAACATTCTTGCGAAGACTCCACCTGATTGTAGGGCGAGGTAGGTACTCCGATCGTATCGTACAGTGGTTGATTTTTCGCCGGAAACTCCTGAGTTATCATTAACAGCAAACATGGGATCAACCGTAGACAGCCCTGGGATGAAGCCATCCTGATTTATTGATAGCGAGCTCTCAGATCGAGCATCAATAAATTCTCTAATTTTCAATGAAGACGCATTTTAAGTACTAAAAATACTTTTTAATTGAGCATATAAATTTTTATTTTTTTGAACAAAGAAGTTTCTTTTTTTGTTCCTAAAAATAAAGTAAATATAGGTACACAAGAACAACGAATACCTAATGCACTTCTTAACCTAAAAATACGCAGTTTAAATTTTAATATTCCAGAACTCACCCGAACTCTTAAGGTTTTTGTTTTTAAACACGTAAACAAAATTTAAATTTTAATTATACTCAAAAAAACAAATACGTTTTCTCTAAATCAGCGCTTACGCAAAATGCCGCGCGGTTGGAATGTCGTATAATAGGGAACACGTCGGGGTAGGAGTAAGATTTCGCTATTAAATTAAATGTTTAAAATGAAGTAACTGTTCGGTAAATATAAAAAAGGCCTGAGCATATTGATGTATCTTTGTCAACGTAAAATTTTGGGGCGCCGAAATGCTGTATCTCTTACAAAATCAATTCCGCAATATAAAAAAAATGTTGTAACTATTTTTTATGCTGGACGTGTTGTCGTATCTGTTTTATTTGTAAAAGTTGCTATTTTTCCTCTAGTTACAGCAATTTTTCTTGTGAGCTGTACAAAAATTTGGAAAAAATCAAGGGCGTATAATGTTTTTTTTTCATCGTAGAAAAACGAGACTTAGACCATTCGATGCGGCTTTTTTTCCTCATCAACAATATAGTAATAAGTCATTTAGGCCAATTTTCGAGATACGACATTTCCGCTTTCTGCCGTCGATATGCCCTTTAACACGAGCTTTATAAAAAAAATGCCATCTATCATTTTCCATTTTGTACTATTCTTTAGTTAAGTTCTTCTACTCTGTAAACCTTTTCATCTGTGCTGTAATGTGTGTGTGTCAATAAAGTCTTTATCTATCTATCTATCTACTTTACACTCCCGTTTTTGACCCTTTTTAAGGTTACGATTTTGTATATGGCCTTTGTCTGTCTTTTTGTTATTCATCGTCTTTGGTGAAAGTGAGACAATATTTGACTGAATCACCAAAAGCTCCACGTTTAAACCATTTAAAGCAGACCTACCTGACCTGGCCGAAATTCATAAGTTTTGAACTAACGACCTCAAAGACCATTATGTGCACCATCACAGCTCTGGGTTCCAATTTAACGCAGGGTTCAGAGCAGCCCTGCATTGTCGACAATTGGCAAGTCGGGAGCTAGGATTAGCTTAGTTGGCAGTGAGCCACTGTAACATTTGACCCGGTGGGCGTGTGTCACTTCGAATCATTTGGTACGAGAATGAGCTTTGTGGTTCTGCCTTTAAGAGTATGGGTTTTTTGGTGTGGATTTACTCTAAGTGACAAGAGCTGGATTTCAACTAACTGGAAGCTATGCTTTATATTTTTAATAAATAATATGTATGTTAAGTATGTTTAACGGATTTTTTATTGAAAATTCAAAGTAAATATAGTTGTGCAATAAGTAAGAATTATTCTTTGTGACTATTTACGTAGAAGAAGAAACGAATGATTGATTTAATTAAAGTGTTACCATTATGAGACTGAACCTTCGGAAGAGTAAGGGCGTTTGTGAATACACAGAATTTTACTGTTTTATTGACCGATGTCTGAACCGGATTAGCCTTGTCCCTTTCTAACCTATTGGAAATATATATATCTGTCAAATGGACAGTAAAACAGTAAAATTACATTGTAGTGCACAATCGCCCTAAGTATTTGGTTTGGGTGTTTAGTTTTATGTTATACTAGCTTCGGTCCACGAATTCGTTGGCGTGGTAACGGCAATTGAAGTAGCATTATTATGCTATTTCGGGCTCTTTGTTTCCATAGTATGAACGAAATTGGTCCTCTGCTTAAGAAATAATTGAAACACAAACTTTTGTATTTAAATTATTTACAACAAACTTCCACTCGCGGAATCGGTAGCGTAGTACTAACCCGGGTAAAAAGTAGCCTATGTGTTATTGCAGGTTATAAACTATGTACCTACATTTTAAGATTAATCCAAATCCGTTTAGTAGGTTCTGCGTGAAATAGTAACAAACACACATCCATACAAACTTTCATGTATATAATATTAGTGGAATTTAGTTAGATTTAAAAGTCGTTAAGCCATGACGATATAGATAAAGGCAGCGATGGACGGTCCCTTACATGAGTGTGCAAGAAGAGCAGCTGTCAGGGAGGAGTGGAAGCGCGCTGTCAAACGAGCCACAAAGGGAGAACTACACTGATGACCACGACCACTCTGCCAAGAGTGTACCGAGCAAGAAGAAGAAGCCATGACGAAGGCCTAAAAACTCCGTCACTAGAGTTAGCCACTTGCTCATACGAAAGAACGAACGAGTAAGATTTATGAGTGAGAATTTTGAGGGTGTATTGCTAAATGTTCTGTGACTTGGCTTGGTTGTATGTATTGCCGGGACGGCTGTTGACCCGTATACTATGTTATGCTTAGCCTGTTACCTTGTTATCCCACGTTAAAGTTTTGAGAGCAGGCACGGGAGCTGCATTTTAATGTAACAAGCAGAGAGACGTTTAAGTGAAATACTAAAATAAAGTTAATAAGGGATACTGAGCAATGATAGAAACGTACTTTTAAAAGAGTATTTTTGCATTCACATATTAACTCAGTGCTAAGTAGGTACCGACTTTAGATCCTGAAGTTGTGATTTCGATTACCAGTTGTGCTTAAATACATGATTCGTTTCAGAAAATGCACTCAAATGAACACATCTAATTTACTTAAATCGGTATTTTTTAACATAAAAAATACGTCTGGTCGAAGCGACGCGTGATCCGAGGGCTGGCACTTATTTGGCTCAAATAATCAGCATTGCCATCCAGCGCGGCAATGCTGCCAGTGTCTTGGGCACGCTTCCGTCTGGCAGTGGTTAGGATCAGTTGAGCTACCTATAGATCGTTTGTAACGATCCTTAGGTGGCTCAACTGGTTCTAATTGTATTTTGTACAGTTATGTAAATATGTAGTAGTTTAGTTTCTGTAAATAAATTATTTTTATTTCACTTAAAATGTTAAGTAAGTTCGTATGAGCAAGTGGCTAACTCTGGTGACGGAGTTTTTAGGCCACCTAAAGGCCATCATGGCTTAACGACTTTAAAAGCTGGGACCGATAATTGAACGTGCCCTCCAAAGCACGGAAGCGCTTAGATGTTAATGTATGTAAAATGTCAAGTTTTACTTAGCGACTTCTTACTACGCTTTTATTAAACCAGTATTCAAAAAAGTAATTATTATTATTATTATTAGCCTGAATCATCCCATTGCTGGGCAAAGGCCTCCCTGCCTTCTCTCCATTCATCTCTATTATGAGCTAGTGTAGTCCATTGTGGACATAAGGAATAAAGTAATTAAACATTGAAAAACAGTTCTAATTCCCTTTGAATTAGATACACATCCAGAGCAAAGCTTTACCAACTACCTAATCCTCACAGTAAACAGCCAAAGATCAGCCACTTCAAACAAAACGACTCAAAGGCTTGGAAGACACACACACAGTCACAACATTCGTACACAGTATACATTTAGCAAGGACGGACTTTGATTAGTGAAGTGTCCACTTCAAACAAGTTATAATCTCTTTACGGGGCAGTGGACGGACTGTGGTATTAAATTAAATAAATAAAAAGGTGCCTTTCTGTCCTAGGAACAAAAGGCTAGATGATAAAAATGTTAATGGAATATAAATAAAATTTATTTAAAAAATATTAACGGGACTTAATCGCGTATTGAAATCAATATTATTTATTTACCTCGACGTTTCGATGACACAGTCACCGTGGTCACGAGTAGACTGATTAAGTCCCGTTAATATTTTTAAATATGTTTTCAAGTCGCGATAATTTAAAAAGTTTTATAAATAAAATATTGAAAACTTTAAAAAGAAGTTATAATTTAGTAGTTTTTTTGTAGGGAAGTATGACGCTGGTTCACCCAAATCGGCTAAATTGACGAACAATAAGTAGAAAGGCTTGATCTCATACAACTACTATTGCGATAAATACCACAGTTTCAAATTACAATCATGTCTTTTAGAACATGTTCAAAAAAACACGTGACGAAATATCATATTACTTGTGTAGTGTATATAAAAATCTGAAGAGCTCAGCTCTTGTCGCTGTAATGATGCAATTTCCTCCATATACTTCTTTCCAATGCGATCTCCTTTACTTCTTGATACGACATGACAGCGACCTTCTCTTTGATCTGCCTTATTACTTATTATTACTTGTGTATTTAACTTATTAAATTTTGAATCTAACAAAAGATAAAATGCTAATGTATAATGTACACGGTATTTAAGAGTCTGTATAAGATTTAATGACGAAAACATACAAATATTAGTACTAAGGTTCGTGAAACCAGTCACATTAGTGGCGGAATCGCGGTCAATTTCAATGAGAATTATGGCGGTTTAAACTAACGCGAATGCAAATGACTCTACACTTCACGTTCAAATTATACTGATTTGGTTAAACGTGAATTGTTGTAACTCAAATTCCTTTATCTCCTAGAAATAAAAACGTAGGTAATTCAAAATAAATGAAAAAAATTAAAATGAACACGACTATAATAGACGACGGTAGACGTATACTTTTTCAGATCTTTAGGCATATTTTAGATCCTATGAAGAAGTCTAAGATGATAGATGCTAGTAAGAGTTATGTCCAAATACCTAAGGTAATTATGGTACCTACTTACCTACCCATGTTGCAGAAGTTAAAATTCCATAGATGACAGGTTACAAGCTTATCAACGCTATTAGAAAGCTAACTGGTTTCCTCACTTTGGCATTGTTATCCGCCTCTATCAATGAAATAATTTAATTATAGAGTCTATTTTAGATGTTGTTTTAATGGAACTTTGCGAGTAAAGCCGTAAATGAAAGCTAGTGCTTACGAAATACTGTAAGCTCTTGACAGCTTAAATCTACTATTATTGAAAAGCGAGGAAAACGTGCCGTAACGACATCTAAAACACTTTTAAATTCACAATTCACAACCAATTTAGAGCGTCAGAAATTCAAGTGCTGGAGATATATTTTGTTAAAGCTTACGTTATTATTTCGTGAGAAAGATAACACACAAGCATTTCTCAATGGAATAATAATAATCTCAATGAAATGAAGCATTTCTCAATGAAATACTATATAATCAACATCATCCTCTCTGCTCTAATCTTATTTATAATTTAGTAACTAAAAACGGTGCCGAGACATGGCGTCTCACTAAGGAGGCTGTGCACAAAATCAGTGTTGCACAGAGAGCCATGGAGCGCGCCATGCTCGGTATTACGCTATTAGACAAAGTCCCCAACACCGAAATCCGCAAACGGACTAAAGTCCAAGACATCACCGAGCGGATGCTGGGACTTAAATGGAGTTGGGCAGGTCACCTGGCAAGACGGAGTGACGGCAGATGGACCAAAATGCTGACCGAGTGGTGGCCTAGACAAGGACACCGTAAAAGGGGACGTCCACCGGCTCGATGGGTAGATGACATCCGCAAAACAGTGGGTTGCACGTGGCTAAGACTAGCGCAGGATAGAGGCGAATGGCATTCACGAAGGGAGGCCTATGCCCAGCAGTGGGTTAAAAGTGGCTGATGATGAACTAAAAACAGTTACAAAAGAGAGCACAAACATACCATACAATAAAGCAAATCACCCACAATAGCTACGATTAATAAATTCTAAAGGCTGTTGGATTTCCTTTTTATTTATGAACCTAAAACAACAATTGTTTGTTGTTTTGGGAACCCAAATGCTCGTTTTATGTTGCTAAGCCATAAACTCTGTCACCACAGTTAGTCAGATACACAAATACTTGTTGCAGAGCAAAAACGAAAAATAATAGTCAATCAATGGTTAACATAACGCCTAGTTAACTTGTTGGTGCAGCTCAGGATCTATGTTGGTGAATTTTGGCGGAGTAATAGTTTTTGCGGTGCGCTGGCAGATCGCCCGCTTGATTATCCACATTCTATAACCTATAGAATAGAAATTTGTCAGATGCATACATGGAGCGTAATTGGCTTGAATAGCTTGATAATGACAGTCTGATTCGGGTTGATTTGTTTAATTTATACACGTAAATAAACAGGCTTTCATTGTGACTTTGGACTTATTACTATGTAAACGAGTGTTAAAAGAGTTATGTAGTATTTACTGCATATCTCTTTATTTTCGTATATAACTATCCTTGGATAATATCAACATGCGCACACAATCCATAAAATAAACAATGCAGCAAATCTGTATAGAATCTTAAGTGCTCCTAAAATAAAAGAATTAAACACAATTTCTCAAAAAATCGCAACACGGGTCGCTCAAAATCACGCATAACGTTTGCAATTCCGAGCTTTTATGCTGCATTTTGTTAGCCAGTTTGAATTGCTTAGGCGTGCCGACCGCAGCCAAGGAAATCTCCGAAGCAGGTGGCTGGGCAATCTCGTTTGTCTCAGCGATTCGACGGCCCACCGAAACACTAATTGGGCCATTTACGTTCGTAATCCAAGTCGCCAATTTAATTTGTGTTGCGTTGTCAACCGCAGGGCGGGATAGCTGTGAGGAATTAGCTTGTGAGTTCAATTCAGTTTACATACGTGAAATACGTCATTGATAGAGTAGTTCTGAAGTTGAAACGTTCAAAGTGGTTGATGATCAACATGATTAAAACTATTTCTTTTGTTTTTTAAGTGTCTTAAAATCTAAACAGAATTGTGATAATCGTGACAATCATGATAACTTATTTTCTCAAAACTGCTGTTTGAAATATACTAAACGAAATGTTAGTTTTTAACTTTGTTTTGGCTAAATTTTGTAGCTAATATAATTTAGAATAGTCAAATATGGTGGAAATTTCATTTCGGTTTGTATCGGAAAATACAGATATTTGCAAATTAGTGAACTTAGTATTTGGATTGGATGCAAAAGTACACAATAAACAACCAGCAGAGTTTGAACAAGCCCATTGAATTATATTTAGGATTTTACCACCAACTTAGGCGGACCTGCGATTAATTGTCGCGATGCACCGTTTTCGTTTTGTAGAGTAAACCTACAGTTATTCAATATGGTGTTTTCAGTGTATAAATGGCATTTTCAGTGCATAGTTGTTGCGGATTCAACAATTTAAGCGATTTGTGCCTTGATTTAAAAACTGTGTAAACTATTTCAAAAATATTTGTAAGTGTTTTAAGCGTACTTACAATTTTTGTTTTTAATAATCATAGAACACTATGGTATAGGTATACTCAGGAAGTTAATAAAGTGTGTTGATATAGCAAAGTATTTTTATGGCCTTCATTTTATCGCAAAAGAAAGCTGGTATAAGAATTTCAGCCTGTTTGCTTTCTTTCGCACAGAACCATTAACTGGCTAATAAAACTAACAAGAAACCAACAAAAAGTTCGTTAACCCGACATCGGCGTCTCATCAACCGAGTTAGCACACTAAGCACGTATCTACTAGCCACCTACAGTCTTCATAATAGCTTGACTAATTGAATGAAGGTAAAAAGTTGGTCATTTTCACTAATTAGACGATATATCCTCAGATGGCAATTAAACTTAATGGTTTGTTTTTGGTCTTGCGGAGTGAAATTGGATTGTAGAGGACACGAGCGTAGCCGGGTTTTTATTGTACCGATAATTTCAGTCGGCGTTTAGGGGCTCCGTGGCAGAGTAAGGCAGTCCGGCTTAAGGACGATAGCTTGTATCATCGCGGGTTCGAATCTCGCCGAAATCGAAAGTTTTATTAAGATTTTTCATTTACAACTTGAAAATTCTATTGTTTTGGCTGTCACTGTCACTTCTCAGTTGGATCAGCTCAGCTCAGCTCATACGAACTTACTTATATACTCATTTCTGGGGGAGGGGGGAAGGGGCTTCTAGCTTCTGATGGTAGAGAGATAATGCCCACATACAAAATACGAGCAGATAAGCCTAATGATTCCAAATGATATCTATCACACGTGTATGTCTTCATCAATTTATTTGTTTCTTAAATCAAGCACCATGTAAGTATCTAGGATCTAATGAGGGAGGTATCGTCGTATCATTTTTGCCGCATCGGTCATTCACCCAGTCATGTTGGCTATAAAAGTAGCAAAAATAATCTCGAATTTTTAAACCTAAATTTTAAGCTAGCCTGTCACAAAACTTCACCAATCGGATTACAGTCTCAGAGTATTTGCATTTTAACATGATTTATAGTTTAGTCTGGAGGATTATTTGGACTAAGTTTTAAGTTATTATACCTAGCATTTCAGTTTAAGGATTAGTTTATCAATTAAGCTTAAACTGAAGTTTTAAATATTGGAATTTATGTTGCAGGTATTAAAATTCAAATTAAATGGGGATCCATTATGTGGGCAATTGGGACAGCGGTCCGAGTTTGCGGTCCCAATCCCCGGAAGATTCAAATAATGTACGAAAAAAAACACAGGCCTTTACTACTTTTACTAGATGATTTATACAGAGTCAGGAGGCAAGCTTTGCCTACACTTAACGGGACACTGTAGTGCCTGGGACATTGTTGAGATGGAAAAGGCTTGCCCAGCACCTAACTAAACCATCCTCTCAGCTTAGCCGCCATATCCACAAGAACTTAGGCCTTTACATCTTTACTAGATGATTTATACAGAGTCAGGAGGCAAGCTTTGCCTACACTTAACGGGACACTGTAGTGCCTGGGACATTGTTGAGATGGAAAAGGCTTGCCCAGCACCTAACTAAACCATCCTCTCAGCTTAGCCGCCATATCCACAAGAAAGATAATGGTTAATACGTGTGAGGCTGTCTAGCCGCGGGTTTCCTCACGATCCTTCACCGCTTAGAGTTCGCAAATAAGACCCACGGCCGACTTTTGGAATTCGAGGCACCAACCCACTCGGAAAACTCGGCTCTCAAGAAAGATTATGATGGGTTAAAGTTTATTTACAGAAACTAAACTACTACATATTTACATAACTGTATAAAATACAATAAGAACTAGTTTAACCACCTAAGATTATGATTATATTTAATTATAATGGCCCCTTATGCCAATTACAAATGGTTAAATGTAAATGCTTATATTCTGTAGTGGTTCAGTAGGATATCCACCAAAACAATAATTGCTGTGTTCATGTCAACATTACCCACCCTAACCAAATCTTCCCTTCTCTGGCTAATTAAATTTAAATTACCGTGCAATGTGTTAGAAATGGAATGATAACAATCTTCTTGTTTGCGAAACAATGCGGGTAATTGTTGATATTTTAAAACGGTTCCAAAATTGATATGAGATGTTTTAACGGAATAGTAATGCTTTGGTCATTGTTTTATTACAAAAATCAGTTTTTAATAGGCACGCTTCGGTCTGGTAATGGCATGGATCAGTTGAGCTACCTATAGATCGTTTCTTAGCTGGTTCGAATGGTTGTGATTAAATAATCGTGATAGAGATGTAAAAAAAAAATTTTTTTGATATATTAATTCAACTGAGTCTCAACATAAGCAGAGCATAGGCTTATGTTGAATTAAAATCCATAATATAGAAACAAAGCACTTATTTCAATATATATATAATTATTATATATATATTGAAATAAGTGTGTAAAATATATAATTATTATTATATAATTTGACGACCTCTGTGGCGCAGTGGGCGAAAGCCCGCCTGAGACGCAGAGGTTGCGGGTTCGATCCCCGCTGCGGGACAAATGTTTGCATGATCTGCAAATATTTGTTTCGTGTCTGGGTGTTTTCTATGTATAATATGTATGTATTTACAAAAAAAAAAAATGTATCTATGTAGTTTATCAGTCATCTGGTTACCATAACACAAGCATTAAATTGCTTAGCTTGGGACTAGATGTCGCTGTGTGAAATGTCCAAGGATATTTATTATTATTATTATTATTAATAAATTAATTCTAAAACGGAATTACACCCGAGCTTTAAACCCAATAATTTTCAGTTCAATTCAGCCTAGAGAGAAAAGGGGTCATAGGAGTCACAGTGCACCGTTAAAGAAGTCGTGATCATAGTTAATTTATATTTATGAAAAAAAATTATTTTCGTGGTACGGAACTCTTATGTAGTCCTACTTGCACTTACCCAGTTTTAAATTAATACACGGATGCACAGATGATTTATGTAAGCCCCTGGGATAGGGTCAGTGAACTTTTGACAGTATTAGGGAGAGGGCGCGAACTATTAAAGGTTATGAGCCCGGAAACTTTTTTAAGAGGCTTGGGTAGTTGAGATAAGGTTTCGAACGGTATTGGGTAAAATATTATAATGATAAGCAAACTTGGTCAGGTCGTTTTATTTTCTTGCCTATTCACGTAAATTTTTTGTGTATTGATCGGGGTAGGTAGTTAAAGATTTCTACTTGCTACAAACGACTATTTTTGTTAGTGTAATCAATAAAAAACTTAGGTTTTTACAATTTTACTAGATGATTTTATACAGAGTCAGAAGGCCAACTCTGGTGAAGAAGTTTTTAGGCCGTTTTAAGGCTTTTAGTAATTAATAGTTAGTTAAATATAGGCTTTTATCGAATCAGGTCTATAAACTACTCATGTAAATCTGTAAGCAGTAACTGCCATAACAATAATTACCTAATCTATTTACCGAGCCTTGAAATGGAGCTAAAGCGGTCGCGGTTAACTGTGATAGTAACTATTACAGTGACGTCACATCTCGGATGCTGTATTTATCGCCCAATTACACCACTGTAATTACAACCCATAATTATGTTAAGGCATGCACATGTGAATTTTTGTTTTACATGAAAGCAGATACATTATTTCTGCTTAGAACTTTCTCGCTGATAACTGGTACCGCGATAGCTGATTGGGCTAAGTACCTCGACTTCCAATCGTTGTTTCAAATCCCAGCCGTGTATTTTAAATAAATAAATATTTCCTGTGATTGGCTTACTTGTCGCAAAACCGTTTGTCACCATTATCTAAACTGTCAAATATGATATTAAAACATGTGATGGCGATTTTTGATTCGCGACAAGTTATCCAATCAACCCTCAGAGGACTGATTACTACATAAATACTTTTTTTTGTAAATATTATTTATATAATTATGCTGCCAGTGTCTTGGGCACGCTTCCGTCTGGCAGTGGTTTGGATCAGTTGAGCTACCTATAGATCGTTTGTAACGATCCTTAGGTGGCTCAACTGGTTCTAATTGTATTTTGTACAGTTATGTAAATATGTAGTAGTTTAGTTTCTGTAAATAAACATTATGATATATTGATCCATAATTACTTGAGACAAGTTTTCAGATCATACAAACATTTTTCCCGCGGAGGGGATCGAGCCCGCAACCTCTGCGTCTTAGCCGGGCTTTCGCCCACTGCGCCACAAAGGGTGTATCATTGGATTTTTTCCGTACCAGAATGTATGCCCATATTTAGGTATGTACCAACTAAAACATAGTTTCAACATGCTACATAGCGGGTACGTGGATGATCTGGAAAGAGAGTACAGAGGTAGGTTCATTTGAATTTTTACTAAAAACATCTAATTTCATTTGTTTTTAGATTTGTTTTCAAAAAGCGCTTAAAACACTAGTCTTCACAATGCTTTATATTCAATACATAGTACTGTACATCATACCACTAACATTCAAATTACATCACTAATGCTAGTAATTTAGTACTAATAATTTATATCAAGGATAGGAGCTGTACTACATATTTATACAACCAAGGTCTTTTCATATTTATCTAAGCATATTTTTTAGTCTGAAGTGGAACTGGGCTGGACACGTCTGTCGGATGTCGAACGAATTGTGGGCGAAGAGGACCACGGAGTGGACACGATGACGTGGAAGACCCAGGATGAGATGGCGGGACGAGCTGGACTCATACCTTAGCACATGGCTTGTGGCCGCGCTAAGTCGCGAAGAGTGGAAGAAGGGAAAGGAGGCAAAGGACGAATATGGCTGAATAATAATCATAATTAATAAAACTTACAGAGAACATTAGTTTTTACTGTAAGATTAATTTTAGATTTTTAGCATTTGACCACACCGCCTCCCTGACTGACGAGTATTCGAGATTTATGAATGGATGTTTATTACTCTTTCACGCGAAAACTACTTAAGAGTGAAGCCGCGGGCGGATTTTAGTACCTACTTAATAAATTATTCTAATTAAGTATTAACAATATATTGTATCAGTTAGATATCGGTTTCCCATGCATGTCCACGCTTTACTTAACGAAGCTTCGTGTGAAATTATAAATGAAAAATCTTACCAAAAGTGTGAAATGTCTGTCGTATTAATCACATATTTTTCCCAGAATCTTTCCACCATTACAATAAAACTGCCTACAATTTTATGATAAAACGCACAGAATTGCGTGACATTGAACAAAGTTCTGCTGACCGAGCTGAGGTTGAAAGCTAAACAACTGTCGCCACAACACTGTTACTTCGTAAACTGTATTACGGAGTTAGGCCTTACAGTATTAGCACCTGTTCGGGCAAAGAATACTGGTACAAAGTGTGCTGCGAGTATTTAATTTGTACTGAGGTATGTTGCTATGTTGGTATGTTGCTTGTTTAAAGGTAAAGGACAATAATGTAAACGAAACACTAAACTTTCTAAATGAAATGAAATTAGCGTCCTGGGTTGACTACTCTAGTGTATAATTATATTGATATTATTGCTGTTCTTTATTTTTTTCGAAAAGGAGGTGTCTATAAAGCATATTTCATAACACATTTTAAGCTTTTGCGACTTAAACACATATTTAAATATAATATCCGGGCTTAATTGCGTATTGAAATCATTATTATTTACCTCGACGTTTCGGATGACGATACAGTCACCGTGCTTACGAAGACTATACTGTGTAAACAAACAAACTTCGATGTAAAATGAATGATTTCAATACGCAATTAAGTCCCAATATAATATAAAATATCAGTTTACCTGTTAACTAACGGCTTAAACTTTCGAATTCAAAAATTCGAATTTTCGAATCTGAATCGGTTAAAAAAGCGATTACCTAAAACTTAAAAAGTCATAGAAAATTAAAATTAAAAATTAAAATTATATAAAAAAAAATTATTTTAAATATTTAATTTTAACTTTCTGTCAAAGACGATTAATATCTAGAAGACAGACAAAGGCCATACACAAAATCGTAACCCGATCCCGCAGTACCAGATAGCCTGAAAACTTTGAAACATCAATTTTATCCAAGAAATTTCAATACTTAGTAGTAGGTAGCAACAATATTCAATATTTAAACATTTTTAACTAGAAAGTAATTGAAATTTCTTGGATAAAATTGAAGTTTTAGAGTTTTCAGGCTATTTTTTAGGGTTACAATTTTGTGTATGGCCTTTGTCTGTCTTCTAGATATTAATCGTCTTTGCTTTCTGTAAAAGGTACCAAAGGCCCCGGGGCCTTTCCGCCGGTGGTTTTTAACATGTGAATTAACTACGTCAGTTAATTCACATGTTAAAAACCGGTGTAATCCAATAAGATCCAGTTTCCCAACAAGCCTGAGCCACTCACAGGAAGTAGGCTGTTACCGCTTCCGGCGGCACCTGCCCGCTTGTCGAGTTAACACCTAGTACGTGAGATTTGAAACGGAAAAATTCGCGCTTATTTTTGGACGAGATTATAATTTAGTGAGTTCGTATGAGCAAGTAGCCAAGTCTAGTGACGTTTTAGACCGCCTAATGGCCTCCGTCGTGGCTTTATGACTTTAAAAAACCGGGATTGACCATTTAACGTACCCGAAGCACAGAAGCGCTCAGCTGATGATTCCACTTACGGTCACCCATCCAAATTGTGACCGCTCAGAACGTTGCTAAATTACAACGATCTATCAAGAACGTCTTAGCAAGCTATGCCACGAGCATATCATAATAATGTTGCACAACCAGAAGACGCGTCATAGATATTGTACGTGACTGTCCTGAAGTAATAGGTAATACCTTAACACCCTCAAAAAGCTATACAATTGAATCGCTTGTTCGTAGGCTCATCATAGTCATAAGAAAATATAGGTATAACAAATTTAACTTGAAATTAGTTTTTAGTTAGTATAGGTGTCTTATGTTCTGTCTATCAAGAGCTAGAGCTGAAAATGGACAAAGTAAAAAAACGTTAACAGGAGCATTAGATATACAGGATGATTTGAATATCTAGATTAATCAGAGGCAAGTCGAAATAATATTATATCTTCAATATGACCACGATATTACGGAATTATTATTTAGTCAGTAGGAAGAATTTTATACCGATTAATTTATTTATTTCTGTTTATAGCTTGTGAACGTCATTCAGTTTAATAAAACACATTTATGTTCTGTTGAAAACGCATCGGTCGTCAGAGACCAATAAAAAGAAAAAAGGAACATCAATAATCCCAAAATACCTTTTTACGCTGACAAAGTACACTCATGAATAATGCCCAACTTTTACACCGCGAAACGCAATCAAACATCGCAATGTCGTTACGTAGAATCGATTATTCAAATCGATTCGTGCGAGTCAAAAGCCCACGTATCCGGGTACTAATAAATAGTCACCATTTTGAATTCGTCATCAATAATAGATTTCAATCGCGGGTCATGCTGCGATTGGATTGCGCTGAAATGGTAGGGTTGCCGATCCCAGTCTCATGGAATGAGCTCCAAATACCTCCCCGTAGTTTCACAATGATTGAATTTCCTAAATCTTTATACTGGTTTTGAGGATACGGTAATCAGATGACTAAAATTATTGCAATACGATATAAAGCTTGTTTCTTAGGTTTCGTAGGTCAGAAGTACTCTAAACCGGAGAGCGTGTATGAAGAATGTAATGAGAGTGAATGTAGCGAAAGAGGTGTGTCAGGACAGTGGAGATCCGTGCTCTCTGCCTACCCCCATGGGAAAGAGGCGTGATTTTATGTATGTATGTATGTCGTAGGTTTTGATAGATTTTTGAAGAGTAAAAAAGATGGATGGCCGCTAGTGAAGCGCTCTGCCGTGTTTTAGAAGTTATATTAAATTGTAAATTTCGGGTCCAAAGTCGTTTGACTCGAAAGCATTCGGTCGGCACAAAAACTAGAGTAAAACCACAACACAAAGTAATGTCTTACGAACTTTCTTTTTCATGATTAACATTTTGAATTAGTATTAAGAAAGACCGTATAATTTATTTCACTAGCTTGCGGGTTCAAATCCCGCCACGAGAATGGATTTTTGTACAGAGTGTCCCAGAAGTCGATGTCAAGCTGAGATAGGGTGATAGGTCAGGGGCACTTGTCAGACAACCTTCTCGTGTGCCCAAGGCTGCTTGTCCCTTATGGATATGAGGGATCCGGGGGGAACGGCAGCCGAGGGCCGGTGTGCCCTGTTAAGTCCGACAATAACTTTCCCCGTGGCTGCTACCTAGGGGGATCTTGTTGTCGAATGAACTGATGGTCTGACGGGGGGGGTAAGCTTCTCCGCGCGTCCCTCTGAATAGCAGAGGGCGCAGTGGATGAAGCCGGGACGTACCGGCTTGGCGTGCTTCCTCACAGCCGCCGAGCAGGCACCGGAAGAAGTGTTCTTCAGCCAACGTCCCGAGCTCGGAACTCCGCAGGGTCCCTAGGGCCTTGTGGAACTGAGGGCCTTCGGGCTGCGAGGAAGACAACCTCTGAGTGAATGTAAATAAATATTTTTCTATTCTATTCTATTCTCTAAAAAATTACCCTGGCGGACCCCTCTGGCGGTTCTGGGATGTGGGTGGCTTGGCGACTAGGTCATAAGCAGGCTTACTTGCCTTGCCACCAGTCTCTTACTGTCGGAGGTAGAAGCTGCTGAGTGAGACCAGGGTGAGGCTGGTTTTCTCTCTAGCGGCCCCGTGAAAGGGCAAGTCGTGTCGCACGCCCGTGAAAGGGATGTGTGGCATGAACAAGCCTGTGGGCTGCATGAGGAAGAAAACCTCTTTAAAAAATTACTTCTGGTGGTGGAGTTTTCCGACGGTTTTGGGATGTGGGTAGCTTGGCGACTCGGTCGTGGTTCTTTAGGTCGACTGACTTGCCTTGCTACCAGTCCCTTAACTGTCTGGGAGAGGAAACTGCTGAGCGAGGAAGAAAACCTCTTTAAAAAATTACATCAGGCGGTGGAACACCGAAAGGAAGCCGCTGAGTGGGTTCGGAGCGAGGCCGAACCTGCTCGGGATGGAGGCGGCAACGGGTCGTTGGCAACATCGGCCCTATCCGCCTGCCCCGTAAGGGGCGGAGTGGTACCCCCTGCCAAACAGGGGGCTTTTCGGATTCGCGGGTGGTTGGGGTGAGGGCTCTGGCTGCCCATCATGCGGGTCTCGGGAGGGCGGCGATACCAGGGAGACTCGGTATTGTCGTGAGCTCCGCGCACGTGGTGTTACAGCCATGTGCGTGGGTTTCGGTCGTGGCTATGGGTGCCATTATCGGGACTGTGCTCTGTGCAAACTGCGGAGGGTCACTGGTGCGTTCCAATTGGAGATCCCAGAGTCCCTCATATGCAGTGAGGAGGGTCACCGGTCGGTTTTAGTGAGTCGTCGAGTGCTCTTCAAGTGCTCGATAAACCTCACATACCTCCAGTTACGTTCCCTCGACGTAACTGGAAAGTCTGTATGCAGATTTCCGCCCGTCAAAAAAAAAAAAAAGGGTGATAGGTCAATTAGTCATGTGAGTTATCAAAAAAGAATAAAAAATAATCTATGTACATTAAGGCAAGTATTTTAAAAATCATAGTTAAATAATTATACAATTATCGGCTTGTCGTCGACTTTTGGAACTGTATAAATATGTCATGTCCCGCGGCGGGAATTGAACCCGCAACCTCATGCGTATCAGACGGATCTAGTAAACCAACTTGCCACAGAGGCATTAAATTGCTATTGATAAATAGATCGAGATCCAGTATCTTAAGCTTAGTTAAATCTTATGTATTTTGAGAATGCATCTGAATACTTTCTGGTTTCAGTTTTTTTTTGGCTTAAAAATCGTTGAGCCACAAAGACGTCATTCACGCTATCACGAGCTAAAATACTCTGGCAATAGTTGGCCTTTTGCCATACCAGCACAAACTTACTAAGTTTTTTTGTTTCTTCATGTATGAATTTATGTATTATTTACACATACATACGTGCATTTAAATAATATTCTATGAGCACATAAAAACAATTCATACTTTTCAAAGAAACGTTTGAGTGACAATCGCGGCTCCTTTGAATATAATTACCTAATGGGAAGACTCGCAGGAGAGATATGGTTGAAGAGATTTTGGGGAGACGTGATGAAAAAGAGGCCTTTACTCAGCAGCGGGTGTTGAGTAGGATAAATAAATAAATTATAATAAATAAATATCCTTGGACATTTCACACGGCGTCATCTAGTCCCAAGCTAAGCAACTAAATGCTTGTGTTATGGTAACCAGATGACTGATATACTACTTAGATATTATTATTTTTTTGTAAATACATACATTATTATAGATAGAAAAACATCCAGACCCGGAACAAATATCTGCAGAACTTGCAAACATTTGTCCCGCGGCGGGATTCGAACCCTCAACCTCCGAGTCTCAGGCGAGCCTTCGTCCACTGCGCCACAGAGGTCGACGATAGAATCATCATTATGCAATTTTCAATTCACATTGTCAGTGGTTTGTTTACCATAGCATATATAAAAAAACACTGTTCCCGATGGAATGGTCCCAGCCACGGCCAAACTAGTATAATTTACTTTTTAAACAATAAAAACGAGATATTTACTATGATATTTCGACTTACACATGTCATGGATATAAAAAATAAATAAAAAAGCCTTTATTTCCCATATCTCTTAAATGACATTTTGAAGTGTTATTGTTTCTTTAGAGTTGGTATTTTATATATTTTCCTTAGTCTAAGTTAGTTATTTAATTTACCTATAATCTAATTCTATGGGGTATGGGCCCCTCCACGGGTGAAGGCCTCCTCCAGCTTCTTCCAATTTTCCCTATCACTTGCGACATTCTGCCAATTCCTTCCCGCTATATCCGCTAGGTCAAAAAATCAAAAAAATCCGTTTACAATGTTCCTAACTAAAATGAGTTTCAAAAGTTGTACAATACTTTTTGATAGATTGACAACCCTACATTGAATCGCCTTGTTCAGAACACATTGTAATTTGCGAGAATAATTCGAAAATGGTGTTTCATTCCAATTCAAAGGGATTCCCTGTACACTCGCTACTGATTAGTGAGTAGTACAAGGTGGTGACGTAACTGATTGAAATTCGTATTTACTGAAGGGAAAAGCACGGAACTCGAATTCTATTGCTTGTGGAAATAACTGAATTGCGATTTGCGACTACTGAAGAACTTCCAAAACAGATGTAAGAGATAATACATTCAGTTATTTCCACAAGCAATAGAATTAGAGTTCCGTGCTTTTCCCTTCAGTAAATACGAATTTCAATCAGTTATAGGTTTTTGGAAGAGGTATTAGATAAGGATTTTGCATTTTACTCATGTAAAAAAATCGTGAATCCGCACATTTAGTTTAGAATACTATAATTATAACTTACTAACTAATAGGTAAGACTACTAGTATTATTTTATCTGTGGTAAGACAAAGCATTTTAAAAACCAAAAATAGTAAACAGGTATAATCAAAATCTAGCACAGTTCTATGAACTTGTAAATCTACAGATTTTTCACAACAACTCACGAATAATTTAATGTTAATTCGAAGGAAAATCGACGTTACGTAAAAGCAATCGCTTAAACAAACAGGAATTAGCATTTCGGGAAACAACGTTGAAACAGTAATTTCGAACTGATTTCTCTTTTTATTTTAAACTAAATAAATCAACATTTATCACGTGAGCTCCTCCGCGTCACTATTACGTTGACAAATAATAAATGATCGGAATTTCATACGATTCGCGCAATAGCACATCGTGTCAATGTTTTAGTAAGTCAACTACATCAATGCACACAGCAGTCTTAAAAAAAGTGTATTAAGATTATTTCAACGTTTAACGAATCTCAAATTTTAAGTTGATATAACAACCTCCTCTTATGATCAAAAATCATTTATTTTGGTAGTACGAGTACCTGAAGGATCACTTCAAATCGTCTTACATGCTAGAGTGATTGTATCGCCTGTTCCAACACGACAATGACAATGTATGTCAGATGAGCTGATAGATGATAAATTATAAATTGTGATACCGTATCAATTATACTGTGGCAGCCTTCCCTCAGGCACGGCGGTATGACATCGAACGATCATTTTATCGATTACTCATTTTGCAATTTAGTGCCGCCTTGGGGCAACTCATGTTGAAATTTTCTGTGTGGAGTTTAATATTTATAATGGTTTTATGAGACGGCACTTTCGGGAACTGATTTGCAGGTATTTTAACGTACTTTGAGATGGTTTTTTTATTATTCATTGTAATAAAACAGGAAGATTGTCATAAAGATGAGAAATGGGTAGAATATTTTTATGTTATTTATTCTTAGAGAACCGTGGTGGCTGAGTGGGTTAGTGCTTCGACTTTCGATTCGAAGATTGAAGTGGGATCGAATCCGGCTCAATGCTATTTTATACATACATAACAATAATCGTCAATATTTTCTTTCCTATGCAGAGATCACGGATTACCACTTGCTACGATCGTGATATCTCTCGCTTCATTCACACTTTCATATCACAAAATCGATATTATTCTTGTATTCAATTAATTTTAGGTAGGTACTGCCTAAAATGTGAAATTATTATTTTTGCGCCATTGGACCGTAATGATTAAAGAGACCAAGGGGAGGCCTTTGGCCAGCAGTGGGACACAAAGGGCTCATAATAATAGTAAAATAATTATTATTTTTGTCACAAATAAATAATAATGAATACATTGTCGACTTCTGTGGCGCAGCGGGCGAAAGCCCGCCTGAGACGCAGAGGGGCAACCCGCAACGGGTTCGATCCCGTAGATATATGTTCCGGGTCTGGTTGTTTTTCTATGTATAATATGTATGTATTTACAAAAAAAATATAGGTATCTATGTAGTATATCAGTCATCGTCTTTTTTAAACTTTCGCGATCAGAACACATTATAAAACATATGCAAACGGGTATTTATCACGAATTTTACCTTTAATATTCGCCCTAAAATATTAAATAATAAAGGTAAAATTAAAGCGAATATTAAAGGTAAAATTCGTGATAAATACCCGTTTGCATATGTTTTATAATATATCAGTCATCTTGTTACCATAACACAAGTATTAAATTGCTTAGCTTGGGACTAGATGAACGTCTCGTGTGGAATGTCCAAGGATATTTATTTATTTATTTATTTAAATACATAAGTATTCGACCACATTCAACAGAGGGCTTTCCCGGAAACCCAATTAAAAATAAGTCCCAAAAGGAGCGAGATCCTCGAATCCTTAACAAAATCCGCAAATCCTATCCTCGAATGAAATCAGTTAATAATAAGACTCATCCGGAATACGATCGAACACACAAACATAAATCACGGGGGAGAGATCCGAAGGTTATGCTGGGACGGTTTGATATCTAGATACAAAATGACAACTTTCTTTGTTCGTTCGTTCGTATGAGCAAGTGGCTAACTCTGTTCGTATGAGCCAACTCTTGTGACGGAGATTTTAGACCGCCTAAAGGCATCCGCTGTGGCTTAACGACTTTAAATGCTTACTTACTTACTTTTAACTTTCTTTGGCTGAAACGAAAAAAAAATACATAAACTTAGTGTTAAACCACACTTACCCTCTTATTAATAAACAAAGATCAACGAAGTATTAATTTTAAGTTGTATTTGTATGTTTATTCTGTGTACAATAAAGTGCTAATTCGTTAATTCACTGACGTTCTTTGTTAATCTTCGTTTATTAATAAGGTTAGGGTTTTCATTATAAATGAAAAATCTTACTAAAAGTTTATGACTTCGACGGGATTAAGTATATAAGTTAATTTTTAAGTCTTTTTTTACTAACCTTTGTAATGATTATGATCAGCATTGCGTCCAGTGTTAATACGTCCGATACCGATGACAGACATCCGCCACTCGAGTAACTTTTTGTTTTATTGCTGAAGTACGCTGTGGTAGTTTGGATATGAATAATTGTTGTTATTTTGTTATTATGAAACTTGTTTTGATGGTAATCGCCCATGAAAGATAGGAAATTGTGTTGCAAAATACTAAAACAAAAGTATGAGATTGTGCGCGTAAGAAAACAGGGAAAGTGAACAATGAATCGGCGATGATGCTAAGCTTTAGATGGCAGGAAAATTGCCTTTGGAATATATTTGCAATCACATAGCAACAATTTAAACACAATATGGTTTCCAAAAAGCTTACACGCTTATAATCTGGAACGTATGCATTGTATAAACAGAAGTAAAAAAAGTTGTAATTCAAGTACAGCACGCATTCACTATTTCACTTAAATTACTTATGAATAGCTCATAGGTAACAGTACCTAATAGTCCACGCTACTGTAAACAATAAAATAAGCCATGCTCTTGAAAATAATAATGGTCTTATTCATAAAGATTTAGTATAGATTAAAATATGTTATTTTCTTGTTACTCTTATGTCAATGAAAAGAGATAGCAACAGATTTAATATCCGTTTTAGCTAAATAGGTTAACTGAACTAATAGTAAGTTACAAAATGCCATGTCAAAAAGAAATCTTACCCTAAAGTTTGCTTGTCGCCCCTGAGTTACGTTTCACTCGTATTTCATCATCGTCAGATACAACTATTTTTCCCGAATCACAAGCAACACTCTGTTTTAGTTCTTTAAAAACTTTTCATTGCAAAACAGTAAATTATTAAAAAGTAGCGGAAACATTAAGCACATTTTTTCCACTAAATAACAAAGCAGCTACTTACCCCGCGGGGCGCAAACAAAGCTGTCTCAATTGCGAACGGGTCGCGGAAAGCGGCTTATTTCGCTTACTTTTAGCTTATTTTTGCATGAACTTGACGTCCACTGTTTAACTTGAAACTTGAAATAAACTAGTTTAAACAGGTTTAAGTAAAACCTGGTTAATTAATGCAGCTGGGAAAATAAAGTACTTAAATTATTCGTTAGTTTGTTGGTAGACGAGAATGGATTGGAGTAGGTACTCGCTTTTAGTTACGTAATTAAATAGAGATAAAAACTGTAGAGACTCACTGCAGCTGATAGGACAAGATAACAGTTTGATGTAAGTAGCTGGTTTTGTCATTGCCAGGATATTTTTGTATTTTGTAAAGAATAAATAATGGAAAATAGTGAGCCATACCGTGCGCAAACAGTTACAAATTTTTAAAAATAAATCAGGTTTTATCAATGGTGTGTGCTTTTAACTGACTTTAAAAAAAGAAGCAGGTTCTATGTTCTACTATTTTTTTTTGTTTGAAAGGGTACTTCCGAGCGACTAAAAAAAATTTGAGGATCTGCGGAGTTTTGTACAAAAATGCACCACAAGAGTGAAGAAAACTGCTTTCTTTTAACGAAATTGAAGTCAGTTTAATATTTTTTTAATTTTGCCACTTGTTGGAACTAATCATCATCTGAAATCTCCTATCAATATTAACCAATCATCTCACGATTCAGCATTGGCTATGCACGCAAAAAATAAAATATACGCAGTTAGTTTTAAATTTATATCTAAGTAATATCTTCTGTACAAACAACGCTATTATTAAATAAAAAAAAGTATTTTACAAGCAAAAGCGTTGCACAAAGTATCTGCCATAAGCAAGCTTATAAAATGGGACACAAAACTTTTTACGCGAGACAAACTTTATATTTAACTAGTGCACACCATCGCAGCAACAGAAGTGTCCTCAACCAAAAACTTTTACACGAAAATAAAACAGGATATGAAATAATCCCGAAAATTATCCCGAGTTTCCCACTGACAATTTCAGCCCGACGCAAATTTTTTTCATAACCTATACAACCTCCAATAAAGTTGAACTCCTTGCGCGTAAGGATGTTCGTAAAATTTTTCTTTACTGCTCTACTGGCCTCAAGTAAAAAATAGGTTCTTTTTACTGCAAAACACACCTACGTAATAGAAGCTTATTATACTGGCTCGGCTTGTTTAAGTTGCAGGGATAAAACTTTAGCTACTTT
Source organism: Xanthorhoe designata (assembly GCA_963582015.1). Classification (NCBI taxonomy): domain Eukaryota; kingdom Metazoa; phylum Arthropoda; class Insecta; order Lepidoptera; family Geometridae; genus Xanthorhoe; species Xanthorhoe designata. The sequence continues at coordinate 12,199,920 of OY757034.1, read as the reverse complement.
TGCGATTACGTAACGTTCTGACGTGCTTTTGACTACCCATAGCAAAAACTGTCTGATGTCTTTGCTATGGAGATACAATCGATAGCCTATTGATGTGTTTTTAATGAGATCAATAGCATTGAAAGTGCTAAACTAAGTTTAAAAAATGTTGAATTGAAACTTGGATGAGAGGACGGATCGTGTAAGAATAAAATAAATATGTTTGCATTTGTTCAGGATTAATGTACGAGTACTTAATGTTCATTCACGTCATGGAGATTCTACTGCATTAGGACTGATATTTTCGTGTAATATTTATCTAAAAGACAAAAAACTCGTATAAATGTAATCAGCCACAGCAATCCCCTAAAAGCTTTTGACCTTTCTCAAACGAATCTGCATAAGACGGACCCACCTGGCCAGGGGCTATCTCCACTAAGAAAACCTCATCGGACCTGAAATAACCAGGATTACACCGGTGTTGCCCTCGACTTGATAGCCAATCGATGGCCGTGCAATTTTCTTAGCTCTTGATTTCATAGCTACATAAAATACCTAGTTAAATCCCTACGTGTTACAATTCCCTCACTATTTTATTTTAAAGAAATGGAAAAGGTAAACAGGGAGTTAATATAGAATTTATTTAGTTACTACAGTGTCCCGTTAAAAGTAGGCAAATCTTGCCTCCTGACTCTGTATAAATCATCTGGTAAAGATGTAAAGGCCTGAGGTTTTTTTTTATTTAATTAGTAGAGGAGATAATGATTTTTATGAACACATTCAAAACAGAAATGGGGGACTGAGTGCGTTTGTGCACTAAGGAATTATACTGTTTTTCGATCCGGAATGGGAGTTTCAAATGTTCTGTCTCCTTATTTCCGATAAGTTAGAAGGGTGTGTGTTTTCTATGTATAATATGTATGTATTTACAAAAAAAAAATGTATCTATGTAGTTTATCAGTCATCTGGTTACCATAACACAAGCATTAAATTGCTTAGCTTGGGATTAGATGACGCCGTGTGGAATGTCCGAGGATATTTATTTATTTATTTATTTATTTATTTTCTAAATCAGAAACATATAAAATTATATGTAGTGCACAAACGCCCTAACAGTATATCTTATAGTTATTATGACAGCTTAATAAAGAACATCGTAGAAGGCAAGGAAGGAGAAGACCGAGAATTACATGAGTCAGATTAAAAAAAAGGTCGTTGTCACGACGATAAACAAATAAAGAAGATATAGTTGTTCTATCTGACGAAGTCTGTTGCCATGCTGACGGTACTCGCTACCAAAATCTGACGTGAACACAATATAATATAGTGACATAGTTGTTCTATGTGACGAAGTTTGTTTAGCCCCAACTTTGCGCTTAGTTGTCATGCTGACGGTACTCGCTACCAAAATCTGACGTGAACACAATAGAATATAGTGACATAGTTGTTCTATTTGACGAAGTCTGTTTAGCCCCAACTTTGCGCTTAGTTGTCATACTGACGGTACTCGCTACCAAAAAGAATATAGAATAGAATAGAATAGAATAGAATAGAAAAAAGTTTATTTTGTGACTTAATAAAATATATAGTGACCTAGAGCGCATCTCGGGAGAGACTGATTGCTTCTGAGCTTACGCACACGAATTTGTGTATTTACTGTTACATTAAAAGCACAACGGACTTTGTGAAATAGAACAACTATACCTAAAACATAAATATTCGAGGTCGCTTCACAAAGTCGAATAGGTTAATTTAAACATGACTTGTTATTTTCGTGTCCTTTCGGACACAAAAATGCGAAATAACTCGCCCTGCGAAAATAGCCAGTGATGCTGTAAACATCACTTTTTCACAACATCAATCACAATAACAAAAACTACCCTTAAAACCGAGTCGCTGCCAATTTTTATGCCAGTAACTTTTTATGTGGAAGTTTTTTGCGAATAAACCCGTTCGTCCGCTGGCCACTAAATTAGCTACATTCAAAGGAACCAAGCAAAGGATTGGTTTATTCCTAACCGAACTATATCTAGAAAGTTTAAAGATATTGTATTCTACTTTGTATGATGTGTATGTGATGTGCACCTGGAAAAACCTGGAAAATAAATAAATTCTATTCTATTCTAGAAAATAAATAATGGACATTTTATTCATTATAATGAAATTTATTACTCGATCAGAAGGTATTATCCACTGCTCAACTTAATGCAGTTGAGCAATTTAGTTGAGCAGTGAGGATGAATCTCATTTTATAACCAGGTGATCTACTGATCAATTAAGTTGAGCAAAAAATATTGAGCTATAGAGCATAAAATGTTTAGTGATTTTAACTATAACCTAATAAAATTGCTCAACTGCTCTACTAGTTGAGCAATATAGTTGACCAGTGGGGACTTCCCCACATTCACACATTCACAGCATTTGTAATATTTCAATAATAATCATTCAATTAATTAATAATTAAAGTGTACAGTGTACTCCCTGTACAGAGTTTTTATTAATTTCTTATAGTTTTATAAAACACAGTAAGCTTAGGAAGAGTCCGTTAGAATTCCGTAAATTCCGTAAAAATACCGTTATAGTAAGTTGGGTCGTAAAATCCCGAATACAAATCGACCTGACCGGATAACCGGCTGAGGGGGTGTTTTTCACTCGTTTCATAGTTGGGGGCTACTTTCTGTCTTTGGGATAAAATGTTTTGTTTATGAAGTTGATTTTACTTCCGTAGAGTCTTCCGCTCCCACCATAGTTCATTCGTTCGTATGAACAAGTGGCCAACTCTGGTGACGGAGTTTTTAGGCCGCCTAAAGGCCTTTGTCATGGCTTAACGGCTTTGAAAGCCGGGACCGACCATTTAAGGTGCCCTTCGAAGCACGGAAGCGCTCAGCTGATAATGCCACTTGCTACCCATCCAAGCTGTGACCGCTCAGAACCATGCTTAACTTCGACGATCCATCAAGAACGTCTTAGCAAGCTTCGCCACGAGCTCTTCATAGTACTTATTTTTATATGAATGTTTTTTTTTACAATGTGTTATTATGTATACTATTGGATGGAGTAGCCTTAATAAATAAGTTACGTAGGTCCCAAAGATCAGTTAACATTAAATTCCATACGAAAAAAGGACCTTAACTTGCCCGGTGAGTTAATGGGGCTAGTTACTTGACTCGGTCTTAATATTTATTATATAATATAGGCCATGGATGAAAAATAAATATCCTTGGACATTCCACACGGCGTCATCTAGTCCCAAGCTCAGCAATTTATTGCTTGTGACTGATAATTACACTACATACATACATTGTTTTTTGTAAATAGGTACATAAAAATATTTGCAGATCTTTATCATTTGTGCCGCGACGGGGATCGAACCCGCTAAATGGCAATAACGTCAACAGCTTCTACCGATGATTAATCACCTTTAAAGAAATAAGAAAAAACATTTATAAGCTCCAAGCATGTAAACATAGTACCCCAGTGTACATAAGCCTTAGTTATGTTTACTACTTAACCCTTTGTTCTGAAAATATTACACTTGTTTTCAAAGAACCTAAACAAACGCTATAAGAATATCGAAGTTACAATAGGTTTTGATAGGCCAATAATGTCTAATTTATCGAAGCTGTGTTTTACGATAGATTAGTCGTAGCCGATAAACAATTTACTTTCGGTCCTATAAAAACATCAATAGCTCACTAAGCTTTGCAAAATTCAGTAGGATATTTTTACTTAAGATGTATATTTTTAACTAGCTGCGCCTCGCGGTGTTACTACGAATAGTTCCCGTTCCCGTGGGAATACCGGGATCAGAAGTAGCCTATTATTTAATCCAGGTTATAAGCAATTCTGGTACCAAATTTCATTCAAATCCGTCCAGACGTTTGAGCGTGAAAGAGTAACAAACACACTTAAGTACACACTCACAAAATAAAACTTTTACCTTTATTATTTTAGCTAAAATGGATATTCTGTCTGTTACTATCTTTTTTCATTGCCATAATTGTAACAGGAAAAAAACATCAAAATCTTTATGAATAAACACTGATCCGTGCTATTCAAAGATGTTTCTTAAACAAGCTAATCTAAGATTAGCTGACAAAGGTTTACGAATGATAACATAATTATGTTTATGTTGGTAGGTACGAGTATATTAGTGGCAATTCGGAGTATCGCAAAAGCTAAACTTAATTACCCAAAAATATTGCCGTCCCTTTCATAGCGATGGGAATAAAAAGGATGGCATTAATTTTGGTTAGTTTAGTTTAGCTTTTGCGACACTCCGAATTGCCACTACTGTGTCAATATTTTATACAGATTTTCTAATAACATGTATTTGTAAAGCAGCTTTGGATAAACTTAACTTATTTTTGGTCAAGTTTAACGTTTTTGCATGTAGTTGCATCTTTAATTTAAAAGAAATAAGAGCTATTTTTTATTTTGCTGTATTGATTTTAGTAGGCATTTCTTTCACATCAACTTGTTATGCAAAACCAGCCTTTCTTAGGTCTCATAGTTGAATCCATTATGTGCCGTAACTTATCGCACCTACGAGTAAGAAATAATAGTTTATTTAGTAAAAAATGTTTGTTCGTTTCGGACTCATTAAAGAACCTTGTAAATATGTTTAATGAAGAATAAATCAGTTCTGTAATTTTAAATTCATTTGTTTTTAGAATCACTTAAGTATAATTATGGTAATATTAATTTTATTTTCTTTTATTTTTGTACTACGAGTGACTAAAAAAGTATTATAAGAGTTTCCCATACTGTTTCGTGACAAACGACGTTAACAAACAATTTCTTGGCAGCTCTTTAAAATCATTATTGAGTTTTCCCGCCACGCTTCGCAAAACTCAATTTTTTAATATCTTGCAAAGAATAATATCGAAAGGATATAGGAAAAATATCTGAAATGAAAAGTTGTTAAATATTTGAAGAATGGATGAGTTTTTACATAAAGATGGAAGGTACCTGTAGTTTATTTACGAAAGATATTTTTTTATCCAAACCAAACACTATCAGCTGTTGATAATAATAGTTACCCGTCTTAATAACCTATCTATCTCTGGTTTTGCTTACTGTGAGTAGATATTTGACAGTTTTTGTATGGACTTAATGTCAAGTACCTAGCCACAGTAAGCAAAACCGAAGACAGATGTTATTGAGACTGGCAGTTAATGAAGACATTAAACCTTAGAACTATGTAGATTAACCAGTATTGTATTATTGTTTTGTACTACGCGGTGACAAGCCGCGTTTTCTCGCGTAACGTTTTATTGGGTCATAGCGAATAACCACCTAGCTTTAGGAATAGACGTACACGCTTATGTTCGTCATTATATTGCCGACTTAAATGAGTCAATTCAAAGAGAATTAAAATAATAAAAATTAATCTGAACAATTGAGCATCCACTAACGGCCAGTCTCAATAACCTATCTTTGGTTTTGCTTACTGCGGGTAGATATTGGCATTTCTTCCAAACAAAAAACGTCAAATAGCTACTGTCAGTAAGCAAAACCAAGGATAGATAGGTTATTAAGACTGGCTGTTAATAATTGCAAGCTCGATGCGTCGAGAATTAGTTAATTACTTTTGCGGTAGTCAACACTTTTGCGGTAGTCAACGTTCCTTGTTGTACCCTACTTCACCATGTAATTCGTTTCGAATAAATACATTTGATTTGATTTGAATTATTGTCTTAAACTTCAAGTCACTTACCCACAACGTGTATGTATGCTGAGCGGACTTGAGTGTGGAAAGAAGGGGCGTCCGCTGAGACTTCGCAGCGGTAGCGGCCGGCCAGAGCCCGGGACGCTTCCCGAAGCACGACTTGTTGGGATGTCGATCGAGATACCTGGAACAAAGGCAAAGTTTACGCTATTTAGTTTTACTAATTGCGTCACGTTTTTTTTAATACATTTCTTCTAATATTTATGCTACTGCATCTAATATACATATATTAAGATAGCTTTTCTTAGTTTTTGCACGTTCAGTGCTATCGATGCACATGTTTATTTTAATCATAATAAAAATATATCTAATCTAATCTAAATAGCCCACTGGATGCCACTGCTGGGCAAAGGCCTCCCCTTCCTTTTTCCATTCGCCTCGGTGTAGGGCTTCTGTCAGCCAGCTGGTGGAGTATTCGTCGAGTTCGTCCCGCCATCTCCGCTTGGGCCGACCACGAGGCCGTTTAATGCCTTGTGGGACCCACTCAGTGGTGATTTTAGCCCACAATTCTTCCGGCATACGGCACACGTGACCTGCCCAGTCCCACTTCAGTTTGGCAGCTTTCTGGTTGACGTCGGCGATTTTCGAAATAGGTATATACATAGTAAAAAATATACAGCTCAAAACTGTATCCCATATGCAGGTAAGTAAGTTCGTATGAGCAAGTGGCCAACTCTGGTAGTAGGTAGAGTCAGAACTTTAGTCATTCGAAACTTTTATTTAAATAGATTATGTAGGGTCGTCTTAAACATAAATACATTTGGCTTAGGCACCACACTTGACGGAAATTCGGTACCGGAACTACCGCGGCGCAACACCGGATATTAGAGAATTAAATATTCACATTACTTTCCTTGAGCTTTCCTTCAACCTATATAGCTTATTTTGCATAAATAAATATCTGAAATTATTAATCCATTAAATCATCATAAGTTGAGAGTGCAAACCCAAAGCCATCTAACACAGAAAAGTATTTAATAACAATATCAGAATTTTATTAAAGTTTATGGTACTATTTTCAGTACTTTGTCGGTAATGTTTGATGAAGAAAGTTCGCAGGAACAAGCAAACGAAAACTTCAATTAGTAAACAATGCAAACCGCTTTACCAGGGAAAATTATTTGAATGCCTGAATACAAACTTCAACACTTTCTATTTCGAAACCTATATCTAAAAAAGTTTTTATTAAAAACAAAAGTACGTTTTTATCAAATAGAACACCAACTCGGTTCTCTGAATTTTCAAAATATGAACACAATGTTTTGCGAATTTCAAATAATACAATAGGTCGCACCTTTAGAATAGAAGTGACCTAATTCAAAAAACTTGAAAAATGAGTTTGGGGCAGAAAATGACCCTACACAACATTCTCTACAGTTCTGTAGTTTTAAAAGCGCCACTTTTGGGCAGGAACAGGTCAAAAATATATTTCGGTCTCTTACATATTCAAACAAAACAACCGTCTGCGTCGGGACAGAAATGCCACTTACAGGATTGTGCTGTTTTACTGTGCGAATAGAAGAAGAAGAACGTTGTACAAATAATAAGACAGTGACCGAATTTTAATTAAGCCATCTTTCTTATAAATTTTTCGGTAAGTTCACTGAATGTTTTTTTAGTATTAAACTGACCGATTTATCTTTGGTACTGTTTTAACTCCGATACTACCGGACATTATTGTGACTCAATTGTGTTTATGTCATTTTAATATTAATAAAATTTTTGTTATCTTTACTCAATCAGAATTGAGGCATTATTTTATTTTGCAAAACCGAAATTTAAAAATCAAATTAGGTTAAATAGTGACTCTTTAGAATCAAAATTTTTTTTAATATCGAAAAACATGTTGTTTCTAATTATTTATTACACCAACTAATTGCTAAATGTTTATGTTCACTAAATCGACTTAGTTTTTTAAAGATTTTTGAGCTATTTAGCAGCAATTAAAAAAATAAGAGGATAGGGTCACACATTATTTCACTCTTTTGACGATTCCCAAAATTTAGTTTTTTTGGATTAAGTCACTTCTATTCTAAAGGTGCGAGGTGTTCGATCCATCTCTGAGGTGTTCTAAGTTCAAAACATTTTTAAATTCTTTGAAATGAAAACCAAACCTAATTTTTAAATTTCGAAATCATTTATCGGTCTCACATTTGCAATGTTTTAAATAAAAGTCAATTTTAAATGCATTTATGCTTCGAAAGGTGTTCTTATTTTGAAAAGCGCTGTTATAGAAACTAGTCTCGGTCGAACGCTCTTCCGGTGCCCACGCAGACCAGCTATAATTAAAACGACTTTTTTTCTATTTCAATATCCAATATCCTGTGTCCCACTTCGTCATTGAATCGACGTCTAAAAGCAGGATGGAATATTTCAATAGATTGTCTTTAAATGTTTTTTGTTCATTATTATTTTTCTTTATTTCTTTACTGTGTGAGGGATGACATGAGTAAGAAAGGAGTGAGTGATGAGATGATGTCTGATAGAGGGAAATGGAAGAAGAGAACATTTTGTGCCGACCTCACATAGTGGGATAAGGGCAGGAAAGAAAAGATTATATTTTCTTTACATTAATCGCCGAAGGTATTATATGGCTTCTATTTTATTATTTTACATGATGACTCAACCCTGGATTGTGATGAACAGGCTCATGGTGCAAAATGATATTGGATGCTACACCCGTTCACAAAAGTATTACTAATTTCACAAATATATAGACATTTTACCTTTCCACTCGTAACCAACTGGTTACGGAACTATATACGTATGAAGAAAAACTATCCTAAGGTATTTTCTGACTATCACTATTATATCAAAACCAAGCCATATACGAGTAGGTACAGGCATTACGTACAGGCACGGAATCCTAAATTCTTTGAAATTGATTTACGATTTAATTCAAATTAAGACAAAATTCTTCAAAACAATACAATAAAAATTTTAAAATTTGTTACCTACTTCTGTTTCTTTGACTTGTTCATTTCTGTTTACTCTAAACTTCATCATTAGAACTTTATTATATTTTCCTAGTTATTTGGCGAAACGAAAGTTTTTCGTATCACTTTAGGAATTAGGTATTTTTCCTTTAGTTATAAATAATTAAGTTAAATTACACTCGTAACACAACTTTCACAAAGCCAAATAATTATCCGAAATTGTGGAGTGTCTTTTCTGTAAAAGTAACCATAATCAATTGAGTGAGCGAAGCGAATTTCTGTAAAAGTGGTTACCTACTTAAATCGATAGAGTGAGCGAAGCGAACTAAGATCTTAGTGGCAACTTACTAGGCGATTTTGCTTTCGATGTATGCATGTTTCACTTTTTTGTGCTCGCATAACTATCGACCTGTCAATCCAATCTGCACGAAACTTGATAGGTATATAGGTAGTGCTAGCAGTTTGCTGGTAATCTAGTGAACTAATAGGTAAAGAGGTGGTCAAGTAAAGATATTGGGATAATCAAATATATTAAATAAATGTCGTATTGAATGGCTTTTTTTGCACATTCCAAATTGGTTTTAATTTTTGTTCTAGGATAGGTATACAGTTTTTTTAATATAATAGAAAAGGTAAAAGTAGGCAGCTATTGTTACGCGACCTCTTAAGAGTTTTTACGATTTAGGTAACATATTTTTAGTAAATTAGTTACCAATAACAGAACTAGATGTCGCTGCAAATTTTTGTTTAACAATGAAATTTTGCTTTTACCTAAAACTTAAAAAGTCATAGAAAATTAAAATTAAAAATTAAAAATAAAATTTTTTAATTTTAAATATTTAATTTTAACTTTCTGTAAAAGGTACCAACGACCCCGGGGTCTTTCCGCCGGTAAACAGGTTAACTAAAACTTGATTCTTATCCGTTCCATAGTTTTTTCGTGTAACAAACATCCAACAAACTTTCGCGTTTATAATATTAGCGGGATTCAAATAACCACTTAAAACAGTGCACAACTTATTCTAAAATATTTATAACACAAAGTATGGGCGATACTTGCATTTTTATTTGTATGTTCACTCTTGAATCGTATCTTACAAGTAAGCACCCTATAGTAAGGCAGTTTGAATGAGAGACGATCCCGCACTAGCAGAGTCGTGCCAAATCGTACCATCACTACCTACTCTATTACACTTTTATTGTACTGGAGCATTGCCTTGAAGTTTTGCTATTCAGATTTTATTTTATTCAAAAGTGTAGTGTGTGGGTAGCGAAGGTAAAGTCGGGTTTACACATTTCTACACTTAATGCCCATTTAGACGGGGAGAGTTCCTCGTCTCGAAGATACGATTATCGAAGGAATATGAAACATTTTTTTCGTCTAAACAATCGCTATTGCTTTGAAATTCTGTTTACACGGACATAATAATACTCCATTGCAAGGCAATTGTCGCCCAAGGCAACGAGCGAGGAGAGCGATTGTTTAGACGAAAAAATGTTTTATATTCTTTCGATAATCGTATCTTCGAGACGAGAAACTCTCCCCGTCTAATGACACTTTACGTAGTAATTCATAAAATTAAACAAATGACGACGATATTCCCTTAGTCACAGAAGGTATTCTATCAGATCTTTTATGAATAACTTGCTTGTCCGCGGCTTTACACGCGTCGGACCCGAACAAAATTAAGCCTATGTCCCTTCTCAAGGTCATATTTGTTCCAAATGTCATCAAAATCGGTTGTGATAGCGCGACAGACTAACAAACAAATTTACTTCCGTATTAATAATATTATACAGAATGTTGTAAGTTTATTATGAAAATAGTCTTGACGTCAAGCTTTACGTAGCCTGGCTTAGGTTAAACAATTTATTGTGGCAAAATAATGTTTTGGTACGATTGTCCTTTTAATTACTAAAATCAAACTATCTCTAGGTTTATGTACTTATTTATATGATTGTTAATTCTTAGATCGATACGTTGTTGAAAGCCATTTAAGTACCTAGGTCACTGTAGGTGACTTCTATTTGAGTTCTAACTTGTTCTTGAAACTAGAAAAAATATCAATTTTATAAGACTAGGTATTATTTAAAGTTTACTCACCAAAATAACGTACTGCGAATTCCATAAGTATGATAGTATTGTAATTTTCAATCGTTATGCGACGGAATAAAACTCAAAATTGATTGCAATAGAATAACTTGGCACTCGAAAAGTTTACAAAAGCGACCCGAAACAACAATATCCCAACCACAGAATTTATCTTACAAAGTTTTTATACGGTTCAATTTATTTTAGACTAGATTCTGTCTGAATTTCCATAAACAAGTTTTGAAATATTGAATTTTCGATAAGACTTTGTGTCTTCTAAGAAACTTTAAAGCATCTTTTGCATAGACTCGCCACTTATAGTTTAATATTAAAACTATTTAGATTAAAGTAGAGTATTATGAAAATCAGCTTCAGTAAAAACATGTTTATAAAACGTAAGATTTTGTAAGTTTATGAAGTAAGTAAGTTCGTATGAGCAAGTGGCCAACTCTGGTGACGGAGTTTTTAGGCTGCCTAAAGGCCTATGTCATGGCTTATCTATCCTAGTCGGTAAATCTTGAACTATTTATTTTGCAGGAATTTTATTTCATTGGGACAGGATCATTATTCACTAAGACCAAACAAAACTCAACACGACAAAACGCGGCGACCGTTTTACTATGGGCGTTTAAGTGCGTTAAGTTTTGTTGGGAAATTGCGAATAACCACCCAGTTTGGTACTCATCTAACCCCCAAATTCCATGGTAATTTGCTACGTAAAGTATAAAAAATCTATACGTTTGACTTATTCTTAGTATAATATATTATGTTGAATCGAATAACATTGAAAAATTTGTAGACCAAATCTTTGTCTAACTGAGATGTGTAAATGATGATGATGCTGATTTTTATATAACAAAGTATCAGCCCTTAAAAACAGTATGCTTAGTTACTTCCTCAACTATATTGATACCCGATTCAAAGGTTGTACGCATTTTCCTCAATATTCCAATGTAATGATAATAAGAAGTACATGGGTTCCATCGTAAAACTCCCTTACGTAGGAAAAATAACATAACCCAGTTTTCTATGGTATACTATACTTTACATACGTATACTCAGAGACATAAATCGTGTATCTTCATAAAGATGTATGAACAGTAAGCACAAAATGCAAACACCAAATGATGAGCGTACATACAGACGAATAGAAATCCTAGATTATTTATAAAATAATGTTGAGTCTGCCCAAGAACACGGTTGCTGCAACGCTTTCAAAACTTCAGGAATTAAAATAAATAAATACGTGATAAATTCCCGTTTTATTTCGTTTAAAACAATATATTATGTTTATTTATATTGTATGAACCGCAGTACACATCAAAATAATCTAGTTATATAATCATAATCTTTTAGTAAGTTATAAGCCTCTTGGTATTTAAAATATAAAGGTATTCCAATTATCTTGAACCCGGCAGTGCTACAATGGATTTCTCGTTTCGAAAAATAAACATGCCAATCACACGAACTCTAAACGTTAAAGAAAAATATCGTAAGAATACTGAAAGGGGCAATGAGCTTGCAACCTTCGTACCTTTCGTGGAAATGTGAGTTTGTACCAAATTATGTATGTATTTGGTCATACCTTACCTCTTCATACACTAAAAGCTCTTATATATCTAAAAACAGATAATATATAGAGCATAGCTACTGTCTCTACTTAGTTTTAAGCAGGTCGTCTGGAAGAAATCGCTTAGTCGATAAGACCGCCTTTTGTAACAAACATTGTGAAAAGACTTTTATTTTTATTTACCTACTATAACCCTATGTTGTTGCAATAAAGTTCTTTATTATTATTATTATATATTATATAAAACGGAGTATACCACGGAGATACAGTCCTGATCATTATCTTAGGTGAATTAGGGTAACGATGCCGTTTTTAAATTTAATTTTACACGTGATCATAAAACAAAACCGCTTAAATAATGGATTACATGATGCCATTTTCTTGTTACGTACCAGAGCAATAACTGAATGCAATAATTACTCGCACCAAATTAACGTTCAATAGTTGGCAACTGTTGATTAGACCATGCAGGTCATGATGACAGTCAATTTAATTGTATACATCAGTCAAGAATCTTGCATCGTGTAAATGATACGTTGAGCTGTACCTTATTACAACTCCAAGGGATATGTGAACTCATCAACCCCCCTTTAGTGGTATTCGAGTGCCGGAACAAACAAAACAGTTAGGGTATCCGTATTCGAAAAACTATCTACAGTTTATCTATAGGGAAACCGGATAATTTTGTTTTAAAGAGTCAAATAAGGATAACTCTGTTTTCATGACTCTGTACTACGGTTATTTGAATAAGAGAAGTTTATTATTTTAAACATTGGTTTGTTTAGTTTGTTTTATTTTTCTTGTTTTTGAGGAGGGGTTTTGATAACACAGGTTAATAAAATAAAATTATGATGGAAGCTTTTTAAACCATTCTATTGTTTCTATCTACTTGTAAATTATTTCGGCTTTATTTATTTATGATGATATGATAAATATTCGGCACTTTAGATACCTATGTTTCAATTTACCAGAAAAATCATCATCTTGGCTAGATTCTACGTTGTTTTTTATCTCAATAAAATAGGTACAAATAAAATTGTTTTCAATAAAACTTACAATATGTAGAAATAGAATATATTACAATATGTAGATCTATCAAATATTATGTTCAAGAGAACCAACTAAAGATGTTCGGCAAGTTAAGATTCATTTATTTTCCGTCGCTCAGTCAAAACCTTCACAAGCCATTACTTCATCTGAGCAAGTGTCTCTGTTCTACTTAAGTCCTTTTATAATGTTAAAAGATATTTACCCGACTTTTTTAAAGCGATATGAATCTAAAAAAATCCTCTACCAAATTAGAAAAATACAAAAAAAGATGTTCCAATTTCCATCTTTTTTCCTTATTCCCGAATCGTGTCTTGCTTATAATTAGGGCGTATAAAGGCACATTTAATCCGACTTAATGTCCGTAGTCAGGTGTAGTGACCCCTCCTTAAACAATTAGGGTCCAAACTGCTCAATTCTATTTCCATGGTTGAGGGGACAGTAGACACGTAGCTTAGATATTTGTAGCTAGACAATAGTTTAGGAAGAGAACCGAACAAAAATGTATAGAAACTGAAATTCGATGACGAATATTCCAGGAAACCGAAAGGACGAATGAAAGGAGAGAATTACGTTATCCGCTAAAAGGAGGTAGTGCGTTTTGCTTGCATATTCTCTTTTGCATACTCTCTTTTTCTAATGGAAGCGCTGTAGCGCTCTAATCGAATATAGAACTTGCACTAAACGTATCACTCGTATAATTTATTATTGCAGTACCTAAGTAAGTGCTATTATTTGTGGAGCATTTAAACATTTTACTTTTTTGGAGTAGTAGTGACGTCAAAAAAGCATGGCGACTAACGGACTGAAAGTAGTCGTTATCGTAGCGGGTAATATTCTTAAAGCTAGATCCCAAGCTGTGTTTGTTGCCTGACTCTTGACAGTAATGGTTGCGAAAAACGTATTATGAATCGCTTATTGTTCACGCCACTGTGAACAGTCACTGAACGCCCCGGTGCACCGTGAAGAGTCTCGGAACGCGACTCGACGGGCCCCGCCCTGCGCCTGCGACCTGAGAGCGCCATCTTGTTCCTTAACTTCATCAAGACATTAGTGGCAGTTCGGAGTGTAGCAAAAGCTAAACTAAACTAACTAAAATTAAAATTAACTTTTTATTTTCATCGCTATGAAAGGGACGGCAACATTTTTGGTTAGTTAAGTTTAGCTTTTGCGATACTCCGAATTGCCACTAATATCTACACGTCTAACTTTTTGCCCTACCTAATAAATAAACTGTAATCCTCAAGAAATACCATTAAAATCATAAACTGAAGAAGTTATGTTTCATTGAAGACACTTATCTTTTTAGTATTTTTCATTTTAGGTACCTACAATGATTGTACTTTAGTGTTCACTCGCATTCTTATATTATCACACATCGATCTTATTGAAACACGCCTTTTGGATATAGTTACTTGACTAAGCATCTTTTGTTTGAATAGTCAATCAGTTATTTTTTTTTAAATGTTTTATTTTTACAATTTTTTTATGTAGGTACCTACCCATTTTTTTTTGTTGATAAAATGTGAAATCTGTTTTTATTCTAAGTTTAATTATGTTCATCACAAATCTGTCTTGCTAAGTAGATATTTGTTATTTGCTTCGTGTTCTCTGTGTATTGTGTGTCAAATAAACGTTTTTCTTTCTTTCTTAATTAAAGACATAGCGTTTATTTTAGCACTGAAACGATGTGATCATCTGATATTTAAAGCTGTATTTGCGATAAAAATATTCCTAAAGGAAGTAACACTTTACTCAAAAATCACTACTAAGCTAATAACAAGCCGTAAACTTTTTATTATATTAAATGACTTAGCTGTTGTATTTAGGCTGTGGTTAAGGGGACGCAAGTACGCCATTTGCTTATCAAATATTTGCGCTTTTGAATGGCGTGATTAGGGAAATGCGATCGTTTTAATGTAAATAGGATTTGATTATGTATGTCTGAGTGTATTACAGTTTTGGGATTGCGGTCAGGCGGTATAAACTCTTTATTGAAAACGCTAACAATTGTTAAAAATAAAATTCATAATTCATAATTCATTTATTGCGAAATAAAAGAATTATAATAATTTGTTAACTATGTGTACTTTTTAAACATCTTTGTTTATTTCACTTTCAAAACTATCGTGAGTTGTATTAGACATTATAATAGCACACGGGAAACGACACGTGTGAGCCGCGACCGCGAGGAGTGACCACACTCATACCCAGCTGAAGATTCTCCGGAAGAATCGAAACATTGTCGGTATCTAAATCGACGATAATTTTAAATGAGTAGTTTCCCGTGTGATATTATAATTTATTTGTTTATAACGAATATTTTTCTATGAAATAAATGCAGTCCTTATCATCATCTCTCTATTTTTATTATCAGTAGGGTCGTCAAAACATAATTTGAAGGCGCCCTAAATGGCTGAACTAGTTCTATCAAATGTAGTTATTTAAAACGAAACGAAATTTTACGCATCGAAAGACTCGTTTAAAATTCTGTCCCAGCTAAAAAGTTGATAAGCCGAGGTATTAAGGCTTTAAAACTTTGCCAACAGAGTTGACCATTCATGCCAACTAATATCGTAACACGGAAATATATAATAATAGCGAAAAATTACTCTTGTAAAATAACGTCAATATAGATACCGACAATGTTACGATTCTTTTGGAGAATCTTCATCTGGGTGTGAGTGTGGTCACTTCTCGCGGTCGCGTCTGACACTGACTTAAAGTTTTCCTCACATTTTGAGATCACAAGTTACAGGATGCAAGCCCATCGCCGCTATTGGAAACCCTCACGACGTTTTCAAAGCTATTGTTAATAGGTACGCATCATACTAAACAAAAAATTTGATGACGCACGTTCATTTGAACCCACAAACATCGAAAGTTGAAGCACTTTCCTAGTATTCAAAAATATTTAAATTTCGGAGAATTTTAGTTTCTTGTTACCTGTAAAGAGTATGTATATTCAGTGTTCTGACTTGATTGTTACTAACTAATGTAGAATCAGTATTGTATTCTCCCTAGATTGTTACTAGCTAATGAGTACAATCAGTTATGTTATTCTCACTGGATTGGCTCATGATTAGAATAAGCTAATATTGAGTATACGGAATCCATTTTGTTATTACGAATCCTACACAAGCAAGGTCCATTTGACCATCTGACTGGAATTTGCCGCTAGCTGAGATAATTATCGCTGTTCAATGGTTACATTAATGTGGGCGCTTCCAGATCCGGTTTGATGGAACTGACGGGTCGACTGATTTGTACTGGCCCTGTAGCCATATTACAAACGCTTTGTATTGATTCTCTTGCTATTATATCCAATCCTATGATTAGACAACACTCGTGGTGCTCGTGTCGAAGCTTAAAAAATACATTTATAAATTAATCATTGCCTCCAGGCAAGAGCTAGTTACTCAGCAATTTTGTGATTTACAATATCTTTTGTAGGGTATTAAAAATAACCCACAATTTAGTGGTTTTTTCGTACCAATACGAGAGCAAATCTAATAAACAAGCTATACTGTTATAGCGTGTTTATTATATGGGGGCACACAACAGACCGCAGGAATCAACCGTCGGTAATAGGTTTATCTTTCTGCTAGGGGTGCTTCTGAAAACTGTTGGCGATTTATTGATTGGCATCTGTCTTATTCTTGTGTTTCGTTTTCATTTGATTTCCAGCTGAGAATGAAATGATATAGAAAGCAAGAAAGAGAAATCGTTTATTTTGGTCGGACCTCAAGGATCACTTCAGTTTCGTCTTACATGCTAGGTGACTCTAATGCCTGTTCCAACGCGATTCCCTACCTACACCTATATTGATCACGCCTGTAACCCCAGGGTGCAGTACATATTCTTTTCAGATGTTTTATGCATTTTTAGAACCTATAATGATATTCTAATTAACACACGGAAAATTACTCACGTAATAATATCGTCGATTTAGGTAGGTACCGATAATGTTATGTTGATACATCCTGATTTTTTTTATCTGGGTATGAGTATGGTCACTCCACGCGGTCGCTTCTCACTCTGAAGATATCCAAGAGGATATTCAAAGGTATGTCTAAATACATATTTGGTGTCTAATCTAATCTAAATAGCCCACTAAGCTGGGCAAAGGCCTCCCCTCCCTTTTTCCATTCGCCTCGGTGTAGGGCTTCTGTCAGCCAGCTGGTGGAGTATTCGTCGAGTTCGTCCCGCCATCTCCGCTTGGGCCGACCACGAGGCCGTTTAATGCCTTGTGGGACCTACTCAGTGGTGATTTTAGCCCACAATTCTTCCGGCATATTTGGTGTACTATACATAATTATAATAACAGTTAAAAGTAAAGGTAAACCCTTATTCATAATGGACTAGTAAAAGTCCCCTAGAGTTCAACCTTTTGCCAAATCTCTTTTATTTTTCTTGACATATTATTATGAGTGACGAGAAAAAACTTTACCTAAAGTCTTAAATTGACAGTCAAATATGATTAATTGGTCTTTACAAATTGCCTATAACAATTTTAATTTCTAAACAGTTAATTCGTTCGTTTGCCCCAAGCAATGAAGGTGCCAGTTATCGTTACAGAATAACGATTTACAATTGTAACGATTACGATTATCCGTTACATATTACAATGTAATAACGGCGTAATAACAATGTTATTACATGTTGGAATTGCTGTCGTTTATGTTATAGACGTTGTAAAGCGATTTTTGTCAATGGTTTTTATTAGCAATCTTATATGAGATTAAGCTTAGGCTTAAAAGGAAAGTTGATACGATGTTATTTTAGATTTTAAGTATTTTTTGTACAAAAACGGGGTTTCTTTTCGGAATTATAGAAATGCACTTCGAGCGTAAAGGATTGATTGATTTTGAAAAAAAAAGGATTGATGGATTTGATTGATGATTGTTCTCTTTTTACGAAATTGAAATCTGTTCATAAAAATATATTTATTTTTCCACTAAACTTGTTCTTTTCATTTTGCATTTCTTGGTACGGACACAGATAAAAAGTAGCCCTTGTATTATTTAAAGTCATACACTAATGTATATTTCAAGTTTCAGCCAAATTCGTTCAGTAGTATTCGCGTGAAAGTGTCTACTGATCTCTGGGTATTCTGTACAGTCATGATCATTTTACATTTAATTTTTTATTTCGTAATCAATTCTTTCCCTGGTGTAGGGAGTCGCGTTGGAACAGGCATTAGAATCACCTAGCATTTAAGACGAAACTGAAGTGATCCTTGAAGTCCTACCACAATAAATGACTTTTCTTTCTTTCTTTCAATAATATCTCGACCTCGATAGTCTTCTAAATATTTCTTTTTTATTGTACGTAAATAAATTATTATTATTATATTTATTTGTACTCGTTCGTTCGTTCGTATGAGCAAGTGGCCAACTCTGGTGACGGAGTTTTTAGGCCGCCTAAAGGCCTCCGTCATGGCTTAACGACTTTAAAAGCCGGGACCAACAATTTAACGTGCCCTCCGAAGCACGGAAGCGCTCAGATGAAAATGCCACTTGCGGTCACCCATCCAAGTAGTGACCGCTCAGAACGTTGCTTAACTTCTTTTATTTGTACTAGAACTATTTGATTAAGTAAATGCTTGATTAGCCTCTAAATAATCTAATAAATTATTCTTACACGATATTATAATCTACGTAGTCGTTGGCTACTAAAAGGATACTTGGAAAGACAAATATTTGCTTAGGGCTGGCCGGGATTATCTCCCTTAGAGTTAGTTTAGATGTTCTTATCGCTGGACCTTTGAGGGGTTTGAAATTCGTTGAATTTGTGCTAATTCCCTAGCAACTTGTCTCTCTGATTAGAAAAGGGATTTTTATTTTGGGTATTGTATAGTAGCTGCGCCCCGCGGTGTTACCCGCGGTTAATAGTTCCCGTTCCGTTGGGAATACCGGGATCTATAGTGGCCTATTTTTTAATCCAGGGTATAAATACTAATTATAGTACTAAATTTCATTCAAATCTGTCAATTCAAACGAAAAATCATACTAAAAATTTATGACTTCGACGAGATTCGAACCCGCGTGATACAAGCGATCACCTTTTAGCTGGGTTGCCATTGACTCGGCCACTAAGCCTATGACGCCGAAGACTAAACTATCAGTAAGACGATATTTCTTTTAAAGCACTGATTGTTTCATTTTCTTTCATTTTGAACAGATTACGTCAAGCCTTAAAACGTTATTTAAGCTAATAACAGAAAACTTTATTCAAGTCATCAAAATCGAGTCTAATTTGAATTGAACGTCGGAAAGCCTGACCCCAACGTTTCGTTATGTTTAACGGCGCACAGTAAACACGTTTTAACGGCCGTTAGCGCACTTTTCATGTTTTATTGTCAACCATTGTTAAGAAAATTCGCTTTACGATCGGTAAACCTTGCCGTTTCATTTCATATAAATAAATTACTGCTTTTGAATATTTTGTTGTTTAAAAATTTTCTTAAAGTCCCGTTGTTTTCTTGAGTAATAAAACTTGACATTTCAGAGCACTTTAGAAAATGCATAAACGGTCTCACTGGAGAAACTATTAAGTTTATTATTCGGTGAAGATATATCTCCTTAAGAAATTTACTTAAAATTCGACCGCAATCTAATAAATTGTAGCTAAAAAGATCTAATAATAATAACTTATTCCAACCCTTACTTCAAAATGAACCGCATTTTAAAATGATGACAATAAAGTAAATTTAGTGCTAAGCGCTACGTAATTACGTAGCACCATTCAGCTACGAATTATTTCGTAGGCATGCTACGCTTCGCTTGCTAGCAATTGTTGAGCTATCGCTGGCATGTCACATTGGAATACTAGAAAATAGAAGAGACATTTACAATGTGAATTAAACAGTCACAAATAGTTGATAGGTTATCATATATTTACGGTTATATACATATATCATATATTTACGGTTATATACATATATTTACGGGTATTTATCGCTATTTACCTTTATTTAATTTCTCTGTCTGCCCGCGACCACGGCTGGTGCAATTCAGTCGAAACGTCGGGATAAAATTAAAATTAAATAAAGGTAAATAGCGATAAATACCCGTAAATATATGTTTAACCATGTGTTCTGATCGCGAAAGTTTAAAAAAGACTAGTTGATAGGTTGTTCAGATTTATATTAAAGAGAATGTATCTAATGATATGTTTTATACCAATATACATAGATTTGGTGCGATAAGCATTTTCTAAGAACAAAACAAATTAATCTTTAGTACACAATTCAATAGCATTTGTCTATTAAAATTTTTGAAGGAAAATAAAAATGCATGGAGAAATTTATAATAATTTTAATCTCAAAAACTATTGACATTGATCAAAAGTGAATTCAAAATGTATTCTTTGGAAAACCATTTTACATGTGTTATTTGAGTAGTTGAATACATATACGATGATTTATATAGAGAAATTCAGAGATGCTTTAAACACATAAAAAATCTAACTATTACAGGATTTTAAAATCCAAAAGATTATTTTGTAATAGTACAAACGAATGGTTAGTTCAACTTTGTATTTAATTCTCAGAGTATTTTTTAGCCAAAACCATTTAAGTAGTACTATTATTAGAGACAGCCAGTAACAGGCCGTAAGCCCAGAGTATTTTTATTTCAAAGCTTAAGACGCGTCTACATAGGATTTCTTAAATATTAATAGACATTTGTATGAGAAAATTTTATCGCAAGACAAAGCAATTTAGAATCGAAAGTTGTGAAACATTTTTTAATCAAAACTTTATTTATAGATTTGCAAAAAATATAGACCAAATTAAACCAAACTAAACCAAATAGAGAATATTCAAAAACATGTTTCATTAATAAATAAGCTTTATAAACATCTAAGAATAGTTTATTTTGTTACTGAAGGTAATAAGCAATTTACCTGCGATTTTTTTTTTATTATCATTGTATTTTTAACAGCTGTGTTAAAAATCCAGTGTGGAAGCACCTTTAGGCATATTTAAATAGAAGCAAATGGACTTAAAAAGACGTGTACAAATGTTTTCGTCTGAGTAAGGATTTAGTAAGTTCTTACTGTCACTGTCAGATGATTTATTAATGTTGAATATTTTTATGAGAGACATCTAGGATTCTGAAAGACAATAGCTTTAAATTACGGCATTTTTATTATGTTTATTATTCATTTGGAAACTCCAAGGTTTTTTGTTGAGTGTTTATATTAAGTGTTAATATTTTTGTTTTTGATGTTAGTGTCAGTGTAGAGTGCGAAGATGTATCGACTTTTGGTCTGAGGTTGTGGTTGAAGTTGAGGTTGTGAATATAATTTCTACAGTTAAAAAGTGCAAAACTTATAACAAAGCTATGAAAGAAAAACTGTGTACTTAATAAAAAAAACTGTAACCAGCTATTAATAAATTCAGGCAGATTCCAAATATTCACTTTCTCGATGCGCTTCCGTGCTTCGGAGCGCTCGTTATATTATTTCGGCCCCTGCTTTTAAAGTTAGTTATAACGGAGACTATTAGGCGGCCTAAAAACTCCATCAAAGATGGCCACTTGCTAATACGAACTTACTTACTCTCTCGATTATATTTCTTATCTATTTAATTATTGATGATGATCTCTAAAAATCATATTATACGTGTATGGATGGGTATTTATCTTAGTTACCTTTATTTCAATTATTTTGTCCCGACGCGTCGTTTCTACTTCTACAAAAAAATGTATCTATGTAGTATATCAGTCATCTGGTTACCATAACACAATCATTAAGTTGCTTAGCTTGGGACTAGATGACGCCGTGTGGAATGTCCAAGGATATTTATTTATTTAACCGTAGTCGCGGGCAGATTGGTTAAAATATAAAAAATGATCTACTTACATCTACATCTATGCCCGGCTGCGCGAAGATCCTTGTGAAAGGGAACTCTTTGGGCAGATAGCTGAAGAACTCCTGCCGGCCGCGGTACCACTTCACACTGTATAAAGTCTCGTTGCCTTCTAAAGTCCATTTGCAGCCAAGCAGCACTGTATCACCCAGCTTTACAGCTGACGGCGCTATTAGCTGCACCTCACGGAGAGCTATTGTATCTGAAACAAAAATAAATAATAATTAGCACTATTCGACGACCTCTGTGGCTCAGAGGGCGAAAGCCCGCCTGAGACGCAAAGGTTGCGGGTTCGATCCCCGCTGCGGGACAAATGTTTGCATGATCTGCAAATATTTGTTTCGTGTCTGGGTGTTTTCTATGTATAATATGTATGTATTTACAATAAAAAATGTATCTATGTAGTTTATCAGTCATCTGGTTAACATAACACAAGCATTAAATTGCTTAGCTTGGGACTAGATGACGCTGTGTGGAATGTCCAAGGATATTTATTTATTTTATTTATTTTATTATCCGTCTGTGTCTTTGAAGGTGAGACTATTATTGATGAAATCTGTTGTGCAAACACAAACTCAAATTGTATTTATTCAGTACGATTTTTTATAGACCACTTGCGTTGGGACACCCTATATAGCTGAGTTAATCGGGATTATTTTACATGATTCAACCTATTATAAGTATTTCATATAAGTAAGAGAGACAGAGACTAACAAACGGTTACTCTATTACTTCACGTCTCACAATCATAATTTTTTTTTTCATTCTAAGAGGTGAATAATTTTTATTTTATAATTTAGAAAGTTTTAGTTATGGATATTTAAGAGTTAATTTATAAAACAAAAGTCAGTCTCGAAACCAACAAAACGCATTTCCTCTCGTCAAACATTTTAACAAAATAATAATAAAATTGTTTTCCCGCAAAAGCTCCTTTGATGTTCCCGCTGTTTCATATCAAGATGTTTCTAAAACATCTATTTGGATTATTCTTTTTTGGAATTATTTTCATAACGGATGTGTGGTGGGTGTTGGGTTTTTATTAAATAATTAAACCCATCTTAAATCTTTTAAATACAATTGAAAAAGATTACGAGTTTTTATTAAATTCAAAGAGGACGAAAACAAGAAAGAATGGGCGATATCACTCCAAAAATATAATAAAAAAATAACCTTTTACTCAAAGAAATGGGTTGACAAAATATTACGACAAAAATTTTTTCGTATGTACGTATCGAAATATCTAAAATCATTTTCCTCTTTCTGACGCATTTCAATAAAAACAAAGACTTCATAAGATACTAGTTGCGCCCCGCGGTGTT
Organism: Xanthorhoe designata; assembly: GCA_963582015.1. Taxonomy (NCBI): domain Eukaryota; kingdom Metazoa; phylum Arthropoda; class Insecta; order Lepidoptera; family Geometridae; genus Xanthorhoe; species Xanthorhoe designata. The sequence goes on along the minus strand of OY757034.1, from coordinate 12,176,371 downwards.
ACCCGTTCGCGTGGGAATACTGAGATTAAAAGTAGCCTATTATTTAATCCAGGGTATAACCAATACTGGTACCAAATTGCATTCAAATCCGTCCAGCCGTTTGAGCGCGAAAGAGTAACAATTAAACATAACATTGAAATCATTGTTCTCAAGTAAGTGACATTTATCTTTGTCTTTTTAAGAATAAATTATATTAAACCTTAAACCTTTTATAATGTTAGTAGGATATCTGCAGGTGAAACAAACATTCGTACCGCAATAAGCTTGTTCTGAACACATTTAGCTAACAAGCTCTAATCATGTGCACAGTATAATTATAAATAAATCACGTCTCTCGTAATTGCATTAGTACGTCCGTGTAACGTAATTGTTGAGGTTCCGTATCTGTCGCGTCGGGTCGTGGGGTGCGGTGCGAGTGTAAGCGATATCCTATATTATCCCACTGCTGAGCAAAGGTCTCCCCCAATGGTTTCCATCTTTCTCGGTCTTTTGCTATGTCCCACCAACCCTCCTGAAAGGTGTCAAGGTCATATGTGATTGAAATATTAGATGTGAAGAAACTAGATAGGATTGGTGATAGAGTTTTTAAGGCTTCATACAGACAAATTTAATTTTATTTAGGAAGAGTAGCGACAACTGTTTGGTGGCCACTAACTGTAATTTCGCTACTTCTAAACTATACAAAATAAAACTATTACAGAGGTATTAAAAAAAAGCTTATGATAGGTTTCACAAACGGAACATTCAGTCTTTTAAAATTCTTTTGTTGAACGTAATAACAAAAAAAAATAGGCGGCGGCGCTAGTTTGACGCATACAGACACCTTAAATGTACAAGTCATAAGGATTTTTTTTTATTTTGAATAAAAAATCAAATACACTACAAAATAATACTGTAACTAGATAGTTGCTCAAGATTAATACATACGATATTAAAAACCCTTCATTATTTGAAGCTACATCCTACTAATAATAATAAGCGAAAGTTTGAATGTATGTATGTTTATTACTCTTTCACATAAAAACTACTAAACGGATTTGATTGAAACGTGTAACATACATATTGTATGACCTGGAATAAAACATAAAACATCCGCGCCAGTACAACGATAACGAAGCCGCGGGCAGAAGCTTGTTTCTCATGCGTTAATTATTATTGCATAAGATACATTTAAAAACAAAAATATTTTAAAATGATAAACATCGATAGAACCTATATTTAACCCGTGAAATTTATCGAAGACCTAGGCGAACATATTTGGACCAAATTGGTGACATTTTGGAGAAAGGCCAGGTCCGAAGTACCCTAAACCGGAGAGCGTGTATGAAGAATGTAATGAGAGTGAATGAGGCGAAAGAAGTGTGTCAGGATCGTAGCAAGTGGAGATCCGTGGTCTCTGCCTACCCCCATGGGAAAGAGGCGTGATTTTATGTATGTATGTATGTATGTAAATTTATCGCTGTAAGTATGTATCTTCCCTAACTCCGATACACATGCCGCGTGGCCACAGGTTGTATAACAGTCGCTCGGTCTGCCCAAAGGGAAAAGAAAATGTAACTTTTCACCAAATGTTTTTGTTACTCCGCAAAATTGTTTTAAGACTGTACACATTATTGTAAAAGTATACCTACAATTTTGTTTCATAATTTGTCTAATAAAGTACGACCAACGTTAATGTTATTTGTGATATTTGAAATTAAATTAAATTCATGAAAATCATCAATTAATAATTCATTGAATGAACACAAAAAATAATTAATTTCAATTAAATGAAATATGACTGTATTCCCAAGGTGCGGATATATATTGATAAATAATGAAAATTCACTCACTCTGTTAATTTTTTAACTGAAGAACCATCAATTTTGACAAGATAATTATCTCAAAATGATAATAAACAAAGTTTTCCTGTATCTTCTAAGATTTATTATTTCTCCATATTTTCGAAGTAAATAAATACACTGAATAAGTATAAAGCACAAGACTTACAACAAATGCTGCAACAATATAGGTCGCACCACGTAAAAAGAGCGCTGGCTGTCAAACTGCGCAGTGGTCGATCATTGGTGGAGAGGTAACGCGGCGCACTTCATATCATTGATTTAGCGAGCGCTATTGGTTCGTCAGCGAGTGAACACAGGCGCAAACGTACCCCCACTACTTTCTCTCAGCGCTCTTTTTATAGGTCGCGCCACGTAAAAAGAGCGCTGGCTGACAAGCTGCGCAGTAGTCGATTTTTAGGTCCGATTGGTGGTGTGGACTGCGGCGCGGGGTGAAGGGGTAACGCAGCGCACTTCATACCATTGATTCGGCGCGTGCTATTGGTTCGTCAGCAGTCCTTAGCTTCCCGCGCTGTCACTGCGTCAAATTCGTTCGCAAAATATCATCGCGTACTACAAAAATTTTCGATTACGAAATGGTTTTACAAAGGCACGTTAGAAAAATTATTTATGACGTAGGTACATTGTTTTATGAAGAGAGAGGCTGCTAAAAATGCTGTTGATGATTTAAAACAATGTATCAACAATATCTTTATTTTGTAGGTAGGTACAATTACTTAATTAAATTAAACAATTAACACTGTCTTAAACATGTTTTTAATAATACCTAATTCCAATAATGATAATAATCTAAGTAAGTAATTTATTATTTTTATTCATGAAAGACAGTGACACAAAAGTTGAAATGAGTAGTAATGACCTAGTTACTAGGTCATTACTACACTCGCGCACGAAAGTACTAGGTCCTAGTACTTTCGTGCGCGAGTGTAGCCATGCGCAAACATACCCCCTCCACTTTTTTCCAGCACTCTTTTTACGTGGCGCGGACTATACGTGGCGCGAACTATACAAAATCTTTCATAAATTGGTCTTGAATTGCTCAACTAATGTTGGCAACTACATCTTCTAATAATTGGTATCGTATCGATACGAGGAGCCTATTTAGGTAATGGACGAGGGCAGTCGTTCTCAATTTTATTACTTGCACTTTATTTGAAATATTAGAAATAGATTAAATTCTCCAATTCAATTTTATTAAATTGTTACCTGTTCAAATAACTATCCAATTTCGTTATTACATAAGAGGATACATTTTATGTACATACAAAAATATGTTTAAACTAATTTGAAATAAAAAAAAGTATTACAAGAAAGGGCTCTCTTGTACAATTGTGTTAGATTTATGTTAACATGAGTTATAAAAAAAAATATACGGATTAAACCCCTTATACTTATTTCATTAGTTATTTATATTATTCTCTTGTATTTGTTTATTTAGAAAAAGTCATTATCATCTATTATATTGACATTGTACATTATAAACTGTCGGTCCCGCCTTTTAAAGTCGTTAAACCATGACGAAGGCCTTTAGGCGGCCTGAAAACACCGTCACCAGAGTTGGCCACTTGCTCATACGAACGAACGAACGAACGAACATTATACATAAGCCTATGTGAGAGAAATAAGTAGACACATTTATAAATTTTTTTACACTAACTAACCGCACATGTTAAATTGAACGTCGGCTTAGTTATGTTGGTAATAGGGCAAGATCATCACAATTTGAATCGTCAAGAAGGTACCCTCTTTCAAGTGATATGGTGTCTTTTTCATTAAGTAGGTAGTGTAGGTAATTGGATCGTAACTTTCTGAACCCGTTCCACACATAAGAAGCATCCAGTTTCAATATGCTCTTCACCCAAATACGAGAGATATTTAACGCGCCCTTACAAAGAGGTCGTTCAAGGAAATATGTATGACATGTGTAGGAATGAAAGGAATGGGATTTTGTACTTATTTTTTTTTAATTTAATAACTATGAATTTCATATTTAGATTTTTTGTCTTGTTGGTAAAAGGGACGCCGGGCAAATACATCTAAATCTAATATAAATCTTAATATTTTTGCAAAGCTTCGCAATTAATTTTCCCCAAGCAAAATAAACAAAGAAAATAATACCATATCGGAAATAAATTAATACCAGCTGCTGTCCCACCCGTTTCTTACTAACTGTTATATAATCAACACCACGGGTGTGTTTTTGTACAAACTGTGGTTCTATTCTGTGGCCCGGGTTCGTTTCTCCCATAGAAACTATACAAGCGCTGTGACTGGGGTACGTATAATACAGCCGTTAACCACAAGATATTACTTGGCTTCTGCTAGTCACTGCTTCATAATTGGACCCCGTATACATAAACATGACGAAGGAAAGGTTATTGTTGGGTATAAACTTGGTGACATTTGCCACGTTTGATTTGGGTGAAATTTATAGTTGCTCTAGCTGTCAGTGACACGCACGGTACCTATTTCTGTGCAGTTCTTTCCGCGTTTTATAGCAACTTCTCGTACAACTCAACTAGTAATACTACTAAGTATTGGGGAAGGTTGCGGATTCGATTGCCGCTGCGAGGCAATTTGAATAGCCAGATCGACACCAGACGACCCATCTTGGATCGACGATCGCGCGAACAGCGATCCAGCATTGTGGAGCATCAATTAGCCAATCGCAAGTCGATATTTGTGGTTGGGATCGCGCGAGGCACGTCCAGTCGTCAACCAACACAAGTGTTTGTTTTTATTAAATACAACTGTATGTAAAATACTGCTATTATATTGTATCTAAAGAGCAACATTTTCTTAACTAAATCATTTTATGAATTCTCATTAAAACAATGACAAAATTTAGAATTAAGAATGACATCCTGGAGAAATTGTATTTTGTTTTCCGCCTTATTTTGCCCTCATTTTATCTTCCGCGATATTGATTAGTTTTTCTACGAAAACATATTTATTTTCACCTCACGTCCAACCTGCATACAAACTATTTATACAACAAACTCAACAACTCATAAATAACTAACAGTATTCAACCCTTACTGGCTTAATAGTAGACAACCCACAGGCAATCAGCTGGAAGGGCCTTAATTAACCCAATCGGTCGGATCAGGGAAAACAATGTACCGACCAGATTGGTTCGAAATTGACTGAGAATTGCTAGAAATGGCTGCGGAGGACTAATAGGGAAACCTATTTAGTTTTGCCTTTGAGTTTGTTGAAATATATAATGAATGGGATTGATTGGTCCCTTTCAAATCACATGAGTGCTTGAAGTAATTTGTTTGGCTATTGATGTCAGTTGAGGTATAGAGCACATTATCAGCTTTGATAACAGCGAATGGATGTGATAAACAAAAGCGCTATTCTAGATGATCTTATTTGTAATAAATATTGTAGAGTATTTACACTTGTATGTATACGTACTTTTACAAAATACATAAGAAGAATTAGCTATCTAATAAATCTTCATAGACTTTTTGAATGTTTTAATATCAACTTATGCGTATATCACAGAAAAACAACTAACCTTTACTTATAGCTGACATTCAAAAATACGAGCAAAGTGCATCTCACACTACGCAGATGCGGTAAGGTATCTGTATCTGAGTGCGTATCTGTGAATATCGCTCTCTATACTAAGCTCTAGGAGCAATACACACTACGCAGATAACTTTTATCTTATATAAGTCAAGCATCTGTATGCACCGCATATACTCAGATGATATACGTGTAAACAAATTTATCGGAACCAATGCAACAGATTTTTAACGATCCGCACTAAAACACAAGTGACAGTTTGAAGGATTCCGCGTATATGTATCATTTCGTATAATTATTATCGTATCTGTGAAGTGTATGATACTTTCAGATCAGATAAGATTTTATACGCATATAAAATATTACCGTATCAGCGTAGTGTGTGATACGCTTTACCAAACCATCTGCCACTAAAAAACAAAAAAATGTTCTTTCCACTGTCTTTCGCAAATCATCTACACAACGAAAAGTTGTGTTTATAATTATAATTAATCACAAAACGCGTAGTTGAAAGAAAACCGCGCGTTTTGTTTGAGCTAGCAAAACCGCGTTTGTACCTGCAAAGTGAAAATACTGAGCACTCCCTGAAATGTCTATTGTCAGTCTACAACGCTTTGTAAACAACTCTACTTTCCCTCTAAAACCAAATTGTTTTCGAGCACCAACCACATGCGGTCTAACATATTCAATTTGCATTTTAAAACTCCAGCTAGGGAACGATGACATTCAGGCCGGCCTAAAAAACCACTATATTTGCACCTCTCAAAAATGTATTGCCGACCTTGTTGGCTTGCATTCCACAAACAGGTCGATGGGGCAAACAGGTCACACTTAACTGGACGATATCAAAGGGATTTTTTTTGCTGGCGTTTATCGTACCAAATGGGACATAGTTATCACTGGACTTCGGGATTACTACGAATAAACGAGAAAATACAATGCCACCAAAACACTTCAGATAAAAGTTGAATTGATAGAATGGTGAAAAAAAAATGAATTGAATAGTGGAATTGATAATTGTTTTATATATTTTTATTAAAACAATCAACACTTAAAAACCGCCAAGAGTGGCGTGATAGAGAGGAGGCCTTTACTCAGCAGTGGGTGTTACCGGCTGATTAGATAGATAGATAGAAATCAACACTTAAAGATAGTTTAATAACATATTTAAGTATCTATGTAGTTTATCAGTCATCTTGTTACCATAACACAAGCATTTAATTGCTTAGCTTGGGACTAGATGACGCCGTGTGGAATGTCTAAGGATATTTATTTATTTCTCAATGTGTTCGAAATGTTAGGCTCTGCGTAAGTAGTGGGTATTTTTTTATGAAATTACTATTAATAATTATTGTGAAACATTTTTGAGAAAAATATGGCTGATTACCTGTCTGTTTCTCTATCTGAATGTCTTAGAATATAATGAGTCAGTATTGAAGTAGGTATATTACCTACATCTATCAGTAATTCATAGCCGGTTTCTTGAACACAGATCATCTAGAAATTAAACTAATCAAAATTATCTAATCACGTGATAGTGCCGAATTTGTTTTTATTTTGACACTTTGTCACGTGATTTAACCATTGATTAATTCATTTTGGAGATTATTTGCGTTTCAGAAACTGGCTGTTAGTTCAATATTTTATCTAATATCATAGTATTTAAATCTTTTCTATTTGACATACCGCTGTAAATCAGATTTTTTTCCCTTATCGTATTTACATCTTTGTGAACACTCAATCCACAACTTATAATGCACTCAGTGAATGTAGTTTATAACTAGGTTATATTTCTCAGAAACTAAGTAAGGTGTGTGAGGGGTCCATTACAAAGGTAAGGTACACCCACTAGGTTTCAATTATTTTCGGTAGCAGGGCAACCATTCGGAACCCCTTTTCTGGTATGCCGCAATGGTTTTCATATTGGAATAGGGAATGCAGTTTTTGGTATTCAGAAAAAGCGATCGCTATGGGAATATTTTTCGCGTTTTGATAGCCATCGTATAAATCAACGTTTTTATGTGTTTTTTTGTCGCTGTATTCAACCGATTAGAATATCGGTTTTTGTAACCTTTTTTTGTTAGAAGTGGTATCAGCTATCAAAATAGATTGTGTAATATTTTACTCTATATAAATCTCTATCTCTATAATAAAATTAGACCAAACATTTGAATAAAAAATACTCAAATGCTTGGTATAGTTTTATTATTTTATGAATAAAAAAAATCTTTACACAATTATTTGTTGATTTTTGTTATGTAACATCCATATTTACAAATAAATAAATATTAAGACTCTGTTTTCAATGTCAAAAGAACATATTTTTACGAAATGCCTATGAAAGTAAATTCGAAAGGTAGGTACCTACTAAAAAAAATGCTATTAAGAAATAGCCGGGTGCAGCTATTTCTTAATAAGTTTAAAATGAATGTTTAAAATCAAAGGTAGTAAAATAAAATTCACTTTCCATTATCACAGTCACAAGTTAAGCTAAATTGATATGCACACCTTACCGAAGTACAAAATAGACCACTGTCCTGTCTACGCATAAATCCATTCCAAAAAATTGATGAAACCAACATAAAATCTAGCAACCTACATTTTCAATCTCCAAAACGGACGCAAAATGTTACAAAAATGACACAAATAACCATGTCCACGCATAAACCAAGGACCGGAAAACAAAATCAACCCAATTTGTATCGTATGGCCTCGAGTGCTCTCTTAACATTCCACTTGAAGTTAGACCTACCGCATTCTTGTTGGTACCTGTCCATAGCTATGTTAGACAGTTGGTTCATTACACTAGCAATATGATTAAGGCATCTTATGATTGAAAATTTCTCTTAATAGTTAAATATAATACACTTTAAAAGAACCTCAATTTCTATTAAAAAAACATTTTTGAATTTAGACTTAATGATCTAATTTTAAAAATGTAATTGATATTTTTTCCGAGTCTGGGTTTGTCTATCTTACGTACGACTACGTATTTACAAAAAATATGTATAAGTAGTTTGTCAGTCATCTGCCCCCTGATTGTGTAACTTATCCCGGATTGTATCCAAGTTGTATCAAAGCAAAAATCACAGTAAATCGCGAAAATAACTGTCAAATACAGCAGTAAGTAAGTAAGATACTTACCAATTTACTTAATCAGCGTTAAATCTGATCTTATTTTCGCGATTTACTGTGATTTTTGCTTTGATACAACTTTGATACAATCCGAGACAAGTTACACAATCCAGGAGCTGGTTCATAACATAAAGCATTCAATAGCTTGGGACTAGATGACGTTGTGTAATATGTCCAAGGATATTTATTTATTTGACTTCTGGACGTAGTAATTACCAGACATCAAAATTGAAGTGGACAAACTATATCTACAGAGCTGCCACAGCTTGGCCACTACAAACTAAATTACCATTACCAACAGGACTGCTTTGAACCGGGAATAACTATACTCTGGTAGGATAATCTGCTCTGAAGGTTTCAAAACCATGCGTTTATGTGAAAACGTGACAATCTTTCCTTTCATTTCGTTAATAAATATGGGGCAGATTTCGTTCAATAGGGATATCAATGTTTACTTACAGGCTGAAGTCTATACTAATTAAGATCCAAACGTACAAGGTACAAGAGTTAGCAGCAGGTAGATAAAACCATCGACTTTTTAATTATATTTTCACATTATAAAAACTTGAATATAATATTAGAATAACAGTCTATAAACGAATCTCAATAAGTATACACATACAAAGAAAAATACCTTAATAGCATAATATAAATGGGATGAATACCTACCTCGATACTACAAGCACCATTTGTTTCCAGACGAATCGTTTCATAAGTGGCGATGGCGGTACTTAGTTCAATACACAAAATGTATTCACTTTCGAAGTGAGCCTGCGTAGTTCATGCAACATTCAAGTATCGAAACATAGATTTTCCTAAAAACATGCACCGTCATTTGAAGTAGTTGTCTAATTCACTTTCAAAACTATCGTGAGTTGTACTGTGGGTATACTAGACATTATAATAATACACGGGAATTAACTCGTGGCGAAGCTTGCTAAGACGTTCTTGATAGATCATCGAAGTTAAGCAACGTTCTCAGCGGTCACAACTTGGATGGGTGACCGCAAGTGGCATTATCAGCTGAGCGCTTCCGTGCTTCGGAGGGTACGTTAAATTGTCAGTCCCGGCTTTTAAAGTCGTTAAGCCATGACGGAGGCCTTTAGGCGGCCTAAAAACTCCGTCAACAGAGTTGGCCACTTGCTCATACGAACGAGAAATTAGCACTTTAAAATATCGACAATTAACACACGATCAAGGTTTAGATTCACCCCCCCCCATGAACTTTGCTAGCTACCTGAATAAAAAGTAGCCTATCTGACATTCCAGGTCATCTAACTATCAATATATATATTCCAAGTTTAAGCCAAATCCCTTACGTAGTTTTCTTGGGATAGCCAGAATAGGGTACTTCAGATATATGAGAGCACACCAACAAACCAGTGGCGTGGAAGGCTATTTAAAAAAAACTCAGGCCTTTACATCTTTACTAGATGAATTATACAGAGTCAGCAGGCAATCTTTGCCTACACTTAACTCCGACACTGTAGTGCCTGGGACTTTGTTGAGATGGAATGGGCTTGCCCAGCACCTAAACCATCCTCTCAGCTTAGCCGGCCATATCCACAGGAAAGACAATGGTCAATACGTGTGGGGCTGACTAGCCGCGGGTTTCCTCACGATGTTTTCTTCACCGTTTAAAGCTCGTTCGGAAGGCTATTTATGACAATAACATTCACCTGCATTAAACGTCCGTCAACTCGACGACCCCAACCTAAAGTACAGTGTAACAAGGGTTTACTTGTACCATGTTCTCCTCATATTTTTCTTGCCTAATCCATATTTATTCGGGCGACCCTTGAAAGAACGGCTGCTGGTTCGCGATAAGACGCTTGCCTTATAATAATGCTGTTAATATTTTTTGGCGAAACTTGATCGACCGGAGTTTTGCCAAGTTTGAGCACTTTTGTTGTGAGTTTTTACGATACTACTTACTATCAGAAGTTGTGGATAACTACTCGGTATTGGGGAGAGAAGTAATCCACTTTTATAGGTAAAACTATTATGAAATAGATTGGTTCGAATGATAGCTCCGGCTATTTAGGGCGACCGTACGACCTTACATTGAATTGGGTGATAGCTGGTGACCCAAGATGTAATATTTTTTTTGTAAAGTCGGTAAAAGATCTTGTTTGAGCCCCTTTTTGTTTTTTTTTATCTAAGTCCACATACTTTATATAAACTAAAAAAATAAACTATGATTAGAACGCGTATGTTGTGTATAATACACAACATACGCGTTCTAATCATAGTTTATTTAACTAGAGTTTATATAAAGTATGTGGACTTAGATAAAAAAAAACAAAAAGGGGCTCAAACAACAAAAGTAATGCCAATAATTGGCATTACTTTAATATTATAAGTATAAGGTAATGCTTTTCACTTTATTTTCACTTAGGTTATCATTTCACTTTCAAAGCTATCGTGAGTTGTATTAAGGTGGGTACTGACCAACGTTACGAGGTGTAATGTAACATTCGCATCGAGCGTGTTACGCATCGAGTTACTCGAGTTACTCGCTGGTTTCCCCGTAACACGACGTACCTACTGACTGTACGAATGCTCGCGGTGTAACACGTTACATTACGCGCCGTAACGCCGGTCAGTACCCACCTTTGACATTATACTAGCACATGGGAAATTACACACGTAAAATTATCGTCAATTTAATACCGACAATGTTTTGATTCTTCCGGAGAATCTTCATCTGGGTATGAGTGTGGTCACTCCTCGCGGTCGCGTCTCACACTAATCGACTATAATTTTACGTGAGTAATTTCCCGTGTGCTATTATAATGTCTAGGTTATCATTATTCACTTTCAACCACATATACCTACGTATAACGTATTATACACATGCATATAATGTACTAGCCGCACCTCGTGGTGTACCCCGAATAGTTCCCGTTTCCGTGAGAATATTGCATTGTCGGTATCTAAATTGAAGATATCTTTTACGCGAGTAATTTAAGTATGACAATGGGGGCAATTCGGAGTGTCGCAAAAGCTAAACTAACCTAACTAAAACTATTGCCATCCTTTTTATTTCCCATCGCTATGAAAGGGACGGCAACAATTTTAGTTAGCTTAGTTTAGCTTTTGCGACACTCAGAATTGCCACCATTGTCTTATTATCTAAAGATCTGATAACAATGTCTACCGCATCTTGGTAATACAGTCATGATTATATTTCAGAAAAAACGAGTGATACAAACAAACTAGTTTCATCATGATTTACAAGCGCGCCACACTAACCCATTTTCGAGTTTAACAATGTAGAGACAGCTTTGTTTGAGCAGCGTGCAGTTTTGACGCGGCAGCGCGGCCACGAGTTTGAGCAGCTAATTGTGTTAACTACCTATTTGCATATCCACGCTACTAAATAAAATAAAAGAGTAACATGCAGAAAAATGTAAAACAAAATGTTAATAACTCTTTACACGTTGTCGGGTTTTTCGGGTTTGATCCCCGCTGCGGGACAAATGTTAGCATGTTCTGCAGATATTTGTGCCGGGTCTGACTGTGTTTCTATCTACCATCTTCAAAAACAAGACAGGTTTGTTCAAACACTTATAAATCAAGAACGTCCAAACTCAAATTCCATTTCCATCTTTAAAGGTTAAACCGTAGAAGGTTAGGTTTATGTTTACGTTCGATTCAAGGATTTCGATTAACCCGAAATTCGTACCTGCCCTGGGTAATCTTTGCCCCGGAATAAACTCCCAGCTGAATTTACCAGGTAGTTTGAACATCCAAAGTGACCGGTTGCAATCTTGCCGCTTTACATAACAATGCTGGCGGTGTCCTGGATGCTTTGTTCCGGTCGTCTTGTGTACCCATATGAAGTTATGTTACTGGGGTTCTGTGATGCTACGGCCACATTATTGTGTTCAATGGGAACTGATGAACTGGTGAAATGGGCAAAGGATCAAATCAAATCACGTTTTTAGTGAGACTTATGCCCAGCCCAGTTACAAAAAGTTGTATAACATGATGATTGTAATAAATTTTGCATGAATCAGATTACATATAGAGAACTATTCTAGTCGTTGCTCCATTCTTAAGCTTGTATGATTTTTATGATCCTTGTTTACTACGAATACTAAATACTAAATTCATATTCCTTTCCCAAACAACAACCTCCGTGGCGTAATGGGTGACGGCCCGCTTGAGACGCAGGAGTCTAGGTCTCTCTTATGAGTTCCGGGTCTGGGTGTTTGTCTATTATAAATGAATTTATAAAAAGTATAAAGGTCGGTGATCTGGTTATCATAACAATTAAGTGACTAGATGTCATTAATAAAATGCCTAAAGATATTTCTTTTTTATTTTACCGTTAAGTTCGTTCTAAATAGCGGTACTGTGTTATGAAACTATCGTAGCTAAATTGAACCTTACTGTATGAACCTATAGTTAATTTCACACTATTTTATGAAACACATGAGGCAGTAAATTCTAAATATCTCTCGCCACTTTTTTCTTTCGTCTATGTTAATAAGAATTCCAGATCTCTGACTTATTCCGTCTCTAACAAGAGTACGGGTTCGTCTTTAGAGCTTTAGCCACGATTTTTGGAAATAGCGGCAAACGTTTTATGCTTACAATGATAGTTCCTGAATGTAAAAGTGTATTTTGCCAATAAATAAATAAATAAATATCCTCAGACATTTTACACGGCGTCATCTAGTCCCAAGCTTAGCAAGTTAATGCTTGTATTATGGTAACCAGGTGACTGATATAATACCTAGATACATTTTTTTTTGTAAATACATACTTACCTAATATACATAGAAAAACATCTAGACCCGGAACAAATATCTTCAGAACATACAAACATTTGTCCCGTGGAAATAAATTTATGTTGTTTTTCAAAACCAGTTGAATGGACAGACGTTGGTTTTTAAAGTAGACGTTTAAATGGGAAAATAAAATTGAGTTTCTACCGTGCAATTTTTCTAACTTATCTTGGGGGCTAAATTGGCCGTATCGAGCAATTCTGCTGATAGTCATTTTTTAAATTCGAACAATAATTTGGCACTTTATTCTTAATATGACATAAAAATGATATTGCTATAACGGCTTTTTTAAGCCCCCTTGTCTTAAGAAACTGACATTCATAATCCTTAGCATAACAATTTGAGAGGTCACATTTTTTTTTTATCTAGCTGTCACAATGTGGCTGTGAAAACTGTGACGTACCTACATAAAAGTAAAGGGGTATACACACATCAACAAAGTCTAGGGATACCTTAAACATAAATTATTACCGCCTTTATATTTTAAAATCCTTTTAAATTTCATAAAATGTTTATATACAGATTGAAACCTAATTTATTATATTTTTTAATAAAAAAAAACTAAAAAACAAACGAAAAAACAAAATACGGCGGCAAAATTGTTAGTAATTTGTTGCGACAAGGAAAATTAAAATCGTTATATTGAAGTTATTTAATGAAAAAGATATCGAATTGTTTTTCTTTTTTTATTTAATGGGCCGTTTGAGCTTTGAGAGCCATGCCACGTCGTCATTTGAGTCGAGATGAAATGCTACGAGCCGAGGGCATGTTAGAAAATGGTGCTATTCAACGCGTCGTTGCTGAGGCCGTACACACCAACCAACACGTGATAGCAAGGTTGTGGTCACGTTATCTCAGTACTGAGGATGTTGCTGAACAGCGCACGGGTAGATTTCGTGTTACTACGCAGAGACAGGATCGATTTCTGCAAATGACCGCCAGAAGACAACCGAATATCACAGTGATGTAACTAGTACAAAGGCTCCAGGGGGACCATCAGCTGCTGGTAAGCGACCAAACCGTGCAAAGGAGGTTGCATGAAGTTGGTCTTTATGCTCGAAGACCGCTACGTGTTCCAGCATTGCGACGTGGCAATCGCGGTCGGCCGCTTTCGTGGGCTCGGGAGCATTTAACATGGAGTGACGCACAATGGGCTTTGGTGCCGTTTGCCGATGAGTCCCGGTTTGAGTTTCATACGGATTCAAGAAGAACATGCGTTTGGCGAACTCCAGGAAGAGTTAGCCGTCTACGGCACCCCCAAGAAGTCCACTCATACGACAGCGGAACAAACATGATGTGGGCAGGAATTCGTCTTGGCGCACGAACCCAGCTCGTTTGGGTCCAATGCAACATGATTGCACAAAAACACCACGAGGAGGTAGTAGAGCCTGTTATTGTCCCACACAGAATCTACATGGGCCAGGAATTTCTACTCACGCACGATAATGCTCCTGCCCATACGGCGCGGCTAGTGTCGGCCGCGCTCCGAGACCACGAAATTCAAGTTTTGGGTTGGCCTGCACAGTCGCCTGACCTAAATTTTATCAAGCATGCCTGAACATGTTACAGCGAAAAGCTATGAGAGATTTTCCTCCAAATTTGACGACGGGACTACAATTTTTCGAACATTTAGAAAGAACATGGGACCTTATCCCGCAGCAAGACATTGGCAGTTTAATTTTAAGCTTGAACGGTCGATGTCGATGTGTAATTAATGTAAGAGGTGGCAACAGTGATTACTAATAATTAGTTATTAATTTTAATCAAAATCTATAGTTTTACAAGAAAAAATTAAGTTTTTATTTCATACTCATTTTCTATGGCGATCAAAAAAATAACATTTTTAATTAAAAAAATACAATCATGCAATGTTTTTTTATTTTTTATTAAAGACCTTGAAATAACTTATAATTTTGTCATTAACTATTTTAGAAAATACCTCATAGTTTTTCGAATATTTGATGAAATATACAATATCCCTAGACTTTGTTGATGAGTGTATGTGTACGTGCGACGTGATTGCAGGTCGTCCGACATAAATGGGTACGCGGCTTTACGGCCATTCCTGTTGGCAGTTTCTTTACAGGAAACCGCAACTTAAGCCACTAACATTTCTAGTTTACGAGCAAAAATAACTTATCCCGACATAATAGAGCTTTATTCTAGAAAAAAGTATTTTGTAGGGACTTGTTTCTGTACAATTTTTGGACTCCATTTTGTGTGCTTATTTCAGAAAATGATAAAAATGTCTTTTGCGTGTTGATATTACGAAATATTTTTTCTGCTTCTGGTTTCATCCGAATATAATTTTGTACTGAATCAGATTAAAAATAAGCTTAGATATAGCTTTCTATGAAAAATAAGGACAGCTGCTTCTTGACTTGGAAAGTGCCTCAATTTTTGATCTGTGGGTTTGGTTAAACATTATCATAAAATTGTTCAAGTGATTTTAAACTAAAAAACAATTTCATTCTGTAAGTATGCGTTAAAAAGAAACTAAAGTAAAAAGGAAAGAGCGACGAAAAACCAATATAAGTGTTTTAATAAAAGACGATGAGCTTGCAAAATCAACTTCCTGCCTCTAAGCACTAGACAGTGAATGCAAAAAGTATTAAGTAGCAATGTTAGCTCACGTCTTCATCACGAATTCACGGATAAAATCCTCTTGGTGTATTCTGTGCGGTTATAGAATGGGTGGGTGACTAATGGCATTAACAACTCCACTAGAGGGCTTTCGTGTGTGACACGTTCAATCGTCGGTGCTAATTTAAAAGCAGTTAAGCCACGACGGAAGCCCTCAGCACGCCCCCAAAAATCCATTACCAGAAATTATCGCTAGCTTCGAAATTATTTAAATAAATGTATTATACTTATTGTAACAATGAGTAGGTTTGTCGCGTTTGGAACAGGCAGTAGAATCCCCATGTTATAAGGACGTGACGTGTCAAATTGGTCTATAATCTTATTGAATAAAGACATTTTGAGTTTGAGATTGAATTTGGGTAATGCATGCATACTTGTATTTCGAACGCGAAGTCACTGCGCGTTTGTATCGATACAAACGCTAGGCGAACAAAAGGCAGTTAGCAAGCAGTGACCTAAGCACACTATTCTCGCGTTTGTAAAATGCGCTGTGAACTACGAAGGTGGCGCGCTACACAAAAACGTGCAGTGACTACGCGTTCTAAAAACGTTGTGTGCATAGGCGCATACATTTAAAAACAAGTGCACGGTGTTTAGTTGGAGTGTCGTGCATGAAAATTGATACGTGAGATGCAGAAACATGCACAAGGTCTGGTTTCTCTCTGAAGAGAGAGAAACCAAATTTATAAACAAAAAAGAAAATGAGCAAAAGCTATTTTTTCCTAATTACAAAAGAATACTAACCAAAAATGATCTCTTTTGATTTCTGTTTGTACAATGAAATGGACATTATGATAAGAAACAAATGGCCCCAAAGCAGAAATAAAAGCTAAAGTATACCAAATGTTTTCCTACCATCATTTTTGTAGTCGAAACGCAAAAGCAATTGAAAAAATAAATTGTCTCATCCAGCTACAGAGTTTTCAATCCTAATGGGAAGAATTAAGGTTTGTTTCTGTTTGTGGTTGCTGTTCGTAAATGTCGGCTGACCATCGGTCGAGTAAGGTGATTTATTTGTAACTTAATTGGTTTTGTTTTGGTCAAGGGCGGGATTAACGATAGTTTTATACGTCTAATGGGTGCAATGTAGGACGGAGGCCTCTTAATGGCCTGTCTAAGGAACATAGGATTAGATACTTTCCTTTATGCCTGTTCTTTCTTAAGGGTTAAATACGTTTTCAATGTGTTTTTTACGACAGGTAAATTTAGTACAGCTACTAAATTTATTAATATACTAGCCTTTTTATTCATAACGAGCTTCCAATAGCATGAAATATAATCGTTCGTTCGTTCAATAGTATAAGCAAGTGGCCAATTCTGGTAACGGAGTTTTTAGGCCGCCTAAAGGCCTCCGTCATGGCTTAACTTCGACGATCTATTAAGAAAGTCTTAGCAAGCTTCTTTCAAGTAGACATAAGAGATATTCTTATGTTTGAATACTGAAACGCTACTTAAATATTTGAAAATAGAATAAAACAAATATGATTAAGACTGTATTTCCCAGAGAGCGGTAGACATTTCTTTTCAGATTTTTATGCAATTTTAGATCCTCTGAAGATGATATTTGGACAATTAGTAGAAACTTATTTGTATTTGAACATCGAACACTGAGTAAAATGGCGTAACGTATTTTGTTTTGTATTTTTTTGACAGTTACCTTTTGGCAAAATTATTTCCAATTTACTAAAAAAGAATTCTCAATTCGGTTGTAATTATTTATTTTTATGTATGCTACCTCAAAACTCCGCCATAAACGTTTTGACTAACAATTGTTACACCCGGTTCCTTCTAAAATCATATAGAACTACGCATAATAAACCATAACTGGCAGGTGTAGATTCCGTAGCCCAAAGGAGTAATTGTATCGCCTACGTTCAATTAAAGACGTTGCCTAGTCGAACTGGATCAGACTGGCTGGCTAGATTTACATGGAACCTCGGCTATAGAAACACTAGGTCACCTAAGTTAATCTAAACCGTCAATACTAGTGTTATAGTGTTATAGTAAAAATATCGTTGATATATTTAATGCCAACAACTTTTCGAGTCACTCACAGAAACTTTACCAAAACATAAGTATAGGTATATAGGTTGGTACACTTTTCATCTCTCACTTATTAATAATGTGAATATTTAGTTAATTGATTCAATTGCAACTTTGCGGAAGTCTATCTACAGATATTGAACATTTCAGAATATCACTACTCCTCCGCAAATCTATACCAAATCAGTTTTATCAGAATGTTTACACTAAGACCTTCAACGATTACTGCTACAAGTTCATTACCATACCACATAAGTATAAATTATCAAAGATAACCCAGACAGGTCGATTTGGACAAGAGCTACAATGTGAAAACTGATGCTAATGGCACCGAAACAACATGAGGCTCACTAACCAAACGCTGCACTTAAACTCGTTACTATACTGTGACTGACAATCCTTGGCGGACACACGGTCGGGTAAGATGTTTAACATTAGCTATACTATGTTCATTGTGACAAGCATTAGTGGACATACAGTGCGATAAATCTTGCCCGCTGAGAGCGTTGCTGTTGTAGAATTTAGTAGTGACCAGCTAATATTTTTTGCAATTAAGTTGGTGAAGAATGAGAAAAACGCACACTAGGGATAATATTGTGGTTTACTATCACTAATACGCCATTTCAAAATGGCGTCTTTAGTTCTTCTTTTGGCCACCGAGCCAGATAAGTTTGTCGCACTGTACACGTCGAATCATTGTCGGTACCAAAATAGACGATATTTTTACGTGAGTAATTTCCCGTGTGCTTTTACAAAGTCTACATTGAAATAACAAGTAGGTACTTTTATTGCTTTTGTGAATACCTACTTACTATTATTGTTTTAGCAAAATTATCATGAAGTTAACTAAACAATTGTTTTAAATTGTATTTGAAGGGTATTTTTTCGTTATTTCGTGAACTTTGATTCGTAAAATAATTGAAAAGCCTAAATATCAATGTACCTAAACATAACACTGATCGTGTTTTATTAATAACCTGCTCTAAATAATCACCTTGATTTAGCCCTACTTAGCTGTAGGTACATTTTGTAAAAAGGCTCAGGGAAAACTAAAGCAGATAAATAATTCCTTAGATAGAAAGGTTACTCCTCTAAGGATAATCCGTGTACTTCATATATTTTCACCCACATTACTATTGTATGGATCCATCAAATATCCCAATTGATGGATTATTAACCGAGTTACATAATAATACGATCGCTACCATTATACAGGATGGGGCAACATTTTGAGTCATTAGGGTAGCTACCTTTTCTTTTATAGTCAGAAAGTTTTGATGTTGGGCAAGGCCCTAAGGACTCAAAAATTTTACCCACTCTGTATTATTATATGTATGTATTATTATACAGGGTGGGTAAGCAACAGTATGGATTCTTTAATTTAATAACTTTATTTATAAAGCAGGTGGTCAGAACATAGTATGTATTAGCAAAAGGATGATAGAAAGATTTTTGATACGACACGGCGCGCTTGTAAAATATTGCAGGTGCAAGGTTATCTGAATCAAAATCAAAGTGATACCACTTTTGCAGAAACTTCAATATTTTTTTATCGCCGTGAATCACTAGAGATCACATCACTCGAATGGTACGTCTCACTTAAACTTCTCGCAGCATTCATGTATCAATCAACTAACACGTTCCCGAATCTAAGTGTAGCTGTCATGTAGGCTCGTTGATCTCGCGCGTCGTGGGTCAAGCACACTCCAATTTATTGGATATCAAGCTGCTTGATTCAAGCTGTCAGTGCGTTTGATGTCGCCGTCATGCGTGATGGGAAATGTATTCAGTGTCTTGTCGGCTTTATTGAGCTCTGTTGTAACATTCAAATTCAGATTTCGAACTGTTTTTTCGAACTGTTCCTTTGTTCTCGGGAAGTTTGACGCTTGATTGAGTTTGAACTGAACAGTTAACACGTCGTTTGAGTTACTAGCTAGTATGTACCTTTGATGTTGGCATTGTCCGTGATGACAGCTGGTATTCCAAAATAGAAGAGAGTGTCTTTTGGTATGTAAATTGTACCTGTCTCCCAGCCATGTTACATTTTTACAATTGCTTTAATATAAAAACAAAATAGGAATTGTCATCGATGATGAAGTGGTCAGACACAGTGATCCAGATTAAATGAGCTATCAAGAGATTGTTATCAATGACCGGTGACACAGGATTTTACTGCCTAATTTATTTGATTTTTTTATATTGTATTAAAAATAATATTGAGTTATGATTTAAGGCAAGTTTAAGACTCTACTGATTCCATAAATTAGTACCTATACTGTAATATTGTAAACACTATCTATAAACAAGTTTACTAAGCATGACTTTGGTTTGAAGTTCAACCCTTAATGAGAGTTGTAATACATTAAGCTGGTATTGTAAATTATACTGTTTATTAACCAGAGGTTCCCAGGAAACGCGTGGTTGTTGTGTTTGATGGAATATTAACCACATGGGGTTGTTTGACACAATTGACCTTGCCTCTCACTTATTAAAAACAAATAAACTGAGGTTTACGTGCGCATTTTTTTTCTTTTGATATTTTTTTAACCGATTTCAAAAAAGGAGGGGGTTCTATGTCCACTGTACGTATTTTTTTCTTTAGATTATACCGTCAATCAATAGTAGACCGATTTTGAAAATTATTTTTTTGTTTGAAACAATATACTTACACCTGATTTGTCCCTTTGAGTATCTTCGGAGTCATGAACATAAATGCTTCCTCAAGAGTGCAGGAAACTACCTTCTTACGAAATTAAAGTCGGTTCAATAAAAAAAATATTAAAAATCTTGCGGGTAGTTATAAAATTTCATACAGATTACATAAGCGCAAGTTTTGCATGTTTATGCCTTAAAATCCGCTCCGAAATTGGCTCTGTTCATAAAAGCTAAGCAAAGCCTCAATAGCTCCCAGGCGATGGATTACTGTCCGGCGATCCGTAAACAAGCGATTCAAATGGAAAGCGTTTACACTCAAGACACTAGGCCTAAGAGTTGGACCCCTGGGGCGAAGAGTTTAAACGTTGACGATTTGAAGTTCGGTCTTTACTTGAAATTCAATGGTAGGCAATCTTTGGAAGCTTAGCTTTTAAAACTACAAACATAAAGATGTTCAAGATTGTATCTATAGAAACAATAGGCTCAGAATTTAAGTTACTTAACAAATGAAGTAGTCTAGGGTGGTAGTCAAAGCCAAGTCCAAAACAACGATTAATACATACATGCCTAAATTTCACAAGTGCTTAATAAGCACTAATCAGTGAGTCATCAGATGTTCTCATCGACATGCCCTGCTCATGTTAATGAACATAATAATTTTTATAAAATAGAAAATCATATTGCTTTAGGATTCGAACGCACGACCTTTGAATCGAAAGTCAGGACACTAACGCATTCAGCACATACGACTCTCCTTTACTTTGTGATTTCCATAAAATGCTGGTGCGATGGACACCCTGATACCTCAAACAAAGGCAATTACGGAACAAAGATATAGAACGGGGTAGATTGGATAGCGCACCGGCTGGTAAAAAATGAAAAATCCAATTTATGACAAGAGCGAGTTGGAAATGGGAAAGGTGTTCTGACTATCCAATGTTTGTGGAAATTTAGACAGGTACTCATAATTTTCAATGATATTAACCAATTGTATGTTCGCGAGTTCAATGCAATATAAAATAATAAATAGTAAACACTTATAATATTTGTGAATAGGTAAGTAAGTAAGTAAATTCGTATGAGCAAGTGGTGACGGAGTTTTTAGGTTTTTTTTTTTAGTTTTTTTTTGTGAATAGGTGGAAAAATGTATTTTACTATTGCTATCAAAATAAAATTAGTGATTTTGTAAATCATCAACAATTTCGCATTAATATTGTTAATATGAAATTTATAGCGGAAAATAGGAAAACTTAATAGTTTTCCACAAATACAAATCAAGGCCTAATTATAAATTATGTAATGTTCTTGTAAGGTTAGTAGTATTATTTCACAAATTCACAAGACTTGAAACATACCTACGTCTACAATAATTAATTCAATTATATATAACTATACTACTACTATTCTGTTATAACAACCACAACTAAGGCTCATTATAAATGAAAAATCTTATTAAAGGTATGTATCAGGTCATGTAACTTCGACGGGATTCCAACCCGCGTGATACAAGCGGATCAGCCGGGTTGCCATTGACCACTTGGCCACGAAGCCTATGTAGCCGAAGACTAAACTATCAGTAAGATGATATTTCAGTTAAAGCACCGATTATTTTTGTAGTAACACTATAATACAATATGTAAAAAAAACTAAGTATCAATTTAAATTTTCTAGTACAATACGATTCTAAAGGAACTCTAAAACTGAAAAAAGCTCAAAAAGAGTCCAAGTTTAGTGACGGCTTGGTCCTGTGGGGAGGCTCTTTATTGTTCGCAGTCTGACTGAATACAAAGCAGGCTGGCATTGTCACACAGATGTCCATACATATGGAAGTGGAGAATTTGACAGTGACAGTTCATTTCTCAAATGCATGATGTAACCCCCATATAATTTTGGGAGTTAGTGCCTCGACTTTCGTTCCGAAGGTCGTGGGTTCGAATAAGACCTCAAATCAATAAATAATAATAATTCTTGGACATCACACTAATATTAAAAGGGTGAAAGTTTGTGTGTGTAAGTGTGTACAATATATTATATATATTTGGTATTTATCTAGGAGGACTACACGACTAAACCATAAAACATAAAAACCTGTCCGGCCGTTCTTGAGTTATAAGGTGTAACTAGCGACTTTGTTTCATATACATATTTAGATCTCGGAAATACATTTATTGTTGTGTAAGTTTATACATAACCGTAGCCGCACGCAGGGTGCTAATTAGGTAACATATCCGGCTGCAGCGTGTGAAGTTCAACGTTTGAAATGAAATGTTTTACAAGTTTTAGTTTTGGTATATTTACAGAGAGATGCATGTTTTTTTCTACATGTATCTCAAAAAAATAGATTACGCCACCATACACAATTATTGTTGCATGTTTTTAACCGACTTATGGTCCCAAATGATATTTCTAGATGCATTTCTCTATAGATATACCAAAACTAGATAGCTGACGCTACACAGGAAGATTTCTCTTTTGTTTGTTCGCATGATAGTGTAGTGGCTAACACTGACGGATTTTTTCAGGCTGCCTACAGGCCGCCGTCATAGCTTAATCAAGAATTCAACGTACCCTCCGAAGCTTAAAGGGCTCATCTGTTGGCACGTACAGTTAAAATTAAATCTACGCGTTGATTTCTTTATTAAATAGAAATTGAAAGCAATCAGCATGCAACGTGTGAAGTTTCCGTACTAAAAAACTTAATCCACACTAAGATTTTTTTTTATTAACCCGTTTCGTCCCACTGCTGGGCAAAAGTCTCCCCCTTATGAAATACTCTAAGGAATATGATAAATATATATTAAATCGGTCGACGACATAGCTAAAACTGCAGGTCGGACATGGGTTAGATAGGCGCGAGACAGGTACGAGTGGCGGAAGCGAAGAGAGGCCTATGCCCAGCAGTGGGATGAGAAGGGATGATGATGATGATGATGAAATCTGGCTTCAAAGTGTAAAGCTCTACGTTTAAAACAATCCATGTTTATAACCGACTCATGGTCCCAAATTGTATTTCTACATGCATCCCTCGCGCGGGAATCAATTTCCTCGGGTGACACATCCATCCATCACAGCTCCACGTTCTCTTTTCGCTATTATTTTCATTAACAGCCAGCGCGTGACCGAAATAAAGTGCCGTTTGAAGACACTTTTGATTGACTGTGTATAACTACATGTATACGGTCAATTCATATTACATTATTCTAGTACTTAGGTACTTAGGTACTCGCCAGCGGCTTCGCTGGAATTGTACCTACCTACATTATAAAAAAGTAGTCTATGTATTATTCCGGGTCATAAAAACTTGAATACTTTGAATACTTATTCCAAGTTTCAACCAAATCCGTAAGTAGTTTTTGTCTAAAAGATTAACAAACATCCATATTCTATAGATACATAAAAACTTTAGCGTTTATATAAATACATATATAGAAAATAAACATTTTTTTTATCGTGTAATATATACAAAAATGTGGTAATATATTATTAGCATTGGCGTAGACACACTCTTCAGCCAAACTTATCTATTTCATCAAATTAAACATACAAGCGCTGAGATTTTTTTGTGTCTAAAATAGTTTAAATGACATCTCATACTTTAAAATTCACCAATCCGTATATATACAAAGCATGGCAAAAAAAATAAATAAATAAATAAAAAAAATAAGATAGAAAACTTTTTATTGTTACACCAAAATCTAACTTAATATATTTATTTCACTTAGAGACTAATACACGGTGGCACCATGGGCGGCAATACATATCTCCACCATAACATAACATAATGTAAAATTAGCTCTCTGTCTAACGAAGGTAAAAAGTACATAGTTCATTTGTAAGATTAAACAAATTGCTTTAAAACTAAATAAATTCGGAAAACATTCATGACACAGGGTACACCTAAAACCGAACAAAAGCAGCGTGCAACCTGAAATTAACATACAGAAAGTGATTTCGCAACCACGTGCCAACCCTGCTTCCCCTTTACATACACCTCAGTGCCGCCAAATAATAGGGCTGTCAAGCGTGAGATTAATTAATCCAGCTAATATTGTAGTGAGATGTATGTATAACTAGTGTGCGTATGTTTGGTTGCCTCAATCACGCCTAATCGCTAAACCGATTTGGATGAAATTGAATTACACGGTCGTCGAGTCTTTGAAAAATATGTTTACGGCCATAACTCGTTAAAATTCCTCACTCATTTTCAGGTGCTTTACTTCCTGAGTTCTCAAGGTGAAAATATCCGTTATAAACCGTTAGACGTTTTCTTATACTTTTTAATCAGTACCTGTTTATTATCGTTGTTTTTTATATATTTGAGATTTTATGTAGGAAAGTAAAAAAACTAAACTAGGCTATCGAATACATCTCTCAGCAATACACATAATGTAAGTACAGATCACAGATATTAAAATTCTGTAAATACTGCAAGATCAGTCAGTCATATTTGTCCCTTGCCTATTTTCAAACGTGACAAATTGCACCCTAATAATAATAAGAATACTAAAAGTCTGCCCTATCCATGTTACATTTCTACAATCGCTTTAGAGTAGAACCATCAAAAAATGTATAGGAATTGACACTCAATCACGAAAACTCGAGCGATCACAAATGTCAAATCAAAGGTACAGCGATAGAGAGAGAATAGATACGAAACATTTTGTCACTTATCTACGCGCCCGGGCACACTACGATATTCGAACGAAAAGTCGAGCTGTCGTTTTTCTTACTCTTCAAGCGCTCGTATCGTAACTTGCTTAGACGTTCTTGATAAATCTTTGAAGTTGAGCGACGTTCTGAGTGGACACAATTTGGATAGGTGACCGCTGATAGCATTAAAAGCCGAGTGCTTCCGTGCTGCGGAGGGCACGTTTAATTTCGGTCCGGGAATTCAAGTCTTTGGGTTATGGCTCAAAGTCGAAAGGCGGCCTAAAAACTTGGTTACCAGAGTTGGCTACTAGCTCGAGCGTACTCGCTCTTTTATTTTAAAGTAATTATCACATCACACTAAAACTAAAGTATGTGTATGTGTGAAAATGTGTAAGCGTATAAGTGTGTTTGTTACTCTTTCACGTTCAAACGGCTGGACGGATTTGAATGAAATTTGGTACCCTGAAAAAAGAGTTGCTTATACCCTGGTTTAAAGATTATGCTACTTTTGATCCCGGTATTCCCACGGGAACGGAAACTATTCACCGCGGGTAACACCGCGGGACGCAGCTAGTTTTTTATATGTTTGTTGGCAACCCTACACCCATCGCAGTGTGACGATAACTGCGTGTAAGTCTGCATTTTCTTGTCTATGGAGATATCTACGCTTCCACTGAAGCGGAGTCGAGCGGAACTGAAAATAGCGGGTCGCGTGATACATACATCCACTAAGCGAAGAAGCATTATTATTATTGTCGGTGCAATTTCCTCAGACTTAAGGAGTCGCGTTGGAGGCATTAGAATCACCTAGCCTGTATGACGAAACTGAAGTGATCCTTGAGGTCCTACTATGAACGATTTTTCTTTCTTTATTATTCTCTATAGGTATTTTAATATTGAATAATTATTAACAACCTACAGGTAATGTTCTCATTTCTTCGACTTAGTGGAAAGAGTATCAAATCTCATTAGCATATTTGTCTTTCTTCTCCGCTCCGCTTCATTCCGCTTCAATGTAAACGCAGCCTTGCGGCAATTCTTTTTCCGTGTAATGCAGTGTGAACTAAGCTTTATGGAAAACTAGCTACGTGTGGAAACGCCTTCCGCGGCTCGTGTTATGGATAATGTTATTGGGTAGTTTTGTTGCTTGTATTTTTTCATGGCACGGTAAACTTCGCGTTATATTTTTCTTTGCTTTTTAGTATACTGTTTTATTTTGAATTGTCGTTATTGGTTACTCACACCTTACCCCTAGTGCTCAGTAACGATATTTTTGTAAATGTTTCTTTTGTACACAGATAAAATTGAAGTAAGTATTAGAAATTCAATCATCATCAGATTGTTTTCTGAATGAAAATGATTTTATCCTCAGCGCATCAAGAATGAAAGCAAGAAAGGAAGAAGAAAAAATGATTTATATTTTAGCGATAAGGCCGTCCATTGTAGTACATGTTTACTACATTTTATTTTATTTTCTGTTTATATTTTTAAGGTGTGCATTTTTTCATTTCATTTATATTGGTAGGACCTCAAGGATCACTTCAACTTCGTCTTACATGCTAGGTGATTTAAGATAAGATTACTTATACCTATAATAATACTAATACACAATTTATGTGTTACCATAATCGTTTGAACCTTTATCTAAACAATTAACATCAAACAATGCTTAGAGGTACCGCTTAACGCTTTATTTATCTCTTAAAGATTTCAAAAAGAAAGAAGAAAGAAAGAAAGAAAGAAAAATCATTTATTCTTGTAGGACCTCAAGGATCACTTAAGTATCGTTTTACATGCTAGGTGATTCTAATGCCTGTTCCAACGCGACTCCCTACACCGTACAAGACGTGTGGCACTCGGAGACTGCCGCGGTAAAGCTATTGCATGGGGGTGTTAGGTTATTTTCGATACGGAATTTCTGGATTCGGTCTCCACGCTCAAGGCCCGAGAAGCTATGCAATAGCTTAAAAACTAACAATAAACTAACGTATTTAATTAAACCTCTAAAAAACTGCCAAAATAAGCCTATGCCACACTATCGCTACCGCGCGTCACTATTTTTTAATAAACCGCAAAGCCCGAAGCTGCGGGAAAACCAACAATAAAATTACGGCGTCAATCTATTTCCACGCGGTTGGAGTCCGGATACGTCAACTGTTTGGCAAGGCCTTTTTTATACAAAAAATGTGGAGCAATTTAGGTGAACGTATGACAACGTGAGCTTTAGTGGGACTTTAATGACTCTGTTACCTACTGTCCATGCCATGTTACATATCTACAATGGCTTTATGCGGGCGCCCATTGGCTTCAACTTGGTTCCAACATTGGCTACAAATAGAATGACCGATGGCAATGCTCCGTTTGTGTCCAATAACCTTCCTAGATCGATCCCCACATTGGAGTGTTGGAACCAACAGTCTATCTTGGTTCCAACGTAGCCAATGTGTGGTGCCCGCATTAGAGTAGAAACAAAAAATAATGTATAGGAATTGACATTCGATGACGAAAACTCAAAATGTTTATAGAGAATAGATACGAAACATTTTGTCACTTTTCAACGCATCGTTTGTTGTTATGATTTTGAATGCCCAGTAATAGCGTTTAGATTCTATAAAATATACTACTTACTAAATTACTTAAAATATAGAGACATAATTTTTTGCAATGCTTGAACTTATAAAGATTGTTCTCATTTTTTTTTAATTGCCTGCCTACCTTTTTAATTTTATGATTTATGTTTTACATGACTTATTAAAATTATTACTTTTATTATTTATAAAAGTAATTAGACTTATTATATTATTATTTTTATTGTTCATAAGTTTACTAGTTTTTCCGTGTTCAAGCAGCAACAAAGGATTTTCATTCATTTAACAATGTTGTAAAATTTCGAAAATAATTTAGTTTGGCGATTAGCAAACTGTACCACCGCGCATCTCATGTCTAAGGCCGTATACAGAAAGAAAGCTGGAAACTTATAAGCGCTTACCGGCGCTTGACAACGCTGGTCCGTTCTACACAAAGGAAGCAGGTTGAAGCACAGTTGTATATAAATTTTAAATGGCAGCGCCCAGCGCTGACCAGCGCGTGTTGAAGCTTGTGGGAACTTGTCGGCACCGTTGAATGCTTATCGGCGCGTGTTCATATATTTTCCTGCGCGCTCATGTCGAATGCGGATCTCATGACGCATTGGCTTGATAAATCCGTTGATGACACACATACACCGCTCCCTTAAATATTTATTTATATTTAGCGGCAACGGAAAAACATCATGAAAATCTGTGAAAATTTAAACTGTCTAGCTATATCACAGTTCGTGAGATACAGCGTGATAACAGACAGACAGACAGCGGAATCTTAGTAATAGAATTCCGTTTTTACCCTTTGGATACGGAACTCTAAAAACCACTTCTAATTTATAACTAAAAATATGACAGCATAAAAGATATTTTACCGAATTCCCCAGTAATCCCTTTTACAAGTGGACTCCACTCACTCATTATGATGCTCATCAAAACTCCTGTCCAATTAATACTGGCACAATGAGCCCGTACAATTATTATCATGGACGTAGCTATATAAATATTTAACGCAGTCTTTATTATGATGGAATAAGGTTCATCCTTCTATCTATGATTGTATTAGGTACGTGATATGTACCTTTTTGTTTTCATCTCAAAGGGAAAGAATTCATCGTAATAACCATTGTAGAAATAATTCATTGGTAGGTAGGTACTACATTTATTGGGAGAAGGAAATAGATCAGTATTTATAACCCTGTGCAAGGATAACATGTCAAGTAGTTTTCGAAGTAAGATAATCTACAAATTCCAATGGATTTTGTATGTTAATAAATTTTATAAGATTCTCAGGAAATAAATGAATAAATAAATAAATAATTCTTGGACATTTCACACAGCGTCATCTAATCCCCTTAAATTGACGGTCTCGGCTTTGAAAGTCGTTAAGCCATGACAAAGAACTATAAACCTAAAAAACAAAGTCAAAGACAATGGTCAATAAGTGCATATACATTTTTCGACACGAAAAGTCCATTATTGCATGGCAGTATTCGAACCCACAACCTTCGGATCAAAAGTCGAATTATTTATCCACTTGGACAACACGTCTATTTTTAGGTACCAATAAATTGAATTAATTATTCAACGTGGAATTAAAAAGGTATTCCTTGGCTTCTCTTTGAATTGTGAAACCGAAGGCATTCCATTCGAGGAAGAATCAATCGATAGGACCGTCAGAAGACTGCAATCAAGTAATATTGTCAAGCGTTTCTTAGAACATTCCATTCCGATCCAGTTAATTTCCATGGAAAGTTTTTCCTGAATCAGCAAACCGAAAACATTCCTCTTTCTAGGAAATCCAATCAAAGTAATTCGCTATTCTTTCTTATTAATATTTAGATCTACTCGTATTTCCTCTTTAGTTTGGGTCAAAACTGTTTAAGGTGTCTGTGTGCGTCAAATAGCGCCGCTGCCTATTTTTATTTTATTATTACCAAAGACGATTAATATCTAGAAGACAGACAAAGGCCATACACAAAATCGTAACCCGTACCAGATAGCCTGGAAACTTTAAAACATGAATTTTATCCAAGAAATTTCAATTACTTTCTAGTTAAAATTACCTAAAAAAAATTTTATATTGAATATTATTGCTACCTACTACTAAGTATTGAAATTTCTTGGATATAATTGATGTTTTAAAGTTTCCAGGCTATCTGGTACTGCGGGATCAGGGTTACGATTTTGTGTATGGCCTTTGTCTGTCTTCTAGATATTAATCGTCTTTGATTATTACGTTGATTAAAGGAATTAAAAAAAATTGAATCTTCAGTTTATGAAACCTATCATAAGCTTTTTTTAAACTCCTTTGTTTAATGTAATAATAAAATAAAATAGGCGGCGGCGCTAGTTTGACGCGTACGACCACCCTAAGAAAACAAATATGCTAGCCTTTACAGCGGTTTCACTTGGAAACTCTACTAAAAATAGTTCAAAACTATCATGAATGATGTCATTTAAATATTCATTCCGATTGTACAGTGACGGTTTGAAAATGTTCGTCGGTTTTCAACTTGATTCGTTTAACGAGTACGAGCACATAATCTCTTTTGAAACTTGAAAAACGAACGTCACTGGTACAATAAAAATTGATTCTTGCAATCTGGTGCAAGCGAAAACCGACTCTAAGGTGACGAACATTTTCAAACCGTCAGTGTACTTATCATAATCAAAATTGTAACCTTGTACCAAAGACAACAAATTGTCTTTACTTGTACAAATTCAAACCGAAATCCACTAAGTTCTTAACATAGACTTTTTATTGTTGTATTGACAACCAATCTTAATCATTATTTGTTATTATGCCACCTGGGGCCATTGGTCTGAAAAATATTGGGTCAAAAGGAGAAGCACTCAATTTATTGCATGTATTTTTAAAATATTGAATATACCGAAGTGTTTTTTCTGCTCTGTTATAGCGCGTTCGGAACATCTCTTGCTACTGCAGCGAGAAATTATAATAAATAAATAAATAAATAATAAATAATTAATGAAGTTAAATTCGCTACCGACTCAACTTGGGCCACACATATCTTGTCGATGTGTAAGCAATGTGCCGGGTGATTTATCACTACTTCTATTCAGTGCGCTAAGCCCTTTATACTTAGTTTGTTATAAAACCTTGAGAGTTTTAGACTTCTTATGGGAAGTGAAAAGGCTAGATGAATTGAGAATTCAGAGACTCGCAGAATAAAAGAGCTTTGCCTTAACTTCCCTTTTTCATATTAACCAATACCAATTTAGGCATTCGATGACGGTATTTTTTTGTCACTAGAAATGTAGTAGCAAAAAGATGGTGACAGTTTTAGCAACCTAAGTGTTAAGTTTTATATGTACTTTGAAAACTGTAAATCCAATATGAATTACAGGGGTGTTCACGGTAGTCATCGAGGTATAGTATATCATGCGTAGAATCATCTAGCATTTAAGTAAGTCATTTCAAAGTGATAATAGTCTATCTTTATCTAATCAGCCCACATCTAGTCACTAAGTTCTCATGTTTACGTAATTTTTCCCGATCCTGTGCCAGTCGTATCCACTCCTTTTACTGAATTCGTTATTTCAAATTTTTGTACCAATTATCCTTGTTTCGAAATAAATATTATTATTATTTATTATTAATATCCAGTCAGTAATGGCTGCTGATCTGCCTAGTGTTCTGCAACCCTCGCAATAGTACACAAATATAAATGCTCATTGATTTTGCTTTAGACTTGGGGTATATTGTCCTAAAGCCAGAACTAGTCAAGGCTTGTGTCAAAATACATCCCAGCGGGCTTAACATGACATGTGCAACAAGACAAACCTTCTCGCCGTCAACATAATTTGCTTTCCTGCTCTAGCCCGTTGATAATATTGAATCAGAGAGTCATATTTCTCACTCAATCACTCCAGTAGACCCAACAGCGTGCACAACTTGTTGAGACGAGAAATGATTTATCTCGATAATGTCAAACTGCTCTAACGTACTATTTTAGTGCAAGTCCTGTAGTCAAGTGACAATTTCGTATCTATTCTATTTCTATCGTCGCTTTTCCTTTGTTTTGACATTTTCTCTGATCGGTCGAGTTTTCGTGATCGAATCTCAATTTCTCTTTATGACGTTTATATTCTAAAGGTCAGTACTCACATACGGTATTACTCGATCGAGCTAAACTGTCGAGTAAAACCCATGGCATGGGCTTTCGTCCACACATTGAGCATTGATCTATAGAGTGAGGCGCGCCGTTCAGTATTCACCGAACCGTTTGAGTAGGTTCGAAGGAAATTACTTTCAATTAATTCCATCGAGCCGACACGTTGATTTTTACTCGACTTCGAGTAAAACTATCGAGTAATACCGTATGTGAGTACTGACCTTAAAGCAATTGTGGATATAGATTGTCAATATTACCAAAGACGATTAATATCTAGAAGACAGACAAAGGCCATACACAAAATCGTAACCCTAAAAAATAGCCTGAAAACTCTAAAACATCAATTTTATCCAAGAAATTTCAATTACTTTCTAGTTAAAAATGTTTAAATATTGAATATTGTTGCTACCTACTACTAAGTATTGAAATTTCTTGGATAAAATTGATGTTTTAAAGTTTTCAGGCTATCTGGTACTGCGGGATCGGGTTACGATTTTGTGTATGGCCTTTGTCTGTCTTCTAGATATTAATCGTCTTTGATATTACTTAGCTAAGTGGGCTGGTGACAACATTTTGTCAACGACGAGAAGGTTTGTAGTGCATGCTTAGCCCGCAGCCCGATTTTCTTCTTCAAGATTAGGTATAACCAAACTTGCCCGGAAACTTTAACATTAATATTATTACAATACTCCAGTTTACGGCATCTGAAGGTTCAACTTTCCCGCAAATATTAACACGTAGCATGCACGCCTCCGGTCGACAACGGCTGCAAATAGTTTCGCAAACTGTCTAACAAATAATAGTCTAAGATCCGGCTGCAAGATATAATATTTATCGAGATTATAATCAAAATCACTTTTATACTTATTTATATTTGAAGGAATATAATGTTGCCGGGTTGCCTGTCAAAATATAGCCGTTAGTAGTTTTAATTAAAAAAATATTTTGAGTAGCTATAACCTTATTGTGCCTGATTAAACTAAAAAAGCAAACGTTTTGTGCTGCTATTAAACTAATATATTTCATGAATTAACAATATCAGCGTCCTTATTTTTATATACAACAAGGCAAAGTAAATGTACAATTACCTTTACATAAAATAATAATTTCGATTAAAAATTCGATGAAGGTAGAGATTTTGCAGCCAGATTTCGTACTATAACCAAATACCGTCACATCACGAAACTCTACCTTAGTTTCATGAAAATAGAACCCAGTTTGCAGAGATTGATTAAATGGTTGACTCAGAATGCTTGAATTAAATGCAGGAACATACTTGCACTGTTTGAGAATAATAATTGCGATTTTGGTTCAAAGTGAGTAGACAGTATGTGAGCCATCGGCTAGACAGTCGAAAATGTATTTTGATCAACTATTTAAGTTTTGCAAGGCTATTTTACCATGGATTGATAAAATAGTATCAGATTTTAAACTAACTGTTTTCATTATGGATAATTTACATAGCCTTTATTGTGCGCCGCGCTACCTCTCCACCAATCATCGCCCACTGCGCAGTTTGACAGCCAACGCTCCTTCTTCTTCTTTATTTTTTTTTGGCTTCGCCGGCTTTTGCCACGCATTTAGCCACTACCATGTCAAAATAATTCAAATTAGTAAAGTCAAGTCAAAGTCATGTCATAGTCAGCGTCAGTAAAGATGTGGGTTCTTTACTAAAGCTTTTCATGGACTTTTTGAGAGAACTCGAAATGCAATGATATTCAGTTTTGTTTCATTTGCCCACACTTATGTACGTTTACGAACACTTAACAGTTAATAATCCACCATTATTACACATTAACATTCGCTAAAACACAAGTTTTGGAAAATAAAACAAAAAAGACAACTTGACATCTTGAATTCCCGTCACAAAGTAGCCAACGCTCTTTTTACGTGGCGCGACCTAATACTACAAGTTAATTTGTCATTTCAATGTTGTATGTTCAGTTCACTAACAGTATTGCTTATGGATAGAGCAGCAGTCTTCACTGAGAATGATTCTTTTCACTAAGGGCCCGCCTCGACGGGCGAGTGTATTCCGTCCTCCTATCATCGGGTTATTTACAAGTAAAACAGGTACAAAGGCGATTATCATAAGAATTAAATTTGCTTGTCAATGTCACTTGTATTGTCGCGATGAAATCGCCGTGTGGAGACACGTTCATGTCACGACGATATCGCCGCGATTCTCACGCTTGGCCTTAACAAAACATTTTTGAAAGCTCAGTCGTGTTTTATTTCGGAAAAAACATGCGGTTATTAATTATTAGTCTCACAATATAATTATTTCTTTTTTTTTTACGTAATACTTCCAATATTTTGCTAGTCGATATATGTCAGGATCACGGCAAATCCATCTCACTACTGTTGTTTTTCGTACACAATATTTTCCGAATTATTTAGTAAACATTATTCAAAGCATTCAGAAGCATCCTATAATAATAAACTTATTTATCTCTATTTTTCTGCCCTTGTGGACAAAGGAACTACGATATGATTTACGCAAATTATGATTTATCTAAGAGTTTGTCCCATCGGTAGAGGTCGATGGGCTGACTACAACACAAAATGATACATGCAAATAGCCTGCGACCTACATACCGTGTGGCAACATAAATTATAGGGGCAATTGTTTCCTATAGGCTATTGTCTCTCCTGCATTTATTTAGGAGCCATTTTGTCGGTTCACTTTTTGAGCTTTTTACAATGACATTGTTGGGTTAATCGAGTCGTGTATTTTCAGTATTAGACAATAGGAATAGGACGTTAGTTTAGTTAAATACTCGTAGAGTGTGAAGAAAACTGCAGAGAAAGAATTAAAGATTTTTTTAATCAAAAGTTGATGTAGGCGTAAAAATTGCTTTACAAACATTTTATTTACAAATAAAAACTCTTACCAAGATTTTCATGGAAAGGCAATTACTGCTCTCCATTTACTGGGTTTTGTAATATTATCAAACCATCCAGGTATCCCAATCAAATATACATACAAAATGTCATCCAAATTGGTCCAGCCGAAAAGGAGTTAGGTGACTAACACATTATACAGAAGAATTACTTTAGATTAAGCTACTTTTGTATGTACTACGCACACGTAAAGAAACGACACCTTATATGGTTTTTAATACTTACGTAATTATTATAATGTAACAAGTTATATAAAAAAAGCAAATGTGATAAGCGCAACCATCCTATAACATTCTACAAGCTAGAAAGAGACAACAATACAAACCATAATTATTTATAGTAGTATATTAGTAGAGTATAATGTTCAGCTGTCACTATAATTGAATTTGCCTCATTTCATTACAATGAAAACTATAATGCATGTGACAAACAAACAATATTCAATTATGTGTTTCGTATACACAAATCATGACGTGCAGGTAATTTTACTGAAAGCTTATTATTGACTGTCAATATAAATGCGAATTGGAATGGATTTCCTACTACAATTCATATTCATATTCATTTATTGCTTCAAGTTGGTACATCAGGTCTTAAAAATTTGGTAACAAGAGCCCCGTTGGGACAGCACAATGTTTGAGGAAGTAGTAGTACGTAGTACCTAGATACGAGTACGATGCAATAACAATAATGCAATTATCTACCAATTAATTCGTATTTTTTGAAACCATTTTTAAACTAGTTTTGATGATTCACAGATTAACCTGTTTTATATTTTATTTATTATTTTACAGTGTTAAACCACACTTAGGAATTGGAAATTTCTGTTTTTATATGTCTGTTTCATATCGGTATTTATTCATTCGTTCGTATGAGGAAGTGGCCAACTCTGGTGACGGAGTTTTTAGGCCGCCTAAAGGCCCCATCATGGCTTAACAACTTATCTGTACATATCGGTATACATGGAACAGACGCCGATCTAAATATTGTTTCTGTTTCCATTTAATTGTAGGTATTTTCATTAGTATCTGTATGATATTTCTGTATACTATAACAAGTAGCTAATTTTTCTTTATTTTATTTTATTTGAAAACTAAAAATAAAATAAGGGGTTTAAGTTGGTTAAAAATGTATTACTTCCACTATTGACCGACTTCTTAGCTCAATTGGTAGCTCTGCTTCCTGCACTAGGTCATGGGTTTGATTCCCAGTCAAGACAAATATTTGTGTAAATACTTACAATGTTTTTTTTTGTGTCTGGGTGTTATAATTTTATAAATTATTATACACACACACATTATTATACAAAAATGTATAATACCTATATATTCACATTAATTTCTGTATACTTACTTGGTACTACTTATCTTTCTCATATTTACAAAATGCAAAACGAAGTGGAAATATAAGGTAAATAACGCGACAAACAATCTTAACATCCAAATATTCACTGTTTGCTACACGTTCACAAAAACACTTGCCAAGCCAGATTCATATCGTCCAAAAACGTTGCACAACAATATTGCTACATCTGAGATATGAGCATTGCCAAAAGTTAACGCCTGAATCCGGGTAACCTAACCGAACCAAGCCCGGCAAGAACCAAACAGCTGATGTACTCGTACGATGGCTTACTCAAGCGTTTTGCCAAACAGTTTTTTATATCTATTTATCTATACTGTAAATATATAGAGGTAGTGTTGGTTTATTTGTATGTTTGGGGTAATCTCCGAAACTACTCATCCGATTTCAAAAATTCTTTCACCGATGTGTAGCATGGACTTTCCGAATGAACATAGGCTATATTTTATCAAGGTAGGTACTACGCGAGCCAAGCCGCGGGCGAGTAATCTAGTATCTTACACTATTGCGATTTGCCGCCGAACCATTATCACCCATCTTATAAAACTGATAAACTATTGTTGTATTTTCGACTGGCTATTCTAGTATTTAATAAAACCAGTCAAGTACGTATTGGGCTACGTTCACATCGCTCCACCACTCAAGGATTCCGCAGTTGCCCAATATGCAAAGGTTTACTCACATTTAGATATACACTCAATAAGTACAGATAAAAACATATTTTTTCTACGATTTTATTCATTCATTCTTAGTTGATCCACTATTACTCGTTAACTGGCCGCGGCTTCACTCTCATGAACACAGATAAAGCCTATGGATTATTCCAGGTCATAAACTTTGTAAATTTCAAGCTTCAGCCACAAAAATGTTCAGTAGTTTTTGCGTGAAAGAGTAACAAACATCTGTGCACCCATACAAACTTTGGCGTTTATAATATAAGTAAGATAGCATAGTAGAATTAGATTTGTATTCAACTTAGTTGCCAAAGTTTTTGCCCAGCTGTTCTGTCCAGCTGTGACTTATGTTTGCGTAAACCGAGCCATCTCCATCTATCCGAGATTAGATCAAGATAGGTATGTAACGTATAATCTGGCCATATTTCAACGACACTGGACTCGGAAGCTATTCCAGCGATTTATAGCCCGTGTGTCGCTCGAGACGGTTCTCTGCCATCAACATGACGAAACGATCTATAAAAATATAAGCCTAAGATAATTGAGTATAGTACGCGTCACAGAAAGATTGCTGGAAAAAAGTGTGAAGTGAATGGGTACTCGCGCACGAAAGTACTAGGCCTAATGTTTCATTACAAACAAAAAAAAAATCTACTATGAAGCATATACGAGTACCTATATCGATATATATAAAACAATAAGCATTTTTCTGCAATCAACGCACAGACCAAACCGCTGAAGCTATGAAGCTGAAATTTGGAAGGTAGCTTCCTTTTAAAACAAAAATGAGCACTAAGAAGGGATTTTTCGAAATTCCACCCCTAAAGGGTTGAAAAGGGATGAAAACCGTTGTATGCAACTTTTTAATGCGTGAAGCGATTTTATTCAAACTCGGTATAAATGTTGTAAACGATAAATAAATTTACAGGTTTTTCAGAAATTTTCAAAAAACCCCTGAAAAGGGGTAAAATGTGGTGTCAAAGTTTGTATGGGAACTTTTTATTGGGTAGTTCGATTTGCTTGAAACTTGGTTGTAATACTAACAATGCAAAATAAATATATACGTGTTTAAGGGTTTTTCAAAATAAACCCTTTAAAAGGGTTAAATGCAGTGTCGAAGTTTATGTAGAAAACGCGAGCGAAGCCGCGCGGGGTCTGCTAGTATCGAATATATACCTACATCAAAGCACTACATTACATAATTCTTAAATAAATACTATAGAAATAAAACTAAACGGTTATGAGACCTCTTTTAAAACAAACGGCTATCCTCAATACCATTAAATAAAATCACTGCGATGAAAGAAGAATCATAAGTACAAGATAGCATGTTACGTGATTTAGAACCAAGAGTTCTAAACGGAAAGTTCTCTTTCGAATGTCTTTGAGTTGTTCGTAATATTGTATGATACAACTTGACAATAAATATTGATGTATTTCAAAGTGTTTGAACCTAGGTTTGAACTGGTCAGTAAGTACATACACTTGATACACGATTTTAAAGCCAAAGCTCAAGCAATAGTGTTGGTAATATAATTAAGAGCTATTACAAACTAATACAGGATCATAGACAAGCGACCTTCCACTAAAAGTTCATTGCAGTAGAGTTGAATTTCTATCAGCAGATAGTTCTGAAAGATACAGGTCACGTAAGGATTGCCTTGTAAGATGCTG
The DNA here is from genome assembly GCA_963582015.1 of Xanthorhoe designata. Classification (NCBI taxonomy): domain Eukaryota; kingdom Metazoa; phylum Arthropoda; class Insecta; order Lepidoptera; family Geometridae; genus Xanthorhoe; species Xanthorhoe designata. Next base: position 12,137,739 of record OY757034.1, on the reverse strand, counting down.
ACGAGAAGAAAATATGGCTCTATGGCAATGGATCTTACTTGCCAAGAAGTTTCTTGCCTGGGTAAGCTTTATAATTGAAGTTAATTTTCATTCATTATTTCTCACTACCCGCAGCTAACTGCAGGTAACACCGCGTAGGATTACCGGGATCAAAAGTACCCTACAGACAGTATAGACAATAGTGGCTATTCGGAGTGTCGCAAAAGCTAAACTTATCTAACTAAAAATGTTGCCGTCCCTTTCATAGCGATGGAAATAAAAAGGATGGCATTATTTTTAGTTAGTTTAGTTTAGTTTAGCTTTTGCGACACTCTGAATTGCCACTAGTATAGAGTTAATCCAGGATATAAGCCAAATTTCTTTCAAATTCGTCCAGCCGTTTGAGCGTGAAGGAGTGAGTAAGTGTGAAAATATTTACACTTACACACAAACTTCACACTAATACTAATATGATGTGATTCTACACAGAAAATAGAAACAAACGCAGATAATACTAATGAATTTGTACAAGACGAGCCTTCTTGACTACTGTTTTTTTTTTGTGAATAAATCTTTTGCAAGTTTCTCAAATACTATAACAATAAAGCGAAAGATAAGCGCATGTGGTTTCAAGAAATTCTTAGAAAGAAAGAATTTAATTTGATAATAACGTCCCGACTATTTCGAAATAATGTTATAAAACCGGAACCTTTACTATTAAACGACATAATTTAATATTGACATACACCCAGACCGTCAGGGAAATATTAAATAATATTTTATAAATAGCTTCATCTGGCGGCTTTTGTGCGAAAACCTTTGAAGTTAAAATGTATTCCCAATTCGCGGTTCAAAGGGCCACTGACTGTTCGATAGAATAACAATTTCTGCAGCAAAAAACTTATAAAGGCAAGATATTTTAGAACTATTTGCTACGTAAATCTGTGTTTGCTCAAGATTTTACTCAGGTGTTTATTGAGGTTACGGCATTTTTTCAATTAATAAAGAAAAAAATTAGATTTTCAGTTTATGAACGAATTACAAACAATACAAGTGGCAAACTTTTTTTACTAAGCCGACTTAAATTTTGTAAGAAGAAAGCATACACTTTCAAACAAAAAAAAATTTTCAAAATCTGTCCATACATAAAGTGTAACATAGAATCTTCTCTTTTTTAAAAGTCGGTAAAAATTAGGAAGAGATTTGGCAAAGAAGCTAATAAAATATCGAATACATTCAGTAGATACAGCTAAAAAGTCACTTTAACATAAAACATCTGTTCTCAAAATTAAACTCAATTACGCAGAAATATTTCCATGAAAACCCCCGTAAAATATCTGAATAAAACTAATACCGAGGCAGGTCAGAGAATGATTTCAACTTCGTAGAAAAATTTTCTTCAATATAACGAATTATTGGATTCGCAGACGCCGAAAAATAATCATATCGGACTTATGCTTGATATCTTTTTCTCTGAAACTTTTTGCCCTGTCACAGTTTTGTGAACAGCTGGTGCAATCCTAAACTTTTGCGATTACTATTCACTTTTAGATATAATTTGTCACGCTATTTACTTCAATCATACAGTAAAGTGTTTCATGTTTTATTTTCTAATACAATCACCATAACACAAGCAATAAGTTGCTTATAATATTTGGACTAGATGACGATGTTTAAAAAAAAATAAGGTTCTAAAATCATCTGAATCGAGGACTAAACAACTAAAGTGGTACATTACCTTCACAGATAAGATAGTACGTACCTCTACGAACAGCTACGTCGTAGCGGTTCTACGAGTCGTAGCGGGCTCTACTTAAGCAACACTGATCCAGCTTTCGCCTCTCTTCGTGTAATGGTCTTGTTCAAAGGACAATTTGATTCATTCAGCCGAAGCAAATTGAATAAAATAAGAGATTTCACATATTTGACCCCGATTCAATCATGTCACCGTCAGTTAGACGTTTGCAGGGTCGAGGGAAAATGGACTATTTCCGGATTATGGCATCAGAATTGATGGTGATAATTTATTTCGCCCATTTTTTATGTTCCTTTGATATAACATTTGTTGCTATAGTCTGTGCCATGGGTCGAGATTATCAGGAACCGATATTTTTATCAAGAATGATGAATTTAGTGGGACATTTTCTACTAATCATTCTATTTACATGATAATGTTTAAGTTGGTTAATATTATTTGGATATAGGAAATGACTTCTAACAATAGAAAACCTAATATACCCTAAGCTAATAAATACCAGTCAAGTAAAATTACAAAATAAATAATAGAAACCATGGACTAAAAGGTTTTGAATTCATTTGCAATTTCATAGATAATGAGACACAAATGTAAGACGCGACTGCGAGGAGTGATATACTCTTACGCAGATAAAGATTCTCCGAAGATTCGAAATATTGTCGATCGATCTAAACGGGCGATATTTTTACGTGGGTAATTTCCCGTGAAATTTAAAATAAAATTTTTACAAGTAAAGGCAGGTTAGGTTTGGTTAGTTTTTATTATAATAAAAGCAAAATATTTTGCTTAGATATCGACAACATAATTATGTTTAATGTTATAGTATCAAGCACAACGAAAATTAGAAGTAAAATATTATTAATAAAGTAAATATAGCATAGCGTTAAAACTATTTTGAATTAAACATTTCATTCTATAATTCAAGCTACTAAACTAATTAACCAAAGTACTAATAAATCAGCCTAAACGTCCATAACTCCCAATTAGGCATCCAGTCGTAAATAACACTAAGGAGAAAACTAGTCTCAGTATTTAATCAAACATTTAACTCTAATTGTGTTAGTCCATGATTTATTTCTTGGCATTCTTCCAATTGAAAAATTAATCAGCTAAAAGTCTTTTTTACTTCCCAAGATGTAAAGTCTCTTAAAAAACGGAGCACGTAATAATGAGTGTTGTAAAAAGTTACAGGGTGATCGAAATTGCTCAATTTTGCGACACAGGTGACGTCGCCGGCTTATAATAGGCTATTTTGCTTCGGTGTAGATGTATAGACTTTCAATATATAGATGCGGGTTTATATTCTAACCATGTATGATATCAGATCGTAGGAGTTAGTGGCAAATTCTCATGGAGTTTTTAGGCTGTTTTAATATCAATAATAGAACACACAGAAAACGACGCGTTTGACATAGTAACAACAGCCAATTTAAAACAAATATAAAGATAATTAAGTTTACGTTTTGTATGCGTTTTTTACTGCTGTATTATAATAAATTACCAGAATAAATACCATGTGTGCCTAATATTGTTTTCAGAGATCCAAATCTAATTATTTTTTAATTTATAAAAGCGTACATTAAGAATTTCATTAATAAATTAGAGTCACGGTTATTATTATTAGTCAATTACTTTCAATCTAAATGAACTAATTAACTATGTTCATTTATTTAATTTTTCTAACATCATAAACTTTTTGCAGTTCACTACGAGACGCAGGTTTTAAAAAGATGTGACTTGATCTACGTCATTTTAGTCATTGCAGTCATATTTTTGTGCTGATAAAATAAGGTCTTTCATTTCATCGAAATTTAGCGTTTTATGGATACTATAGTCTTTCCAATCGTTTATTTAACTTTTGACAGATCACGCACATAAAGTTTTGTAATAATTTTTGATACAATGTACTACAGGGAATATTGTACTTCATGGACGGGTTCCGCCCACTTAGAGATGTTTCATTCGTAATTAATGACCACCGACTATAAAAACAGTTTTGAAATAAATCGAATCGATTATAATCGATATAATAATCGATTATATTAATAACACATAATTACAATAAAATTATTGTGATTATTTTTATATCAAATCACGTAAAAACCTTTATTATTTTAAAATGCCTTAAATGTCTCTGTTTTAATGCATAAATAATTTGCGTTATGAAAACAGTTCCATCCTACTTACTCGTAGGTACCTAGTAATGGGATCGAATTTCTTCGCTAAAAATTAATGAATCTAAAATAATCGTTTAGACTTACTGTAGTTGGTTCAAATAAAAACATGTGAATGAACTGCGGTACCTACTTGTAATGGACAGGTGCAAAATGTTGAAATTCATAGTAAATAATGAGTGTGTTAAATCGATTAAAACTTCTCCATGAATAAAATCGATCGATAAAATAAATCGAATCGGTAACGGGTCAGGGCATCACTATTTGAGTCAGTATTACAGCTGTCAAAAGTTAAATAAACGGTTGGAAAGGGTATAAGAATCTGTACCAAAAGGAGAGAAAGAGAACAACTAGTTACACCATTAGGTAATTAAAATTTAACTCGTAATTAGACGCAGTACGTTTTTACAATGAAAGTAACAATTTAGAAACCGGTGTAGCGTATTATTTATCATTTTTTAGTTTATAGAACTTGTAATTTAGAAAAGATAGCAATATAGCATGATATCTCGATCGTTGTACTCGAATGAAAACGACTCTAAAATCTGGGGCTGAGACAGTTTAAAGTTGAGTTTTAATTTTAAAACGTTGCTCGCTTCGCTTGTTCGAATCCTGCCGGAGTTGTTAACTTTTAGTGAGATTTTTTTTAAATTATATCATTAGTCTTAATGGTAAAACTCACCAGCTATCCACCCAAGCACGAGCAATCCGAACAGCCGCCAAGCACTGAGTCTAAGCGTCCCCATTCTGCACTTCAAACCCTAACCACACACTTACATCACAACACTACACAGTTTACGGTTTTTAAGATAATACAGTTTTCTGTATCATAGCGCCATCGTGTCCGTTACCTGAAATAAGATAATAAGATTTTAATTAAAGTTGTGACAAATCACACTTAATAACACAAACCTCAATAAGTTGCGTTGGCTGAATGGGTTACCTCGACTTTCAATAATAGCAATATGATCACGACTGTATCCCAGTGCGCGGTAGACATTTTATCCTTTTTGAAGATGTCTAAGGGGGTAGTCAGAGGTATGTCCAAATACATATTTGGTACATGCCCACATCTTGCAGAAGTTAACTTTCCATACGTGACAGGTTGCAAGCCCATCGACGCTATTAGAGAGCTAACTGGTTTCCACACGATGTTTTTCTTCACCGTTAAAAGCTCGTGTTGAAGCGCACATAAATTCCTCGACTTTCGTTCCAAAGATTATGGGTTTGAATCCGGTCGTGCATCAATGGTTTTTTCGTTTTGATAAATTTATATGTGCATTAATACAATCTCTAAACGGCGAAGGAAAACATCGTGAGGAAACCAGTTAGCTTTGTAATAGCGCCGATGAGCTTGCAACCTGTCACGTATGGAATGTTAACTTCTACAAAGTGTAGGCATGTACAACATTTATGTATTTGGACAAACGTCTGACTACCCCCTTGGACATCTACATAATTATTATCTAAAAATGCCTAAGGATCTGAAATAAAATGTTTTTCGCTTCCCTGGGAATAAAGTGGTGTCATATTTAATTTTCATTCTAAAACGCTAGTTTTAAACAATGTCCACCACATTTGAAAAATAAATCTACAGATTAGGTTTTGCTAACAGTTTTTTTTAGACCTCAATGTAGCTTTTTTAATAAGAGCAAAGCTATTTGTAAAGCAAATCGACTTTGTAGAAAAAAAACTAAAAAAAGAATGCCTAAGATTTAATTATCTTATATGCGAACGTAATGTCTAATTAGATAACTCGAAATATTCTAAACCAATTAGAGCGTATTGTGCAAATTTTAACCCTTGTTGAACAAGACACCATAATTCTAAACCATTGTTTTTGTTTTATTTTACACGTTCAAGTGATACCCAGTCGTAAACCGGAGCTTTTACGACGTGAGTCTTTCGTGAATAGAATGTGTGTAGAATTATTCATTACGTTTGATGGAGTGCCATGCTTAGAGGCTATGAGTATCGTCATCAAAGACCTTCTACCCTTCGTCATCGATGATCTTGGTGACGTAACGACTCGGCTGAGTGAGACACATCAGCACGTCAGAAAAGTGACAAATGTTTCGTTTCTATTCTCTTTCTACGAGTATCATCGCTATATAGGTCGCGCTATGTAAAAAGAGCGCTGACTGATAGGTTGCGCAGTTGGCAATTTATGTTGAACATATCATCGCGCATAAAAGTTTTAGATTGCGAAATGTTTTTACATGAAAAAGTAAGAAATAAGAAAATAATGATGAAAATAATATATATGATGTAAGTACCCACCTATATTGCACTTATACTCAACTTTTTCTCAGCGCTCTTTTTACGTGGCGCGGGACTATACCTTTGATTTGACATTTCTGATCGCTCGAGTTTTCGTCATTAAATGTAAATTCTTATAAATTTTCTTTAGTTTCTACTTTGGAGCGATTGTAGAAATGTAACATGGCTAAGGCAGCTGGATTCTCATGGCGCAACAAAACACTGCCCAGTGGATTAGTATCCGGCCCCGTATCAATGATGTTTTTTTATGCATTTTTAAAGCTCGTACTGAAAACATCGTGAGAAAACCAATTAGCTTTCTAGTAGAGCCGATGGGCTTGCAACCTGTCACGTATAAAATGTACCTGTCGGTGGGTTGTCCCCTTAGACATCTTAAGATTCTAAAAATCAGATCCTTATACATTTTTACAGCTAATTCCGGTATGTTATTGTAAGTTTAAATGTAAAACACATTCCTGGCCCAGCTAAAACCGAAGAAAGGGACCGTGGTCAACAGCTCGTAACTAGCCCACGTGTATCATGGGCAGTAAACGCGTTAATCTGGATCATTTCAAGAATTAATCAGTCAATTTATATCGTTTTACGATATAATTTACCAACCGGGACTATTTTTTAAAGAAGATTCATTAAATATCTTGCCAGTTCAATTTAAATCGAATATCACTGTAATAAAGGTTATTTTACTTTGCCGGTCGATTTAAAGTGACAAACGCACCCGTTTTATAAGGCCGAGCGACGTCTCCAATAAACCGACCGATATTGACTTCGTACAATGGCAATAAAAACCGGGTATAAACCGGTCATAGTCCGGAGAAGTTAATTAAACAGGTTCGGAGAAATTTTAGGGTTCTTTACCTTTTTAATGAAAATATCTGAAGCAATGGCAACCGCTCTTTGAGGACAAACTTATGCCTATATAAATAAATGAATAAATATCCTCTGACATGCTCACACAGCGTCATCTAGTCCCAACTAGTAGTTGCTTAGATGTGTTAGGTATGGTAACCGCTCGCACCCGCAACCTCTGCGTCTCAGGCGGGCTTTCACCCACTGCGCCACAGAGGTCGTCTTTACATTATACAAGATTATTGTCACCGTCAGGAAATCGACAAATAAATTCACAATTTTTAAAGATGTTTAATTTTATTTCTGGAACCCGACAACGGACACGCACTTAGCCAATTTCCAACTGAATGTCGTTTTGACGGACAAATGGAGGGTCGGATTACATTTTTCATTATGAAATTCAAGTTTAATTTTATTAAAAGCTCTTCAAAACCAAAAATATTTCTGCAAAGCCAACCTGTTTTACATCAAACACTATTTCATTAAATTTTGTACTGCAATTATCCAACTTAAAACAGCCACTAATTACCGAGTAAAATTAAATAGTCACTGCCTTTGAAGCGATTCAAAAGGAATGAGAAGTTATAATGAGGCTACGAGTCAACAAGGACATGGCTTCTCTGGAGAAGTTCTTGAGTTATGATAGAGGTGGCAGGTTATAAAGTCTAGGATAAAAATATGGATAATCTATACCAGCATCAGCATTCCTTATCCCACGCTAAGTGAAGTCGACACAACATGTTTTTCTCTTTCACTCTCCTCTATCATTCGTCAACTTTGAATTCACTCCTCTTGCATTCATATCCTCTTTCATACAATCCATTCACTTCTTCTTTGGCCTTACTTTAATGACGCTTAAATCTTGGATGTATACTCAACTCCTAATAATAGTTTAACCTGTAGCTTTAAGACTAGACAAAAGCCACAAGTAAGACAATTACAAAAGTAAAAGTAATTACAGTAAATAACGAAATAATTTCAAGTCTGTAAGAACAGTTAATACGAAATCCTCAATAGTATTACCTCTTGGGTCAGACATTGCATTTTCCAGGAGAGCGGACCTCAAACGACAATCACGCAGAAACGCAGAATCGTCTAAACACGCTTCAAAGTTAATCCGTTTATTAAAACTTCTTAAGCTGCGCTCGCTCGGAAAGAACCGAGCATTTCTGCCTCTTCAAAGCATTTAATCTGTCCAATAAAGTTGAAGATCGCTGATAAAAAACATTATCGGTCTAATATTTCAAATGGCCAGACTTGGTCCTAATAATGAACTCCTTGCTATTATCGATAGCTGGTGAATCTTCGAGCGACTTTTTTGTAGAACGCTTGATTGACAGAATATTTCATGGCGAATTCCAACAAGTAGTTAGACCATAATCTTTGTTTTTACTGTTAGCATTTGCTTTAAGCATTGTATTAAAATACGTTCAATATTCAGTGGTTGTAGTACAAGACCTAATTTGCTCAATAAATACAAGAAAAAAAGCAACAAAATATTCATGATAAAATATTTCCATTTTCCCCTTTCCCTGTTGATTTGAATATTGCATTCTTAATGGAAATCGCGGCAAAGCAAAGGCATCGAAACGCTAAATAAACTCGTCCTAAGAACGGTTTTTTTATATTTGAGTACACTGCCGATCACTTTTTTAACCACTTAAAACAATAAACTTTATCGAACAAAGGTATAAATACACTTCAGTGTAAAAAACAGTACACAACAAAGTGCAGAACTGCTCCCAGTCGGCGTCACGAACAATTGCAAGCGTTATCGTCGCGGAATTCGCACAAAATTTTCACCTCAATTCGCTATTTTCATACCACTGTGTATAATTTTGGCTACACTTGCGGGCGCCCCGGGCGATGCGATTGCCACTGACACTATCTACCTGTGTTCAGTTTAAATGCACCCAGTGTATTACTTTTGATATTTTTTTATTTGAGATTTTATACATCGGATCTGAGTTTTGATGCGATGCGAGAGCTTTTTTTGTAGAGCTGTCTTTATTTTGCAAACGAAAGATAAATGTTTTGTCGTTCGAATATTTACCTTGCAACAATTTTAACGTGCAGATTTTTTTTGATTTGCTATCTTCAGAGCCCTTCGAAGCCTCGATGGTAAGTATGTTTAATAGATCTATAGGTAGTTTAGCTGATCCAAGACGGAAGCGTGCCCAAGACACTAGCAGTAATGCAGTGCTGAATGACAGTGCTAATCCGTTGAGCCAAATAGGTGCATGACCGCGGATCACGCGTTGCTTCGACAAGACGCCCTATATCAATTTTGAAACGCGATGGCCTCGGTATCCCAACCCTAAAATGTCCTGTACTAATCTAGAATAGATACCAAAGAATAGGTATGAATGAGGCTCGTAATTTAAGAATGGATCTCTACTTATCCGAGCTACGTACTTCACAACCAAATTTGCCCATTCATGAATTTACGACGCAGAAACAAATCAAAACACGGCACAAACAATGGGCTGTAAATCTTCCCGGCAATTCCAGATCCGATCTCGTATCGTAGCAGGTACGATATCGACTTGAAGTGTGTTATTCGTTTTAAACGGGGGAATGAAATAGTCATGTTGTCTCTGAACACAGGGTTAAGCGCCCTTAAATGGGATAGTATGATTTATTATAAATGAAAAATCTTAATAAAAGTTAACAGTTCCGGCAGGATTTGAACAAGCGACATTGCTTAGTCAAACTCGCAGATATTTGTGCTGCGACTTTGAATTATCTAAACAAGCCCTAAACTACGAACTTCCGTGGTAACAGATATAACTTTTTATAAATTGTGATCATGAAAGAATAGAAAAGGCTAGTGACAGTACTACTTACAGTATAAGGCAGTGTTATGAAAACTAGAACAATGCCGTAATCCAACTACTGTAAACAAAACTCGGCGTGAATTAAACTTGTTATTATAAAGTCTGCACTTAAACTTTATGCAATAGGCACATTAAGCGGATGTCAAGTACAAAACTCATCAAATGAAGTGCCTTTCACTAATCTCCCCGAATATTAATTCATTTTTGTTTGTTCAAAATAATTTAAACGGAATTAGCTTTGTAGTAAAAAGTAAAATTAAATGAAATAAACTTAGGTATCTAAACGATAATAGTTTAATTTGTAACATTTTTTTATTTTATATTAAAACTAAGCTACTTTATATTTACATAACTTTACAAAATAAGAACCAGTTGAGCCATCTAAGGTAGTATTTTGCAATCAAGCGTGCAAAAACTATTTTTTCTTTTAAAACATTGCTGAAGGAATACTATTTGTCCTGTCATCACTGAATTAATCTTTTTTATTTATATATATATATATATTTTTTTTACCTGAATATTTATTAATGTGTATGAATATTACTTATAAATTTGTTTTGGTTTATTAGTGTTTATATATTTAAATTCAATAATTTATATTATGTTATAAATTTATACTTATTATTAGTAAGTTAAAACTATGCCCCATATTATTATTTTTACTGTCCATTATCCATCCACAGGTTGTCTGGTAGAGATCGCTTTTAAGCGATAAGACCGCCGATTGTATACCTATCTTAGTTAAGTTGTTGTAGTTTTCTGCATTGTTAATTTTTCTTATATGGTGTGCAATAAAGTATTTTCTATTCTATTCTATTCTATTCTACATTGATCCAAGCCATTGCCATTGCAGCAGTAGCTTGGATCAATATCCAAGCTACTGCTGGACAGCAGTGCGCCAGCTGGCGGCATTACCGCGCTGAATGGCAATGCTGATCTGCTCACCAATTAGGTGCCAGACCTCGGATCATGCGTCGATCTATATTAACGATTTTCTTATTTTGAATATTTAAACATACATAAAGCTTAAAAAATTAATTAATATAATGTAAAAGTAAGTACCTAAGTAAGTTCGTATGAGCAAGTGGCCAACTCTGGTGTTTATAATGTAATGTAATGTAAAATATAATGTAAATAACCGATCAATCAAAACAACGCAATGTTAAGTATGAAATCTAAATAAATTGTGTACGATTAATTAATAAGTTGTAATTTTTGATTTCAAATAGCAAACGACTTAAATGTCGTCATTCAAACATTTGAAGAATAAATAAGCGGACAGTCCGCTTGTCCGCTAAAAGTGCAGTGAATAGTTAAAAAGTCAAAAGGCCACTTAGACCGGCGCCGAGCGGGTTCCCAGATAAAATGCTGTAACATGAAAAATGAGCGTTCGAGCTGAAAGAATGGCTTGAGTTATTGCCGCTGAGTGTACGGATGTTTTTCCGTTGTCATAATTTGCTGTATGAAGTGGGGTAACAAATTAAGAATGTCAACAAAATCTGAGAGTTACATTTTGTACTGGAATCGGAATAATGAACTTTACTGAATATTAACTGCTCTTTCTTTTCAATACTATAGCCGTGTTGGTCAAGTGGATTAGTACCTCGACTTTCGATCCGAAGGTCGTGGGTTCGAATCCGGCCGTGCATCAACGATTTATTCGCATCGAAAAATTTAAATGCGCTTTAACACGAGCTTATAACGGTGAAGGAAAACATCGTGAGGAAACCAGTTAGCTCTCTAATAGCGTCGATGGGCTTGCAACCTGTCACGTATGGAAAGTTAACTTCTGCAAAAAGTTTCTGCTGCAAATATGTATGTATTTGGACACTGACTACCCCCTTAGACATCTTCAAAAGGATCTAAAATTGCCTAATGATCTGAAAGAAATGTCTACCGCTCCCGGGATACAGTCGTAATCATATTTCTTTTATTTTATTTTTTTCAATACTAGGTACACTCCGCTGATAATGTCACTTGCGGTCACCAACCCGAGTCGTGGCCGCTCAGTACGTTGCTACTTCAACGATCTATCAGCTTCGCCACGAGCGCTTCCGTGCTTCAGTGGGCACGTTAGATTCTTGCAACTGTTCATCGAGATGTATTAAAGAGTCACAATCTAATAGCTGACAACACAAAAAAAATGTGCGTGCAAATTCAATGTTCTACAATGACATTTGACATTTGAATATAGACGTTATGTCGTTTGTTTTAATGTTCAATGTCGCTTGTACGCAAAAAAGAAAAACTCGAGTTTTGGCGTTTACATTATCATTATACATTATTTGTCTGATTGTGGCTCTATAATACATCTCAATGCAACTGTTGCATACAATTCAATTGACTGTCATCATGACTTGCATGGTCTAAACAACAGTTGCTTACAATTATTGATCAACAATTAGATGCACGTAATTTTTTCATTCAATTATTGGTTAAATGGCATCATGTAAATGGTACTTTACATAGAATACTTATAATCGGTCGTCGGTCGTTCGTATGAGCAAGTGGCCAACTCTGGTGACGGAGTTTTTAGGCCGCCTAATAAGGCCTCCGTCATGGCTTAACGACTTTAAAAGCCGGGACCGACAATTTAACGTGCCCTCCGAAGCTAGGAAGCGCTCAGATGAAAATGCCACTTGCGGTCACCCATCCAAGTAGTGACCGCTCAGAACGTTGCTTAACTTCGACGATCTATCAAGAACGTCTTAGCAAGCTTCGCCACGAGCGCTTATAATGATCCAAGTCCTTTTACCCTGATCCTATTAGAGTTGAGCATACTAAGTGGCAATTGTCGAAACTCGCTAATAAATTAGCAAGCTTTGTTTGTTCGCTGCACAGCGACGATAATTCATAATTAGCTGCCGCTGGCGACAATTAGTCGGGAATTTGTCGCTTCGTCTTATTTGTTAGGGTGACCGCACTTTTAGTATGGTTTAGGATACGTGTGAAATTTTGAACGGTCTTAATTTTCCCTACCGTTTATTTGTCTAACTCATTGCTCAATAACAATATCATATATTATAGAATTATGCACAATGCGCATACTACCTGTAAGTTCCATTAACAGTGCCGAGCCAAAATAATGTTCAATGCTATCATTTTGTGGTTTATATAGAAAACGACGAAATATCATGTGTTTGCGTGCGCTTTTTATTCCACCGTTCAAATAAATGAAATACCTCAGTTTAGGGTTGTAAAACTTTTTCAATTTATAAAACCCATCTAACGTTTTAACACGCCAGGTTCTTATGGCAGCTATTAAAATGAGGCCATGAGTCGGCTAAATAAACCCACTCGTTTCGTCCATCTACCTTTTATGCTCGCTTTAAAAAATACCTCATGATTCAAAGCCGAATTGATCAAACATTGACAAGACAAGAATGTTTGTTGCAGATGCTCAAACAATTACATTCAAAGCTAGCTAGTTAGGAGACATGCCGTAAATTATGTAAACACAAGCTCAGCCTATGCACGGACGCGACGTCATTTATACAAGCTACGTCAATATGTCCACATCTAATTCGCAAGAGGGACACCCTACCCTGGACATTTCCTACTTTACCTTACTAATTGTTACTCCCTGCTACATTTCACAAGTTTCCTTCGATTTCTCAAAGATTTATGTAAAAAGTTACATTTGTTACTTGACAAACTTTTCGATAGAGAATTAGTCGTGTCAATTTGTTTTTATCTGATTGTGCAAGAATTTATTTTAGTTTCGCCGCGTCGTTTCTGCTATATTTAAGGAATGCTGAGGTCGTTCGTTAGCTACCTAAGTTTTAATTGGTTAACTTTAGAAGAGATTAGTTGAAGGTACGTGCGATAAAAATGTCTGAGAATTCTGTTTCAGAAGCTTGTTCGCACCTTTATTTTTTTTTATAAAAATTAATCCCTATTTCCCTTAAGAAGGACTTTACAGATTTTAATGAAGAATTTATGTATTAGATAGCTTAGTTCTTAACTCAATTTCATTCAGCCATAGAAAGTTCCGTAGGCTTACTCAAAGCCATTCTATTCAACAGAAGTCCCATTTAACCCAATTTTAGATCCCATTAAAGTTAAATTTAAATCAAAACCTATATAAGTACCTTATCTGATAGCTTTAGTTCAAAAGGGTTCTACGTGCTTTATTTCCAGGATATTTGTTTAAAATATGGTTTCTCTTTAACTGAGTTTTAGTAAAAAGAGAAAAGAGATGGAGATTGGACTATTATTTAACAAAATATCTACAGGTATGTTATTTTTATAGTACGTAAAAGTGCTGGCTTGCACTACATCTCAAACATAAATAAAGTAAAAATATCTTATTTATTATAAAAAAAAAGGTCTATTTAAATATATTTAAATTATATTAAAAAATGAATTCATTACATAATTAAATCAATCCATTAAAACTGTATTTTAAAATGATAATTAATAAAAATAATTAAAAGTTTTGACAACAAGTAATCAATACAGCTGCATAATATTTTAACGCCATTCTAGTTTTTTTTTTTACTTGGACTGTGACCACAGATAAAATAATACGACTGTGACTAAAGCAAAGTTCAATAGCTCTCAGTCAATCGCGTCGAAAATTCAGTCGATACGTTTTTCAGTCCATTACCCTTTTTCATCTGAGCCGAGTTAAGCTGATTACCGATGCACCGGCGATGTACGTCATTCGCAGGCGGATCCATCACGATAATACGTTAAATGTAATGAATTATTGAGCTCTTTATTGTGGTCGATTGTTTGCGAAGATCTGAGTAATAGGTACTTAAGGATTATAATCATGGACCTAGTAATAGGTGAACTCACAGACAACACAGTGTAGGGAGTCGCGTTGGAACAGGCATTAGAATCACCTAGCATGTAAAACGAAACTTAAGTGATCCTTGAGGTCCTACAAGAATAAATTATTTTTCTTTCTTTCTTTCTTACAACGTGCCGTCGACAGAGACAAGATATGCAGTGAATGAACAATGTCGCACAAAATTAGAACATAGACAAGATGTTCCGGCCATAAAAAAGGCGGCACACGTTAAGAGACAAAAAATGTTATGCCCTACCCTATTAGGCAATTCTGGAACCATATTTTATTCAAATCCGTTCAGCCGTTTAAGCGTAAAAGAGTAACAAACACACTTACACACTAACACACACAAACTTTCACTTTATAATATTAGTATAGATTATCTCTCTAGATGGAAGATAGCCTCTTTATTAAGTCAGTGAATAAAATCTCGTTTGTTTTTTTATTTGATTCCGAAAATATTTTCCGTGAACCCCCATCAGATCCCTAGTAGATTCCTATCTCGTGTTCAAGTGGAATGAGAAGATTTGAAATGCGAATGTTTACCAACTAGCTGTGCCTAAAAACGAAAAACATTTTTTGAAGCGCTTGTGGCGAAGCTTCCTATGACGTTCTTGATCGTCGAAGTTAAGCAACGTTCTGAGCGGTCACAACCTGGATGGGTGACCGCAAAGAGCATTCAGCTGAGCGCTTCCGTGCTTCGGATGGCACATTAAATTGTTTTAATGTCGTTAAGCCATGACGGAGGTTTTTAGGCGGCCTAAAAACTCCGTCACCAGAGTTAGCCACTTGCTCATACGAAAGAACGAACGTAGGTATTTAAAACAGGTTGTTTGTGTTCTCGTAATTTGATAATTGTCTGTGATAATCATTGAGATGTATTATAGAGCCACAATCAGACAAATAAAATGTAAACGCCAAAACTCGGCGCACGCTACGTAGTGCGCAGAGTTTTTCTTTTTTGCGTACAAGTGACATTGAACATTATAACAAACGACATAACGTCTACATTCAAATGTCAAATGTCATTGTAAAACATTGATTTTGCTCGCACATTTTTAGTGTTGTCAGCTATTAGATTGTGACTCTTTAATACATCTCAATGGTGATAATACATAATTTAAATTTTAAGTTAAATACTTGATCAAAATATATTTCTACCTTATCTGAAAATATAAATTAGAATTACTCAAAATCAAGTAGAATTACTCAAAATCAAGTAAAATACTAATAATATTGTGAAAATATATTATACTTCGTTGAAGTCTAACATTAATAGATTAGGTACAATCACCAAAACAAAACACTATTTTAATTATAAGATTTATTGTGACGGCCGTTCAATTAGCGTCCGTTAACTGACGTTCGTCGTAGCTGATACTCTGATGCAAGTCTCAACCAGTAGGCCTAACATGTGCAACGTGTCGGGTCGACAAATTTAATATCTCGATAATGTCAAGCTGCTCTAACGTACTATGCTAGAGCAGGAGAGAAGATTTTGCCGACGACGAGAAGGTTTGTCGTGTTGCGCATGTTAAGGCCCGCAGGTAGACTTATCGGCGTCCCGATAAATCAATTTAACTTCAGCGATGTTCGATTCATCTTCGGAACTTAAAGCCTCTACTCTATTTCAACGTGAATTAATCCGTGGAAGTGTCACTCATCTAGAATGAGGAAAACAAAATAGGGAGGCTGTTCGTATCCGGGTATCGAATGGCAGATTCGTTGGGAGGCTAAGTTTAAGGGCTGTCAGGGAAAAATATAGGGAGCCATTGCCCTCGGGCTCAGTTGACTATATAAAATATAACCTTTCGTAGTGGACGTTTCAGCTCGCGGGCTGAGTGAGGTGCGGGCTGGGTTGACCACTACATAATTTTAACATCGTCGAAAACACTAAAGAATATCGCCGTCCCCGGGGAATAAAATGATAACTGCCAATAAATTTGTTTTAGTGTTATGTCATTTTTGAGATCTTTGAATAGTAATGCATCTGCTCAATTTTTTTCCAAAACATTCTAGAGGTATTTACGAAGTTACAAAATATTACAATACTATTCTACGATATTATTAATGTCTGACATTACAAGAACAAAAATATATAGTGCTATTATCTAAACGTATTCACACTTTATTGTATGACAAACAGTCTTTACAATACTGTTCTCGTGAAAATTATTTGAATAGGAAAATGATAGAAGTAGTTACAATGTTATTCTCTGACATAGATTCATGAAGTATCGAATTTGTCGGCTTAACGGCTGTATATAAGTACATAATTACTCAATACAGCTAGTAAAATCTAGCATATAGCATTATATAGTGAACGTTATGGAAAAAGACATGAACTACTTAGTAGCAAGTATTGACAAAGGTTCAGTTTCTATTCCTTACAGAATTATAATATTTAAGTTTTTGTTTCAATGCTTGATTGGTTGTCTGGTAGAGATCGCTTTTAAGCGATAAGACCGCCGATTGTATACCTATCTTAGTTAAGTTGTTGTAGTTTTCTGCATTGTTAATTTTTCTTATATGGTGTGTAATAAAGTATTTTCTATTCTATTCTATTCTATTCTACATTGATCCAAGCCATTGCCATTGCAGCAGTAGCTTGGATCAATATCCAAGCTACTGCTGGACAGCAGTGCGCCAGCTGGCGGCATTACCGCGCTGAATGGCAATGCTGATCTGCTCACCAATTAGGTGCCAGACCTCGGATCATGCGTCGATCTATATTAACGATTTTCTTATTTTGAATATTTAAACATACATAAAGCTTAAAAAATTAATTAATATAATGTAAAAGTAAGTACCTAAGTAAGTTCGTATGAGCAAGTGGCCAACTCTGGTGTTTATAATGTAATGTAATGTAAAATATAATGTAAATAACCGATCAATCAAAACAACGCAATGTTAAGTATGAAATCTAAATAAATTGTGTACGATTAATTAATAAGTTGTAATTTTTGATTTCAAATAGCAAACGACTTAAATGTCGTCATTCAAACATTTGAAGAATAAATAAGCGGACAGTCCGCTTGTCCGCTAAAAGTGCAGTGAATAGTTAAAAAGTCAAAAGGCCACTTAGACCGGCGCCGAGCGGGTTCCCAGATAAAATGCTGTAACATGAAAAATGAGCGTTCGAGCTGAAAGAATGGCTTGAGTTATTGCCGCTGAGTGTACGGATGTTTTTCCGTTGTCATAATTTGCTGTATGAAGTGGGGTAACAAATTAAGAATGTCAACAAAATCTGAGAGTTACATTTTGTACTGGAATCGGAATAATGAACTTTACTGAATATTAACTGCTCTTTCTTTTCAATACTATAGCCGTGTTGGTCAAGTGGATTAGTACCTCGACTTTCGATCCGAAGGTCGTGGGTTCGAATCCGGCCGTGCATCAACGATTTATTCGCATCGAAAAATTTAAATGCGCTTTAACACGAGCTTATAACGGTGAAGGAAAACATCGTGAGGAAACCAGTTAGCTCTCTAATAGCGTCGATGGGCTTGCAACCTGTCACGTATGGAAAGTTAACTTCTGCAAAAAGTTTCTGCTGCAAATATGTATGTATTTGGACACTGACTACCCCCTTAGACATCTTCAAAAGGATCTAAAATTGCCTAATGATCTGAAAGAAATGTCTACCGCTCCCGGGATACAGTCGTAATCATATTTCTTTTATTTTATTTTTTTCAATACTAGGTACACTCCGCTGATAATGTCACTTGCGGTCACCAACCCGAGTCGTGGCCGCTCAGTACGTTGCTACTTCAACGATCTATCAGCTTCGCCACGAGCGCTTCCGTGCTTCAGTGGGCACGTTAGATTCTTGCAACTGTTCATCGAGATGTATTAAAGAGTCACAATCTAATAGCTGACAACACAAAAAAAATGTGCGTGCAAATTCAATGTTCTACAATGACATTTGACATTTGAATATAGACGTTATGTCGTTTGTTTTAATGTTCAATGTCGCTTGTACGCAAAAAAGAAAAACTCGAGTTTTGGCGTTTACATTATCATTATACATTATTTGTCTGATTGTGGCTCTATAATACATCTCAATGCAACTGTTGCATACAATTCAATTGACTGTCATCATGACTTGCATGGTCTAAACAACAGTTGCTTACAATTATTGATCAACAATTAGATGCACGTAATTTTTTCATTCAATTATTGGTTAAATGGCATCATGTAAATGGTACTTTACATAGAATACTTATAATCGGTCGTCGGTCGTTCGTATGAGCAAGTGGCCAACTCTGGTGACGGAGTTTTTAGGCCGCCTAATAAGGCCTCCGTCATGGCTTAACGACTTTAAAAGCCGGGACCGACAATTTAACGTGCCCTCCGAAGCTAGGAAGCGCTCAGATGAAAATGCCACTTGCGGTCACCCATCCAAGTAGTGACCGCTCAGAACGTTGCTTAACTTCGACGATCTATCAAGAACGTCTTAGCAAGCTTCGCCACGAGCGCTTATAATGATCCAAGTCCTTTTACCCTGATCCTATTAGAGTTGAGCATACTAAGTGGCAATTGTCGAAACTCGCTAATAAATTAGCAAGCTTTGTTTGTTCGCTGCACAGCGACGATAATTCATAATTAGCTGCCGCTGGCGACAATTAGTCGGGAATTTGTCGCTTCGTCTTATTTGTTAGGGTGACCGCACTTTTAGTATGGTTTAGGATACGTGTGAAATTTTGAACGGTCTTAATTTTCCCTACCGTTTATTTGTCTAACTCATTGCTCAATAACAATATCATATATTATAGAATTATGCACAATGCGCATACTACCTGTAAGTTCCATTAACAGTGCCGAGCCAAAATAATGTTCAATGCTATCATTTTGTGGTTTATATAGAAAACGACGAAATATCATGTGTTTGCGTGCGCTTTTTATTCCACCGTTCAAATAAATGAAATACCTCAGTTTAGGGTTGTAAAACTTTTTCAATTTATAAAACCCATCTAACGTTTTAACACGCCAGGTTCTTATGGCAGCTATTAAAATGAGGCCATGAGTCGGCTAAATAAACCCACTCGTTTCGTCCATCTACCTTTTATGCTCGCTTTAAAAAATACCTCATGATTCAAAGCCGAATTGATCAAACATTGACAAGACAAGAATGTTTGTTGCAGATGCTCAAACAATTACATTCAAAGCTAGCTAGTTAGGAGACATGCCGTAAATTATGTAAACACAAGCTCAGCCTATGCACGGACGCGACGTCATTTATACAAGCTACGTCAATATGTCCACATCTAATTCGCAAGAGGGACACCCTACCCTGGACATTTCCTACTTTACCTTACTAATTGTTACTCCCTGCTACATTTCACAAGTTTCCTTCGATTTCTCAAAGATTTATGTAAAAAGTTACATTTGTTACTTGACAAACTTTTCGATAGAGAATTAGTCGTGTCAATTTGTTTTTATCTGATTGTGCAAGAATTTATTTTAGTTTCGCCGCGTCGTTTCTGCTATATTTAAGGAATGCTGAGGTCGTTCGTTAGCTACCTAAGTTTTAATTGGTTAACTTTAGAAGAGATTAGTTGAAGGTACGTGCGATAAAAATGTCTGAGAATTCTGTTTCAGAAGCTTGTTCGCACCTTTATTTTTTTTTATAAAAATTAATCCCTATTTCCCTTAAGAAGGACTTTACAGATTTTAATGAAGAATTTATGTATTAGATAGCTTAGTTCTTGAGAAAGGTTATGGGCTACTTTTTTGTCATCATCATGATTACAATATACCATTAATGGGAGGCAATCTTTTCCTAAGCCTAAGGCACTGTAAGGCCTGGGATATTTTTAAGATGGAATAGTAAGTCTAAATATTAATAACAGTCAACACTAAAAACTCAACAATCCATATAATATACATATTAGAGATAATTCATCGAGACTGTGTTTTAATAGACCCCAATAGTATTAAATAATATTTATCCCGATTTTAACTCAATTTCATTCAGCCATAGAAAGTTCCGTAGGCTTACTCAAAGCCATTCTATTCAACAGAAGTCCCATTTAACCCAATTTTAGATCCCATTAAAGTTAAATTTAAATCAAAACCTATATAAGTACCTTATCTGATAGCTTTAGTTCAAAAGGGTTCTACGTGCTTTATTTCCAGGATATTTGTTTAAAATATGGTTTCTCTTTAACTGAGTTTTAGTAAAAAGAGAAAAGAGATGGAGATTGGACTATTATTTAACAAAATATCTACAGGTATGTTATTTTTATAGTACGTAAAAGTGCTGGCTTGCACTACATCTCAAACATAAATAAAGTAAAAATATCTTATTTATTATAAAAAAAAAGGTCTATTTAAATATATTTAAATTATATTAAAAAATGAATTCATTACATAATTAAATCAATCCATTAAAACTGTATTTTAAAATGATAATTAATAAAAATAATTAAAAGTTTTGACAACAAGTAATCAATACAGCTGCATAATATTTTAACGCCATTCTAGTTTTTTTTTTTACTTGGACTGTGACCACAGATAAAATAATACGACTGTGACTAAAGCAAAGTTCAATAGCTCTCAGTCAATCGCGTCGAAAATTCAGTCGATACGTTTTTCAGTCCATTACCCTTTTTCATCTGAGCCGAGTTAAGCTGATTACCGATGCACCGGCGATGTACGTCATTCGCAGGCGGATCCATCACGATAATACGTTAAATGTAATGAATTATTGAGCTCTTTATTGTGGTCGATTGTTTGCGAAGATCTGAGTAATAGGTACTTAAGGATTATAATCATGGACCTAGTAATAGGTGAACTCACAGACAACACAGTGTAGGGAGTCGCGTTGGAACAGGCATTAGAATCACCTAGCATGTAAAACGAAACTTAAGTGATCCTTGAGGTCCTACAAGAATAAATTATTTTTCTTTCTTTCTTTCTTACAACGTGCCGTCGACAGAGACAAGATATGCAGTGAATGAACAATGTCGCACAAAATTAGAACATAGACAAGATGTTCCGGCCATAAAAAAGGCGGCACACGTTAAGAGACAAAAAATGTTATGCCCTACCCTATTAGGCAATTCTGGAACCATATTTTATTCAAATCCGTTCAGCCGTTTAAGCGTAAAAGAGTAACAAACACACTTACACACTAACACACACAAACTTTCACTTTATAATATTAGTATAGATTATCTCTCTAGATGGAAGATAGCCTCTTTATTAAGTCAGTGAATAAAATCTCGTTTGTTTTTTTATTTGATTCCGAAAATATTTTCCGTGAACCCCCATCAGATCCCTAGTAGATTCCTATCTCGTGTTCAAGTGGAATGAGAAGATTTGAAATGCGAATGTTTACCAACTAGCTGTGCCTAAAAACGAAAAACATTTTTTGAAGCGCTTGTGGCGAAGCTTCCTATGACGTTCTTGATCGTCGAAGTTAAGCAACGTTCTGAGCGGTCACAACCTGGATGGGTGACCGCAAAGAGCATTCAGCTGAGCGCTTCCGTGCTTCGGATGGCACATTAAATTGTTTTAATGTCGTTAAGCCATGACGGAGGTTTTTAGGCGGCCTAAAAACTCCGTCACCAGAGTTAGCCACTTGCTCATACGAAAGAACGAACGTAGGTATTTAAAACAGGTTGTTTGTGTTCTCGTAATTTGATAATTGTCTGTGATAATCATTGAGATGTATTATAGAGCCACAATCAGACAAATAAAATGTAAACGCCAAAACTCGGCGCACGCTACGTAGTGCGCAGAGTTTTTCTTTTTTGCGTACAAGTGACATTGAACATTATAACAAACGACATAACGTCTACATTCAAATGTCAAATGTCATTGTAAAACATTGATTTTGCTCGCACATTTTTAGTGTTGTCAGCTATTAGATTGTGACTCTTTAATACATCTCAATGGTGATAATACATAATTTAAATTTTAAGTTAAATACTTGATCAAAATATATTTCTACCTTATCTGAAAATATAAATTAGAATTACTCAAAATCAAGTAGAATTACTCAAAATCAAGTAAAATACTAATAATATTGTGAAAATATATTATACTTCGTTGAAGTCTAACATTAATAGATTAGGTACAATCACCAAAACAAAACACTATTTTAATTATAAGATTTATTGTGACGGCCGTTCAATTAGCGTCCGTTAACTGACGTTCGTCGTAGCTGATACTCTGATGCAAGTCTCAACCAGTAGGCCTAACATGTGCAACGTGTCGGGTCGACAAATTTAATATCTCGATAATGTCAAGCTGCTCTAACGTACTATGCTAGAGCAGGAGAGAAGATTTTGCCGACGACGAGAAGGTTTGTCGTGTTGCGCATGTTAAGGCCCGCAGGTAGACTTATCGGCGTCCCGATAAATCAATTTAACTTCAGCGATGTTCGATTCATCTTCGGAACTTAAAGCCTCTACTCTATTTCAACGTGAATTAATCCGTGGAAGTGTCACTCATCTAGAATGAGGAAAACAAAATAGGGAGGCTGTTCGTATCCGGGTATCGAATGGCAGATTCGTTGGGAGGCTAAGTTTAAGGGCTGTCAGGGAAAAATATAGGGAGCCATTGCCCTCGGGCTCAGTTGACTATATAAAATATAACCTTTCGTAGTGGACGTTTCAGCTCGCGGGCTGAGTGAGGTGCGGGCTGGGTTGACCACTACATAATTTTAACATCGTCGAAAACACTAAAGAATATGTATATTGTGGTTTGATAAATTTTACTGTAATATCCTATTATTGTTTTATTAATTATGATCTTAATTAGTTTACAAAAATATTTACCTATTGATGTAAAATAAATTGAAATAACCTAATTAAAATTTATAGACCATCCAATTTTCGTAAATATTATTTTGGTTTACATACCATTAATGTTAAATGTGTAGTTTATAAAAATGTGTGTTATAATGGAGCCTTGATTACGGATACGGATATATATTTACTTTATCAATACTACTAATCTATATCTATACCATCTATCTATACTAATATTATTATATAAACAAATATAATAAAAATATGATATAATAATAGGTGGTAAACTTAGTTTGTTTGTTTGTTTGTATGTAATCTCCGAAACTACTCATCCGATTTCAAAAATTCAACAATTTGTAGCTTAGACTTGCCGAATGAACATAGGCTATATTTTATCAAGGTAGGTACCACGTGAGCGAAGCCACGGGCGAGTAAGCTAGTATTTTATAAATAATGTAATTTGGCCACGTTATACCTACATTTATAAAAACTCTAGTCAAGTAAAATTCTACAGTAGGTATCCCGATAGAGGCACTCAAATTCAAAGTCCAATAAGCTCTCAATTCTCTGAAAAGCACAGCATCTGAAGCGTCGCCTCATAACTGATTTAGAACTATTTTATTTTATCGCACCCGATGTGAATTTAACTGTTAATAAACTTTCGTCACTGGCTGTATTTTCAGAGAAAAATTGCTTTATCTAATAAAAAGGTGACTGTTATCGCACTCAATAATCTTTAGAAGCGCTTATTTTCACAGCCTTCTCATTCAATCATCTGGACGAAACCATCTTTTGAAAGCACAACCCTAAGAATACCGGATACGGTGAACAAAAAAGAACTCTAAATGTAAAGGTTAAGGGTCATTTCGGTGCTTCAACGTAACAAGACGCTGCTTGTGCATCGTTTACATCGAAGATAAGTTTGGATAGAGGAGTTTTAGGTCAGGGAAGGTCTATACTGTCGTATATTAGTGGGGGGCGTACTTAGTTTTGGGGGTAGAATAGCTCAAAGAAACTAAAAACTGGACTATTCCTAGCAATAAGGGTTCTTTAAATGTCTTCTCTATCCAAAGGTTGTCCGGAAGAGATTGCTTTTAGCGATAAGGTGTCCCATTATACATTGTTACTTTGTTTTTTTACTGTTATATCCTGTTTGGTGTTAACTTGGTGTGCAATAAATAATTTTCATTTGTTAATTTCATTCATCGCACTAATTTGAGTGCTTCTTGGTTCATCCCAAGATTTTTCATCCCAATTAATATTTTTCTTGTTTCGTCCGAAATTTTAGATTTTTAGTAGTATTATTTAGTTTTTTTATAAAGGTGAAAGTTTGTGTGTTAGTGTGTGCGAATGTTTGTTACTTCTTCACACTCAAACGGCTGGACGGATTTGAATGAAATTTGGTACCAGGATAGCTTATATCATGGTTGGTCATACCCATCATCTAATAAATAAATAAATAAATAAATAATTATCCTTGGACATTCCACACGGCGTCATCTAGTCCCAAGCTAAGCAATTTAATGCTTGTGTTATGGTAACCAGATGACTGATAAACTACATAGATACATTTTTTTTTGTAAATATATATACATATTTTACATAGAAAACACCCAGACACGAAACAAATATTTGCAGATCATGCAGATCATCTATTTGTTATTTTGCTTTAATATCTATTTTTAACTACTTAGACATCCTCAAAGGATCTAAATAATGCTTAAAGCTCTCTAAGAATACCCCCGTACCTTGGAGATACAGACGTGATCAATTATCATTATTTCATTTTCATTTACTTTCTATTTTTAACTTGACTTAAAGTAAGACTATATTTATAACCTTAGTTTTATGAAGCAAGGAAATTCAACCGTCCCTTTCCATACTTAATACACCCCACATATTAAGTTAGGAGTACATAGTTCCGAGAATTGGTTAGAGTAGCGATCGGAATGTTAATACGAAGCCCGCTGTTCCAAACTATGGTTTAGGGAGGTGGCTGTCATAAGTTGAAGGGTTCCCTGCTTTGTTCTTTGACAGGAAAGAGGCCCTACTCAAAGAGGCCAGTTGTTATTCGAGAAAAGGTGTTCTCACGGTAGGCAAATTTATGGTTAGCGTCAGGTTGGCAGGTTGTCTGAAGCGTATGGAACTAAGAGTATATCCAAGAATTGCTACCAAATTGCTACTATTTGCTACTTTATTCAAAAAATTGCTACCTGTTACAGATTTTGAGATATTCAATAATTTTTTTGACCAGCCATTCAGACATCAGGTTCTCAGGTGGCCTCTCTGTTCGGCAATAAGGACACCGACTTTCTGAAAGTGGGATGAACAAAAAATTGCTACCTAATTGCTACTTCCCTGATTTGAAGTTTAAATAGCGTAACATACATTGATTTTGAAAATATAAGCATTTTAAATATTTGTATGAAGGAAATCGCCTGATAAATTGACATAGCAATCATTGTCTATGAGATTTCATACCTACTTTGTGCAGGTGTTCATTTTCATAGAAAAGTAACAATTGTTTAGAGATAATTAACAATTCCTTTATTTGCAATACTAAAAGGTTGATACAATTATGTAGGAATATTCTAATAAAGAATGGCTTACACAGCCGAAACGTCGGGAAATAATGAAAGGTAAATTACCTACGCGATAAAATTCTGTAAATTTCAATTTAAAAGCATGAATTGTGATCGCGAAAGTTTAAGAAAGATTATCATACCTAGGTAGATAAATGATTTTCAAGATTTTATTTAGGTAAGTAGGTAGGTGCATACTACTTAGATACTTTCTACTTTGCGTTAGTAAGTAGGTACTTATATTTGAAATGAAAAGCAGTGTTTATAATGGATCAAAGACCTTTTAAATATTATGTAAGTAAGTAGGTACTTAAGTACCTACCTACCTACTCTAACTTTTGGCTAATCATACCTAACTACCTTAACCATCTCGTAGGTACTTTTAGGTAGGTATTAAGTACCTAGCACATCATATCATACTATTCTGATTTAGTAGGTAGGTACCTACTAGGTATTAGGTAGGTAACTTTTTAACTTTGTATTGCTATATCTACTAGGTAGGTACCTACCTACTATAAAACCACTACAGATTTTTAAGAAACTTAAATATATAATATACCTATATTAAGTATACTTACCTACTATAAATACTTAGATGTATAGTATAGGTATACTTAAGTACTTACATGTCACACATTACTTACTCATAATACTTATTACGAAATCCTCGTTGTTTAAATTTGACGCCTGCACATGTAGTGTACGTACGGTCTGCCTACTATACCTACTGTTCATAGGTTCAGACCTTTGGAAGCCCAACCGAGTACAGAAAAAGCTCAAACTTCAGTGATATATCATATAGGTATGTAACTAAACTAACAGTTCTGAAACACAGTTGCGTTGCGCAGCACTTAATTAGCTCGCTCGCACGCTCAAGTAGGTAGATACTTACTCGGCCGCGCGCGCTACCTACTTAACGCAGTGACAAGCGCATGATTTTTTTTCATTTGCGACCTCTGTGGCGCAATGGGTGAAAGCCCATCTGAGACGCATAGGTTGCGGGTCCGATCACCGCCGCAAGACAAATGTTTGTATGCTTTGCAAATACCTACCTATTTGTTATTGTTTTACGATTCTTATCGACTCGACTCATACAAGTCGGTAATTACTTAATGAGCACGGGCCTAAGCCAAGTGCACATCATGTGCTACAACTGAGGTTGATTGCTATGGGGTTTGATGGCTGCACATCGCTGACGAGGTCGCTTTGTAAAAATTTACGCACAATCCTACACAGGTGTTTAAAATTACTGCTTTTTGGAGTAGGTAATGCAAAAGTAGGTATGCTTCGGTAAATCGAGCGCCTCTCAACTCAAGTGACTGGAAGAGTTGGGTAGTAATAGTAAGTATAAGTAGTACTTAACAGTATAGGGATAACGCCGGTAGAAGATAATGCTATGGGTAAGTACCTACTATGCAGACTTTTTCTAGATTCTAGGTATTTATAGTACGGGGTTGGTCTTTGTAGGTGGTGTTTCTATTAGGTTGTATTTTGCCGCTAGTCGTTGGTGTAGGTATAATGTTGGCTACCTGATCATGCCTAAATTTTGAGTAAGTACCTACGTTTGAGCGATCGATTTACAAGCCCCTGTTATTATGAAATCAGAATTTAGAAATCAGATGCTGGATAGTTTTGGAAGAACTATTGCAATTATTAATAGATTATGTAATCAAAGACATTAAACAAACGATAACCTAAAGATAAATAATCTTTTATTTTAGTGTTACAATCTAAAGAACATTTACTTAACACAAAACAATATGAAGGTTTGAAAATCCGTTTATATTAGGTAGGTACTTTTATTATGCTCTATTATCATAGATGTTTACATCTAGATAGGCGCGGCAAGTGGGTAAGTATCTTCTGGTAAGTATGTCTATAATTTTACACTTTACCAGCCATTCTTTATTAGAATGGCTGGTAAAGTGGACTCCTACATAATTGTATCAACCTTTTAGTATTGCAAATAAAGGAATTGTTAATTATCTCTAAACAATTGTTACTTTTCTATGAAAATGAACACCTGCACAAAGTAGGTATGAAATCTCATAGACAATGATTGCTATGTCAATTTATCAGGCGATTTCCTTCATACAAATATTTAAAATGCTTATATTTTCAAAATCAATGTATGTTACGCTATTTAAACTTCAAATCAGGGAAGTAGCAATTAGGTAGCAATTTTTTGTTCATCCCACTTTCAGAAAGTCGGTGTCCTTATTGCCGAACAGAGAGGCCACCTGAGAACCTGATGTCTGAATGGCTGGTCAAAAAAATTATTGAATATCTCAAAATCTGTAACAGGTAGCAATTTTTTGAATAAAGTAGCAAATAGTAGCAATTTGGTAGCAATTCTTGGATATACTCTTAATTCCATACGCTTCAGACAACCTGCCAACCTGACGCTAACAATTTATGTATAGCATTGGATTACGAAATCTTTAATCTGGTTATACAAAGACTTTGATTCTATATGGTACCAATTAATTTCTTGTCAATCAGTTTGACGTTTCGAATTTGATAAAGGCTTTGATGTAGTGAATTGCTAATAACTCCAAACAAGCTTTGGTCTAAACCAAACAGGCATTAGAATCACCTAGCATGTAATACGAAACTTAAGTGATCCTTGAGGTCCTACAAGAATAAATGATTTTTCTTTCTTGCTTTCCAAAATACAACAGTTATTTCGCCATTTCTGAAATAAATTAAAAATGATCTTGTTTGTATTAAGCCGCGTTAAAATTCTACGATCATTACGCATTCAATATAAATTAGAAGATAGGCTGACGAGGTAACCCACAGCTTCACGGGTCAATATGTGTGGCAGTCCCATACATTATCGACCATTGCCTTCCCTGTGGATAAGGCCTGCTTAGCTGAGAGGATAGCTAAGGTGCTGGGCAAGCCTATTCTATCTCATCAATGTCCCAAGCATCCCGCAAAAATTGCCTCCTGACACTGTATAAATCATCTCGTAAAGATGTAATGTTGCCTGTGTTTTGTTTGAATTTCTTAAAAATAAATGTATTTACCACTGTTCTTAAAACTTTCTTCTTTTAAGTACATAATTATCAAATCCAACTAGCAAACCCTTTACAAATGGTTTCTAGGTAAGTTTCGTCATTATGTACCGGTGGCCAAATTTAGTAACGGAATTTAATCTGGTCAAAGTTATGATGACATTTTGACCTGTAGGCCAACATGTGCAACACGACAAATTCAATATCTCGATAATGTCAAACTGCTCTAACGTACTATGTTAGAGAAAGAGAGAAAATTTTGTCGACGACGAGATGATTTCTCGTGTTGCACATGCTAGGCTAGACTTGTCTTTTCAACTGTATCTCGTTCCGATCGATAAACACATGAACTTATAACTACAGTATAACCACATAGCTTATTCCAAATAACTGCAGATAAAGTTATATGATTCAGCTTGGGAAGGAAGTGCGGAGTACCAATTAGCGAAGTAAACATTATTATCAACTCGCAGACAAAGATCTCGACACCTGGGGCTAGCACAAGTTTAGAGTTTTGAATACTATAAACTTAGCACAAGTTTGCGACTAAGTTTCAGCGTTCTGAGTTTTGTAGTAAATTCAAGTTTCATATAGAAATTCAACAAAATTAACAGAGGATGTCCAATGTATTCCTTGTACTCATAATTGACTTGGATGGAAGAGCTCAGATGGCTACTAAATCTGTTTCCGTCTTTTTCATTGACATAAAAAAAGACAAAAAGTATTATTTAAGCTTTGCTAACTCGACAAAATATTATATTCTATTTTACTCGCAAGTGTGTGAATTTACTTACTAAATAATTAAAAGTTTTAATAAATAAAACAAAGAAACACACAGGAACAAAAAATATCTACACTTCTTAACCTAAACAACTAAATAAATAAAAGGAACTCTGTATTCTATCTAAAATATATAAGTATTTTAACTAAAGATAGAAGACAGAGTTCAGGTCACCGACCGCAGGTAGAGTGCCCAAAAGGCTGGCAACGTTACCTCGTTGGATTGCTATACTTATCCTCTGTCCGAGGTAAGCACCAGCCCTTTGGTCATTGGTTTCGTCTATTAGCCTCTTGGAAATTTCACGATAAAGAAGCCACGCCTCTGGACCCCATGATCCTAAAGTTTCTACACCAAAAGGCAGAAATATATATCCATCTCCGATAGATGTATATTTCCGCCTTTTGATGTTTTCTGCTGCTGCCGCCGCTGCACCCGCAACCTTGGAGGTTGTCGATAAATGAGACGCCGCCAGCGTGTCCACGCAAGTAGCATCCCACACCAGCGGCCTCCCACGGCTCCAAGGAATCAACGACATACCGTCAGGCCGTTTACCATCATCACGTGCGATACCGTTCGGCTCTAAAATGGCCGGCACGTTAATGGTGGCAAGGGCTCGACGAATTATGTCGTTGAGACTGGCATGGCGGGAAAGGCGGCCTGCACAGCGTCGACAGGATAGGCCGTGATGGCCTTGACGATCGACTGCGCTACCGCAGTGGCACTGATGGGGCTCGTTGGTCGTGGCTCCAATACGCAGACTAATGGCCAAAGAAAAAGTTATGTTGTCCAAGAGGGTGCCTAAGTTCACCGAGGGCAAGGCTTGAAGCCAGAAACCAGATTCCCGAGTTCCAGAGGCAATAAGACGAGCCCTGTCCGTTAGAGTCGCAGCAGAATCAATTAAGTCCTGCTGCATAAGTGTGTTCGCTCGCGTGGAAACCTGGAAAAAGTAGCCTCTGTGTTATTTAAAGTCAGAAACTACCTATGTATATTTCAAGTTTCAGCCAAAACTATTCAGTAGTTCTCGCGTGAAAGAGCAACAAACATCCATACATTCACAGATCCATACAAACTTTAGCGTTTATATTATTAGTGGAAATAGTGGAATGGCTTCATGCTCAAAACTGAAACTCCAATTCAGAACTTGATTCCTTACCGGGACTTACAATTCCATCTCTTACATGAAGGTATATTGTTCCATGTTTTAATTGCTATTGTGGACCAACTATTGTCTGTATAAGCCTGACCCTTGATGTACTTGACGATACTCCATTGTTCATTTTGACTTGCAATAAATATGTTTTTCATAATTACCGTAAGTAAATAAAAAACTTTTCGTTTGTACATCACTTATTTTTGGATTATTTTTAACTGCATTTATTTATTTATTTTTAATTCATTTTATTTTCCTGTATTTATACTGTATGTATTGTTTGTGAGAGAAAATAAATAAATGATTGATTGATTGATTGATTGATTGATCACTTACAGAGGACTGGAACATGTTTACAATACTTTTTATTAGTTCGATCATAAAATAGGTTAATAAGGTTTGATGAGAAAAAGACTAAAAAGTTACATCGGAGGCCTATAGGCGGTCTAAAAACTCCGTCACCAGAGTTGGCCACTTGCTCATACGAACGAACGATCGTCAGGCGCGACGCGTAGTTCCTGGGATTTTGTGATGAAGCTCATACTAGGTACCTTCTCAACTTAATCAAGCTTATTTGTAGGAAAGTTACTTTGTTTTGTAAGTACACTATTATTATACATATTCTTGAACTTTTGCTTCGGAAAATTTATAAAATATTCCCGGTAAAATAAAATTTTATTAAAGATTGAAAGTCTTGATGGTTGGAGAGATATGGGGTAGACTTTGACCAGCAGTGGAACGATCGACGAGTGGGAGGTTAGGAAATCAAAATTCTTATATGGCTAGTATTCAAATCCGTTGCATTCTGATCAAAAATCAAAGCTAACCCACTAGGCCAATACAGTTCCTAGGCTGAGAGCATTTATAATCGTATTTCTAGTCGAACTTTGCTTGTATTTGCGAATTAAACTTCACGTTGTTGACATGGCAGTAGAACTGAAGCTTTCAAAGGCAATTCTATTGAGACACCTAAGTATTCTGGGCCTGTAGCCAAGTGACACACGCTTTTATCTATTTATCGCTATTCCTTTGATTTAACATTTCTGTTCTGACCGCTCGGGTTTTCGTAATTGAATGTCAATTCGCAAACGTTTTTGGTCGTTTTTATTCTAAGCGATTGTAGATGTAGATTCGTTCGTTCGTATGAGCAAGTGGCCAACTCTGGTGACGGAGTTTTTTAGGCCGCCTAAAGGCCTCCGTCATGGCTTAACGACTTTAAAAGCCGGGACCGACAATTTAAATGTAGATTGTAAATTAATCTTGGCTAGGGGATCGAGTATATCGAGACCCACGAAATTAATTTAACATACTGATAATGTTAGGATTATTAATGTAACACACTACTTATTTTAAAGAATACATTAATTGTGAACTCTTCGGTATCAACCGATCACCTATCTAGTCAACGTCTAAGTAAACAAGTTTTATAATAGACAGTACTTACTAGTACAATTACAGCGAACTCAAGTTCTACCGTACTCAGGAATATTTCATTCAAAGTGGTCTAAAATTAACCTTTTGCAAGGAAAATTGTCATCAACGGGTTCGCAAGCGCAAAATAAAAATAATTCTTCGGCAAAACAGCTTTTTGTGAGCTAATTGCTATTACTTCAGGCAGTAGAAAGCACTTAACTAGCTTGCTACATTTTGTAAAAAAGGTTTACCTACTGTTTAATGAGTCTGCGTTTCAGATTATTACAGATCTCGACAGTTGTCATGGCACGAAGTCATACGGAGTTTAACGGATCTATCAAAAATAATGAAAATCTAAACATTTAGATACTAGAGCTCTAGCATGGTCTCGTAACTTCAAAGCTTGTATTTTTTTGATGCTACCAGATCACTAAATCGATTGTTGATCAATGGCAAAATGGATTCGTCGTCGTTGATTGATAGTTGATAGTCTACACACTAGACCGGGAGAAATGGCAAGAACGAAGGGAGGCCTACACCCAGCAGTGGGAGAGATCGGGCTGCGGATGATGATGATAATGATGAGTCTACACACTAAAAACTATCAATCAACATCAACTAATCCATTTTACCATCGATCGACAATCGATCTCGTTGAAAACTTCATCGCCATCGACAGGCATTACCACATGCAAAGTAAGATATTTAAATTAATAAGATACTAACTTGTTAAGACATTCCTGATAGATTGTCAAAGTTAAGAAACGTTCTGAGCGGTCATAACTTGGAGGGGTGACCGCAAGTGGCATTTTCAGCTTCGTGTTACGGAGGGCACGTTAAATTGTCGGTCCCGGCTTTTAAAGCCGTTAAGCCATGACGGAGACCTTTAGGCGGCCTTAAAACTCTGTCACCAGATTTGGCCATTTGCTCGTACTTCATCTAGCACACTGTTATTATGTATGGTACATACTGTATGTACCATATATAATAACAGTGTACATACATCGTGTTTTGTCTATGGTAGTAATCACCCACTAGCAGCGTAGGTTAATTTCCGAATAGATATTAATACAACGTTTTAATCAAAACTTAATCGCTTAGCAAACAATACAGCTGCTTCAGAGACAAGCTTAAAGCATGCTTAGTTCCTACTTAGAATTGAATTAACAATCTTCGTCCAACTTAGTTGCAATCTGAATGCAACTTAGTTGTGCATTGTGGCACCTAGGATCCATTGTTCAAGGCTTCAAGTACAATACCTAGATGTGAACTGTTGTGAAATTTACATTCTAAGTGTACACCTATTGGTATACCTATAAGTGTACCTATATTAGATTTCTTGGACCGTAATGATCTTGCATAATTAAGAAAAATTAGTTACTTAGAACATATCATAAGACATGAGAGATATGACCTACTTCAACTGATTATGATGGGAGAAGTCGCCGGCGAGAGGCGTATTGGTCGGAGGAAGAAATCTTGGTTGAGGAACATCAGGGAGTGGACGGGAATAGCGAGCGCTGCCGAACTATTTCGCCTCGCTAAGGACCGTAAACAATATGCCATATTGACTGCCAACCTTCGCTAGTCGGAGAGGCACCATAAGAAGAAGATTGATGGAATAATTGGTGAACATACATTCCAAAAAATACAATAAGTGGAACATAGAACCTCCTCCTTTTTTGATATCGGGTAAACATTAAAACACAAATGGGTTAGGGTTGTTAAACACAATAGTTTTTAAAATTCATTCTGTAAGTAATGTAAAAAATGTACTTAATTTGCGTCGATTGCCGCGCCATTTTCCGACAATATCGAGTGCACAAAGAGTTCCTACCGCCTTTGTCCCTTGACGTCTCTTTGTCGAACGTTTTATCTACAAAACAGCATGCAATTGTAGGGGTGGATGAACTTATATGCTGATCAGGATTGATAAACATTATATTACGTTCTTCAAACGTGAATTTCGAATAAAAACAGTAAAATATGTAAAGATATTGTTAAGATTCATATTAGTATCAGTTCATATTTTACAGGCATTAGAATCGCCTAGTATAAAAGACAAAATTAAAGTAACTTTGAGGTCCTACCAAAATAAAAGATTTTTCTTTCTTTCTTTCATTATTAATATTTTTTTTTTATAATGGCATTTGTAAATAAATAAGTTATATTTATATTTCTACACTGAAGAGCCTTTTTTGCTTTATTTACTTACATAAATACATACTAGCTACTTCAACAAAAGTTATGCCAATAATAAACACCTCCAAAACAGTAAAACATTATGTTACTGCTAACAAACTGTCGAAAAAACAAATAGTCCTTTACCAAAGTGTAGAAAAACATCTTTTAACAATATAGATACGACCTTCGTGGTCACGTAATGGATCTATTACGATTACTAGCTTTAAAAGCTAAAAATATTGACAAGTTCCCTAAAACCTTGGAACTGTGTCTGTAATTTCCAAAGGCATTATCTTTATTGTCTTGAAAAAGAGTGAGACTATAAAACTACCAATCACAATAAAAAAAGGCTTAAAATTCCCTCTTTTAGAACTGTTTTTGGACATCGTGAAATTCAATGAGCTGACCTAAATAAATTATAGAGCGAGCGGTGATTGTAAACAACTAACGTTATTAAGTACCTATCCAGAGTTTGTATAAGAGATCGAAGAAGAGAGATTAAGAAACAAATAAATTAAGAAAAGTAATCTACCTATAGTTATGTAACTTCACATATACCTATTATATTTTTTGTAGAAGCATTACATGGAATACAACATTTCGTTTATTATGTTCTTTTTTTTTTAAGCCAATATTATCATAAATCATCATGATTAATTCATTGCGTATAGATGTTGAGATAATATAAAAGCAAAATAAATAAAGCCCTATTTTGTAAGAATGTCTGTGATTCTTCTTAATTGTTTTGATATTAATTAAGTACATAATTATTTTGCTTTGTCATGATTTATATGACAATAATATCCTTTTTGAATTTTGATACTGTTTTTACATTTAGCTAGTCATGGATCGGACTTATACTGGTACGAGTAGAATAGAATATAATATACATGTATATCTTTATTAAAAAAAAACACCCACAAAAATTAAAATAAACACAAATAAATTTATAAATATCTAGGTTACTTGATAACGTAAGTTTTGTTACTGTTACAGCTCGGTCTATCCTGCCAGGTTTTAGTTTCCAGGCTGAAATAAACGAAAATCACTCAGTTAGCTAACTTTGGGGTCTTTGTTAGGCAAATATTTATTAAAGCAGTTTCGCTTTGGATTTGAGAAGTACAGTTGTTGCTATTGTATTGTCAAAACTAGACTTATACAATTATTTTCAGTAAACATCTCTACAAAAATATATCAATGTTTAAGTGTTTTGTTTACAGATTTTACAGGTTTTGTAAGGCAACTATAATAAAATAGATAATTTACTACTGTACGGAAATAATATTTAAAACTAATGTAATTGTAAATCATTCAACTGCGCTCTATTAATATTCTATGTTAAAAGTAGCCTTGCTAATTGTATCCTAAAATATCTTTACCTATATAATAAACTACTTCTACTAACGCAAGCCTATTCAGATAGAAGCATTTTTCGCTTTCGATGAGTAGCGAAAAATTCTAAGCGGTACATGCAGTATAAGTTTTGCAGCTAGAGAGAAAGAAAAATACCCTACTATAGAAGATGACGCGGAGAAATCATTTCACGTGCTTTGTGAAATAGTCATCTGTTACGTGTAGTTTTAACATAATGCCGTATTAATAGTTACAACAATTAATACTCGCTACAGTGATTATACTAAAAAAGTAAGTTCGTATGAGCAAGTGGCCAACTCTGGTGACGGAGTTTTTTAGGCCGCCTTTAGGCCTCCGTCATGGCTTAACGACTTTAAAAGCCGGGACCGACAATATAACGTGCCCTCCAAAGCACGGAAGCGCTCAGATATAAATGCCACTTGCGGTCACCCATCCAAGTTGTGACCGCTCAGAACGTTGCTTAACTTCGACGATCTATCAAGAACGTCTTAGCAGGCTTCGCCACGAGCGCTTCAGTGATTATACTTAGAGCCTTATGCACTCCACTTTCAAATCGCGCAATGACTGCTCGTTTCAAAAACATTGACTTATAGGTGTCAACTACGCAAAAACGCTAGAAAGAAATAGAAAAAGAGCCTTCGCTTTTCGCTACTCGAACCAACAGCGAATAACGTTTATACATAGTAGTATTAGTGCTCATGTAAGTGACTCATTTGTCTTTTTGAGAATAAAATATCTATGAACCATAACTCATTGAAAATCCTCAATACCTAACCGGGCGCGTTTTATTCGGTGCGGACAATTCATAAAGTCACAAAGAGCTTGCTGTCGCCCACGGTTTTCTTCGTGAACTTGGCTATTGTGCTTTGACCCATTGTCTGTGTTAAACAGAATAAGCCAGTGTCTGCGGATACAATGGCGTCTTTATTTGAGGTGGGAAACTGTTCAGTAATTTGACAAGTTTTATTTTTAGATGACCGTTGTAGTTTTCCCTAACCTACTAATCATAAAAACGCGAGTTTGTATAAATGTTTGTTTGTTCCTCATTTTTGTTGATTTGGCTGACACTTGGAACATACGTAGCTTATGACCTGGAATAACACATTAGGCCAATCCTACTAATCCTACTAATATTATAAAGGTGAAAGTTTGTGTGTGTGTAAGTATGTTTGTTACTCTTTCACGCTCAAACGGCTGGACGGATTTGAATGAAATTTGCTACCAGAATTGCTTATACCTTGGATTAAAGAATAGGCTACGTTTGATCCCGGTATTCGCACAGGAACGGGAACTATTCACCGCGGGCAACACCGCGGGGCGCAGCTAGTTGCATATAATTACATTAATCGCCCTCGTTTTCGCTCGCGTACCTACCTTGATAAAATATACCTAGCCTATTTTCATTCAGAAAGTCCATGTTACAAATTGGTGAAAGAATTTTTGAAATCGGATGAGTAGTTTCTGTGCTTACCCTTAACAAACCAGATAGGTATAAATAGTATAGTCATCTGGTCACATAATTGCTTAGCTTGGGACCAGATGACGCTGTGTGGAATGACCGAAAGTCCTAGGATATTTTATCCTGGGTGCGTAGACAAGTGACAAATGTTTCGTATCTATTCTCTTTCTATTATCGCTACACCTTTGATTTGACATTTCTGATTGCTCGAGTTTTCGTCATCGAATGTCAATTCCTATACATTTTTTTTTATTTCTAATCGACAGCGATTGTCGAAATGTAACATGGCTAGGGCAGCTGTACTAGTAAGTTACGTCACTAAAAGATAGTGCCAAGTTATTCAGCCAGTGTCAGGACCTCAGTCGTACAACTATTTCTATACCCGACGTATGAGGAATGGGATTGCACCTTTGGATGTCACATTGTGGTCTTGTTGTCTATCGTAGGTACTATGTGTGATGAGATGTATCTGGTATGCCTTTATAAGTTAAACTTTGTTATTTAATGTTCTGAAATATACAATTATAGTTTATTATATCTGTCACATAAGCATATCACTTTAACAACTCTTTACATTAATACTGGAACGATAATTCGACAAAACCGTAATTAATATCTATCTCTCAGTTTTACAAAAATTCCATTTAAAATAACAATTGAATTTCGTTCGTTCGTAATAGAATTTAAAATGCAATAAAACCTCAGATATAATTAGTTACTTATTTGATTAAAAAGCATTTTATAAAACGCTATTCTGATTTTTTGGAGATCATCAGTAATTTCAGATATAAAAGTTCTGAACATGATTATATTTCTAAACCGTTCAAAGTTACACAAGTCATATAACTATTTTATGCCTGCTAGCATCTGGCTTAGGGGATCACCTACAATGTTTGTGCGACAAGGTAAGTGGTAACGAATAGAGATTCTGCAATATTGTATTATCTAACTTCTTACCCCCTTATGCATATTGGTTCAGTAAACCTATATTAGCTAAAACAGATATAAAATCTGTTGCTATCTGTTTTCATTGACATAAGAGTAACAAGAAATAAAATCTATATTAAATTGACAAATCCTTATGATTAAGACCATTCGAATTTAACTGCTAGACTATCAAACAGGTTTACAAAAACATATAATATAATTTCTTAAACTTCAGTAACTTGATGCATTTACAAAAACCAATTCTTATCCTCCATTTTATTTTAATTTAGGCTTTGCCTTATTTTGCTTATTAGAGTTTATTTTGTCTTTTTTTTACACTTATCATACAAAAAATGTGTCGCCATCTTTGTGCGCCGAGTTAAAAAAAAAATATATTCATTAAAAGAATTGATGTACTTAGGTACAATGCAGTCCTAAAATCAAAAGAAATCCCCATACAAAATCAATGCTAATAAAGATTCCAGTAACGTTTACCCACTCAACTAGTCAACCACACAGAACAAAACAACACAATACAAGTTACCCAAGACCTATGAACTGAATAGCCGGCCCCGTAAATCTATATAATGACATAGATACCATCTCTCCAATAGGGAAAGCATGCGATAACGGCCCATATAACCTATACAGGGTGCTTCATCGGATAGTTTACATCTAGGCCTTGAAGCTTTCATAGACATTTTAGTGGAAAATACTGCGTAACTTGGAACACCCTTATTGAAATTTGATATATTGTATCGGTTCATAGTTATTATACATGCGTGAAACTAGCGCCGCCACCTATCTTATCTTATTATTACGTTGAATAAAGGAATTAAAAAAATGATTGTACAGTTTGTGATACGTAATCTTTTTTTGATATCTTTTGAATTAGTTTTATTTTGTATAGTTTAGGAAGAGTAGCGAAAACAGTGTTTGTTTTTTTTTATGCCTAGCAATATTTTTAAACTTGTAAATCAGATTTATTAAGCTATTGCATAGCTTCTATCGCGGGCCTTGAGCGTTGAGACCGAATCCAAAAATTCCGTAACGAAAATAACCTAACAGCCTCCACTCCGAAAAAAACAAATGCTATGTAATAGCTTTACCGCGGCAGTCTCCGTCATCTTATTTTATTTTTTATCAGACAAACAATTAATCTAAGCTAATTAATAGGTAGGTAAGCTTTCAAAACATTGTATTAAATCATAATTTTCTACGACTTTTGCAGTCGTTACGTAGATAAATTGTATATAAAACACACCAACATAAAAAAAATCTTTATCGTTCCCTCACATCCCTCACACAGTAAAAGTAAAACTTTAAATTTACCATTGAGATGTAGGTATTATAGAGCCACAATCATACAAATAAATTGTAAACGCCAAAACTCTGCGCAAACTACGTAGTGCGCCGAGTTTTTCTTTTTCTGTACAAGCGACATTGAACATTAAAACAAACGACATAACGTCAACATTCAAATGTCAAATGTCATTGTAGAACATTGAATTTGCTCGCGCATTTTTTGATTGTTGTCAGCTATTAGATTGTGACTCTTTAATACATCTCAATGAAATTTACTCTGAAAGTCCCATCAGAATATGAAAGGTACCTATGAATAGTAAGTAAAGTCTAAAGTGAGTCAATAGACTATAAACTTTGTGGTAACAAGAGCTATTGATTCGAAATTCAACAGCATTGAACGAAGAAGTTCGGATTTGCGTCTAATGAACAAGACGCACATATTCGGAACACCCTGTAGCCTCACTTCTGTGGGATCGAATCGAAGAAGTTATAATTTGCGTTTAATGAACAGGCGCACATATTCGGAACATCCTGTAGCCCTACTTCTGTAGCCCTACTTCTGTAGGATTGAAGCGAAGAAGTTCAAATTTTAGTCCAGAGGGCCTAGCCAACCGGCATTCGCTATGAAGCGAATCGATTTCTATCATCGCTACACCTTTGATTTGACATTTCTGATCGCTCGAGTTTTCGTCATCGAATGTCAATTCCTATACATTTTTTTTTGTTTCTAATCGAAAGCGATTGTCGAAATGTAACATGGCTAGGGCCTCTGGACCGCCTCCACGAGCGTGGGAATCGCGGCGATATTATCGTCGTGCCACGTATTTCTATATACTCTCTATGAACGTGTATCCACAAGGCGATTTCATCGCGACGATACTACGGGTGACATTGACAATCAAATTATGATAATGACTCGTGACTCTATGACTCTTATGGAGGACAGAATCGTTGCGATACACTCGCCCGTGGAGACGATCCCTAACGAAGAAGACGCACATATTCGGAAAAACCTGGAGTCTCAACTCTGTAGATTAGAACCGAAAAAGTTAAAATTTGCGTTTAATAAACAAGACACATTTGGAACACACTGTATCCTCACTTCTGTAGGTTCAATAACTATTGGGAATTTTCGATGCCCTTACATGTGTTGTATCTAACATCTCTATTGTATAAGGCTTGAACTCCAAGATACTTATTCAAGACCCGAGACAATGGACGTATATACTCGTATATTATGTTATATTACAGTGTTGATGGGCTTGGCAAACTTTATTCAATATTTATCAAGTAGTACTGTGATCAATATGATTAAAGATAGCTGATTTGGATGCGGCTAGCATTAGACCGTGAGGAGTGGCATAAACAAATGGAGGCCTATACCCATCAGTGGGTGAAGTCGGGCTGCGGATGATGATGATGATGATCATCATATTTCTTAAGATTTTTTTTGTAATCCTATGGGCCCTATTTCGGGGGACGGTGAACATTTGAGCACCGTCTGAGCGTCAAGAGCATAGCTACTGTCTCAACTTAGTTTTAAGCAGGTCGTCTGGAAGAAATCGCTTAGTCGATGAGACCGCCTTTTGTAACAAACATTGTTATAAGATTTTTATTTACCTACTATATATAACTCTATGTTGTTGCAATAAAGTTCTTTATTATTATTATGTATGTCAAGGTTTACCATCACGGGACTATGGAGTCCCGGACCTTTGATAGGCATGCATGGGGCCGAAGCCAACACACAGAGGCCCTTTTGACAGTTTTGATGTTTTTGTGATGGAGACACATACCGGTGACTACCCTGAATAACACAAGAAATGCATCCAAAGGCAGTCCCCGGTCTGTGCAGGACTATTAAAAATGTGGGAAACTACTACCCGGCTATGGAGGTGTGATGGTAGTGGACTGGTTACCGGGGAACTATGGGGACTATGGCACCCGCCGACACAATGTTAACAAACATGTATAAAATGGCGGGCGGAGACTCGCCAACTCACAACTGGGCCCCCCAAAATAGTTGCACATGTCGCAACAAGGGGCAACATTATTATTATTATTATTATTTAATAACTAGCGGTGATTCCACTGATCTAATGACCGCAGAAGCAGAACGACGATACAGTGAACATTGAGGTCTAGTTTTGTTTTCGGTTACAAATTAGTTATTTAATTCTAAATAGCCAATCTGCAGTTGGGAGCGAATAGCCGCGGGCAGAATACTAGCAGATTGTGGTCTTTTTCATAAAGATTTGTCAATTTAATATAACTTGTTAATCTTAATTTATAATAGGTTCTTTCTAAAAGATTTTTATTTTTGTTTGTTTACTTATTTTGTATTTGTACTTAGCATTTTTCTTTTTTGTTCTTTTTTAGTCTGTCGTCTTCTACGAGAAAATTCTTTTATTAAACTTTTTCATAGCTGTGAAAATTTGTAATTGGCCTTCATGTGCAATATGTATTTCTTTACGTATTGTTATTATATAACTGCTTTTCTTTGTGCCCAGCTGTAAGTTTTCCAAAAATTTTTAAAATAAAAATAAATAAAATAAAATAAATTATGTCAATAAATAAGGATAGCAACAGATTGAATATCCGTTTTAGCTAAAGTAGTTTTATTATACCAATATGCTTTTGGGGGTTATATATACTATTTAATAATGACATCAACTTAGGACACATCTTGTACCAATTCACAGTGAAACGATCAGATTTTCATCGAATAATCATTGTAAAAAACACTTAAAAAACAAAAGTATAACCTCAAATGACTTTCAAAAACCTTTAAAACTCCGCTAAGCTTGATTCGTTTGTAATAAATTTCTAACCTCATTTACATTTTAATTGGTACAGGCGAGCAACCCATTCTTTCGATTCCCGGTGTACAAAATCCCAGAAAAAGGTTGCCGAATTAATGTGTAAAACCTACGTAGGTATTTAAAACACTTCACGTAAAATTACTGGGTTTATTTGGCTTGCGAAAATTAATTAGGTTCCACAAATCCCGATGGTACAGTTTAAATTATTAGCGTTTAGAAAATACTTGCAGTGATCCATTTCCTGGTTTCTGTTTCAATCTAATTGAGCTACAAAACCATTTATAAAACAGGTTTTGGCAGCGCGATTGTAAAAAAAAATCCTACTTCTTGTATAAAAGTAGAAGTTTGTGAAGAATGATGGATGGATGGATGTTACTCTTTCACGCAAAAACTACTGAACGAATTTAGCAGACACTGGGAAATTCATTGCTTATGACCAAGAATAACAAATAGGCTACTTTTTATCGTACGTACTACGATTTTCTGTATCAGGACTATGCGACGTCTCGTTAGATTTTAATAAAAATTCCCTAAATTTTGATGATTCAAATAATTTTAATTAAATGGCATCTGTGCAGTTTTTAAATAAACGCTTTAACTTTTTAAAAATCTATTGAAAATAATTACAAAACACTAACATATTATTATTTTTATTCCA
Organism: Xanthorhoe designata; assembly: GCA_963582015.1. Taxonomy (NCBI): domain Eukaryota; kingdom Metazoa; phylum Arthropoda; class Insecta; order Lepidoptera; family Geometridae; genus Xanthorhoe; species Xanthorhoe designata. The sequence goes on along the minus strand of OY757034.1, from coordinate 12,094,635 downwards.
CAAAATACTTAATGAAAATACAAATTCATAAAAGGTCAAATTCGTGAAGTGAAATTCTCACACCTAAAGATAAGGGCCCTTATAGCTCTAACAATCCGACCAAAGTAGTAGTTTGTATGCATTTTTAACTAAAGCGCGCCGGCTAGTAGTCGACTCGTTATCTAAAACTGAGTCAAGTGGCCGCAACTGCAAGAAATAATAATTAGGAAACGTCTCGTTTTTATACTTACACAACTAGTGAACATTATGTGTAGTAAAATAAAATAAAAAAAATATCCTTGGACATATCACACGGCGTCATCTAGTCCCAAGCTAAGCAACTTAATGCTTGTGTTATGGTAACCAGATGACTGACATAATACATAGATACATACATTTTTTATTGTAAATACATACATATTATAGACTGATAGAAAAACATCCAGACGCGGAACAAATATCTGCAGAACATGCAAACATTTGTCCCGTGGCGGGGATCGAACCCGCAACTTCCGCGTCTCAGGCGGACCTTCGCCCACTGCGCCACAGAGGTCGTACAGTAAGAGTAATGCGAGAAATAAGTCGACGCACGATAATTATGTAAAGTAGTCAGCGAAAATTGAGATTGTATACACAAATACCATTGAGGTACAATCTATAGAGCCACAATCAGACAAATAAAATGTCCGAGCCAAAACTGTACCGTAGTGCGCCGAGTTTTAGTTTTTGCGTACAAGCGACACTGAACATTAAAACAAACGACATAACGTCTACATTCGAGCAAATGTCATTGTATAGGTATGTAGAACGTTGTTCGGACATTTTTTGAGTATTGTCAGCTATTAGATTGTGACTCTTTAGTATAGTAACTCAATGACAAATACACATAATCAAACAAGTGCGAAAATTAAAATTTTTATACAACAGAGTTCAATTTCGTCAGAAGAGAGTAATTTCCAGCACTCTAAAGGTGTACTTTTTTTCATAACTCCTAAGATCGAGATCCTCGACAGATCCAAAATTGTTTTTAATCGGTCCACGGAATAGTCGTTAAAATACATACAAAAGCGCTTAATAATGCCACTAGCGGTCACCCACTCAACTTGTGACCGCTTAGAATGGCGATTAACCTCAACATTCTATCAAAAACGTCTAAGCAAGCTACACTAAACCGGTACATTCAAATAGGTTTAAATGGGCAACGAAATACTTCACAAGTTTTCGCCAAATCGTCGGCATTTCACGATTTCTTTTTCAGATTTTCGCATCATACATATTTAGCAGTCAGTCAAGTATTCTCAGCGAGCTATTGAAAAATAATTTATTCGAGAAATTCAACTTTACAAAAAGTTTTGTCATAACGTAACCAAATTGGCGGGCATTCTTTTTGAAAGAAAATTTATTAGAAACAGTGGTAATAGTGTGGCGCGTGTTAGCGACTTTGTTTTTTGAAGTTACTAACGACTTTATTGGTCAGTACATTATGAGTTATTTTTTGTTGTTAGTTTAAACAAAAATGACAAATACCTACCCTCAGTACACAAAACCAAAGACTGTTATTGAGACTGGCCGTTAGCGAGCAGTTAAATGTTTCATTCATTTTATTTCTAAAATGATCAAAGCATCTTCACTTATTTATATGCCACAGCAATAACAATTCCCGAGACCTCAACAAATCGTAATAAGCAGCAGAAAACTAAGGGCTCATAACTTTAGGGTATTGTTTATTATCTGTGAACTCTATCAGTAAACAATTGATTGGCGAATAGGAAAAGAGAAAGTTCAAATCGTCTAAATGACCTTACCCAGCATCGTAAAATAAGGGTTGCTATCCTATTTACTTTGATCCAGAATCCGGCCTTCTATAATGGAAATCAAAAGATTCCGTAATAACCCGTTTTGTGACGAGATTTTGAAGCATCTTATTGTTATAGATAAAGAGTTGTAGGACCTCCGTCGTATGGACCGATGTCATCATCATCTTTGCACGGTATGTCACGTTGGAACAGACAGTAGAATACCCTAGTTCTAAGACGATTCAAAGTGGTCTGTATAGATATTAGAAGCGCACGTGGCAAAGCTTGCTAAGACGTTCTTGTTTGTCGTTGAAGTTTAAGCAACGTTCTGAGCGGTCATTACTTGGATGGTGGCAAGAGGCATTATTAGCTGAGCGCTTGCGTGCTTCGGAGGGCACGTTAAATTGTCGGTCCCGGCTTTTAAAGTCGTTTAGCAATGACGTAGGCCTTTAGGTGGCCTAAAAACTCCGTCACCAGAGTTGGGCACTTGCTCATACGAACTTTACTTTTATGGACGTAGAAAACAGTTGCGGGACTTGCAATCACAACTATTCGAAACTATTTGTTTTGGAAAACAAAAGAACCAACCAATCGAACCGATGATGGTACTAACGTATAGCAAAATAGTAATAACAATACAACAGGCTAAAGAAAACAGCTGGGTCAATGTGTAAGAGTGACTACACTACAATGTTATCAGACATGTTGTTGTACGGCTAAACTACTAAGACGTCGTTTTAGAAAACAGGTTTTTAACGTCTTATTCTCGGGATTTAATAAAACTTGATCTGATACCCTCTTAAATAAGAATTAATAAACAAAGATCAACGAAGTATTAATTTTTAGTTGTATTTGTACGTTTATTATTGTGTACAATAAAGTGCTAATTCGTTCATTGACTGACGTTCTTTGTTAATCTTCGTTTATTAATAAGGGGGATAAAGTCTACAAATTTATTTAACTGTTTGTATGTGACACAATAGTGTAAGAATGTACTTAAAATTAATATTACACAAAACGTAGGTAATCAGAAAAATTTATAAAAATCCTTGAACATTTCACACAGCATTCCCAAGCTAAGAAACTTAATGCTTGTGTTATGGTAGTTAGAAGACGTAATAATGCTTATATACATACTTTTTTGTAAATACATACAAATTTTACAAAGAAATCACCCAGACTCGAGACAAATATTTGTAAACATTAGTCCCGCTGCGGAGATCGAACCCCCAACCTTCTGCATCTGAAGCGGGCTTTCGCCCACTGTGCCACAGCGATCGCCAAAGATTTGATTTACTAAAAATATTAAGTACTGGAATATCTATTCCTGATAAATATTTACACATTACCTTTCAGTATAATTAACCTAACTGTAGGTAAGTGTCCCGGCTTTTAAAGTCGTTAAGCCATGACGGAGGCCTTTAGGCGGCCTAAAAACTCCGTCACCAGAGTTGGCCACTTGCTCATACGAACGAACGAACTGTAATATTTGGTCTGTGGCAGCAACACACGCAATAAAACACACGCGGCGATCCGTGGCCATCTTTTGTGCGAAACCGACCAATTACTTGCGTTTGTGCTAGGTTTAATCAAATATCGGCTTATTAGGGAAATCCCTTATCGGAAAAATAAGGTTACATGAATTTATTTCTCAGAAACGCTATTGGTTTGTTCTAAAGTGTGGTTTTCAATTTATGTGTATGAGTTTTTTGTATAAATACGTACTTTTGTACTTACACAAAAAAGATGATCATGATTTTTCAAGATCAAGAGTAGAGTAATCAGGCATCTGGTAACCATAACAAAACATTATGTTGCTTAGCTAGGCACGGATAAGGCTTCTAAGGATATTTTTTATTATTGGCAAATAAGTATGATCAAATTAATCAAGCCTAATTAATGTTTGACTGTATCTGTGTCTAAATAAGTACGAGTATGTACATAGTATCTTTAACTTATTATTTTCGTTCGTCCCCAAAAGATTAAAACAAATCACGTAGAAACCTTATTAAAACTATCCATCAAGACTACCTAGAATCTCTAGATTTAACACCTTTCAGACTGATTTGTATAGAACGAACTTGGGACGCAACGCTCCTTTAAACCGTATGGTTCGTCAGGGTAATAGTCTGTCTAAAAGGGAAGGAGTAGATTTTTTCTTTGGCAGCGTACATAATTTCAAGAAGAGTATTTCCACGCCCGATTGTGTGATTGATTAATTTATTAATGTTTAGATATGTTTATTTTTTACATGGGTACACTTTATTTGATAATGATTATTTAAATTTTGTAAATACCTTTTTTTTTTGTTTTATATACCTAACTTGTGATTTGATTTTATAATTTAACTAGTTTTATAATTTAATTTGACATTTATTTTACTTCATAAGCTGTGTCTTAACTTTAATTGTATGTATAATATACGTTGCATGTTATGTAAATTTAAGTTTTAACCTTTATAATTATTATTATTATTATTATATTTTTTTTTTAATTATGTTCACACTGTTATTGTAAATTTTTTAATTGTATAATGACCTGTACTCGCTCGATGTTACATTAACAGCTTGCTGTCTGTCACCTATAATTATAATAACATTTAACTCGTTTCTTTTTTGCATGTTATGTTCTTTTCATTTTGCACGCTTTGATGTATATTGTGTTGGTGGCTCTAATAAAATAAATAAATAAATAAATAAATAAAACTAATTACCTAAGTCAGAATTAATCTACGTAAGCTTTTTATACTACTTAAAAAGAAAGCTTTATACTACACTAAAAGAAAGAGTTGCCGGGACGATCTCGTCAATGGACTAAGGATGGTGGGATACAGCCGAAGATAGTGATACAGTGGGACGAAAGAGGTTAAAAAAAACTACATTAAAATTTTTCATACTATTGCGTTGTATACATAATAAGGTTTCTGGTATAAGTATTTACATGATTTATTTGCTTATTCATTTTATAGATAAACATATAAACATTTATGTATTTCCATTCTATAAACCTTTCTTTAACTAAGATTTGGTCAAAGTTATAAATAATATTTATCGACAAAATACCCAAATCTAAATGATAGAAATGTGTTAATTATTCTATGTTCATAATTATAACATGTTTTCTGCGCTGGTAATAATAATTTGCATGGTAACGTCTTAATCAAAATGTGATTACATTTTGATTAAGACGTTACCATGCAAATTACAAAAAAAACATTAAAATAATAATTTCGCGGGTTACCCGTACAATTTAACCTTTAATTAAAATACAGCTCAAACCAACATCTCTATTTGCCAAAATCTGTCACAAACAAAATTTTTAGTGTATTTTAGAAATTCGAAAAGAACTCGATTGCAAACGATATTTCTAGAGAATCCCTGCGAAATACGAATTCCCGTACGTAGGTGTCGAGTTCATAAACAATAGAGCGCTTTGTGACGCTGTCTTTGATGTGTGCCGGCGAATTTCGGAGATGGGACTTACATTTTATGTCATTCGAGATTTTGTAGTGTATTTGAAAATACCAGCTAATATTTTTTTTACTGAGAATCATGTATTTTATTTACACCGCCTTTTTGCCTTCCTGTATATCCAGTTCATCCTAAGGTTGTCTGGAAGAAATCGGTCATAGCGATAAGACCGCCCTAATGGTCAATTACTTCATTTTAATTACTATTAGTGTTTGTTATTTGATGTAATGTCCATGTAGTGTACAATAAAGTGTTAATCTATCTATCTATCTATCATGTTTCCATGTGGCGCTTCGACTTTCGATGGACTAATACAGACATAATTGCACTTTGTTGCTTAGTAGTAAAAGTCGCTATTTAAATGAACGTTTTCGTGAAGTGGGTTCTCTATACTTGTTCTATTTTGAATTCTGTACCCTAGTTCATATCACCAATGTATCAGGCACTACAGCGTTTTTTTAATATCTTAATCTCTTAATTTTTTTGGTTAAATGTAAATATTGTCAAAGGAAATATTTTCCGCAACATTAAGCTTAGTTTCTATGAAAGAGTAATAAGATTTGTATTAATTCGTAGAATAGGATGAGTGGGTTTAGATATTACCTCTTACAAACGTAAAATAATTCAACATTTCCAAATAAATACTGGAATAGACTAACCCTGTTATTCATATTGGACTAGGAAACTTATTTTAGCTAAAACGAATATTAATTCTGTTGCTATCTCTTTTCATTTATAGTAGCTATAATGATTTGGAATTGTTCTGTAATGTTATAGTTAAGTTTAAGTTTTGTAAATAAATAAGAGTAACATGAAAAAAACACTCTTTAAATCGTATATTTATTTTAAATCGTATCGTATATCGTGTACCTATTCCTATTCTTCTCACCTATGGTGCACAAACGTGGTCCTTAAGTATAATATTAGTATAGAAGTATAGATGTACGAGTAGATACATCAAAGTATGCATCTTATTGCAAATGACTGTACCTTTGTTCAGTGGTCTTATACCACAAAAGATTAATGAATCGGGATGTTTACCTGGATCGGGACAAGCATCAATCATGTTTTAAGTGTAGAAATTTTCGGTGTGTTTGTCTGTTGGCTCATGAGAAAGGTTCGGGCAAAATATGTTTGTTTTGTTACGTCACGACTACCATGTTAGTTTGCACAGCGTGATGTACAGCTTTTTGGAAGTTACGAAATTCATTTTGCTATAAGATTAATGAGGTTTTGGTAAATAAAACTATACAGAGTATAGTTAAATAAATATCCTTGGACATTCCACACAGCGTTATCTAGTCCCAAGCTAAGCATTTTAATGCTTGTTATTTTAACCAGATAACTGATATAGTACATAGATACCTAACAGTCAATGGTTTCAAAATAAATAACAGGAACATTACTGTTAAAATGCTTATTTTTTGCAGACTTTAAGAGATATAAATGTAGGTAAGTAGCAGAGAAAAAAAAGGTACCAGAGTAAAAAATACGACGATAATTTTACGTGAGTAATTTCCCGTGTGCTATTATAATGTATAACAGACATGTTCAAAGATAACTAATAACATGTTCATGTCATTCTCAAAAGAGGAATCAGAAGAACTTAAATAATCATATTTGGCACATACTAGCCCTTTACATAACATAGCCATGATAAAATCAGGCAAGAACATAAGGTGTGGACCTAGTTCTTTTATTGTAAGCTTATCACCTTCTATTGGAACCTATACAATGTACATGCTTCTATATTTTGCGTTTACATATTTCCGTATTTTTACTTCTACTTTGAACTTATGAGATTTTCCAACCGCGAAATAATTTATGAAATCGGATGAGTAATTTCGGAAATTATCTCCAAAACAAACAACCTTCACCTATTCAAATTTATAAAAGTAATTTAGATTAGTAATTTAGTACCAATGGGTACATTTAGGTATGTTAATAGGAAGTATATAATAATCCCCTTTAAGCATTGTAGGTATTTTTCATAATGATTTCCCTCAAAATCAATTTTACGAGCCCGAAGCTCAATAACTCAATTCAGTAATCCGAACCCTATTCGTTCCAATTTGATCTAAAATGATGATTTTATTTTCAGAAATTGATTTCAGGAAATGGGCTTGTTATATTTCAAAATATAGTTGATACTGGTGGCACGTGTGTATGGACATGTCTCTGACTACCGTTAGTATGTTCAAACGATATGTATGTGATCTGACTAGTTTGAAGAAGAAAGAAGTTGAGAACTAGACGCAAAACGAGAAGAACTTGAAATTAGACCACCAATAAATATTCACTATAATTATGTCAATGGCACCCTAACTTGCGTTCCATGCACCGATTGCACTTTTGGCGCAAAAATACGTTATATCAGCCATATGCTGGCTAAATACCCAAGCCCATAGATACAAATTAATTACTAAACCAATGTCTCTGTAGCCGAAAACGGCCAGAAGATTTTATTTATATATAATCTGAACGTATAACTATAGTGCTTGGGAATATTTTATGTACCTTTCCAATTTTTATTTTTTTAATAGGATGAGCTTCTAAGATCATAATAAGTTTTATTTTCCGTTTGAATACGTAAGCAGAAAGTAAACATACATCATTATACGTAAACATGTATTTAAATTTGGTAAGACTTTTCCTGAATTGAATTTGAAGATAGAAATTAATTTGATTCCATTTCCTAATTTCAGAAGAACTCAGTTTATCGCGAAATTCGTTTTAAGGAAACATTATTTCCCCTACACTATTCTCGCATAAATGAAATGTTTATTACAACCACGAACGTTTACAATAAAATATTTTACAACACATAAAAGTATTTCGTAACACAACATAATAAGCTTACTCCCTATTAAAACAGGACATAAACATAAAACGGCAGTTTTGCCAGAGACAACAGCAACAACACACTTAAACGTCTAATAACTTCACCTAACGTTGAAACTCACCTTCACAAAATCACTGAGCACAGATCGTCACACAACACAAGCACTGAATCGTCACTTCGGTACGGTTTCGATACGGCCGATGTGATGGGGATATCGTCGCGTAGCGCTCGCTCGTAGCGTCAGCGCGGCCGCCGCGGCTACACTGAGCTACGCCGCTACGGAGCTGCTACGAGGAGCCTACGGCGCGCGCATCATTCCACGAAAACGCTAATACAAATACATTTATCAAGCTAATTCTGCAAATTGGACTAAATAATGACGTTACCGAGCCAGTGTTCCTTCCCCCAAGTAACTGTTTGTTGAGCCACTCAATGGCGCCAGTAATAAATGTCTTCAGTGTTAATAAATTAGTTTAAAGTTGATTCAGTGGCGTTTTGCGAGGTTTAGTACCGCAGGTCTCTGAGATGTCTCGCAGTGAACGTGGAAATTTCATATACGCGGGCGGTATTCAGAACATTTTCTGAGAATTTCTTATAAACTTACGATAAGATGCGGTAGTCTAGAGTCCGTATTTTTGTACAGTTTGTACTAGTTATGTAAATCAGGACTTTTTATCAAGTTCCGGGTTTTCGAGGAAGTTTGTTCCTTTATACTGTTTTGTTGCTCAACTTGTAATCATTTTAAAGTCACTCTTTACGAAAACGAGCTAAAATATAGAAAACATCACTATTGATTGTTAATAATTTTAAAACCTGACATGGCGAACTTCGTGCCTCCATTACAATTCGTAATTTATATTTGCAATTTTTTCAAATTTTTCTCGTTTAAACTTTGCCTGAACCCTGATTTACGATTTACTTAAAAACTTTTTAATCTAATTTATAAAATCTAAAACCAATATCTAGTTGAATAAAAATGTCAAATTTGAATAAGTAATAGTAGTTGGTAGTAACTTGTATAGCTTACTAACTTTATACAATTTAAGATGTTTACACATCGAAGGAGAGCTACTGTACCAATTTCCCACAACACAATCCCATATCTCACTAATGGAACTATCCCATAAGATAAAGGGGAAAAATGTTCCCAAATATGTCCCTCTAAATGTACAAATAGTATACGTACGTGAGGGGCGGACAATACCTTCTTATAAATAACTCAGATATTGGGATTAAGATGGTGATTGACCTATTTTATTGTTTTGTTTGTAATTATTACTAAAAGTTGTAAACATTTTTGAAAACGTTTTGATAGTAGTTACAGGCATCACTGAAGAATATACATTAATGCATGACGGAGGCCTTAAGGCAGCCTAAAAACTCCGTCACCAGAGTTGGCCACTTGCTCATACGAACTTACTTACTTACTTACTTAATGCATAAACTTAGCAGTAACCCAATTATAAAAAAGCTATACATTTTCTTCCACCGCGAGTATTTTCAAAGGTTTTTCTCATGAACTGTACAAAGATTTCATATTCAGCTGGTTTTACGAGCCGTGTTTGTTAAACCGCGTCTGAGCCGCATCTCACTTCAGAAGTTTTCTAAAACTCATATTAATAAGTCTGGTATTTTACGAACATGCAGTAATTAGTCTAGGATCAAAGGCCACAGGTATGATTGCGGCTTGATGTTACAGACCAGAACAGAACACGTAGTGCTAAAATACTACATTATTTGTATATTTTTAGTTGACTATTAGTTGACTATGGGGAATGATGGATCAAAAATGTTGTTGTCTTTTTTGTAATATTTAAGTTGACTACGCTATTGTATTAGGTTACCCTGTGAAGATAGTTGTATTGTGATTTAATAAATAAATAAATACATTTTGTCAATTTAGCAAGGAAGGGTGACAAGAAAAACATTATAATAAAATATTGAAGATCCGGCAACAGCCATATAAGATATATCTACATACCTACCTATATTATAAATGCGAAAGTAACTCTGTCTGTCTGTCTGTTACGCTTTCACGACTAAACCACTAAATCGATTTTGGTACAGAATAAAGATAGAGAAAGACTAGACCTTAGGAAAGGATAGGCTACATTTTGTTCGGGTCCCACGCGTGGGAAGCCGCGGGAAGCAGCCAGTACATCCATAACATCACGCCTCTTTTCCTTGGGAGTAGGCTGAGACAATAGATAATGCTGATGATAATGCCGACTGTTGCCTCAGAACTTCTAAACTACTTATCTTAACTTTACTTGTTTAGAAGTAGCTCAGCTATCTCCGCGGAGCTACTGAGATGAAATCTTTAATATTGCGATATAATTTGAATCTCGGGGCTAATTAAATAAAACCTGTCAGGTCGAGTTGAAGTGTGATTAGTTCACAGATTTTATAGTTAGCTTCAAGTTTCATCCACTTGTTAAATACTGCAAAAGGTTTTACATATTTTAATGTATTACTTAGATAATAAAAGATTTAAATTAGTATTTTAATAATAAAATAAATATATAAGACGTTCTTGATAGATCGTCGAAGTTAAGCAACGTTCTGAGCGGTCACTACTTGAATGGGTGACCTCAAGTGGCATTAATATCTGAGCGCTTCCGTGCTTCGAAGGGCACGTTAAATTGTTGGTCCCGGCTTTTTAAGTCGTTAAGCCATGTCGGAAGCCTTAAGGCAGCCTAGAAGCTCCGTCACCAGAGTTGACGAATTTACTTTACTTACAACTATGTGATCTAAGCACACGGACAAGTTTTATAAGTATACTCGTAAATAAACAAAGTCGCTTCCCATAGTCATCCGTGCGCTTAGATAATTTAAACTACGCCACGGATTTTAATACGATTTCCATGAATAGACAGAGTAATTTAAGCGAATGGTTGAAATGTATACGTCATGTTTAATAAATAAAGACTCGATTGAATCGTACAGATCTAGTGGCCAAATTTCATAAACAATCAATAAGTCAACTCAACAGTGACGTAAATGGGGTAGTCGAAGCAAGTAGGTACTAAATAAAGCACTAACCGCACGAGATCTCGTTCGGGGCGAACTACTAGTAGTAGAGAAAACAGCTGTGTGAAGCCAGGGTGGGTCGCTAGTCTATAAACTCAAAAATGTTGTTGAGTAAGTCCGGTAGTACGTTACCAAGTAAGATACAAAAGGTACTGAATGCATTTACTACATGGTTACATAGTAGCTTCACGTTAGGAACTTCCTCTCCTCTCCCGTTACTTTGGGTCCGCTGTCTCCAAAGCGCTGCGTATTTACAAAACTCAGTTTGAGGCAAACAAGGATAAAAAAAACTATATTTATTAGGACGTATTACAATATTGATACGAAGAAATAAAGCTTTGTTAGTTAAATAGTAAATTGTTGGTCCCGGCTTTTAAAGTTATGACGGAGGCCTTTAGGCGGCCTAAAAACTCCGTCACCAGAGTTGGCCACATGCTCATACGAACGACGTCTTAGCTAGCTTCGCCACGAGCGCTTCGATTGACTGAAACTGCACTAGGTTTTTGAAAGCCGCGACTTCCGCTGTTGGTCGGTTTATCTTACTGTTTTAGCACCTGACTTCGGGCGGCTAACCTCCTTTCAGCTACGTATATCGAAGAAACCCGCTTTTGTTTCTACCTATTTAGGGATCATTTATATTAGACCGATCCGGGACAGGCCGAGGCCGAGATGACATTCCTTTCGTTATTAAAAACCGTCTCTGCCTCACCCATGGGAAAGAGGCGTGATTTTATGAATGTATGTATTAACAACCGTGGTATAGACGGGCCCGGACGGAACACGGATCAAGGACTGCGTAATATAAACAGCTACATACAAAATGTATGTATCGTTTCAAATCCGTGCCCCGTCCACGGCACGCCCCGGGCACGGCCCGATCTAATATAAATCATCCCTTATCGTGCGGCTTGCAATCACTGTAAAGGAGTTTATTTGGCTGTTTTAGGTATTGAGTAAACCTTTCATGCGTATACTTACGGCTGCAAGAAAAAGGTGTGCTCAGTTGTGTTTACTGGTTAGTTTCGTATTTTATAGCTTGTTGAAATTAGAGCTTCGTTCAAGGTGTACATTTTGCGTGTGCAAGGAAAGTAAGAACATAATATTGAAACATAGTATTATACCTACCATAAAAATACATTATGTTTTTATAAATGTGTCAACTGTGTACCTACGTACGGCAGATATACTTGGTACTAGATGACCCCGTGTAAAATGTCCAAGGATATTTATTTATTTTATGTATCATAATATTTTTTGAAATCACGCCCTTCACTGAGCAAAGCCACGGACGAACAGACGGACGGACATGGCGAAACTATTGAATTCCTTGTTGACTACGGAATCCTAAAAAAGAAAATTAATTGCCACCCTACTGGGAAGACTGTAACAGCCCACACAACAGACACGAGTTAATGTTTAGGTTGAAACAAAAATAAATGTAAAGTGGGTTAAATACGTGGGGTGGAACTAATAAGTTTGAAGATATCTTTACATTTCTTGTCAAAAGGCCTATAGGCAGCCTTAAAACTCCGTCAGAGCAAGTGGCTAACTATCGTTCAAGAGTAATTCTGTGAACTATTGGTAGGTAGGTCACTCCTTCCACAGTTGGCTTATACTCTCTCTCTCTCTCTCTCTCTCTCTCTCTTCCAAGCTATGTGTCCCACATGGTGGCGGGGTCAGCTTCCCTAACAGATTTTCTCCACTTCGCTCTGTCCTCGACGTCGTTTTCGGAAACTTGACACTCTCTCATTATCTTTTGACACTACATCTCTCCATCGTATCTTGGCACAGTTGGCTTATACAAACTTGATATTATTATTGCAGATCTTTTTGCATTTTTAATCCCTTGAAGAAGTCTCAGAGGGTGGTCAGAGGTAAATTAGTTGAGTAAAATGTCTGCGATTCGAACCTGAAAGAATATATTGGCCCAAAAACGCTGCAGGGAAATAAGATTGAATTATCCATATTATTGAGAATATAGAGCTGAATGGTTTTTGATTGGAGTTCACAATCTTTGGAGCGAACCAAACTAATTGGAATCATTGAAACGACTGGACAAGAATTGAAATCAATCAGCAGCACCTATTTGTGTGGCCAAATTTGACGATTGTATTCACAAATTAAAATGAATTGCTCGATTTCCCTGCTTTTACTGCGAGGTGTTTTTTGTTGTTTACTTTTGCAATGTTTTGTTTTTAAGAGAATATCAATTAAAATGGAACAGAACTGGATCATTAATGTATCAACACATTTACTTCCCAGGGACTGCAGTACTCTTTGAAGGTGAGGGTGACAGCATGCCGAGCCAAAGCTCACGCTCACCTTAGAAATGCACATTTAGTGCAAGCAAGTCACGTGCACTAAATGTGCATTTCTAAGGTGCGTGTTATTAAAATCCCTTGAAGATGTCAATGGGGGAAAAAAACATAAAAATAGGTCTAGATTAATTCGATCACCGACACCGTGACACGAAAATCCTAACCTACTAATATTATAAACACGAAAGTTTGTATGGATGCGTGGATGTATGTTACTCTTTCGTAAAGAGTAACGATGATGGAAAAAGTATTTCTATCATGCTATAAAATCACTCAACCCACATCCCAATCTAAAAAAAGTATGTGATTTCGTATGAGCAAGTGGCCAACTTTGGTGACGGAGTTTTTAGCCTTAAGGCTTAACGACTTTGAAAGCCGGTACCAACAATTTAACGTGCCCTCCGAAGCGCGGAAGCGCTAAGCTGATAATGCCACTTGCGGTCACCCATCCAAGTTGTGACCGCTCTAAACGTTACTTAACTTCATCAAGAACGTCTTATCAAGCTTCGCCACGAGCGTTTCAAAATCAATCTAAACATTTAAGAGTGTATTTATTAAAACCGATTCCATATTTCCAATTTCCATACCTCATCAAATAAACAAGACGTTGCCGGTTCGATGACGGCGTCCGATCGGCGAATGCTTTTAGACGATGAGATCTTAGCTAGAGCTGGGTCCTCGGGGCGTTGTTGATTGTTCCCTTGTTTCGACCCCGGGAAATGGAAGTGGCTTTTGTATGAAACAGGACAAGGGGGTTAAGAGGTTGTTTATAGAACAGGGTACGGCATATCACGTTAAGTTTAACCTCTTGAGTGTTTTATGCATACCCGTAAGCTACTAAAAGCCGGTTTGGCAAACCGCATGTGTCGCCGTTAGTGATTTAAAGTTAGAAGAGGAAATATCAAGTCTTTCTCACGGCCAGTCTCAATAACATATCTATCTGTTTTGCTTACTGTGGTAAGATATTACCTACTTAAGGTTATTTTGTTAAGGTGTTGTCTTGTTAACTTTACAATTACTTTTACTTTCTTTGACATGCCTTACTTTGTTCGACTGGCTTCCCACTGAAGCTTGACTATTTAGATTATTTTAATTAGATCGATAAGGGATCGCTTTTAAAAAAAGCTAGGCCCACACCACCAGGTTCTTGCCTGATTCTTTCCCTGGTGTAGAGAGTCGCGTTGAAACAGGCATTAGAATCATCTAGCATGTAAAACGAAACTTAAGTGATCCTTGAGGTCCTACAAGAATAAATGATTTTTCTTTCTTTCTTTCTTTACTTCCATACTAGTAATTTCAAAGATCTAACCACAGTAAGCACAGATAGGATATTGAGACTAGTCGCTACACTTTCTTGATAGATCGTGGGCGTAAACCAGCTTCGCCACGAGTATTGCCAAATACAATTTGGTATTTAGCGTACAATCAAGAGTAATTGTACAATTGTATCCGAACTGAACGGTGAAGACAATTTTTCTTGGGGAAACCAATTAGCTTTCTATTGCGAGGTTGGCATTCACATGGAATCATAACTTGTGCTAAATAGACAAGCCTTTGACTACCTTTTCGGCTGTTTTTCTGATATCCTTCTGATAACTCTAAATGATCTTTAATGCTTTAATACGAGGATAACTATAGTGATCTTTCGTTTTCAAAAATAATACATGTTTTTGTTTTTTGTTTAAAGTTAACATTTTCTAAACCAAAATATCCATGCAAGTTTTAAATCGATCGCGCGCTTGTGGTCAGAACGAATTGAATTTCTCCTTTCCGCGCTACCGACTCCGGACTTAAAATGGAAAAAACATTAAACAAACCTACATACTAAACCTACAACCTTGTGAATTGTGAATGTTTTACGGTGGTGTTATAGGTTCAGTTACAGATAAAAAGTATTTTAAGGAGCTATAATAAAAAAAGATTTTCGAAAAAACAATGTACAATTTTTTTTAAATTTATCAAAAAATTCAAAGTAAAATTATGCACAAATAATAAAATAATACAAATTAAAGTTGTGCTAGATCAAATTAATGTACCTAATTCATTCTTCGGTAACGCACCGTTCAACATCAAAAAATAACTGGGTGATCGCTAGCGGCTATAAAACCTATTTAATATGTCTAAAAACACGATAAAATGTTGGTCCAGGCTATAAACCTGTAGTCACAGGTAAGCCAAAACCTTCGTAACCGATACGAACTTATTTACTCTTAATATTACGTGAAAAATGGTGGATCCCGTGTTTTTTAAAGTTCGCAAAAGCCCGCCAATCCTCTTAAAAGTTTTAGAATAATGTAGTTCATAAGCTTCACATTCTTTATATGCGTAAACTTATGGAAAGTTGCTAAAGTCTTAATTTAGTTTAAACTTGAGAAATGAGCCTTAAGCACAAGTAACAGTCGCTAATGCGAGCGCTTTACTAAATAAATGAGGAAGTATTCATATCAAAGATTTTTTTTAGAATATTAGATGAAGTTTTTAGTTTAGGTATATAATTAGTCAACACATACCTATAATTATTAAAAATCTAGGACTACAATGTTTAGTAAACTTTATAGTTATAATTAAAGTCCATCAATGACGCCGTGTAAAAAAAACAAATAAAATATTTTATTAAGGAAGTTAGTATGAGTAGTCGTATAAGCAAGTGGTATTTAATTAAAAATGTCTTTATGTTTATTTGGCTCATAATATCAATCACAGACATAAGCCAATCTAACTTACCCTTAGATCAAGGAAACTAAATTCATAAATATCTAAGATGTTCATCGCATAGATGTCCTGGACAGGAATCGAACTCACAGCCCAACCAGCTGATCTGTGAGGCAAGACAAACATCTAAGTTAAGCTTGAGTTAAAAGATTAGTTACTTGTATAGAGGAAACTACAAAGCTGAGCAACCGCAAGAACTTTGCTATTAAATTCCAAAGTTAAAGATTTCTCAACAATCTTCGGCATTAGAAGTTGCTTATCTATAACTTTAAACCAATTTATTAGAACACACAGTTTCTAGACAATACTTAAATGACGCATGACTGGGAAAGTATAAGTAAGTAAAAGAAAAGTGAAAATTATAAGTTACTTAGTATACTAAAGTTAGTAAAAAAAATATAAAGATCAATTTTGTAAGAAAAAAATTCCTGCACTTTTGCAGATACATTTCTGATTATAACTCCGAAGATTCTCGTCTGATCCTTCATTTCGACGACCTCTGTGGCGCAGTGGGCGAAAGCCTGCCTGAGACGCAGGGGTTGCGGGTTCGATCCTCGCTGCGGGATAAATGTTTGCATGAGCTGCAAATATTTGTTTCGTGTCTGGGTGTTTTCTATGTATAATATGTATTTATTTACAAAAAAATGTATCTATGTAGTTTATCAGTCATCTGGTTACCATAACACAAGCATTAAATTGTTTAGCTTAGGACTAGATGCCGCCGTGTGGTACGACTGTACTTCCAAGACATGGTAGACAATCCTTTCAGATCTTTTTTTATGCAGTTTTAGATCCTTTAAAGGATCTTAAGATCAGAGGTATGTCTATATTGTTTTAAGCTCAATTTATTTATTTATTAACGCGTACACTGCCCATAACGCACGTGAGCTAGTTGCGAGCTGCCAGCTGCCAGCGTGGTAGCTGGGCCGGGAATAAGTTAATAATTTTGCTCGTTCATAAAACATAGAGCTAGATTAATTTACTAAAACAGTACTACTATTTAGTTCATTGGATCACAGCTCACAATCCACAAAGTGATTCTATAATAATTTCGTACCAGAAACCCTCATTCAACTAACAATTAAAACTGATGTCTATTTAACCGGAACACGACACAATGATTCGCTAATTGCTGGATAATGATCGTTATAATTGTCTTACGACTCGCATTAAGCCTACCGTTCATTCATTCATTCTGTTCATCCATTCATTCGGTCATTGTAAAAGCCAATGGAGCTTTGAAACATGGTTATTGTAGCGCTTCATTTAATTTGGTGTTGGTTCCTTTTTGATAGCTGAAAATTTATAGATGTATGTATAATTATTGTCTACTTCGTTATTTATGACAAAATAGACAATAATTGTTATATTTCTTACTCAGGATTAACTTTTACGAATAAATTCGTTGTATTGCTACTTGATGAATATCTATCTCTTTTCTAATAAATTTGGAACTTTACAAAATATTCGTCATAAAAATCCAGATTCTGGATAATCTTATAAATACCTTGCACACTTTTTTATTATAGAAAATTAAAATCTAATCGAAATAATCGATTTCGACGGGATTCAAATCCGCATTTATCAAACCGCGAATGTCCACAAGCCGTCGTGCTTTTACTTTTGATAATGTTTTAATTTTCGATGAAATGTGTGCTACCTAAGTGTGGTTTGACACCTTATATAATATTATTTATTTTATAAACTAACTTATATTCCACATTTTATTTAAATTAACCGTGACACATTTTCACTTAGCCATTCCAGTTACTCGAAATAATTTCCTAAAAACATTTCAGTTATATCGAATCATAAAGCAGAATAAACAAATCGTGACATGAAAAAACCAGCTGCGTTTTCCACGAAATGCTATAAAACATTTTCTACTAAACCACTCTTATTGCTTTTCACAAAAATATTCTAAAATTATACGAACTTATGTAAAACGAACTTTAAAAATGCAAGTTTGGCTGAGTAATAGTCTAGTTTACCTGAAATACGTTGACTTTAAATACAAACGTTAAATTAAAGAGATAGTGCGGTGTACCGCTGTGGAACAATGTACCATCGATACAGTAATTTAACTTTTACCTTTTTTTTTTAACTGACGACCTCTGTGGCGCAGTTGGGTGAAGGCCCGCCTGAAACGCAGAGGTTGCGGGTTCGATCCCCGCCGTGGGACAAATGTTTGTATGTTCTACAGATATTTGTTCCGGGTCTGGATGTTTTTCTATCTATAATATGTACCTATGCATTTACAAAAAAAAATGTATCTAAGTAGTATATCAGTCATCTGGTTACCATAACACAAGCATTAAGTTGCTTAGCTTGGGACTAGATGACGCTGTGTGGAATGTCCAAGAATATTTATTTATTTATTTACCTTCTTCTCACTTACGATCACGTAAAGGGTTTTGCTGTAATTGATAGCCAGCTATAGAATGATTCTTTCAAATTATGACAGAGGCACGACTATTGGATATTATAGCCTATTAATACCAACACCCGAGGTTGTACCGTCTCGGCGTCGGCATAATATGAACAAGGTTTTAGCATAGTGAAACTTTAAGAACTTGCTACGGGCAACTATATAGTTACACTACTGAATTTCATGTACCGTGCTTGTGGTTAGGGCCAATCTACCGAAATACCAGATGTGTGCGATTCCACGTTTGGATAGAGGTGACATTTAATACATGACGTGGTTTTAAATTTTTTTGCATTTCCACGTTGTTGTTTACAATTTTCAACTCACTTATTAGCGATTATTTTTATTATATTTCTTATTCAGTTTATATGTTGTTATACTTTTAAAATTCTACTATGGTGCACATTTAACAATGATTTAATAAATTTTATCGATTATTCTCTCGTTCCATATTTCTTAGAAATAGTCGAAGCAACGTTAAGTTGTCAACAAACTTTAAATCCATTGAA
Organism: Xanthorhoe designata; assembly: GCA_963582015.1. Taxonomy (NCBI): domain Eukaryota; kingdom Metazoa; phylum Arthropoda; class Insecta; order Lepidoptera; family Geometridae; genus Xanthorhoe; species Xanthorhoe designata. The sequence continues at coordinate 12,075,551 of OY757034.1, read as the reverse complement.
AACATAGCAAATAATGTCGACAACTGGTTTAAAATATTATCTCCGTAAATTGGAACATGATAATCATGTTTAGTTCCGTTCCGTCACGTAACTATACAAAATATCGTGTTTTACCAAACTCTGATATTTGTACAGCGCATAAAACTGACAAATTCTTCAACGTCAACAAAGAGAATGTGACCACAAATAAAAGCAACTTGCTCTCATTCACAAATGACATGAAAAAATGCCCCTGGTACAGCCAGGTGAACTAAGGTGGACCATGTAAACTTTTTTTTTTCCTGAACCACCCAGTTATCTTGAGGTGGACCACTGAAAGAAAAAATGCCACTGTTACAGCCAGGTGTACTTTGTAGATGAACCACGGGCATTAAATAAATATTCAGATGATTAACAGTATATTTTAAATCTTTGTAGTAATAATGCTGCGTCTGAAGCTTTTCGTGAGTAGTAAATTAAACCCTGTACATTTACAATACAGTACAAAATGTAGATTACAACATTATATTATGTCAACTGATCGAGACGCGAATTTGTGAATGTTGTGTTTATTTCAGCATCGGTTATTTTCCAATGAAACAAGCTGATTGGGCAGCGATGGCAAATAAGTAATATTGCGCTCAATCAGATGTTTGGCGCACATCCAATCGTTTTGAGTTGCAGCCTGTTCACAGAGATCTGGCGGACATTTCACTCAATTCGATTTACCGTGTTGAACGAGTGGGATAATACCTCGACTTTCGGTCGTGGGTTTGATTCTTGGCCTGATAACAGCGCCACTAAAAACCAGCGCTCCAACAGTCATGATGCTGCTTGGAGCAAATGCTGAGGGGTAGCCTTATTTTCTTGTCACTCGATTGTCAATAAGTATTTTTCATTTGTATGTTACCCATGTTTATGTTGATGGAAAATAAAAACTTTTTTTATTCTATTCTATTCTATTTAAACAGTGAACGAAAATAAAGTAAGAAAACCAGTTAACTTTTTAAAAGCGGCGATGAGTTTGCAAACTGACGCGTATAGAATGCTATTTTTTACATTTGTAGTTAAAATGGTAAAGATATGAGGTCAACTGGGGTAATTGCGTCATATTTCTCGATCACTTCAACTTGACTCCATATTGTGAGCGAATTTATTGCATTTTTCACTTTTTGAAACTGTAGTCCAATAGTATGGCTATTTCTGTACAAATCTATATGAGTGAATTTTTCGCCAGAGTTTTAAAAAATAGTCAAAATGATTGTTTTTAAAAAAATGGACGTTTAGATGCATTTACCCCCTTTTGAGGCAAATGCGTCTTTCTTGAGTAAAAACTCTTTTGATAAGCTTTTCGTGTTAAAAACAAAGGATTTTGTTTTGCATCAAGTTTCTGTGCAATGGAATGTCAGTTAAACTAGACAAAAATAATATTTCACGCATTCAGGTACAATTAAGTAAGAAGGGGGAAAATGCGCCTAGTTTTTGATAGACGCATTTGTCCGATACTCAATGCAGATGTTGTCAACATTTTACTTGGGTGGCTCGCGCTTACTACCTCTGTAAATGTAAGCACTACAGGTTTGCAAAAAAGTAATGGTGGCGCCATTTTTTATGCGAAAATACTGGCAAGTAATTTTACCTTTATTTAAATCAAATAAGCACTTGTTAGTTCTCTTCGGTACTATCAATTATAATATTACGAGATCAAAAAGTTTAGAAAATCATATTTCGTTAAGTATTTGTCAATGTCCAATAATGTCCATGTCTTTCAATATCACCATGGCAAGTAAGTAGGCATTTCTCTGAAATAAAATTTAATTTAGGTACCTTCATTTAAAAACGTAAGACATAAAAGGTTGACGTTTTCTGTTTTCGGGGCAAATGCGTCCCACAGTCGCAAATGCCCCAGAACGGCAGACGCATTTAGACCAAGATATTAATCCAAATCTTAAAAATAGAGATTTAATTATTTCTTGAATTATGGCATATTTACTAAAAATAACTGTCTGTGCAAGCGAAGGATTCTCTATTCCTTACAATCATTATTGAAGAAATCTGTCAACTATTGAAAATAAATGTATTGACATGGATTTGGTTACTCACCTCTTGCAGTTGCAACTTGTCCAAAAAAGTGTAATTTACAAAATGGCTCAATACTTGAATAAGTGAACAACAACGCCATCTTTACAAACTACATGTTAAGTATTTAGTTTAAACAAATGTAACTAGATGGCAGAAACCTGTTTAGAATAAACCGTTTTCGAATAAGTTCTAAAAGACGCAGTAGACGCAATTGGCCTAGTTGACTTGTACGAAATTCATTGTAGTGCATTAGTACTATCACAATTCAATTACAATTTAAATTGACTTGGGTTTTAATGTTCTTTCGACGTAACAACCCATCGAGTCAAAAACCCGTTGACGAGAAACCATTCGAGTTAATGATCTTTCGAGGTAACGGCCCATCGAAGGATCGCAGCGTCGAGGTACTGAACATCGAGTTATCGTCATTCGAACAAGTGTACGAGACCCAATTTTTAGGCATTATTGTTCGCAAACCTAAACGTAGCCTAATCCGGTTCTAAGAGCTAAGAATGTACGATATAGTGATCCGGGGCTTCCTGCACTCCATGTTGGTAAAGCCAGTGTCGCAACTCCTGACATTGTAGTTCCCGCATAATACAGCATTAACTAATTATTTAGTGAATTTGTAATGTGACTTTGACGGATGCTCTGAACTGCAGAGATCCCATGTTCATGTAAACAGGAATGCGATACGATGTTTTGACGGAAGTTTAAATTTAAAAAGTAAAAAACGTCGTTTACAACGCTTTTTGGCTCTACTAGTTCTAATTGTATATAACTTTTAAATAAAAATTTGGGTAGGTAATATATTTCTTTTAATTAATCCGACGAGGTATATCTCTCGCATTTTGGGTAATTCTGCGGTTATCGATAAAGTAGTTTGGTTTATTTTACGAAAGGAAAACCCGTTTTTCGTGGAAAACAGAATTTTGGATTTCAATATTTGGCTTCGTTTTCATAAATCGACTATACGAAAAAGCTGTGTATATTTTTTATTTGTTATTAAATACTATTTTGAGATACAGAGCTTTTAAAAGTATGTGTACATTGTATAATTATGTGTGTACATAATACTTTAACTCTAAGTTTAATAATTATTATTTTAGGTGGGTACAGATAACCTAATATTCTAGAAAATATGAATTTTAAATACTTATAGTTGCCCTTTCAGCGTGATAAATAATTCTGAACACCCACGTCTTGGAAATTTTGTAGGGCTGTATCACAATTTGTTTCGACAAATTCTACAATTTATTTGAGTTTGTTGGATTTTGTACCTTCTTTGAAGAAATGTGAAGTTGATTATCATTTTCTTTTAAATATTAATCGTCTAATTTGTAACTAACTTATAAACTAATAAAAAAGTAAGATAAGCCTAGTACAAAGGCTTGCTATGTGGTTTGACCGAATAGTTATCAATCGGATAACGAGAGTTTTATTTGGGTCAATACCTACTCATTTTAACATTGAGCTGTTACTATAAAACTAAACAAGCAAAGCTTTTTCCGCTGGAGTACCCAGTTATTTAGAAGTGAAATTAGGAAAGAAAAAAATGACCCTGGTACCCAGGTACGAAGTTGAACCACGGGCTTTTTTCCTTTACATCTCAAAAATTACATTAATAAAACAGATTTGTTCCTGAGAGTATGCTCGAATATAATCTTATGATATTCCAAATGAAGTGAAAATGAAACTAACCGCCCTATGGCCATAAATACGAAAGGTGTTACGTGAAGGCAACACGGCAATGCTTTCAAGCCATCGGTCATGGCGACCCTTCGATGAAAAGTGGCCACTTAACTCGTCAAACGCCAATCCAACCGGGGACTGATATGCCCCACTGCACACGACCATAGAACAATATACAGATAAGACACAGGAACCAATGCGTAAAAGACTAACCCCTTATGCATATTGGTTTAGTAAACCTACTTTAACTAAAACGGATATTAAATCTGTTGCTATCTCTTTTCATTTACATAGGAGTAACAAAAAATAAACATTCTTTATAATATTATTATATATTATTATCTTTATATTATTTTTCTTTATTTTTTATTAAACCTATATTAAATTGACAAATCTTTATGAATGAGACAATATTATAATTATTTTAGAGTAGCTTGTGCTTTACTTTTAGATTTTTTTCTAATTTAAGATTTCCTGTGAATTACTTTATTACGATAATAATAATCCGATGTTTTTTACATCGAAAATGTTGTTTTATTATCTAATATAAGTAACATGGTAGTGAAAGAAAGAAAAATAACTGATTCTTGTAGGACCTCAAGGATCACTTAAGTTTCGTCTTACATGCTAGGTGATTCTAATGCCTGTGAGTGACAAATACCTACATACTAGTATATGTGGAAACTTTTAATTAGCCTTCCCAGTAATAGCATGATGTTTTTACTCATGTTATATTGTAATCTTGTTAATATATATATTTTAACAATTTTATGAAAACTTACTTAAAATAAAATAAATAAAATAATGTATAATGTTTTACACAGAATAAGCTATACTAGCATGACACATAAATCCCTGATTTCAATTAAGTTTGGACCAGGATTAGCTTTAATCTCTGTTTCATAACTATTTTCGGGTTCAGCTTATGCTGATCAACTGTTACGAATTCAGTCTCCACCAACATAAGCTGTACCCGAAAATAGTCACGAAACTTCGTTTTCGTTTATTCCAAGTTCCTCTGAACTGTTAAGTCTCCACAGTGTCTCATCTGAACTCAAAATTCACTGTCCCTACATGATCCATTATCACAAATATTACTCAGAGGCAGCAAGTCAACTCAATGGATATAACATATCGTCTCAGTATTCACTAATTGGATAACTAATAATGAAGCAAATATTATTAATCATTTTCATTCCGAATGTTGTTTTGGGGTTTTTTGATATTCAAGATGTGATTTCGGGGAAGATGAGGAAGCTGCCTGAAGATTTTTCAGTGGCTGTCAAGGATATAGCCGAAAGTCTGCCTACGAAGACTATGATGGTAGTCAGAGGAAACTCCACAAATATCAGGCAAGTTATTAAACACAAGGAATAGAATATTAAGTTTGTTTCGTCATACTTTCTGTAAAATTGGCATATTTTAATTTTGAGACAGTGACGTTATATAAAAGTAATCATCTTGAAAATTATGAAATAAAAATCTACAAGTAAGCCTTTACATCTTTACAAGATGATTTATACAAAAGTTAGAGGACAATCCTATTCAAACTCTCGACTGGTTAAATAACGGTCACCTTGATTTATAATAATAAACTTATTTTACAAATATTCGTTTAGACAGTCAAGTAAATAGTTATCGTATTGTGGAATTGTTTGTTTTAAAACAATAGAAAAAAATATATTTGCAGCAAGAAAATAATACTGAGCAACCCAAATACTGAGTGTAATTGCTTTTCAAATAACAGTATTTTTTTAACAAGATAAATGACACTCGTATTTATCTTCTCAGAGAAATAATTTGCTTTAAATGGTAGAATGCAATAGTGGAGTTTACCCTTGACTTATGATCTGAAGCTTACGTTCAAATTCAAATTCAAAGGTCGTGCATCAAGGCATTTTTGTTTCTGCAAAACCACATACTACTATAGATGCTAACGCATTGCAAAACCAATTGATCTTTCTCTATAAATTGCGATAGATTTGCATCCTGTCACGTTCAATGCTGCCAACTTGTTAATAATTGTAACAAAAAACACCGACTTAATTTTGTAAGAATAGCAATTTTATGCACGCTCTTAGGCCTTTCTGTTAATATCTCCTCATTTTTTATTGGACCACCTCGCTATACTCTTTCAGAAAAAAAGAGTTTTTGAAACAAAAAAAAGAGGTTTCGGTACACTATTGACGGAAAAATCGGCGAAGATACATAAGAAAAACACATACAGTGGCACTTGAAGCTCCACTTTTTGAAGTCGGTTAAAAATAAGAAATATAGGCCTTTGATTGTCTCTTTGAAACATATTATATTTAAAGTGTGAAAATCTAAAAGTTATCTGTCGTGATTCTGTAAATCAAGCCACGGCAGAGTCTAGATGGCACAGTGTGAAATGTTACAATTGTTTCTCTTTTCATTTAGATCACAGGATATTTTCGAGTTGCTATGTCTACTGAGTCAGCACAACATTCAAATAATAAATCTGGATATTCATACGAAGGAACATAAGGAAAAGGTACTTCGAACAATTATTCTGTTCAACAAATCACCGGCTAGAAAGTTAGAGTTCGTTCGTTAGTTCGTTCGTATAAGCAAGTGGCCAACTCTGTTGACGGAATTTTTAGGCCGCCTAAAGGCCTCCGTTATGGCTTAACGACTTTAAAAGCCGGGACCAACAATTTAACGTACCCTCCGAAGCAAAGAGTTAAAGTTAAAGAGTCAGAACCTATTCATTGGGCGTTTTGAAAAGCTTCTAAAGAATTCGGTTCTCAGGTGCATTTCACGTGTACAGGCTGGACCGTTTGATTCTCAAAACGCACGTTTCCAAAGTGCCTAATGTATAACTACTAGCTGTATTTGTTGATTATGCTTATGACATACCTAACCCTCAATACATGGCCACTTATATTAATGCAACACACGTTTCAGTATTTTTCTTACATAAAGAAAGCTCTGGACTTATCTGAAGAGAGAACAAGCCTGATACTATGCGAGCCTGAAGAATGCGAAGACTTATTGATCGAGGTATAATTACATTGTTATTTGTTTAAATTATGTTTTTCAAATTACATGCGTGCAGAGTTATGTCCGTAGCAAACCTTCGCTGCTAAACCTTATGAGTGGAACTGCAGTACTTTCGCTATAATCTTGTCCGTATGTATAATTTAATTTGGTATGCAAGGCGTTTCAGGGGCAATAAATCGATCTAGCTAGATTCATTTTTAGAAAATGTAGTTTTATTTCCAAAAATCACGATTAACAAAAAAAATACCGAGCAAAGCTCGGTCATCCAGGTACTATCTGTTTATAATGAATATCATTTCGGATTAAACCATTTATAAATGCGATTTAATGGGCGACCGCTAATATAATACAACGTATTTTATAATAAGTGAAGTGAGCTGATATTAAACTGCGCCAAATTAATTGAGATTGAATATAATATAAGTAAAACAAGAATATTTTACTAAATGGAATTGTGTGGTTTGAAATAATATAACCTCCAATTAAAGACGCTTAAATTGCACAAAATTTGGTAAAACTATATGGTTTTACTAAATTTTGTGCAAGCAAGGACGAAACCTAGATCGTCCTTGAGATAAGTTTAGATACTAGCATGTGTGGGCGTGAAATCGTCTTCTTTGAACAATGATACAAAAAAAACAATAAAGATAAACTTTGCTTTTACCTCTACTTACACTGACCACATTTGAATGAAATCTCACTTAGTGAGATGTTAATGAAAGTTTGTATGGATGTACCTATTGATATTGAACGGATTAGGCTGAAACATGGAATGTTCATAGTTTATGACCTGGATACTTTTACTTTATCCTAAGTAGGTATCACATGAGCAAAGCCGCAGGCGGAAGCTTAATTATAAATAAAGGAAAGTTCAGTTTCAATAAAACTAACTAAATTCAATACTAGAGGTATTTCCCAGCACAGCATAATACAAGATCCTGTTTCTTTCAAGAACAAACAAGGGTAGACAAATTATAACAACATCAACGACAGGGAAGTCAACGTTAACACGTGTTCAAGAACTTTAATCAGATTTCAAATGTTGCGCTCTTGTTCATAAACTGTTATTCATTGAACATTATACTTAGATCAGTTTGCTTAAATTGCATCAAAACTACAGTACTAACATTGCAAGGACTTTGGGGGGGATAGATATATAGATAAATAAAATAAAATGAAATATGATCACGACTGTATCTCGGGAGCGGTAGACATTTCTTTCATATATCATTAGGCTATTTTTAGATCTTTTTGAAGATGTCTAAGGGGGTAGTCAGAAGTATGTCCAAATACATACATATTTGGTACATGCCCACTTTTTGCAGAAGTTAACTTTCCATACGTGACAGGTAATAAATAAAATAATGGGATTTATCTTATCTTAAGAAGATCTAAGAATTAATTAATGTTCAAAAACTTTGAAATGTCACCTACGTGTGAAGGGGGACGGACCCCCCTAGAGCCTGATCACAGCAGTTTTTCGGCTGTATTGCAAAGAAACTCAGCTCCAAATATAAAAATGATACTTGTAGTGTAACCTAAGAATCATAATTGAGTTACTAATACATAAAAAAAAGTGTAAAAACTAAAAGAAAGAAAATGTGTTTATGACTTTATGACTGAGACAATTTGTTTTAGATATATAACAATTTAGAGATTAGAGATAGATAATGTAGGAAGATGATGATGATCATTTAAAATATTTATAATAACCAGATGACGGAGAGCAACCTGATCCACCGCACGATTCTGTACATCTTCTTCTGGCCGCACGGCGCAGTCAGCGAGCGGTTCCGGCACACCATGGTGGAAGCCATGAAGATCGCTGTGATCACCAACCCTAGAGACGGCGTGTGAGTATTCTTCTCAACTCAGTCCCTTTGGCAATATATTTAGAGTATTCACTTCTCAACTCAGTCCCTTTAGCAATATATTTATAGTATTCACTTCCCAACTCAGTCCCTTTGGCAATATTTTTATATTTAGATATTCTTATTTCACAATTCAAATATTACTGGCGCGATGTATGGTCGGAAGCACGTTTTTTACAAACTTTTAAATTTGTACATTTAAATTTGCAATTTTTCCTGGTTTGTGTTTATTTCTTTTTTTTCTGTTGTACAATAAAGCATTTTCTATCTATCTATCTATCTATTTTTTTAATTTACTTAGAATTTCGCGTAAACTATGTTTTAACAATGTATGTTTCTTAGAATAATAGCTTATTTTTAGATTATAATGAATTTCAAATACGATGTACAAAGAAATAAATAAAATAAAACTCATCGGCGTCTGTTAGATAACTCGCTTACTATTTATTGCTCACTCGCTTACGGCTATATTCGGATATAGCCGTAAGCGGGTATACACTCATATTTTCAGACTTTCAAGATACCTAAGAAGTGTAGTTTAAAGTCACAGTCAGTTGAAATACACTTTGACACAAATACCCTTAGCAGTAGTTAGTCACAAGGAATTATTAATACCTTGTATTCCGGAATACAAAGCAATGGAATCGCGAATGAGTTCTCATTAGTGGTCAAGTTAGTAGTGCAAATGAGTCTCTTTCTACAAAGCGACTGACATTGAATGGGACGCTTTTATTTTATACTACCGTTAGCTCTTTATTAAACTTTCATATGAACAGTAAAACACCTTTTTCTATAGGTAGATGTCAGTCGCTGTGTAGAAAGAGACTGACATCTATAGTAAAAGGTGTTTTGCTGTTCCTTTTTTTACTTACAGTCCTTTTCAATAAACTTAACACAGTGCGATCATCAATGATAATTAATAGTCAATTAACATCATAAGTTTTCATTATGACCTCTTTTATAATTATAATTTCAAATTCATAATGTTTAATTAATTAATAATAATCATTATTGCGTAGTGGCCATTTTAGCACACTTCACATCAAGTTGTGATTTAAGGTAAATTTTGTTAAACTAGTTGAATTAAGTCAATTTCATAATTCCTTGGTCAATCGTAATATTATTTATAAAGCAGATTTTCAGAATGAGAATCCTCATTTTATTAAGTGAACATAAACTCATCGTAAAACCTTTTACCTGATATTAATTGGACCGTCATTGCATCATTCGTCAACATAATAAATCAAGTCGCAATCAGAGCGAGCAGCCTTAAATAAATAATACTGAACCCAATGCATCAATATTAACGTGCACTAAACCATAGTGCATTGTAGAGTGTGATAATTGGGCATCAGTCACACTAAACGCGGAATAACTACCACGTAACCCATTTTATGTTAGTAAGTACACAGTATAACTTTATAAATAAATATTTTTTCATATAAGTACAAAAACTTTAAAATGAATGTGGATTTCACTTTCAAACTATCGTTAGTTATACTAGATATACTAGATATTATAATAGCACACAGGAAATTACTTACGTAAAAATATCGTTGATTTAGATACCGACATAAGTAAACTCTACCGGTCTATCATAAAAAAACTTGAGTAATAAATATGAAGTTTTGTTTAACACACATAAACAAGATTTCAAGTATACTCTTAAGTTTTTATAAGACCATACAACTGTAATTATGTTTTGAGAAAAACTTTAGTTGCTATTCTTGCAACTAAAGCTCACTATTCTAATCAGTGCCTCACCAAAGTGAAAGTACTTCATAGAAAAATTGCCCATGAAATTACACGTTAATATAGGTATTTACTACGCTTTTGGAATTGATTACTCAGTGTGCACTGAGCTCTATAAATAATGAGTAATGAAATAATGGCGTAGGTACACTCTCCATAATTGGGTTGTTGCACGCCAGTACACTGCACGTTTGTAACTTGTTTACGGATTAGTAAGAACGAGCTATTATATCGCTAGTGAATAAGAAAAGTGAGACATTTGAAAGCGAAACTCTAAAGACATTTTCAACCGACTTTAAAAATGGAGGTTTTATGCTCCACTTTGGCTAAATAAAGATCTCATTAAGTTTAATACTTTTGCCCACCAGTGACAAACCTTCATACCTGGCTCCCTTTGTTACTTTAGGTTGCTTTAGGTTAAACGAAATAAAGAATTGAGTAAATCAAACCAATAAAACCAGTTCAACGACCTTCACCTGCCCACAGAACTGGCCATAAAGTCTACACTTGACACAATGATATACGTTTAAGAAGAAAACGTACAATATAAGTCTTTGTGAACCGCTAAAGTACAATACAGGAAAATGAGCCAAGAGTCAAGTAAATGCCTTCTTTAAGAGCGCACAAAACTTTGTACGGAAGTTTTCTTGACTTTTTACTAGCCAGTGTTTGCTGCTTGATTATTCTCAACTTCAATACCGAGGGTTATTAAGATGTTTTGATTATTCTCAACTTTGATACCGTGGGTTATTAAGATGTTTGAGGTCTTGTTAATATTTTCACGAGTTTCATGGCGTTCAGTGCTTTTGCGAGGTACATACAGGATTTAAGGATAAAGTATTATTAGCAGAGTAGAAAATTTTACATGTTACATGTTGATTCAGTCGTCTTTCATGGTTAGTAGTATAAACTATTAGTAAGTTTTGGAGATCAGAGTTGGTTAAGCACTATGGTTTGCGGAGAATCGGTGTGATTGCGAATTAAATCTGGTCGAAGTGAATGATACGAATTTTGATTTTCACTAAAATATTAGAAGTTTTATAATAGCATTTAAATCATAATTATCGCTCTCGCCAAAAAGCCGTCGCGATGCAACAGTAGAAAACTAAAAACGGTATTCTCCACGACAGTACAAGCAACAGTAGCTGATTGTTCAACAACGCGAATCGCCTTAGGGTTGTTCTAAAAATTACATTCCCCCTCCCACCCTCCCCCGATGAAGTTCAATAGCTAGACGGGAAGGAAGCCGGACCTGCGCCTTATTCTGGAAGATTCTAATAGACTACGAAAGAAGGCCCCAGATCGATTTATTGTTGCCCCGTTTTTCAAGTATGAAGCGGTCGTGGCGAAGCTTGTTAAGACGTTCTTGATAGATCGTTGAAGTTAAGCAACGTTCCAAGCGGTCACAACTTGGATGGGTGACCGCATGTGGTATAACAGTTGAGCGCTTCCGAGGGCTGCTTCTGAGGGCAAGTGCAATTCAGTCAACGTACAATTCACGGCACGATATGCAAGTTGGAGGTAGAGAATTGGCCGAAATACAATTAACATTAGGGCCATTTACTCATTCCAACTGACCGAGGGTTACAAAGACAATATTATGTGTTTCAGGTTCCATAAAAATCACATGGAAGTTTTCGTAAGTTTAAAGTTACTATAACCAAAGACGATTAATATCTAGAAGACAGACAAAGGCCATACACAAAATCGTAACCCTAAAAAATAGCCTGAAAACTCTAAAACATCAATTTTATCCAAGAAATTTCAATTACTTTCTAGTTAAAAATGTTTAAATATTGAATATTGTTGCTACCTACTACTAAGTATTGAAATTTCTTGGATAAAATTGATGTTTTAAAGTTTTCAGGCTATCTGGTACTGCGGGATCGGGTTACGATTTTGTGTATGGCCTTTGTCTGTCTTCTAGATATTAATCGTCTTTGCTATAACTATGATAAGAAATTGTATGAAATAAACTATAAAATATTATAAAAACGTTCGTATGTGCTAAGTGGGTAAAATGTTATAAAATTACACACCTATACCAACGTGGTAAAATGAACATTACCTATAGTCGACTCGCAGTATTAGGTGGAAGGCATTATAAAGCTGTAAGAGAATGAATCGTATACAGTAGCGAGAACTAAAAAGTACAGGGAGCTGAGAAGTCAATCTGTCCAGCTCTTCCAGAATACGGCATCGTTCCTCAGAATAAGGCGGCCGGACGGCACGTACTGTGTAATTCGATTGGGCCGGACGCCGATTGAGACTTGGCTGTAACATATTTCAGCGGTGCCAAAGAAAATACACAATTTACTGTCTTTCTTTTGTAAACAATATTGAATTGATATAATGAATAAACTAATTAACGGAGCTAAGTAGGTTGAGACCGACAATGTGTAGATAGATGATACCTTATAAGCTTTTATCAACATTTATCGAACGTTTTATAACTTTGCCTAATAAATATGTCATAATAATGTTTTGTTTTATCGTGTTAGTACCTAAGTACAAATCTGTAGATGAGGCGACACACTCTTAAAGCCGGTTTCTGGAACGCAGATACTTCCTAACTAACTAGTTAACAGCTCCGGCAGGATAACTAACTAGGTTAACTTTTAGTAAGATTTTTCATACATATGATATACCTACCTAAGTGTGGTTTAACACTGTAAAATATATAAACTACTAGCTGACCCCGCGAACTTCTCCTTGCAATCTTCTCCATTTTTCTCACCATTTAAACCTTCCCTGAACTTCAACAAATATTTCAAGATCAAAATTAGCCGAATCGGTTCAGCCATTCTCGGATTTTAGTGAGTCTAACGAACCACGATTCATTTTTATATTATTAATCTTATTATGTTATTATATACTAGCTTACTCGCCCGCGGCTTCGCTCGCGTGGTACCTTAATGATAAAATATAGCCTATGTTCATCCGGAAAGTCCATGATTATTTTTTTAAATCGGATGAGTAACTTCGAAGATTACCCCAAACATACAAACAAACAAACCAACTTTACCTCTTTATAATATTCGTTTATATAAGATAAAGTAAGTCAGTTTACATTCTCTCTTTCAGATTCCGTATCTACTACAACCAGGCCTCACCCGACCGGCCGCACCACCTCACGATGGTGAACTGGTGGTCAGGAACACTGTACAAGTCCCCTGTACTGCCGTCTACTGACAAGGTGTACAGCGATTTCCGAGGCAGAGTGTTCGAAGTTCCTGTTCTTCATGTGAGTAGATCATGACATTTGAAGAGATAGATAAGCATTTGAATTGGCGAAAACGTTGAAAAATCTCAGGATGAAGAAATTATTTTAATTAATGTACCTAGGTACATAGTTAAAAATCCATCTAACTTTTTTCACTGTTGAAGCTTAAAACTTATTTTTTGCTTATGGTTGCATTATTTGCTTTTTGATATTCTTCGAAATCAAGCGATAGTCATGCTTCAGAAGTCACATTTAAAATGCATAATTTGAAAACCGTCAAAAGTACGTCACTTAAATACGCTCAAACGAATTTACTTATTAGTTTGATATTACTTTCTCATTTTCTGTGTGGTAATACGAGGTATAATACCTACTTTTGTAAGATATTTCCAATTAAACTTTCCATTTTAAAGGCACCTCCATGGCACTTCGTGAAGTTCAAGAATGATTCAACAATCAAAGTGACCGGAGGGCGTGATGACAAGTTGCTTTCGCTGATGGCTCACAAACTTAACTTCAGGTACTTATTCACTTATTATGCTACTAAAGTCTAATATAAATGATAAATTTCGGTATGTACATAATCCTCTAGTAGTAAATTTACCTACATCCTTTCCTCTAGTAGTAAATTTTCAGGTTGCCTGGAAGAAATCGCTTTTAGCGATAAGGCCGCCAATTGTACTTGTATCTCTAGCAATTTTTCCTGGTTTGTGTTTATTTCTTTCTTTTGTTGTACAATAAAGCAATATCTATATATCCATCCTTATTTATTGGTTGCAAGATGCACTCTATGTGACGCGACTCTATGTGCTAATATGGTAAAAGAAAAGAGGAGTTAGTAGGATACCAGCTTGAGTTCTAATGAGACGATGGACTCACACAATCTGTCAAGTGAAACTAACTTCTTGCAAAAAGTATGCAAATTACAAATTAAATTTAAACGGACCTCCATGATATTTTAACCAGTAAGTCATTGGAAGTAGAGTCCTTATAAATACACACCTGTTAGGTTAATATTAATCTGAATTTATACAGCTAATCTAGGTTTATAAAACTAACGTTTTTTTGGAACAGATACCGTTACTATGATCCACCAGACAGAAGTCAAGGGTCTAGCATTTCTGGAAATGGAACTTTCAAAGGGACTCTTGGCCTTATTTGGAAACGAGTAAGGATAAGGACTCTTTATTTATATCTTGTAGCAGAATTTTATTGCATCTAGGTACCTACATAATATTATTTTTATTTTATATTTATGTGTTGTGAGAGAATAAAATAAACAGAATAATAATAGTTTATATTATTTTTTCACTAAAACTACTACACTAATCTAATATCAAAAGCAATTTCAAAAAGATTTTTGCATTGCAAGTTTCTAAGTATACTAACACCCACCCAAAAAAATATACAGGTGTTGCTAAAATGCTGCTCGCGTTTGAAACTATATAGCCAACCAATGTTATCTCAAATCGATAAAAATGACATTAAATCATTAAGTAGTTTTCGTTTACTTACAATTTTTTTACTTCTGTCGGAGCCGGTAGCTTTTAGTAAGATTTTTCATTTATTATATTTTTTTATGGAGTCAAACGTTTGTTTTGTCAGAAAGCGGACTTCTTCATCGGTGACGTGACGATGACGTGGGAGCGGCTGCAGGCAGTTGAGTTTTCATTCCTCACACTGGCGGACTCCGGCGCCTTCCTCACGCACGCACCAGCCAAGCTAAGCGAGACGCTGGCTATTATACGCCCTTTTCAATGGGAGGTAAGATATTTGGTCCCTCAATTTGTTGATTTTGACATGAAATCAAATAGCTATCTTGTCGATAATGTTACACCAGGTTTGTTAACCCGGCCGTAAACAAACCATTGAAGCATATACCTAACGCTCTTGCACCCCATCTCCCGTTTTTTCTGGTTTTCTTTTTAGTTTTGAACTCAAAAAAAAATATTCAGAGGCTGTAGTCAAGTGACAAACGCTTCGTAACTAATCTATTTCTATCATCGCTATTTTACTTTACATATCTGATCGCTCGAGTTTTCGACATCAAATGTAATTCCTTTGCATTTTTTTAGTTTACTTATATTCTGAAGCAATTGTAGAAATGTGACTTGACTACGGGCTGTTATTCACAAAGTGTACCTACCTAGAAATTTGTTCTAGTAAGTCCAACTCAAAACATAAATTATTTGTTCCAGGTATGGCCATTGGTGTGCGCCACGCTACTCATCACAGGCCCAGCTCTTTGGGTCGTAATCGCAGCGCCATCTCTCTGGCAGAACAACAAATGTGACCAGTTAGGACTCCTCAATACTTGCTGCTGGTTCACTACTACTTTATTTCTAAGGCAATGTGAGTTGCAAGGTCTTTTGTTTAATTTAACACTGAAATAATTTGACTACCGCATCTTGGGAATATTGTCGTGATATTTTTTTATTTCTTTTTTCTTGATAGCATTTAACACAAGATGTTAGTGACTACTTCCACCAGCTTAGATTGTCACTTGTCAGTATAACTGTGTTACTTTCTCTAAAGAACGGCTGCAGGATCTCATTGACTTGAAAGTTTTGTTTTGTTTCAGTCAGCTTGTTCTTTTTGTCATATTTCTCTTTTCCCTGTGTTTCTGTTCTACTACTTTTCATTTTAAATTCATCCAATAATTGTTGATGAAGACTATGATTGTAGCTTCCAGCAAAGAACCTTCCAGCACCCACAAGGCTCGACTTGTCTCAGTACTAATCTCCCTCGGAGCTACCTATGTCATTGGCGACATGTACTCCGCTAACTTGACTAGCCTTCTCGCAAGACCAGCAAGAGAGAGACCTATCGGGACACTACCTGACTTGGAGGAAGCCATGAGGGACCATGGGTACGAGCTCGTGGTGGAGAGTCATAGCTCTTCTTTAGCTATTTTAGAAGTAAGGATTCCATTTTCAATTTAGAACACATCTCATTCAGATTGTATTGTAATCGTTATTCGTTGCCAAAGACATGACAATTAATGAGTACCAAAAATAACCAAAGAGTCTTTGGTTCTTTTTATTTATGTATTGCCCTACGTGCATATTCTCAACTCCATCGTGGCAGGTGAGATGTGGCGAGGGACAGAGACAGATGTAGACCTTTTCCCAGCAATGGGGCGAGTTAGGCTAAATATAAAATCGTTGAAGTTTTAAGAGATAAAACTTTCTTATACATAAACCCAACAACAGACTACATTATACTTTCTCCCTCTTTTTCTTTCAATAGAACGGGACAGGCGTATACGGGCGATTGGCGAAGCTGATGCGACGGCAGAAGATCCAGCGGGTTCGCAACGTGGAGGTCGGCGTGAGACTAGTGCTGTCTCGCAAGAGAGTTGCAGTGCTCGGTGGACGGGAGACGTTGTACTATGACACTGAGAGATTTGGTAGGTCATATTTTTCATTGGAAGATCAAAATCACGGTACAGTCAGCTTTTTACCTTATAAGTCGCTATAGTAGCGAAGCCGTGTGTAACTCGAAATGAATCCTTTAAATGGATTACCTACTTTAGTTATGTTCATTCTTCTTTCTCCACTTGCTGACACGTACTTAGTTTCCAATTGTTAAGAAAAACGTACATCTATAAATTTTGTAAAACTGCTTCAGAGTATACACCGCGTTCTGTTTTTAGGAATGCAGATCTTTTTAAACTTACATATAAACACAGGAGGTCTTTATAACATCGCTGTTGAAATAATATTAATATATGGGTACCTATCAGTTTAAGTTATTTTAGTAAATTCCACGATATAGTGGAAAATAAACCCCACTGGCTTCCCTACTTCTTAGAAGTTCAGTTACAGAGATATTCGTTTCTTCAAGAACGGTGCATCTTTTTGATTCCGGATCATTTATGTATTTTCCAACCTTTCTACGTAAATCGAATTGCTTTTGCAAAATTTCATTCAATGAAGAAAACCACAATGAATAACCATTTTAATATTCCGAAGCTGTCAGATGCGATGACCGTTGTATCAACAGCAAAAAAAAGTATCAGACTATTATAAATGATTATTTAATCATATTTGTAGAAAGAATAGTACTATCTACTTACATACATTCGTTTTTTAAAAATTTCAAAGATATTACCTATTTCGATTGAGAAGTTTATTATGGTCTTAAAAAATATTATTTGGTCCATTTCGGAGCAATGTAAATATTAACCCATATCCCATTTTAAGCACTTTTAATTACGAGTACGTTCTGTTGTGTTTATTTTTCCACTTGACGACATCCTCTCACTTACCATCACACAAATTCAATGTTTTTAGTCACATAATTTCACGATACCGCTATTTTAGAAATGAAAGCTTATTCAGTTGAAAATTCACAATCCCTCAACAATACCCATACCCAAACGTTTGTAGGTTATACCGACTGTTGTTACCCATTCACGTGTATTTTCAGGTTCTCATAATTTCCACTTGAGCGAGAAACTTTATACGAGATACTCGGCTATTGCCCTCCAAATCGGGTGTCCCTATTTGGAGACATTCAATAATGTGTGAGTTGTGTCCCTAAGTTTGAAAATAGAATATTTATTTTTAAATGTTTTTCGATGAGTTCTTATCTAATAAGTAAGTCTAATGAGTTGGCCACTTGCTCATACGAACTTACTTTTTTAGTAAGTCTAAGAAATTTTAAAATCAGTTTTTAAAATTTCTTAGACTTAGGTACTTACATTATGTGTTCTTCAAATTACCGCGGCAAACATACAAATTAAGAGAGTGCCATATGCAAATTAGTCGTCGAAATCCTTATTTATCTCAATAAATGTGAAAGCTACGTCCTTCATATTTAGGGAAATGATACTTTGAACTTTTATCTTGCGTTATGGTTTTTTAGAAACACGATTGGTAAAAGTTTTCTCGATCATATATTTTTTTGAAAAATACATGTTTTTCACTCAGTTTGCTATTTATCTCAGGAACAGAACGTTATTTTTGTTGGTTTTATGTTTTGACAAATAGCCTAGAAGTATTTCTTTAGTTCTAGTTTTTTAATTTTTCGATTGCTTGTTTAATTAACTTGTAATTAAATAAAAACTGTTTTTTCGCTATAAATTATGCTGCGTGTCTATCGTTCTGCGCTTCTCACTCACGAGTAAAAACATTATTCGCTCTCCCGCTCATTCCTCGGCGTTATGGCACACACTTAAGTAATGCTTTCAGACGCCAATTCTCTCCTTTTATTTTTAAGTAGATATTAGTGTCAATTTTTTTTCCTTTTTTTCAAGTTTAGCTTTTGCGATACTCCTATATGTCATAGTGTATTATTTTTCATTTAGATCTTTTAACCTTTTATAATATTATTTAAAAAACTCTACTTTCCCTAAAGGGTAATGACCCTTTTCGAAGCTGGTATCCTAGCGAAGATGACGACAGACGAATACAAGAACCTTCCAGAAGCATCTAGAAGGTCGCAGCCGGTCACTGAGAGCGACGGCAGGCAGGCCAGCGAGAAGATGATGGGAGAGGCTAATGTCTCACCATCACAGGTAACTACTTAAACTAACTACATCTCCATCTTTTATCTATGTAGCTTATCAGTCATCTGGTTACCATAACACAAGCATTTAAATTGCTTAGCTTGGGATTAGATGACGCTGTGTGGCATGTTCAAGGATATTTATTATATTTTAATGAAGTTTAAGATAAAAGTACTTATCTAAACAGTATCTAATCTTTATCAACTAGTTAAAGAAAAACTATGAGTACTAAGATGAAGGCACGGATGAAAATTAAAAAAAAAATGCTTTTTCGACTAACTAATGTGAGACATGGACAATGTGATGAATGCTTGATTCAGTTAGTAACTTCGAGTTTTTGCTCTATGGCATAGAGCAAAAACTATATAGAGTCTATGCAAATACCACTCGAACTCAAATAATGAGAAAAATTGTTACCTAATGTATAAATTCAATTACGCACATTTTAATCTAAAAACGAGAGTTTTTAATAGTAAAGCATTCATAGGTCTTAAAAAGGAACCACATATTACAGTAGGTAAACGCATCGGTAAGGTTACTGAACTTACCTATGCGTTACATTGTGAGACCAAGAGTAACCGACGAGTCTAAAGCTTCTTTGAATAAATCAAAATACACACGTAAAAATATAGTCGATTTGGATGACGTACCTATCCATGCGAATACCACTCGAACTCAAATAATGAGAAAAATTATTACCTAATGTATAAATTCAATTACGCACATTTTTTATCTAAAAAGGAGTGTTTTTAATAGTAAAGCATTCTTAGATCTGAAACAGGAACCACATATCATAAACGCATAGGTAAGTTTACTTACCGAACTTACCGTTACATTGTGAGACAAAGAGTAACCGACGAGTCCAAAGCTTCTTTGAATAAATCGAAATATACACGTAAAAATATAGTCGATTCGGATACGTCATCCAAATCGTCTATATTTTTACGGTCAATTCCTGCGTATTTTTCTTATTGTTTACAGCCTCAGCAAGAATCAGCAAAAGGTTTGGAGCCTGTCTCCTTACGAATGCTTCGTGGTGCGTTTTTACTGCTCGGCATAGGATACACTCTGGCTGGTGCGTACAATATAATGATAGCTCACTCATGCTCATACTTAGTGAATACTAAAAGTAGGTGTGTATGAGCAAGTGGCCAACTCTGGTGACGAGAATATTAAAGTCGCCTAAAGGCTTTTAAGAGTTGGAAGAGTTTGGGGAGACCTTTGCCCAGCAGTGGGACGAGACAGGTTGATTAAAAAAAAAAGGCTTTTAAGGTCGGCTAGAGGCTTATGGAGAATGAACTATCAACAAACTTTGCTATAATAAGAAATTACTGAGCAACAAGCAATTACTTGTATAGAAATACGAGTGTTAAACTAGTAGATATTCCATAATCCATAAATTCGTACATGGAGTAAAGCCAAACAAGGAAAAAACACCTCTTGTTCTGAGTTTTTTTGTTTTCAAAGTTCCTCTGAGAAAAACATGTGCCGACGCCACGTGCTCAAAAACAACGGGGAAATTCGGCAATCTGCGGAAAATACGTTGGTTCTGTACAAAAACTCGTTTGTTACAAAGTTTGGACTGAGATCGATTCGATTGAAGTTGGTTAGCCTTAGGCTGAACAGTTCGCCAATATAAGTTTTATTCAATAAAAATACTATTGTAAGCCATTTTCAATGCCATGTTACTTAAACTCAGGCCTTTACATCTTTACTAGATGATTTATATTGCGTCAGGAGGCAATCTTCGCCTTCTTTACGGAACACTAGTGCCTGGTATATTGTTGAGAAGGCTTATCCAGCACTTAAACCATTATATTTAGCTCACAGGAAAGACAATGGTCAGTACATGTGGGGCTGACTAAGCCGCGGGTTTCCTTCCATGTTACTTAAGTAGGAATGTAATACCTATTCACTGACCAACTGAACAGTGTATGGTGTTTCAAAAGAGTTCGTGCATCTGACCACTATCCTATAATATAAACTGTACTATTGGACACTTGCTCATACGAACTCACTCGAACTGGTAGGCATATTGTTCCTAGGCTAATCAATGATCAACCCGCTGAATTATGCGATAGTATTACGCAAAAAAATATCAAAGTAAAATTGAAATCATATTTTTATAATTTAGAACTTTAACTATAAATGTTATTTTTCTTTTACCTACACCTAAGTATTTAATTTAGAAGACTCATCTTTCTTAAAGCATATTGTTTACAAACCTTAGTGGTTTTTTGATGCTATAATTATTTAAGTTTCTATTGTAAAAAAAAAACTGTAGGTACTTTACATTGTGGTAAACTAAAAAAAAAAGTTTAAATATAATTATCACCTCAAGATTTAGATTTAAAGCGTTAATTTAAATGCGTAAAACCTTGCAAGCACTTACAAAGCTGCACTTCAGCTAGTGGCAATTTCATTTGATAATGAAAATCGAGCTACTTTAAGCTCTTACCGCTTGCTTTTATAATTTCTTATATTTCTTTCAGCCATAGTCTTGAGCATCGAGGTCCACCTTCACCGAAGGTCATTGAACCGCAACTTAACCGCGGCCATCGGCTCCAAACCACCATCAAAACTGAGTATTTTCAACAAAGCTAAGAAGATACTAGGACGACTGTATAGAAGGATTGCTATAGTAGTTTGTAGGTGGGTTGACAGAGCTCTTGGTCCTGGTAACCCAGAGTATAGAATGTAAGCTGAGAAGCTTCACGACCTCTGTGGCGCAGTGGGCGAAGGCCGCGCGGAGGTTGCGGGTTCGATCTCCGCCACGGGACAAATGTTTGTATCTTCTACAGATATTCGTTCCGGGTCTGGTTGTGTTTCTATCTATATTATGTACGTATTTACAAAAAAGCATTAAGTTGCTTAGCTTGGGACTAGATGACGCCGTGTAAAATGTAAAAAAAATAAATAAAAAAAAAAAGCAAATGGGGTACCTACACTTTGCTCATTTACTTACCCAAGCTAACTTGTATTTTTTTACTAAGTGCAAATCTTACTATTTGTTTTGGTAAGTTGCTTTGGGAAAAGTGTTCCTGGTGGGATATAGAGACGAACTTATTTTTTTGACAAATTTAATTATTTGGGCTAACTGAACTTTTTTTTTAAATCAAATCATTGAAACAGTATTGTTTTTCATAATAATAGGTACAACAGTTTTCTATGTTTAAAACTTTCTAACTGCAAAAGAAAAGGTAGCTACTCTGAATGACTCATAATTTAGCCCCAACCTGTAGTTACTTGCCACTAGCATAGAACATTTATTTTTCAGTACAGAAAATTACGAGCAAAGTTAGGATAAGTTATAATTTTGAATACTCAGTTGGGCAATAAGTGTAATTATACACTTTTCTCGAGTTTTTTGTAAATGCACTGTAGTTTTTAAATTACATGACTTAGTTTTTTTATAACACAAATGATATCAATCAACGTCTGAGACACTCTGTACCTATATTATTTTATTGGAAAAAAAAAACAAAAAACAATTATGTAGGTTTACTTGGTAACGCCATAACAACCAAAGAGAAAACTAGTCATATTGTGTAGAAAATAGATGAATGATCAATAATTTAAAATCATATTTGTTAGTCGTCGTAATTTAGCAGTAGCACACTACAAATGGACAGCGTATTCTATTATAATTCACTTAATCAAATTCTATTCATATTGTTAATTAATTAAATCCTCTATTGTTTAATCTTCGCCCAGTAAATTGTTTATAGTCATCAATGGAGTTGTATGTGGTTTATTTGTTGTTTGTGGCTGCATCTAATTATATTAAATTATGAAAAGCTATCATAGTTTTCATATTTACTTCATTTTATTTAAACAAAAGTATTTTTACAGCAAAAAAATGTTTATGGGCTTCAAATATGTATTTTGGTTAAAATAGGATAAGTAACTTAAATAAACTTAGATCCTAGTCTCTGATTGAGCAGGCAATTGTATCATCAAGCCATGACGGAGACTTAGACGGATTTAAAACTTTCTGGTGACGGACTGGCCGCTAGTTCATACGAAGTTATCTACTCCTAGTTCAACGATTTGTCACTGCTTACCTCTTCGAATCTGATTTTATGTTATATACGTCTTTGTACTTCAGTAGGTACGAAGTTTTAAGTTCGACTTCACTATTTTTGAATCGAACAAGACGAAGTTGTGAAATTCCGCTTTCCAACATTTGCATGTATTTTGTTTTTCGCTGGGAGTTTAGCGAACATTTTCACAATGCACTCTTTGATCCTTTGTTTTGCTTGAGTCTCGTTGTGCATAAAACTGCGAATTTTCAGGCGCTACTCACCTTTACTGAGTACCTATGCCTAACAGAAACTCAGTTTTCCATTGTGAAGAAACGCGGCGATTGCCGATGTAATGCCGATGCCGACAATGAATCGTGTCGCAATCCCACTTACCTTCATGACCATTATTTTCGTTTACTCTCTTGATAATAAAATTTCGAATAGTGACTTTGATGATGCAAATTTAAGCCGACAGCCTATCGTCATAGCTTTACGATATTGTAGATAGAACCGGCCAAAAATTTGCATTCGTTAAATAGTAAGTAAGTTCGTGTAAGCAAGTGGCCAACACTGGAGTTTTTAGGCCGCCTATGCATTGAAAACATAGATATTGCTCAGTTGTTATATATGCGAATCAAAATAAATAAATGCAGCTAGTGTTCAACTAGTGTCTGTATAAATATTGTCGTTTAACTTGGTTGATGTATCAAGGACTAGTAGGGTGTGATGTGACGTGAACAAAAGGAGAACATAAGGGTAATCAGTCTATTTTTTTTATTAAACTGTATCGTCCCACTGCAAAGGTCTCCCCCAAACTCTTCCAACCGTCTATATCCTTTGCCGAGTCCCACCATTCTTCGTCAAAGGTGACGAGATCGTCCCGCCAACGTTCCCAACCAGTCTATAGCATAGATAAATAATAAAGAATATTTATAATTTACAGCATGAACTTATGTATCTGTGTTACAAAACTGCATAGTAATTACACAATTAGTCGCGCGACACGGGCGCTTCGCAGTCTTCGGATTAACTTCATTAGAACTCGCCGGCGCTCTAATTCAATGAGCGCCTGTCTTGTATTATTATACTAGCGGAAGATAGCTGCTAGCAGCGATCTAGAACATCTATATTATATACCTACTATAATTGGTATAAATAAAATAGCTTTGAAATGAGAAAAAAAATTATTTAGAACCTCCAGCCTCATGTATTTAGTTCGTTCGTATGAGCAACTCTGGTGACGGAGTTTTTAGGCCGCCTAAGGGCCTCCGTCATGGCTTCATGTAGTGTAAAAGGGACAACTTTAGTTCAAAGTAGTGTATCAGTCATCTGGTTACCATAACACAATTATTAAGTTCCATAATACTAGAAAACGCCCTAAATGTCCAAGAATAATACTTATTTTTTATAATACTAAACCCACCTGTAGTACAAGTACTCCTAAAACTTAACCTATGAGTCGCAGTAAACTCCACATTTCCAGGATTTGAATAGACAAAGCGGAATATTTCTGTAGTGCAGAGCTTTGTAAGCGAAGCACAGCGTGCTCTAGGGATCTTATGATTTTATACCGACAAAGAAAGGAAGCAAAATGTGCATTTTTAAAATGTGTGGCTGCAGTTGTTATGCTATTATTTTGGAGTTTTTAAATCTCCGTGGAAATTGGACAACGCAGCTTTGACAAACAATTAAGTAACAAGAGTATGCTGGATTGGTACTTGTATGAATGAATTATTATTGAATGACATCCACGATGTGACAAGAGAAGTTTATGAAGAGATTAGCGCGGCGTATTGTGATTGCATATTGGTTCCTGAGCAATGGACTCTCATACCCATGGTTTATGGGAATTTCTGATACAGAAGTGGTACTGGATGGCTATAAATGAGTATATAATATTTATTATTTAAAAACTACCTATGGGCTGTGAATGATGGTGCATAAGAATACAGATACAGAACCGTTGAATTGTAAACGAAAGGTCTAGTAAAGTGTAGATTTAAGCAAGGCCGTTACTCCGGTCAACGGCATACAAGTTGTAAGCACCTTCGATTTACGTGGAGTTGCCTTTCTAATTAAAATTAATAATTTCAGGAGTATTGTTTTTGGCGTGGGATGTCGAAATCCAAACATATTGAAGTGCAGCTGCCAACCCTAGTTTTGAACTTGCCCATGGTAATAGGACTTGGTTTGTGTTGTAAGCGAAAAGGTATCTCTAATAGAAACTAGTATTTATTCTCTTTATAAGTCATGAGGCAACGCATAACTTTGTTATACCATGGAATAAATAGTCGTAATCTTATACCTGACACTGATAATTTGTTTCTGAGAAATTAGCGAGAAATTTCGACGCCGTTCTTTAATACTTCAAATAAAAAAAAAACATTTTTTTTTATTAAATTTATATTGAATCTTTATCTAATTGCCTTCTGAGAATTTGAATTAGGTACTTAACTGAGGCCTTTAAATAATCACCAGATAATCTCTGTAAAATTTTAATTAATTTTATTTGAATTACTAGATAATTTAATTTCTAGGAAGATAATTTTGGAAGGGCCAAAGCTAAATAATTCAAATTGTCAAGTTTCTTATGACTTGCACCATAAGGTAACATCTGTCCTGTAAACGTAGGGCCGAATGTTTCCAAATTTAAAGTTTATTAGGGTCTCCCACGCCGAAAATGGTCATATATTCTAATATCGGTAATTACTTTACGGTGTATTTATGTAAAGGTAAATACAGGGTGCTATGAAACTACTTATGAAAAATCAAATGGGGCAGTCAAAATACGTTTTATCAAACACCATCTCGCGTTCACTGCCCATGACACACGTAGGCTAGTTGCGAGCGTTCGGCCACGGACCTCTCCTTCGGAGACGAGCTCGGGTGCCGGGCCGTGAATGGGTTAACTAACCAGTGGCATAGCGAGCGACTGCACGGCTGACACGAAAGATGTGCGAGTTTGACTCTCACAATTGTTAAACCGTTATTATTTTTCTTGTTCTAAGTTTGAGTGCCATGGTGCAAAAATACTTTTTTTTATTAAATAAGAGTTGTTTCTGAATTGTAGTCTGGTTTACAAACCAGAAGGGGTTTGTAAACCAGACGGGACAAATACTAGAAATCCTAAGTTTTGCAATACGTTTTGAACCGTCACCATACACTAAAACCCCATAAACTGAACTTATTACGTATGAGAATTGTTTTTAATAAAAACAATTTCGATAATAGTCCTGATACACCCAGTATAATTTAGAATAGAGCACTTTTACAGCTTTCCTTCAATTTATTTAGGGTCTAATGAATAATTCTCAGGAGTTGAATCAAATCAATTTTCAAAGCCGTTTACAGAACTAGCGACCGCCTGTGACTTTACTTGCTGGTTATTTGGACAATGTACGTATTATTTTACAAGTTCCAATTAAAATAAGTCCCTGGGTAGTAAAGAGATTTTGCTTTTGCTTGGTTTTTAGGGACCAAAACAGGGTTAATTTTAAATCAACAGAAAGCTCTCCTAATAAATCCCCGTAATTCCTAATTTCTGCAACTTCGTACTCAACAAAATTTTGTAATTCTGTTATTTTTATCTCAACTTAAAAAAATGGTCACTCTCGCGGGCGCATCTCACACTGTCGTATAAGTGAGTAATTATTTTATTCTCAAAAAAGACGAATGAGTCACTTACTTACATGAGAATTAATTTAACTTAAAATAATTACAAGGGAATGTGCGTCGTCCAAGTTGGTTAGCAGGTAAACAATTTGAGTAAAGGTAATGTAGGTAGGTTAAACTTTAACAGTTTTCGTTAAAAAGGGAATCAAGATGTAAAAGATTAGAATGTATTTACTGTTCATCAGAAAGCAACTGAAATTATGTAGTGTCCAAGACAATTTTAGGTGGAGCAGATATTATAAAAATCATTTAGCAGGTATCAACAAAAATGTAATCTCTTATGTCCAACATAAAATATCTATTTTGAGATAAAATTAAGATGATTCGCAATTCTCTGTAGTAATACTTGATTAAAGCTCCTTGATATACTCGTAGTTTTGGATAGTCTGTGTTTATTAAATTATTTCATAGAACCTAGTACCTACTTCAATTACATGGTTAATAATATTTTCGAAATACTCCAGAAATATTAAGCAACTATGTATTTTAAACAATTATGTATTTTACTGAAATTTATTTCGGGGTATATATATTTCCCATGATTTTCCAATATCGGGAAACTCATAAGTCCACGAATCATGGTAAATATCCCGTTATTATTTTTTACTAGCTTACTCGCCCGCTGCTTCGCTCGCGTGGTACCTTGTTAAATATAGCCTATGTTCATTCGGAAAGTCCATGCTACACATCGGTGAAGAATTTTTGAAATCGGATGAGTAGGTAGTTTCGGAGTTTACCCCAAACATACAAACAAATCATTCTAGCTCTTTATAATATTAAGTATCTATAGATATAGATATAGAGATATATATATAGATATAGATAATGTTTAATTCAATTATCTTTTTTGCACGTATGAAAACGGCTGTTTCATAATTCGGTTTTATAAGCCTACCTTCTTCCATATAGGAACATGGAATAAAACATTACATAAAAATACATTTATCCATAGCTACAGCAATCACTAAAAGTAAACCAATTTCAGCAGGTATTTTGAAACCACTTCGGCCGAATCTGCTCCAGTGAATCAATAAATCACCCACATATAAATAAATACGAGTATCTTTACTGGAGTATTGGATATCATGCTCTATATTAATTTAAGGGTTTTTAGACTTGATTAGATTTTAGCTCTGATGAAAACGAGACAGGGCTCTTCACAAATTATTTATGTTTCAGATAATTTATCAAATAAGTTTCGATTTTCTGATCCAATAACTTAGTATTGATTCAATAAATATCAGTAGGTACATTACTTAAATTAAAGTTTATCGTAAAAAGTGGCATTCAAGACTTTTGCTTTAGATAAAAACACATGACATTTCTTTTTTGATCAATTTATATTTCCAAACCAGAGTTATACTATTAATAGGTTCATATTTCTAAATCACAGGTAGGTATATATTAGTTCGATCGTTCAAATGGATATCTAAATAAGGGTTATAATTATAATGTAGCACAGAAGTTCTGATGATATGGCAATTTTTTTATGTGATTAAAGCTGTGTCCACAGTAGGCAAACTGTTAGCGGCGGACTGAGTTTGCTGTGTATCGGTTTAGTACGCCCTTCCATTATACTTGAAATGTCTCCATAGTTGCGTCCACAGTTTACTAGTTTTGCGCTCACTTTACGCAGTTTACAGCGTTACGCGCGCCGACTGTCTCAGTTAGTAGCCGCCTCACAGCAAAACCGGTTCCAGTTTGCTTGCGACGCACGAAAATTGATCTGAGTTTGCAGCTACCTCAAATTTCCGTTCGCCACAAATTTGCGGCTCACTCAGTCGGCCGCTATCCGTTTGCCTACTGTGGACACAGCCTTAGTATTCTTCCATCAAAGCATAAAAACATTTGAATAACTGTCTATTTGATTGACTGTATCTGGGTATCAGTAACCAACCAATAAACAAACCACATAAAACAAAACCATTAATTTGTTTTATACCAAAAATGAATGTAACGAATTTTAATTAAATATTAGTAACATTCGCCATTACAAATACAAAGGTGGATAAAACATTAACGTGAATTCATAAAACAATTTGGGACACATTTATTTCGCCGACATTAATTTTACATTTACTTTTATGAAGGTTTGCTACAAAATTGAAACCGCAGTGAAATTATCACTATTATTCACTATGTAATTTTATTTGGAGTTTTCGGTAATTAAAATTAATGAGAGTGACAAATAGGTTACTTACAACTTGTTTTTCATGTGTAGATTTCTGACATCATCATTATCGACAGCTAATTGGAGCCCTTACCCGCTTAGATAGATTTTGTCTCGTTTTTCTGATAAACTTAGGTATTGTTTTCTATTTGAATCCTAACAACATTGCAGGGCATGTAAATTGCTATTAATAAATATTTAAATAAAAAAAACTTGTGGGGCGATCGAAAGGTCATAAGTACTTCGAACTCACTTGAATCACAGAATAAGCAACAACTGCTAGACCAGTGTTCCACGGCTAGCATTAGTTTTAAACATGCGCAAGGGCACCACTTGGGGTCGGACCTCGGTTTGGGCTGTTGCCATGGGAGGTAGGTCTGAGAATGGCCGGCCCGGAAGGGGCGGAAAATGCGGAAAGGAGTCGTTAACCCCTTCAGCTTCAGCTTCAGGGAGTCGCGTTGGAACAGGCATTAGAATCACCTAGCATGTAAAACGAAACTTAAGTGATCCTTGAGGTCCTACGAGAATAAATGATTTTTCTTTCTTTCTCTTTCTTTCAGCGGGATTGGTATCGAATGTAGTGTTTGGTGTAAGGGACTGGATGACTAGTGCACAGGGATTTACCAAACAAGGTTTCAACTTTTTTAATATTTGCAGTATTTCTCGTCTTTTTCTTCACGATCAAGAACTAACAATTTAGGTTCAATTAACTAAGGTTCGGAAGTCAGGAGCATTTCTGATTGATAGTAAAATCCACCGTAACAAATCATCGCCACATTGAGACTCATGCTAGCCAAACAATAAAACGGTTGAAGATAACATATTTTCTGAATATCATTTGAGAACACTTTTATATTATGACAGTGACAGCTACACAAATTACGACGTTTAATAAAGATGGATGACAGGTAATTATGGAGCAATGTCTTCTAAATAGACTTAACTTGATAAATGTGATATGAATTGTTATTTTTATTACAATTTTTAGAGGTTACAATGCTACTTTAGGTTAATTTCTATGTAAAATATATATTTTGTTAGGTATTTCTAAAGATTTTTGTATATTTAAGGATCTAATAAATTACATAATATTTTTATAGACATGAATTTGGATTTCAGTCAACAATGATTTAAAAAAGTGTATTAAAGTAGTATAGCAGTCATCTGGCATTATAGGTAATTTGTAACAGGATGCAATTTCATCAACAAAATTTTTTTACTTAAATAGTTTTATATGAAGTACCTAAATCCATACTTAATTACTGGTACCTATTTAACTGTTCTTATATTGTTCTAACATTGGGGGCAATTCTGAGTGTCGCAAAAGCTAAACTAAGCTAACTAAAATTATTGCCATCCTTTTTATTCCCATCGCTATGAAAGGGACGGCAACAATTTTAGTTAGCTTAGTTTAGCTTTTGCGACACTCAGAATTGCCACTATTATCTTAAACATGAATTATATTGGCATGTCCGCTTTGGCAACAGCCAGCCTTTACACATTTCACGACCAGTATCTTTTACACAGCCTTAAAAATAAATTGGAACGGACTCATCAAAATTTGAAGTGTCATTCCATTATCATAAAACTGTTGGCGTTTTTCGAGCAATTAATCATGTGACGTCACAGGTAGTCGGACAAATTAATTATACGTTGTTCCGATGCTTTCGTGAATTATACCTACTTGTATGAGAAGTGCTTAACTGGGATGGCTTGTAAAGCATAAAGCGGCTTCTAATGAATGGTTCGGAGCTGATGGTTAATTGCAATCTTTCTTAAACTTTAACGATCACAATTCATATTTAAAATGACACGAGATTTTATTGCGTTATTTATCTTATTTACATGTTAACGTTACGGCTTTGTTAAAACGGCCATGGTCGCGGGCAGACTGATAGGTATCTGAGTTATGTTGTGAAGTTTTACAACTACCCTCACTGATCTTAATGCCGCATCCAGACTCTCCAAGAGGCTACACGAGGAAACGCAAGTGCGAGAGTGAGGAGCACCGGCGCTCGTGTCCTCTCGTCTTCCCTCGCCACGCCTCGCTGGCGCTTCGCTTGGTGTCGGTTTTCGGGCGCGAGTCAAAGGACGCGAGGGGGCGAGGCGAGACAATCAACGGAGGGCAACTGAATAAATGGAGAGTGGATGGCCAACAACAGTCCTGCCGCCTCCGCTCGCCAAGACTTATGCGAGAGCCTCGTGGAGAGTCTGGATGGGGCATCAGAAATCGAAACGGCTGAATTTACACCTCAACATACATCACTAATTTTTACCGCTTTACCTCATGTCATGGAATTCTGTTATTAGAGAAGTTGCAGTGTTCAAGAATCAAGAACTATAGATCCTAGACAACCCCTGATCCTAGGCAAAATGGCGGGAAACAGCCATAGCTACAAGTCACCCTTCCATCTGGTGACCGCGCTGTTTGTCGCCTAGCTTCAGTCTATCGAGAACGACCAAGCTAGGTTTATTTTCTTAATGACTAACACTTCGATTCGTCTCCAAGATTAATTGCTCGGATCGTGCGCCATTGTCCTCGTGTTGTCGACGCTTTGGCCCTTTATGAATTCCCGAACCATTGTTTTGCCTGGATTTATAAAAAACTTCAAAAAAAGTTCTTAAACAGCAAGCAAGCCAGCGCGCGAGAGAAAATCACACGCAATAACGAACTCTGTTGCTTTCCATTTAAGAAATAAAATTAGAAAGGATAAAGCTCTCGAATGCAAAACGAAAGATTGTAATCGAAATAACGAGGTCATGACTTTTTTTTTCCTTGTTTTTGGTCGGTCATTTAAAAACTTTCATTAGTGAATTCGCGCGTTTTAAATTTTCACTTTATTTTTCTTCAAGCTGAATCGGAGACTGGAGAAGTGCACACAGCGACATGAAAACTCTTCCGGGCTGTTCATTTTTAATTATACAAAAGTTTGTGACTCTTTTGAAAGCAAGGATGTTTTTGTTTTTAAGTTCCCAACTCCTGTCCCGTCGGTTAAGTTTAGTTGTATTTATATTGTTTGAAAACTGTGTTATGCATTATAATTTAAACTGAGATTACGCTTAAAATAACAATTGATTATTTATTAAATAATTTTTCATATTTTAGCAAAAATGATAATTGGAAATTAACGAAGGGGTGTATTTATCTTGCAGATTAATATTTAAAGACATTTTGTTTAATTTCGTTTACGAACAATCTGTGCACATAAAGCTACTTTCACAGTAAGCTTATACAGCAAAATCTATCTGCTAACCGTGAAAGAATGAAACGCAGTGCGCAAAATGAGTGTGATTATAAAACATCATCATCCGTCATTCATCTCAAATATAATGTGTCAATGTCGTGGAGGTAAGACCACATACTATCTGGTTGAGTAGTACAAAGTCTTTGGGTTGAGTAGATATCATATTTATTGACGATTTCATTGTTTTTAATTAGCTATCAAAAAAAATTGTGCATTCCTGTGCTACGGTGGCGGGCTACGGTAGCTCCCAAACATAAATCGAGTTTGATTTCGTTTTCAATATAACATTACTTATGTAAAATTTTAGCAACAAAGATACTTACGTAAAACGCTCACTACCCATGTAAGTGAGAAAGAGTAGCCGCTCTGAGAGAATCATTTAACCTCCTACGAGATATGCCTGTTTCATATGATGTGTATGTACCATAAAACCACGAAATCAGGCAACAACCTTAGTTAAGGCTTGATCTTCAACGAATCCTTAAAATATTTACAAATGTAGAAACCCCAGTATGAAAATAACCTAAGGATGTGAGCAGGCTCATTTTTGTCACGTTTTAGTAAGATGGGCGTTGTTTACTGAAAGTTTGTTTGCGAGTTACGCAGATCCCACTCGCTTGTTTCAATTACAAACACTAGTTTTGTTGGGTATAAGGTTTAGCTGTTCAGAGTAAATACAAATAGAAGGAAATTTAAATACTCGTCTTATACAGAGCAATGGATATTGCGCTAATACATGCAAATATTATTATTATTTTATTAACCACCAGACCCGCCAATTAATTTTTTTTCTTTAATAATACTTTTATAAAAAAATATTGAAATCAAGACCATTCGAGAAATTAGCAAAAACATAAAATACTTAGTTTTTACTGAAAAAATGACCAAAATTGTCGCACCTGAAATTAAAAGTTCGTTTTGTAGCGTTCTTAGAAACGTTTGCGCAAAAAAATCGAATCCATACTTCTTGCGTGAGTCGAGGTAGGTATATTACAGCAGTATCTCCGTACAAACATTTGCTAATAAAACGAAGTAGCCCAACGTTTGTAAAATAAAAAATATAGCCTAGCCAGAACTATTAAACAGAGGTCATTTTGGTCGACTATCCAAATAAAACCATTATTTGAAAATCTACAACTATTTGTGTTCAGTCTGAGTGCTATTGGCTCATTCGTAAGCTCTGGAGATGTAGAATAAATTCTTTTAAATATTACTGAAACATAAAAGACCCCGACTCTTGAAAACTTCTTCAAACTTGGCCAAGAATCAAATCGTTGTGCATTTTCTAACCTTATCGATACCATGTTGAATCAAAATTATTATTATGATGTACAATTTTAATTTGAATGCTTACAACATGAGTCGCCCGATATATTTTGGCTGTATTTTAAAATCATCTCACGATAAACGAAAACATGCGTAGTCGAGTATAAAAGTCCAAACCGCAAATATCTCGGCCAACTTATAAGTTACCCAATTTGTTATGTTAAATCCTGGGATCTTCCATCACAAACCCTCGTCGACTGAACAGATTGAGCCTACGGGAGAAGCGATGGATCAAAGTAAAATATACAAATGTATATGAAGCAAAAACAAGATGGATAGGGCCGCGGTCAGCTAAGCCTAGGATAGATCCAGTTGCCATTAAGTAAGTGAATACATTAGTGTGATCGTTCGGTCGTTCGATACTTCGATTAGATGTGATGAACTGAATGTAGAAAGTGTCCCGCTGCGTCCGTGATGTCACCCTGTTGGGCAGTCTGAATACCAGCGCTGGCTCCCTGGTTTGCTTACGATGTTTTCATTCACCGTATAAATTTTACGAAACGTAAAAATCCATTGATGCACAGCCGGATTCAAACGACCTTCGGAGTAAAAGTTGAGGTACTAAGTAACCAAATATAGTCTTCCTTAAACTTTCGCGAACACAATTAAAATCCTGTTAGTTCAATTTAAAAGTTTAACCAAATATAATTCAAATTCAAATTCAAATTGTTTATTTATTTCTCTCACAACACATAAATATAAAAATATAAAGCAATACATTTTAAGAATAAATACAGTTAAAAAATAATGATAAATTTAAACAAACGTAGGTTAGAGGTAAATATAGTTCGTAAGTTATCAGTTTATCGCTTACCAGACAAAGAAAGCGTGTTCTCGTTTTCAAATAGATACAAGCTGAAAACTTTACTTACTGGATCAGCGATCTCAAAGAGAATCAATGTTCCCTAAGTGAGCATTTAGCGGACTGAGTCCTCATTCTGATGCTGCAAATGGCCGAACTTTCAACTGAAGCTGGGCTTAATTGACTCTTTAAATTATTACATAAACTTTGTAGCGATTGTGAGAATAAATTCCGGATTATTTTATGCACCAGTAAACTACTGTTTGCACTTCCAGGATAAATTAACAAGTTTACTCGTATTTTTATGAGTGTCTTGTAAACTGGAACCTTTCTTAACTTTCGGTTTTAACGAACTCTCAAAGCGGAATCTTAGATTTAAGTGTGAAGGTCAATAGTTCGACTGTTAGTACTTAATCATTATCCAGCAAATTCCTTTATAAATATAATAATAACATAATACAAAAACTGATTTTTAAAACAGTACATAACACATACAAACATTACGAATAAATTAAATAAAACCGGTAAAAAGTGGAAATAAGGTAGTAAAATTTGTTTTGCTATGATCTAGTCCCGCTATGCACGACTTGAAAAATACTTATCAAAAAGTTTCGCTGTGCACGAAATCTAATTCGCGGGTTAATGATAAAGAAAACTTACAGTGTATTATTTTAATGTGGAACCGTGGTTCCACTTTTCACAGAGGTAGGTATGATGTTGGTACGAGTATCTTACTTCGTAAGCTTATTAACTTTGAATGAAGTTGTGACATCTACTTCCAACATGTCCTAACAATTAAATAAGTCATATAACACGCCGTGACTCCACTTGGCATATTCGTCCTACTTTGTAATTGACTTTAATAATTAGCATAAGTTAATCAAAGCTGCCTTCGATGTTTTTGTTTCGAAATTTATGATAATGTTTCACTCGTGATTGAAATAAAATTGAAAATTCAGAGAAGAATAAATAAATAGTAATGAACTGTTTACACATGATAAATATTAATCTTGTTACTACAATGATGAGATCACATGCATGATTAAATATATTACGGGGACTTAATGATTATCTAATGATATAATTTTATACAATTATATTGTTGGCACAAGGAAAGAAAGAAAGAAAAAAAATCATTTATTCTTGTCCTCAAGGATCACTAAGTTTCGTTTTACGCGACAACGCGACTCCCTAAGGCTAAGGGAGGCCTATCCTCAGTGGATTAAATCAGACTGTGACTGTGATGATGATGATGGCATTGTTCATAACAAAAACAACACTTTGTGCACCATTTATCGAAAAAAAACGTTCCTTAACTTTCGATCCAAAAATCGTGGGATAAAATCCGGCTGGGACGGAACAGGTTAAAAAAAGGGGGTCAAATTTGAAACCTCTAATTATTGGATCTAGCCTGATACAAACACGTCGAGGCATGTTCTGTTCTTGTTAGGGAGGGACCGACGCATTAACTCTTGTAAGACGAATCGCATTAGGGCCATGAAACGAGCGATTGGTCCCTTATTCAAGTATTATATTCATGCAGTGAACGCACAAAAACATATTTATTTTATTTATTACTAGCTTACGTTACGATACGGATACGTTGTGGGCTAAGGCCACTACCGAGTGGACGCCTCCTAACAAAAAACGACCTCGCGGCAGACCACGCCGTAGATGGAAAGACGAGTTAGATGCCCATCTAAAGGATTGGTCCACAGTGGCCCAAAACAGGGATGAATGGAGAGAAGGAAGGGAGGCCTTTGCCCTGCAGTGGGACATTACAGGCTCATAACATAACATTACTAGCTTACACGCCCGCGGCTTCGCTCGCGTGGTACCTATCTTGATAAAATATAGCCTATGCTTATTCCGAAAGTCCATGCTACACATCGGTGAAAGAATTTTTGAAATCGGATGAGTAGTTTCGGATATTACCCCAAACAAACATACCAACTTTACCTCTTTATAATATTAGTATAGAAAATACGAACCGCACAGTTTAAAACCCGATTTTATTATCTGTGATATTGGACATGACATGGAAGGAAGGTACAAACTTAGAGAGGCCAGCCAGCAGTGATGATGAGGTTGGATTCACAAAACGTAACTACCTGGTACTAACCTGGATAAAAGTAACCTATTGTGTTATACCAAGATATACATAGTACTACATATACTATAAACATTTAGTTTCAACCAAATCTGTTCAGTAGTTTTTGCGTGATAGAGTAACAAACACCAATTCATACATCCTTAGAAACTTTCACGGTTATACCTAATATAGCAAAGTAAATATATAATAAGTAAATATATAATAAATAAATATTCTTGGACTTCTACACGGCATCATCCAGTCCCAAGCTAAGCAACTTAATGCTTGATATGGTAACCAGGTGACTGAATAATACTTAGATACATTTTTTTGTAAATACATACCTATTATACATAGAAAAACATAGCGTAGGATTACATAGCTGTAAGAAAGTCGTCACTTCTGAAGCCCCAATAGATGGCGCGGCAAACCGTTCCTCCCCGTTAACGTGTCGGTCCTTGATTAATTCCGGCCACCCCGCGGACTAACTACCGAAATACCCCCCAAATCAACCGTGAACATAATATGACTGCTTCTAGATACTGTTTTGATATACCTACTGATTTACAGACATCTCGTCAGAAGCGCTCGTGGCGAAGCTTGCTAAGACGTTCTTGATAGATCGTCGAAGTTAAGCAACGTTCTGAGCGGTCACAACTTGGATGGGTGACCGCAAGTGGCATTATCAGCTGAGCACTTCCGTGCTTCGGAGGGCACGTTAAATTGTCAGTCCCGGCTTTTAAAGTCGTTAAGCCATGACGGAGGTCTCAAAGCGGCCTAAAAACTCCGTCACCAGAGTTGGCCACTTGCTCATACGAACTTACTTTACTTACAGACATCTACAAAGTTTAAACAAATGTATGCGAAAGATCTTTAGACAGGTGACACAATTACTAATTAAAATTAAAACTTTAGCCAAATTCGACGCGCCACGTCGACGCCACTCCCTTCAATATAAATTACTCTTGGTCAAAAAGACAACCCTAAGGAAGCAGTTCACTTCATAAGTGACAGTTAGCAAACATGGCACATCGAATTTGTCTGAAGTTTAACAACGATTCACACATTGAGTGAAATATTTTTTAATCATCTATACTAATATTATAAAGAGGTAAAGTAGGTTTGTTTGTATGTTTGGGGTTTAAAAATTATTTCACCAATTTGTAGCTTAGACTTTCCGAATGAACATAGGCATTATATTTTATCAAGGTAGGTACCACGTGAGCGAAGCCACGGGCAAATTAGCTAGTTATAAAATAAAGAGAGATCTCAAGATCTTATATGAATAGTATTGTTTTCAGTATCAGCAGCAGTGAATTACGTGGTTAAAACAATGCCAATGAATGAAAATGGGAGCTATTTAGAAAATATGATTGCTCGAAACTGTTAGACCGTGTTACGCTAAAACGTTCTAAACCACAAATCTGATACGGCATGTATTAGATTTGTGTTTAGTAGTAAGTATTTAGTATGATTTCCACAGGATATCAACCAGAAACATAAATAAATACAGTAGAGAATCAGCAACTTACTTCTACTATTATCATAATTAATATTTGACTTATTTATTTATTTGGCTCAAAAGATCAGCATTGCCATCCAGCGCGGCAATGCTGCCAGTGTCTTGGGCACGCTTCCGTCTGTCAGTGGTTTGGATCAGTTGAGCTACCTATAGATCGTTTGTAACAATCCTTAGGTGGCTCAATTGGTTCTAATTGTATTTTGTACAGTTATGTAAATATGTAGTAGTTTAGTTTCTGTAAATAAATTTATATTGAGTTAATTAATATTAAAATATGAATTAGTAAGACCTGCTGGTTTGAAACTCTGTGATAATATTTTATTATCCGAGCATACTGGAAAAGGCTTCATTAAAACTTTGTAAAACTTCTTTTTACCGGCTAGGACTGAAGTTACTTGAGGGTCTGGGCAACTATTAGTGCTTTTTCAGTATTCTATGTACTTCAATATACCGTCAATTTATGTACTCGTACCTACATATTAGACACATTCCGATACGTAGGACTGGATTGTTCACAGTATGGACTGTACCTATATAGGTACAGTCCATACTGTGAACAATCCACACTCTAACAAGTTGTGTACCCAAGAATTATACATGTAGACAGTGAAACGCACAATACTCTGCAAAATAAACGCAAATAAGTATTTCGGAACAGTTATGTGGTTAAAGTACCTATTTCTAGGCTTTATTAGCAAGTAGAAGGTGGCGAGACAAACTGGCTTTATAAAAAAAAGGAGACTGCCTTAGATCAAACTGAGTGTAGGAAAGGCTTTTGCCCCACAGTGGGACAGCAGGCTTATTAAATGAGTAATTGGCACGTGTAATTTAACTGAGCTTGTCAATCTAAATGGGCATGTTCTACGATTCAATTCTGACTAGAACACATTAGCATCATAAACTGCTAAGTCCTGAGATAAAGTAACAAAAGAAATGATTTATTCCAGTTTAGCGCACACACTCGGAATTCTAGGGACACGACTCTTTCCGCGCACAAACTTTCGCTCGCTTTAAATTAAATTATGTGTGCCCCCGGCGCGCCGGCGAATAAAATATTATTTTTTGTCTCAGGAATTTAATATTTTCCATTTTAACGTGTTTTATGGGCCGCTCTTATTGAAATCTCGTGCGTTATTTTTGATTAAGCGGAACGTTTACGCCCCCGTCTCGACTTCTTCGGAATTTTAAACATCGCCATGCGAACCTCGGAGTATTTTCTTGTTTTTATCTCGCAGGTGAGTTGGTACATGAGGCAATCTTTGCGCCATATTTGTGAGTTTATTGTCACGAAAATGCAAATAAAATGTGACGGAAATATCCCGCTGGATGTGACGCGCCCTGTCGGGAATTAAAATACTCGGTGTGGGAGGAAGGTTAATTTATTCAGCTGTTGAAAAAATCTTTCGCTTCTACTTCCATCTCGCATTTATGTTGGCATAATACGAATACGGCTATAACTTTTTATGTGTTTATCTCCTTTCTTCAAAGGTGATTCTTGGAGATTTCCGTAAGATGAACGGCTTAGAACCTTTTTATTAGAGTCGGTGATGAGTACCTACGTGATAGACT
The DNA here is from genome assembly GCA_963582015.1 of Xanthorhoe designata. Classification (NCBI taxonomy): domain Eukaryota; kingdom Metazoa; phylum Arthropoda; class Insecta; order Lepidoptera; family Geometridae; genus Xanthorhoe; species Xanthorhoe designata. The sequence goes on along the minus strand of OY757034.1, from coordinate 12,035,996 downwards.
CATCAGAAGTTACGATGACTAAATAATATAATAAAATCTGCATGATCACAGTGTTATGCCTGCACTTAAACATTTTATGTTTTATAACATGAAAATGTACCTACAACATATTTTAATATGCTTGTTTAACTATGAATTACATGTAGTCCTACCCACCAACTTGTAGCGGTATTTGTATACAGAATGTATTAAGCGTTATATCTGCCACGTATTTTTCAAAATTGCTTTTGTATTCACAGAATCCTAGTCAATATTCCCAACTCCCTCCATCATAATAACGCCAATAACAAATTGACAAACCATGAACATTCTTTGTTCTCGAAGCAAAATGTTACTTTGAAATTCCTTTATTTACATAGTTGCCAGCAAAATAAGAGGAAGAAAAGCGGATATTGAAAAAGCCACAATCTCGACTTCTAAAGTGACAAAAGTGGCGGAAATTAAAAAGGATCAAACATTATCCATGCAATGCAAAGTCTTTGTTGGAGCTCATTATGAACTACCTAACTACTGAGACGATATTAAATAGTTGGAATTAACTTTTAAACGTTTTACTTCAGAAAAGTGACGACTCCTTTGCTGACTAAATTAAGGCTAAATAGATATTTCTTCTATTTAGTTATAAACCATAACAGCCTATTTTTTTAGCCTGTATGGCGTAGTGTCTGAAGGCCCGCAGTGTAGAAGGATAATTATTTATACATATTTATTCAGAGTGGTAATAATAAACATTAGCTTGCTGTATTTAGTTATATAATCGCCAACAAAAAAATATGCAAACTATAGTGTTTCTTGTGTGAAGGAAATTACGATCATTTACTTACATTCTATGAAATTTTAGTACTTAAGTCAATGAACAAAGGTACCTATAGACATCTTGAATTTCATAAAGCATTGATACTGTAGGTCACCTTTAATTTATATGTAGTGTTACGCCTTGTTTACTTTTTCCGGCCGACTAGATACGAAAGTTTAATAGACGAACAACAAAACCATAAACTGCTAGGACAATCCATTATTGTCCCCCAGTCCAAAGCGGATAAGAAACTACAACTTATCGCGTCGAATTCCGCTGATTGATGGATCACCCTCCTTCTTCCTAAATAATCCAAGATTTTTCGAGGAATTTGTTATACATAATGACACCTTTGAGGGAACGGAATACTTGCTTGTTTATGATTTTGAAACGCTCGCGTTAATGCTTAGAGAGATATTCTTGATAGCTCCTCAAAGTTATGCTAACATAGACATTATACTAGATACGAGTCTTGGTATATTACTGTATTAATAGTAGAGACTAGTCTTGGCTAGTTTAATGACGTCACCACTTCGAAATGACGTCATTAAGACTGTTTTCCAGAGACCATAGAAAACGATCGTTTCTAAGATGATGAATAATAAAAAATAAATAAAATTAATTTTTACATTAAACTTCCCAGTGTAGTTTAATGTAAAAATTATTTATTTCATTGAAAATGAAAACTCTTATCCAAATTTTCGATTAGGTACCTACGACGGGAATCGAACCCGCATTGATAAAGCAATCTTCCTCAAGGAAGGTGCCTAAACCTACTCGGCTACGGAATCTCAGTGACGTCAGAATGAAACTCTTGATAGATATTCGACTAAAAAATCTGTAAGAATTTGTCTACCACACCTAGGGAGTACAGTCGTGATCATATTTCATTTGTCATTTATTATGATTTTCAGAATCGAAATTTTGATAAGAGTTTTCATTTTCAAAGTAAGTACTTACTACTTTTAATTCATTCCATACAAAAGTAACAGGTTGCAAGCCTATTGCCAATTTTATAAATTCTAAATGGTGTCATCAAAATGTTAAACTGCGCTCCAACACGCAATTCATTTTCCGGTATTGCCACATAATAAACAATAGTTAGTATTGCTAACTGCCTCATAAAAAATGCGGCTCGGCGAAAATGCAGCTACTTCAAAATAGCACATAAGTATCTGGACGAAGCTTAAGTCGGCTTTCTGGCTTGATTTATTGGTATATACAGCGGCCATATTGGATTCTACGTTTTTGTCTGTTTATTGAAACTACAGGATAACTTGCCCGCGGCTTTGGTCGCGTGTTACATGGATTAAAAGTAGACCTTGTGTTATCCGGTCCTAAACTATGTGTTTTCCAAGTCACCCACGAAAATTCCGCACTTGTTTTCATGCTCTACCTTGACTGGGTAAAATCATCTAGGTAAATATTATATTTTTACACAATCCAATCGAACCGTGTTATGTAGAAAAGTTTTATTTTTCAACAAAGACTCACTTTCACCATTTTCTCTTTACCAAACTTCAATATAACTCGAAAAGTAGAATAAATAGTACCTACTGAATCAGATATGTACAATGAACATTGTAGGTACATTAGGTACATCTAACATAATATATAAATAAATACAATTCTGAAACGAAAGGCTCTATCAAGGTTTTTTGTCAGAAAAAGAACCCCGTTTTCTATTATTACTTTGAGCAACATTATTTACAAAGTTCTAAAATCAATTTTCCTTCACAGATGGCGGCTACATTGACACGTGTGGGTACATCAGTCGGTTCACTTAGCACCTTAAAATCAAAGATAACCATTAGACATAATTAAATGTATCTGCGAGAAATCACATGTCTACGTAGTGCTATTTTAAGAAAATGATAAAAACTAATTCGAATTTTGTTTTTTTATATTCTTACCTGTAATATAATTTTGTGGTAATAAAAAAAGTAATTTGTGTATTACTAAAACAATTATCACAATAAGTACATCGAATATCTAGTTAATGTTTTTTTATCATTTCATACTTATTTGTTGAAATTTCCAACATCTTCCCACAAACTCTACCCTTTATTTCTCTATCTTATTTAAGGCATTGAAAAGAGATAGCAACAGATTTAATATCCGTTTTAGCTAAAATAAGTCCTTCGTTCGGTTAAAATTTTACTAGTCCAATAATGAATAACGGGGTAACATTTTCAGTTTATATTAGTGTCAATTCAGATGTCGCCAAAACTAAACTAATTAGAAACCACTAAAAATGTTGCCGTCCCTTTTATCGAAATATAAAGAATGGCATCAATTTTAGTGCTGTCCAATTATTTTAGTTTAGTTTTTGCGACATTTAAATATACACCATTGACAACGTGACCATTAAAACTAAAAACTATATCTGTATTTCAAAAAAAGAATGTCTAGAACTTATGCTTAGGGTGCTCTAACTTATAAGTTCGTCTATAGATCTAGCTTTTCAAATGTTTGCCATCTTAAGTGCTGTCAAATATTTGCTCAGCCATTTACACAATTTTTTGATACACCTATTAAATAAATTGAAGGTAAAGGTGTTTATACAATAGTATAGAGATTATTTATCAAGTCTATATTATCAACTCTCATAGTTTCAATGATGTGTGAGTTTTTTATCTATTTTACTTACCTTATGATGACAAAGCAATACAAAATGGCAAGTGATGTGTTCTTTAATAATTCCACAGGAATGAGCAGGTGTATCTAATTCCTTTAGAATACCTGTAGATGGCGCTAATCGGTGCTCTAACCGAAAAAATATAATCTTACTGATAGTTTCGTCGTCGGCGTTTAAGGCTTCGTGGCCGAGTGGTCGATGGCAATCCGGCTAAAGGATGATCGCTTGAATCACGCGGGTTCGAATCCCGTCGAAGTCGTAACTTTTGGTAAGATTTTTCATTTTCTAATGAAATACCTAAGTGTGTTTAACACTATAATAAAAATATATATATACTTATATATATATATATATAAAACTATTCCACAGGAACTTAACATTTGTCCTAGATAGAAAGTATCCTGTGTTAATAAAAAGAATAAGTTATCTTTGTGTCCATTTTCATACAAATACAATAAATATAAATGTACAAACTTTCACATTTAAGTACTTAGGTATATTATGTAATTATAACGAAGCGCTCGCGGCGAAGCTTGCTAAGACGTTCTTGATAGATCGTCGAAGTTAAGCAACGTTCTGAGCGGTCACTACTTGGATGGGTGTGCAAGTGGCATTTTCATCTGAGCGCTTCCGTGCTTCGGAGGGCACGTTAAATTGTCTGTCCCGGCTTTTAAAGTCGTTAAGCCATAACGGAGGCCTTTAGGCGGCCTAAAAACTCCGTCACCAGAGTTGGCCACTTGCTCATAGGAACGAACGAACGATTATGTAATTTAGTTGAATGAACGTTTTTTTAACATTATTTTGAAACAGACAGCTCAAAATATTAACTGTAATTATGAAATTTTTTAAACTAAACTGCATTTTAGTAAAACGAATCTCTATAAAATGGCAGGAATTCCCTAGAGTCCGCCATTTTGAATTATTAATTCAAGAACACAGCAACAGCAGCAATATGCAAAATTCCTTAGACTAAAGTTCACCAGATCATAACCGTCAGTTTAACTGAGCATTATTGCAGGCACCCAGCTTAGAACATTATTTAGTAAATAAGCTGGCCCATATTCACCAATACAGGAGAATTTCTTGCTTTATTGAGTTGTAATCGCAAAAATAACAGACTTAAGCTGGTCTAGCACCTGAACTATCCTCTCAGCCAATGTGTGAACTGAGAGTAGGTAAAGCTATACAGGGTGTAAAAAGACTACTACCGAAAACTTTAGGGGGTGAAAGTACCCATCAATATGAACAACTTTTTCTAAGAAACCAACACTGTGAACGCGAAAAAAAAAAACAGCTGTTTCATACACTTTAGCCAAGTAGGTATTGAACTTATGTATGGAACAGCTGTTTTTTTTTCGCGTTCACAGTGTTGGTTTCTTAGAAAAAGTTGTTCATATTGATGGGTACTTTCACCCCCTAAAGTTTTCGGTAGTAGTCTTTTTACACCCTGTATATGCCACGGGTTACCCCTCGGTGTTTACTTCCGTCGCTTAGTGCTCGTCTTATTGCGCACATAAATTATACAAAACCCAAAATATATTGATGTATTGCCATCGTAAGTAGTTACTTTTAAGCACTACGACATTCCATCTTACCTATTCTTATTTTACTCATTCAGCTTTAAATAGTCATTATTTATAGGTACTTTAAAATTTTTTTCATAATAACTTTCCCAGCAGTGGGATGATGTACCTACGTTAATTATAAAAAATTACTTTTATACTTACATGCATCCGTTTTCCAGATAGGCGCCTTGTAGGATGACTGTTGCAGCTTAAACATCATTAACAAATTTTCATAAAATAAGCGCAATTATGCTCAAAACTAAGGAACATAACAACAGCTCACACGCATTCCAAATCAAAACCGAATTCCAATTACGCGGGAAATCTCTAGAATCCCGGTGTAGGCAAGACTCGCTGAAGAATCCGGCAAGTTAGCCGGCTAATGGACGGATTCCTATCCGATCCGGTCGGATGCCGGACGGAATGCCGATAGACTGCCGTAATTAAAACTGCCACGCCTTTTAACTGATACCCGACACCTGCGAATAGAACGAGAGATTGTGCCGCGTTTTGTTACATAACAGTTTTTACCATGTTAATTCGAATATTGTTGCCATAAAATAAGCTTGGAAACTGGAATATAAGCCTTTGGTTCATAAAATTCTACTATAATATACTTTTAAACACATTGGCACTGGATAAGTCCGCCCGAGACCATGGCTATTTGTTACAATACAACCGAAACGTCGGGAAATAGGTAATAGGTAGGTACATAAAAAGCCAAACAAGATACAATTATATGTATATCGTGGTTTGGAATGTAACATTTTAAACGTGAGTCTGTTTTGAACTGTGAGCAAAAACTAGAACTATACAACACAATGTATGTATATTATAGCTAGCTGTATTGCAATCTTACTATAAACTTTTTCCGCTTGTCTCCTAAACTCTTCGGGTTTCTTCGTCCAGGAATTCGGCTCTACAGAATAGTTTTCCAACTTTATTTCGAACAATCGGTGAACTGTTAAACTAATTCTTGTTGAATTTTTACGATCACTTATAAAATTCTTGTAAAGAGTTGTTGTGAAGTTCAAAAAAATGTGAAACCAAAGTTTACCAACAAAATCGAGCATAATTTGTTCGATGTTTTGATTTTATTGTTTTAGAAAAAAGAAATTTACGAATCCATTACTTAATCAATAAAATTACATTTCAATACGCACAGGGTTCCTGCGAGGGTTCATAGAGCACCAAAATTCGAGATCTGCATTTTTCCAGCCTTACCATCTAAAACAACTTACTCAGAATTTCATGAAAATAAACACAGTGCTTGCGGATACCTACTGTCAGTGTGCTAGTATCGAATTAAGTCTAAGTATAATGACCTAATAACGCTCTGGCGTTCATATAAACAACCGTTAATAGCTTTGATCTAAACCTAAAATGATTTAAAAACAACATTTCGACCGTAGATTAAATTCGTCTGACTCAACAGTTCTAAAAGAAACAAAGATTAAAAACAGATAAACATTTAACGCGTAAACTTCGATTGCTCTTACATAAAATCCTCGCATTCAAGTCACCTTGGAACGTGGCACAAAATGTCGTGTTGCGATTCTACCAACCAATATCCATAAACTTTAAAATGAGGATCAGACTCTTTACGGTGCAAGCAGGTGATGCTACCCGAAGGTCATAAAGTGGCTAGCTGATGCCTAGGCGAAATATTGTTGAACGAGTCATATTGTTCAATGTGTGCACAAGTTTGGAGTTCTAGTTTCTGGTGACGGCTTTAGTACCTACTCAAGGATGAAGTCTAGGTCATAGTTATAATATATCTGTGGTCTAGGTATAGTATGATGTAGGTACTATAAATATCCTTGGACATTTCACACGGCGTCATAATAATAACAATACAATTAAATGAAAAACTCTCGATATAACATGGTACAAGAATATAATCTTGTATTCTTGTACCATGTCATATAGGTACTTATTATAGACAGAAAAACACCCAAACCCGAAAGAAATATTTGCAGAACATACAAACATTTGTCCCGTAGCGAGGATCGAACCCGCAACCTCTGCGTCTCAGGCGGGCCTTCACCCACTGCGCCACAGAGGTCGTCACATCTAATCATCAGTCCATTCGTCCAGGAGCTACGTTGCCTCAGACAGACATAGAGATTCCCAGACACAAACTTAAAAACTTTTAACTTACATATTTTTCGTCGGAAGTTAAAAATTTACCTTTTACAACCTACACTCAACATTTATTTCCTCAAGTACAGATAAAGATAAATATTTATTTATTTGTATATCAGACATCTAGTCTAGTCAGGTATTCAGATTTAATCGATAATTCGACGATGATCGACAAGAAAGCATGTTTTGACGATGCCATTTGGGTTTATAGGAGTTGGTTTATTACAATCTGCATATGTTTACGTATTAGGCCGAGTCTAGTTGCAGTTAGTCACAGCACTGCCTGCGCCTAGCTTGGGCTCATTGCCAAACCTAAATCGTAGTTACAAATTACTTACAAATTAACTTAACATTTAAGTACTTTGAATCGTTGAAACTTTGTATCTTTTACTATACTGCAAATGCATTTGTAAATTGTATTGATTCAACTCTATTTATGCTAGGTATTGGTACTAGTTTTATTTGTAAATGGTGTCACTCTTACAGAACCAGATAAGTTTACAAATAAAATTGATATAATATATAATTCTAAATTGGAATTTTAAGTCCAGCAGACAGTAGGTACTAATTGTTAATATCCAGACCCAAAATATATCTAATTAGAAAAGGAATAACATACCTTTGTACGAAGCCTTAATATTTCGGAGACACTCTCCCACTCAAATTGCTGACGTCCTAACTAGAAGACCGAAAGCTATCCTACAATTTTGTAGCTAATTATCCATCCCCTAAGGAAAACTTCCGATAAAATATTGCCAACGGGATAATATGTCATGTAAGTTTGGCTTATATAAAAAGAAACATTTTTCTTACATTAACTATACAACTTTCCTCCCGGGGGTCGAAAGGTGCAAAGAAACATCGCCTGAAATTCTGCCTCCTCTGAGGGTATTCCACCGAACATCAATCTCATACTATATTTGACAGCCGTACTTGTATCATATTTCTTTAGCGCCTATGGGAATCGCAGGTTGTGCACACAGAACCTAAACAACTCCAGCCACGTGCAGCTCAGAAAAGCGAAACTATGATGAGATAACAGATCTAATTCTCAAAAAAATCCTCACGACCATTTACTGTTAATATAATAGAAATAAAGAGTACCAAGAGTTAAATTATATAGTGTAAAAAAAACACGACAAACGAGAACATTGCAAATAAAGATTAATTGAGCATCCCGCGTATAGGTAATACAGTCCACGTAAAAAATAAAAGAAATAACTGTTTGGTCACCTACACTCACCAATGCCCAGTGTCCTAACATAACCAACGGTTCACGATTTAATAATTGTTTGAAATGCACGACATTTGCCAGATGTCGTCCCGTTTTTGTACAAAAAATAAACAAAACCTTTGTGCTCAACCCACAGTCCGAAATAACTGAATTTGGAGTCTGAATTTTCATGGATCGCTGTTTTTGTGACTAAAATGTTTTTTTATCATAACGGTTTAGCAGTATTGTTTTGAGTCATGTAGGCTGTTTCGACAGCTTAAGGGATGATTGATGCAAGACTGAGCCGGAAACGACTGGATCTACCGCGTTGCGTTAATACTAGGATGTGGTGTTCAGTTGATGCACAATCATAGCAGCTGAAGCATAAAGTGCAAACACTGTGCTCGACGTCGGAAACAAAACTGGGGAAAAAAGTTTTGGTAAGAATTAATTCGATTTTTGCAAGATTTGACGTGCATTATCATGTATAATTATTTTTTGCTATAATACAAGAACATGCAGAGCTTCAATTCCTCTATAAATTGTGAAAAAACACTGTATCAATCCTGATGGCATACATTTTTGTACCTAGATCTGAGCATTTATATATATTTATTTATTTATGCCCTTTCTTCTTTTACAATAATAAGAAATAGCACGTAAAAAGAAGCGCATACTGACTGCTTCGTTGCCCCATTGAGACAATATAAGTACATGAATTGATGGAAGAAGAAGAAGAAAGATCAAATCAAACTTCTGAATCCCATCACCAAGAACAGTCTGTGAAGCCAACTTGAAAATCGGCTCACGTTCCGTTTTCGCCCTTTCATTGCTTAATTTACAAATGTAGGTAATTGAAGTAAATTCTCTTTGAAAGTAGGTAAGCGGTGATTTTTATCGCGAACTCGCGGTCGACTCTAGATTAATTCTTTTGTGGCTGAACCTTTGAGATATACGTACTCGTATGTGACTAGTTTAGCAATGAGATTGTATATCTAGTTATAATTAAAAAGGTCTGGGTTACTTGATTGTGCTCTTCGACTCTTCGTAGATTGTTTAGGTTATATAGGACAAGTGAATTCATTGATTTACAGCAACTTAAGTAGGTACTACATGTCTACCAAAGAACCAGTTGAGCGTTGTAAACGATCTATAGGCAGCTCATCCGATACAAGTCACTGTTAGGAGGAATCGTGCCCAAGACAATGGTAGTTCAGACAAGCGATGTTACCAACCTAGTTTTGATCAGAGAAGTAAATAAGTACGTAAGTACCTAAGTATACACTCCACTACTTGTGTGCATAAACACAAGCAGTAGAGGGTAATGGTGGTGATTATGAATTTTTCTAAGACCAGCTAAATATGAAAAATATTATTTTGGTACCTTTGACCCAAGAAAGGTTAATTGAACTTAATTATTCAAGTTCAAAAAGGTTCTGCGAAGAAAAGTATCACTTGTTTTCATTACAGTAATTTTTGTTGTTTATTATATTCTAACTTTTAAAAAGCCGTTTTAATTTGTTCTTAAATTCGTTATTGTACTTACACAAGAGTTTTCTTACAGCATACAACTGAGTTATATAGAGAGGTGATTAAATAGATATGGATATAAATGTGTACTACATGAGATAGAAAGGAATAGTCACTAAAAAATCAGTTACATTTCAAAGACCATGGCATTCACTCCTCTTTTATCCGTGTTATCACAGTTCATCCAGTTTTATTTTGGCAAAAATATGTCCGACAACTGCGATATACCGATTTCTGGTCGTCATGCCTCTAACTTCTCAATCATAATCATAACTTTTCAATTTCGAAAGTAGTTCCAATAACAAGTTCCAAACTCGGATTGGCAATTGTAAATTCATCACGGATTATTATTTAGGCAACAAATCTATTAATCTAAGCCTACGGGAGGGGAATACATAAATCAATTACTGCGAACAAGAAGCGGCGTGTTGAGGCCGGCAGCCCATTTCGGCAGTTCGGGCGACAGTGCCCCTGGCTGAATCATCGCTTTAATTCAAATATTACTTGTGGAATTGAAGTTTCGGTTGGGCTAGGAGATTCAACACTGTGGTACTTGTTGAACAGAAACTTGGTAGGTATATAAGAGCTTTAGAAGGTCCGAACCCCCCTATAGCATACGCTGAAAAAATGACACTTATGCCATATTTATTCAAGAATGTTAAAACTTGTTACGAATTGTTAACAATAGATTTAGTCCATGAACGAATTTATTTAACTCCAAACGTGAAGATTTACATTAAGTTCGCTTAGGTTATACATATTGTTCATTGAATATACTTACTTAAATATTATTTGCAGAACACTTAGGAGTCATCTTCAAATAATATTTAATGTTAATCCAAGAGATCAGACATAGTTTCATGTTTTTTTCCTCAAACACAATGACCTTGTCGCTTCAGCTTATGATTCACCGGCTGTCTTCAACGTTAGTGGCTCCAAGGTATCGCGGCTCATTCTATATTTACATAAAACCAATTACAGAGCGGGTCACCGTCGCGACCGACACCATGCCTCAAAGGTAAGACGTTTCTATTTACAATACAATGGTGAACTTAGGTCATAAGGGAGATGGCGTTTACGTAATAATAGCCTATCGGGATAGTGTTGGGAATTCTGTTTAGAAAACTCTTTCCGATCCTTTTCGGATCGGAAAGAGTTTTCTAAACAGAATTCCCAACACTATCCCGATAGGCTATTATTCATGTAGAAATTCATCATGAAGAAACCAGAGTTGGCCACTTGCTCATACGAACGAACAAACGATGTAGGAATAACAAACAAAATTACCAAAATAATTTTAATTTGTGTTTTAATGGTTTTTTTTTAATGAGATGATGCTGTGTGGAATGTCTAAGGGTATTTATTTATTTATTATACCTATTTTTATGAAAGCATACTAGGAAAAGTCCTTATTTTAAAGTTAAGGAAGACGAAACATCAAACCTTGGATATAAACACAACTGTATAATCTTTCCCAAGAATAACAAACAAAATCAAAACACAACAGAATGAAGCGTAATCGCAGCTAATCATTAATTACTACGAATTATCCGAATGAAAGGCTCGGGGACGTGGCCCGCGTTATAAAGACACCCCTCACAGTTACTCATTCTCGTTATTACACTTAAAGATATATTTAATATCACTAATGTATCTGGTCTACAAATAAAATCTATGATCAATCTTATTGATACGATGATTTTTTCGAATCGATAAGGTAATTTAGGTTCTCTCTAAAATCTCTAGGGTTTGAAAGACATGTCCAAATTTACATTTGACCTACTCATGACATGACCTTTGACGACCTCTGTGGCGCAGTGGGCGAAAGCCCGCCTGAGACGCAGAGGTTGCGGGTTCGATCCCCGCTGCGGGACAAATGTTTGCATGATCTGCAAATATTTGTTTCGTGTCTGGGTGTTTTCTATGTATAATATGTATGTATTTACAAAAAAAAAAATGTATCTATGTAGTTTATCAGTCATCTGGTTACCATAACACAAGCATTAAATTGCTTAGCTTGGGACTAGATGACGCCGTGTGAAATGTCCAAGGATATTTATTTATTTATTTATTTATTTATTTATTTGACATTCTCGCTTTAAAAAAAAAGCTAGGCCCACACCACCAGGTTCTTGCCTGATTCTTTCCCTGGTGTAGGGAGTCGGGTTGGAAGAGGCATTAGAATCACCTAGCATGTAAAACGAAACTTAAGTGATCCTTGAGGTCCTACAAGAATAAATGATTTTTCTTTCTTTCTTTCTTTCATGTTGTGTTTTTTTTGTCAACCTATTGTGTCCCACTGCTGTGCAAAGGTCTCCCCCAAAATTCTCCATTGATCCCTGACCTTAGCGTTCTTGTGTAGATATTATTAAATAACATTGATTCTAGAACAAGGTCTGCTTCTATAAATTGCGTAATTCAATGTTATTAATAACTTTGAATACACTCAAAGTCTGGAATTAGTATTTGAAGACTGATTAAAATGGGTTTAGACTAGGTTACAATTTATGTAAATTTTTGTAATTTCATCTATCTATCTAGATACTCACAAGTAATAAAATGACCCATGACCCAACACGAATGAAGTAACAGGATACGAAATCTGATACCAAATCACGGAAACGGCTAGTCTGATTTCTACCAAACATGGTTAGGAACACTTTCGATCACGCCTATATACCTACTCGTAGTTACCTTTCGTATAAAAACCACTAATTTTAAATCTTTCATTCTTGGGAGCTGCTACAAGACACACAAACACTCACAGCACACACTAATACCCCTATTTTTGGTCGAGGGTTAAAAACGACATTGAAAAATGTTATACTCTCGTTCACCATTTTATCTCTATAAAATGGCAAATACTCATCCAATACGCCAAAAAGCGTCAATTGCCATCAACTGAAGAAATGATGTGAAGGAATGTTTCAATGCAGCTTTTGTTGTGAACAACGACACGTCGTCTATTATCAGTTCTATAGGAGTCTAGTTCCTTTACTACATCACAGATTTAATACAAGCTTACGACCGCGGCTTCTCTCGCGTGGTCCAGGTCAAGTATATTCCAAGTTTCAGCCAAATTCGTTTAGTAGTTTCCGCGTGAAAGAGCAACAAACATCCATACAATATTTAGTTGGACTATACAATACAGTATACAGTACCAAGAGATGCTACGACGTAGCTTCGAGCTACGTGTAGCTACGGCGTAGGTAGGTCTACGATGCTAGGAATAGTAATGCACAAAATAGAGGCTACATCGATCAAGTTCCGCTAACTCAGGCTGCAATTTATTATAAGAAAATTGCATAATGAAGCAGCTTTCGTATTCGTCAGTATCGCATAATAAATAAATAAATAAATAAATAAATATTCTTGGACATTTCACACGACGTCATCTAGTCCCAAGCTAAGCAATTTAATGCTTGTGTTATGGTAACCAGATGACTGATAAACTACATAGATACATTTTTTTTGTAAATACATACTTAATATACATAGAAAACACCCAGACACGAAAAAAATATTTGCAGATCATGCAAACATTTGTCTCGCAGCGGGGATCGAACCCGCAACCTCTGCAACGTCAATGGGTTATTGTCTTACATTTACTTGTAAATCCATAACATGCTTACAAATATTTTAAGTGTGTGCCATAGCGCCGAGGAATGAGCGGGAGAGCGAATAATGTTTTTACTCGTGAGTGAGAAGCGCAGAACGATAGACACGCAACATAATTTATAGCGAAAAAACAGTTTTTATTTAATTACAAGTTAATTAAACAAGCAATCGAAAAATTAAAAAACCAGAACTAAATAAATACTTCTAGGCTATTTGTCAAAACATAAAACCAACAAAAATAGCGTTCTGTTCCTGAGATAAATAGCAAACTGTGTGAAAAACATGTATTTTTCAAAAAAATATATGATCGAGAAAACTTTTACCAATCGTGTTTCTAAAAAACCAAGATAGAAAATAAAAGTTCAAAGTATCATTTCCCTAAATATGAAGGACGTAGCTTTTACATATACTGAGATAAATAAGGATTTCGACGACTAATTTGCATATGACGCCCTCTTAAAGCCATGGAGTCCAAGACGCCAGTCTTGAGCGCACTAATCATAATGAGACGCGAAACAATAAAACAAGCTACATTTAGTTTAATCATAAACAACGATGGTTATTAACTGAGTTGGGTTCCCTGTACCTCTCAATGAAATGTGCTACGGCGTAGCTCTAGAGCTAGAACCTGCTACGACGTAGCTTTGGAGCTACGAACTGCTACGTTATAGCTTTAGAGCTATGAGCTTCGATAAAAATACCCTTACAATCGCTAAAACTAGCTAATAAAGATATCTATAGATTGGCATAGTATACTCCACAGATTCCTTAATGAGTCAGACATCAACTCGATTTTCCTTCAAACCAATCCTATGCGGAAACTGGATCTCTTTGATGGCAAAAAAGATTAGAGAAAAAAAGTAGGACGGCACTTCAGTCAATTTGTATGAATTTCAGAGCTGACTGGATTGAGTAGCGATTTCATAAGTTCCTCACAAACTTGTAGATTATAATGTAAGATAGAAAATATGAAAAGTAATTCAATCTCTAGTAAGTCGTCAGATCATTACAAAATCTAGTTATCGGGTCAAATCAGCCAATATTCCTAGTAAAATATTTACCATTTTAAAGCAAAAGTGAGTAAACATTTTTATAACAGAAAAAAGAGAGTTTTTAGAGTAGAATTTACCAGATCTGTCCAGTCTAATCTTTCTAATTCTCATATCATGTTCACTATGAAAAAAGATAATTACAAACTATGTGAATCTACGTCAGACAGTATCAAAAAGAAAACTTTAAAAACTCTTTCAAACACTCTTCGCAGTGATAAAAAGCTATTCCCGAATGTCAAAGGCAACTTTTTAAACAGGAAAATATGTATTAAAGACATTTTCAATGTTTTTCGAAGTTTGTTTCATGCCGTTATTTTTAAGCGTTTCAACTACGAGATTACTGTATCAATAAAAATGTGAACATGCACTCACACAACATCGAATGGACAAATTATTGAAAATACTTTATTGTATACTTCATAAAGAAACTTAAGAACTCGGCATGTATTCCAGATAACACATATTTCGTAACCAGAATATGTTTTTAAAATGGTACATAGTGTAATAAGTTTATATTTTGTCTATAGGTACTTGTGACTACGGTGACTGTGATCTTATACGTAACGTCGTGGTGAAAAAAGTAATTTCGGTATGCGCTCAAGTTTCGATATTATAAAAAAAAAACTCTTACAACCTTTGGATGTACCATTTACCTTGAATTTTAAAACATGTTGCCGCATAAAGGATGCAATGCCGTGAATAAATCAAAGTTTACCGTTCCCCGCGCCTACGAGCCATTCAAGCGCACTAACTGATCTACAGCCTCCGCTTATTTACATGTGCCTTCTCTCACTGCCTTCGAACAATATTAGGACGATTCCAACACCGCTCGACTGGAAAAACGAACAAATTGTAGCCTATTTATTGTTCAATATTTACACATCGTTCAAAGAAATGTTTTTTTCAAATTCGCAAACATTCGTTCAATGCGACGATGTTCTGCACGATTTATTGATATTTTTTTACCAATAGGAATTATAAATAGGCTCACGACTGAACGATCTTCAGATGCTTAAGATTCTTAAAAAATATAGGTACTAATAGCATTACGTCTTGAGGCCCATTTGATACAAGCCCACATTTTGTAAATATAAGACGAAACAAAATGACGAGACTATTCTCGTAAATACTAGCACGCTAAGTACTATTACTTAGCTTGCTAGTATTAAGCTCATTATTACACATGGACCCGGAGCAAATGTAGGTCGCGGGCACTGACGAATTTTATTAAGTGCATATTTTGAAATGAAAAATCAATGGACACTTTATTTTGAAATCTCGGATTGCGTTATCGATATCGCTCAGTCGAGCGATCAGTTGCAACAGTGCCTTTGATGTGTTCTGAATTTCCAGATCAAAACGCACGTGGTACTTAGCTTTCAATAGGCTACTAAATCACCGATTGCCAATACTAAAATTATCATACGAATAGTCGAATATCTACAAATTTGAACATGTATGATGATTTTGATGGACCCAAGCAAAACAAGCGTCTTTTCAAACTCATTCATTCAATGAGATTATATAGATGACTTTGAATCGTCTTAAAACTAGGAGATTCACCAAGATTATTCAAGATCTTGACCTCAACTGCAAATCCATGAGCTGTATTTATCGAGATCTAAAAACGATACACCGGCTCGCTGCGAGTTCGCAATCCTTACTTACTTTTTTTTACTTAGCGCAACCAAAACAAATTTTACTCCAAATCAGTCCATCATGAATGTGATCAGAGGAAGCGAAATGAGTGCGTCAGGATCGTAGCTGCAAAACAGTGACCAGTGCCCCTTAGGGAAACAAGGTTGTTTTTTATACGTCGATATCAAACTACGAAAAAAAACGATGCACCCGCTACGAATTCTAATAATACGGCGCATCCATAACAAATTTTACACGAAATCGATTGAATAGGATCGGATTGGAATCGTCCGCGAGATTACTGTTGATACGCAGTTCATTGTGCACTGAAACAAAGGACGCTCGACAAAGGACCGTCCCCCCGGCTTATCGCAGGCGACCAATGTTGTACCGGCTACGTTCAGATGTAGATGAAGTTTATTGGCTTTCAATGCTGTGGGCTTCTTATCTGTAGGCTAGTTAACTGTTGGTAACATAAGCACTTGCAAACAACTTGAATTGCCTAGTTGAAGATAAGATTTTGTTTAAAGTATTCAGCTTTAAAAGACAAAACAAGGCCATAGAAAACTTCCTATGTGTTAGTGGCCAACTCTGGTGACGGAGTTAGGGTGTTACCAGACCAATCGATATATCGTCGATCCATGGTAGAATTGATTACCTACTCGACGTCTTTCGATTATTTGTATCACATTGATCAATCGACCAATACAAGTTCGGCCAATTGTTTGGCCCACCTCGAATTTTCCCTCATAATGCATCATAGGATAGAGCGAATTGAGGATGTAAACCTTACCTATCTTGTTGCATATGGGCAAACTAAACTATAATAATGATAATGCTAAATCTCAGGTCGGAGAACTAACGGGTAAGTTGAATAAAACCTCGTAATAAATTATGTAGCATTGTTAAATTTTAATCGATCGAATCTGGAAGTTTTATTGCCTTTGCGATACCAGTTAACTAAACATGTTATTGTAATTCACAAATTCTGGGCGGTTTGCACGTTCGCTAACTGTATTGACGCTAGCCTAAACGTATTTAAATTTACTAATCGTTTTTAGCATCTTGTGACAGTTCGATAAACATATTCATCAACAAATTGTGTTGTTGTGTTGTGTGTCAATGATGTCTGTTTTTCAATATTTACGTGAAATTTTCTTGGTAATTTAAATCAACGAAATATTTATGTAAACAATTCTCGCGTTTTTAAATGTTTACTATGTTAAGTAAATACAATTAGAAACAATGTAGTTGTTATTATGTTTTTTGTAGGTAGTTGTTGTTATGTTTAAACTCGGCTTTCATTTATTTTGTCCCAACATTGTAAAACTATGCTCCTAACCGCGCCCGTATTCCCGTTAAAAGTAAACAGAATGTGTACGAAAATAGTCGAAAGATTGCCGGCATCGAAACAATCGACGAACTTGGGGCTGGCCGGCCCACTCGCCTGTGAACGCTAACTGCCCCTATGGGAATGGAGAGTTGGCGCCGCCAGGATTTACTGCCCCTAACACTTCTTTTTGCTTTTAAGACTTTAATCAAAACGACCGAAAAGGAATAACTGGACTATTCGAAACTCATTCAATCAATCTCGGTTGTCTTTGGTTCATTCAGTTTTAACACCGATGAAGCAATAAAATAAGCTAGCTATAAACGTGTTAAGAGTTTATTTCGAGAAATATTTATTTTATGTAAGTTAAAGTGATCTAATAGAGGAATAAATTTTCATTTCTTATTAAACTTTATGACGGTTTAATTTTATTACTCTCCAGGGCAATTCCACCCGTTGCTATAAATAATTCAGCAGAAAATATTGCCTGTTGATTAATAACAGAAACCGGACAAGATTCATTATTGAAACCAAATATATGGGTTCCGTTCGATGAAACATAAAACACCCTGTCAATATGCAATTTAAAATTGCGATAGCGTTCTCCGCAGCTCATTAATTATTTTACGGAGGCAACGGCGAAATCAGAGCTTCATTACCTACCAATACCGCAAGCGCTCGTCAATAGACTGACTTCACAAACACATAACGTGTACGTAATTACTTTTATGCAAATAAACCTTCTTTGCCCCTCATAATCCAGGATTTCAACATCCTAAACTTCCCGAATCGATCGCCTCAGGACCGAGTCAATCCTCACACTTATCCCGACCGAACACACAAAATATCCACATTTTATCACCCACCTACCACCTAATTACCAATTTTCCAGTTAACTGAACGGTAAGACCGAATGATTGACCGCTTTAATCAGACCGAGAGTGAATGAGCGGATCGGAGGGAGCGCAGGAAAAAATTGATTGCGCTAAATCAATTCATTTACGAGTACGTGTCGGGTTTTTGTTGTCACCTTGCGGGACCCAAGTTTTTATTCAACTTTACCGACCCTAATCGCTTTCGCTTCGATCGACATCGCTCGTTCTAGATATCTTTGATAAAATAAAATTGTAATATACCAATCTACCAATCAGCAATATTGTAAAACATATTATCATAATATAGCCAAGCACCCATGTTTATACAACGTATAAATCAGCAAGCACTTTGCTCGAACCCCAAAAGTTAAAACATTTCCCAACATAATTTCACCCCAGAACTCTGCTTTTAATTCATAGCCAAGCGTTTCCATTACCCCTTGCAATTCCCCACGCAAATGTTAATTTTTAACGTGTAAAACAGGGGCATTCATTCACTTAGTACGAGCTCTTAGGGATGCAGGAACGGGGGTGCAAGGGTGAGCTAGGGTGTTCCAAAGCCTTCAATTTGTCCCACAGTAATTAGACAGTGACTCGACTCGGATGCAAGACGTTGCCATGACTTTACTCAATTTAATTAGTATAACTCCCTACGTAAGTGCGGTGAAATCGGTGTCGTAAAATAGCTCACAATTTGTAGCCCTTTGTTTATTATTTTCGTTGACATTTCTCAACTTGAAACTGTGTAACAAAAGTTAAAGCAACGTATCCACCAAAGTGGAGAGCAAAACAACTCACAATCGAGTGTGCAATAACAATTTTAGCTGAGAATACGAGTATAAGCGAACTCAATTTTCGTTGTTTCGTTTTACCATTTTTATAGTAGTGGATAACTTATTTATTGAAACAAGTTTGTATGTACAAAACTTTAATTAAATCCTCACAATTGTACTAAATCATAAAATACAAACAACAGCGAAATTCGCCTTTAAAATATTCAGTCGTTTGTTAGAAGAAACACACATTAATTAAATTATACTCAAATACACAATTTTAGTAAATATGTTTTACATTCACACTTTAAATTAAGTTTAGTTACTACTTTCTAATCTAGACAACTAATTGCATTGTTATTAATTATTTCGTTAAAGCTTTAGTTTAATATTTACCCAAAGTATTTTAATGTCATTTTGAAAGCCAAACTCATTTAAAATCGAGGACCGTCATATTATAAATTTTGTATACAAAATGTCCACAATCATATAATTTATTTTGAAGGCGGTCCCTAAATACATATCATAGGACTATTAAGTCGTAATACGATGTAAAGTCTATTTTGCTTCAACTAAGTACGAAATTCTTGAGAGAATTACATTACTTTCAACATATAAGTTTGTAAACCAGCTTCCTAAATATGAAAGTAAAAATACATTAATGTATCAAAATTAAGCTATTTTGCATCGCATCGATATATTAGACTGAAATTACAATCAAAATAAACTATAAAATACAAACCATTAATACCACTAAAATAAAATTAATACGAAAAACATTCCTGGTAAGTTAACACGTTCCTTATTATCAAAATTATATTGTCAAAACTAAAGATAAACCTATATTATTCAAAATGTCTTTAAGTAGAAAATAAAAATACATTACCGTATTTATTAGTCGTATCCTTTTCTCTGTCCTTGTCGCTCAGATGACAACAAAAGAGATAGCAATTGATTTATCAGGCATTTTAGCTGTGCCTATGTGACTGTTATAGGGCCGGAAGTTTACCCAATACAATAATACATATAAGACTACTAAATAACTGCTAAGATTGCGTTGTCTGTTTTTTTACCGATAACCATAGAAAGTTGTTTTGAAAAACCAAATTGTATATAATATTAAAACTAGCTTTTCGATACATTTTTAGCCTACTCGTGATTTTAAATGTTTTTTTGTGATTTATTGTAATATTCGCAATTACAACGTAAAACCATTAGATGATAAGTTAAACTTACGCACAACAACCAAGCTACATAAAATGGAATATATATTATTTCACGTTTTCTAAATTGAAACCGGTAATTGTGAGTGTTTTCGAGATTGTATCAATACTTTTAGCGGGGTCAGCTCAATATCACTTTGGCAAAATGAATGTATAGAAACACAGAATTCGATACAAAATAATGTACCAAACCGTATTCACGAATAAATAGTGGCCAATAGTATAGCTACGTTTTGATTTTTACATAAAAAATCGCGTAGGTCAAAGTTTTCTAGAGCTTAGATAATAAAGTCGGTCAACTTTACGTCTATAATAGTGGCAATGCGAAGCATCGCAAAAGCTAAACTTAACTAACTAAATATGTTGCCGTCCCTTTCATAGCGATGGGAATATAAAGGATGGCAATAGTTTTAGTTAGGTTAGTTTAGCTTTTGCGACACTCCGAATTGCCCTCAATAGTGGCAATTCGAAGTATCGCAAAAGCTAAATTAACTAACTAAATATGTTGCCGTCCCTTTCATAGCGATGGAAATAAAAATGATGGCATTAATTTTAGTTAGTACAATATCACTATTATCAATGGGTAGAACTTTCTAGAACACATTTTGAATTTTGACCTAACTCAACGTAGTATTATTTCGGTCGTGTCGAACTCTAGATGTTAACGGCCTGCAATACATTTTGGCCGAGTACGCATGATGCAAAGACAAGTGCTACCGTACTCGCGAGTGGACGCTCGCGACTCCAAACCATGACAAATAAACTCTACACGTCCGCGCTTGCCTGAGGGCCTAGACAATGTAACAATCGATTAGCGAAAGCGATAGTAGAAAAGTCCAAATATGACATTATGCCTTAGATATTTCACGTGATCTGAGGGCCTAGCCAACCGGCATTCGCTAAAGAGTACGTTGAAAACAGATCACGTGACATATCTAAGGCATATGTCATATTTGGACTTTTCTACTATCGCTTTCGCTAATCGATTGTTACATTGTCTAGGCCCTATGGACTCGGCCAGTAGGCGAGTGATAATGAGCGATTACAAGGCAAGCAAAATATGCTGTCCATACGCTGGTATTGGCGTTCACTCGCCTACGCTCGGCCAACATGTATTGCAGGCTTAAGACAAAACCGGGATATCTACAAATCGATAAATTGTATATCGGTTAAATATCGCGGTTTCAGTTATGTTGGTAAAAACTGAACTTAACTTTGACCTTATTATCTGAACCGCGAAAGTTGGTACGATATATTGCTTTTAGTTTCAAAAGTAGATGGCTGATGTTACGAGAAATATGAAGCTAGAATTGAATCAAAAGTTATATTTGCAAGTTTATTAAGTAATGTTTGGAATATTTTGAACTAAATCCATGGGCTTAGACAACGGGAAACTATCTATTTAGCTAATAACCTTTACATCTAAACTACTGAATCTTAATAGTTATCTACAACAATCTAATATCATCATCATCGCCGTATAATTAAAAACACCGTTATATTACAACCGAGTGAGTTGTAGCGAAATTGTAAACAACAACAGAAAAGGATTATGTTTTGAATCCAGAAAAAAGTACTGTTCTTGAGGGTTAGAAAAATCTACATAACACAAACGGAGCGGTGGGAAGCTATGTATTGTAAAATTACAGTGTTTTCAATTATCCGATGAAATACAGGGTGTCCCACAGCTATGCGATACGAAAAGAGAAACCTTAAATTTTATAGAAAGGATTTTTAAAAAATTGCTCAAAATGAGATCATTCTCGTATGTAAATCCCACTAATATTATAAATGCAAAAGTTTGTGTGCAGATGTATGTATGTTTATTGCTCTTTAACACGAAATCTACTGAACGGATTAGGCTGAAACTTGGAACACATAGTTTATGACCTGGAATAACACATAGGCTACATTTTACCCAGATAGGTACCACGCGAGCGAAGTCGCGGGCGAGCAAACTAATCGTTAATTTTTGATAAGTTATCAGCGTTGTCGCATAGCTTTGGGACGCGCTGTATTTGAACTTACTCATTAAGGTTTCTTCCATTGTGATTGAGAACTATCCCTTGAGTCCTGAGTTCTTCATGTAGACGTACTGGTTATTTCCTCGTCAACGCTCCAGGGCGCGTGTAGGGATGGTTCTGCACTCGCTCCCTGGCTCTCACTGCTTTACAACCGACTGACTTTTGAGATACATTCGTCTTTTGACGCGCCGATTCTGTTAGTTGGTTAGTGGACGGCACAGGGCGTACATGGAAATAATGTTAGTGAATTAGAATTGACTTGAATTATCTGATTTAAGTGCGAATTTTGTAAGTTCGATTAACAGACAAAGCACGCAATTTTTTTTAAATCTTTGAACGTTGGGACATTGGTACATTGCGTTAAGGTGCCTGTATGGGTGAAACTAGCGCCACCGCTTATTTTATTTTATTATAACGTTGAACAGATGAATTTTAAGAAACTGAATGTTCAGTTTGTGAAACCTAGCTTTTTATTAATACCTATGTAATAGTTTTATTTTGTATAGTTTAGGAGTAGCGAAGTTGCACTTGGTGGCCACCAAAATCTTTTTTCGCTATTCCTCGGTGGCGCTAGTTTCACCCATACAGGCACCTTAACGCACATGAGTCACGTAAATACATCAAGCAATTAATAATTACCTTGCACAATCCTCGGAAAGGGCGTGCCGTCGCGAGACAGGCTGGAACCGAACCCGGCGCTCTTGGCCGCCGGAGCAGACAAGGGACGACGGAATGGTAGCGCTTTGCCGACCACTGGCTTCACTGTCCTTGCTGTAAGAACATCTAGGATCAAGATTTTGAAACTATTTTTGACAAATTTTATACTACGTATAAACTACCTATAAATACTTTTTTTTAATTTTTTATTTATATTATTTTCCTTTTTGTACTATTCTGTGTTTAGTTAAGTTCTTCTACTTTGTAAACCTTCCCATCGGTGCTGTTATGTGTGTGTTAATAAAGTCTTTATCTATCTATCTATCTATCTATCTATCTACGTCTTGAACTTGAAGCTCGTTAAAATTATTTCTTTTAATTATTATTTTCTTAAACTGTGATAGTTGGAAAGATCAAGGGAGTCCTTTGCCCAGCAGTGGGACACGATGGGCTAATTGTAATAAATAATATTAAAAAATTAATAGGATCATCGTGTATCGAAATAATTTTATCATTTGACAGTCAGCGCACTTTTTAACAGGCGCGACTTATACCAAATCTAAGATTTTGTTAGTCTCACTCACCTTTATCATTGCTGAAAGTAATGGCCCTCGGATTCATAGTATTAGTTCTATCAGTAAGTCCTCGTTTCGGCAGTTCTGTCTTGACCGGCTCCGATTTGATCTGTTTCTTCAGAGCATCCATCTTACCCGCCAAAACGAAGGTCGAGTTCAAATCCTTTGCGTCCAAAACCCCATAGTTCTCAACATCGGAGATAACCTCAAACTCTCGCTTGATCTTCTTAGCGGAGTTCAGATTTCTAGTCGTGTCAAGGCTTTCGAAAGAGTCATTGATTATAATAGTCTCATTATTAGCTAGTTTGATCGGCGTGCCTTTGCGTTTCACGGTCAATCTTTCCGGTTCCTTGTTCTCAATATCCGTTAGATCTTCGCTGTCAGTCACTATATCAACGGTCGCGTTACCATCGTCCTTCTTAATGAAGCTGTACTCTTTCGTCGTCGACGGCTCACTGATGTCTAAGCTGGAGATGAATTTGAATTGCGCGTCCGTTTCCACGTCCTTATCGGACCACGTGATGCTTTTAGCTGATTTAGCTTTCTTCATAACCTCTAGGTACTCGGTGGTGAGCGCAGGCGGCGCTTTATCGTACCCTTTGAGAGTTAGGAATAGTTTCTTGAGCATCGACGGCATCTCGCTCATGTATTCCGTGAACATGTTAATCTCCTCGTTCTCGATAATCAGTAGTTTGTGCCTTAATTCGTCTCTAGCTCTGCTGTGTCGCAGTTCGCTGCGCAGTTGCACGTTTTGAACGAGGTCGGTGAGGTCGGGGGAGTGGGCGAGTGCTTGGTCGCAGAGGCTGTGGAGTTTCTTCCTGCTGTCGTCCCACTTGGTCCAGGCGGACATTACCTTAGAGTCGAGATGCGCGGATTGTTTCATGTAGTTTTCGGCCGCGCGCTCCTGGCGAGGTATGTCTTCGTTGCACATCTAAGGGACATAATACATAAGTTCAGCTTGTTCTATTCAAGACTTTGAGTCATTGAATTCTTTAAAATGTATCTTTACTTGATAGATTTCACTTAAATATCAGTCTATACTGACAAGTTTAGACACAAAAGCTAACTAAATCTATGCTTTCTACGATTTTAGAACCTACATCTCATTCAATCTCTTCAGATTTTTCATACAATTTCACTTTCATATTAAGGTGTTTTCTATGTATAATAATATGTATGTAAATCAGTCACAAACAGTTACCATAACACAAACATTAAAATTGCTTAGCTTGGGACTAGATGACTAGATAACGCTGTGTGGAATGACCAAGGGTAAGTGCGCTGAGGGGAAGTAGCGGGGGCATGTGTTCACTCGCTGACAAACCAATAGCACTCGCTAAATCAATGGTATGAAGTGCGCCGCAACACCTCTCCACCAATCACCGACCACTGCGCAGTTTGACAGCCAGCGCTCTTTTTACGTGGCGCGACCTATATTATAATGTATCACATCATCGAAGTGTATGTTACCTGTTCCATCCCCTCAGTGGAGGAGCGGTGAGCTAGATCAGCGACGTGTGTGAAGGCGCGCGTGCGCAGCCGCTGTCGCAGCGACAACACGCGCTGCCGGGACATCAGGCCCAGCAGCGCGCGCTCCAGGGACGAGTGCTCCTCTGAAGAGGCGATGAGGCGACGACGCCACTCTTGCTTTACTGAGGGAAGTGAGGGATGATCAAGTTTTAATATCTGATTCATGAATTGCATGCAGAGTTATTTAGAGTTATTTAGTGAAGCCGTGTTGGTAAGTGGATTAGTACCTCGACTTTCGATCCGGAGGTCGTGGGTTCGAATCCGGGCCGAAGGAAAACATCGTGAGGAAACCCGCGGCTAGTCAGACCCACACGTATTGACCATTGTCTTTCCTGTGGATATGGCCGACTTAGCTGAGAGGATGGTTTAGGTGCTGGGCAAGCCTATTCCATCTCAACAGTGTCCCAGGCACTACAGTGTCCCGTTAAGTGTAGGCAAAGATTGCCTCCTGACGCTGTATAAACCATCTACTAAAGATGTAAAGGCCTGAGTTAGTTTAGTTATTTACGAGTACTAATAAATCTGCCAAGTGCGATGTAATATGGGAAGTATTTAATGTGTTAACTTTCTGGAGGACGAACGCAGTGATAGAGCTTCATGTTGTGGATAGGTGTTTATTGTATGACGGCGTAATGAGTTGTGTCTCTGATACATGATCGTTACTATATCGTAAGCTATGGCTAAATGCTGAGTGTCCACTCACACTACAGCGAGTACGACTCGCGGACGAAGGGTTCCGTACCGTTTTGTGAATATTTCAAGCGTCTAGCTGTTGTTATTAATATCACAAATAAAATATAAAAATGTACTAACATCTAAACGGACTTCGCGACATGAGGCATGCTTTTAATGTTTTTTTATCAATTGATCTGATTAAAACCTATCTCTGTGTCTATTACAATTTTCACAGACAATTTTAACCCTGGCAATAGTTTCTTTTAAATGATAACCTACCTTTCTCCTTAGCCATATCGGGTTCCCTTACAACCTTGACACTGGACAGTGACAGTTTAGCTTCGAGCTCCTTCACCTTCTTCTTCAGCTCTTCATTAATCTTGACGTATTGCGACAGCCTCATATCACCATCCACGATATTCTTCTTGATGCTCAGCTGTATCTTGTTAGCCCGCGCTGCGTATTTGAGGGTGTTGTATGTGTCTTCGAAGCTGACGCTTGAGGGGGATACGTTGGCGATCATTACTGTTTTGCAGTTGCCGCCGAGGCTGTCTTTTAAAAGGCGAGTCAATTTTGAGTCTCTGGAAGAGATGGTTGCATATATGAAGTTCGAATTTTCTAAAGCCTGCAATATTATGTTGGCCGAGCGTAGGCGAGTGAACGCTAAAAACAACGTATGGACATATTGGACATATTTTATTCCATTGATTTGGAGCTAGTCTCTACAATTGGTCACTGTTATGTACTAAATGGTACTTCTAGCTGCGCCCCGCGGTGAATAGTTCTCGTTCTCGTGGGAATACTGGGATCAAAAGTTAGGTATTCTTTAATCCAGGGTATAAGCAATTCTGATACCAAATTTAATTTAAATCCGTACAGCCGTTTGAGCGTGAAAGAGCAACAAACACACTTACATCCTTACACACGCACAAACTTTCACCTTTATAATATTAGTGTGATTAAATAAAATACACACTAGTGGCAATTCCGAGTGTCGCAAAAGCTAAACTTAACTAACTAAAATTAATGCCATCCTTATTATTCCCATCGCTATGAAAGGGATGGCAACATTTTTGGTTAGTTAAGTTGAGCTATTGCGATACTCCGAATTGCCACTATTAGTTTACTCCTATACCTGTATGGGATATAGTTGCTGCCGTCAGCCAGCCTATTGATACAATTGCCGAGAGACAATAAACTCTTGTTGATGTTAGCGCCCTCCTTGAAGCGGTCGCCCACGCAGCCGGTCGCGGAGGCGCGCTCGCTGCCCGCCAGGTCTATCATCGAGAGCTTCACTATGCGGAGTTGGCTGCTAGTTTTGTATCGCATTTTTACGTAAACCTGCGAGGAATATTTGTATATTCTATCACTTCATACAGCACCATACATAAGTGTAATTTATTAATATTAAATTTATTTAAGTTCATGTAAGTTTATTTTAATATCATCGTCTTTGCATGTAGTTTATTATTGCGTGCTTTAGTGTTAAATGTTTTATTTATTTTTAGTTTGTTTTCTTGTAATTTTCTTGTTAATAAGCACCTGACCAATCTTCCATATCTTAAGATTTCTTTCCATCCAAAGGTTGCCTGGAAGAGATGGCTTCTTAGCGATAAGGCCGCCCATTGTACATTGTTAGGTACTTAGTTTTTTCTTAAGTCGTTAATTGTATCTTATTTGAGTGTACAATAAAGAATTTTCATTCATTCATTTTATTCATCTAGTCTAGAACTGGGCAAAGCTTGTACCATACTAGATATATCTATACTTTTTCTATAAAAAGGAGTGGTGGGAGATCGCTAAAGACTTGTAATAGTCATGTACAGACCGTGGGCTGCTTTTGAATCATTACTAGTGACAAATGGTAGTCACGGGTAGTGTCTCCATCATAAAAACATCAAAATTGATAAAAGGTCCTAAGTCTCCATAGGCCTAGGACTCCATAATTCCGTGATGTAAAACCCTGACATACAAAATAAAAATAATGATAATAAAGATAGACAAGGAAGGGAAATCTTGAGAATTAATTACATAAGGAAATTGCATCATTACACCTACAAGAGCTGAGCTCTTAAGATTTATAAATACAATAGTTATTAATGGAGCTTTTACTATCTATACTAATATTATAATGAGGTAATGTTGGTTTGTTTGTTTGTTTGGGGTAATCTCCGAAACTACTCATCTGATTTCAAAAAATCTTTCACCGATGTGTAGCAAGGACTTTCCGAATGAACATAGGCTATATTTTATCAAGGTAGATACCACGTGAGCGAAGCCACGGGCAAGTAAGCTAGTTATGTTTATATACCTGAAACACAGCATGGCTTCTTGAGCTCTCAGCGTTAGCATCAGTCGGGTGCTGCGTCCGGTTTTTGTTGCCGTTCTCCAGCATCTGTAGCAGCTCCCGGGCTGTTTTGATGTTGAAGAGTGTCAGACCCGCCACCATCACTCCGTATTTGTTGTCCTCGCGCAGTTGGAGTGGAGTGTTGGAGGGTTTTAATAAGTCGTACACACTTTCATTGTATACCTGTAATGTTAGGTGCTTATACTAACTCATAAAAACCTAAGTTGTAAGTAAACAACAGAAATAAATGGTGCAAAACTGTAACAGAATGGTACCCAAGAGAAGGCCAATGAAAAAGAGGTAGACCACATAAAAGATGGGCCAATGTGATTCAGTACTTAGTTTTCATAAAGAACTGTCAAAAAATCAATACTTGAGCGAAGATTTGAGTCTGAGTGCAGACTCTGATTATGAGCCTAAGAATGATATGAAATCTAATTATAATGTACAATGTAAAAGAGGGACTTAATGAGACTAATTTGCAACAATAACAA
Organism: Xanthorhoe designata; assembly: GCA_963582015.1. NCBI lineage: Eukaryota > Metazoa > Arthropoda > Insecta > Lepidoptera > Geometridae > Xanthorhoe > Xanthorhoe designata. The sequence continues at coordinate 12,007,298 of OY757034.1, read as the reverse complement.
AATATTATCACAAAATTAAAAATGCTTTTAATTTCAATGCTTCAGATTTTAAAAACTGAAGATTTACTAAGACATTCAATAGTCTTATTAGAATTTTTCAGTTATGTTCAATATAAATTATATAAAAACATGATCAGAACTATATCCCAAGAGCAGTAGACATTTCTTTCAGATATTTAGGCAATTTTTAGATCCTGTTTGAAGATGTCTAAGAAGGTAGTCAAGGTGCGTCCAAATACATATTTGGTACATGCCAACATTTTGCAGAAGTTAACTTTGCTTTATGTGAAAGGTTGCAAGCCCATTGACTTTATTAGAGAGCAAACTGGTTACATCGCAATGTTTTCCTTCACCGTTAAGTTATAATTTTTCAACACGAAAAGTTCATTGATGCACAGCCAGATTCGAACCTATTAAAATATTAATTACCTATATCATTAAAACATACCTCTATGTAAGAGACTCCAATATCAAACTCCCTCTCCTTCTCAAATGAGTTTATGGTGTAAAACAAATGCTCCATGGTCAAGTATGTAATGCCCGGATGTTCACTGTTCCCAATCATTGTAAAGGTCTTGCCTGCGCCGGTGGCACCATACACAAAAACAGAGCAGTTGTAGCCCTCCATAAGACTAGCAAGCATGTCTTTAGTGGTGGTCTCAAACACATCCTTATTGGTAGCATTCTGCCCACAAACATTGTCGAACACAAATTTCAGCTCTTTATTAGCTCGTTTCAAAAAGTTTTTATTTGGCTGCTGTACTCCTTGGTAGAAAAACGGCCTGATTTCTTCTTTTGGGTCAAATACGAGCATTTTGTCGTCAACAACATCGACGACAATTCGTGTGTTATCTCCGAGTTCTCTGTCGTTCAAGGGCCGCACCCTCACAGCCACTTTTATATTAGAAGCCATGTTCTGTGTAGATCCACATTTGGAAGGCGCCAGGGCTCCCGTTTTAGGCCTGGCAGCAGCAGGCCCTCTATCTATGCGTACCATTTTCTAAATCACAGCACTCTTGTCATTGAAACAAACTAAACACCACGCCGTACAGACACTTACTAGTCTGGTCAATTATTAACGGTCTTTCTTCGTCACATTTGCCAAAGGACACAAATAATTAAATTAAATAGAGCAATGTCTTGATCGTAAACAGAAACCAAGTTTGAATTTATTTTTAACCGTCAAGTTTTGAATTGACATGACAGACGCGTTCGGCGAATTGGGCACTGGGGCAAGCGCAGCGCAGTTCACGATGCGTCAGCTTCACTCAACCCGTTCCGTTCTACGCAAAATCTTTGACGGTTGTCAACTCTTTCCAACAGATGGCGCTCTCAATATTAATTGCATGATTTACATGATTTACATGTTGAAACTAACGTACCGTAAAACGGGGTGGATAGACATGGTTTTGAAGTTTGTTATAATTTCTTTATTGATTTTTGTATGATTGGCTATCGTATTAGTATTTTTTTATTATGTCTCGGAGTTCAATTAATACTATTCTATCATGAAATATATAGATTTGTTTTGATTTCATCGTAAAATGCAAAAAATATGTTACATTTCTATTTACCCGCGATTGGGGTCAATAGAAACGACATATGGGGCGAATAGAAAAAATTGCCAGGGCTGTCACTTTCCAAAAATAGGTACCTAGGTACCTAAGTTGTGCAAGAAATACGGATAATGATAGAGGGTAGGTAGTGTTAAGTAAAAAAAAAGCAAAAAATCAAAGTTAAGTAGGTACTGTTTATTAATAGAAAATCAGTCTCATCATTAGAACCATTAAATATTTACTTAGATACGAACATAGTTCTAAATTGTAATCTACTTAATATTACGTAAGAACTCTTATGTAGGTCTACCTAATAATATTTTGGTGGCAGCCCTAGCACATAATTTTCTATACACCCCCTTCCCATTTCTATTGAAACCTATCCCGTTTCTATTAGCCCCGTACTTCATATCTATTGACCCCATACTATGTATCTATTCGCCTCTTTGGCATTTCTATTAACCCCAAAAATTTAATAAAATTGACTTGGTTTACAATTTTAGCCATAAATTTAATTATACAACATAATTTTACTAACATTTACATTAAAATGAACCGTGAAGAACTGCCAAATACACAATAAACTTTGAATTTTACAAGAACTGCTTTTACTAAAGATATTGATAAAGTTTTGAGGACCACAAAATTAACGTCTCACGACGACTCACTTTCAACGTATTTTTTTTTTAAACTTCTAACCTGACAGCAAATCAGTCTTGCCATTTCAATAAAAAAAATACTGCAGTTTCCAAATATGTAGAATTTGGCGTTTTTATTTGATAATGTTTGTTAATAATTGCCAGAATAAAACTTTTTTGGTTTTATTTCCATTCACCTCTTGAATTCTATTCACCCCGTTTTACCCGGTAGTGTTTTTATTCTCTTTGGTTGAAACTATTGCGAGTTGGTTGAAATTATTAATCGTCTTTGGTTGAAATTTATTAATTGGTAAGTAATGGTCGAACGAAAGGGACCTTTTCAATAGAGAAGTTTCATAAACTTCAAAACCCATTTTTTATATTAGCAGTGAAAGAATATATTTTTCAAGATATTCAAAAAATTATTTCACCATGTTTCATGAAATGCTCAGTATCTACCTACGATTTATTGACTATAAAAATAAAACAAAAAAAACGGAAACTTCAATGCACAGCACAGAGAAAGTAAACACTACGTTAGTCAATGCACGGTTTGGCGTGCGAGAGTTAGCGAGAGCGCTACTAGAGAAAGAAAAAAACAAATACCCGGAACAAATATCAACGTGACATTCAAATGTTTGTCCCTTGGTGGGGATCGAACCCGCAACCTTCGCGTCTCAGGCGGACAGCCTTCCCCCTTGCGACACAGAGAGCGTCGATAGGTACGAAGCGATTAAGGTCATATTGGGGGCAATTCGGAGTGTCGCAAAAGCTAAACTTTTTTTTTTTTTTTTTTTATCTAACCTATGCTGTCCTACTGCTGGGCAAAGCTAAACTAAACTAACTAAAATTATTGCCATCCTTTTTATTTCCATCGCTATGAAAGGGACGGCAACATTTTTAGTTAGCTTAGTTTAGCTTTTGCGACACTCAGAATTGCCACTATTTTTCAGAATAAAAAATAACTAAGTATGTGTCTTGTACGTCTTGTAGGTACCTATACCTACCTACATAAAGACACAAACTCAGCTTCACCGGCGGCATCGACATTACAGCACATCAGGGACTGGATTAACACTAATACCTTTACTTATACCTAAATCCCAAAATAGTGGATTCCTTATAACTTATTAAATTACGCTTTAGCCTCTAACACGGCGGCAAATTAAATTTCTACCGAGTCCTGGCCGGTGACAGCTGACGAAGGTCCAAGTTTTTCAACCCCCATTGGTCCATCGATCACCGAATGTTTTGCACGAAACTTATGAATTTATGTATTTTCGTCTGTTTCAATTGAAAGGGTAGAATGTTCGAACGTATCTTTGTATTGTGGATTAGATATACCTACTTCTATGTTAGGTACCTAAGCAGGTAGGTACCTAGGTACCTAATGTAAGTTGATATAATATGCAGGTAGGTGTATTATAGTATGTAGTTTACCTAGGTTTAACTACCTGCATATTTCGATCCACTTTTGATCCGCAAATCAAAAGTGGATCGAAATATGCAGGTCACTTTGTCACACTTTCAAATTCTTATAAACCTAGGGTTCATAGCTCAAGGTACCTACCTATGTAGGTAATAAATAAGTTAGGTATTACCTACATAGGTAGGTACCTAATCATCGCAGTCACACATAGCACACAGCTAAATTGTGATCGTTCCTTAGTTACTGGTAGAGCCCAGTTCAGTGAAGTACCTACCTAGACCCACTTATCTTATGTCAATGCGTAGGTATCTACCTAAGGTAGGTAGGTATACCAAACAGTCACCTCCCTATCCTACTTCATACCACAGCACGGACAATAGTGGCAATTCTGAGTGTCGCAAAAGCTAAACTTATCTAACTAAAAATATTGCCGTCCCTTTTATAGCGATGGAAATAAAAAGGATGGCATTATTTTTAGTTAGTTTAATTTAGCTTTTGCGACACTCAGAATTGCCACTAGTATAATAAGTGCCAGAGTAATCTTATATTGCGCTAAAAGCAAAGTATTCGTGGAATCCCGAGCTGTCACCCTGATTGTGGTTACCTGACACAAACCGTAATACAAGGGTACGGTCACGTACAATAAACTGAGTAAGTAAATTCTAAATACCTACCTACTTACCTACACACTCGCTAAGTTTATTCAGTGATCATTTTTGGGATAGATAGGTACCTACATTTATTTAAGTAGGTAAGTAAGTATATTGAAAAGTCCTTGCACAAGTTGGTTTAATGTGTAGTAGGTATAGGTACCTACTTAGTACGTAGGTAGGTACTTAGACGATCATACCTACGATGGTATATGCCATAATAGTATCGATATCCATAAAGATCATAATTACGATGGCATGTGCTTGATCGCTTACGTTTCGAGTTTCTTAAGCGATTAGTGGGTATTAGAGTAAAATGATAAAGCCTAACAGTTCCAAAACAACGTGTTTATGTAGGTATATACATTGGAAGTTTAAAAACTGATTACTGAACCCTCAGGGCGCAAGTCTCTCGCTCACTTGTTCTTAGAAAATCCAATTCACGCACATTTTCCAAAGTGATTAATGATCAGTCAAGTGCGTTTACGTCACTGTTAAATTATGTTAGTAGTCCAATCTAAAGCTGCTCCAATCCAATATGTAACGGAGTTCTCGAAATACCCAACTCCTCAATTCAATTTAGGGTTTAAAACACTGAAACTTGTTTCAAAACATAAGCAACTGGCGATTTTCTTTACCAAAAACATCTTACACAACACTTACCATAAAATAAGGAATGATACACAGACTCATAGAGATGTTAACGCTAATGATACCTGCAGGTGTATTATCTAACCTGTCGCGAAACATCCTAAATCACCATCACGAAAAAATCACAGTACCTAATCCACGAAAACAACTGTCAGATATTATTATAACGCTACTGACTTTTAACGACTTACAAAAAGAAATCTTTATAGGCAAGTAAAGGTACTCGTAATACAAACAAGATAGACCCACAAATCAAATTTGATTAGATTTTAGATACTATCACTGTATTTTTTAGTAACGTAAGTAGGTAATGAAAAAAAAACTTCTTTCACATGTTATAAGTATTTTTTTATTTTTTATTGTGTTTCTCTTTCATATTCCCTTCGCTTGTAAATCGCGCCGAACTTGACAAACGTAGTTGTGGCGTGAATTTCTAGATTCACACACGCGTTGAGGTATCGATTGGACCCAAGTCTAATAAATTAAAGATTAAAATCGTCAGAAATCCGTGGCCGTAATTGGCGCCTGTAATGTTACTTAGTACTTTCTCTGTGGTTCGTTTAGTTAGGTGTAGGTTCCTACAATTTATAATGTACTTAGGTAGTAGATACACGTTTCCTAAAGCTCTGACGTCAGTTGCCATCTCTTGGGATTCACTTATTACGAGTACCTACTTAGGTATGCAAGAAAAAAATATTACTTATTTAACTACACACACTATTTAAAGCCACGCATATTTGATAGTGGGCTATGCAGATCAGCGTCCGACGACAATTTCGTAAAGCGCTCTGCAAACTGCTCGTTTTTTGAAGTACTTATATGTATTATATTTTTCTTGATGATCTTATTTATGCCCTCGTTGATCTCCGCTAAAGAAGATAGATAGGAATAGTCGAGTGACAATGGCTAGGATAACCACTAAGTAACCTTGAGTAGGTTGGACTTTGTAAATGGCCTTAGTGGTTTTTCGAAAGCGCCGCTGTAAAAGTTGTAAAGTGGATCTCTTTCAGGATCCCTCGTCAGAGCAGAATCGTAATTTAGTTTAAATGGGTGTTTTGACCTTTATTGTTTTTTATGTCAATGTAATTATTTTTGCGCCTCATCCTAGAGACATCAATAAGTAACATGGCATCCGAGAAATAGACTTTACTACCTAATTAAGTAAATTCGTATGAGCAAGTGGCCAACTCTGGTGACGGAAATTGTTGGTGCCGGCTTTTAAAGTCGTTAAGCCATGACGGCGGCCTAAAAGCTCCGTCACCAGAGTTGGTCACTTGCTTATAGACGAACTTACTTACTTACGTTCCCCATTCTCGCCGATCCCTCGCGAGTCTTATCCACTGATTCCTGACCAAGTTTACATGTCATTCGCCCACGACCGTGTCTCTCGAAAGGTTCTGTGGTTGAAAGAAAAGCGAGTACCAGGGAAGTATGTATAACTTGTATAAGGCTTGTGAATGCGATGCACCTAGCTATGCAGGAGCACGCACGAACGTCCGGTCCGAGTCCAGTTCAATGTTGCAGTAGATTTGCACCATGGATCAGCTTTAATGTTTGATTGTTGAACGTCCCGGGGCCACCATTTAGTAATCGCCTTTATCCATCTTCCATCGTCACTTCTAGTCTACTTCTTAGGTAAAGTAGGTAAAACATAAATTTGGCACTTAAAAAAATTCAACCCCAGTGAAAACAAATCACATAGGTACCTATTCCTGAAAACGACATAACTACAGTACTTATGTCTTACTCTCGACTGAACTTTCTACCTTCATTAGTTCCGAAACAATAACTTTCTCCACAGAGCATTGCAAAAAATAGATTTGCCTAAAAGCTCAATTAGTTAGGAGCAGACACATCTGGCTCATCTTACTACCAGATCAAACTCGTTAATAGCACGCAGATTTGTCTAACATCACAATCAGAATTTCCACAACAAATCTTGAGTTTTGGCAATTACCATGTAAATTTACGAAGTTCACGAAATAATTTAACGCGCTGGTCGCCGGATTCAGAACAATTTATATGTTAATTCTCGAGGTATGGACTGCTGAAGGTGGCTCCAACATGTCGATTGTGCCACTAACATGCTGTTCTCGCCACCCCAGGCAATGAACGAACAATTGAAAAGTTGTGGCTTGCTTCGGCTGTTTGCATATGAACTTATGAACCTCGCATACCTACAGAGGGTAAGAAGTAGGTACCTACATTCATAATCTTATTCAAAGTTGAACCCTTCTGCTGGTTGAACTTTCAGAGCGTTGCGCAGAGGGTTTAAAGTCTCTCCTCTCTACGTCGATTTTATATCGTCACTCGGAAAGTATCTGAAAGTCCTCTGAACCAATTTGCACTTTCCGCTTGATTCACGCTTCCAAAGTTCTTATAGAGTTGTAAAAAACTATAGAAAAAACCGATGGTTCAAATTACGATCCAAAAACCTTGGCATTATTAAAGAGATCGTAAAAAGTGTTAATATTGAGGAATTGAATTGATACCGCGGGAAGAGAGCGTAGAGGTACTTAAGTCGTGTAACAAAGGCCGTTTGGCAAGAAAACTGTATTAAACTTTAAAGAGAAAACATAAATTTTTCGTGCCAAATCGGGGTGAGGTGTAGTATAGAAATATGTGGTAATGTTGGAATCAACTTGCAAATATTGACCTAAAATAATATTTTTTGACAATAACTCCACAAAATTTTAAACTAGGTATTACTTAGTCACTCACTAGTGGCAATTCTGAGTGTCGCAAAAGCTAAACTAAGCTAACTAAAATTGTTGCCGTCCCTTTCATAGCGATGGGAATAAAAAGGATGGCAATAATTTTAATTAGTTTAGTTTAGCTTTTGCGCCACTCCGAATTGCCCCCACTATTACATTATTTTATATACTTATATATTTTGAGTTTATTTTCTTTCAATAAAAAATCGAAAACTAGCTCTAGGAATATTCGGTAGGTAGGTAGGTATATATCTCCGAATTTTGTATCATAGCTGAAACATGAACCTTGAGGCCGATACAATCAGTACAGCATTATCTAAGCCAACTTCTGCTCTAGAGATGTGCCAAATCGATTTATACCGACCCGCTAATCGATTCTGATTCTAGTTTCCGATTGTAGTTTCCTGATTCGTCGGTTTATTAAGTCGTGACTTTAGATGAGTAGGAAAGTCAACTTTATGTGAAACATAAATACTTATATCAATTGTAGATTTCGATATGCCTGTAGTGTACAATTACATACGTAGTAGGTACCTAGTCTAGTACCTAGTAGTAGTAGGTAATAGATTATGGGCATGCGAACATTAGTCGCAGATTCAACTGATCCAAGCTACTGCCACACGCCGCGCTGAATGGCAAAATGATTATAATTATTGTTTTAATCTTCCGTACGTTAGAACAAATGGTATCGTAAACAACTCGATAAGTCATTGTATTTCTTTTTTTTCACAAGATGCTATTAAAAATGTAATAAAAAATAATTATTCAAAATTGCTATCTAATTCAAAAAATATTTGCAAAGGGCAAGATCCCTCTCGACCTTTATTTCGTAAACATATTTTGAATTTTAAATGTCTTTTTGGGATTCTTTATTATTGTTTCATTAAATTTTTTCCCCTTTTTCTGGATTCCGAGGAGGATTCACTTGTGTTCGTAAATAACGAAGGGTTACGAAGGGGAAATGAAAATTGGATTAATTTTAATTTTATTTGCTTACCGACGGGTCGATACTTATTTAAATCTGGCGTAAAAGAATAAGACAATTGGAGAAGAAAGCACTTTAAATATATACTACCTACTAGAAAATAACTGAAAGAAAAATCTTACAAAAAGTTAACAGCTCCGGCAGGATTCGTACCTGCGTAGATACAAGCGATCCCTCTTATTCGTACACGTTCCGTAGCCTAGTGGTCAGGCAGCTCGGCTTAAGAGCAGGTTCGTATCCTGCCGGACTTTTAGTAAGATTTTTCATTTATAATAAAATACCAGGCAAGAGAGAGATTGGTGTGAGGTCTCAAAGGACAGAGATGGTTGGAGAGAATTGGGGGAGACCTTTGCCCAGCAGTGGGACAATGTAGGTTGAAAAAAAAAATACCAAAGTGTGGTTAATGAAATAAATGAAAAATCTTACACTGTAAAACACTGTAAACACTGTAAAATATATAAACTATAGAAAAATACTTGCTTGTGAAAGATGCTAAATCGACAACTGTGTCCTAAATTATTAAAAGAAAGTTATTTCTCTGGAGAGAAAATTTAAATTTCTTTACAGCTCTTTAAAGATCTATAGTGAAAAATATTCTTGAAAGAACGCTTAGTTTGTCCCCTTTAGTAATGTGTAAAAGCTGTAACTGCTCCGAAGTATCTGCAACAAGAAAATAAACCAATATTTTAGAGTTGACGTAATATATTACAGATCTCTATAGCAAATCAAAAATTTGGCACACCCTGTGTGCTTTTACCAAAATCCATTTTTACAGCTATTTAATAGGCTTTATTACACACTTAAGTAATATTTAAGTGAAAATGAAAATTTTACCGAAATTTTGGACACCGGCACCGGCGGGATTTGTTGAAAGGGTTAGAAGGCTCAAGTTACTGAATGGCTAGTGACAGACCATTTCAAGTATAATTTTGACAGGTCGAAGTCATGCAAGCATCAGAACTGAGCCTTAACATTTACTTACAGCAATAAAAGTAGAAAGCGTCATTTCGTTGAAAGGCCCAGCTCTAAATGACAGCCGCTTCCTAGTCGTCCAAGTCAGCAGCGCCACTTGTCTCTGCAGTTTGAAGTCGGCCTCCACCCAATTGCTCTTGAAGGTACTGTAGCTCACACGCTCGCTCTACAAACAACTTTTAATCAGTATTTTTATATTTAAAGGCGGCCTATGATTTTAGAGTAATCGAGAGAAAAGTGGAGCATGATTAATGATTTTGATTGTTAGTTTACATCTAAAACGCAATTATTATAGTCGCATACTTCTTCGTTTCTACTAATTAATGTAACGATTTTTCTTTTTTTATTTTTCGCCGTAAACGCCGCGTCGTAAAAACAATATTTAAGCGCTAAGCGTATCGTAGCAAGAGCGCTACGGGTATCGTAGTAAGAGCGCTACGGGTATCGTAGCAAGAGCGCTACATACGTAGCTAATACTAAAACTCGTATTCAAAGACCATACTCAGCGTGAATCGTGTCTCAAGCGGTGATTCATAGCCCAGTTTCCATAGAGAACTATCAAAAATCAATGCTTGATCTTAGACTCAAGCCTGAGTGGTGTCTCTTAATACGAGCTTAAATCTGAGGCTGACTGCGTAGCACTGAATAGTTTTTGTTGCGTGTAGAAACTAAAAACTACCGTTTGGTATTGGTATTAAAAACTGACCTAGTCGACATTTACCTACTATGGAGTTGAAAAAAAGATTTCATATTTTTTATAGTAACGTGGGAATGGCGTTTTTATTTTCTATAGTTCAAACCTCAACAGTAACTTCGTTGGCGTGCCAATAGAACAGGAGAAGTTGGATCATGCAGGCGACAATAAAAAAACAACCAGACACTATCGCAGGCAAGTCATTTTTAATCTGAAACAAAAACATTCTTAAAGGAAACAGAACAAAGAAGAAACAGTTTAAAAAATCTGAGCCTTACTTCAGCTAATTGTTTAATACAAACTCCAAGATTCACCGATATTATGATCAAATAGATAAACATTAATGGCGATATCAGGGCATTGAACTTCTGTTGATATTTCACCAAGGTTGTATGAAACTCGTGGCAGTTAGCAATATTCTTCTGGCTGATCTCAGCGTTCACATCAATCACGCGCGAGCAATACAACCCACTCATACGAAGTTGTCCGACAAAGAAGATCATTATTGCCACTGCAGTCAAGTCCCAAATAACGATGTACATGGTCATCATATACCCGCATAGCGTCTGGATTGCCATTGAATAGTAGTAACCCGGAGGTTCGCTACTGAATGGAGTATAACCATCAAAAATGTTCACGTACACCGTCTCATTCTCCGTCATCTGATTCTTTTGATAAGGTTCCGTGAAAATGCTTATATTTGAGAAGAACGCGATTGTAATAAAAAAGTAGGTAACTCCTCTGCTCCATCGTAAATACGTCTTCACTATAATGCCTTGTTCCTCATCTTTAACTTCCGACTGTTTCCGCTCGACAAAGCTGATAAAATTAAACAACTCCTCCCATGACTTGTAGTCTTTTTGGAAATAAAGCATCTTTGCAATGCCTACGTGGAACGGCACGTATTTCAGAATCAGTTTTAAAGAGTCAGGCTTGAAGTAGACAGCACATTTTACGTATTGCGAGATGAAGAAAGCTATTACGATGTAGATGAAAAGGAGTTTTATACGTTGCATGTGAGAGTTGGGGCTAGGGTGCCAGATACCCAAGAATTTGAGGAGAGGGATGAGTATTGCAAGACTGGGATGATCTGGATCTTCAACTAGTTTCATCAATTTATTGAATTTCGAAAACATGATGACAGTCCACAATGTTTGAGTTACTAGAAAGGTCTGAGATTGGACTTCGGTTCTAACATAAAATAATTCCTACTTTCATAATTGGCGTGAGAAATTTCATAACGAAATGCAATTGCTACTATATTTTGTCCTCATAATAACAGGGTAGGACGTTGCCGATTGAATTTTATATTATTCTGACAACGATGGGTGTAATTTGTACGATTTAATTGTGGAATATGACAATTTTAAATGCTATTTTCAAAATGAAATATTTAAACGATGCTAACATGCCGTTTATATTAATACTGGGTTTTTGTTGAGATTCGTACGATTTTTATTATTTTTCGGTTCCGTATGCTACCTACATAATATGGCTTCCGCCTGGCAGTGGCTTGGATCAGTTGAACTAAAATATAAACTCCATTATTTAGTGACTAATAATGAATGAGTAATTAATTATTATTGTTTTTAAGGATATTTTTTTAATTATTATTTTATGTTTTTTCTTCATAATTGTGATGAACAACAGACACTGAGGTAATTACGACTACTTCATAAATATGAAGTTTCTGTAAATAAATGTAGAGTACTTACAAAAAAAAAACAATCTAGCGGGATAAAAATATAGCGTAAACATTCGTACCAACGTATAAAAACTGACGTAAACTATCCGTTTTCTTCGTATCTAAATTTCTGAACTAATCGCAGTTAGACCCTACCAAATTCTCAGCAGAAGAAAATAGATGCAGTAGCAAGCACCTATAGAATGAAATTGTGCGTACTTCCCAAGTCTCAGTTGACTGCTAAGCCGTCGTCATGTCCAGATAACATCAGGCGGAAATTACAAGGAAATTGTATTTGTTTCTTAAAGCGACAGCTTCACAATAAGCCACGTTTATAAACTCAAATTTTAGAACATCTTTGTGGGATAAATAATTGAGATATGCACATGGGTTCGAATCCCGTCTTTCCTCAGTAATATGCTCAAAACTATGAAATAAAAAAATTTCAAAGAAAATTTGATTTACATGGGTAGATTTTTTATAACCATGAGTAAAATGCATGTCCTATAGACAATTCGTTTTTATAAAATTATAAAAATTTAGTTTGCTAAGGGGAAGTCTCAAACCTGTGAACTTAACAATGACTTTTTGATATTCAGTTGCCCACAAAAAGAACTCACCTCGTGTAGTAGATGGACACATTTATGTCATATCGCTAGCTAAGCTATGAGCTTCTTGACCCTCCTTTCTTCTTCTTGACTCTAGGTCGTCTTCTTCTTTCGTGTGTTTAATGATAAGCTTTTCTGCCAACTCCGGTTTTCTAACTTGGTAGTGATGTTTACAATGACTTTTAGAAATATAAAAACATTCTTATTTACTTACCTACGTGTAAAAATTAAAAATTTTGGATTCTGAAATTTATACGTGAGCATCGCATGAACTTCATAATGACTATAAAAGTTTTAAATCATAAAAGTTCTGGTTTAGGACAGGGTAAAAGTATAAAAGATTAGGTACCTATACAAAAAAATTTTAGCACTCAGCAATGGAGAGTTTTTTAATTCCTTATTATGCTAACCTGACTTAAACCAGGATAACCAGGACTATAAACCAGCCTTGATTTTATCCGTTTATTTTACTAGTACAGTCTGAATAAAAAAGTGTATGTTTCATTCATAAAACATTTTCAGAACATCGTCCAATCCTAGTGTGCCTAAAAACTCTGTCACCAGAGTTGGCCACTTGCTCATACGAACTTACTTACTTACTTAGTGTGCTTATGATTGTAGCATAAATATATTTGTTTTATATGCGTAAGCCGATAAGCCATTGAAGTCTTTGACTCAACGGATCAGCGCTGCCAATCAGCGCAGCAAAACTGCCGCTTCCGCCTGGCAGCGACTTGGATCAGTTGAGCTACCTATAGATCGTTTACGATTCTTATATGCCTCAACTGGTTCTAATTGTATTTTTTAAAGTTATGTAAATATGTAGTAGTGTAGTTTCTGTAAATAAATAATATTATTGTATTCATTAGAAATGGTACATTGCCCGCCCCATTTCATCTAAAGGATACTTGTTATAAACAGGAGATGACAGCCTAGGCTTGTTACCCGGAACAAGGATTGCCGATGTATACTCTCCTTTATTAGGCCTGCCGGAGCCTGTTTTGTTCAGCGGACGTGATATTTTCATACTGAAATTGAATTGCTAGAATTGTCGTGAGTAGAGACCCGAACGCTATGCCATTACTTTGTTTCCTATTTAGTTTTTGCTACGAGGGTAATGCTTAGATTAGGCGCTTTGAATACAAAAATGTACATAAATTGGTAAATTTTAAAGATTTTTAAAAGCTACCTATCTTAATAATAGCCTTTTCTAGATTTGTCCTAACCGAGGCATTACCAAACATGCAAACGGGTATAAGTATCGCGTTTGCATATATTTAGTAACGTGTTCGTAGGCGTTGTGTCCGAAGAGATGCCACAGATAAACATCATTAAAAACCACTTAGAAACACACAAAAAAGTATTGTAAACCATCAAATCAAATACATATTAGTATTAATTTATATAAATATAAATTAAGCCATGACGGAGGCCTTTAAGCGGCTGAAAACTCCGTCACCAGAGTTGGCCACTTGCTCATACGAACTTACTTTTAGTATAATTTGACACATAATATCTATAAAAAATATTCCTTAAACATCAAGCAATATGCAAAGAAATGACTCATTAATTGCTACGTTAAAATTATCTAAGTTCGGCATAGTGGGTGCCATAATCACTGTTACCTTGGCGCCCTTAATTGGGAAACTTACTCCGTACGGAATAGTTTACAAACTCATTGTCTTGTTTACTCACTGGCGCGGGACTTGCATTTTGTAATAGAATTTTAGGTTTGTGACTGAGTTACGCTTTTTAACAAAGGCAAGTTAAATAGTTTATTTGTACTTTGAATGTTTCTTTTATAATGTAGGTTATGTACTTATTATAAATTAGGTATTATTTAAGTAGTTATTTTAAGTAGGTTTATTCTTTTGTTAGGTATATTTATATTTCTTAACTCAGTATGTTTTCTCTTTTATCTCTTGTATGGAGGTACACATTTCAATCCACAGCTGTTTAATAACCTCTCTCTTGATAGAGAGAGGATATTAAACAACCCTGAAAGAGTTTTCTAACAGCAAACCTTGGGTGATCCCAAGGTTTGCTGTAAGAAAACTCTTTCAGGGTTAAGCTCGCCTATGTACATAGCCTTTAAGTATGTATGTCGTTTGTTTTATTTGTTTTGTGTACAATTAAGAATTTGAGAATAATAAAATAATAATAAAAAAAAAAAAAATTTATTTATTTTTATATTTAGAATTTGAGAATGTTTAAACATTGAGTAGGTTTAGAGTTTTAATTCATAAATTAAGTACATTAGTTATGCTTGCAAATTAAAACGTAGATCCATGTTAACGTAATGAAAATGAATGAGGCGAAAGAGGTGTCTCAGGGTCGTAGCAAATGGAGATCTGTGCTATGATCTCTGCCTATCCCTATGGGAAAGAAGCGTGATTTTATGAATGTATGTGTCTCCTTAAACATCCACACAGCGTCTCCTAGAGCCAAGCTAAGCAACATAATGTCTGTGTTTTGGTAACCTTATTTGGTAGGTAGGTGCATAGGTGTGAAAGCAATCAATCTTTGTAGAACTGTCAGTGCAATAGTGACCTCTGTAAAATCAGGCTGTTTGCTCACGAAGTCACAGTGCACCGCCATTCAGGTAAAAGCGAACGTGGGAGACAGCTAATGACATTCTAGGAAATTGATTGAAAGCAATGCCAACATCCAGCATGTCACATAGTTGAACCTCACTGGGTTTCAGCTTTTATATCACTGTGTATAGAGGACATGCATGACTTTCAAGTCCCTCTCATATACCCTTTAATAATTAGGTTTTCTTTTTTTATGGTGAAGTATTTTTAATTTGGATTATTAGCTGTTCAATGTTAATGCTTTTTTGGAACAGTATTTTTTGATTAATAAAAAGTTGAAAAAGAGCCAAGTTGGCCGTGTGGTAAGTACTTCGACTTTCGTTCAGAAGGTCGCCGATTCAAATCACGGCCGTGCATCACTGGATTTTTCGTTTCAGAAAAATGTATATGCATTTTAATACGAGCTCGAAACGGTGAAGGAAAACATCGTGAGGAAACCTGCGACTAGTCAGCCCCACACGTATTGACCATTGTCTTTCTATGGATATGGCCGGCTAGGAGGAATGGTAGCTACGAGGATGGTTTTGATTCTGGGCAAACCTATTCCATCTCAACAATGTCCTAGTTACTACTGTGTCCCGTTAAGTGTAGGAAAAATTTCCTCCTGACACTGCATAAATCATTTAGTAAAAAGATGTAAAGGCCGGAGTTTTGGTTAACTAGACATAAAATGCCGGACCTTAACCTTTCTTATGTAGCGAGGTTTCCACATTTATAAACCATCTATTAATCTTTAAAAAAAGACCGGCCAATGCGTGTCGGGCCACCCTCAATGTAAGGTTCCGTAGTTGCCCAATATGCGATATTTACTCGTATTTAGTTAGATGTACATTCAGTGATGTTACAAACAGTTAAAAATTGTTTCAGGGCAGTAGAGAGAAATCAAAAGAAATGACCATTATATCAAAGTCACATTACCTATTTTTACATCATACTTTTATTTAAGCTAGGTAACTGTGTGTAAAGTATCCTTCAAAGCATTACATTTGGGACAAGTATTTCGTTCAAAGAGAGTTCAGTCCAACGCTCAAGAGACACCGGCACCGTCCCACATTTAATGAAATTAAATCCCTGTTTAAAAAGCAATTTGACGCGAACGTGAATTAGGGCACTGATGGGCCGAGAAGCCGCCTGCACCCTTGTCTTAAGTGTTTTGCACAGATTCGACACCGAAATATACCTACTTAAGAAGGTAGAGTCACAAACAAAAAAGTTTGTAACTTTGAAACTCGATTAACTTTAAAAATAATAGACGTTTTCTTTTTGCGATCACATCTAAATCTTAGGACTCTGGATCTAGGCAGCGTTTAAGTTTAAACTTAACTACCAATAGCAAATACTGTATTCGAAAGTAGATTAATATAATCAGTTAGTACAGATAACACAACCACAACCAATCTGCAATTACCTAATAAAGCAAATATTTGTATTCAGATATTGATCAGCTAATAATACGCAACAATGCATAATTCAAATAGGTATACCTACATGCAAGATCGGAAAACTATTTCCCGCCTATCAGCGTTAGGGTCCTTCCACACGACGCAAGTAACATTGTCCCACCACAAGTACTCATTACGGAAACTCAATTACCTCTAGAACGTGTGAATTGTCCCTAGGCTCACGAGGGCTCATCGTGAACGCCTTAACCTAGATAAGAGGTGCTTCTGTAATCCACTGATCATATAAAATTCATCCTTGTTCCACTCAGCGCTAATGGCACATAATGTTATCTTACGTTGGTCCCTCTCGTGTAAATAGTGGGAAGATTTACTTTGTAATAAGACGTAGCACACTGCATCATTGTTCGCTAAGAAAATGCAATCATTAAAAGCTCAGAGACGTATGACAAAAGAGATTTTGAAAGAAGGCCAATATTTGAGAGAGTAGGTAACATTATTAAACTTTATGAAATCAACAAACATGTTGCATTTTCTTGTCGCCGTCATATTTATCAGATGCCTATCTAATAGTTCTTGGCTATAATAATGACCGATGATTGAGTCATGTTTTCATATTCCAGTTTATCGTCATCATCAGCAACTTCTTTGCAATCCTTCTCGACAAATATTTCTTTGAACATGTTGAGATGTTGAGAACATGTTGATTAATAACTCAACATGAACTTGTGCAGTCTTCATCAAAATACGATCCTTATTTACTATCACCAAAAAATTTAACGAATTTGTGTGGCTCACTGTACAGATATCGGCACATTAAAAAACTATAATCCTACCTGATACCCAATTTATTTCTCGTGCAGGAATCTCCGGATCGCATGGGATCTTAGTACGTAATCGAATAGTGAAGGAGACCAATTTTCCGTGCGATCGCCCGCGGAGCGCCGCGCCGCGATATCGTCCAAATTAACCCAACCCAGTTCTATCCACAGTGAACACAAATATTTTATAGTGAGAATGATGTTTTTTTATGCAATAAAGAATATCTATACTTATAAATGAGAAATCTTACTAAAAGTTACTTATGCAAAAAAGTTAAACTTAATTTAAAAAGATATCCCAAAAATTGCACTGAGACGAGTTTTGAACTAGGTTTTTGGGATTCATAAAGATTTGTCAACTTTCACGTTCAAACGGCTGGACGAATTTGAATAAAATTTGGTAAGTACCAGAATTGCTCATTATATAAAGAAAATCAGTAAGAAATAAAAAAAAACAGAATGGGCATTATCAGCCGCACTTTGTGTGTACCCTCGAATGTGTTTGATGGAATTTATTTGCAGTGTATTTACTGCATTTATTATGCAGTAAATTCTTACAGGTTAATCATAAATCTGAAATCAAAACAAAACGATTACTTAATAGGTTAGTTCCCTCCCATTCGATAATCAATCTAAGTAATAATGTAAGTAGAAATTTAATAAATATTTTAACCAAAAACACACTTGTATACAAAAATAACGTATGGTTACAATAAAAATGCTAATGATTTCAAATTTTAATGTTACTTGTACACAGAAATGCCGTTTTGGTTCCAATGAAAACCAAAGTTTTATACTATAATGTAATTTTTAAGTAGAAGTGCCGTTATGTTTACAGCAGACAAATGCCATAATTTGGTAACAAAACGTGAATTGTGTTTAGAAGTAACATTATTATTGCAAGAAGTGTGTAAACAAAATGTCATTACTTACCGTAGTGGCCCTCAGCCGCAAATGCATAAAGTCATCCTTCGGCAGTCAACGCTCTACTGACCGGAGAGACGTTTCGTTTCAAGCAAACGGGCCAATCACGCAAAAAAACAGCCCTGCTACTCTGCAAAACGAAAAACGAAGTTTCGTGACAATTTTCGGGGTCAGCTTATGTTGGTGGATACTGAATTCGTAATAGTTCACCAACATAATTAGAACCCAAAAATTGTCACGAAACTTCGTTTTTCGTTTTGCAGAGTAGCAGGGCTGAACGTTCCTCCCGCCGTCAAAACGATGTGATTCATGCGATTATCACCGATTTTGCTGAGTATATAAAGTCGATTATCGCGGTTCTTTCTGCATATTTAGGTTGTTTTTGTAAAATTTTGCAGAAGTGACACTCTGATCCCGAAGGTGCGATATATGGATTACTAGTAAATCATAAATAGACTTGATACCACTGTGGATAAGTTTTCAATAGTCGCATGCGGTAAACGGATTGTGATGTCTAGTTAGAACGAATCAAATCTAGCTATAGGCGATCAGGAACAGACTCAAAGTGGGCTCTGTAATTGGAAGATTAGGTTCCAATTCAATGAGCTTTGTTAGTACTTAAGTAAGTATGAGCAAGCGGCCTACTCTGGTGACGGGGTTTTTAGGCCGCCTTAAGGAAAGCTGGGACCAACAATTTAACGTCCCCTCGGAAGCGCTCAGAATGTTAATGTTACTTGCGGTCACCCATCCAAGTAGTGACCGTTTAGAACGTTGCTTAACTTCGACGATCTAGCAAGCTTTGCTACGAGCGCTTCTAAGTAGCTTTGTAAGTGCAAAGGCTGTTCATAATTGACTTCCAGGTTTCCTTTACTAAGTGGGCTACAGAATCTGCTGCTTTTATTTGATTTTATGGGAGTGACAAATAAAATAATAGGTACTGAATGTGAATATGACGGTCAGTCTGACAGCTTTAAGCCGTATACAGAAAGAAAGCTGGAAACTAATAAGCGCTTACCGGCGCTTGACAACGACTAACGTTCTACACAAAGGAAGCAGGTTGAAGCAGTTGTTTATAAATTTTAAATGGCAGTGTCCATCGCGCTGACCAGCGCGTGTTGAAGCTTGTCGGAACTTGTTGGCACCGTTCAGTGCTTATCGGCGCGCGTTCATATATTTTCCTGCGCGGGACCAGCGGTGTCAAGCGCCGGTAAGCGCTTATAAGTTTCCAGCTTTTTTTCTGTATACGGACTTCTTACAAAAAGCTTGTGAAATTGTTCTCAATTAAGAATCGGACTAAATGCATTTCTCACTCTCTCGCGACACCCAAGCCATGGAGTAAACAAAAACACAAAATATCCCATGGCGTCGTGCATCCGAAAAAATCCAGATATAAAGTATACATGATAAAATAAGCACGTCCATAAAAAGAGTCAATCAAACTTTACTCGAAGAAGATGAAACATGCCATAGTAGGTGTTCCAACGTAGAAATCCAAAAGTTAATTTACCACAATCTGCATTCCTCGAGTTGTGTGCCAACAATAAATTACGTCACTCTGTGGAGAGATTACTATACAGTTTCTATAGGGGGTGATCCATTGGCGTGTTGAATCAACATTATAAGCCGTTGATAATAGGTATCTTAAAAAGCGCCGCTCGAGTGACTTCGTGAATATGGTTGTCATCGTGAAAAATCAGCTTTTAGGTACACGTTAGACCAAAGGCATTATTTGCGTTAGACATCAATAGAGACGGACACTGATAATATTAATGATATTGGGTTTAAGTAAAAATAATCACATTATTTTAACGCGTTCAGATAACGCCATGCACTTGCTATACCTAAGCTAGCTTGACTGCGGCCTGCTCCTTTGGAGAGCTCCTATAAACTTGGAAGGGAACGTGTTTAGCATCATGGCATTGAGTGAAATTTTACGCTCCTTAGTCGCCAATGGATCACCTACTTTATTACGCCCCAGTACTCATTATCTCGCGCTGATTAGAACCGCGAGCGTCTACGATTTGATGTATTGCAGGCGTCGCGAATATTCATGACGTGATGAGCCGAATGAATGGAGCGCGGAAGGTATGCTGGGAGGAACACGACAATTCAAATTCCACGATTTTTCATCTTTATTTATTTCCTTGTCCTTATCTTTATGCAACACAATAATTATTACCTATATTACAGTGGTTTATACCTACCTACACCTATCTATATAGTATAGGTATAATAAACCGGCCAAGTGCGCGCTGGACCACGCTCAATGTGGTGCGATGGTTTACTCGTATTTAGATATACATTCAACTATAATTTATAAGTACAAAAAAAAGTTAAAAATGTTACTGAAGTAATTTTTACCGGTAAAGCCTAACCTGGCTGTGATAGTTTCCTTTTAAATTAAATATGCAAAAATAGATAAATATATTTTTCACATTCCTAAATAGGTACGAAGGTCTTGATTTTGATATTGATACTACCGAAAACTTTCACTTAATAGCTAAATATTGAAAAAAACTGATAATAACATTTAAAAATGCCCAATATATTTGAAAGGCCTATCCAACGACACCGGACACTACGGAGAAGACAAGAAAAAAACCACCCCCGCTTCACGTGTAAGGATGGAAGGTGCGCGTTGAAGTTTTTTGTTTGCTACGGAAGCACCGTAGCACCCTCTACGCTGAGTTCTACGGAAAATGTTATATTGATTTTGAGAAGGATGGCTATTGGGTAGGGTAGTGTACGTATGCTGATAATAATTAAAAAAAACCACCTAAATGATCCTGACAACAGCATGTAACTACAACGTTTAGATTCAAAGTTATCGCTACTTTTTAAAAACATTCACTCAGTTGAATACTGAAAGGAAACCCTGAAGTAGTTTTTTTTTTGTACCACTTTGTCGACGTGATTAATATCATATCTCCATGCCCAATAACAGTTTTCTAGTATCAATAGTCTCTGAGCAAAGCCGCGGACAGACGGACTGACACGACATAGCGAAATTTGATGGCTACGGATCCCTAATAACAGTGCTGTCCGGTTAAGGAGTGTCACTTGTATTACATATCGGGATTTCATTCTTATTTTCAGAATAAAATGATTAATAAAAATTCAAATAAGAAAAAACCCTCTTGAACTTTACTGGACCGTATAATATCAAAGAGAAAATAAAATCGTTGCTTTTTATAAAAATGTAATGTTTTTAATAAATTTAAAATTACAACTTAACAAACCTACCTATTAGGTTCGCTTTATTCCACCCTAATTAACTCGTCGTGTTTTAATACCTTTATTGTTAATACCTTTCGCAATAAAAACGCTACAACTAATACTACCGGTGCTTGCAAATGGAAGTTCATAATCTAGTTTTAACTCGATTTTTAAGCTCTTCAAATCTGAAAATCATGCATTACCGAACTCAGTACGAGCCTTCAAATTGAAATCTCATATGCCGGGCCTTTATTAGGCTATACCGAGCGATCGCTGTCGACTCTCTCGACTCGAGGTAGTTCGCTGACATCCCATTACGTATGCAGGGTTGTACTATTACGTCCTTTCTTTTTTACTTCAAAACATTATGAGGAGTCGCGTTAGAACAGGCAGTAGAATCACCTAGTTTTAAGAACGTGACATGTCAAAGTGGTCTATAAACGATCGTACTGAATAAGTATATTTTGAATTTGAATTTGAATTATAAAATTCCATGTTTATTTACAAAGTATTAACCAAGTGTTCATGGCGATTTGGTTCAGTATTTTTGTTGTTGTACTTACATCAAAATGTTGCTTAGATTAAAGTTTGATTTGTGAACTTTAAAAGTTAGTTTTCCATTTTCTGAGAAAACCGATAAGTCCGCGGCGTTAGAGTCAAAGTTTGCAAAGTTCGAAACACAACGAAAAGTACCCTATTCACAATGTCAACTTGTCGTCCTGAACTATGTCTACCGTTCTCGCAATTGCTAATAATACGGAAATCAAGATAATAATTTTAATTCTTCATGTTCTTTGGCTGACTAGAATTAATATAATATGCTTACAATTCAAAATAGTAGTTATCCACCCAATGTAGTTGTACAATTAGTGTAAAATTTAGCTATGATCCAAGAAATGTGCTCTTTCCTAATTTATCTATTTGTTTGTTCGTTTCTTCAATTACTGAAACAAACCTTGCAGTAAGTACCTACTATAGAAAATGTCGCAAGGTAAATCATTCAATCAATCCCTCTAGCTTATTACTTACGATTGTATTTCTGTAGCAAATTAAACCTGATGCTAGAGTCAGTTATTCCTGAAACCCTTCAAAAAAATGTTATTTGTTAATTGTAAAACTTAGCATTCATGTCGAAATTGATTTCGACTCAACATTTTATTTTCCATACGATGTATTTTTGTTGGATGAACTATGTATTTGATAAAATTTGATAAAATAAAATAATTTTTTTTTTTAACCCTATTTGACAAAATTGTGATACCTATATTATTACCTATAAAGTTTTCTTCCAGAGCAGGTACGGATAAAATAAGGTGCTTATTTAAAATACTTTCTGCATCACATAAACAACATGTTTTTCTGTGGCACTAAGATACGATACTCGAACGTGACACCCCTACATCGTCGGGGACGAAATTCGTTAAGTCTAGTACTAACGATGAACAGAATCCAAGGATCTCGTCTCGTCTTCTCACTCCTGACACCTGTCCAATTTGCGTCAAATCGTCATCCCTGCATCGGATGTCATTTCATTTACGAAGCTAATGATAGGGATGTCTGCGTCGTCTGGAGCAGAAACATTTTCATGGGCAATATTCAAATATCTTGGAATGACTTATTTTTATGAAAGGGGGATTCTTATATTTAATTGAATCTTTTAAATAAGGGTCATTGAGGAGAGTTTTCCGCGTTCTCTTTAACATTTGATGAGGGTTGATTATATTGAATCTTATAGCTTTAAAGTATAATGGACGCACCTCAAGTGCCATTACTGAAGAAAATAATGAACACACGGAGCTCACCGAACATAAAGCTAAAGTAATACACATAAATAACTGGTCTTGGGCTTAAAATTACTTTCAGGCAATTTGTCAGGAAAAAAGTGTCCCGCGCGGAAACAAATGGGTCAACCTTTTTTGGTCTAACGGAAATTTCTAATCTGTTATCCCTCGCGAATAGCACGAAGATTATAAATGGAATTTATTTTATTCAATTATCAAAGATAGACAAGAAGAAACAATTCATTTCGAACAACCCGTGCTTACAAATTAAAATTAAAAATAATTTAGTTAGTAGAACAGGTCCTTTCAAAACTAGGAAGAATTTTTATTTGCTATGAGCTAGAGAGGTCTACTATCGACCCTGGAATGTTACTTCCTCATAATAAAATTTGAGTTGATCCGACTTATCGGAAAATACGAGAGCACATAAGTAGTTCCACATAAAATAACACTAAATAAGAGCGTAAAAGTAACTGACCGGTGCCGGTGAATAGAAAAAATACCGACACAATTTCCCCGTACTTTCATAGCGTCCCATTGACATTTCATAAAAAGGGAATGCCATCAGCCCACAACTTATCATAATCGTATGTAGCTGGATAAGTAATGTAATAGGAACTCCCATGTTTTATTAAACCTCTCACCCTCTAGAAAAGTACCATCGGTTAGAGTAATTCCATTCCATTAATTTACTCCCAACCTGAAAGCCTAATTTCCCATAGGATTCCGAATATAAATTCCATTTTTGAATAGATAATAGGACTGGCCTAAAACTCACAATTATTTTGGTATAATGTAACGTAATTTAAATTTACAAATGATTCGAGGATTTGCGGTCCAAATTATTCCGAAAATTTAATAATTCTCAAAGCCGAAACTTACTTTATGAGTTCAAAATTATAAAAAGAAAATATGAAACTACTACGAAAATTTGCCTGATATTTTCATACGCTGGCAGGGATTCTGAGTAAAACGTCTGTATAGGTAATTATACCCGTTCCAACCGTTTATTTAACTTTTAACAGATCTAATACTGACTCAAATAGTGATACCCTAACCCGTTACCGATTCGATTTATTTTATCGATCGATTTTATTCATGAAGAAGTTTTAATCGATTTAACACACTCATTATTTACTATGAATTTCAATATTTTGCCCCTTTTCATTATAAGTAGGTACCGCAGTTCATTCACATGTTTTTTATTTGAACCAACTACAGTAAGTCTAAACGATTATTTTAGATTCATTAATTTTATAATTTTAAGCGAATAAATTCGATCCCATTTCTAGGTACGAGTACGATGGAACTGTTTTCATTACGCAAATTATATACATTAAAACAGAGACATTTAGGGCATTTTAATGCAAAATAATAAACGTGATTTGATATAAAAATAATCACAATAATTTTATTGTATGTTTTAATATAATCGATAATCGATTTATTTCAAAACCTGTGGTCATTAAATTTGGAATGACACAATTGACACATCTCTAAGTGGGCGGATCCCGTCCATGACAGTACAGTATCCTGTAGTACATTGTATCAAAAATGATTATAAAACTTTATGTGCGTGATCTGTCAAAAGTTAAATAAACGATTGGAAAGACTATAATAATAAAAATATTCTACAAAATGATTTAAGTATAAGTTTTCGGGATTATGTAACATTCCTATATTTTTATGGGGCAAGTGAAGGCACGATATTTCAATTGTTCAGTGGACCGATAGAGTTTACAAGCGCCGAGTGACGTCGTAATAGGGACAAACATTACCCTTTTAAATTGAATTTCGCGCAATTTATCAGTCGGGGCTCGATAAAATACGATGCACCGCCTTCCTTCAAACATTTAATTTGAACTGAGTGTTCGGCAATAAAATGGCTGATTTAACATATTTGGTAGGTACCTAGGTACCTACCTCTTGTTTTTAAACTAGGTTTAATTTCACTAGGTATGTTATTAATTAAGCGCTCGTGGCGAAAGCTTGCTATTTTCTTCATAGATAGATTGTTGAAGTTAAGCGAGACCTTCTGAGCGGTCACAGTTGGCATTTGGGATGGGTGACCGCAAGTGGCATTAACAGCTGAGCTTTTCCGTGCTTCGGAGGGCAAATTGTCGGTCCTGGCTTTTAAAGTCGTTAAACCACGACGGAGGTCTTTAGGCGGCACAAAAACTCCGTCACCTGAGTTGGCCACTTGCTCATACGAACTTACTTTTTAGCAGATAATTTTTCTGACATACCTAGGTAACAAATTATCCTATACCTACTTAGGTATAACATATAATATGTTATATAGGATAGGTAGGTGAGTATAAAATAATATAGGTACCTACCTACCTACAAGATTATAAAAGCTTTCGAATATAGTAGGTAGCTACCTACAAATCTGATTCTAAGTAGGTAGGTAAATCAATTCTAAGTAATTTAACTAACCGAGCCAATAAAAAAGCCACCCCTTGAGGCGTGACAAACTCTACAAAACTGACTATCTCCGAAAGAGTGAGACGGACTTACAAACTACGGTATATTCTGCGGTCCGGGTAAAAGTTCTTCGAAGTTCTCGTAATGCGATTAAAAGTCGTGTTGGTGTCCGCGGCGACAATAGATGTAACTTTAACATTGTTTCCGTTGCAAGATGCCAATCGATTTTATGGGTTTGTGAAAGTTTGTGCGGCTGGAAAAAACAGTTGGCCGATCTATAATATCTTCTGTTCGGTTGGGAAGATCCGTTTGCAACAAATTAAATTGCTTAGCTTAGGACTAGATGACGCTGTGTAGAATGTCCAGGATATTTATTTATACTTACACTCTTAGGTACCTACCTATGTCTAAGAAAGTAAATAGCTTTATGTTATTAGGTAAAGTTCTTACCTACTCTTCCTACTTGTACCTACTTACCTACCTACCTACTTAGTTGTTTGTGTACCTAAGTAAGTACCTACCTAATAGACACCTTCAGAAAGACGTAATTTTAACCAATAGCCTATATTTTAATTACTTAGGTAAGTAGGTACTTAAATATACCTAATTTTAGTCATATGAACGTGCTTTGCCTGCATTGCAAGTAGGTAGGTACTTAGGTACTTAATTTATTTTATTGTTTTTTTCCCCTAGTTTAGTTCTAAGTACGCCCCTGCTTATAAAATGATGAAAGTATTCAGAGCCCCAAAAATCTGACGACAGACACCGCAACATCGCGCTTCCCGCGCGAAAAATTCAACAATTTTTCGACGCTACGTTCCGAAACTTGCAGAAACTCTGGAAGTTCGGCCTCCGTCGAAGTTTGATGAGTTCGACACACGCCGGCATAAGCGCCCGTCGTCTCTCACAATGGTTGTTCCTTACTTTTGAATAAAACTCTGCTAGAATTTATTTTGTGGACGTTTTGTTTTGCTCCTATTGTAGTAAAAATACCTTGTCGCTGTTTTGAACTGTGCATTGAGAAAATAATAGTTTGAAAAACTGCACAACAAATTCTGCTGTTAGATCGCAACTTGCTTGGATGGTCATGTCATGTAGGTTTCTCTATTCTGAGCATGTAGGTAGGTATAAAGTAAAAGAAAGTTTTATTTATGTTCTTACCTACCTATCATACATACAATCAATGTACTTAGGTAGGTACCTACTTACCTATTTATATTAGGTAGGTAGGTACATACCTACCTACTTATTGTCTGAGTCTACTAATCTCTAGATATTCTTTCACGATCTTTTTTTTACTGATTTGTAAGAGATCTCTTAAATGGCTCTACCAATTTCAATAACACTTTTACCATTGATTGTGCTAATAATTTTACTAAAATCACCCAGTCAAAGTCGATGCGGACCGTTCTTGTTCACAGCTTATTACCTATGTAGGTTCTTTCTACCTTTCTTAAATCCTTCTTGGTGCGCGGGTGAAAATGAATTTTGTAAAAAGTTTTCATGTTTTTCTATTTTTATTTAGGCAGTGCAAAGAAAATGATAACATACTACATTTAATGCGTTTGTAACCAGTGTTTCCACAATGAGGGGAAATTCCCCTTTTGAGGGGAAATTAGGGTCCAGAGGGGAAGAAAAAGGGGAAGACATTAAAAAGGGGAAATTGTGGGAAATATTGCTTAAAACCTAGCCTAAAATATTGGAGAAAATTTCGGAACTATTTATGGACTCTACCGTGGACTAGAGTGTTGCCAATATCAAGGTCGCGTGTTTTATCTATGTTTTTTCATTCTTCTTCTTCAAACTAATAAGTTGCACGTAATAATAGCTTAGACCAATAATACAAACATGTCCTACAGAACGGAATGTGAAAAGAGGTTCGAGTTATTTTTTTTCTGAAGTTCGCGCCTAATGGCGCGAACTTCAGAAAAATGAAAGAGTATGTACTTCAGAAAGTACGCGGGAGAGATTAGATAATATAGTAAAGGTACCTATCGGTAGTTGAAGGGTTAAAATAAGTACTGACCAATAAGCACAAACTCACCGATTTTCTAGCAGAATTATTAATTAGCCACCGATCCATTTTTCATACTTATAGGTTAAACAACCGTCACAACAAATATTTCTGTTTTTGTTTATTTAATTTACTTCACAACAGAAAAGAGAGAGAAGCACTTAATCAATCAATCGCACTGACCAATAAAACCAACCACAAACTAAGTATTATTTTTTTACCAAATTCCAACCACAAACTATATAGAATATTTGTTACCAACGTAAAGAAATTGACAGCTAGTGATGTGCAGTTATATCAAAGTAGTGATGTGCAAAGTCGACAAATTTTGTCGATGATTTTGTTGACACTTTTAGTGTACCTAGGTAATTATAATATTATCATAGTATAGTAGCACCAGAGCCGTCAGCAGACTAAAATCAATCAATAAAGACTTTTTTTTAACTAGGGTCAAAACTGAAAAATACAGCGGAAAAAAAATTGAGGGGAAAAAAGCCCTGAAAAGGGGAAATCTGAATTGAGGCGTGGGGAAACGAAATCATTAAAGTGGAAACACTGTTTGTAACACATTAAAATGTTATAGCGTAAAATGGAACGTTATTTCGATGACATGCATGACGTTGCAGGCAGCTGACATTTGCCAAAATTGCCAAGTTGTCAAAAAATGTCAGCCAACAAGGAAACTAACCTTGTTCAGGCTTATAGCGAATTAAATAAATTCTGCATAAGCGGCGACTATGATAGAGCGTTAAAAGCTACAGGAAAAAGTGAGTAATAGTTTGCATTAATTATTTAATTCATATACTTTCTCATTTTGTCTAAAAAGTACCAAAAACAAAATCTGAAATACATCACGTATTTAGTGTCTTGGAACAGGCTTTTCTTCAGTTAAATTGCATTATTCTAATCAGTTCTAATGTATTTGATTCACTTTACAAAGCTATGGACATCAATATGATTACTTCTGTCTGAAATACAACATTTTTCGGCTTGCACTTTCCTACCTATCTAAACTTATAAATGGAAAGACTTCACCTAATTTCTTTTGTTTCAGTCCTGCAAATAGCTCCAAATGAGCAAAAAGCGTTTCACTGCAAGATAGTATGCTTCATTCAGCTTGGCAACTTCAAGGAAGCATTGAGTGTTCTTACCAAGGCAAAAACTGCTCCTTTGGCAGCTGACTTGTATTTTGAGAAGGCATATGTTCAGTATCGACTGAACTGCCCTAAGGATGCTATGGAAACAGTGGATAGTGCTCCAGAGCA
Organism: Xanthorhoe designata; assembly: GCA_963582015.1. NCBI lineage: Eukaryota > Metazoa > Arthropoda > Insecta > Lepidoptera > Geometridae > Xanthorhoe > Xanthorhoe designata. The sequence goes on along the minus strand of OY757034.1, from coordinate 11,978,275 downwards.
GACACCGGCTTTGAAGGAGTTGAGGTAAAAAATATGATATTACCTATATCTTTTATTGGTGACTTTACTTACCTTGTAACAACATAGTCTACGACACTGGAGTAATTAATTATCATAGTTTTCCACCTGTGAATAAGTTCAAAATTAGTGCAAAGGTTGGATAACACCTACAACTACACTACCTACCTCTTAAATATATTGTTGTAGATTGTAAAGTATATTTTGCTTTTGAGTACATATTAACTAGTATGTAAAATCTTTATTAATGAGTACATATATCTACTTCAGGGCTCAAATTCTTTACCGCCTGGAGCAATACCAGGACTGCTACAACCTTTACCGAGACCTGGTGAAGAACACCACCGATGACTATGAAGATGAAAGGCAATCCAACATGGCTGCTGTTGTGGCCAACCTTGCCGCTGTCAATCCTGTGAGTGATATTAACATAATAGCTTATAGAATACCACTGCTAAATTAGTCTTTACTCAGCCTCTTTTAACCCTTAAATCCAAAGAACTACAAAAATTGTTGTCTTACATTTATTTATATTGGCATTCTATCTTCAAGTTAATGAAAATATTTCCAAAGTTATAGATTCCGGCGATTTAGATTTTTTATTCATATTTTTCATTTATAATGATCACAATGATCACTACCAATATTCATGGTGAAATATGTGATCTCTCAATGACATAACATAACATCTTGTACTTACCAAGGCCTTAATCAAGGCCCAGTCTGAAAACCAGTGTTGCTCTGTGACGTATGCGCAGAGTAACAATAAGCTGAGACTGGTTCCTTTTGGCTCACCACAGCACGGATCTACCTACTAGCACCATTATTAGATAAGTTACCTACATAGTGTTTTTGTGTTTTTTTTTTGTTTCCTGTGCAACACCAACTAAGTACCTAGGTAGGTAGGTACCTACTTTAAATCATTGTTTGTGTGTGTTAAACCAAAGGTGCCTAGTTACCTGGGTCCCTACCTACCTGTTTGTTATGTATTCTGCCTCCTGTTTTGTGTACTTACCTATTTTCTTACCTATCTGTGCTGTAAGTGTGTCAATAAACAAGTCTATCTATCTATCTATCTTACCATTATTTCATGCAAATAAACTATTTCATTTCATTTCACAGTCGGCAGAGCTGCCTCAGTTTGAAGAATCAACATACGAGCTGACTTACAATGCCGGAACCACCACTGCGATGAGAGGGAAATACAACGAGGCCCTGCAACAGCTGAAGAAAGCGGAGCAGGCGTGCTCTGAGAGTGTCATTGAGGACGGAGGGACGGAGGACGAAGCAAAAAAAGAGGCTGCTATCATCAGGTTTTTTTTTTATTATTATTTTTTTTTGTTTTTTATTATTATTTCACTCTGTGTTTGGTTGTAGGATTAATATGGAACTGCTTATTCAGGTCGTGATCACACTAATATTATTGTAAGTTTGTAAGTGTGTTTGTATCTCTTTCACACTCAAACGGCTGTACGGATTTGAATGAAATTCGGTACCAGAATTGCACGAATTGAGCGAATTTGCACTTGGTGGCCACCAAACTCTGTTTTTGTTACTCCTAAACTATACAAAATAAAACTATTACATAGGTATTAAAAAAAAGCTTATGATAGGTTTCACAAACCGTACATTCAATTTTTTTTAAATCCTTTGTTCAACGCAATAATGAAATAAATTAGGCGGTGGCGCTAGTTTCACCCATACAGGCACCTTAATAGTTTAATTTGTTTGTCAGAGTGCAACAAGCTTACTGCCTGCAGCAGATGGGCAAGGAGAAAGAAGCGGCGGCGATATACCAGAACGTGTTGAAAGACAAGCCCAGCGACCAGGCACTCATCGCCATCGCCAGCAATAACGCCGTGGTCATCAATCGGTGAGAATCGGTCGGAAGCGCTCGTGGCGAAGCTTGCTGAGACGTTCTTGATAGATCGTCGAAGTTAAGCAACGTTCTGAGCGGTCACTACTTGGATGGGTGACCGCAAGTGGCATTATCAGCTGAGCGCTTCCGTGCTTCGGAGGGCACGTTAAATTGTCGGTCCCGGCTTTTAAAGTCGTTAAGCCATGACGGAGGCCTTAAGGCGGCCTAAAAACTCCGTCACCAGAGTTGACCACTTGCTCATACGAACTTACTTACTTACTTTATCGGTGAGAATAGCTTATTTATTTAAAAGCTGTCCCAACAATCTTTGTTATGCTAAAATCTGTAATGCGGGCACCACACATTGGCTTCAACTTGGTTCCAACATAGAACGGCCAATGGCAATGCTCCGTTTGTGTCCAATAACCGACCAAGATTAATCCACACATTGGAGTGTCGGAACCAACACGTTCCAACACTCCAATGTGCATAAGGCTGCGTTTCCATTGACGCGGAGTTGGGCGGAGCGGTGCTTAGCGGTGCATGAATTGACCAATCCCTATGCTCGAAATTGACCAATCACTATGCTCGAAATTTTACAATTCAATTGCTACAAACCAATCGATTTGAAAGTTGTTGTCATTGAGATGGTATTGGAAACATTTTGTATGGAAAAAATGTTTTATCTTTTATAGCCTACTAGCTTACTCGCCCGCGGCTTCGCTCGCGTGGTACCTTGATAAAATGTAGCCTATGTTAATTCAGAAAGTTAATGCTGAACGTGGAATTAGATGTGCCACTTAACATCTTGGCCTGTATCAGTGTTAAATCGCGATAAGTGGAGAAATGGAAAGGAGGTCTTTGCCCTGCAGCTGGACAGTAATGGCTGAAAAATTAATTGAATGAAGGATATGCTGAAAAAAACCAAGTACCCACATTATGGCCGTGCTTCGGAGGGCACGTTAAATTGTCGGTCCCGGATTTTAAATTCGTTAAGCCATGACGGAGGCCTTAAGGCGGCCTAAAAACTCCGTCACCAGAGTTTGCCACTTGCTCATACGAACTTACTTACTTTTAAGGATATGCTGAATAAATTCAAGTACCCACATTATAGCTTTCATTTTGTTTATGTTTGTGTCAGAGACGCTAACGTGTTCGATTCCCGCAAGCGCATGAAGGCCGCCAGCGCGGACGGACTCGAGCACAAACTGAACTCGAGACAACGCGCCGCCATCACGTACAACCAGGCTATCCTCGCTATTTACTCCAACCAGGTACTATAATCGCATGATTAATGAAAAATCTTACTAAAAGTTTCAGCTCCGGCGGGATTCGAACCTGCGATGATGATAATTTTGATACATGCCCACATTTTGCAGAAGTTAACATTCCATACGTGACAGGTTGCAAGATTTTCACTGGTTTTCATTCTTAAGAGCTCGTGATAATGCGCATATAAATTTTTCGTAACGAAAAATCCATTGATACACGGTCGGATTCGAACCCACGACCTTCGGATCGACAGTCGAAGTACCCACTCGGCCATCACGACTATGTAAATAAATCAGTATTTAAAGTATTGTTTACTAGTTCCCTTTCCCTTTTGACCCCGGAATACCGGGATCAAAAGCCTATGTGTTAATCCAGGATATAAGCTATCCTGGGACCATATCTCATTGAAATCCGTCCAGCGTTTAAGCGTGAAGGATTAACAAACATTTACACTTACATACAAACTTACATTGTGTGTAGTGTAAGTGTGTCAGTACACACACACACACAAACTTTCACCTTTTAATGTTGTGTTTTAGCCGGACTTCTGCAAGCAATGTTGCGTGCGTCTGTCGCGCGAGTTCGGTAGCGAGAAGCGCGCGGCGTTAGTCGAAGCCGCTTCGCTCGCTAAGGACGGGAAGCGACCCGCCGCCGTCGCTTTGCTGCTCAAGCATGGTGGGTCACTGGCCTTGGCTGCTGCACAGATATTACTGGCACATGTAAGTTACTAAACAAAAACAGTAGGCCTATAGCTTACGAAGTTACTTAAAGAAATATCTTTATAAAGAACTATTCCGTTAACTGGGCAAAGGTCTCCCCCAAACTCTTCCAATCATCTCGATCTTTAGCTGCGTCCCACCATCCTTCATCGAAGGTGGCGAGATCGTCAGTTACCAGCAGTGGGGCAGAATAGGTTAAATAAAAAAAAAAAAAAAATAATATAAAGAACTAAACTTTCTTACGGTCCCGCTCCATCATCAGACCTATCTTTTACCTATTCAAACAAACGATATCTGTTTGTATATATTAGTCTTATTTACAAAATGTAATTAAATTTTATTTTTAATTTCTACTTAGACACAACATGAAATGATGATGATGGTGTACAGAACTTTTCAAGCGATTCTGCATCTAGGTTTCATTATTCTTGCAATAATGTTGTGACATTGAGAGATTTTAAATCGATTAGTCACTAATCATTAGTGGATCTGTAGAAGTTATATTAAATCTCTTTTTTTTTATGCTAACCTATCATGTCCCACTGCTGGGAAAATTATTAATTAAATCTCTTTATCAACTAAAATTTATTTGTACACAACTGAGCATAGTTCCTCCTCAAAAAATTTCACTTTATAGAGTTCCGTACCCAAAGGGTAAAAACGGGACCCTATTACTAAGACCAAGGACGATAAGACTCCGCTGTCCGTCTGTCTGTCATCAGGCTGTATCTCATGAACCATGATAGGTAGACAGTTTGCTCGATATAAATAACAACAACAGGTGGACGCTTGAAATATTCACAAATAGCACTTTGGGTTCCGTACAAGCCAAAGTGCGCTAGTCTGACTCGCACTTGGCTGATTTATGTGATCCAACGCTACTTTTGTTGCAGGGTGAACGAAAAGCAGCAGTGAAACTGCTGGAAGAGAGCGAGTTCAAGTATCGTCCGGGAGTTATCGGCGCGTTGTGTACATTGCTGGCCGCGGACGGGGAACATGAGCGCGCCTCGCAACTATTCCTCGATGTGTACGAGCATTACAAGAATGACGAGGTAATTGTTGCAAGTTGCTTTATTTGACACTACTTTTTTTTACTTATTAGTTAGTACCAATATAAAAAATATCAAAGTAGCTTAAGGTGCCTGTATGGGTGAAACTAGCGCCACCGCCCATTTTATTTTATTATTATGTTGATAAGTATTATTATTATAGTACTAAAAATAAAGTCAAAATTCATATGACACTGAAACCGCGCTCCGCTTCGCCGCTCTTCGCCGCTCTTTTGGTGTGAGTTGAGCCTATCTCTTAGTTTCTCTAAGGGTGTTACCAGACTAATCGATCGATCGTCGATCGATGTCATCGCTCGATGGTGGCACGGAGCGGTCGACGTCGATCGATGGTTTCTACCATACCAAAAAATATCGATCGAAAGAAAGAAAGGATGAAAAAATCATCTATTCTTGTAGGACCTCAAGGATCACTTAAGTTTCGTTTTACATGCTAGGTGATTCTAATGCCTGTTCCAACGCGACTCCCTCGATGTCGGCTGGTCCATTCTGCCATCGACCGATGACGTCGATTAACGGTCAATCGATTGGTCCGGTAACACCCTAAGGTAGCGAAAAGGAAGGAAGGAGAAAGAGATATACAGCGCTCTATTTGCTAGTTTTTCTAAGGATCGTAAGGTAGCGAAAAGGAAGGAAGGAGAAAGAGATATACAGCGCTCTATTTCATAAGATAAGATAAGATCATTTTATTGTAAACTGTTGAAATTTTTACAAAGGTGGTTTTGCTAGTTTTTCTAATGATCGTTTGTTCCTTAGCGTTTCCCCTCGCTCCGTGTGTTATGGCGCGCGGCCGCCCTTGCGCACGAGCGCGCGGGGCGGGGCGCGCGCGCGGCCGCCGCGCACGAGGCCTCGTGCGGCGCCGCACCGCACGACAAGAAGGAGCTGGCGCGCCTGGTGAAGGCCCTGGCCGCGCCAGACCCCGCCAGAGCCAGGAAACTGGCCGAGCAGCTGCCGCCGCTGGACCAACTAGAGGTATAAATACAGGGTGTTACCAGACCACTACCGAAAACTTAAGGGGATGAAAGTACTTATCAATATGAACAACTTTTTCTAAGAAACCAACACTGTGAACGCGAAAAAAAAAACAGCTGTTTCATACACACAGCATAGTAGGTATACACTTGCCCTCCTATGTGTTATATTTAGGTTATGTTAGTTTTTAAGCTATGTCTTTTTTTTGTAAATTAGCACGCCTTTAAACGTTTCCTGTTGGTTGGTTAGCAGGTAGAAAATGCCTTTGGCATTATGCTCGCCAATTGTACTCTGTATTTATATATAAGTGTGCAATAAAGTATTAAATAAATAAATAAATACACTTTAGCCAAGTAGGTATTGAACTTATGTATGGAACTGCTGTTTTTTTATCGCGTTCACAGTGTTGGTTTCTTAGAAAAAGTTGTTCATATTGATGGGTACTTTCACCCCCTAAAGTTTTCGGTAGTGGTCTGGTAACACCCTGTATAAATAATAATAATAATTTATTTTAATAAACATATGATACAAAAATTCAAAAGACATAATTAAAAAGAAGGGCAAAACGATTTACATCTAACCCCGCGCTAGGTCGAGCCTGTATCGCGGAAGTTAAAAGTAAGTTTTTTTTTATAATAATACAACTACTAATATATAAAAATATTTTTTAAACTATTGCTGGATAGATACCTTAAAACTAACATAGATATTTTATGAAAGATAAACTAAATATGCACACGAAGTGTAGACGGCGACGTGTGACGCTCTCGCGATGAGTCAAGCTGACGATGCACGGGGTCACGTTGCAAGCGACCCGCGAATCGCCGGAGCATGACCCCTTTCGGCCAAAACTCTTCGCTCTTCGCTCATATATCAGTCATCTGGTTACCATAACACAAGCATTAAGTTGCTTAGCTTGGGACTAAATGACGCCGTGTAAAATTTCTAAGGATATTTATTTATTATGAATGAATGAATGAATGAATTAATGAAAATTCTTTATTGCACACCTATTATTATTATTTACTTTACTCATTTACAGACCAAAATCGACATCGACGCTTTGGAGTCTTCGAAATGGATGATGGGAGCGAAGGTTGTCAAGAAAACGGCTCAAAGCAAGCAGGAGCAATCTCCAGGGTAAGATATTATTGAAATAGTCAATTCAATCCTAACTCATAAAATTCCATGTAATGTTGTCGCCTTGTCGGGGGAGGCCTTTGCCCAGCAGTGGGACACGATGGGCTAATTAAAAAAAAAAAAAAAATGTTGTCGCATAAAGAAACTTCCAAGTTGATGTTGATGTCCCTTGGCAGTGTTATTCCCAAATACTGTTTTACTTAACAATAATAATAATAAAGCCTGTTTATTTCCAATTCCTTAAAAAAGTACATATTTTTTTTTATCTTAATAACTACATAAAGTTTGCACAATTTAATTACCCAAACAAAAAAAGAAAAAGTTTTTGTTATTAATTTTCAATTTCTTGGATAGGAAATAGGTCCTCCAGCTCATTCCAAATTGATCTCTGTTGTGCTATTCTTCTCCATTCATTCCCTGCTACCTCTCTGTTATCGTCGCTCCATCTTTTCCACGGCCGACCTTTACGCCTTTTTCCACTTACCCCTGTATTTATAAGTCAAGTCAAAGTGATTACTCTAGTAAAAGTAATCACTTTTTGTAAATACAACATATTATAGATAGAAAAACATCCAGACCCGGAACAAATATCTGTCGAACATACAAAAATTGTCCCGTGGCGGGGATCGAACCCGCAAGTAACGATTTTTATTTTATAGTTAAGAAATTGCTTGAAGTAAGAACTGTCTAAAATAAGAATTCTTAGCTGAGTTCTAGTCACCATTTCCTTTACTAAAGTATTGAGAATTCTATCATTTTGTATTTGCGAAACTAGCGCCACCGCCTATACAAAACTATTACAGAGGTATTAAAAAAAAGCTTATGATAGGTTTCATAAACTGTACATTCCGTTTTTTTTTAATTTCTTTGTTCAACGTAATAATAAAATAAAATAGGCGGTGGCGCTAGTTTCAGCCATACAGGCACCTTAAACATAATATGACATGTATCCGGGCATTGAACTAAATTTTGATGCTAAATACTTTTTCTTTATTTCAGAACCCCAGGCTCGGAGTTGGCGCAGAAGAAGAAACCCGTTCGCAAACGCAAAACGAAACTTCCTCCCAACGCAGACCTGTCTCGCCCACCGGACCCAGAAAGGTATGTCAGTACACCAAGTTTATTGGATGTCTATAGTAAATTATATTTATATCGGACTTTTCGTGTCAATAAATTGATATGCACTTTAACATTATTTTTGTTACAAGACGTTACTGTAAGAAGCAAATTTACGCTGAAAGGCTTACAAACGTTATACTTGGCTATAGTTTTCTCTGTAAGTGAATTTTGTAATTCTTTCTGAGAAATAAATAATCTTAAACCGTATCTTTTGATTACAGATGGTTACCAAAATACGAGCGCACGGCGTATAGGAAGCGACGCGGTGTGCGCCGTGACGTCATCAAGGGTAGTCAGGGCATGTCCACTACTGCTACTGATCAATAGTAAGTTGGACATTTTTATTACCATGTTGATAATTTAGCTGAATATGAAGCGCTCGTGACGAAGCTTGCTAAGACGTTCTTGATAGGTCGTTGAAGTTAAGCAACGTTTTGAGTTGTCACATCTTGGATGGGTGACCGCAAGGGGCATTATCGGAGCGCTTCCGTGCTTCCGTGCACGTTAAATTGTCGATCCCGGCTTTTAAAGTCTTTAAGCCATGACGGAGGCCTTTATGCGGCCTAAAAACTCCGTCACCAGAGTTGGCCACTCGCTCATACGAACTTACTTACTTTAGCTGAATATGATTGCCAAATACGTACAGTCCGAATAGTATTCGGACGTGTAGGTTGTGGTATATTATGGTTCTTAATATGAATGAATGAATGAAAATTCTTTATTGCACACCTTAAAAAATAAACAAAGAATAAAATAAAATGTAGTAAACATGTACAATGGGCGGCCTTATCGCTAAAAGCGATCTCTTCCAGGCAACCTAATAATATTATAATAAAAACACGAATTATCTAATAGGTTAGCTTCATTCAATAAATTTTAAGACTTCCTATCATCATGATCATGAACTGCAGCCCGTGACAGATAACAACGTTGCTATGACGACCGACCTACCAAAGAGCATGTAATAGTAAGAGACGGAAGTACCATACAAACAAATCGAACCCTAGACGATGTATTAATCACCCAGTGAACAATAAGACCAACGTAACAAAACCAAACCACGACCACAGAACATATTGACCACGACATACTGTTAACATAGAGAATATAAAAATGTTACATTCTCTATGTTGGCAGTATCTAGGGATGTACCTAGTGAGTGACTATCGAAAATTTATCGATATCGATACCTATCAGCAGTAGCTAGGATTTTTGGATTCCATTAAATTATTTGTAGGTATTTATTTCATAAATAAAAGAATTAATAATTAATTTAAGTAAGTATACATTTATTTGAACATCTACATAGGGTGTTTTGGGGGCGATAAATCGATCTAGCTAGGATTAATTTTTAGAAAATGACGTTTATATCCGTGTTTTCATGTAATGTTTGCCATCCAGGTACTTTCATATAGTGACGAAGATCATCAAGCTTTTGTTTATGCTTCGTCATGCTGCTTCGATTTTCTGGTAGGTTGTCTGCAACAAATATTGTTGTATTATTATACAATAAAAAATATAAAATATATTATACCTAAGCATAATGGTAATAGTGCCACTTGCGATCACCCATCCAAGTAGTGACATCCATGTTTACCTACTCCTAAAAATGTAGATGATTCAATTAAAAACCTAATAGGTATAAAATAATGTCTAAGTTACATTTATAAATTATGGTAATCCAAACAAAATAAAACTTTATAAACATAGCAAACAAACAAATTAATCATTCCAGTTTCGTAAAACAAACTATCGATATCGATAAATCTAGGTTGATAGTCAAGCACTATTGTTTACCTACATACGGTATGAGAAAATTTTCTTGCAAAAACTTTAACGAATTGTATCATTATTTTACCAAATTTTGGAAATAAATGGCATAAAATTGCTTACCGATCTATATATAGAGGAAATTGAACCATAAAAATTCGTTTTTGCACTCCTTCGCGGCATGTTTTCATATTGCAAATTTCACATTGATTTTACTCATATTACTTAAACACACTATTACACTACAGAAAACTATTGAATAACAATGTTTTACACGTATCTTTATTTATGATTTCACGACTTAGATTAAATTTTCTGTATCAAATAAATAATTGTCAAATTGTCAACAAACTAAAATTCGAAAGACTTCGTGAATTGACATGACACCACAGACAGTTGACAGACCAAAGATAATGTAGAATGTAGCCCATAGAGAAAAGACATCTTCCTTGATGTAGCCACAGACTAATGATGGATGATGGTGTACTTCTTCTTCTTCTTCGTTCTTACGCTCGTTCGTTCATTCTTACTAAAATCCGTCTATGTCGGAGTGTCCTATTTTAGTATAGCTCTACAGAGTTGTCAGTGCTCTTCGTTATTCGAACGGGTTGTAGCCTCGTCAGAGTATATATGTTCTGTGGTTGTAGCAGCCATTAAAACTCCGGGGCGTTTCATATATCGTCTTTTTGACAGGTACATTCGCCAGACTGGACCTACGGACATCCGTTAGTTGGATATAGGAACCCGGAATAGATATAATTAATATTATTATTTGTTTTGTGAACAGTGACATGAGCAAGCAGCAGCCGAGCGCCGCCGCGGCCGCCAAGAGTCCGCGGCCCGTCGAGACCAGCACCAAGCAGGAGAGCGCCTGGCAACGGAAGCAACAGCAGAAGAAGAAGGGCAAGAAGAAGTGGTAGAAATATACTAATCTGATGGATTATACAATCATTTATCAAACTTGTTTTATTTTTGTATAAATAAATATCCCTGGACATTCCACTCGGCGTCATCTAATCCCAAGCTAAGCAATTTAATGCTTGTGTTATGGTAACCAGATGACTGATAAACTACATAATGTAGATACATTTTTATCCTTGTAAGATTGCGTCTATTCCCGCTGTCCCCCGGGAATTTGATTAAATATTTAAAAATACTTCCCGTTGTCCCCATACTCTGTCCCCGTAAATATAATTGTATCTATAAAGCGCGAAAAACCTTTTTTACATTATATTTTTAATAAAACTGCAGGGCTTGCCTTGTCGCAAAACTAAATTCATCGCCATCAAGTAAATCGCGAAAAGAACTCACAGGTTTGACAGTTAAAAATGAGATTGTTTCCAATTTGTTAGTGTCCTAATCCTAAGGAATTAATTCATCCATTGGGGGTGGTTGGGAATATAATTTATTTATAGCCCATCAGCCTCATCTATTTTGGTGAGGCTTTTGCCCAGCATTGAGACTTTGAGGGCTGCTGATAATAACAGTTTTAACAAATTGTTTTAACTTTTTTATTTATAAATACAATAGGCCTTTACATCTTTACTAGGTGATTTATACAATGTCAGGAGGCATTTTTTTCCTACACTCAACGGGACATTATTGTAATGAAAATATGGCGAGGTTTTAAAGAAAAATGCTTTGTAGATTGCAGTCAATATTTTTATTGAAAAGTTTTAATACTTAACAGAACTCATTTTTTACCTCCTTTCCTTTTAGACTTGCCCGGCCTTGTGTTTTTCTTCTTATTATTATTAGGCTTAAACGACTTGCTTTTATAATCAAATGGTTTTTTCTTTGCTGAACTGTTAAATCCATCCATATTATTAGATGAGTCTCTTGTATTCAATTTAGAGCCTTTCTTCTTACCCCCGAAGCCGAATTTCTTATCCTTAGCTGATCTTTTCTTGGATATTTTGTTTTGTGGTCCTTTGTTTTTTCCCTTGTTGTCCTCTAAGAAGTCAAGATCGGCGGACTTGCCTTTCCTGACACGTTTAAGCTGTTCTAACATGTGCTTTTTGTCTGCTGCTTGTTTGAGTTTGGCGTCAATCTGAAAATATAAACAAATTGATTGTAAAGCACAATAATTGAGTATTATTTTCAGTCAGTTTCATTTGCAATATAGGTGGGTAAATTTCATTATCGCATTCATGTCCATGACGCACGCGGGCAGTGTAGCTGGGAATTCGTTAATTCGTTGAAAAGGGATGTTAAAATTCTAGCCAAATCTAGTAATTTAAAAAAATATATACACATTACCAGAATCACTAAACAGTCAAAGAAAAGTATGTGTAGAATTCAGTTTTGTTGTGCTTACTTGTACTCTCTTAGCGATTTTCTTCTGCTCTCTCAAGGAGCGCACTTTCTCAGTCCGCGCCTGAGTAGCTTGCTTAGCCATGAGATTTTTCCGGACCTTTTGCATGTGTTCATCTGTTTTAGCCATCTCTGCAAAGTAGTCATCTGGTCTGTAAAAAAATGTTTAATTTATTGAATTTCACTATTCATACTAAAATGTTGGTACCATTCCAGTGAGGCAGGGGGCATAAGGTGGTAGAAACATAACACAATTCATGGATGGGATGCTTATAGATCTTCAGACATTCTTGTAGTATGTTTAGGCATTGTTTATTATTATGTTATCTAACTTTAATGTTACCAAGTGTTGTCTAAAGGGGTCACCAGCCGAGGTTGACAGAGGTTCATCTGAACATGACATTTATTTATTTTTTACTTATTAACTAGCATGAACATTTCAATTACACTAATTAATTAAAAAGAACAACAAATAACAAACAGAGAGTCACATTTCAAACAAATGGAAAATATTAAGTTATTTTGTCTCAAAGATGCTGTTGCTGCATTTTACAACAATTTATAATGCCTTTACCACACATTACATTGGCCTTTATACATCCTTTGCAGATGATTTAGGTGACATCAAGTTACAGAACAGTCATTTGATAAAGAACATTTTCATACATGGCTAAGGAGGCTTTAATGGGAGTGGCAGTGTCAACTGCATTTACTACATTATAATGCCTAAAATAGATTATACTCAGAGCTTGAGTACAAGCATAGAGCTTTATTTCATGACTTTCATTATTGACTTACCTTCTTGTCGGTATTCCCAACTCTTTTAGCATCTTAAGTCCTTCAAGAACTGCTGCCTGACCCTGACGATGGATCAGGTTCTCACGCTTGAATTCATTCAACACTGGATCTTGTGTTGGGTCATACATCTGACCACCTTTTGTGTTCTCTTTGATGTTCCTAAAAAGACTTATTTTAATACCACAGTGCCTTTTAGAAGATTTATAGCGAAATTATATTGAATAGCTATGGTCACCACACCACACATTTTCTTACACTAATGATTAAGTACGACAGAAATAGCTTAACACTGTTATTTGAAAATTCATAAACCGATGAGGACATTTCTACTTACCTACTTGTTTGAGAAGATGTGGTGAGTGAATTGAAACTTACTTTCTTTTCTGTGCGGTATCTTGCATCTGCATTGCAACATCAGGTGCCATCGGCGCAACTGTGGTTACCAAATCCAGAGTTTCGACCCATGGTAAATTGAGTTTGAATTCTTTCAGCTTTGCTCTCAAGTCTGCTATATTATTTACGTAATTTTTCTGCACCCTCTCTATTTCTTCATTAAGACCCGGCTTCAGCAACCCTTTAGCGAAGGCTTCTTGCAACTAAAACAATATAAAAGTAGTTAAAACAACACGAGTGTAAAGAGAATAATATTTAGGACAATACTTCCACAACACTTACTTCCTCATCGGAATCGACTTCAGAGTCAGTATCATTCAATACAAAGTCACTCATTATGTTAGTAAGCAATAATTCTTAGTAAATTTTGATTATTTTGATAAAGTTTCGACCAACATAACCTCTATTTCTTTGTAAAACAAAACAGAGCGTGATGAGATGAGGTGAAGTGAAACGTGTGTGTGTGAGTGAGGAAGAAGAAATGAAATGAATGAATGAAGGAAGGAGCTAAAAGGAGCGACACAAAAACTTTTTGAAGGAGAATTACTAAAGTAGTTTGACTTTGACATTGACATGACAGAGATAAACTGGTGTTTTTATTCGTTCGTCTCATCCATCATCATCAACAGACGCGCGCGTGGCATCTATAATAGTAGTCTGTGATCATCAGCCTTATGCATTTGGCAACGCGCTCGTGGCTGGCAAAGCTTGCTACATTTTTATTAGGAACTACTAACCTAATTTGACAGCATGATAATAACAGCCAATATGGACCACTCTTTTCATGGATGTAATAAACAGATGTTTTAGTCCTTCTTCTTAGACTCTTTTACAACATACCTACAACTTAAAAATATAAAAATATCCTGCCCCTGGATTGTGTAACTTGTTTCACATTGTATCCAAGTTGTATCAAAGCAAAAATCACAGTAAATCGCTAAAATAACTGTCAGATTTAACGCTGATTAAGAAAATTAGTGAGTAACTTACTTAATTACTGTCATATTTGACAGTTGTCCTCGCGATTTACTGTGATTTTTGCTTTGATACAACTTGGATACAATCGAGACAAGTGTAGGTACACAATCAGGGGGCTGGAGCCTGATATACCAGTGCATGCATGTTTTTATAATTTTCTCCAAACAGAGGATTATCAAAATAGCTATAGAATGTCCAAGTGTGAGCGATGCTCGTGTCATCATCATTCATGGCTCATGCTTAATCTACTATTTAAGAAGTTTAGAATCTTTGTCTATGTGACAGTCTTTTCTCTATGGTGATGTAAAATAGTGTCTATGGTTTAGTTAGTTGCCATGTAAAATAATAAATCATAGACAGCTCCTTCTTTTCGTTTTCTCTATTCATAGACAATTTATGAAGTCAAATCCAGTAAACTAATTTTAATGTTTTCTAACTTAAAGCTTATTTTAATAACAATTTCTAATAAAAGTTCCTTAAAAAAATTTAAACTAATAATAATTTACTGCTTTTGATAAATTTATTAGTAAATGAGATTTTTTTCTAAAATAGTTGTTACGCGACCGGAAGTACTACTAGCTTCAAAATGTTTCGTGAGACCCCGTTGTTTTGCATCGAAAATGCAATGGTCGCCATCTTCGACTCTCGTGAATGTTTTGGTCGTAGTTTCGGACTTTGACGCTTATTTCATATGTGCTATGCAATTATTTGACGGTAATAGTTTCGCTACATTATAGGTGTTAATAATTCATTCGAGTGAAGGTTAGTAAATGTTTTCTTTACCATTTTCGTGGAAAGTGTTTACATCTGAATTTTCTAGTGCTTTGCTATTGTGAATCTCTCGATATTGCTAACTAGCGTATGTTTTATTTGGTACAATCAAAGTGTTTATTAATTTTCTATGTATAAGTCCTAATTACCCGAGTGAGCAGTTATAAATATACAAACCTCATTTTCCTATGTACCTACTTATAATTTTTCGTCTCTTTGTTACTAGGCGGGCTCTATGACCTCATGTGCATTCAATTTCTCACTATTTTGTGGATTAGAACATCAAAGTTCTTATAATTTCTTGTTTTAGGTTAGTGTTTACCTATTTTGATGTTAGGTGGCCAGACATCTCAATTTCCGTGCGACAATAATGGCGGCAGTAGGATTAACCTATTCACTTATTTTATGTAATTATTCTTATGAAGCAGCACTCAAAATCAACTATCCTTATGTTTTAAGTTATAATCTCTCGTAGGAAACAGAATAAAGTGACTTTCGAATAATTTTCGAGAACAATGACCTCGGGTGTCGTATCCTATTTGTGGACTATAAATATTTTACCAAGAGCACTATGCTGTGCATCGAGCCTATACGTGACGATTTTGAAGACATATGGATAAAGAATCAATTTTCGGTTGCAGTCACATGAAATAACTTTTGGAGGCTGCTGTGCACTCCAAGGCGTCATCTCGGGTTTGACCCAAGATGATAGTATTTACAGCATGTCGGCTTCATCAGAATACGAATCTGCGGCCCGGCAAGTGAGTACACGATACTTATCAGTGAAACATCTTTCTTGAGTGATTTGCATACCCAAAATGCCCCACAAATCTATCCATCTTGCTACTATACTTCTGTGTTAGAGTACTAGTCTTCATAAACCATCCATTCTACAGAAATAAGCCCTATTCAAACAGTGTCCTATGAGATATCTAAATCTTACTAAAATAATATTACCCTATAATAATGTGGCACAAATCAATATTCTACCAACTAACCTAAGTACATAGATTAATTTATTATTACTGTGTGCATTTTCAGCAAATCTGTTAAAATAAAGATTTTAAAATTATAGTCTACTAGCTGTACCCCGCGGTGTTACCCGCGGTGAATAAGTTAATAGATTTTTTTAACGACTTTTAAAAAGTAGGAGGTTCTAAATACCTACGTCGACTGGGTGAACCGATTTGATGATTATTTTTTTGATCTGATGAGGATCGTCAGGGATATGAATAAACATGCACCTTGAGAGTGCAGAAAATTACTATTTTCTTACGTATATGAAAATTATTTCATAAAATTTTTAATTTTGCTCCTTGGTTAAGACCCAATGCGTCATTGTGTCACTTGATTTTGGTGCTCATAGAACAGGATGACTGCTGGTCGGTTACTATTCTATGGTCTAACACAGTTTATTTTGCTCGCAAAATATTCAAGAAGCTACCATGCGAGCGAAGCGAGCTTCGACCCAAGCGAGCGCAGCGAGCCGAAATTTTTAAGACAAATTCGTTATGTGACACTTGATGTAGCTTATAGTGCTTACAGAAAAGGCTGACTGTTGGTCGGTCCCTATTCTATTGTCTGACATAGATCAATTTGCCAGCAAATATTCAAGAAGCTACCGTGCGAGAGAAGCGAGCTCAGTGAGCGTCTTAAACTCGCGAAGCGAGCCGAAATTTTTAAAAACAAATACTCGTGACGTGACACTTGATTTTGCTTATGGAGCTCATAAAAAAGGCTGACTGTTGGTCGGTTCCTATTCTATGGTCTGACATAGTTTATTTTGCTTGCAAAATATTCAAGAAGCTATCATGCGAGCGAAGCGAGCCAACATTTTTAAGTCAAATGCGTCATGTGTTACTTGATTTTGCTTATAGTGCTCATAGAAAAGGCTGACTGTTAGTCAGTCCCTATTCTATGGTCTGACATAATCAATTTGTGAGCAAAATATTCAAGAAACTACCGTGCGAGCGAAGCGAGCTTCGAACTAAGCGAGCGTAGCAAGCTTCAAACTAAGCGAGCGTTGCGAGCCTTTTAAACTCAAGCCGAAATTTTTAAGAAAAATGCGTCGTGTGACACTTGATTTTGCTTATAGTGCTCATAGAAAAGGCTGACTCTGCTGGTCTGTTCTTAGTCTATGGCCTGACATAGTTCAATTTGCTAGCAAAATATTCAAGAAGCTACCGTGCGAGCGTAGCGAGCTTTGAACTAAGCAATTGCATCGAGTTTCTTAGACTCGAAATTTTTAAGATAAATTCGTCATGACTGACACTTGTGTTTGCTCATGGTGCTCAAAGAAAAGGCGCTGGTCGGTTCCTATTCTAAGGTCTGACACAGTTCAATTTGCTTGCAAAAGATTGAAAAAGCTACATGCGAGCAAAGGGCTTTTAGACTCGAAGCGAGCCGAAACTGTGGGAAATGTACCTAATAAAATAGCGATGATGAGGTGCTGTACCGAATTTTAATTGAAGACACAAATATAAACTTTGTCCTAATGGTTTATGTTGAGTTCTTTTTACCGGGGATTTATCTGCGTACATAAGTCCCAATTCCGTGAGATTATCGGGACAAAAAAAACAATATTTGAAATTCGTTAAGCCGTTTGAGCTTGAAGAAGCATAATTTAGGTATTTTGATAATCTCACGGGCACAATACGCTTTTAAGGGATTTAAAGTAGCTTATGACATGTTTTTATCCAGGATATCAACTGACCTGGTACCAAATTTTATTCAAATCCGTCTAGCCGTTTGAGCGTGAAGGAGTTATAACATTGCCTGTGCTGCCATCTATTAACATTATTTTGACTAACAGTTACGTTTCACGGCCAAACTATTTTGATGAATAATTTGGTTTATAATCCCACGGAACCATTCCTTTTTTCAGCAATTTAAGGTAGCCTATTTGTTAATCCAGGGTACTGCTACCAAATTTAATTCAAATTCATCCAGCCGTTTGAGCGTGAAGAAATAATTACTTTACCTGTGCTGCCATCTATTGAAATTATTTTTTTAGTTTCTCACGGCCAAACTATTTTGTATTTGTTTAATAATCCCACGGAATCAATGCACTTTTAAATAATTTTAAGTAGCGTACATTTTAATCCAGGGTATAAACAATCCTGCTACCAAATTTAATTCAAATTCATCTAGCCGTTTGAGCGTGAAGGAATAATAACTTTGCCTGTGCTGCCATCTATTGAAATTATTTTGTTACTTTTTCACGGCCAAACTATTTTGTGTAAGCTTTTATTAATCAAATTCATTAAAATAATGAATTTGATTATTAATCCCACGGAATCAATGCATAAGTAGCGTATATTTTAATCCAGGGTATAAGCAATCCTGCTACCAAATTTCATTTAAATCCGTCCAGCCGTTCGAGCGTGAAGGAGTTATATTTTTGCCTGTGCTGCCATCTATGAAGTTATTTTGTCTGACAGCTGCCTTTTGCACGGCCAAACTACCGAAACTATTTTAATGAACATTTTGTTTTATAATCCCACGGGAACACTGCACTTTTCAGAAATTTCAAGTAGCCTATTAGTTATTCCAGGGTATAAGCAATCCTGATACAAAATTTCATTCAAATCCGTTCATCCGTTTGAGCGTGAAAGAGTAACAAACACACTTACACACTTACACACACACAAACTTTCACCTTTATAATATTAGTGGGATTCATTATCCCTTAGTTTATAGTAGAAATATTTGTGCATGTATACTTCAAAGAGGATGTAGAGAATTGATGAAAAAAATATGTATTACGATGTAGTAATAATGTTTATGTAACTGTGAATTCTAATAAAGATTTATCTACTTGTATAATGTGTGTTAATGGACTTGTGAGTATTTATGATGTAAATACTGAGAAATAAGTAATATAAATAGCTTTTTTTTTCCAAATAATTATGATAATGTATGTATTCTGATAAATGTATCTGAACTTAACCTTGAAATATTTATTGTTGTAGGATTACGGGCCGTCCACCACCAGTGAAAATGAGTATGAACAAGTTTCGGATCATAAACTAGCGGATAATATGAATGTACAAAGTATCAGGACTCCGGTTTTGAGGGCAGTGCCCCTTTCTCCCAGGGAGGGAGCTCCAGAACCCGATTCCACCAACCATGAAAGCATTATACATTCAGTTCATAAAAGTGATAAAGAAGTAGAGTATCACATTGCAGAGAAAAATGACACAGAAATGTCCATAGACACACTGGCCAACATAGTCAGGATGGAAGAAGGCTCTGTAGACAATATGGGTCGCATAACATATCCATTGATACAGGAAGCAGATGATTCTAATGAAGGCAACTATGTGCAGAACTCAGCTACACTAATTCAAGCCCCACTGAGCACTGCCATTGTGCAAAATGTAAAATTGCCACAAAACTTCACAATAAACGTAGATGCTGCAGTCAGCAATATTACCACAATACAAAATGTCTCACAAGATGTATCTGGTAGTCAGACATTGTGGCTGCCTACAATACTTGCTGCCAGCACTCCAACAAATGACACCAAAAATGAAGAAGACAGACCACAAGCAGGCGTTTCTCAAATTATCATAACAAGTGAAAGCTATACTAGTGATACACACATCAGCCGCAGGTCAAACATTGTAACTGAGACGAGTTACATCACCAGGCCTAAATCATCAAAGGTTCAGATATTGAGTAATATATCGCTACCAAAGAACCCTGCTTATTCCCAACAGTACATCACCCAAACAAAGGAAATTGCTACAGCTACACCAGTATATGCTACCCAAAATCATGTCTATAAGTTGAGCACCAATGTTGTGACACAGAAGCAGCTGACTGGCTCAGTTCTCTGTGCCAAGACACCAAAAAACCAATCCTTGATCGGGTGCTCAACTCTAACACAGAGTGTTATTAATAGCAGTCCTATCAAAAATGTGGCATACAGCCATACTTTTACAAAGAGCACAAATTTAAATAAAGCTTTGAATAAGGTAAATAATGGTGCTAACTTAAATGCTATGGTAGCTGCCTCATCAGGAAGCACACAATGCCATATATTGTCTCGGGTTGTGTCTGGTCCTAACAAGATGTCAGTACATTCTGGCAGGAAATCTGTAAATACTTTCAAGGGATCAAAATCTAGCCAAGTGTCTAATCAGAAGAATCAGTCGAGGCCAATAAAGATTATACAGCAGGCTGGCTCTGCTCATAAATCTGAAACAAAGACATGGCCTGTGGCAAGTGTGACATACAAGAATCACCAAGGCTCTTATGGTGTTGTAGATACCAATTCTTCGAAAATTATTCAGAAAGTAGGCAGTCCCACCAGTAAAAATCAAGCAATGCCTTTACAGAAGTTCCCAGCTAAAGGGGAGAGATTGGTGCTTCAGTCTCCATGCGGTCCGGTACTCCTGTCAACTGCGCCAATAAGCACGAGCCTACCTAAAGGGCCGCATTATGTTCAATCTGGAGCTACGCCAAACTTGCGTTATGTTCAGACTTACGGAGCAGCTGAGAATCAAATGTCGACGGTGTCTCAAGTGTCAGCCAACCAACAGCTCACTGCACAAATATTACAGTCACTGTCACAACCCAAATTGATGCTTCAAACTAGCCCAAGTCCTATCAATCATTTTACTGCAGTTACTTCGTTACCTGCTACTATAATGGAGGAGCCAGTTGAAATAAAACCAATCAATCAAAAACGTATTGTCATGTAAGTGTTATATATAGCATTATTGATTATGAATTAATGAGAAACATGAATTTTCAACATACTAATATTATCTATTTTGTTTCAGGGGAGACAAATCCACATTATTAACAGCAGAAGACCTCATCGGAATGGAAGAGAGACCTAACTTATCGGAAGAGCTACGTCGGTATACTCTCCAGCCGCTAGCATTTGTGATGCTGGACCATACTTACTCGTTGCCGGCGCAGAAGCTCCCACAACCTCAGCCGGCGCCGCCTCCGCCCCAGCCTCCCGCGCCGGTCCAGATACAACCTGTAGCACTTCCCTCACCGGTCCCACCCACTACCCCTCTAGAGAAAACTCCTCCAGCGATCGTATCTCCCCCGGTCACTGCAGTCGCGCCAGTCAGTCCCATGAAGAGAAGCTCGCCGGTGATCGTGTCTAACGCTCAATACGAAATGCCAACTGTTCCGACCGGTGCGATAGTCTCTCCAATCCCGGTTACGTCCATGCAGATGGCACCCGCTCCGTTTAAAACCCAGCAGCCACCGATCATCCCTCCACCTCAGGATGACGACGCGGCTTCAATGATTTCCTCCGTCGACGGAGATAGGAAGCCTCCCGTCGGTGGAAGTGACACAGAAACGGCTCCTGAAGGCGAAGAAGAAGGGAAAACTAGATGCATCTGTGATTTCACTCACGACGACGGCTATATGATATGCTGCGACCGCTGCGGCGAGTGGCAGCACGTGGACTGCATGGGAATAGACAGAAACAACATTCCCGATGCGTACATGTGTGAACTCTGCCATCCCAGGCCCATTGACCGTCGCCACGCGCGCGCTATTCAAATGAGAAAGAGAGAGGAGTTGAGCGCTCTGGGCGCGTCGGATTCAGATTCGGCAGAGATCGCCCGCGGACTCCCAGGACAGCGCAGAAAGCGACTACTCACCGTGACCACCTATACGGACACGAGTGGTTCGTGCGTAACCACATACAATTCAGGCGCCCCATTGCTTCCGCCACTACCCCAGCCGGCTTTGCCGCTACCCAAGCGTGGACCTATTCCTAAAGCGACGCCAAAACCCAAAAAGACCGAGCTTCTTAGGAAAGGAGCCAAGAGAAAACTTACCGAGAAGCGAGTAAAGCGAAAGAAGGAGATGATTCTGAACAGAAGCAAGTACGGTTCCAGCCTCTCCAACCAATCACATTGGCAAGACGCTTACGAGTTAGCAGTTACTAACCATTACAGTCCCGAACTGAGGGCCAAAATTATGAAGTACAGTAACAAGCTTGGCAGCCAACCCAACATGGCGTACGCGAGTAATGCCCATCTATGCACCACGGTGCCTCATGCGGGCGGGAAGATCCTAATCGCTACAAAAGACTTGAAAGAAAATATGCCCATAATCGAACTTCGCGGAAAATACATGCTGTCGAACCAACACCGACCGCAACTGCAGAATACCGCTAGAGCTGGCAGTCAGAAACCCGGGCCTTTTGTCTTCTTCTATAGGCTGCCTAAAGACAACACTCAGATCTGCATCGATACGCGAACGTACGGCAACGAAGCACGCTTTGCTCGAAGATCGTGCAAACCAAACGCGGAGCTCCAACATTGTATCGTCAAGGGAACTCTTCACGTCTACTTGGTAACGATTGGAATCGTCCAGTCCAATACTGAGATAACGGTCGGACACGACGCCGATGGCAGCAAGCAGCCTTGCGCTTGCGGAAACCCCAAACATTGCAAAGTAAATGGGTTGAACAGCCCTCTGCCTCCGAGAAAGAGCTTTGACTACCCACCAAGAGAAAAGAGAAGCCGGAACAGATGCTTAAGTTCGTCCTCTGTTGTTTCCCCGCCACCACTGCCTGTCGGTCATCAAGTTGGCCCTCTGACGCCACCCGTCAGAGATCCGCCTTATATGCCATCAATTATGAGCATGAAACCCGAGAGATCCCCCATCAAACATGAGTACCCACCTATGTCTCCTGTAAAACCTGTACTTATGTCTTTATTTGAAGAACCCATGAAAGTTGAGCCCAAACAAATGGATCTGATCAAAACTGAAATAATAAAATCTGAGATAGTGGAACCTGAAATAATTAAAGCCGAGCCAGTGCCAGAGGTGATGAAGCCAGAGCCTATCGAAGAAGATCCAGCTGAGGAGCCAAAGCTTGAAATGGACTTGACCACGAAGGAAGTAATGAAGCCTGAAGATTATGATGAACCAGATTTCGGCAGAGTTGAAGAAAAGATTGAAGAAATCAAACCCATTATAGATGACCTGGTAAAAGAAGAACCCACACCTGTTGTCCCTGTTGTCACTCCCAAGCTAATTACACCCAAACCGATAGTTACACCCAAAGCGATAGTTACACCCAAACCGATAGTTACACCCAAACTGATAGTTACACCCAAACTGATAGTTACTCCAAAAATTGAAGAAAAAGAACAGCTTATCGCAGAAGTAGAGAAAATAGTCGCGCGTAGAAAGAGTAGAATCCGTGAAAGAATCGAGTCCTATAAAGACGAAACTTCTGAAGATGAACCTTTAGAGAAACTAGAAGACAAGAAATCGCGAGATATAAAACTTGAGTCAAAACTTGACGATGAGAAGTTTATCAAAGAGGAGATAGCAAAATCCGCGTGTCACGATAGATCATCACGGTCTAGCAGGAACCATTCTACTTGCGTCAACCAGGATTCGATGGATGACAAAACTGACGATTCTCAAGACAAAATCACTCCCAAATCTAAAGACAAAGACAAGAGAAAAATGGTAAGTGTATGTGTATTCTTGTATCTTTGTGAAATTGTTTTGGCGTAAGCAGCTTTCTTATAAAATTTCTTATATTTTAGACAAGAGAGGAGCGTAAGATGGAGGCTATAATGAAGGCGTTTGAGCGTATGGAGAAAGCTCAACAAAGGAAGCAGGAGGTCAAGGAACGCCAGAAGCGACGTGAGTCGGATCCACATCCGAATGCGGTGGACAAAGACGATGACGACGATATACACTGTTCTACTAAGAAAAGGAAAAAGTGAGTTAATAAATTGTATTCTCATCTCTTCTCATCTGTCTTATCAAAACAGTCGTGTTTTTGGTAAAAAAATTTCAAGAACAATTTATGCCACCCTTGAAGGTATTGATTTTTCAAATTGCAATGTGAATAAACATTTATTTATTTGTAAAATTTGTTTTTCAGACGCAAAGGTCGCGCACGCACTACATCTCAGTCTAATCGTCGCCGCCTGAACTCTGCTGATAGCGACATGGTGACGTCCGGGGACGAAGCACCATTGCCCCCCATGACACCACCTAGGGCTGCGCCCCCAATGCGCCGCAACAGCACCCTGCCATTACATCACGAACCTGAAAGACACCATGACCATCATGAAGTGAGTTGCTATGAACATCTACATTTCCTCTCTGAGAAGGTTGACCTTGAAAAAGTTTATTTTGTGTAAAGTTATGATGCAGATAATAATCCTTTCCTTTTTCAGGATATCGGCCTGAGTTCCGCATGTTTACTAGTAGAAGCCGCAGTGGGCTCGGTAGAGTCCGCCTTCAAGCTGCCCAAAACAAAGAAGACCATGGCCACCGAATGGATCGGCCGGTCACCCGAGCGCACGCCTTCTCCCTACCGATCCCCCTATAGACCGGCTCTAGTCTCTGCACCGTCTATGGAAAGTTTAGTGCGGGTCGCTTCGACTATGATCGGTGATCTGAGCGGGACGCAGGATTTAACAGAAACCGATGAATGCTTGTCGCCGCCTCGGACGCCCGGACGGGACAGGAATCGTCCTCCGAAGAAGTCTCGACGGGTCACGAGGAGTACGCCCGTGGAGCCGCCGGCGGAGGTACCAGAAGTGTTGCCTCAAATCCTACCGCAGCACAGCGCGAAGAAACGCTGGCTCCGGCAGGCTATCAGCGAGGAGTGTGACCAGAATATCGTACCAGGTATGTACACTTAAAACATTCAAGTCATTACACATTTACTTTACTTTCAATTAATTATCTCATATTTTTGTTACAGAATCCCCACCCAATGAAATGTACACCCCGCTGAAAAAGCGTCGATTAGCGCGCGAGTCGTTATCGTGCGAACAAAACACCATAGTGCCTGTAAGTACTAACGCAGAACTCTACTATCATAAAAAGTTTTCACTTCACACGCGGAAACTAACTAGCAATTTGTTCACACAGTGTATCGAAGAAACCTCTCCAGTTCTGACGTCTGAAGACTCGCCGGTCAAGGACGATCCTCTATGCAGACAGTATAAGATGAGAAGCATCATGGAAAGTATGTATGTCGCCAGGGACCGCACCCGGTCCGACAGCGGCCAGGGATCCGATGACCAGTGCAATATGGACAATGACTTGCTCAATGTCAACCTGAAGGGACCGCACGACAGCGAGAACATCAGGAGGATCATCGGAGTGCCCACGCCTGAGGAGGAACTGCCCCCGGAGATACCCAGACCCGACGACATCAAAACTAATAACAATAACCTAGAACTAGAAGAGAGTAATTACAACAAAGTCGTGCCTATGGATATAGACACGACCATCCCCCAACCGAAGATACAGGAAACCATCGATACTAGCAACTTAGACGCGAAGCGAATAGAGAGCCCAACGGAAAAACTGAACAGCTGCCAATCCGCAGACACGAGCGGTAATTCCTCGCCGCAGCGCGACGAAATGGACGATATCCAGAAGAAAATCCACTCGTTTCACACGGAAAACATACAGATCCTCAGGAGCAGAAACAAGAAGCCCAAAGAGAAACGAAAGAAGGTCAACTTGAACTTCGATCTCAACATGGTCGACGATCAGATCAGTATCCAGCTGAGGACGGAGAGCGATGGGGAGGCTGAGCTCAACGGCGATATTCACGACGAGATACATGAAGTGTCGACGGAGAATATTCCACTACCGCCTGTCGAGTCGATACCACTGCCGTCCTCGTCCACGGAGAACATCCCGCTGCCGGAGGAACCTACGCCGATGCCTTTAGTGCCGCCGGAGACCATCCCACTGCCTGAAGGGCCCATGACGCCACTCAAACAGATCCGACGCTCCTCACCAATGCGGCAGTCTCCTATCAGACAATCGCCTATGCGACGTGTGTCGCCTTTACGACACTCGTCGCCCTCGCCGCCTATCAGAGAGCGACGTGCGTCTCCCATCCGACATTCGCCTGTGCGACACGCGTCGCCGATCCGACGCCCGTCACCGATCCGGCACTCGCCTCGACAATCTCCGGTTCACGCGTCGCCCGTCCGCATGCTTTCTCCAAAGCGGTCTCCTGTAGAGGAAACCCCTCGTCAAAACACGTCTGATCGACCCTCAGTTCTAGATAGTTCTCCGTTCTCGACGAGGTTCAGCGCCACCGGCCTCTTCTCTGGAATCTTCAGTAACATGACGCAGTCCTTCAATGCGGAAAGTTCGATAAACGAGAACGTACCTAACATGTCGTTAATAAAGAGTGCGATAGACAGGACTACAAGTTTAGATAGTAGTTTGTTCGACAGAGAAGGTATTACGCAGTCGGACGAGATGAAGAGTGTTCAGGAGATACTGACGCGGGTGAACAATATGGATAGTAATAACAGTGTGATATTATCGGGGGTGTTGAAAAGTTCTAACAATGCTGGTTTGTTGTCGCCGTCGCCGAAGATGTTGACGAAACCGTACTGCCCGAGGAGCAACGACCCCAGACTGAATCCTCCGCCTGTTGAGAAACCTAAACCCATAAGAAGAAAGGTACGTTCTTTATTTCCATAGATATGTCTTTATAACAACTAATTTTATTATTTAGTTAACTTGAAGAATCTTCAATTCATTCGCCCAGAAACAATAAGAGTTATTTGAAACTAGATGCGCCCCGTGGTGTTACCCGCGGTGAAAAGGTCCCGTTCCCGTGGGAATACCGGGATCTAAAGTAGCCTATGTGTTCCAGGATATAAGCTATCCTGATACCAAATTTCATTCAAATCTGTCAAGGCGTTTGAGCGTGAAGGAGTAACAAACATTCACCTTTTTTAATGTGATGTGATGTGATACATAGTTCAATGTTGTTATGCTTTAATATAAATGATTGTTGGACAAGGTCTCAGATAAGATAAGCAAATGAGGTCATCCTTGTTTAGCTACATCGAATTCTTCACTCACACACTACTACCTTTATCAGCATGTTGCATTTTCACTAAAATCACCATATTTAGTGAAAGTTGGAGTTATCAATTTTATCGTAAGCCAATCTAATTGGGGAACGTCAATTTCATTACAATGTTTATCATGGAAATTATCAACGCTAACATTTATTTACAAGGTACAGCAACGCACTGATCGCTCGTAATTATGTGAAACCAGAGATCTTTGGCTGAATAGAGAAAGAATGGCCAATGGCAATACTCCGTTTACGGTTATTCGACACAAACGGAGCATTGCCATTGGCCATTCTAATGTTGGAACCAAGTTGAAGCCAATGTGTGGTGCCAGCATGACAGCTACAATTAAGAATTTAATGGCAAGTTTAGTCACGAAGCGCTTAGTTTCCAATTCTGGTGACGGAGTTTTGAGGCTCTTAGAGGCCTTCATTATAGCTCAACGACTTATCTCGTCAACGTTTCTCCATAGCTCTCTATAACCGAGTACCGGAAGCGACATAAGGGCGCGGGCGACGAGCCTGGCGATACGCCCACGGAACAGCAGCCAACAGAAGCGGCATCTTCATCGTCGTCGTCGTCGGCGCTGTCGCCGCAGCGGCTAGAGGCGGCGGCGGCGTTGGCGGCAGACGAGTTAGAACAACGTCTGCACAGGGAGCTCAACGATCAGATGCCGAAAGGTATGTTAATTATATATACAAGCTGCGCCCCGCGCTGAATAGTTCTTTCCCGTGGGAATGTCGGGATCAAAAGTAGCCTTTTTATTCATCCAGGGTATAAGCAATGCTGGTACCAGATTTTATTCAAATCCGTCCAGCCGTTTGAGCGTGAAAGAGTAACAAACACACTTACACACAAACTTTAACTTTTATAATATTAGTGTGATGTATTACACGAAATCTAAGTAAAGTTTGATTTGGTTTCATCATTCATTCTCTGGCCATATCATCACAACATATTTTTTTCTCCCACTCATCTCGTATCATTCGTCAACTATTCATATCCTCTTTATCCATCCACTTCACTCATGATATTAATAGCTTAATGTTATATGAATATGCGACAAAAATATCTAGCAATTTGTTAAAGAAATTGATGATTCTTCTTTTATTTATGGTAATACATCTATACGCGAATGATATTTATCAAGATACACCTGTCACTTTCCTGCAAATTGCATAAAACATATATGAATTCGTTTTCCGGGCTAAACGTGTATCAACCTTAGTACTTTATAACCTTGAAGAAAAAGTGATGTGAAAGAAACATTATACTCCCGTATTTCGGGCGGGCATGTTGATTGTCCGATTGTAGAATTGTTAAGCTGTGATCAGGCAGCATAAAGAAATAGCTAGCCATAATAGTCAGAGATGTTGCGAAGTTAGACATAGCTTTAGCCAGGAAGTATGTATCTAGAAACTTAGATGGAACTTGTGTTGGTTACATAATATTGCTTTGGCCAGGATATAGATTCAAATAATGTTACAGTGTATTGTTAAGTTTTAGATAATTAAGCAGAGTTCAATCTCATTATACTTTTTCTATTGTATTAACTATTCATTCAGCGTAGCTCCAATTAGCGCTCTTGCTGATATTCCAGTCCACGTGCTTCCACGGTCGCTATTATCGTGACGTCATTTATGAGAACGTTATAGATACCTAGATCGAAAGCAGCTGCTTAGTGCCTAGTTCCCTGCCTATAAGAGCTTTCATTTGTCTTCAAAAGGAACGTAATCACGACTAAGAATGCACTAGAAACAGTTGACAAAGCTGATCTTGACTGTGTTTACGAAAAGACCATAAATTGATTACAATCAATTTATCTTTGCGTATCCATCACGTTGCCACATTGAATTGCAACTTGCCACTTTAAATAATTGCGTTTGCGCCGTGGTTCAATTGACTCAATTGTATATAAACTCGTGTCACTATCCACGGGCTTGTAGATTTGTTTAAATTAAACTCTTACAGAGTGTGTTGTTAGTGTTACATTGCTTTTTCAAACGATCGAACGAATTTTACGATTCTAAATTTTGCTAAGTCTTTCAATATTTGTGTGACTTAAAAAAGTTTTATAGTACAGAAACAAAACTAAACCCTTTACAACATCAATACCACGTTTGAGGTGCACATTAGTGTCTTATACCTCAGTCAGTCAGCCACGAAAGAAAAACCTTTCATAGCGCTTCAAAGTCTTCTGAATCTCAGTTTTGAATGATTTACGATAGGCACGTGAGCTGATAGTCTGTTTTATATTTTGTAAGGTGCAGGTTCATGAGACGAACTGGGTCTCGGGGCGACGGCAACTCAATACCACGAATGTGCTCTGCCCCTGTGTGGTATTGCAGTTGTATTGGGCAGACGAGACTACCAGGCAGCCGGCTGCCAAGTCTTCACTTCTCTGAAAAGGTTACACTAAGAAATTGACGGTAGATTTTTGTTATTACAGCTCTCGAATAGAATTATGGTATATCGTAGATCGCTGTCTATTTTCCGAACCAATTTCTACAAAGCCAATCTTCGATGTGCCATTCAGCCGAGAATGTAATTCTTTATGTAATCGATTTGTTTCCAATCTAAAAACATTGAATGCAATGACCTGAAATATTGTTACGCAATATTTATTTGACCTGCCATTATCTTGCTGCATTTATCTCCTCCTTCTCTTCGTATTCTATGTTGGCTTTTTGTAATAAGTTTGTTAATATGGAAGCCCTGGTTATAGAGCATGGTTTTTGTTAGTTGAAAGGGCATGGTAGCTTTTAGATTATCTTCAATTCCTATAAAATTGAGTTGGCATCCTCAAATCGAAAATCGAAATGTAACAACCCGGCAAATGGATTGTCGATACGCCAAATGAGCATGCTGTACAATCTACATTATCGTGTGCAGTATGAAACGTATCCGGTGCCTGCACTGCATGTAAAACAAACAAAACGCCCGCAGCAAAAACGTTTGCATTTTAAGTATCGACACAGATGATACAACAGTTTGCACCAAGCCGACCCGTTCGGCCTTGACGGCTCTCCGAACGAAAATACTGCGCAAAAGCGGAGTCATTATGCCTACATCTATGGCGACTACCCGTACTTATGTTGATGGTTTTTGCGTGTAGATGCCGTCATGAGATAATGATAATCGTATTAATCCTTATAGTTATAGTATTCGTAATTGCCGTCGATAGAGCTGATAATTATCTTGGCAGTTAGCGGGTCGAAGGATTATTTTTAGGTCGTGCGTAGGTGTTTGATACTCTCTCGGTCTCGCTCCTGTTTTGAATACAATTGAATTTTAGAACTGCATAATCTTACATAGTTACTATATTCAAATGTCAACTTTTAAACTTTGTGATGTCTCTTGTACGGACAAAAAGGTTCAATTTGGGTTTGGTACAAATTTTTTTGGTCTTATGAGACTCATGCCCGAAAACTGAAACGCTATTATTTGAATATTTAAGACCTTTGAGACGTTTTTATTTGTCAGATTTGTATAGAGGCAACCGTTAAATAACGTCAAAGACATACACCACTTACACAAGTAACGTTTCAGTATTCTGGTGTTAGTCCAGCAAATTGTGCCACAGCTAAATCGATTTAAAATTAAACAACGTGATAAAGTAAAGTAAGTAAGTTCGTATGAGCCCTGGTGACGGAGTTTTTAGGCCTCCGTCATGGCTCAACGATTTTAAAAGCCGGGAGCGACAATTTAACGTGCCCTCCGAAAGCACGGAGCGCTCAGATATGCCACTGTGACACTTGATAAAATACATGTTCTGAAGTAGTATTATTTGCGCAGGTGTGTTCGACGCCCAGCCTACGGCGTCCGAGCGCCAGCGGGAGAACCTAAGCTCTCGTCTCCGGCGGGAGTTCGGGCTGGCGCTGCCCGAGGACGACGACGCGCGCCCCGCCACCGAGCCCTCTGGTACGCCCCTTCGGCGAGATATCGACCTTTCGCAGGTCAACGACCTCGGCACTTGGACACCCAACCTCACCAGTCACAGCGTTGAAGCCTGGCCGGCTCACACGGGACTCGCCACTTTCACCCACAGCCTGGACGGCGCCGCCTTCGCCCGAGCTTCCAGGACGACCGTGGACGGCTCACCCGGCTGCGCTAATCTGGTGCTACTAGGTGAGACGGCGCAGAACATAGCCACGCTGGAGACCTGCAGGGGCGACGTCCCCAGGCGGCACAAGTGGGGCAGAAGAGGAGTGTAGTGCCGATTCGTTGCTACTCACAATATTCTATTATATTTTCAATGTAAATACGTGTTGACTAATTTCTACATGCAGAACTATATTCGTTAGTTATATTCGGTGTTGCCATTATTTTAATTGTGTATTTAATGCGGAGGCGTTCGCGATGGCGAGATAAGGTGTAAATATAGATGAAAGTGCAGTGTTGTAATGTCTAAAGGTTTGCTTTGTCCGACAGATGGCGCCGTTGGTGCGAAGCTGTGTGACAGGTAGATGTGCGCTCGCCTAAAGAATATTTTTGTAAATCTCAGGTCGCCGGGCCTCGCCCGCCGCCGCACCTATTATAAACAAACATAACTATATAGGTACATAACGTATCTCTAGGTATATTGAGTGCGCGTGCACTCGCGGTTTTGTATATTTCCGTTTCGTCTTTACTACGTTTTATTTTCACAGTTTTCTGCAAGTACAAATTGTTTTTATTTCCCTTTGTACATATTGTAAATATGAAAGTTAAGGTAAAATTATAGGGAACGGTATGTATGTATGAAGACAGAAGATTTTTTATATATGTACAACGTTTATGTATCCTATTGATATATTTATTTATTATCGATCTTTCGATAGTTTAGGGAGCGATTGCTAGGTTTTTGTACGCATAATGTTAAGTAAATTATAGTTGTTTTTATTATTTGTTCTACGTTTTATCGTATGAAGAAGATAGCAATAAGGGCTCGCGTATGTAGGTCTTTTATCATAAAGACATTTTACATGTAATTTAGACCTTCCCTTAGCCATATAAAGAGGTTAAAATCTTCGTTGTCGATTGCATATTGTCTTTGATCCACACAATGGCAGCTGGCTCTGGTCGCCGTTTCTTTTCTCTATTTTCTCTTATTTATAAAATAATTCCAATCGCGAATAAATGAATAAAAAGTCTTTTATAATTTTCATAATGATTCGTTGTGATGATTGCTGTTATAATTACATTTTGTTTTTATTACAAAACTTATTTCGCTATTTCGCTGAAATAATTTATTTTCCTACTTTGGGTGTTATCCTGTTTTGAGATACCAGTTAAGCGAAAATGCATTTTACCGAATGTAGGGATGGCGTCGGATATATAAGTGACATTTATTTTAGTGTACAGTATGTTACATAGGATTGACGATATGAACATTGCATAGATTGCAATAATCACAAAAGTAGGTGTTAACATAACACCTTGTTACAAACTTGTTGCGTTTTATAATAGTTGTAAATGATTACAGAGTTATTTCCATTGAAACAGAAAAGCTCATTCTAATAACAAATTTGAATCAAAAGATGTTTCAAGAGCCAGTATTAAAAATGCACTTATTATTTAAAGGCACTTTTGTTGTCAGTCTCTAACCCTTTTTGACAATACGACAGTCGAAAAGCCTAGCTCAAATTCGTCATAATTCGGCTCCAAAATGTCGCACGAAATACTCGACTCGTCCTACGCATCCGTTTATCGCGAATTTTTTGGCCAATCGTCCAGAATAGACTATAGTAATAAATGAATGTAAAGTTCATAAATGTAATTTAATGTTGTGTATAACAACGAATCGATGTTGTGAGTAACCTCGGACTTTCGCATCTACCGCCCAGTGATCTAAGGCAGTTGCAAAATATTCTGTGTGTTATATTATATGACTAGAAGAGTTTAGTTTAGCATTTTGTTTGTTTAGTTTAAAACCGCCTTAAGTAAATTGTAATTAATTTAATAATTGTCTTCGTGGGATTGAAGCCCATTAGTTTTTAATGTGGCCTAATGTATTTGGAGTGGAAAGTTGTATGCAAATATAGGTAACTGCATTGGTTGTTCGTATTTTAAGAATGTTTATTTATGCTGGGGTCAAAGTTATCTGTCTTCGACGAAGGTTGGCATATTTCTCTGTCTTATAACGCGTATACTTTGTCAAATTCAGATAATGTAGTCCCATTTTTATATTATTATCACAACCATTTATTCCTTTCAATACTTTGCTAAAATGATGATATAAACTAAAATGTTTCACTATACCGACTAAAAACTCTATGTCAACTCTTGTAGACCAAAATATAAATTTTCAATAGACTCATTAGATTGTAATAGAGCGAGACAGAATATTAAGCTTTTTACAATCAGTCTCGTTCTATTCATACCGATTTTTTATGTAACTGTGGAAAGAGAAATTAGTTATTTCTAGCTTGTCGCATCTCTTTCCGCATCCGATTGTATAGCATTTAGGTGTGCCGCTAATAATTTAGAAGTACTGTAGTTAAACTACAGTAAACTTTGCCCAGTGTCTTTCGCGTCATCCAATCTAGTGCTAGGTTCATGCTACCACCTAACCTAGCACTAATTACGTGACTTTGTAAACGAAGTCAAGGAAAACCTGGTTTAAACACAAAAATATGTACATATAAGTAGAGATTAAAAATTTAGTCTTTAGCGCTCTGGTTTTTTCAAGTCACTAGGTCCTTTATGGGCCACCATACCTCAACCTGGTCATTGACCTAATGCAGGGTGACTGAAAGACCAATTTTTTTTAAACCTATTCTGTTTCACTTCTGGGCGTAGTTAATAAAAGAATCTATACAGATTTGGAATGAATAGTACAAACAAACAAACACATAGAACTCTCCCTTGCTATGACTGCTTATCTGTTAAATATCTACATCAAAGTGATTGTAATTTAAACCAGGTTACCTTAGACTGCGTTGAGTAGGACTATAGAGCCTTAAATTTATGACGGATTGTGTGCTTTTTGCGGTCGAACGCGATTTTAACGAGTTAGAATAAAACTGGCTGCTTAACCAAGTCAATTCGAGGCCAGAATGGTTGTATTGTTATTTTCCTCTTGAAGTAAACGAGGCTAAGCCAACAATTGGTGATATTTTAATAGTTATGAAACATTTAATAGTGATGTGATGCTGATCTTCCTATTTTCCAAAATTAATTAGAAAACATGCAGTTTTAATGCAATTATTAATTAGTCGATTCGGGTGATCAGCAAAATGTTCTACTTACGCTTTTAATTCTTTTCGCATAATATATTAATTAAACTACACACAACCCCATGTCTTTATTACCTTGTCAATCCGCTTATTTACGTGGACGAAGCGTGTAAAATGAACCTTTCAGGAACTAAACGATCGATTATATCAATTTAAATTGATGTTTGTATAATTGGGTTACCAAAATAATAGTTTATGCAAGTCCCCGCTACAAGCATTGATTTAAAAGTTGTTCATCATAGTTAGCTTGCTAACGAGGCCCGTCCCCCTAAGCATAATCCATGGTAAATAATTTAGTATTTTAGTCAACTCGTTGCAATAACGCCTGCAAGGCAATGTACTAAATTTATCGTCGATTTATCATTATAACACAATTGATATATTAGCCACTTATTTAATTCATGATTTTATTATATTTTTGTAATGTATAAAGTGTTGTAAGGTCTTTTTAACATATTTTTTATAAATCAATTATATAGATGAATTTTTATTCGAAGCCTGTGTATCTTTATCGCTTGTATATGAATTACAACTTGTAAATATTTTGATCTGGATTTTACCTAGTACCTAATAAAATAAAACAAACCGCTTCATGTCTTGTCGTTAGGTGCGTTTTGCTGTGAACAATACAGAATAACGATAGTTGTAGTTTAAGAATAGTCATTGCACTATTTCGAATAGAAACATAGAACTGACTACAAACAGATTGCAATAATTAACTACCTTATAACCGTTTCCCAAGAGGCATTGATCGTCATCGTCGCGGTCACCGTCGAGTGGCGACACAATGACGGTCGGTGCATCCACGGAAGCGAAGCCTTTTACAACTTTAAAAGCAGCATTATGCGCTCTAACTCTTAAGTGTTTCTGTAGAATATTAGAAAAATCTTTGTGATAAAATCTTTATTATCATCCAGTAGAAAACTCTGTAAATAATATTATTATAACGTTAAGTGGAAGATATATTTTGTTATGGTGAATAAAAAGCGCACTTTCTATCGTTTGCCATATTCGACTCTAGATTGGTACTTTTCCTTGTGATTGCACCCACCATTTTTTTCTACCCTTCTCTGTTTGATTTAATTACGCGTAAGATATTTGTAACGATAGAATATTTTGCAATATTATAATTATATATTTTTAACGCTAAGTGGATCATAAAAAAGTAGAGCTGTATATTATCCAGATGTTAAATATTATTATTTCTTTCTTAATGTTTGAACTAAGCATGTAAAATTTAAAATAATATAGAATAAAAGATGTTATGATAATTAATTACACAAATCTTTACTTTTCTTCCCTCCCCATGACTAGAAGAAACAAACACATTTATAATAACATAATTATATTTCTTACTTGTATATGTACAAAATAAGATTAAATCTTTTCTCTTTTTACATATAATTTGACACTTAGATCACACACATAGTTATTTTAAATTTGAAGTATACAACAGTAGACTTTAAATGTTCATTCTTACTCCTATTTTAACCCCAATGCACCTTACTGTCCATACCATCCGTGCCGGCATCCATATTCTCAAAATGGTGCAAAAAAAAAGTAAGTACCATTGAAGTATGAATGAATACACTAGACTAAATAATATCTATCTTGTGCCGGTACTGATGGTGGACAGTAAGGTTCACTGGTCAGTTGACCAGTAACATCCAGTCTCAATTTCCTCTGTGATTTTCCTTACTGTGGTTAGATATTTGTCATTTTTAACGATGTAATGTCAAATTTCTTAACACAGCAAAACAAAAAATATGCTATTGAGACTGGTTGTAAAGGGTAATAAAATAACCCTCAGTCTTCATGTTCTAGTTAGTAGGCGCTTACATTGCTGTATTAACGCCATACCTGAGGGGCTAAAATGGACTAACTCATATAAGCAATTCCTTTCTGTAATTTACATTATGAATTGTCATTTTACAGTAATTCGATTAGATTCTTTTAAAAGGAAAAGCTGCCATTGTAAAACCCCTCTGGTCTACTAAGCGACACCAAACATTTATAATCGACAACATGCGTCAGCATTTACACATGAAATTCTAATTTTCGATCCCTTAAGATAGGAATACCCTATAGTCTATCTATACAAAAATACAAAGCTATTTTAAACTACTTTGACTTGCCGTTCTTTTAATTTAACACATATTTATCACAGGGGCCAACTTCTTATTTTAAAATACAAACAATTTTTTTATGTAAGTAAAGTTAAAGAAGTAAAGGTTCAATTTGTTAACACATTTCTTGCAAAGGATGGTAGGTACCTAACTTTAAAATACAAATGTCAAGAACAGTCTCGTGTTTTTTGTGAAAAACTATGCTATATTTACATAATTTTTTTTTTGTACTGAAAAGAAATATTAATTCATGAAACTATCAAATGTGTGGGTAAGTACCTAAATGATAATAATGTTTTTCTTGACAATATCCTATGTAGTAGGAAAATCAACCGATTGCTTAGGCTTAGATAATTATACAATAACAAGGAGGTATTTAGGTTTTTCTTCACCATTAAGCTGCTAAATTTATAGTCAAAGTTATATTAGTGTGTTCTATTTCCATGGAATGTTTGAGCTTGATTCTTCTGCAGTGATGAAATTAAACAAAATAATCCCAGAATAGGTTTCTGCTGCATTCATTTAGTTATACTGTCCATGATTAAAGAACATTAAGTATACTTGTTTGTACTCGACTAGCAGCAGTTTTGACACTTCACAAAACACTTTTAAATCACATTGTTCATCGGGCGCCATTTTGTAACGTCCGCCATCTTGTCGCACTTAATGATTTTGCCATTCTTCGGTTTGCTCTTGCTTGACGTGGTAGTTCATGCAGGACTGGAAGTTAACGTTGATGGTGACAGGATGTAAGGGATCGTCGTGTCGCATCACTCGCCTGTCCAACATGTCGCAGGTTCCGAGTTGCCTGGACAGGCATGCATAGTCGATACTGAGCGGGACGTAGTATTTTCCTGGAACAGATATGATGTTATTGTCGGGCTGAAATAGGTAAATTAGAAGAAGTATACAAAGTAGATACAAGGGGAGGTCTAAAAGTTTCTGGAATGAAAGGGTCCGTTTCGCGAACTTTTTCACCTCCCCTCGTATTGTATTGGTGGTCTTGCGTGGTGGTAGGTACTTTGTAAGAAAACATGATCAGTGAGTATGTGTACGGTACGGCCTATCCAAAATTTCAAGCTATCTATTGTATAACCTTATACATTTTTGTATTCCAAATATAAGAGAATGCTCCTTCCATTATTATAAAAGGTAATCAATGTCTTACCTGATGCGTTTAACGCGAAGATAGGAACGTACTGCGTGGCAGGCTTGTCATAGTGATGGTGATGTTGCTGTGACTCGCTCGAAGTGTCCTGAAAGAAGACATAGATATGAAACTAAATATTATGGCAAAAAATGTAATGTTTAGAGTTGGATGGACCCATTGTGGCTGTATAGTATAAAGTTCTCATAGTCCAGCAGGGAAAATAGTTTCCCAGGGACGAAAGTACTGTTTTTATCCCTCTGATGTCTTTGTAGATATGGCCAGTAAAGCTGAGAGGATGGTTCAGGTGTTGGACAGGCCTATTCCATCTCAACAATGTCCCAGAGCAATTAGTGTGCTATTGCCCTATGTAGTAAAAGATTGCCTCCTGGCACTGTATACTAAACTAAAACCATCTAGTTAAGATGTTAAGGCGATGGAAAGTAAGGTGCAATTCGAGGTAGCTACCTGAGGAGAAGTATCCCTTGTTTCCTCAGCGGAGCCGGAGTTGGAGGTAGAGGTGGAGGTGGAAGGCAGAGGCTTGGCCGCTCGTCTGCGCTTGTGGGTGTACACCTTGTTCTGCGCGTGCGCAGGATGAGTCATGTCCGTGGCCTGGAAAGAAAGTATCCTATTAAACACATTCTCATCAAAGACAACTTTGCATAGCTCTAATCAAAGACATTTTTATACCAGTACAAGCTGGACCGGCGCACTTCGTACCTTCCTAGTTTTTTTTATCACTTGTCCCCATTTAAACCAGGGTTGTTGCTGATGTGGGTTTTACACATCAGCGGATGCTGATGCTTTAGTGTCTTTACAAATTAGAATCATAATCCGATATACATAGGTAGGTTAGGTACAGTAATTTATGATGTTTTCTAAGAACATTCACAACAAGTAACATCAACAAAAAGTTCCCCAATCGTTTTATATAGTTAGCAACATCAACAAAGTCTTAGGCAGTAACCTAAATCGTTTTTCTCGTCAGTTACAATACAACTATTTAATTATATCAAGTAATTTCGTTATATTTTCCAAGAATGCAATACCTCTGTGATCTCCGAGTCCTGTGATCTCGAGAACCGCCGCTCAATACTGTTCTTGAACTTGTAGGATTGTAGGTAGTCGTCCGTGTGTTCCGGTTTCCTCACAGCGCGGAGCTTCGGCTCGGGGTTGCGCCGCCCATCTATCGGCAGTCCTGAGTCTTGGGACTCGCTGTCTGCTAGCATCTGGTTCATTGACACTGGAACAACAATTTTGGAGGTAAAACACGTGAAATAGTTGCAAAACTGAGCGTGTTTACGGTTAAACCTCAGAATAGAGAAAATGATTTTTCTGATGATGATGTTTTTTCTCTATTCTGAGGGTTAAACACGTGAAATAGTTGCAAAACCGAGCGTGTTTACAGGGTTTTGAGGGGTAGGTAAGATACATTCGAGCCTACGTTCACATTTTTAAGGTACCTAGTCCTGATAAAAGAAAAGACAGTGTGAATATAGGGAAGTTTCTATCTAACCACATGAGGTACTTGTCGTTTGCATATTCACACATTTTTAGGTAAGGGCATTGGCCGATTGACACGATTAAAAATTGAACTAAAAATGAAAGAAAACATCGAAGAGACATTGATAAGAATGGTGACGTCAGCTACCTGTCTAAATACATGAAGATTTCTGCAAAATTGAGTATTCTACGATATATTTCATATCTCAGTTACCTACTTCATCACATCTACAATGATAAAAAAATGTTATAGGGTACTTACAGCGGGAATTCAGAGCGAACCCACCTCTATCACACTCCATAGGATAGGGCTCCTCATAGGGCGGCGCGGGCGCAGGCACTTGCGTGATCACGCCCTTTTGCATGTAGCCTTGCGAACTGCTAGAGCTGTTGGTCTCCGACGAGGAGTTGGGGTGAGAACGTAGCGTCTCCCGAGGTAAAGCCTCCCCTAGAAGAAGGAAAAAGTCTTTGAGCACCATTTCTGGTTGTGAGCTCTGTAAATATTCTGGCGCAGTCTTTTCTGAAAAAAAAACAAATGAATCTGATAACGACAGTTTATTTATTAAACCGTTCACCACGTTGCTTAGAACCTGTGAATACGCTTTGACCCTGAAACTAAATGAAGACTTAGATTTTGATTAGGTATCATATCATTAAGTTTTCTTCATCATGCCAAATGATGTATCTACCCTACCTACTTGTTTTTTGGCACTAGTTTCTGATTTCATATCTTGGCAATGCGATGTACCAACTTCAAGCGTCTACTTATTCTAAATAATATCAAAACGCGAAAGTTTGTATGGATGTGAGATGTTTGTTGCTCTTTCACGCGAAAATTACTGAACAGATTTGGTTGAAACTTGAAGTACCTAATTACCTATACAATTATGATTTGGAATAACAAACACTTTTTTAACCCGATAGGTACCTACCACGTGAGCGAAGCCGCGGATTATATTTCAGAAACCGAACTGTTGGCATAAACATTAGTGAAAGTATGTTATGAATATCAAAATGTAATGTTACCTTTAGTAAAGGCTTCGACATGCCTCTGCATGTGAGAATTCATCTGCACACAAAGCCCATCAGCCGGGCTGTAGCCCCTGACCTCCACCAGGAACCGAACAGCTTCGCCAACTGCCTCCTGGTAGCCGGCCCTGAAGTGTTCCTCGCCCGTCTGCCGCTCTGCTGCTAAAACAGAACCCACGCGAAGATGGAGCATCTTCCCCTGGGTGACTCCCAACCACATTAGATCCCTTCAGCGCAGCACTCTGAGCAGACTTGTAAACCGTCCACGGGTTTTATAAATCGGGCAAGTAACATGAAATTACCATGAACCTAAAGAGTTTAGTTTTTTAACACATTCCCAGCCCAGCTACCACGGTGCTTTCGGACCGACGTGGTAGGGAGTGGTGGAGCCGCCGCGGCCGAGTGCATGGAAATTGGCCACGTGCGTCATGCGTAATGGGCACTAAACGTGTTAAGTAATATTTTAATGTTATTCCATTCAATTATTTGCCAGATTTAAGTGAAAACCCTACAAAAAGTGATAAAGCGTTTATGTAAAAAAAAGTTAACCCAATGAAATGTAGCAAGACAAAAGCACCCAATACCTATCACGTCCATTAAACTCAGGTCTTGCTCCATCGAGATCTTTCTTAAACTTGCTCCTATACCTTTAGTTACAAAGTTTACAAGGTACTTGACGATGCAGAGTGCAGTGAACTTTGAACCATTCTGAGATTATGCAGAAAATACCGAGAAACCTAGTTCTGAACAGCCAATTCAGGCTTTTCAATAGTATTTCTGTCATTATCTTAAAACATTTAAAAGCTTGTGAAGAAAACAATGTCGTTGAAGTCACTAAAGCTAAATATTAACTTAATGGGAGGGAGCCATAAATGGCATGACAAAATTTTACCTACAAGTGGTGCTTGCTTTGTTTGAATGTAATATCCCAAAGAAAAATGATGTAATATGCTTTTAAAGATCGACTCTAGATTTGTAAGAAATAATTGAAGCAGCGGCGCGTGTCGTGGAACCCCAATAATCCACTCTTTTATATTGGCCTGAAATCTCCCTATCACAGTCAGTCACAATATTTTGTATTTAATTATGAAACTGACAAGAAGCTGATGTCCCATTTCACAATATTAGTATTACTATTATGAATATTCCGTTAATATTGTGTTCTTCAGTTCAATAAACACATTTCATTTAATTCCTTTGAAAAACACGTCTAACTACCTAGCAAGAACCTCTCCCTACGTCTTGCTTTGTCGAATTGTTGTGATTTCCCGAAAATTAAGGATAAATAATGCTTATAATTCTTCAATTACTTCTAACATCGGGATACTACCAACCAATTATTTGTAAGTTTACCGTTCACGCGTTCGTCCAAGTATTTGAGATGTCGGATAGCCATCTCTATAATTTCTGTCTTCTCAACTCTGCCGCGAGCTTTCTTTAGGTATTCTGGGGGGATGAGATGGGACAGGTCCGCGAGGCAGTTGTTCATTCGATCTCGACGACGCTTCTCAATTATTCGGTGAGACATTGGATCTTGCTGTAATGAAAATAAAAAAATTAAATTTCTTGTAAAAGGATTGATTGGAAGGGATCTGAAACTATTTCCCCTTTGCTGAATATCATTCTAAATTCATTTAGGTAGGTACCTACTATTCTGTGTTAAAATTAAAAGTAAAGCATGGCAACTAACCCTTGTTCATATCAAACAAGTATAAATATGATGACATCAAATCATCAAACATGCAGAAGGTATCCTTAATCCCCAAGACCGTACTTTTAAAGACATCTAGTACTAAATAGGTACCTACTTCTTAGAACTATAAAAGAGATAAAATGGGCATATTCAGTAGACTTGCCCTCGTGACCTTCCCCTTCTTGAGGTAAGCTCCGCCGGCGCCGGTGTACTCAGCCTCGTCCTCGGAAGGTGCCGCGAAGTTGAGCTGATCCCCGCGCCCGAAGCCATCGTTTGAATTGTAACTGAAACAAACAGAGAACATTTGTTAATTTTATGATACCCACATAAAGTCACACCTAAACGTAGTGGTTATATTCTCTTTGGTCAGACCTCTTTCCTAAAGAGACCACGGATTCCACGTAGGTACATAAAAAAGAAAGTTAACATTCCATGTGACAGGTTGTAAGCCCATGGACGCTGGTTTCGACGGTTCGACTGGTTTACTTACGATGTTTTCCTTCACCGTTCAGAGCTCGTGATAATACGCATATAATTTTAAAAATCCATTGATGCGTTTCGGATTCGAACCCACGACCTTCGGATCGGAAGTCGGGGCACACACACGGGAGTGTACTACGGTCTATTTAATTTATACCCTATGAAAACATAAGTGCTAAAATGACGGCTTAGGTAGGTATATAATACCGACGACACGACAGCCCATTTAGCACACCTGACCTACCATAGGATAGATCTAGTCTGCATAAAAGGACACCTAGGATTAGATTGGTGATAGAGTCAATCTACATTATTTAAAATTCTTAATTAAATTTATTTCTTTCTTTCTTCACTTCATACACTCAAAAGTCATTACACGTAGTCACGTACACGTGTTTTATATTAAAGGAAGTAAACGTGTGCCGGCTTTAAAAAAAATAAATATCGCGTATAATACCTGCTCGAATAGGTAAGGTTAGGTACCCTACTTCATATTAGTCAGTCTGCATCCAAGGCTATGCCACACATGTGACTGAGGCACGTGAGTAACAAACAACTTAGAAGGTCAAACAATTCACATTTTGAGCGGAAAATTCGGGAATGGAAATCAGACGGGATCTTTCGAGTAGGTACCTACCTACTAATGACGTAGATGGTTGGCAAGTCGAGGTGCGATATCGATTCTCGTAACGTGATAAATTGTAAGTAGGTACCTATAGTATTCTGTCTTATCTGCCTAAGTCTGGTTATTTTGGTAGATTTAGTTACAAATACAAATACCCTTGGTTGGACATTCCACACAGCGTCATACAGTACATGCTAAGCTAGTAACTAGATGACTGATATAAGTACCTACCTACCTACCTACTTAATACATAAGATACATTTTTGTAAATATGTACCTACCTACCCTACCTAGTCTACCAATAACACGAAAGCAAAATAAATAAATGAAATCACACACATGCAACTGAAGTAGGTAGATACTTAGTACCTAGGTAAGTACCTACAAGTAGGGTTGCCAACTATACTGTTTTCAACAGTATTAAGTATA
The DNA here is from genome assembly GCA_963582015.1 of Xanthorhoe designata. Taxonomy (NCBI): domain Eukaryota; kingdom Metazoa; phylum Arthropoda; class Insecta; order Lepidoptera; family Geometridae; genus Xanthorhoe; species Xanthorhoe designata. The sequence continues at coordinate 11,934,980 of OY757034.1, read as the reverse complement.
CTGTTTTTCACTAAATTATACTTTTTACTGTTGAACAAAAATAAAGTATACAAAATACTGTTTTCAGAATGAAAATACACTTTATTATGTGTTATACTTAAACGCTCACACAAATTTGTTTTTATTTAGTCAGAGGGCGCTCACTCACTGCTCAGTGCAGCGCGAGCGCAGCCACAAACAAATCACACAGAGTTTCTGAACGAAGTCAATGTCAAATATTCAACTGTCACTCATTGACTGAATTCGATTTTGCGTACTCAGAACCTAGGAAGATTGATTATTGATCCTAGCTCAGAACAATACATTCTTATCCTTTTTTCACGTGGAGTGGACGGTGATCCTTGTTTTTCAACTTTTATAAAATTAATTAGCCATGAAACAAAAAAGGTTTTAAATACTATTAAAGAGTCTTCCCAAGAAGTTTTTGATAGAACTATTAATAACTTTATACTTTTTATTGATAAGGCTAATTTGTATTTAGAGAAATGGTTTAATTTCAATCAGATTAACTGGCTTTGTTTAATTAGCTGTTTGTCATTGAAGTCATTGGTCACATTTGATCATTTTGAGAAAATTGTAGATAATCTGAATTTGTATAGACTCAATATTAGTATGGATGATTTGTATTCAGAACTTATAAATTTCAAAGTAATTTATGAAAAAATATCAGAAGACAAAATTTTTATTGAAAATATGAGTACTTACCTACTGGCCAAAAGTGGAGCCATTTATTGGAAAACACTTCTGAAGAATTTAAAAATATTACTAAAATTGTCTCATACCTACTTTCTGTTCCCGCCACCTCAGCATTTACTGAAAGAGTTTTTTCAGTAATGAATGCTAAGTGGAGGGAGGATAGAAATAGAGCTACTATTAATTTAATAAAAAATGAGCTCCTTATTTATTTTAATTTCAATTATAATTGTAGTGAAGCGTTTGAAGTGTTTAAAAAAGATTTTAAGTTAGTAAGTTGTGCCAGAAGTTCCAAAAAATATGTATTTAAAACAATAAGTAAATAAATACTGTTCATTTTTCTAAAATACTGTTTAATATTCTTCACAGACCTGAAAATACTTTATTTCTTGTAAAAAAAGTTGGCAACCCTACCTACAAGGTCCATACAATACCATAAAAATCGTTAATCTAATTAGTTAGGTAAGTATGTAGTAAGTACTTACCTACTATCATAAAGAAGTTTTATTATTATTTATTTATTCTGACGTGAAAGCCAGTCAGGGTAATTGACCTCTTTATTTACCTACCTATGAATTTTAGTGATGTGCTCGTAATCCGTACCGCGTGCGCCGATATACGGATCCCGACCGGAAAAATACTCTTACTTACGGAAGTTACGGATCTGAACGTGCAGTAAATTAACGATCATAATTTCTTCACCTAAACAATTTTGTTGCATAAATTATCAGTTGCCGTAATTCTTCGTGTTAGAAGTCACATGCCTGACAATGTGAGCATTACTATGATAGTACCTAGGTGGCAGAGATAGCGGACGTTTCGAAATAGAGAACTGACCATACCTAACCTACTAGGGACATTAGGTACTTTCATAGGTAAAGGCATTATCAGTTGGTTTGAAATTATTAGAAAACATTTACAAAGTGCCCCTTTGCACAGCTATTAAAAAGTAATATTTTTTTTCTTTATTGGAATGGTTCAAAAATTTGCTTATTGCGGTCTTAATGTTTACCTTTAAATATTATTCATTAGGAATTTATAACCATTTATAAATAATAATAATGAATCCAACATTCGTTTTATCATGATGTGACAGTGTTGCAGGTTTTAGATAATAGACCTTAAGTTATTAATAAAAATGTAGGTACATACTTAAGTGTAAGCTCTTAAGTTACACTTAGAGGTAGGACCTACATCAATTTGTATATTATTTACAGGCCATACCTACTTTAAGGTAACATGTTAACATTAGCTGTGAACATTGACCTACTAATTAATACAGGGTTCCTTCTTAGTCCTAGCTTCAAAGATAATATTTTTTAAAACTTCAACAGTGCTAATGTATCTATGTATTAACAATTATTATTGATGCAGTTGCCTCCAGTAGGTATATATACTTTTTATACAGAAATAAATGCGTAGTTTCAGTTTCCTAGATTTTTTGCTAAAATACCCACCGTCAAAGCACTTCAACTTTATTTACCTACTTAATGCATTCAATTAAAATTTTAAATTGACACACACGTTTACAAATTTCAATATAAAAGAATAGCTCATACAAAACTAAACTAAAACTTACGAGTGTAATCCAGCCAGAAGTGGTTCTGGGTTTCGTTCTACCCTCGAGTAGGGAGTCAATAACACATTCATCACAATATTAGTAAAGTTAATTATTATTTCTCCTTTCGAAGGTAAACAAACACGTCCCGGTCGGACGAACGGTGTCGGTTCAACTGGTCGAGACAACTCGAGTCAAGCAAGCTCTTTGGAACGTAACACGAGCGAGTGCGAACGTACCGCTGAGGTAACAACGCTTTGGAAATTTAAGAGGACCGACCGACGACTGTTTGAAAACACTTTTCCCAAAATAACTTACCAAATCAAATATTAAGTTTTTGCAATCATTAGTGTTCCTGGTGGGAAATAGAGTCGAATTAATGTTACCTACATTAATTGTAAAAAAAAATTTTTTGAGCTAACCGTATTTTTTTAGTAATAAAAGAATGCTTTTTTTTCTTCAAAATAAAACAACGATTAAAGAAAAGGTATGGACCCTTATGGATTCAAAATTTTAGCCCAGCCTGTATAGTGCAAATCAGTATTTTATGTTTTATATATTCGAAGTTCGAACAGGTTTACTTGTGTTGTCAAACAAATAAAAATGATCCTCGTTTTTCACAAACCATGGGCATTGAATCGCAGCACGTGTTTCGAGACTTTGGCTACGTGAATAAAAGATTGCGAAGGTGCAGAGATTATTATAAATAATATCATACGTCATTAAAAAACTTACGGTGGTGATAAAAATAGGTCAAAAGTAACATAGTACTACGTTGTTATTTTTTAAAACATAGGTACTTAGGTATATTCAGTAGTGAGAAGTCTTGTAAAATTTTGTCTTACCTTTTTTTTACACAGGCTTTAGTATTTTTCCGTAAAAAAATTATTGCATTGCAGCCTATGTACTACTAGTTCTCCGTATCACATCATCGGATTAATAAGATTGGTAAAACATCACCAGATCTAAATTTAAATATTGCTTATAAGTTATTACCTTTTTGATTTTTTTTAACTTAGGTACCTATATTTTAAGAAAAAAAAAGATAATCGTTTAATTTTTTTGTACCCCAATTGGCTGTCTTATGCTTAGCAGTTATAATTAAAAAAAAAATTTAATGTTCTACTTTTACATTATACATTGGTAATTTTGGTACCTACTCAACTAATTTCAATGCTCTAATTAACTTAAGTACTTAGTACTTTTAAGTCTCGTGGAAATCTCATTTACTAAAACGTGACTTCGTTTATCTTTTTTATCGGTTGAGAAGACGAAAACATACCTACCTACACCTAGCTACACTAGATTACAAAAAGTTATCAAATTTCTTCACTTAAGTACTCTTTTCTGTGCTTTTTATTATTTCTACAATAACCTTGTCATACGATAAGTAGGTATCTAATAATATCAGTTGTATTTACAGACTGATTAAGTTATTAGTAGGTGACGATTACTTACTAATAGAAATAAAGTATAAAAAATTACGATAGGTACTTAATTGTATTTTTATATTATAAAATAAATATGTATCACAGGGAACGGTAGACATTTCTTTCAGATCTAGCAATTTTAATATCCTTTTGTGTTGATGTCTAAGGGGGTAGTCAGAGGTATGTACTTATGTCAAAATAACATTCCATACGTGACCGTTCACCGTTTAAAGCTCGTGTTTAATTAAAAAAATAGTTAAATGAAGAGAACCTTCGTAAGTATACAAACATAGTAGTGCTAGAAATCAAATATAGCTATAAAAATAACAATTCATAAACGTCTACTAACTAGTAAAGAAAAATAATGTGATTCCTGTTTTTTCTAGTTATAGAAACAATCGCGTGAAAGTAAAAAACTGACCTACATCCACGTCGATCGGTCGCTGCTGCAACGCGGTGCAAGTGCGGCCGGTGACGCCTCGCACACGTGTCGCGCTCACGTGTCGGAGGCACGGAAAATGCCGATCGATCTGATAATAAGGCCAAACTAGACGCTGTCCGGCTTTGAAGGCTTTGCTTGCTTCTACACAGACTTAGATCTTACGTATTTTCCTAGATGTTCTTATATAGTTTGTACCTACGTGTTGTATGTAGGTAGAGGTACCATTTATGACATGTAGGTACCTAGTATTAGGTAACATCAAATAATGAAGGTGATGTTTTGTACCCGACTAAATGAAAATGCCTAACATAATTTTGCGCCAAAAGATCGTCGATATTGAAAATTTTAAGTAGGTAGTAAGTAAGTAAGTATTTATGTTTTTGACGGTCATTATTGTAACACAATCGTCATGGGAAATGGATTTGAATGGATTTTAGTGTTGGAAGAATGTTACGGATACGGAGTTATAAAAGGTTAAACGGATTAAATGTAATGTGACAGGAACGTGCAATGTTTAGGTACTAAGTTTAGGTAAACTTAGTACCAATTTGACAAAATTAGGAATAAGTAGGTAAGGTAGGTACTTATTCCTAATTTTGTCTAATTGGTAGGTTACCTATATATTTTTGGAAACAACCGTTTATGATAGTGCTTACGGACTTATATTGTAATTGTAGCCTAGTCATACTTAGTTATTTTTACATGTTATCCAAAGAACGACGTTTATCAATTCGTGCGTGACTTATCGTTTTGAGTGCAAGTGTTAGCTCATAAAATATTGACTACATAAGTACGTAGGTTTAAATACGATTTTATCATCACCAAGGACGTTATCACTTGCATTTTATACAAACCCGAAAAGTTCAGACAAAGACAATCCTGTGTCTGCCAAAGAGCCAATCACAAACTACATTTAAAATACGATCTCAATGCTTCTGAATAAAGTTTAAATTTAAACAGTCACGGTGTAAAATACCAAAACGTGCTACGCTCGCAACGTATTTCCAGTGAAGTCACGTGTAGAAGTTTCTCAAACAAAATGGTCCTATCTTAGCCATCACGGGTAATGGAAATGCAACTTTATCGCTTTATAAATAAATGCTGTTATAATATCACGGTATTCAAATCACGTGATGTAACGCGAATATAAATAATCAGCAAAACAAAGAGAAAACGATTTAAGCTTCATAAATAAAATTTTAAATGTTTTTGTAGGTATAGGTACAGTTCATGTATTGTAGGTAGTGTTAAAATACACACCTACACAGGATTTAGCAGGCAAGACACGATTAAGGCCGTAGAAAGAAGATTATAAAAGGATTACCAACTGCATAGTCTTACCTAAATAATTATGATAAAGAATTCGAATAATGCTCATGTTTATTCGTTCAATATCAACAGGGACGATTACAGTAAGGTAATAAGAAAATTAGGCAGATATGTGACTAGAATCAGGACTGCATTAAAAATAACAGAATAGAGGTTGTTATTAACAGAATTGGATAATGTTATTATACCCAGAACAAATTAGGTAGGTAATGTTTAGTGTCTTCAATAAATTACCAAGAAAAATGAATTGTTCATGAGCAATGTCACATGTCAGCCATTTTCGAGTGTGAAAAATAAATATCATGACAGAATAAATAACAATTACTTAACACGTGTCTCTTTTTTATGTTGAAACTTGTAAACATCACCATTACGTGATGTTAAGAGCCTATACTACCTCAGAATTTTGTCTCTGTCTCTCCACGCATCGTCCAGTATGTTTGTCCTGCTCGCGCGCTAAATCTTCGCTAGATTTTACGCTCAATTTTATACGTATTTTGTCATTACAGCGAAAATATTGCCTATTTTATAAAACTAAAATTTGGACAATCTGCTTCTTAGTCAGTTACGTTATTATATTAGACAAAGTTTCATGGTCTAATTTAAAGTATTTATTCAATGCTAAGGTTTTTAAAGTTTTCTTGGTTTTTTTTGGACCTAACTTTGCGATTTTTTTCTATCGAGAAAATTTTAAGGAATCGTGTTTTCGAAATTTAGAGTGTTTAGTATGAATCCTCAACTTTACAGTGTATTTTTTTCAAAGTGAATAATACAGTAAGTATTGTAGATATAGTAGAAGATAATCAGAAGCACTCCGACCGACCGACGCCTTCTGACAACCTATAGGCTCTTAAGCAAGTGGAATGCGAAAGAACAATATCCTGAGAAAATTAAATAAAAACTTTTTAGCGATCCTGAGGCAAGAAGCTTCGACAATGAGTGTTAATTAATTAGTTTCTGTGTATTTCTGCACCAACGAACAAATTGGATAAGCTAGCTAGACCATCTCGGATTAATGACATTATCAAATATTCCACTTGCTGTTCAGATTAAAGTGATAAGAGAAACCTTTTTCAGTTTATGAGTAATCGGTTTGGGTACTGTGTTGTTTATTTTAAATCTGTATATTATAGGTAAAAGTCAAAGTAACAATAACAAGTTAACAACTAAAAAAACCATAGTCTTGTCCAAGTGTTAAAAATTGTCTATCTATCTTTAAAGCACACTGTATCTTCCCTTTTTCCATTTACCATATTGTACGGAACCTTATCAACAGTTTATCCCACAGTCCCACTACTTCTCATTTTCAACTTGAAAACTCGGTCGTTTTATTGAAAACATGAGTTCATCTCAATGATGGCGATGGCTTTTTCTTGCGGTCCCAAACGCCTGCCTTCTCATCTCAGTTCATTCCACTCAAGTCTCGCGCGCGATTAAACGGACGTTATCTGCTGTAATTCCTACCTACATAATGGTCCGATACTCAATTTTTTTATCTTTAAACGCCTATGACACCTTTATCTGTTTATTGTTCGTTCATTATCTAAAAAGGCTTAGTTTAGTGTAATGAGCTAATGAGATGCATGTAACTAACTATTGTCTATCGCAAGATTCGCAAGTCTCTCCAAGGTCTTAGGTACGCCTTTTTAGCCGATGCAAAATGATTATCTCAAAAAAAATTAACATGACAATTAGATTTTTTTCAGATACAGGATTTTATTCGATGATCCCAGAAATTAATGATCCAACAAGGTCAAAATATAAAAAAACTCGCATCAAATAGTCTAAAATGTTCACTACCTATCAGATATAATTATGATACTACCAATACTAAGAAAAGGCAGTTTTAAGATTTTAGTTTTAGATTTATGAAGGTATAAAGGTGGTAGAGCTTGTAAACCACGAGGATAAGATGATCCAAAATGTTAGTAAAATTTCGTCTATTTATGAGGCACATTGTGCTTCGTCCGGTAAGTCGCGTGCTTTGTGAATTTAATAAGTTTGTATCCATGTATGATGATTGAGGCCGGTCACCACGCCCTGCCGTGGTTTTCTTTTCTATTAGCAATTTAGAAAAATAAACAATTTACAATCAAATTATACTATCACAATTATCATATCAAGAAGTTCATTTACGAGTTTGTAGAGATGCTGCTAACAGACTCTGGTGACGGAGTTTTCATGGAAATATTTAAATTGCATTAGATATTGTATAGGTACTTTAATTGTGAATTGTGATCAATCTTCCATTATTTAAGATTTCTTTCCATCTAAAGGTTGCCTGGAAGAGATCGCTTCTTAGCGATAAGGCCGCCCATTGTACAATGTTAGGTATAGGTACTCTATTTAAGTGTACAATAAGTAAGTTTTCATTCACTCATTATTGTATTTTAAATAATATAAGTACTTAGTCCACTATAGGATAAATTATTATGATAATAAAACTCAAAATATAGATAGACTGATAATGTACAAAAGTTTTAAAGAAAGAGTGCGGATTATTTTATGATTGATCGTCGTCCATCCGTATTTAACGGATATCTCGCCAAGATAATAAGTTTAGCACATCACTATCTCTGTTAGTACCTACTTAGTAAAGTTCTGCCAAGGTGTTAGTAAAAGTAAAAGTACCTAGTCCATCCGTATTTAACGGATATCTCGCCAAGATAATAAGTTTAGCACATCACTATCTCTGTTAGTAGGGGAGAGGGGGGCACCTTCGAACAGAGGCAGTTTTGAATTAGTGGTTTTATGAATGCATCCTTTAACTTTCTTAACCTTCGAAATCTTAGAAATACTCCTAACACCGAACTTCACATCTGTCAGTTACCAACTAACGTCAAAGACAGTGTAATTTTGAAAATAATTCAACGGTTGGTTTACATGGTCAGTGATAAAGAATATTTTTAAAAATTGTAAGCAAATTAGTGACAACGTAGGTATATTTTTCAATATGTTATTATTTAATAGTGTTGTATATATTATAGCCTGTGTATATAGAATGAAAATTAATTTAATCTCAAGCAAGTTTTTTATCTAGAGATGATTATTTATGAAATATGGTATTGGGGCAGATTTGAAATAAAATACTGGGGCACTTTTGAATAAAATGTTTTGAAAGCCATTGAGGCTATTTTATTTTTTATTTTATAGTTAAAGCATTTAAAGTACGTTTCTAAAACTGTTTTGTTATATTTTTATAGATTTGGTATCATAAAGATTATTTTATATGATTGTTTTGCAATATTCATTTTGCGCTATGTTATAACGAATAAAAATAAATAAATTTGATCTTGTTCAAGACTGCCCCAGACTGTTTCGAGTTTTATTAATTTTTGTAACTAATTATTAGTGTAGGAATAAGAGTGCAATGCGCGATGATAACGTATAATGCAATTAACTTAAATATAGTGTTTATTATATTTTAAGTTACTTGGATTTTATTTTATACTCGGTTTTCAAAACTGCCCCTAGGGGTTTCAAATGTGCCCCGCGGAAGGGGCACTTTTGAACAAAAAAGTATTTTTTTTAAATGGAAATTGTTGGATTTCTATGGGTCAAAATAAGTAAATATAATTTTTATTATTAAGTAAAAACCCCATACTTATCTATAAAATACAATACATCCTGATTTATATCGCCATAAGAGAGATATAATTTAAAACCTAAAAAGTGTTCGAAGGTGCCCCCCTCTCCCCTACTTAGTAAAGTTCTGCCAAGGTGTTAGTAAAAGTAAAAGTACCTACGCTATCACGAAAGTAAAGAAGTTATTATTATCAATACAAAATGTGTGACTGACTGGTCGGTCACCTTATTGTAAATTTGTCGAAATTTGTTCCAAATAGCCCCATTTTACGGTAGGTAGGTACCTAACTTGCTGTATTACCTAGGTACCTACCTCCTTGCTTAATGCTAACGAATCCGTGACTTATAAAAGGTAAGTAGGTAGGTACCTACTTACCTACCTACGCAGTTTTTTTTCTAAACATAAATGTGGAAGGTACTACCTACCTAACCTAGGTAGGTAGGTACTTCTGCCTACTAAACCACTTAACCATCACATTTGTACGTAGGTAAGGTAGGTATTCAGATATTCAGGGCGCAAAAGTATTGTGTAATCAAAATACTTAATCAGCTAATCACGTTTCACATTCCGAAAATAAAGTTATCAGACCACCACCAAAGTTTCATTCTTCCATTGTATGTGGTGAGCTAATCAAACTTTGATTAATATTAAAAATAAAACTGGTAATATAAAAATAACAGTTAAAAATAACCGTATATTTCAGGAGCGAAGCCTTTGAATTCTTTGAATACTTAGGTACTTTCGTTGGAAAAGGCTTCTGGCCTTCTGATAGCGTAACGCACGAGCTAAATGTGGCATGGCATGGTCAGCCACGTGTCGCCGCCGTAGTCACGTTGCCCTCCACGAGCACTTGCGCAAACCTTATCCTACGTAACGTAACACGAAAACAACTCCACGCAACCAGACGAATCTCACCACTGTTTAAAGGCACATAGATATCACATCGTGACAACAAACTGGTTTAAGTGCGAATGATTTCCAGAAAGTTTTTAAAGACAATGTCGTTCGGAATGTAGAATGCGTTTTTGTCCCAGTTTAAGACATACTAACTATGCGTAATAATAACCGGATAACAGTACTGTTCCCTCCCAATACTCCCAAAGCGACGAATTTGGAGTTGTTTTCTTGAATTAGCGGGAGATTTTGTTATTGGGCCTGGACATAACAGGAAATATCGGGAGAGTACCTACAGGCGAATCTTTGCATATTTGCATATTGCATCAAGTAAACTTGATTGATGGTCGTTTATCTTTTTTTATAGCTTGTAGCAACAATGCCATCCATCCTCAAGTCTCAACTAGGTCCATGATTATCAACTTAGCCAAAAACCTATTGCCTGTACGTGGCACTTGCAAATCCTTGTCAAGCAAGACTATAGTGCCTAGTCTAAACTACACTCACGTTCATCATGACATGAAACGGTGACGTCAGTCGGTGCTGATTCATTCACATGCTACAGTCGTATGACCTAGAAAACCACTGGCTAGGAAAGGACTAGTAAGCCTACCTATATTTAACTGATTCTGTCCTCGGTTTCTCTTGCAGTTTACGTCATGCATTGAGGTAGGAATAGGTAAACATTCAGTGATGGTTTCTGAAGTCAGTTTAGAGAATTCCAATGCGTTTAAAAGCTAATTTAATATTGTGGTTGATGTGATATTCATATAATGGAGAGGTAGGGCCAATCTAAGGATTGTGGATGACGTAGACCGTACCTAAATTAAAGGCACTATTGCGCTGTCTTCAAATGATGTGAGAGTCACTACAAGCAGATTAGGAGAGTCCTAGATGACATGACAACACACTAGAGTTCATCCAAGTTAACGATGTATCCTATACAATTTAGTTTGACAAGGTAAGCTACTACGAGCGTCAGATCATGAAGGGTTTCCAAGGTCCCCAGACTAATGCCAATAGTTAGGTAACTCTTGTTTCACTATCTTCATGAGCTTGCGTTGCGGCGCCCGGTGTCATCGTGAAAGTACACTTTTAAAAACATCAGTGTTTTGTTCACTTTTTTCTGCTATTATTTACCTAAGTACCTTTAGAAAGAAAGACAGAGATAAAAAAATATTTGTCTAAAATATTCGTCTAAAATGATTCTATTGCCTGTTCCAACGCGACTCTCTAGTCATTCTCCGGCATTTATCCCACGCTAAGTGGGGTCGGCCGGCACAACATGTTTTTCTCTTCCACTCTCCTCTATCACTCGTCAACTCTAAACTCACTCTTATATTCATATCCTTCATTTCATTAAGAATGAATATTCTTAGAGATAAAATTAGATACCCAAACAAAAATAATACTTAATCACCCATTATAATCATAGGTAATCTAGCTAGAGGTTACTCTACTACACAACCAAACGGCATTTGGGCCATCTGCCAATTTTTAGAACAGAACAGATGCATTGTGACTAGGGCATGCAATACCGGGGCAAATCTCAATACCGGTATTGTTTTCGGTACTGGAGCCCAATACCGGAATACCGGTATTAATACCGGTTTTGGATTTTTTATCAAAAATTTACTTTTTGTTCGTTTAAAACAACAAAATTGTTGGTAATTCTAGCTAACTTTAGCAAGATCTATTAGACAAGGACTTGAAATGAAAAAAAACTGCAGGAATAAAATAAACCGCTGACCATTTTAATGCCGCGTAAGTCACGTCACGTAAAAAGAACTCTGAGGGGAAATGGAGGGCGGTATGTTTGGTTTGTGCATGGGTACACTCAGGCACGAAAGTACCTACTAGGCCTATTGTATTGTTTTTGAACTAGCATTTCTCTTGCAGCTGTTTATATTTGTCGCTATTTCTGTGTAACAATTTATAATTTCTATATAATATATATATATAATATATATCAAAAACAGAAGAGGAAAAATGATTGGCCATCTTATACGACATGACAGCTTTATAAGGAACATCATAGAAGGAAAAGTGGAAGGAAGGAGAGGAAGGGGAAGACCGAGAATTAATTACATAAGTCAGATAAAAGAGAAGGTCGCTGTCATGTCGTATCAAGAAGTTAAAGAGATTGCATTGGAAAGAAGTGGAAATTGCATCATTACACCGACAAGAGCTGAGCTCTTAAGTTTTTTTAAATAATATAATATATAATTACTTATATATATTAATTTAATTAAGTAAGTAATTAATATAATAATTTAATTAAATATTCTTAATTGCGCCCACCCAAGTCGCCGAACATTCGATATTGATTATTCGATGTTGATTTCCTCAATACCGATATTGTCCGGTATTGATTTATTCGATCCCGGTATTGAATTACCGAAAAAATCTTCCGGGATCCCGGTATTACGGGATCCCGGGATCCCGGTATTCATGCCCTAATTGTGACGATTGAACAAACTCACTATACCTACACCTATTTGCAGTTCTATTTTTACAACAAATCGATTTGTAGGTTGGTTCTTATCTGGTGTTAAAAATAATGTAGATAATGTTTTTAATTCCAGCTTAGCATAGCACCTTCCTACTAAAAAGATTAAATTATATTCTATATCATTGCCTACTAAGAGTAAGTATAATACCTCGTACGTTCGTATGAGCACAGATATAAGAATACTAGTAGTATGAGCAAGTGGCCAACTCTGGTGACGGGGTTTTTAGGCTCCGATTATAATAGGACACTAGAAGATAAAACGTATCGAGATATTATTTTTTATAGGTACTAGGTCAACAGAGGGGATGGGGATGGGGACATCCGTAAGAAGATAGTTTTCTAGAATTCAATATCAATTTAACTTTATGAAATTAGGTACTTTATGAAATAGTTATACCTACTGCAAACATTCCAGTGTCATTTTTCAATTACTTCGTAGACAGGCGAATAATAGACTTTTAAAGATTTATAATAATTAAAAATCTGAAGTATTGAATTGGTTCACAAAATAAAATCTGTTAAGGCAAGACCGGCATAATTATGTATGACGGACTTGCCTAATCCATGGTACCTACTAAGACGACAGTAGAGGGACTTCCCAACTTAAAAATTTTAGAGTTAGATTTTTTCTATCGGTTATAATTATTTTACTAAATTAATGCGTACCTAATCAATGAATCTAACAATTTTCGACGAGACATAGCAATCCAACTTCATGACAAACTTGCGCAAAAAAATGACTGTCTTGATCCCCAGTTCGAACTAGCTCCATGATGCTGTTTTACCGACCGAGTAATAGGGGTTCTAGCTATTCAAATATGGAAGTTATTGCCGCTAGACGGACTTCCCCAGGTTGACCTTACCTACTATTTCTACATAATTTGTGGCAATAGATAATATCTATTGCCACGTGGTAACATTTACGAATACCTACATAACTAATTTAATCAATAAGTACCTACCTGAGGTAGGTAGTTATTAGTGGCAATTCTGAGTGTCGCAAAAGCTAAACTAAGCTAACTAAAATTGTTGCCGTCCCTTTCATAGCGATGGGAATAAAAAGATTCCTTCATACATTGTAATTTGCGCATAAATTAAGTAGGGTATCTAAACATATAAAATTACTACACCCACGTGTCGTGATTATGATGTTGATGAGTTTTAGAGGAGCTCCACGTGTTCTGTTACTCTAATAATTAATACTAATCTCATGTCTCACGTAGTAAGTAGTAGGTAGGTAATACCTACTTTAGGTAAAGGTAAGTTAGGTACTTATCTAATTACCTACACCAATTATCTACCTACCTACCTATTTATTTTGGGTAGGTACCTACTTATTTTAGACAGTAATAAAGTGCATGTTGTATAATTTTTTCTAAAAAATCTATTGATGCATGGCATGAACGAGCTCAACGGTGAAGGAAGCAAGGAAGACATCGTGGTGAGGAAACCCACGTCTAGTCATCCCCACGCGTAGTACCTATTGACCATTGTCTTTCCTGTGCATATGGCCGGCTTAGCTAAGAGGATGGTTAGGTTATATGAGGGGGATAAATAGGCTTGCATAACGTCTAGCTAGGCAAGCCTATTCCATCTCAACAATGTCCCATGTAGGCAAAAATTGCCTCCAGACCTGACACTGCACAAAACAAGCTTCAATTTGTTTTTAGATAGTATTTTTTTGTATCTGCAAGCTATCTCACTATGGTATGGTAGGTCGGTTATTGAAAAAGCTGCACTACTACCACCGACCTACCGATAAAAATTACCTACCTACTCACTAGTGAGTGATTAGATTGAGTTTTTAAAACCTCTGTAATCCCGGTATTTCATTTGACCGTTATGAACAAAAGGAATTCTTCATAAAAGTATTCACAGTTCCCATAGATTGTTTACCTACATAGAAACAAAAACAATTGAACAAAAATAATGTTTACAAACATTATTATTTCACTTGAACCTCCGACAGCAAAAGTACCTACCAACTGTGTGTGAGTGCAAAAGGGGTCAAGGTTGGCCGATGCCACGCAGCCACGCTGTGAAGCCTAAATAAAATAACTCATTTCTAATTTGGACCGTACAAGGAAAATTACGAGTTACCTTCCTCTGTAAAACTTTAGCTCATGCCTACGATGAGAGAATTACTTTATTACGAGTTGGAGATACGTGACACATGCATGTGTGGGGAATGTCGCGTCGCATCGTGTATTGTAGACGTACCGGTGTGTGTGAGTGTGTTTGTTTTAAGTACCATCCGAGGACGTGCGTATGAATACACAAGGAACAACCGAGGACATTTTCAAACCGAGGACTTTTTCGACGGTCCTCGGTTTGACTTGGCCATAGATTCGTATTGTTCAAGCAATTCTGAACCTTTCTGTATATATAATAAGGAAAAGTACCCGAAACCTCGGTTTGGTCAAGAAAATTCATAATCTTACACAGGCAAAATGTATCCACCAGGTGGCGCCTCTGTCGCCTTATACACACCCCCTATACATTAATTTCACTTTTGATGTATGAACCGAGGTCTTTTGTGTTAACTTTAACACAAAGGTCCTCGGTTATGTAGCTTTTCTAGCAGAATGTGTGTTAGTCCTCGGTTTGATAGCTTTTCTAAACAGTATGTATCTATTATAGTCCTCGTTCTGACAGTTTTCTTGGTGTGTAAGCAACGGGTGTCGTACGTACCATCAAAATATGACGACTATTATGAAAATAGGACGTTGCGGATATATACCTACATTGAATTGGAACTTTTAAAAATCGAGGTGAGGTAGCTCTAGCCTAGAGGCTAAAGACTGCCTCCTCATCACTTGTGCAAATGCTACAATTTGCACAAGTGATGAGGAGGCAGTCTGTGTGTTTAGAATATATACTGCAGTAGGTATATACCTATTCTAAACAAACATACTGCCATCTCAGCCTGATTACTCGTATGCATAATAGTCAAAATAGTCTAGTTTTCTGTTTCTAGGTTCAGTGCCATAGTTAAAACTTACTTCACGATATTTAATCATGAAAAACTATTTAAATTACTCCATTAGATAAATGCCAATACTAGCAATATCTAGAATGATAGGTATACACAAATAAATAACACTGTGTATGATAATGAAAATATATTACATATTAATAATTTAAAATTTAAGCATCAACATTATGGGAAAATAATAAAAAAAATGATAATTTTTTAATTGACATGGAAAAAAGAAAAAAAGGAATTAGAAAAGAAATGCACTAACAAATTAACATAATGGAGAAGTTTCCTAAACTTAAAAATCATTTTTTTTTAATTTTATTAGCAAGATCTTAAGAATTTACGAGTATGGTGGTGAAAGAATTTATGGAATATCTTAAAAAATTACAAAGTTATTCAACTTTTACGGCGGCTTAAAAATAATAGAATCAAAAGGCTGAGATTTCTCAGTGTGACGTCACTCTACTCAAGACACAGATTAGTTTCAATTTAGTATGAAAGAATTTCATACGACTCGCGCTTTTCTTCGCCGCGCCAAACTAAAAACATTATTCAAGCTTAGAAGTTTGTTTTTCATTTTTTCTTTTTGGACATTATGGAAGCAGGGTATATGCTTGTTTAATATTGTACATAAAAGGCCTTACTTATCATCTCCACATCCTCATCCCCATATCCTCATATCATCATCCTCATCCTCATATCCTCATCTTCATTATCATCCTTCCTTCTCACCCTCGTTTGTCGAGGATATGAGGATGAAGATGAGAGGATGATAATAATGAGGATGATGATATGAAGATGAGGATATGAGGATGAGGATGAGATGATGAGGATATGAGTGTATGAGGATGAGGATATGGGGATATGGGGATAAGAATATGAGGATGAGGATTCAACTATTTGTATTATCATCGATCATTGATAAGTGCGCAAAGTTTTAATTTAATTTAGCACTTTTGAAGCAACATCTGCATGTTCGTCATGAGCACTGAACGCGTTAAGTCAGATTTTCGTGTTTAACTATTTGTATTGTCATCGATCATTAATAAGTGTGCAGTATGCAAAGTTTTACTTTAATCCGGAGCTTTCGAGGCATCATTCACATATGCGTCATGGGCACTGAACGCGTTAAATCAAATTTTCATTGGTAGGCATCTTTTGTACAACACATTGGTAATCAAAAATTCTATAATCATAGCCAAGTACTTTCCATAACGGTAAACGATTGGACCGCCCGCGCACAAATTCATCTTCTAATAAACTAAATCGTCAAAAGATCACTTTTTTGTTAGTATAAGTAAGGCCTTTTATGTAGGGTCAAGTAGGCAACAGTGGCTCAGTCGTATACATTGACTCATTCAAGTTTCTACCCGAAGGAGGCTCTTGATATTGCTCTTTTTGTTACACAATAGAAGCGCACAAACCCCAAACACGTTCTAATCAATCGGAAGGCAGATCAAACACCGCACAGAGATATTATCGCGTTTTTTTTTTCGAACCCCAAAATTACTTTTTGATGTCATTTTCCTTCGTTTTCATACATCAGGTTGTGACAATTTGTACTGCTGATTATATTTGCCAATTAGTTGGTACTGTAGTGTTTTCATTTAGGTAGTTTTTTTATGATAATTATCATTTGACTCGAATGCTGTGATCAAATTTTTTAAAAATGACATGGTCGTACACAGTGGCTCAACCTAAATAGTGTAATTTAAATGATTAAATTGTTTATTCAGTAGGTGAAAAAATAAAATTGGTGCTTCTTTTTTATTTTCATGCGAGTTTTTTTTTTTCAAAAAAAAAATATTTGAAAGAATTACTGTTTACCTTTGAGTCACTGTGTACCACCGGTGGTGAGTCATTGTGTACACCTAGGGGTACACAGTGGCTCAATTTCCAATGGTTAGTTTTTGCCCTCTCATCGTATTGTAGTAATGTTTATTGTCATTTCAATAATGCAGAATTAAACTTAAATACTTTACTAACAACGCATCCACGTTTCAGATAAATACAATAATAATTTTCATGTTTTTTCGCCTTTTGAAAAAATCCGAGCCACTGTAGCCTCCTTGACCCTACAATATTAAACAAGCATATACCCTGCTTCCATAATGTCCAAAAAGAAAAATGAAAAACAGACTTCTAAGCTTGAATAATGTTTTTAGTTTGGCGCGGCGAAGAAAAACGCAAGTCGTATGAAATTCTATAATACTAAATTGAAACTAATCTGTGTCTCGAGTAGAGTGACGTCACACGCAGAAATCTCAGCCTTTTGATTCTATTATCGACAGTGCCAACCGCCACGCGGTTGTTCTTTGAAAATTATTTGAAAACGAAAACGAAAAGACGCTGACTCGTCTTTAGGATAATACCTACTAAATTTTAAAATAGAAATACGTGTAAGAAATAGATATAAAAATATTCATTCGTAGATAATCTTGCACGTAAAATGGTTTAGGTAGATTTTCCTTGTCCTCACTTTGTACAAGGCCTGCCTGGAAAACTGACCTCAGTTTGGTTATGGTAAGTCTAACACACCGTCCTCACTTTGTACAAGATAATAAGAAATATTGTGTTAAGACAGTCCTCGGAAGGGTGTCTCAGGTCTTACGTGAGACGTCCTCGGTTCGCGTACACAAAGTCCTCACTTTGTTCATCGCTAGTCACGTTCGACTGTGTATTTCGAGTCCTCGGTTTGGCATTCGTAATTCATACGAAAAAATATTGAGATAGCGATATACCAATGAGCTCATCACTCTAGATTTGTTATTCTGTCTCTTTCTGTGTTATTCAATTATACCTACGATCTTTACAAATGCGTTATTTTGAGAGTCCTCGGTTCGGTCAAGTCCAACTTAGGTCCTCGTAAGGGTGTCTATACAAACAAGGGTGTGTGTGTGCGGTCACGTTTTGCGCGGCGTGTGTGTTGCCGGCGCGCGATGGCTCGTGCGCGCCCTCCCCGCGAGCCCGCGACGCGTCACGTGTAATTTGTAAACGATGTTATTCTCGCCAGACTTTCAACTTTTCTTTTCACAAATCACATAATGTCATGTCACCGATATACTACCACCCCATTAGTCAGCGTTAACATCCGTCATTGACATTTCCATTTTAAAGTGGACCTTGTATACCTACCTAAATACAATTTTATACCTACTTAAGTACCTAAGGTTTTTCTTAGTTGTAAAAAAAAAAGTAGGCCTAAGTAAGTTCGCATGAGCAAGTGGCCAACTCTGGTGACGGAGTTTTTAGGCCGCCTAAATTATTTGTTGTTATAATTGTGTTAGGTATGTAGTTAGGTACCTACATAAGTACCTGGATGACCGAGCTTTGCTCTGTTTTCATAGCGGCTGTCTTGTCTCGCCAATTTACTTTTTAGAAATGAAGGTAGGTACCTACAGGCAGGTAACCTACTAGGCATCTAGGCGGGTAGGTAACCAAGAACATTTTCTTGGAAAATTTTATTAAATCTAAGGCTATAGAATGGTGCGCAAGTGCAAGGTAAATAGAGCTGTTGGTATTTTTTTGAAAGTAGGTAGGTAAGGTAGGTAGGTACTAAAAAAAATTAAAATCAAAATCAGGTAGGTAGGTAGGTAGGTAAGGTTCCACCTTCAGTAAAATTATTGTTTCATTCATTAATCATCTCATAAAATAATAATAGATGATTACCGTATGAGCAAGTGGCCAACTCTGGTGACGGAGTTTTTAGGCCTTCTGGTTTTTAGGTTTAGGATGATAATAAATAATAGACATAGACTTAACTACCGAAGAAAATAGGTAATCAGATCTATCAACAAACTAAAAATAAAACATCAGCTGATTACCTACCTACCTGAAATCCACAAACATGTTGTTATCATCGTAAGTAGCCTGTGCCACGCACGAACCTATTTGATCTCGTCTTCAAGCGACCTGTATACAAAAAACAAAATACCTAACATTGGTATCTTATCTAGGTAGGTACAAGTAGGTACTTGTAGGTACTTACTTATCATATTTTGCGGGATGTCCGCTCTCCTCCCAAAAACTCCTTGATTCCATATTCAAGTCACAACAAACACTATTGACACTACAAAGCTTGAAATAACTTGACTATCTTTCACTTTATCTTCTAGAAGCGGTTCAAAACAGATAACGGTAATAGCAATAAGATTTATGTTATGTCTCCGCAATCCATTTTACAAAGAAACGAGTTAATATCGTGTTTCGGTGCATGAATAGCGCGGGAGCACTTGTTTTACGCGATCACCGTGCGAGGTTCGCAACCATTCTGAGCGCAAAACAAAATACCGGCCGGTTCAAGTCATGTGACAGCTCGTGTCGAGACTCGAGACGAGACAAATACGACACGGGGGACGGGGGGGTCGGGGTCGGGGCCTCGGAATGTGCCTTCCTTACCATACCATTATTTCAATTATGTTTATTAATTAATAAACATAATTGAAATAATGGTACCGTGAAACATGCCAACTTTGCCAACATTTTTCGAATAATTTCAATTTTTGGATAATTTTTCTATGGGAACGTAAGTAAGTATTTTCTTTTAGCATCTGCAATTAAAAGATAATGAGCATGTATTATTTTATCAGATTTTATTATTCATCAATATTTAATTAAGTATTTTATTCATTTTGATGGCGGGCAAAGTTATCTGGACTTTTTGCCAACATTACCCACATTGATTTTTGACGCAACTAAGGCCTCTATAGGTACAGATGGCACAAAGTCCAATACAAGAATTTTGGCAAAAATGGCGTTTACTTTATAAATGAAAACGATACCATGAAAGGTTTCCTACCAAAGTGGCTGGGCAAAGTTAAGTCCTCTTTTTCATACAAACCGCATTTCGCTTTTTAAAAGTACTAGGGTTGGCACATCTCAGTAAACTGATCTTAACGTATTTTTCTTCTTTTTCTGCAAAGTATTGTAATTCGCTTTAAATTTTAGGCAGGAATTCACATTTTACCTACTTCCTTGAAGTTTAGGCCAATATAATCTACCTATTCCGATCACTGGTAATACTATAATAGGTACTATAGAATAATAAAAATAATAAGTTTCGTAAGTGCCAACCCTAAGCTTATTTTGATGGCGGGTAATGTTGTCAGTAGTAGATCGCAACATCACTGGGTAACTTTACCCACCATTATAACTTTAGTTTTAAAAGACCTTCAGCAATGATAATAAAATATAATACTCTTAAAGTGTTTTTGCATAACTTAATATAAATTAAACTAACCTGTGTTTTCGCCATCACGCACAATTAACTTTAGAACTTGTACTAAAATTTGCCCGCGAAAATACGCACCACATTCTACAAGTTCTAAAAAGTGACTGAGTGAAGTTAGCGACAAACCTGATAGACTGTGTTACTAGACACATAATCTACTTTCTATCTAAGTCAATAAATGTTACTATAGTATTCCGATACTTTTGGAATTTAAAGATTTGCTTAAAAATTGATTTTCGGGCAAAGATACCCTTGGTGGCAAAGTTGGCATGTTTCACGGTATGGGATAACTCCACAAGTTAGGAAGGTTAAAGTATAAAATTAGAACGTTTCGTTATTTTTACTGCATGCATAAAATAACTACCTACTTACAATACCTAATAATAATAATTGATAATAATATTGAAAGTACCTAAGTACTTACCTAGATAAATCTTTGTTGGACAAGATGCTCAGTCGATAGTGTTCAAGCCACGCTTAGACAATTATTTACTTATTTACACTTCGACTAACACTAAAGAACCTAAATCTAAAGCGTTATTCTACTGAGATCAATTAGATAAATTACAAAATTTTAAAACAACCACAACAAACCCAAAGAGAATAAAAACACTACCTACGTTTAACAAACAAACCAAAAAAATAAAATATAAGTTTTAGCGTTACATATACCTACTTATAGTACCTACCTAGGTACCTATATAATTTAGGTATACCTAATAACGTATTTTAATCTAGTCATGGATGTATAATCTAGTCCTAGGCACAGATAAAATAATACTATGTAGGTAATACTACTAGCCGTATAATACTTACCTACCTTCCAAAATATATAGGTACCTACCTACTTTTTAAATCATTCGTAAAATACGCATAGGTACATACTTATATTAGCTAGAGGAACATCATACCTTTGCAATGAATTAATAAAAGAGACAATCAGAACACACCAAGAAACAAGAACAGCATTAAAAAAATAAAAAAACGCTAAGTAAGTAACAAATTATTTAAAAAGCGATGTAGAAATTTACTATCATCAATTTGTAGATTTCCATGGAACTAGTAAACTAGGTTCTTCACTTGTTTTACATGGTGATCATTGTTAATACCACACCACACCCCCCCAGTCTCGTCTTAACCCTAATCATTTTCGAACCCATGCATCTTAATCAAATGGTAGGTAACTATACCCTACACAATGTAGGTACCTAACCATTTATTCCAAGCAAGAACCAGAGTTAAGCTCAAGTAATAGTGTTCTGTGGTTAAGCTTCCCACTAAAATCACAAAAGAAAAGTTACCTACTGCTTACTAAATAGTGATTGATTAGGTAGGTGGGCGGATTTCACAATCGTTGTATGCAGGGAAATTGCATGTCCTATGACTTCTAACTGGTTTATCAGTGACGCATTGCTTCAAAACACGTGTTTGTAACAAATAAATTGAAACGTTATATAATAAAGTATTAAAAAACACATTTATAATAACTGCAAAGCCTCAATCCGATTAAATATAAATTAAATGAAAAAAAAAACATGCTAAATCTCACATGTCCACACCCACATTTTCAGATTCAAGATGAAAATTTGTAATGTTGTGCTTCTCTTTGATATTGATACGATTGTTATTTAAAAAGATCATATGTCCAAGATATAAGATTCAACTTAATTACTTGGTGGTTAGAGTAAAATATTAAAATAAAACACAATATTAATCCGACTCTAAAATCCGTTCACGCGGAAATTCCACAATACGTCACTGCGTGTTTTTTCATGTTCGAATGAAAAAAGTATTATAGCTGGGATTTATTTTAATAAATGGCAATATTCTAAGCCTAAAATTAACTTCTACATTTCATTTTGGTCAGTAATATAGTCAGAAAACTGAGCGAAAAGCGTGAACCGTCACGTGGCACAAATTGTAATTCCATTACGAACGACTGTTTTTAAAGGTAATACTCCTGTTTGAAGTCGATTTTTATATGTTATATGGTAGATTTTTTATTTAGTAATGGTATAATATGAGTAGAATATGCAAATTCTCTTTAGTTTAGGATTAATTTTCAATAATTCCCGACCGGGTAGACATACGTCACATCTATTACGTAACGTATTGTATAAGGGATCGCAAAAAGTGATGTAATGGAATTCATAAGCACTGTGTACAATGTATAGCAAATATTTCTCATTTTTTAAACTTGATTCAATCCAACTGTTTTCTATAAAACTGAAAACCAGTTTTAAAGAATTAATAAGAACAGAAGACGGTAGTTTCAAAATGTATACCTACCGTCTACTGTTTTTATGTTCGTGTTATTCAGATTAAAATATTAAAAGAATGAGTTTCGGTAGTTTTTAAATGAAATATGGTAAGTAGAGTGGTAGGAACGTTTTTTAAGAGGGATTGCCTTATGTACATTCTATAAATATATCATCATTTACTAACACTTGGTACCTTATACGTAAATGTCACCATAATTATAGTATATTTCATCTATTCCATCTACAAGACAACAAGATTTTAATTTAATTAGATTGTTATAAAAAAATGTAGACTAAGCTTAATAGTTCCTATACGTCATATCTCATTCCTTTTACGTTACATGTCCTACTTTGGTTGTGTTATTTAAACTGTTTAATTTTGTATAATTATAGGTTATATGCGGCGCCAGGTTACTAAACAAAAGGATAAATAGGCACTTGTTTAATTTTTCACATATTTATATCATTATCTGGCGTATGAACCGCATAAAAGACCTTGGTGTAAGGGCTAAGGTACCAAAAAGTGACGTAATTTTGTTTAGTGCTCCAAATTACAATTAATTTAAACTGCTTAGGTTTTTATCACACCTATATCAGAAGCGAGATTATATATAAAATTAAAATAATTAATGCCGGTATCAATACTACAGGCCACTTTTATTTTATAGGTAGGTTTATTTGGTGACGTAATGGAAGTTCTCATGGACCGAGCACACATTGAGCTTCAATTTATGTGAAAACTAATGAATATCTAAAGTAAAGTGTTATATTTTCCTATAGTCTCATTATTACTTAATCAAATAAAACACACTTTATCCTAAAATAAATACTTTTAAAAATGTGGAATTCCATTACATTACGGACAACTTTCAAGAAATCCGCCCAGGTAGGGTAGTTAACGTTCGAAAATGATATGGGATAAGTGTTATTTAATTATTTTTTTTGAAGCTTTTACTGTTTCTCGACTTTAATATTGCGAAAAGATAAAAGTTAAAACCATTTCCTTGGTTTACAAATGTTTTCTCGAATCATTTTGGGGTTTGTATTCGATGTCTTTTAGAATAGAGAACTGAAAAAAAAACCTAAAAAAAGAACCTGTTCTGGGATTTTTTAATTAAGTAAGTAGGTAGTATTAGTACTTGATCACGGGATTTTTATGGTTAGCCGACATCATCATCATTAGAAGGCAACAGTAGCATGCGTAGAATATTATTATACAGCTGAGAGTGGTGTTGAGGAAAAAATACATGATATATTTTCACATTTTTCACTATTACGTTTGAAATAGCAAATTTTAAACCTTTGGTGGCATCACTGTAGTCCCTACATTTGACAATCAACAACTACGTCATGTTGTTTGAGTTTGACATACTGTATAACAAAATTTCAATGCGTTTTGTTCGCATTGCTTACCTCATCTCATTGCTTACTTTTTTTTAATTGAAATGTGTACTTTATTCTCAATTTTTCTCCTTTGTATTTTTTTTTTATTTTGATGAAAAATTAAGATTTTCACGCGTATTTGTCGATGTTTAAGTATGTCTTATATTATCTTAGTTAGGTACTTTAAACATTTATTTTGAGGTGTGAATGAAAACTAGGTATGAAAGAACTAAACGCTTTTGACAGTCATTCAATCAATCAAATCAAAGTCAACTCAACAAGAGATTTTCGGAGCAAGGAGGCGTTGAATATTTTCGGTTTTCTCAAATAATACTGTGATAAATCTGTGAAAATGATTGCTTTGGTTAATCGCATCCTAGATTGGATTAAAAGCTTGTTTTGGAAGGAAGAAATGGAGCTCACATTGGTCGGACTGCAGTACTCAGGGAAAACAACTTTTGTTAACGTCATTGCTGTTAGTATTATCTGAAAACAATAATTTTTTCGTTGTATGAGGTCGCTTACTAGATTTTCCTATGTGTATGCTTTTGTAGTATAGGCGTATTGAATGTCATTCGATTGTTATATCGTTGAATTTCAACATGATATGGTCCATGATACACACACATCATGTCATGCTGATTATATTGTAGTTAGCAAATAGTTTGTAGGTACTTGATTATGTATTACTCTTTGATATGTTGCGTTTCTGCGGCATGTACTTATACGTCTATGTAATAAATAACGAAATTTGGAGAAAATAGAAAGTAATTTCAATGCTTGTTCTTTGAGATCTTTTTATTCTCAATTCATATTTATTTATTGCTTCCAGTTGGTAGGTACGTACATAAGATCATAAAATGTAGGTTTGGCCATAATAAGTGTCTCGTTGAGACACAAAAAAGGAACTTTAACCCGTCAACTAACGGTTTCGAACTGTCAAAAAAAGTGCTTCCACGCACGAGGAATGGCGGAATCTGTGAATCCGCGGATTTGCGATTACCTAAAACTTGAAAAGTCATAGAAAAAAAACTAGACCACTTAGCTTGTTTATGTAAAAGGTATTATAATTATGGATATTGTTTCTATGCTCTAAGCACAAAAACAAAGGCCTAACTGTCATGATTTTATTTTTACCATCTAAGTCGGAATGGATAATGTAAAGGATTTCATAGAATCTGTAATGTGATCCTACTCTAAATAATCTAAATAGAGGACAATAAAGTCTGTTTATTACGATAAAATAACATTTAGGTATAGCTTTCATAGAAATTTATCGAAAAAATTCAATTTGAAAATGATGTATTTTTCTAGCAAAATACGATACCCAAGTAATGGTCACTGGTATTGAATTTTTCTTCGTTTTTCCATTGAAAACATGTTTAGACTTGAATAAATAGTTACTATGTACACATTTACATAACTTTTCACTGATCTTTCACAACAGTTGCTAGTAAAACACTCAAAATAGTTGAATTTAGGTTGCCGACTTTCAAGACTTGAAAAACCTATTTTTATAATGAATTTCGAAAATCTAACGTGATCGATAGCAGCACAATGAACTAAATAAGAGAATTAGCACACATTTTGTAATAAAAGTAGACACTTACCAATATAAAACACAATTTGCACAAATGAAAACACTCCCGTCCGTTGCTTGCTTTCATTGGTAATGAATGGGTTAGATTTTTTTTTTTAGGAAGCTACTTCGTTTTTTCAATGTTGGCATCATTGACAAATCTATCTAGCTTGTCTCTAAAATCAACATGCCCAAACAAAAGTAAACTCTATCTGGGTCGAAATACGGTTTCAAGTGGCCTGGGTGAGCAACGACCCCGGTCGGTTGGTCGTTTTGCCGGTAAGCTGCAATTTTTGTTTTTTTATACCTATCGACCCTGGGGTCGTTCCGCCGGTTGACAGGTTAATAAAAATACCTAACTTAAAATAACCAATAACAAATAATTTGTATTCATTAAATTCTGTATGCTGAGTTCAAAAGCAACTAACTAAAAAGTTAGTACTTAAGTTAAAGTAACTGACTCAAAGTTAGTATATCATAGCTATTTATTAATTTAACAAGCTGAGTTAAGTGTTTATCGCTTGTTTTTGCAGAACAGTGTTAAATGACATTGCTGAACTTTTATGGACAGAAATGTTTTACTACTCTGTTATTGTTATTATGCACATGGCTTCTCCTCCTTGGTACCTACCTGTTTAAGTAGCCTATTTAATGTTATTCCAGGTCATAAACTATGTATATTCCAAGTTTCAGCCAAATCTGTCAGTAGTTTTAGCGTGAAAGAATAACAAACATCCACACATCCATACATCCATCTATCCATCCATTCTCACACACTTTCGCATTTATAATTTATAGTAGAAAAATATCCTATTATTAAGAGGTGCAGTGTATAAGTTTGTAGTATGTATCTCTGTTTGTCTGTCTGAGGCAAAGTAGCTCCTAAATGGATAAATCGATTTAGGTTTTGTTTGTTTGTTTGAAAGTGGTCAAGATGTTATCCAGAGTTATCAAGAGTTCTTTCCTGTGTTTTAAGAAAATATGCTCATTTACTTGATGACCATCAACTCTTACTTGATGAATGGATATAATATCGAGGGTTTTTCATTAACAGCTTTAGGTTCTGTGCATATTAAGTTTATCTAGTATCGAGTAGGTGCTTAATGTAGAAAAACAATTCTTGTTTTTGTAGTATTCAATTTATTTACTTTAATAAATTTCACAGACATTGGACTATGATAAATATGACACTATATTATTAACTAGCTTACTCCCCCGCAGCTTCGCTCGCGTGGTACCTACCTTGATAAAATATAGCCTATGTTCATTCAGAAAGTCCATGCTACACATCAGTGAAAGAATTTTTTAAATCGGATGAGTAGTTTCGGAGATAACCCCAATCATACAAACAAACCAACTTCACCTCTTTATAATATTAGACCAGCTTCCGCTCGCGGCTTCGCTCGCGTGCTACTAACCCAGATAAAAAGTGGTCTATGCCTAGGTAATCCAAGTTTCAGCCAAATCCATTCAGTAGTTTTTGCGTGAAAGAGTAACAACAAACAGCTACATATATCCACATATCCATACAAACTTTCGCGTTTATAATATTTGTGGGATTAAGAATGAGATATATTTTAGTTCAGCACACTTATAAATATCCTCAATTCCTCATACTTTGTTCTTTCCGTCGCGCAATCAAACCCAATGGTCCAACCCAATGGTCCAATGTATATTTGATCAAATAAAATTGGACGACTTCATCAAATGTATTGTATTGTAAGAAATTTGATCAAATATTGAACATCATATTGGACAAAGATATTTGATAAGTGTAATACCACCCTAAACTGAATCGATATGGTCTGCCTCCGAAAAATAATAATTAATAAACGTTACTTATATAAAAATTAAATATGAATACCTACGACTGTATTCCCTTGGTGCGGTAGACAAATTCATTCAGATCTTTTTAGTCATTTTAGATCCTTTGAAAATGTCAAGAGGATGTCCAAATACATATTTGGTACAATACCCACATTTTGCAGAAGTTAACATTCCATACGTGACAGGTTGGTAGCCCATCGACGCTATTAGAAAGCTAACTGGTTTTCTCACGATGTTTTCCGGTTAGAGCTCATGTTAATGCGCATATAAATCTTTCCAAACGTTATATCCTCTGATGCACGGCCGGATTCGAACCCACGACCTTCGGATCAAAAGTCGAGGTACTAAACCACTCCTACGCCTCCGTGATTGTAATGAGCATTTTGTCATGAAAATAATTTGTTTTATTTGCCTTCTCATCTCAGTATTGGATTGTGCAATTCGGCATTCGCAAGCTTTTATTAACATTTCAAAGAATTCCAGCGTTTCACAGGCTTCACTTAAAATCTAAAAGTTTCTGAACATTCGTAATATTTTAAAACAAAAATGTGCTTTTACTTTTATAATTAAGTCTTAATTAATTCCCAAGTAAATGAAGTAAAAATAATCCTCACGTTTCCTATAACTTTTCGATGAAACTTTCTACAAAACTCGTGTGGCGTTTAAATTAGAATTCGTTTAAATACGCACATTGGCCACCTGACTTGAGTTTGTAGAACTTTACTTAATTTTAACGTGAAACGTGTTCCAATAAAGTTATAAAGTGTTCTAAGTTATTTTCATTTACACGTGCCATCGCATCGTCATAAAAGTAAGTTTGTTTGTAACGTAAATAACTGAAAAGTTAATTTGAAGCCACTTGAGTTTGTAGAACTTTTTTTCATGTTTGTGAAATAAGACGTCAGTCAAGTTACAAAGTGTTAGTGTTTCGAGTTATTTTCAATTACACGTGCCAACGGATCGTCATTAAAGTTAGTTATTTGTTTGTAACGTAAATAACTGAAAGTTAATTTGAAGCCACTTGAGTTTGTAGAACTTTATTTTTATTTTAACGTGAATTAAGACGTCAGTCAAGTTACAAAGTGTTAGTGTTTCGAGTTATTTTCAATTACACGTGCCAACGGATCGTCATTAAAGTTAGTTATTTGTTTGTAACGTAAATAACTGAAAGTTAATTCGAAGCCACTTGAGTTTGTAGAACTTTATTTCATTTTAACGTGAAATAAGACGTCAATCAAGTAACAAAGTGTTTTGAGTTATGTTCAAATACACGTGCCAACGTATCG
Organism: Xanthorhoe designata; assembly: GCA_963582015.1. Lineage (NCBI taxonomy): Eukaryota > Metazoa > Arthropoda > Insecta > Lepidoptera > Geometridae > Xanthorhoe > Xanthorhoe designata. Next base: position 11,905,990 of record OY757034.1, on the reverse strand, counting down.
TTTATTCTGGTTTTTATATTATTTTATTCTTTGCGAATTTATGGGGTTTACTGCAAAACCTAAATATAGGTACTTACCGAGAGTAGGTACCTATGCATTTATTATGGTGATACTGGGTTATGAGTTTATGACGTCACAAGTCAGCTGCTACATTATCTCATTCAATGTCAATTTACTATAGGTAGGTATTTCTAATAACTTTGCTTTTGGCTTCTTGGCGGGAATTTGTGAAGTCATGTTTTCATTTTGTGTTTTAGCGAATGTTATGCTGGCACCAATGGAAATCGATCCGATCTTGGACATAACGGAACATTGCGTCCAATAGCCAATGTCAACCCGCCATGTTTCGGTTTTGTGTACAAGTTCAAAGGCGAGGGGAGTGAAGGGTGTAGGCGGAGGGGGGGGGGGACTGTATTGTATTGGATTGGTATTGGAGCCATGTGAGGGCGCAACATTTGTTGCAATTATTGGCTATTCTATTCGTAGCCAAGCTTGAACAAAGTCATAAGCCCATGTGGCATTAAGCACCACTCTCGTGACGATCTAATGTTGTAGAACTTTAGTGATTAATATAAAGTTTTTTTCCAGTCCGGTCAGTTCAGTGAAGACATGATACCAACTGTGGGTTTCAACATGCGCAAGATTACAAAAGGAAATGTCACTATTAAGGTATAGTAGGCCTATATTCATACATATTTGTCAATTTAATATGGATTCAAAGAATCTTTTTTCTTGTTACTCAAGCAATGAAAAGAGATAGCAACAGATTTAGTAGCATATTGGGGGCAATTCGGAGTGTCGCAAAAGCTAAACTAACCTAACTAAAACTATTGCCATCCTTTTTATTCCCATCGCTATGAAAGGGACGGCAACAATTTTAGTTAGCTTATTTTAGCTTTTGCGACACTCAGAATTGCCACTATTAATAGTCGTTTTAGCTAAAGTAGGTTTACTAGTCCAATATAAATAAGGGGGTAAGTAAGAGTTTTGATTAAACCCTTATAAGTATTGTAAACATTAGAATCAAAGTTTCTTCTTCTTTGATATTTTTGACCTACTGCGACGCTATCGCAATAACTATGTTAACTCCTGTCAACTTGATTGCGCTTAGGTAACCTGGGGGCGTATTAAATGAAATTATTAGTTCATGCAAGTTACCGCAAGTGGCGCTCCACTGGATTCTCTTACATTTGTAACACTTGACTCGGTATCGAGGATAGTATTCAATACTACGGTAGAACTTAGAACAGACCCTCTGTAGGTATGTTGTGTTGTATTTAATTTGGTAATAACTTTGTTTTAGGTCTGGGATATCGGCGGCCAGCCTAGGTTCCGATCGATGTGGGAAAGATATTGTCGTGGTGTCAACGCTATTGTGTAAGTCTTGGAGATAAATTATTATTATTATTATTAGGAGCCTGTATCATCCCACTGCAGGGCAAAGGCCTCCCTTCCTTCTCTCCACTCCTCTCTATTGTGAGCTAGTGTAGTCCATTGTGGACAGTGGGAGTCAAGCTCGTCTCTCCACCGCCTATGGAGATAAATAAATTTCAAAATAGTGAGCTAGTTTGCGAAGACGAAACAGTTGGTTGCCTGGCCAGGTAACTAGGTACCAATAATGTAATTTAGATATTATGTTAATATGACACGTCTGTTGCGCAGTGGGCGAAAGCCCGCTTGGGACGCGGAAGTTGCGCGTTCGATCCCCGCCACGGGACAAATGTTGTAATAACTACAAATATTCCGCGATCACAATTTATACTTTTAAATAGAAATTTACAGGATTTTATCGCGTAATTTACCTTTTATTATTTCCCGACGTTTCGGCTGTGTTGCAACAACCGTGGTCGCCCGCGAAGTACAAATATTTGGCTCGAGTCTGGGTGTTCTTTATGTATTAATAAGTAAATATCATCTGATTACCATAACACAAGCATTAAGTTGCTTAGCTTGGGATTAGATGACGCTGTGTGAAATGACCGAGGATATTTATTTATTTGTTGCACAACTCATCCAGCACAAAGTGTATTTTAATTCACTACATGCTACTGAGCGCATCGCAGCTTGCGTGATCAGCCCCTAGATTGTGTACTTACTTGTCTTGGATTGTATCAAAGTTGTATCAAAGCAAAATCACAGTAAATCGTCAAAATAACTGTCAGATTTAACGCTGTTAAGTAAATTAGTAAGTAACTTACTTAATTACTGTCATATTTGACAGTTTTCGCGATTAACTGTGATTTTTGCTTTGCTACAACTTGGATGCAATCCGAGACAATACACAATCAGGGGGCAGATGGTAATTAAATAAATAAATAAATAAATATCCTTGGACATTTCACACGGCGTCATCTAGTCCCAAGCTAAGCAATTTAATGCTTGTGTTATGGTAACCAGATGACTGATAAACTACATAGATACATTTTTTTTTGTAAATACATACATATTATACATAGAAAACACCCAGACACGAAACAAATATTTGCAGATCATGCAAACATTTGTCCCGCAGCGGGGATCGAACCCGCAACCTCTGCGTCTCAGGCGGGCTTTCGCCCACTGCGCCACAGAGGTCGTCAATTGAATATCTGTTACAGGTACATGGTCGACGCAGCGGACCCCGACAAGATAGAGGCGTCTCGCAACGAGCTCCACAGCCTGCTGGAGAAGCAGCAGCTGACCGGGATACCTGTGCTGGTGTTGGGGAACAAACGCGACCTACCTCACGCACTAGACGAGCACGGCCTCATAGAGCGAATGTGAGACAATTTCCCCTTCTTACTGTCTTCCCCTTTTTCTTCCCTTCTGGACCCTAATTTCCCCTCAAAAAGGAGATTTCCCCTCATTGTGGAAACACTGGAGACAACTGCGGCCCTCCGGTTCATTACGACTTAATTTCAAAATGCCTGATATCAGTATGACACAATCTCTCCTTAAACTCAACTCCTTAACCGTACTTTATCACAAAGCATTACATATTTCCAGGAATCTGTCTGCGATCCAGGACCGCGAGATATGCTGCTACTCCATCTCCTGCAAGGAAAAGGACAACATCGACATAACCCTTCAATGGCTCATTTCGCACAGTAAGTCCGGCAGTGCGCGCTAAACTCGCCCTTATCACCGTGCAACAAGGTTTCTTTACACAGGCGTAGTGCCGCACCGGTCTAAACTTGCGCTCGTGGGTGTAAACGTGACTTATTTTCAACTCTGTATTCTTTAATGTTTAATGTTCAAAATTTGCATCTTTTTGGGCAGAAGATTAGATCTTATATTTTGTGTTAATTGTACCAAGGAATCGGATCCCAGTAGGCCTAACATGTACAACACGATAAACCTTCTCGTCGTCGACAAAATTTTCTCTCCTTCTCTAGCATAGTACGTTAGAGCAGTTTGGCATTATCGAGATATGTCATTTGTCGTCTCGTCGCGTTGCACATGTTATACTGGTGTGTAGGTACTTACAAAATATCATCGGAGTGTCATTCATTACGTAAATTGTACGACTCTTTTAAGAACTGTTAATTGTCTAATGAAGGTAAAGTTGCTATAAATAAAAAAACAAACCATTGCCTACGCACCAGATATACGTTTTTTTTTAATTTCTTATTTCCTTGATGGCATGGTGAAAACAGTTTTGAGACGACCTCTGTGGCGCAGTGGGCGAAAGTCCGCCTGAGACGCGGAGGTTGCGGGTTCGATCCCCGCCGCGGAACAAATGTTTGCATGTTCTGCAGATATTTGTTCCGGGTCTGGTTGTTTTTCTATGTATAATATGTATGTATTTACAAAAAAAATGTATCTATGTAGTATTCAGTCTGGTTACCATAACACAAGCATTAAATTGCTTAGCTTGGAACTAGATGACGCTATGTGGAATGTTTAGGGATATTTATTTATTTATTTTATTTTAGTTTTAATATCTTGTTGATTAAATATATATTTAGATAGATACGATGCAATAAAAAAAATAAAAACTATAGCGATATTCCAACGAAATTCACGATGATTTGTGATTAGGAATCACTAAAATAAACCCCGCACACAAGTGCTGGAAATTGCATGCACTTTGCATTTATCGACCATGACCTAACCAAAGATCTTGCATGCTATTTTTAACTCTCGGCGCAGTAAATAGAGTTTATGTTGAATTATGCACCATTCCCCTCTACCGGATATAAGTCACGTGCACACTCACGTGAGTGCTATTTAAAGTAAGTTATAGTGTCTAGTTAAAAGTAGACATTGTTAAACGAGTTACAAAATAAGACACTTTATTCTAAGGCTAAAGTCGCATTCAGATTAATCGTGCGGTGCGCTTTTAGAACGGACTGCGGATTTTTCAATTACACTTTCATATTAGGGCTGAGTCAGACGATGCGTTGCGGACAGTATCTTATGCCGGCGCCGGCGCCCCACATGGGTTTCAACTTGGGGCCAACATTAAAATGACCAATGGCAATGCTCCGTTTACGGTTAAACGGAGCATTGCCATTGGCCATTTTACGGCACCTCTTTCTGACGAGGCAATCTTTCCGAACCGGCAAATGTGCGAACAAAGTAGTCATAATTCCAATTTATCGTGTCTTTTACTTTGCCATCCAACTTTAGCATCATGGTAATCGATGCGGCAGGTGAATATTTGCGGCTTAAAACCGCAACGCATCGTATGGCCTGGCTTGAGAATAGTATATCCAACAGCATTTTGTCTTTTGAGTACTATTAATTCGATATCAAGCGAAGAGAGAAAAAATTAAACAGCTTTTACGTGCTTCGGTTATGAAATCTTTCTTACGATTACGCATAATTTTTGTCGGCTTGGTTGACTCGAAAGCTAGATCTATTTATCTAAGAGGGCAGGCCCTATTGATTCGTCGTCTATCGTTCCAATATAAATACAAAAAAATAAATCATCATGTCCAATTTTGGAAGCAACTAACAATATTGTTACCCCCGAATACTGAAACGCCATTTAAATTTTTAAGAGCGTATTAACTATAACGCTCTTTCCTGTAGATTTGTATGGACAAACGTCTGGTTTATGTTATCGGTGCTCTCTGTAATGCGGGCATCACACATTGGAGGGTTGGAACGTGTTAGTTCCACCAACACTCCAATGTGGGGATCGATCTTGGCCGGTTATTGGACACAAACGGAACAATGCCATTGCTAATGTTGGAACCAAGTTGAAGCTGTGTGGTGCCCGCATAAGTCTACGCACACCAAGTTTGTATCAATACGATGATATATGATAATTATGATGAACAATATGTTGCACGGTAATTGTGGCCTCGTGAATACACGGCTTTAAATGAGCATGAGATACATTAACAGCCAATTCTTGGATGTGTCTGGTATTTAGCAAAATAATGAATTCTACAGTTATTCGTTGAATTGGGAAACCATTAGGTACTACATTTTTTTATACTAAGCCTTGTGAAGTGTGGATGAAAATGTTCAGGGGGTCTATCACGAGTTAACCGTAGTATTGAATACTATCATCGATACCGAGTCAAGTGTTACAAATGTTTAAGAATCCAGTGCAGCGACGCTTTCGGTAACTTATCTGAACTAATAATTTCATACATTTGAGATACTTGACCTGGTAGCGAGGATAGTAAACTATACCACTCGAAAGCTGATGATACGCTCCGTGTGCTATCGTGATTGTAATATATATAGTTTCAAATCGATTAGAACAAAGTGGATATACATAATTAAGATCACGCCTCTTTCCTTTAGGGTTAGGCAGAGACCACAGTTTTCAATGTAGGGTAAGGTGATAAAAATAAATGCTTAATTTCTGCACATGTATGACAAAATTCTTGTTAGGTTTTGATAACGGTTGATTTTTATATAATTACAGTATATTTGGCTTTTAAAAGAAAAAGTAAAGTTTCCAATAGTATATATCAATGCGTTTGAATAAGATGTTATTTTTTCTATTGGTTTTGATTAGGAATATAATAATTAACCAAAATATATAAAGCTAAACTCATTATTATTAAATAACTATAGAGTTTTAATTTGTATAAGAATTTGTGTTAATTTAATAAACGTATATATAATAATTAAATTATTATTGAAATGTAAAATGATTTCTGGTTTATTTATCATTTGATCCTTTCATTTGATTTTATTTAACTTGTTCAGATTTACTTTTGTTGCATAAATGAAATCGATTTCTTTATCATACGCATTATACTGATTTCTGGAAACTTATGACACAATAGAACATATCAAATTATATAATTTTTTTGTTTAATCAGTACAGTACTTAATCACAATTTTCTCAATTTATAAAGCTTAACTGTTATATTTTTATTTCAACGTTACTATATTGTATGTAAAGTTAGAATATTTAGATTCTTTAAAACATATTTAGGTATATAGCAGTATATTATAAATAATATTTCATATAGTTAGTTAAATAAGTTTATAAAAGCGTAGCGTGGGACTAATTTTGCTCAATAGGTACTTTACGGTACTTGGTGCAACTGTATATTAAAACTATTTATCATTCAACCATCATGTTCCATGATTTATTGAAAAAAAACTGCAGCCCGCAGGGCGCTGAAGTAAAATAATACATCTGCGTTTATGTAATACAGTTGGAGTCAAGTATCACAAATGTATGAAAATCCAGTGCAGCGCCTCCCCCGGTAACTTACATGAACTAAAAATTCCATACGATAACGGCCGGTTTCAATATTCAACTTACGAATGACCGTAGATTGATCTCCATAGCAAATTTGTTTAGAAAACAAAAAATGTAGGACAATTTTTTGATAGATAACAATATTACTATGACGACAGATCTACCGTTATTCATAAGTTGAATATTGCAACTAGGCGTTAGAATACTTGACACGTGAGCGAGGATAGATTACTATACTAAATAAAAACCGCCGGTAACCCTACAGGCATAAATGGATTGGTTTGCTGCAATTTGAATGAAGCACTACTGTTTGGTGTGTAAAAAGTGCCTATACATACAAGCCCATTTCAAATCTCTTTAAGGAAATCCAAATTATAAATGAGCTGTGCAAGTTTTCGCTGATAGAGTATGTTATATAATTTATTTATTTAAAATTAGATAAATTTTCTATATGTATCTCAGTTTACCTAAGAATGTGTTTGATTAAGATTATTATTGTATTTAGCATTCCGAGGATAGATTAGATTAGTACTGAAAATAAAACTTTTAAATTTATATGTAGGTATTGCTTAAATGTAAATTATTCTAAATTATGTTAACCATCTAATCTAACTAAAGAATTACATAGGTAACAATTTTGTTGTATAATTTTTTATCATAACTTTTATTTTATACTATAGCAGGATGATGATAAGGACCGAATATGTTAAAAGTTAAATATAACAAATATATAATTCTAACAGGAAGTGTGTTTAAATTTATTTTTAAGTAAAGAATGTATTTTTTCTATATTATAAATGTGGTTTTCTAAGAACAAAAGCAGCTAAGCTATATATACATTATTGTTTCGCTTTCTTTCATATCAAAAAACATGTAATAAAAATCATTTTTATACATTTGAATGCTGCTCAAAATCAGTCTTAAATATGATTTGTGGATCTAATATTCCCCTAAATATCTATCTTTCAATTTAATTATTGAATTTAAAAAAAGACAAAGACAAAGTAAAATTTTAACTTAGCAGCTGATAACAATCAAAAAATTTACAACACGTTGAGTTAAACTGAAAATTTCATTATTCAATACGATCGTTTATAGACCACTTTGACACGTCACGTCTTTAAAACTAGGGGATTCTACCATTCTACTGCCTGCTCTAACGCGACTCCCTACACCAGGGAAAGCATCAGGCAAGAACCTAGTGGTGTGGGCCTAGCTTTTAGTTTTTTTTTCAGCGGTCCAATCTTTAATGTAGAGACACCCCATTGTTTATTTTTAATATTTATTAGTATATTTATGTACCCATAGGATATCATGTAAATAAGCAAGTTGAATTCAGTGCATTGTTTTTGAAGAAACATGTTATAAGTAATAAAGATTGATACGCTATTACAGAGTTTTCTGATTACACTCATACGCCCGAATACTGTCAATATATCAATCCTTGCCTTAGAGAAAGTAAGAAATAGAGCGCTGTATATTCCTTTCTCATTCACACAAAAACAGAGAAGAATATATATGATTATACAACAATCATGTGAGTAAAAGAGACAACAAGCGTTATATCTTTTGTCCCTCATCGCGTGCCGCTTTTTTGTATGGCCGGAAACTTGATGCTCCGAATTTTGTACTCGTAGTACAAAATTCTGTCCCTCTCGACGGCACGCTCGCTGTTCGTCCAGGTACTATACTAGGTCCATGATCCTTGCGGTTGCATCTGTAGGTACATTTGACATGTCAAAATAAATAGAGATAGCAATAAATTCGTTTGTTCGTTCGTATGAGCAAGTGGCCAACTCTTGTGACGGAGTTTTTAGGCATTAGATTTGTAGAGCCGCTATGTAAGTCATAAACCTTCTAATTTTACATCATAATTTTTGAGGTAATAAAAAAGCCAGATTATTAAATAGGATTATTTATTTTATATAAGAGCGTAGCGATATAAAAAAGCTTAAAATTGTTTCATAAGTATTCAGTCATTTTTGAAGAATCATTTTATACACTAACTTATACATTACTTAAACTGCCTAATAGTAATATGGCACTAAACAATAAAAAAAAAATATAATTTTATAAAAAATAGAAAACCATTTAGGTACTACCTATACGTGCTTAAATTTTTTTAACTAAAGAAAACTTACGGAACATTTATCATTATGGTCTGTCTGTGAAGACCCTTTTTTAGGTAGTAAGTTTAAAATCAAAATAAAAAATCAAACTTCAGTAAATAATGCACATTAGTGGTATCCGTTATGATAGCGTACACATTTGATGCATTTTTTGACACTTACTTATAAATCTTATATTTCTGTTTTATTTGCTAATAGACTCTATTTAGAAGACAGCCATTGAAGCTCGCTATGTTTTATAAATTTTTGGTATTTTGTCATTTACATAAACACTATGTATCCGCAATTTCTGTTACCATTCTTGTTTTTGAGGGTGTCATCACCGTCTGATTACAAAAGCAACAACGGCTGACTAGTATCCAAGGATTCCAAGACGCCTGAACTGATATTCTTGTCCATTTCAAGTGCCAGCAGTCTTTCTTCGTAACCGCTTACTCTATCCTCGAGATCTCTGAGCTTGCGCTCCAACTGCGAGAACCTTTCTTCAGATACTGCATTCCTCGACGCGTCAACTTCATCTTTCAAAGCTTTGACAGCGTCTGAAACACTGGACGTTGCAGACTCAGCGACTGAAACCTGCTTAGACACACCGGCTACTCTTTGATGGCTCAGATACACATCGCTTTCTTTAAACTTCTGCATTTCCTCCACAGACAGTAAAGCGGCTACAACTTTGTCACAGTCATTTGAATTTATAGCATCCAAGACATCCTTCAACTTATCCACGTACAGCTTCTGCAGCGTTGGTTTCAAACCCTCTATAAGGTTGTTGTCCTCATGCCAGAAGTATGGAATACTTTTCTGGGCTAAGGCGTTGTGAAATCTCTCCACCATGTGTTTGAAGCAGACGCTGATTTTGTTCTGCCAGAAGGATTTGTCCTTGTTCCTGTCTAGCTCCCAGAGAAAGAGGGTCTTTATGTAGTAACTTGCGATGCCTCGCAGTTCTAACCCGTCTCGGAGCTTCTTTATCTGGAAAGGAGATGAGAACCATTACCTTAGTGCCTTACTTGACCTTGCAGCTCAATTGGTAGTGTTATAGTTTAGTACCTATTATATTAATTTGTGTGGTGAATAATATATTACTTAAATATAAAAAAATTTAGGTAATTTTAACTAGAAAGTCATTTAAATTTCTTGGATAAAATTTATGTTTTAAAGTTTCCAAGCTATCTGGTGCTGCCATCTACTTTAAACTCCGGTTTGGGCCATTTTTAGGATTACGATTTTGTGTATGGCCTTTGTCTGTCTTCTTGGTATTCATCGTCTTTGGTTGAAACGAAGCTACTAATAACTAAAGCAATTCTGACTACTTTTGATTCCGGTATTCCAACGGGTACATTTCACCGCGAGTAACACCGCGAGGCGCAGCTAGTATTAATATAATATATAAATCATTAGTAGATATCTGTCGGTGGAAAAGAGATGGGGGACACCTTTGCCCAGCAGTGGGAGTTGGGACACATTAAAGTGGTTATTGAAAAAAATATCTGTCGGTGATCTCACCAATCGTATGGTCATCTTCAGCTGCTGGTATCCCTTCATCATCTCCCGCTCGTAGTCTTGGAAGGAAAGCCGCCAGCATCGGTTCTTGAGGGCGCCATCTTTGATTCCTTTGTTCGGCTTCGGCACCACCAGCCAATCCCGGACTGAGCTCCCTTCTATCTTTATTTCTCTGCAAATATAAGTGTACCTTATAGTGATTGAGAGGAAGGTTTATATGTACCTATACTAAGACTACTTTTAGACATATAAACCTTCCGCGGGTAACACCGCGGGGCGCAGCTAGTAATTTATAAATGCTTACTTATATCCTTCCGGCCAGCGAGGATGCAGGAATCTGATGACCGGCACGAGGTCCACGTCCAGCACAAAGGGTTCATCGACCTTGTCGTTCCGGATGTTGAGCGTGCACGCCGGGCCCGACTCCTTGTACGACACGAGGTAGGTAGTACCATTCACATCCACCTGACCTTTCAACTCGTTGAGGGCTTTCTGCACGATGCCGTGTAGCCAGTGCCTTGATAAAAATAATCAAAATATGTACCTACTTAAAGGTACTTTAAGTAATTTTGTGTTTTTTATTTTAGTTAGTACCTAGGTACTAACTAAAATAAAAAACACAAAATTACTTAAGTACCTAAATAAAACTACCTAGGTAGTTTTATTTAGTTAGAGCAATTTAGTTTTGTGTTAAAATATGTAGGTAAGGGTGTTACCAGACGATCGACCGTCAATCGACGTCATCGGTCGAAGCTTGACTATTGGGAGCGCTTTTAAAAAAAATGTGAGGCTCACACCACCAGGTTCTTGCCCGATTCTTTCCCTGATGTAGGGAGTCGCGTTGGAACAGGCATTAGAATCACCTAGCATGTAAGACGATACTGAAGAGATCCTTTAAGGTCCTACCAGAATAAATGATTTTTCTTTCTTTCTTTTAAGTACCTACCTATAAGTAGCAATTCGGAGTGTCGCAAAAGCTAAACTAAACGACTAAACTAACTATAATTAATGCCATCCTTTTTATTCCCATCGCTATGAAAGGGACGGCAACATTTTCGGTTAGTTAAGTTTAGCTTTTGCGATACTCCGAATTGCCACTATAACTTACCTAAACTTATTCTGCAGGAAGTATTTATCAGGATCTCGCCAATCACGTGTAACTTTATGACATGTCTCCCAACCGGGCTGCTTGTCCAAATTATCGAATGCGTTGCAGATCTTCAGTTTCACGAAGCCGGGCTGGTCATTCTCTACGATTATACCGTTGGGGCCGTCATCGTAGTTTATTGGCAGACGTATCACAATGTCCATATCGAATTCGTCCATTTTGGACACTTTTATACCATCGTACACGCTTCCTGCGTAGAGCACCTGAAAGTGTGTTAATTATATACTAAAGTAAGTTCGTTTATGCAAGTGACCAACTCTGGTGACGGAGTTTTTAGGCCGCCTTAAGGCCTCCGTCATGGCTTAACGATGGAAGCTGGTGAAGTAAGTATTTTATCCTGTTTTCGGACTTACTCGTCGCCCAGTGCGCGCCTACTGCACTGCAATTGAATTTTGGATGCTTTGTGCGAATTTTTACCTTTAAAATGAAAATGATTACCACATACTTAGTATCAAATATTATTTTTTAAATCTTAGATTAACATTACGCTCATGTACCTACCTACCTAATTAATAAGGAGGGGGAATAGGGATGAAAGACATAATCACCAAAAAAGTTTTGAGTATGAGTGTGGATGGGTCACGGCTTAACCCATTCCCGGTCCAGCTAACACGGCCGTCTTCGAAGAAGAGCACCGTGCGTGGCGTGGCCCACTACTAGCAACTAGCCCACGTGCGGCAGTGAACGCGTTAAAACTATAGAAAATACTATAAGTATTATAGTCTATCTATTTAAAGACTATCAAACAGCTCTAGGTATATACCTACTGTAACATCCTTACCTGGCTGCTATATTTCAGGAAATAATTGCACTTATCTCCCATTTTCTGTTTGACTTGTTCGAAGACGCTTTTAAACACTTCTTGAGCACGTTTGAAGTCGTCATCTTTTATGGCGATGAATTGTTTAAAGACCTCTGCCAAATAAACATCCAAATTCTTCTTTTTCGACATTGTATTAGGTACCTAATGGATCTGTAAAAGACAATGATTTGAGGTTGAGAATCTATTAATATTTATTATACTTACCTACATGTAGGTACCTACGATATATAATGGTCAACCCAGCCCGCATCTCACTCAGCCCGCGGGCCGAAATGTCCACTACGAATTTGGTTATTTAAATAACAAGCGGCAAGATTATTTTTTTTATCAAAACCGTAGGTAGGTACGTGAGAAGAAGAAATACTCCGAAAATCCTCATTTCGTCAGAGTGCCTAAATAATTATGTTTTGTGAACCTCATCAGATCCGTACCTATAATTTTTTATGGTCCCTTGGAATATCTTCTTTCCAACAAAACGAATCATTAAAATTGGTTCGTATAGGTACTTACGACAAAGTTATGACATGAAAAGTCGAATTGAGAAACCTCCTTTTTTTGAAGTAGGTTAAAAAGAGTAGACTTGAGTAGAGTGCCTAAGTTAGGCATTACAAATAACTAAGTATTTCTCTTTCTCATCTTTTTGGTTTACTTTTTTACTAACTATATATATATATATATATATATATAGTAGCAGAGTTCTAGTAGGTAGGTAAACCAAAAAGGTGAGAAAAGAAAGAGAAATATTTGTCTTAGATGACAGATGGCGCAGTCAGTGGTTGAAAGCCCGTCTTCCTGTGTTTCATTCAGGCACAGGAAGTTGCGGATTGGGTCCCCGTCGCATTTGGTCGCAGAACAAAATGTTTGAATGTTCTGCAGATAATATTTGTTCCTGGTCTGGGTGTTTTTCTATCTATAAGTAATAAATAAGTAAATAAATATCTTTGGACATTTCACACGGCGCGTCATCTAGTCCCAGGCTAAGCAACATAATAAAACGATAAAAACAATCAGTCAGACTCACCATTCACCAACCAAATCAACTGAATGAAGCAGCAGGGGACGATAGCACGATGTGGCACGATGACTTTCATCGCTGGGTGGGATTCCCTCCCTCTCAAATTCTCAATAAAAATAATAAAAAACTCTACCGCTCTGCTCTGATTGGTCCACGTTTACAGCACAAAAAACAGGACTTTTGTTGTGTGGGAAAATCCTCGACTGGTGTGCGCGTGCGCCAAAGATTATTGCTACCAAAGACGATTAATATCTAGTTTAGTGTAGTTAGTTAGTCGTCTTTGTTGCTACTGACTGGATTTCAGATATACAATAGTACTCTGTGCTGGACTAATTGCTATGCTACTTCTAATCTAAATAATTAGTAGAATGGTGCGATAATTTATTAGGATTAACCTTTGGTATGCGGCAAGGGGTCGCACATCTGTATCCGTCGTTTGCGGCAAAGATGGCGCGTTTTTGAACGGCAATGTATAGTACTCGCATTTTATTGAATATTTTAAATAAAATGTTTGGTAGTAATCATAATATTGGTATAATTTGGTAGTTAGATAACCAATACATCTATTTACGTTCAATTTTATTATCAATTCATTCCTAAATTTAATTTATTTACGGGCAAATGTTACCCAAGGCGATTCCTGTACCAGTCATGGAAAAAATCAATATTATTCAAAATTCTGAGACATAATCTGTATTTATCTTTTACTCACTATAAATTTAATATTCAAGTTCTATTTATCCATCAAAATCAATCAAATTCTAGTAATACATCACTCTGATAAACTATTCCGAAAATCACATATCACTTCAAACAAATCAGCTGTGTAACTTCATTTCAACCAACTTTCATTTCACTTTTCAACAACTATGGAAGTAATATTTTGTTTGAACAAGTGTGTTTTTAGTTGAACATATATTTATTTCGACTTGAAAACTGATATTTTTACATAATTAGTAAAATTGTCCCTAAATTTCAGCCAAAAACCAAAACAACAAGTAGTTTGCTAGGCTAGTTTTCTATTACAAAATTCAAGATGCTAAACGATCTTTACTCTATGGTCTTTCCATAGAGTAAAGATCGTTTCCTGTGTGATGAAATATAAAAAACAGGCTTTCGATTGGAGGACAGACGGTGGTACCACCCTATAGTAAATAATTTAGTAAAATGTAAAAGAAAACAAAGATAAAATTTCACACATCGTTCACTAAGGCATGTATGTGTGTGTGTGAACGGTCAAGTGTCATCTGCGGAAGCACTTATCAATGCTCTCTTAATGTCACTTCAACTGCGTAAGCACTGATCAGGATCTCTATACAGGACGTTTTATTTTCTGTTCTTACTATTTCTAGTTCTACATAATTTTAGATTTAGTACATCCTACTAATATTATAATCACGCTTTCATCGGTTGGCCTCTTCAATCGGACCTCTCAGTGCAATTGTTTCTACAATTTTAAAGAAAAAAAAACGTCATAATAAATTTAATATTCCATGTCCAAATAGTTTGCGTAGCAATTCTTCCGTAATATCACAATTATAACAAGTAGCAGAAAAAGGTTAGTCAGTAAAGGCGTCGATGTCACCAGCGGTCAAACACAAACTAAGTTAAAATTACTATGCAGAACTGATAAGTGCTTCCGCAGACAACCAATGAAAATAAAACAACAACATCCTGTAAATGTTCTGAACACCTACGTGGAAAGACGCCATGTTGGCTTGTGTATGTGTGTGTGCGATTAGGCTCGTTGTTCAAAATATTACGTTTTTTTGTAATAATTTACTACTTTTCACTTATAACTACTGTAATTCTATATTCTCAGATAAATTGTTGTTATAATGAACACCTGCTGACATTATGAAATAGGTAAAAAACCACCAAAATAGCATATTCAAAAAAACCGTTACGTACGACAAAACTTTTAGTGATAGATAATTCAAATCTGGTGAGGTAGTAATAGTCATAGTATTCATAAAACAGCTTGGTATTGCGTACAGAATAATAAAATGTATAATAACTTAAGGTTTTACTGGTTATTTCACAAAAAAACGCAAAATTTACGGAGCACTGTGAGTCCACCGGCGCCGAAATTCAAAGTGGTCGTCATTCAGTTTCTAAAGGTTTTATTTACGAGTGAATGTCTCTATCTCTTCGTTCGATTTGTTCGGTATAGGAAAATAAAGAAATTAAGACCTTATTTTCAGTAGTTTATTGTCAAAATCGAGTATAAGTGGTGTAGGTGCAATGAGCACTTATCAGTTCTTGCGCAGACAACCTAGGGCGCACTGATCAGAGCTTGCGCATATCAAAGGTTAAACGAACTTACCTTATGTGAAGTTCTATCATTATATTAAATAATTTTGTTAATTACCGTGAATTAGCGTGCTAAAATTAACGAACTGCTAATTTTCATACAAGATGTTGAATATCTATAGAGTTAAGTCGCTACATTTGCTAGTGCTACTGGCTTGCTTATTTTAATTATTAGCGTTTCGTGCAGTACCTAGCGTTAAGTCGCTACAATTGCTATAGCTGCCTGCTGAGTTTAATTAGCCATTTTTTTAATTAGTTGGCGCTAATTGCGTTCTTTTTAACATGCTATTGTTAATTGGTTCCATGCCTAGACGTGACGTAACGTAATTCGACACATTCAAGCCGACTGTGATTTGACTGTGATGCTCACTCATAACATAAATAAAAAATCCACAAACACCTACAAAAAGAGCGCGAAAGTTTGTATGCTCTTGCTCGCTTTACGTGAAAAAAAAAAGTCTACTAAACTCATCAAACTCAACTCAATTACCTATTTATTATTAACGGATTTAGCTGAAACCTGTATGTAAGTCTTACAAGTAGATATATATAGGTACCTATGGTTTTTGAACTTGAATATAGGACTATAAAAAAATATATAAAACTAAAACGCAAAACTTCACTCGATCAACTTTGAAACCACGTTCACAAAGTCAAATGTCAATACTAAACAAGTAAACAACAACAACAATGGCGGTTATCGTATCGTTATAAAAATACCTACCTAGATGGCGTCCGGGTCGGACAGGAAAGAAGTATGAAGGAAGGGGGAGGGAACTGTCCTATTTGGATTGTGACCCACAGACTAACTATAGGCAAAATTTTTTGTTCTAAGATCACTGACCGTGTTGTAAGGTATTGACTTTGTGAACGTGGTTTCAAAGTTGATCGAGTCGAGTGAAGTTTTGCGTTTTAGTTTTATATATTTCCGTAACTTGCCCTATCAGTTTTTGAGGCTACAATATCATCTCGCAATATGTACAACAAGTGCTGTGTTACCTATGTTATGAGCTGTGCTAATAGACGAAAGGACGTAAATGTTTACAAGTTTCCAAAAAGTGAGATAAGACTCTGAAAGTGGTTAAAACTGTGAAAGACTTCGAAGACTGAGCTTCAAAGATCTTCAGAAACAGTCTATGTGTCGGAGACACTTTGAGAATTGGTTTCATGCTTCGCCTCGCGTAAAATCTCGTCTTCAGCAGCAGCATAATAAAAAACATAACCAAGTTGTTATTTTAAGTTGTAAATAAATAATTGTCTATTTGTCAAGTTGAACAATAAACAAATGAGAATATTACGTGTTTTATTACTAGTAATAGTCTTCCATGTAGCTCATAGAATATTAAATTAAATATAAATCAGTAGGATTGAAAGCAAGCAGTAAAAAATACATACATACATACATAAAATCACGCCTCTTTCCCATGGGGGTAGGCAGAGACCACGGATCTCCACTTGCTACGATCCTGACACACTTCTTTCGCCTCATTCACTCTCATTACATTTTTCATACACGCTCTCCGGTTTAGGGTACTTCGGACCTGGCCTTTCTCCAAAATGTCACCAATTTGGTCCAAATATGTTCGCCTAGGTCTTCCCCTTCCAGATGTCCCATTTACACCCGCCTTGTACACCTGTTTTGTTAAACGACTTTCATTCATCCTCTCTACATGCCCAAACCATCTTAACATGCCCTTCTCAATTCTCATCACTACATCTTCTTTCACTCCACACTGTTCCCTTATCACACTGTTTCTCACTCTATCTTTCAAAGTTAGCCCACACATACTACGCAACGCTCTCATTTCAACAGCATTCACTCTACTCTGGTGTTTTTCCTGCCATACCCAACTTTCACTACCATACATCAATGTCGGCACTAACACTCCTCTATTGTACAGCTAGTCGTGCCTTTTCAGACACTTTCCGGCTGCTCATAAAATCGTGTAGTGCCCCATTCACTCTGTTTCCAGCATTCACTCTCCTTTCAATATCCGCCTCATGCTTTCCATCTCTCGTAAACAAAGTCCCCAGATATACAAAAAATTGCATGGTAGAATGCATTTCCAGCCTATGCCTATTTCATTTCCTCCCTCTCCATTTCGAAAAAAAAAAGTGATCTGTCATATGAGGATTGTGAGCACTCTATTGGACGAATTTTACTTTATGGGAGTGCCCCGTCTGATGCGTTAGCATCCTAGTAGTCTGTGCTGTGGGTGGGTGCCTTGCTTGCCTGGGCTGGGTGGTCTGGTCATTAATGAAAGCAAGCAACGGACGGACGGGAGTGTTTTCATTTGTGCAAATTGTGTTTTATATTGGTAAGTGTCTACTTTTATTACAAAATTTGTGTTATTTCTCTTATTTAGTTCATTGTGCTGCTATCGATCACGTTAGATTTTCGAAATTCATTATTAAAATAAGGTTTTTCAAGTCTGAAAGTCGGCAACCTAAATTCAACTATTTTGAGTGTTTTACTAGCAACTGTTGTAAAAGATCAGTGAAAAGTTATGTAAATGTGTACCTACATAGTAACTATTTATACAAGTCTAAACATGTTTTCAATGGAAAAACGAAGAAAAATTAAATACCAGTGACCGTTATTTTTTACGTAACCTCGCCCGTTCAGACGCCATTTTTTTTGAGCTTTATTGCTATGGTGCCTAGGTCATAAAGGTGCTTAGGTTCTTATCAATTCAATCACCTAAGCTACTTAAATGGTTCGGTTTATAATTTTACCAGCAAATTATTTGTTGTGCGCGACTGTACCATAATATTTTGTTCCTAGAACTTTACATCGACTTTCTGTATTGTTGCACTAGGAATTTGCAAAAAGTATACCTACTGGCAGAGCCACTATTTAACGCACTATTTATACATATAACATTTATATTATAAAACGCTCGTTTCTCTGCGCACTAATTCATTGTCTAATGGGTACGCTATCATAACGCTAACCTCAAAATTTTTTGAAAGTAAGGTTCAATATCTCCTTTCCTATAAGAGCTATCAGTTTGAAATTTTGCATAGCTCAGGCACTAATTATGCACTATTTTTGTGTGTACATTTCGTCGTAGTAGTATTAGCCATTACTGAGAACGGGCATGGGTACGCTACCATAACGTTACGATAGCGTAGGTACCCATAAAGAATGTCATTATTTCTTGAACCAAAGAGGCACTATTTTTTTCAGTTTTACACTAATTATGCACTATTTTTTGGGCATAAAAAAAATGAGAATTCTCTTATGTGTACGCTATCGTAACGGACACTCTATTTTTATCGAAATTCGTTTGGTTTGAATAAATAAATTGTACCAAGATGGGTGGGATTCTGATGCGATTCGTAATTTTTGTATATATTCATATCTGAGAAAATAGAAGTAGGTATCCAATGCTTTTCTGGATGGGAATAATGTTTAAGAAAAAATATTTATCCGGCCAACTCATTTCATCATCATCACCATTATTTCAGGCATATAGCCAAATAATTTGCTGAACCAATTGTGATGAGATTTTTTTTACCTCCTAGGAATTGTATTTTTTTGTGATTGGATTTATTTTGTTTTTTTTTATTGATAAATTTATAAAATTAAATATAAATGATGATATGTATAATTTTATTTTCAGAAAGCTACTCAAAATGTGGGATGGGGAAGGTGAACCTACGGCCAATTTTTTGGAAGTTATTATAAAGGATGAGGAGGTATGTGATTTTTCATTTTATTTTATAGGGACCTATTGATGCAGTAACATTTTATGATATTTCATTTTACAACATTTTATGATGTTTGTCATTCCTGTGAATGTGGTGGTGTAGGCAAAAATTGCCTCCTGACATCTTGCACTGCATTTCCTTACTAAATTAAGTACTTTTTTTTAATTAGGACGATGCCGCTTCACCGTCCTATTCGCCGCTGACTTCCCCCCGCGGCGATCGTGACGCTGAGTCCATGTAAGTATTTTTATAGTTTTTCAACCTACACTAAAGAACACCTCTGAAACTTTTACAATTGGCTTACTTTGATCGAACGTTTTCAGGTTGAGGTCACCGTCGCGGTCACGGTCGCGGACGCGGTCACGGTCGCCCATTCGACGGCAGGAGTCGGACTCGTAAGTATTTTTATAGTTTTTCAACCTACACTAAAGAACACCTCTGAAACTTTTACAATTGACTTACTTTGATCGAACGTTTTCAGGTCGAGGTCACCGTCGCGGTCACGGTCGCCCATTCGACGGCAGGAGTCGGACTCGTAAGTATTTTTATAGTTTTTCAACCTACACTAAAGAACACCTCTGAAACTTTTACAATTGACTTACTTTGATCGAACGTTTTCAGGTCGAGTTCACCGTCGCGGGGTGTGGTGGTGCCGGAGCACAGGGGCGAGGAAATCCTCGAGGACATCGAGTACAGCGGACTGGAGGTTTCAGAGGATGATTATTCCACCCTTGACGCCCATGCCCTTTTTGTTGAGGAGGGAATGAATGAGAATGCTTCGACAAGTCGAGGTGTTAGGGCGAGGGGTAGAGGGCGTTCGAATAGGCGTCTAAGTGGGCGTGGGCGTCGAGGGTTAGGTGTTAGGGTTGTTAGGGCTGGGATAAGGGGTAGGTGGAAAGTAGGACAACCGTTAGAGGAGGTATGGATGTCCAATGAGGATGTCCCCCTCGAAGTGCGTGAGGCGAGTAGGCAGAGGACGAATGAAGAGGATAGTGATGATGAATTTGAAGATGCCTTGGATGAGTCGCATTTTGAATGGTCTACTATGGATAGTTTTCATAGTAGGGAAGAAGTTTTCCAACCGCAGCGTACCGGATCGGTTGTTTCATATACAACCGCGTACGATGCTTTTACCTCATTTTGGAACGATGACGTCCTAAACGTCATTGTGGAGGAAACTAATAGATATGCCCTTAAAATTCCTTCACCCTCTTTTCAGGCTGATTGGTATCCGACCAACAGCCATGAGATACTTTGTCTCTTCGCGTTTTGGATGATGTTTGGTGTCATACGGATGCCAACTATTGAGAGTTGCTTTTCCCAGCACTTCCTACTCAGGACCGAGGCATTCCGACGTATCTTAACGCTGAAGAGATATCGTAATCTTGTTAGAGCCTTGCATTTTATAGATTCTGATCCGAGCTACAATGCGGCGTCTATTTCCGCAAGCTCAAACACCGACCAATTGAGTCTTTTGAGACCCATACTCAATCACCTAAATGCGAAGTTTCAGGCAAATTATGTTCTTTCCCAGGACATTTGCATTGGTGAAAGCCTCACCCTCTGGAAAGGAAGGCTTAACTTCAAGCAATACATTAGGACCAAAGCTGCCAAATTCGGCATCAAAACTTTTGAGTTGTGTGAGAGTGCTACAGGCTATTTGTGGTCTTTCTTGGTATATACCGGAAAACACAGTGATGCCGCTCCCTCTGACCCCACAGTTTTAAAAAGTACGGCCTTAGTAAAGAAGCTTATTGCTCCTTTACTAAACAAAGGTCACCGATTGTTCATGGACAATTGGTTTAACAGTCCCCTCCTTGCTCGTTTTTTGAAGCGTAATGGCACCGATTGTATCGGTACATTACGGGTCAACCGTAAAATGTTCCCCCTTGTTATAAAAAAAGCTCCACTCAGGCAAGGGCAGTTCATTGCTAGGCATTCGGGCGACCTCTGCGTTTTGACTTGGTATGACAAGATGCGTGTTAACATGATTTCCACATGTCACGGCTCAGCAATGGGCTTGGCGACGATAACATCTCGTCCGTCAACTCGTGCTCTGCCATTCAAACCACAGGTAGTCCTAGACTACAACCGCTCGATGGGTGGTGTAGACTTGAAAGATCAGATGCTGGAACCGTACCTGCTTGAGAGGAAGCGTTGTGCCAAATGGTACATGAAACTTTTCAAGCGG
The DNA here is from genome assembly GCA_963582015.1 of Xanthorhoe designata. NCBI lineage: Eukaryota > Metazoa > Arthropoda > Insecta > Lepidoptera > Geometridae > Xanthorhoe > Xanthorhoe designata. The sequence goes on along the minus strand of OY757034.1, from coordinate 11,884,479 downwards.
CTTTTGAATGTGTCCATCCTCAATGCTCGCATTCTTGTCGAATCTTCGACAAAATCCCACGTAGACCACCTCCAATTCCGCCTTCAGCTTGTAGAATCAATAGTTTCAAATCATCTCCCCCATACCCCCAAAAGCCGCCGTGCTCCTAGCGCACTTACCACCTCATCTCACCTCGTCCCTCATCATAACCATTGGCCAGTTCAGATCCCATCCAACCCCAGTAGAGCGATTAGTAATCGCAAAGGACGAGGCTTGTGCGTAGTCTGCAATTCGGAAAACCGAAAGCAGTATACCCCCATCAAATGCCGAACATGTGGCGTGCCACTGTGCATGCTCAACTGTTTCGAAAAATATCATACCTAATTTTGTAGGTATGATAGTCCCTTTCTCTTTCATAGCACTCGGCACTCTCTGGTTTTGCTTCCCTACTATTAGATTCAATCCTATCGTAACTTCTCTCCCCCCATAGCCCCATAGATTAGATTCAATCCCCTAACGTAACTTCCCCCCATAGCCCATAGATTAGATTCAATCACCTAACGTAACTTCCCCCCATAGATTCATCATCCATATCAGTGTCCATAGTAGAAAGCGTGTGTGTGAATTGTTGTCTTGCGTGCGTGTGTGTGAGGTCTTGTATATAGGAATTGTATATAGGTTTGTAAATAGGTATGTATGTATGTATGTAAGTGGGGCATCTTCGTATGAGTGTGTAGGTTTGTAAATAGGTATGTATGTATGTATGTAAGTGGGACATCTTCGTATGAGTGTGTAGGTTTGTAAATAGGTATGTAAGTATGTATGTAAGTGGGCCATCTTCGTATGAGTGTGTAGGTATATATATTTATTTTTGCTTTTGATAATTTAATATTTTAATATTTTGTACTACCTACACTTTAAACCTAGTTTTAATTAATATTAAGAACACAATAATTTATATAAAACTCAGTTATGTAGTCACACAGTAGGTACTAGGTACCTATACGTCCTTACCTACAACAGTGTAGTAGACAAAATTATGAACAGAACACGCTGTGTAATGTGTATCACAGACGCTGCTCGCTTGCCCACACTGGCGTCACGGAAGACCAGCGTTGTAGCAGTGAATGCTGCTACAACATTTACTGAGTGACAACCATTTTTGTTGTCACGATTACAATATAAGAATATTTCATTTACTCACATAATTTAAAACTTTATTTTATAATTTTTCGTTATGTATGTCCTGTATTATTATGTTTGTGGCACAAAATAAACTATTTTATTATCATTATTATTATGTATGTCAAGGTTTACCATCACGGGACTATGGAGTCCCGGACCTTTGGTAGGCATGCATGGGGCCAAAGCCAACACACAGAGGCCCTTTTTATTATTATATAGGTGTGTTTGTGTGTGTATATAGAATTGTTTGTAAATATTATTTATATTATGTTTTCCAGGTTATATAATGTAAGTATATATATATATCTATACATGTATATACAATATATACCATTTGAGAATAACCCTCTGCATTTATATTTATGTATCTATCTATCGTAAAGCAAGTCTGGGGGAGGTCTGTCCAGTCAGGGTCGAGGACCACCGAAGAGAGCGGAATCTGGCGGGGCTCTCTTTCCTACCCACAACACAATAAAACTTAACCAGGGTAGCCAGTACCATAATAGCACATTATATATATACAAGTAGGTATATCGTTTCCAAACGTTTATTTATCTTTTGACAGATCACACACATACAGTTTTGTAATAATTTTTGATACAATGTAAATAATTTGTATCAAAAATTATTACAAACAACGACAAATTAGAATAATACAAAATAACACATAATAATGCAATTTTATTCTTTCAGAATTGATGATGAAGATGTTGTGATGAATGATGATGATGATAAAATACCTATTACTTTACTATAAAAAATGGTTTTATTTATAAAAACACCAAATGTATGATCTAAACATCAATGTGCATATCCTAGTCCGATAGGTATCGATAAATTGCGCAAAACTGCGCTGTCCCATCACTACTTGGGTACCTATCGTATTTTGCTAGAAAAATACATCATTTTCAAATTGAATTTTTTTGATAAATTTCATATAAATTTCTATGAAAGCTAGTAAAGTACCTAAAGTAATACTAAAGTACCTACCTAAATGTTATTTTATCGTAATAAACAGACTTTATTTTATTGTCCTCTATTTAGATTATTTAGAGTAGGATCACATTACAGATTCTATGAAGTCCTACATTATCCATTCCGACGATGGTAAAAATAAAATTATGACAGCATGTTAGGCCTTTGTTTTTGTGCTTAGAGCATAGAAAAAATATATCCATAATTATAATACCTTTTACATAAACAAAACAAGCTAAGTGGTCTAGTTTTTTTTCTATGACTTTTTAAGTTTTAGGTACCTATACCCGTTCCAACCGTTTATTTAACTTTTGACAGCTGTAATACTGACTCAAATAGTGATACCCTGACCCGTTACCGATTCAATTTATTTTATCAATCGATTTTATTCATGAAGAAGTTTTAATCGATTTAACACACTCATTATTTACTATGAATTTCAACATTTTGCACCTGTTCATTACAAGTAGGTACCGCAGTTCATTCACATGTTTTTTATTTGAACCAACTACAGTAAGTCTATACGATTATTTTAGATTCATTAATTTTCAGCGAATAAATTCGATCCCATTACTAGTACGAGTACGATGGAACTGTTTTCATTACGCAAATTATTTATGCATTAAAAGAGAGACATTTTAAATTAAGGTATTTTATAATAAAGGTTTTTACGTGATTTGATATAAAAATAATCACAATAATTTTATTGTATGTTTTAATATAATCGATAATCGATTTATTTCAAAACCTGTGGTCATTAATTACGAATGACACATCTCTAAGTGGGCGTTTCTCGGGGGAGCCTCACCCCTAGGGAACGCGTCCCCAGGTGGCGGATAGGGGAATTCTCGCCTGGCCTACTGCAGTGGGACCAGGAGGGTAGGAGTGAAATAAAATAGCTTCCGCGGACCAACAGGCCGGAGAAGGTCACTCCGTTACCAAACCCCTGCTGCGGGCTTCTTCGACATCTTCGGAGCAGAGGTCGCAGTCAGTGCTGTGTGCCTGGGCTGGGGCGCACAGAAGAGATGGCGGCGGAGGAACCCTTCCGGGTCAACGGCGGCGCTCACACCTCGTAGAAGGTGACATCCTTGGCGTCAGGTGGCAACCGGCCGTAAAACTAAAGCCAAAACCCTTCTCCTCGTTTAAACATGCAACCCAGGACAGGAAGTCCTGGCGCGTTAGAACGAGGAGAGCCGACCCCAAATAACGGGAAGAGGCAAAGACAAAGAAGAGAAGACATCTCTAAGTGGGCGGAGCCCGTCTATGACAGTACAGTATTCCCTGTAGTACATTGTATCAAAAAATATTATAAAACTTTATGTGCGTGATCTGTCAAAAGTTAAATAAACGATTGGAAAGACTATAGTCTTTCCAATCGTTTATTTAACCATGACAGTACAGTATTCCCTGTAGTAACTACAGGGAACCTTAGGTCACCTTAGGTCTACCTTACTAATACTACCTACCTACTAACTAATTTTAATAGTAGTACCTACCTACCTACCTAATTGATCCCATTTTTTAGAATAACGCCTTAGGTTAAGTGCCTGTAATGTTATTTTAAGTTGAAATAAATTGTCTAAGTATGTGCCTACGACTTTTGCACGTCTCTAAAAATCCAACCAACCAAACACCGTCATTTATTAGTACGGAGCACCTATCCTACTATGTGAAATAGACTTTATTTCTAAAGTGCGCCCGCCTGGAACCTGTCAACGAACGGTTTCGAACTGTCAAAAAAAAAGTGCGTGGAATTTCTAGGAATGGCGGAATCTGTGAATCCGCGGATTTGCGATTATAACCCGTTCCAACCGTTTATTTAACTTTTGACAGATCTAATACTGACTCAAATAGTGATACCCTAACCCGTTACCGATTCGATTTATTTTATCGATCGATTTTATTCATGAAGAAGTTTTAATCGATTTAACACACTCATTATTTACTATGAATTTCAATATTTTGCCCCTTTTCATTATAAGTAGGTACCGCAGTTCATTCACATGTTTTTTATTTGAACCAACTACAGTAAGTCTAAACGATTATTTTAGATTCATTAATTTTAAGCGAATAAATTCGATCCCATTTCTAGGTACGAGTACGATGGAACTGTTTTCATTACGCAAATTATATACATTAAAAAAGAGACATTTAGGGCATTTTAATGCAAAATAATAAACGTGATTTGATATAAAAATAATCACAATAATTTTATTGTAGGTATGTTTTAATATAATCGATAATCGATTTATTTCAAAACCTGTGGTCATTAAATTTGGAATGACACAATTGACACATCTCTAAGTGGGCGGAGCCCGTCCATGACAGTACAGTATTCTCTGTAGTACATTGTATCAAAAATTATTATAAAACTTTATGTGCGTGATCTGTCAAAAGTTAAATAAACGATTGGAAAGACTATATACCCTTTCCAACCGTTTATTTAACTTTTGACAGCTGTAATACTGACTCAAATAGTGATACCCTGACCCGTTACCGATTCGATTTATTTTATCGATCGATTTTATTCATGAAGAAGTTTTAATCGATTTAACACACACATTATTTAATATGAATTTCAACATTTTGCACCTGTTCATTACAAGTAGGTACCGCAGTTCATTCACATGTTTTTTATTTGAACCAACTACAGTAAGTCTAACTAAACGATTATTTTAGATTCATTAATTTTCAGCGAATAAATTCGATCCCATTGCTACTTAGGTACGAGTAGGTACGATGGCACTGTTTTCATTACGAAAATTATTTATGCATTAAAACAGAGACATTTAGGGCATTTTACTGCAAAATAATTAAGGTTTTTACGTGATTTGATATAAAAATAATCACAATAATTTTATTGTATGTTTTACTAATATGTATAAGTAATCGATAATCGATTTATTTCAAAAACGTATTATAGTCAATGACACATCTCTAAGTGGGCGGATCCCGTCCACGACGTACCTACAGACAGTATTCCCCGAAAAAGTTTCCAAAAAGTGAGATAAGACTCTGAAAGTGGTTAGAACTGTGAAAGACTTCGAAGACTGAGCTTCAAAGATCTTCAGAAACAGTCTATGTGTCGGAGACACTTTGAGAATTGGTTTCATGCTTCGCCTCGCGTAAAATCTCGTCTTCACCAGCAGCTAAAAAACATAACCAAGTTGTTGTTGTAAATAAATCATTGTCTATTTGTCAAGTTGAACAATAAACCAATGAGAATATTACGTGTTTTAGTACTAGTAATAGTCTTCCATGTAGCTCAGAGTATTAAATTAAATATAAATCAGTAGGATTGAAAGCAAGCAGTAAAAAATTGCATGGTAGAATGCATTTCCAGCCTATGCCTATTTATTTCCTCCCTCTCCCCATTTCGAAAAAAAAAGTTATCTGTCCTATGGGGATTGTGAGCACTCTATTGGACGAATTTTACTCCAAAGAGCATGTATAGTATTTTACTCTATGGGAGTGCCCCGTCTGATGCGTTAGCATCCTAGTAGTCTGTGGTCCATGACATTTTTATATGTTTTATTTGGCTTGCTGCAATAGTACTCTACTACTCTGTGGCTTGCTGATTAATTAATGCTGAGTGAGTTTTTAGTAGAACGTCTTTGGTTTTTATTGAATTTAAAAAGGGACTGCCCCAACCAAAGAGTAAATTGGAGTAAAAATGAAATGGGCTGTGCATATATTGTGGTGTGAAGGGTGTGTGACTGAGTGTCACAACAGACTACTAGGATGCTGAGTGCACAGATTAGGTAGAGATACTACTTGTGACTATATTTCAACCTGTAGAGTACTATTACATGCTCTTTGCTGTAGAGCTTTGCTTGCTGTAGAGTGTGAAAGGAAAACCATTCAAATTTACTACATAATAGATTGTTTGAAGGAATTCCTAGCAGATAATTTGACGTAAGTAGTGATTTTAATTCTATTTGCTAGGTACCTACCTACTTACTAATAATTAGCGAGCTGCTGAGAATTAGGTTCACAACATAGTAAGAAGGTACATGTAGGTACTTACTTACTTACCTAAATATTATTTTTAATAGTTTATTCACTACATTTAGTATGACAGTTTATTGAAAATACCTACCTACAGTATTTAGGTAGAATCAGGGACAATTTAAAAATTGTAAGTAAGTAAGTAGGTACTTACCTACTTATGTATAACAATAACAATTTATAGACCTGGATGCGACGAGAATATGTCGCTAAATTATACCTACCTATGTCAAACTAGGTATTTGTATTTATCTTTTCAGATACCTACTTAAGCTTGTTTAAAATAATTCGCAATGAACCAAAATCGGGGTCGTGACCGAAGAGATGAGAATGAAGGTAATGCCTGGGCGACAGCCGGCGTCGCCGCGGCAGGCATCGCGGCGGCAGCAGGTTTGACGTACTGGTTGTTCAGCGGAGAGAAGCAGACTGAAGAACCACAGACTAATAAACCTTATGAACCTCCTCCGAGGCCCGCATCCAGTCCTGATCCTTCATCTAGTGGTAGCTCTATATCCACCTTGGTCAGAATGTTCAGGGAACTAGGCTCGTCCAGTTCAACGTCTTCCGGTGGGTAAGTAATTCACTTGCTCAATGCAATGCCTACCTTTAATTTTATATTTTGTTGGTTGTTAAATAGATATAACGAATTAGTACAACTCCTGTAATGTTATATTCTATGTGTGTATGTGTAAATAAATAAATAAATGCAACTATTTCATCAAATATTTTATGCTATGTCGCTGACAAGCTGGGAAATTCATACTTATGCCCGGTTCCTATATTGTAATAAAAAAATAAAAAAAATGTGAACAGTTAAGTTGTAATGAACAAATAATGTGTTACAAAATGAGTAGAATTTTATTTTAACCAAAATCTAAAGGCTCAAGTAGGCAATCTAACAAACAAATTAAATAATCTCGGGCGCCATGCCTACCTGAATTAATAAAAATAATAAGTACCTGGATAAGTCAACGAAGATATCGAACCTTTAATCACAAGGCCGGGGGGCTAATAAAAGATGTTATGAATTTCAATTTTAGTTTATTAAGCCTAATAGTATGTATGCCCGTGGAAATCTGAATCTTGTAAATTGGAGGTTTTGTACGGAGAAGCTAAATGTATTTTTACCAATAGATCTTACAATCTACTGTATCTAGGATCTAAACTAAATAAAGTGGTCGACTGTCGTTATTGCAATCCAATGTTAATTAAAGTTAAATTAGCTGAAGGCTATAGGAAAACATTTTCAAAGTAAGAAATGTAAATTCTAACTAGAATCTAAATAAATTTAAACCAGGCAGACCCCAACTGGAAGTCTTCCTCCTCAAAATGGGTTTCCAATAAGTAAGTAAGTTGTTCTAATTAAATCCTAACCAAATGAAAGAAGTTAAATTTAACCAAAATAAAGTTATTATATCTAAGCCCAAAGAAAAAGGCAAAACAAAAAGTCAAAACAAAAAGGTAAACAAAAAAAACCCGTTCATAACTGAAACAATTGAGAACAGAAATTAGAATTTTGTAATTATTTATGTAGAATGTCTAACAATTGTCAAGAACTTACCGGGAAATAATGTTTAAAAGTTCATTACGCCGATAACCCTTGCAAAATCTGTGAAAAATGCAAACAATTCCTATAAAAAATGCGATCACTCACGCGTGACAATGATTTAAATTCCAAAGACAAAATTACTCACCAAAACATCAAAATATTAGGGCCGGCATAAGCACAAAGCCACTGCAAACGAATTTTAAAACCACAACATGGTTTTTCTAATATAAATTGGCTGATTAATTCAGCTAAACAAATTTGTAATCAAAAAGATGTGTCCGTCATTTTGCAGACCAGGAGGAAAGTAAGGAAAAACAACAAGGATGGGGTAGAGGTCCAGATTTTTCTAATCAATCGATAGAGATGTCAATATCAAGCAATCGATCATGAAAGCAAATAGAACTGTCAGTGTCAAAATAACGTCAATGCCAAAAGAAACCAATGTTTACAAACTTGTGTAGTATAATCCAATCCATGCTAGTGCCCAAAAATCCTAACAAATTCACCTCCAAAACTGAATTCGTGTAACGTGACCAAAAGCATCGTTACATTACATCCTTTCCCGAAAAAAATAAAAGAAAGGACTCTTTCTTTTATGCCCAAAAGATAAGAATTTAAATTGGCAAAAAAATAAAAATTCAAAAAAATTTACTACTCAGACTCTACCAAAAACTCTACAAAGACTCTACCAAAAGACTCTATAAAAGACTCTACTAAAGACTCTACAAAAGACTCTACAAAAGACTCTACAAAAGACTCTACAAAAGACTCTACAAAAGACTCTACAAAAGACTCTACAAAAGACTCTACAAAAGACTCTATAAAAGACTCTACAAAAAGACTAAGACTCTATCAAAAGACTCTATAAAAAGAAATCAAACAAAACAACAAAAAAGTGTGATAGTTCTACTACCTTGGGAAATCTAAACAAAGAATGTTAGAAAAACAAGAAGTGAAAAATACACAAAATTTATCAAAATACTAAATCTTGGTAAGATCTAAACAAGTTAGACAAACAAGACAAGTTTGAAAATTATAAACTCTCAACAAAAAAGAACTCTTCAAAAATCGAGTTAAGTACAAAGTTAAAAATGTTTATGCAAAATAACAAACTCAACAAAAGTGTTGTAAAAGTGCGACTGGACAAAACTTGTCGTCGACTCAAGCTTGAAAATTTTAAAACTTTAAAAATTGAAACTTTAAATTGAAATTTTATCAAGTGACCTCAGAAGATCATGAAGTGCGGTTGGACTACTTTCGTCGCCGACTTGAAGTGATATCATAACAATTTCATTACAAATTTATAACAAAAAATATGCAGTAAAAATTTGACGATTGGCCATTCTGACAATATAAGAAGTGCGGTTGGACACCTACGTCACCGACTCTGTGCAGAAGGTTACAAAAGTACCAAATAAAAGGTAGATTCTCACATGGGAAAAATGTGATTTCAAAAAATATGTTATACACAACCAAGCGTGCAAACACAAAAACATTTGTGCATTGTGATCGGAACAACTCCACCGAACTACCGGGCACAATGCGACAAAAGGAAAAAATACAGTATTCAAACGGAAAAGAGTGAATAGTGCAAAATGTTCTACACAACAAAATGTGCAAACACAAAAAACGTCTGTGTATTGTGATCGGCGCAACTCCACCAACTTTCCGGGCACAACACGACAAACAAAAACGTACAATATTCAAACGGAAAAGAGTGAATAATGCAAAAAATATCAAATGAACTGTGATCGGCTCAACTCTACCAACTTTCCGGGCACAGTCACATTTGGAAAAAAATGGTTGTGCGTATTGTGATCGGCATAACTCCACCAACTTTCCGGGCACAATACCACAAAATTAACAGAACCAGAGGGAAAATCTGAGAACCGTTCCAAAAAATGGTAGGAATACAATTCCAAAAAATGTCAAATCAGGGTGGTACCAAAATGTCACGTCCGAGAACCTTAAATATAAACTTATCTAGGATTCAGACAAATACAAACAAACGACAAAAAATGACACAAAAAGTGACCAAACAAATATAAGTCCAAAAAGACTACAAACAAAAATTTGAGAACAACGAACAAAGTTCTCCAAAAATTTACAAAATGTACATAAGATCTTTCGATGTTAAAAATATAACGAATGAAGCAAAAAGTTTAAAAACCAAAAGGACCTAAGTTAATATCAGAAATTTTTAATTCAAGGATTAGTTAAGTAGTTTGGTATCCCTTCATTCTTCTTCATACAAATAGCTATATCCTAACATACATCAATCTACACTCATCATCTACAAAAGCTAAATCAAACCAACATAACAGAACCAAGTCAAAAGCCAAAAGTGTGAAACTAATTTTTAATATTTAATTATATCTTTAACGTGATAACGACCAGAAGTGTTTTTGTTAAGGTCTTTCAAAAGGTAAACGTTGTTAGAAATCTTTTCAATAATTTCGCATTTAATAAACTTAGGTGCAAGTTTAGCCGAAAAATAGGTAGGAGCATTAGACTGAACAAAACTTCTCCTCCAAACAATATCACCTACATCAAAAGAAATGACTTTCCTCCCTAAATTATAATATCGCGCATTACGCTTATACGCTTTTAACAAATGAGCTTGAACTTTAACAAAAATATCACTAAGTGATTTAATAGAAAATGCATAAGAATTTCTTTCACCAAATTCAAGTTGATCTAAATTATCCAAAGAATTACTAAAACGGTGTAAAGAAGCATCAAAAATTAATTCTCTCCCAAACATGAGAAAATTAGGTGTGAAATCTGTAGCAAGATTTTCACTATTATTCAAAGCTAATTGAACATGAGGCAATAATTTTGACCAAGTGCGTTGATCATTTTTAACAAAGCACGAAATACAAGTTTCTACAGTTTTATTATATCTCTCAACAGGATTATTTTGTGGAGTATACAATGTATTGTAAAATATTTTTGTTATATTGTAACTCTTCATGAAATCTACAAAATATTTGGCAGTAAACTGAGTTCCATTATCACAAACTATAATTTTAGGACAACCGAATTTAAGGAATATCTCTTTCTCAAATAATCTACAAATGGTTAAAGTTGTTGCTTTTATCATAGGAAATATCCAACAATACTTAGTAAATACATCTACAACCGAAAGAATATATTTATGTCCAGAATAACTTTTAGGCAAAATTCCAATAATGTCTACTGATAACATAACCATGGGAAGATCTACTTTTTTAGGATTTACCATAATACCAAAGGGTGGAGCCGTAGTATGTTTATAAGCTTTACAAATGTCACAAGATTTTATGTATTTATGGACATCATTAAACATACCGTTCCAAACATAATGTTGTTTTAATTTCTTTAAAGTTTTATGAATACCAAGATGACCAGAATTAATATCATCATGATTTGACTTAATAGTATCCAAAATATGTTCCTTAGGGATAACAATTTTCCAATTTAATCTACTATCAGGATTGAATTTATTCTTACAGAATTTGTATAAAGTTTTGTCATCAACTCTGTAATTTTTATACCTACTAGGAAATTTCTGACAATTAACAAATACTTTTTTATACCAAGGATCATCAATATCATCATCCGGTGCAATGATTTCAATAGAAGAAACTAAGATTGTGGAAACCGCAATTCGAGACAAAGCGTCTGGAACCAAATGTAAAGAACCTTTTTTATGAATAATTTGAAAAGTAAACTGAGAAATTCTAGCAGCCCATCTAGCAAGACGTCCACTAGGATTGTTTAATTTTAAAAGCCATTTCAAACAAGCATGATCTGTAATAACTGTAAATTCCATTCCTTCAATATAAGGTCTAAAATGTTCTATTGAATCTAAGATTGCTAATAATTCTCTTTCTGTGGTACTATAATTTTGTTCACATTTATTAAGAGATCTAGAATAGAATGCGATGGGATGTTGTTCTCCATTGTCATCCTCTTGACTCAACACACTACCAATTCCAACAGAACTAGCATCACAATGTAAAAAGAAAGGTTTACTAAAGTCTGGGCAAATTAAAACAGGGGATGAAATTAAAGCTACTTTAAGATTTTGAAAAGCATTTTCAGCGTCTTCATTCCAAACAAGAGATTTATTCGAATTTTTACTACCAGCAGTCAATCTAGTAAGTGGTGAAGCAATATCAGCGAATTTATAAATGAATCTACGATAATAAGAACACAAGCCAAGAAAGCTTCTAAGTTGTTTAACAGTTTCAGGACGTGGAAAATTCTCAATAGCATCTAATTTAGAAGGATCAGTGTGTAAGCCTTTACTGTCCACAATATAACCAAGGTAACGAAGTCTATCCTTGCAAAATTCACATTTCTTTAAATTAACAGTTAAACCAGCATCTTTTAATATCCTATAAATTTTGTTTAAATACTTTATATGGTCTTCAAAATTGTTGTTAACTAAAATTAAATCATCAAGATAGCAAAAAAGTACGTTATCAAATTCAGGTCCAAAAAGTTTATCTACTAATCTCTGTAATTCAGCGGGAGCGTTAGTTAAACCGAATGGCATTCGAATAAACTGGTACAATCCTTTTCCAGGGCAAACAAAAGCGGTCTTCTCGCGGGAGGTTTCTTCCAGAGCGATTTGAAGAAAAGCTTTAGAAAGATCAATAGCTGTAATAAAGCGTGCGTCTCTAAGACTATCTAATATTCTAGAAGGATAAGGAAGCGGATAAGAGTCTTTAATTGTAATAGAATTTAAACGTCGTGAATCTAAACATAATCTAGTACTACCATCTTTCTTTCCTACTGCCAAAACAGGTGAACTCCAAGGAGATTTAGAGGGTTCTATAATTCCTTCTTTAAGTAAAACTTCTACTTCATCATAAAGTTCTTTCTGCTTAGCAGGACTCAAAGGCCAATATCTTTGTTTAAAAGGTTCGCTAGTAACGTTAATTTTATGTTGAACAAGATGAGTAAGACCTAAGCCTCTCTTTTCATAAGAGATGTCTTCAAAAAGTGAAATAGTTTCATCTAATTTTAATTTCTCAGAAGGAGTAAGATCTGTAGCACAAGTTACCGAATAAGATTTTATATTATTATCTTTAACAAAAGTTACATTTTTCCAAAGTTCTTTAGCAAGATCAAATTTTAACCAAAAGTCGAATCCTAATATGAATGGAAGATCAAATGAAGGTATTATCATGAATTTAATATTTTTAGTTAAGTTATCACAAGTAACTGGCAAATCAATAGATCCTATGACTTGAGAAGCAGAACCATTAGCAGCGTAGGCACAATTAGAAATGTAGTTGGGTACACGATCAATTTTAAAACCCCAATCCAAAAATTGTTTATGATAATTATCACCAATGATACAACTATTTGAACCACTGTCCAATAAACCTGAAAATTTATTTTTACAAACTGAAAATTCTAAAAATGGTCTAGCATCGTTATTTTTGACTAATAAAACAGGAGCCGCTTTATAAACACTAAAGAAAGTTTTTAAATATCCTAGCCAATCCGAAAATTCTTTCTTACAAGTTGCGTCGTCAGGCTTATTAACGTGTCTAACTTTTTCACACATCGAGTTAACCTTGGTTTTCTCAGAAACTGGTACTCGATGGGACCTAATCAGTTTTTTGACTCCGTAGAGTTTTTATTTGCCAAATTGCACACATCACAATATTTGGTGATGACGCCTAACTTCTTACACTTAAAGCAAATCATACCCGGAATCGAAGGACAATTTCTATAAGTGTGACCAACTGTCTTACACTTCAAACAAGCGATATCAACTGACGAAACAGCGCTAGATTGTATCTTTTCAATTTTAAAAGTTTTAGGAGAATCTTTAAGAGATTTCCGACTAACAAAAGCTTCTAATTCTTTTCCCAAATTCATGAAAGATTCAAGAGAACTAATCTGTCTACCCAGAACATACGGTGTATAAATCGACAACATGTTGTGCTTAACGATGGTGATCAACACTGACTCAATCAAAGGAGTGGCGAGACGACTAGCCATATCCATAACTTCCGTAATGAAATCTGGAAGAGATTCATTAGGTTTTTGTTTGCGGGTAGGGGAAGACCGGTACCCTCCGTACAGCGGGAGCATTCGTACAGTCAATATTTCTCCGCGATTTAAAACGTTAGCGAGTTCATACTTAAGTGTGTGACTACCCCCTATACCCGCAAGGTACCCGCGGAATAACGAGGCAGTGCGACCGACGGCTTCGGTGAAATGAGTCGATACCTGTTTTCGCTCCGCGTAAGTATAGTTTGGGTTCATCTTTGAAAGTGTTTGCTACCAGTAAGTTTTACTTTAATTGTAAAAGAAATTTATTACAAATAAAGCACTGATGCCTTACTTTATGGTGTACGTTTTTATTTTGCTACAAAGCTAACCGTTTTTTTTATTTTGAATTAAATATTATTTTTTTGGTATTGGGGTACCTTCATACATAAAAACGGGGGTAGATTCGTACATGCAAATGTACCCCGGAGTTATTTGCGGGGGTCCACGGCAAGTATTTTTTCCGGGTCTGGGTGTTGTGCATAGCTGGGCACCGTTAATCAATTGGTTAACTTCGTTAATCGTTAATCCGTTACAAAAAAAGTTAGCTTCGTTAAACGTTAAAGCGTTACATTTCGGAAGAATTAACGCAAGTTAACGTTAATCGTTAATCCGTTAATATGTGTAAAATTGCATCATTATATCGTTGCGTTAGGCTCAATTCACACCAAAAGAGCAACAAAGCTCAGCGAAGCGGAGCGCGGTTTCAGTGTCATATGAATTTGAACTTTATTTTTATTACTATAATACTTAATATCGCATGAGAAACTAGACCGAGTCGCGTGGATGCCCGCGGCTTCGCGGGAATTCCGGCAAATTCGAATACGCGCGCCTTCTCTGCGATAATAAGTATTATAGTAATGAAACTAAAGTTCAAATTCATATGAAACTGAAACCGCCCTCCGCTTCGCTGCCCTTCACCGCTCTTTTGGTGTGAGTTGAGCCTTAAGTATTAGAAACTCACCGGTTAGTGATATTTCGTGAAAAAAAAAATTTTTCTTGACCAACTGGCACACTAAATTCGGAAAACAAACGAATTTTGATAGAAAGAAAATTACAAATGAAAAATCTTACTAAAAGTTTTACGGTTTCGACGAGATTCGAACCCGCGAGATACAAACAATCACCCTTAAGCCAGGCTGCCTTACCACTCGAACACGAAGCCCTTGACGCCGAAGACGAAACTATCAGTAAGATGATATTTCGGTTAAAGCATCGAAAATTCGAAACCTAAGTGTGGTTTAAGACTATAATAAAATATATAAACTATAGAAAGAAAATGTCGGTTTGACTTTGAATTGAAACTATCAATCAAATTAGCATCTCTACATTCTTCACCAATCAAAGCTGCCGGGAAAACCGGAAGGAAATAGATGAAAAAACAAGTACAGACTAAAAATTATAAAAAAAATCGAAAACGCCGGGCACGTCGGCGGGTACCCGACTCGAGCCTAATGCCCTGTTTAGAAAATAGTTGAATACAATTTTTAGCTTCATCTCTCTGGTCTGACTGATGATTAGGTAGGTACTGTACTGACAAAGGATGTAGATAATATCACGAGCTATTATTTAGCCAAAACAAAAAGCTGCTACTAATATTTATTATAATTACTACACTGCACAGTACACTTTTTCTATCTAACTAAATTACACTACACTCTTCTTTATAAATTATCAACACGCAAATGATCACTGAAAGTAATTTATAACAACAACAAACAAACAAACAAACGAACAAAACACTAGTCACTCTAAGCACCAGCGCTAAGTAATGAAATGATCAAACGAAACAAATCTCTTCGCAGTTTTCTTTCTCACTCGCACGCGCCGGCATAATATATCTAGTTTAGTTTTTGTTTCACACGCTGCCACGCGCCGCCCGGCACTTGTCGTTGCCGTGCGTAACTATTAGGCATTGGATTAACGATTAACGGACTTCTCGCTTATTAACGGAAGTTAACGTGTCCGTTAACATTTTTGAAAGTTAACTTAAAAGTTAATCCGTTAATCAAAATGTTAACTTCGTTAATTAACGATTAACGGATTAACGAGTTAATGCCCAGCTATGGTGTTGTGGTACCATGGTACTTGTAGTTTGGGACACCCACGACACAGGGAATTCTAATGTGTGATCAGATCTATGAATGAAACAGCTGGTTGTTGTTTATTTACCAAGAATTGTATAATTGTTTTGTTTCAGAACTATGCCACGAAGTTACCTAAAAAAGAGAACAGATCGGGAGAAAAGAAAAAAAAATAATGAGTTATTATAATAAGGTTTTGTTACGGGTTTTTATTTGAATTTTACGTAAAAACAGTACCATCTATTTTTAAGGCTAGTAAGTGTTTGATCTCAATTGCGAACATTTTAATAAGATAGATTATCTAAGATTAGATTCGTTTTAGGAAAACAAGTCTCATATTTGAATAAAAAACATTTTAAATGGGTTTTTTTAACTGTGTATGAATGCTCCCTACCATGTACGAATGTGACCCACGGTATGTACGAACCTACCCCGCGTGTGGGGTGCCTTCGTACAATTTCCATCTTTTACGAAAACCGCCATTACTCGGTTAAGATGCATTGAACAAATATTTATGTATCTCATTACTATAGCTAGATATGTAGGTTATCTAATAGCATTTAATTTATTACAAAATTGCAGTTAGTTTTTTTTTTACAGGGCTTAGAGTAAAAAGTGTACGAAGGGTACCGGTCTTCCCCTACGAAGTTCGTACTCCAAAAAGTAGTCATACTCAAGTATGTCAAAACGTTTGAGTAAAGCGACCTTAAGCTCTTGCCATGAAGCGATGTCGATGCGAATGGCACGGAACCATTTAGCAGCTGAACCAGAAAGCAAATCAGAAAACGAACCGACTAATAAATTTTCATCAAAATTTTTGTATAAAAAGTACTCTTCAACCTGAACAATGAACTCTCTAACACAAGTTTTTCCTTCAAAAACAATTTTACTTCTTTTTAAGTCAGGTAGCTTTGAATTATTATTCGAAGAAGACAAATTCTTTTTAATTTGATCATTCATGGTGTTGAACGAAGGTAAGTTGGGTGCACAAGCAGAAGAAGTGTGAACGGGTCTATCAACAGTACAAAAAGGATCCGGAACTCCAGTTAAATTCAAAACAGGACTATGAGTCTCTTCAGGCTCAGTAATAGTAGCACGACTATCCTTATCAACAGGTATCGGTGGACATTGAACTCCTTTATCCATGATGAAAACCGTTGAAAAAAACCGCAGCAATCAAAAGAATAAGTTTCCAAAATTAAAGTTTTTTTTTTAAGTTTTTCAAAGTAAAAAGTTTAAGTTTAAAGTTTCCTAAATAAAGTTTTTTAAATGTTGAAGTTATCCTAGAAAGTTTTCCAAAGTCAAAAGTATTTTCTAAGTTTCAAATCCAGGATTGCAGTAACCACTCACAAAATTGTCATAACCGTATCAAACTATTTTTCAAACTTGTTATAAATGTTTAACAATAAAGTCACCAAATATCAAAATATGTTTTAACCAATTCACTAAATTATCTAAATTCACTAAATTATTTCACAAATTAAGTTTTAAAGTTTTAGTTACTTGTAGTTCAATATTGAAAACATTAAAAATATAATGTTGAAAACACTTGTTAAATTGTTTTACAAAGTAAGTTTTTTAGTTTTAAATGCTTGCAGAACACACCAAATTGTTTTACAAAATAAGCTTTTGCATTTTAAACTATTACCAAATGGTATTATATTGTTTTACAAAATAAGTTTTTAACATAAATATCCTTTAATGAGGATACAAAATGAACCGTAGAACTGTATTATTTAGTTGTTTGTCAAAGCAGAATAAACAATATCAATGTGAAAAAAGGTCACATTGATTAAAAATATTTCAAACAAATGTTCCAAATTTTTTAAACAAAGCCGCACTTAGTCTAACACAATAAAATTAAAAGGATGCAATAACGAGCAGTATCAAAGCTTCAGAAATCCACTAAAAGTCCCTGAACGCTGGCGTCAATTGTAATAAAAAAATAAAAAAAATGTGAACAGTTAAGTTGTAATGAACAAATAATGTGTTACAAAATGAGTAGAATTTTATTTTAACCAAAATCTAAAGGCTCAAGTAGGCAATCTAACAAACAAATTAAATAATCTCGGGCGCCATGCCTACCTGAATTAATAAAAATAATAAGTACCTGGATAAGTCAACGAAGATATCGAACCTTTAATCACAAGGCCGGGGGGCTAATAAAAGATGTTATGAATTTCAATTTTAGTTTATTAAGCCTAATAGTATGTATGCCCGTGGAAATCTGAATCTTGTAAATTGGAGGTTTTGTACGGAGAAGCTAAATGTATTTTTACCAATAGATCTTACAATCTACTGTATCTAGGATCTAAACTAAATAAAGTGGTCGACTGTCGTTATTGCAATCCAATGTTAATTAAAGTTAAATTAGCTGAAGGCTATAGGAAAACATTTTCAAAGTAAGAAATGTAAATTCTAACTAGAATCTAAATAAATTTAAACCAGGCAGACCCCAACTGGAAGTCTTCCTCCTCAAAATGGGTTTCCAATAAGTAAGTAAGTTGTTCTAATTAAATCCTAACCAAATGAAAGAAGTTAAATTTAACCAAAATAAAGTTATTATATCTAAGCCCAAAGAAAAAGGCAAAACAAAAAGTCAAAACAAAAAGGTAAACAAAAAAAACCCGTTCATAACTGAAACAATTGAGAACAGAAATTAGAATTTTGTAATTATTTATGTAGAATGTCTAACAATTGTCAAGAACTTACCGGGAAATAATGTTTAAAAGTTCATTACGCCGATAACCCTTGCAAAATCTGTGAAAAATGCAAACAATTCCTATAAAAAATGCGATCACTCACGCGTGACAATGATTTAAATTCCAAAGACAAAATTACTCACCAAAACATCAAAATATTAGGGCCGGCATAAGCACAAAGCCACTGCAAACGAATTTTAAAACCACAACATGGTTTTTCTAATATAAATTGGCTGATTAATTCAGCTAAACAAATTTGTAATCAAAAAGATGTGTCCGTCATTTTGCAGACCAGAGGGGTGATTGGCGAACTTATGGAGACAAAGTTAGTCAGCGCTTTCCATCAAATATGACAGTAAATCACGATAAATCTGACAGATTTGACAGTCCAGCGATCAACGAACGCCTTGAGAAAGCATTGATGACATTCAGCAAATTCTTTGCAAGAATGATGTAACGGCCAATAGAAAGGCCATGTAAACGTGATTGTGGAGCACATTCGCCATGATTTTTTACGCTGATAATGGCTATCAAATGGAAACACCTCGAAGGCTGTCTGCAAGCGCGTCTTGCCAGCTAAAAACTTATGTTTTAGAGCAAAATTGGCAAATTATTGTAAAAAAAGTGTTTGAAGAAGTGCGAATTCGAATTTTAAAATGGAAACACCTCGAACGCTACCTATAGAACAAGATCAAGATTGTTTTCCTGCGTCTTGCCCAAACTTATAAAAACAAAATTTGCAAATTATTGTACAAAGAAAGTGTTAGAAGATTTCACGGCAAGATACCTATCGGCTCAACAAAGAAGCGTTCGCGGGATGTAATACCTTTGCTTTCCGAACGTGTCCGGCCGACAGTGATTAGGAGTGATAACAAGGTAAGTTCTTTGTCCAAAGTTCTCTAGCTCATCAAAGACTACTTGTAGTGTAGGTTAGGTATGATTTTGTAGAATAGGAGTTTTAGATCAAATGAACCTACTGACTCTGTATTTATTAGTTAGGTTAGTATATTTTCGGCTTTGCTCATACCAACATGGCATGGCCTGAGATGTGGTCAACCATGCTCTCAATTCCGCAGAAGTGTTGAGGAAGTACATAAACTTCCCTACCCGGTACCCCCTTCTTTATAATATTAGTGTGATTACATTGAGTAAAACTATGATAAATAAGAATTGCACTATTATTTCATAATAATTATTTATTCACATTGCTTATTACTTGTTACAGGAGATTCTGACTATGCACTGAAGCCGTTTATGATGAGGCCTATTTTAAGAACTGCTAAAGAGTCACCTGAGGAGTTCTACACCTAGCCTGGCATAGTAAGGCTTAGCTATGGACAGTGGTTTTTGTGTGAACATCCTGCGGAAACTTATTTGATATAGGTACCTATACATTGGCGGAGAAGTACTAGATATTGTAACTTTTTTAAAGTACTTAATACAATATCTATGCTTCCTGAAAGTGTGTTTAGCAGTGAATGTGTTTGTCCCTGTGCATGTTAATTATATTTAATGAGAAATTTTAATTGTGTAGCTCTAACTTCCATCATAAATTTGCTTTGGACTTATTTACTGCTCCACCTCATAATGTATCTACTTAATAATAAAATGATAAAGGTATTTTGCATTTAATTGTAATATAAATATATACCTTGTTAATGTTATTTAAATAATAAGACTTACAATAAAATTACATATATTCAGTGGAATCCATTCAATTGTTTTATTCATGACCTAGATAGAATACCCTATTGGTGAATTAGGATGCATTTGAAATATAGAGAACAAAAATAGATGTAGGTAAATAATAATATTTTGTATATAAAATCCAGAGATCAATTCTTTTACAAAATATAAATGTTTGACAGAAAAAACTTCTATGTTATTTTAGCTCATGCAAATATATAACTCCTGCAATGCTTCGTGCCTTAGGGTTGATATCGGTTACATCATTCACCATCAGTCTGCTCTTCTATTTCTATTCGCCTCCAAATTCCTGGCCCAGCAAGGTGCATCATTATGATCTATAAAAAACAAGAAAATTGAAAATAATAATACCTAAACTGTGAAATCTTTGGTTCATTTATTTATATTATTTATTTGAGACTTTTTAAGTAACTAAGTAGTCTACTTGCTCAGACTCCCACCAGTATCGACAACTTATCTACCATTGGTTTAGCTTACTGTGTGAAGTATTAGACCATTTCAGAATCAATTATGGCTTTATTCGTTAGAATTTTACAAGCAATGAAGTATTATATAAGGTGACATAAGGTGACAGATTACATCAGATTGAGCAATGAGTACCTACTTAATTAAGTTAGGTTGCTATCACCACATTCTCCCGTGGTTAGCAAAGAGCATGTAGAGTAGTGGTTAGTCGTAGTCTCGTAAATATAATGGAGGGCGCCGCTCTCTTGACGAACGACGAGGCGGTGGACTCTGTAAGCTTGTAGCATCTGGAGCACCAGTGCTAATAGGATCTGGTGAATCTCCAACTGACTCATCAGATGCCTCGTCATTAGATTCTGCAGTATTCCAGCTCGATGAATCAGATTCTTCAGTATCAGAGGGAACATTACCCGTTGGGGCTAGGTGACGATTAGAGACAATTAGCTCTCGGCCGTTCTGAAGTCGAATGTGTGAATGAAGATTATTAGCTTCTAGAAGATCCACTTCTTCGACGAGATGATCATATTTGCTCCTCCTGGATTGATTCTTATAGAACGCCTTCTCCGCCACCGTTAACCATGTTGGCATGGATTGTCCATTGGAAGATCTACGAGGATGGTTGAACATCCGTTCATGTGGTGTACATCCTGTTGTCGTGCATAACAGAGATCTTATTGAATGCAATGCCTGTTCTAGGACAGTTTCCCAGTGAGTTGTAGGTAAATTCATCGATTTTAATGCAAGCTGTATGCTTTTCCAAATAATGCCATTATACCGCTCAGTTTGACCATTTCCTTGTGGGTTATATGGGGTAGTGTAGCTAGTAGCTATGCCCATTCCGTGAAGGAAGGTTTTAAGTTCAGCTGATACAAATGCAGTTCCCCTATCAGAATGTACATAAGATGGTATACCAAATACGGCAAATAATTCTGATAACTTCTTTTGGACAGTCTTTGAACTTAGATCAGAACATGGGAATGCAAAAGGAAATCTTGAGTATTCATCAACCACTGTGAGGATATAACGGTTATTAGTATCGCATGGAAGTGGTCCCTTGAAATCCATGGAAATCCTTTCGAAAGGAGCGGTTGCTTTAATTAACGTGCCTCTTGTTCTTAGAAATCTTGGTTTTATCTCGGCACAGACACTGCACGATGACGTTACTCGCCTGACATCCTCGACTGAATATGGAAGATGTTTGGCTCTAATCCAGTGCACCATACGTGTGACACCTGGATGGCAGAGATTTTTATGCAGTTCATGTAAATTGGCGTTAGTAAGTTGCGTTGATGCTGTTATATTTGCTCGTGATAGTGCATCAGCTACTACGTTGTCTCTTCCGGGACGATATGCGATTTCGAAATCATAATTCGAGAGTTCTAGGCGCCAGCGTTGTATTTTGTCATTCTTTATCTTAGAGCCGTGTTTCTGGTCGAACATGAAAGATACAGATTTTTGATCTGTAATCAATTTAAAAGTCTTGCCTAGTAGAAATTGTCTCCACTTTTTAATGCTTTCTACTATAGCAGAGGCTTCTTTTTCAATAGCAGAGTGATTCCGTTCGTGATTGTTAAGCGTTCTTGAGAAAAATGCTACGGGTTGCCCATCTTGGGATAGCACCGCGGCGAGTGCGTGATCTGATGCGTCCGTTTCGACCGTTAATTGCATATTAGGGTCAATGACACTTATTACTGACTTGGCTATCTCTGCTTTTAGAGATTTGAATGTTTCTATAGCTTCTGGTAACAATGGGAATTTTTCTGTCTTTGCAAGCAATTTTATTTTGTCTGAGAATTTAGGAATCCACTTTGAATAGTGTGCGAAAACACCCATGGTCCTTCGAAGTGAAGCCCGGTCATTAGGAATCGGCATATCCATAAGAGGCCGCAGGCGTTCAGGATCTGGTTTAATTACATTGTTGCAAATGTTATAACCTAATAGATTGATTTCATTCTTTGAAAATTCGCTTTTTTGCTGGTTCAAAGTTAAATTGTATTTAGCGGCGACTTCTTGGAATGCGTGTAATTTTTGATCATGATCAGCTTGATTGTGCCCACATATTGTAATGTCATCCAAATAAGCGTAAACACCTTCTAAACGCTCTTTTTCAATTATCGAATTTATTGTCCGTTGAAAAGCTGCTACCCCGTTTGTAACGCCAAATGGTATGCGCTTGAATTGATATAAGTTTCCGCATGCTTCGAATGCTGTATATGATTTTTCTTTATCAAGAATCGGTATCTGATGATAAGCACTACGTAGGTCAATTTTGCTGAAGATCTTGTGCTTGGCTACTTTTGAAATTAGCTCTTCCATATTAGGTAGTGGATAGGCGTCTAGTTCAGTGTATCTATTTATGGTTTGTGAATAGTCAATAACCATCCGTTTTTTATGATTTTCATTTGAGGTTACGAGAACTTGAGCTCTCCAAGGGGAATTGCTTTGTTCTATAATCCCATCGTCCAACAGTTTCCTAATTTCACTTTCTATAAATTGATTATCCATTTCAGAGTGTCTCCTGGACTTTGTAGCTATTGGTTTTTCAAAAGGTAGTAAATTAGTAAATAGCCTGACTGGTTCTATATTAGCTTCTGTTAGTGTGCATAGCTTAATCGTAGGTTTATGCCCACCAAATCGCATCTCCAAGGCTTTATGTTGTTGGAGAACATCATGTCCTATAATGATATCAGCACAAAGACCGTTCATAATCATAAGCTGAGCATTGATGTTTTGTTTTTGTAATGTTATCTTAAGTGAGCATTTTCCGTTCACTTCCGTGCATAGATTAGATGTTGCCATTGTAATCTTTTGCTTACATGGGGCGACATTCAGCTTGCATAGATCAACAAGGCTTTGATCGATAAAACTTGCTGTGCTACCAGTATCGATAAGTGCTTTAGCGGTAATTGAGTCGTTCACCAATACGGGTATAGTAGCGTTTTTAAGGCTTGTTGCCGATAATATGCAAGAGAAGGTATGTGCTGTCGTGGACATAGCATACGTAGAGTTTTCTTCCAAAGTTTCATTTGCTGCTACTTGATGAGAGCGTTTACTAAGACACACCTTAGCAAAATGTCCTTTTTTTTCACAGTTTGTGCAAAAGGTATTAAAAGCTGGGCACGCAGTTCGTGGATGACGTTGATTTCCGCAAAAATAGCATGATTCGTTTTTTTCTGGTTTTCTTGCAGCAGCTACAGTGTTAGACGTAGACTGAGTGCTGTCCGTAATATAGTTTAAGACTGGAGTAGATTTATGACTGTAGTCATTGTTTTGAATGTTTGCCATTTCAAGAGCTCGTGCTTGTTCATAAGCTCTGTCAAGAGTAAGAGTGCAGTTTTCTAGGAGTCTTTGTCGTATAACTGATGACGATAGCCCTGCGATGAAGGCGTCTCGTACGTATTCACCCTCGTTCTGTTCAGCATTCACTGATTTAAATTTACAGTTCTTTGCTAACAACTTTAGTGTTTGGATGTACTGATCGATTGATTCTCCAGGCTGTTGATGATGTTGGACTAATCGATATCGAGAGTATACTTCATTTACTGGTTTTATGAATAGCGCATCTAGTTTTAGTATTGCCGTTTCATATTCCACTGTATTTTCGATGTGCCGATAGAGGAGTGGCGATAGATAATTCACTAGGAGTTGATATTTGTAGTCGGCACTTACTGGAGTCTTACTTACTGTCTCTACAGCATTTATAAAGTTGTTGAATGTTTGTTTCCAATGGATCCATAGCGATGATTGATCCGAGTTTGCTGTTGGATCGGCTTCAAATCGTTCTGGTTTCAGATATTTGTCCATGTTAATTCTAACGAATAAATTGAAGTATTAGACCATTTCAGAATCAACTAGGCTTTATTCGTTAGAATTTTACAAGCAATGAAGTATTATATAAGGTGACATAAGGTGACAGATTACATCAGATTGAGCAATGAGTACCTACTTAATTAAGTTAGGTTGCTATCACCACACTGTGGTTTGATATTTGTCAATATTTCTATCATAGAAATGCTAATAGCTTACCACGGCAAGCCAAATGGTCATTGAGAATGGCCATTAGTAATACTAAGGAGTATACCTACTTTATTGATAGTCAAAATATTTCTATGTACCTACTTTTATTAATGTTCGTTCTTACCATGTGACGAGACCATTTCAATGATTGTGACTGGTAGGTAGGCATAAGGGTCATCCACCTTCCTTTTGTACAATAATTATGGATTTCTGAAAATTTACGTATACTTTAATAAAAGGGTTAAAATTAAAAACACTAGGCACTTCTTCATATTTAGTATAATTTGTAACCACCCGATTAATTATGTTATATTATTAGGTTTGTTTTTTTAAATTTTTCAAAACAAACAGTAGGTAGTGTAGTGTAGAACATTATCAACCAAGTTTTATCCCAATTATTTGTTGGTAACAAAGCAATTGAGTTATTATAACAAAAAGGAGCCTTGCAAAGTTTGTTATTTTAATGATAATTTAGGTATTAGGATGAGTGAATTTGTAAATATAATAGAAATTAAAAAAACATGCAAACCATTCGATCCAGCCTCCACCGTCACGACGACCACTGACCGCCAGTTTTTAGGAGGCCCGAGGCCGTCACCCACGCCTTCGAGCTTGCGGGCACAATCTTCCCTTGCCTTGACAGCCCTTTGTTGCACGAAGGCCCGCCCGCCCCACTATTGAAGTTGATAGCTCGATTGCCTTCAACAAACTCAATGAGTAGTCGATTCCCAAAGTCAGGTGGAAAACTGGCACCAAGCTTTGAAAAAAATCGTTTGTAGATGGATGAACTTGAGAGAGTTAAGATAAAGGATGATCATGAAGGAACAAGAACTTGGAAATGCGAAAATTACACAGTTGAAAAACGCCGGCAAACAAAAATATTAACACCAACCACTACGCCGGCCAGCAAACTTTTTTATCAGTCAGTCATGCATCATGCATGTGTCAGTGTCATTGTCATGTCAGTCATTTACACAGCACAGACCACAGAGCAAACAAGATTTTTGAGATAATGCTGTTGATTTAAGTTGGTTAGACATTTCGTACCCGGTCCTTGCTACAATAGTACTTCGGAAATAAGTCGGGTTAGGATGATTTGCAAACAACTTCACGTTGTAAAATTCCGTAAGTGACAACTTGATGACCAATTGATGACAAGACAATAGAATGATCAAACGAACTGCATGATCCCTCTCCAAAAAATCTCCAAAAAATTGTTTCATGTTGTCATGATCTCGATGATAAAATAGGCAATCACCCCTCAGGAGGAAAGTAAGGAAAAACAACAAGGATGGGGTAGAGGTCCAGATTTTTCTAATCAATCGATAGAGATGTCAATATCAAGCAATCGATCATGAAAGCAAATAGAACTGTCAGTGTCAAAATAACGTCAATGCCAAAAGAAACCAATGTTTACAAACTTGTGTAGTATAATCCAATCCATGCTAGTGCCCAAAAATCCTAACAAATTCACCTCCAAAACTGAATTCGTGTAACGTGACCAAAAGCATCGTTACAATATCAATCGTACTTATCTTTAATAATTTGGTTTTAGGAATGAATTCTATTCTTCAGGGAAGGTTGGTAAGAGACCACCAGACAATCCATGCATATCAAACCTGAATGGTCTGCTGGCAGACATTCATGTACGCTTCATTCAGCCAAGAGACGATGACTTCCAACTGCACTACAATATGTTTGATAAGTTTTTCCAGCAATTACATGAAAAGATGATGGAAGTTGACTTGTACTACAAAAAGTACAGTAGCACTGTGAGTACCTACCCAGTACCAACTAGTACCTACATAAAGTAATTTAGCAAATCCAGTTTTTATATACATAATTTATTTTACTTATGTTTTCCTTCACGGTTAAGAGCTCTTATGATGGCGCATATAATTTTTTTGAAACGAAAAATCCATTGGTCGACAGTTAACGACCGGGATTCGAACCCACGACCTGAGGATTGAAAGTCGATGTACGTACCGTACATCCAACTCGACCAACATAGCTCATGGTTGGATTACAGAGTAGGCAAAACCTTATCATTGCAGTGGAAATCAGTGGTATCGATAAAATATTATGATATTTTTAATCTTATCAATAATATTTACTAAGTACCTACCTAGTATGTAATATTATATTATTATTATATCATAAAATGTGGCAGAACTGGAACTGAAACTGATTATTTATTTATTTATTTATTAATTGCGATAACTGAGTAGAGCGACGCTAAGAATTGTAGAAAGAAAGAAAGAAAGAAAGAAAAATCATTTATTCTTGTAGGACCTCAAGGATCACTTAAGTATCGTTTTACATGCTAGGTGATTCTAATGCTATAGAAAACGATATAACGTGCCCAAATACACTAGCAGCATTGCCGCGCTGAATGTCAATGAGCCGTTGAGCCAAATAAGTGCCAGAGTTCGGACCACGCGTCGCTTCGACCAGACACCCCGATAGAATATTAAGGTGTCTTGTCTGTATGCGTCAAACTAGCGCCCGCCGCCGTCTATTTTATATTATTATTACGTTGAACAAAGGAATTTTAAGAAACTGAATGTTCAGTTTGTGAAACCTATCATAAACTTTTCTTAATACCTCTGTAATAATTTTATTTTTTATAGTTTAGGTTAGGAGTAGCGAAGTTGCACTTGGTGGCCACCAAATTCTGTTTTCGCTACTCCTAAGCTATACAAAATAAAACTATTACTAAATTTACTATTACTGCGGGACAAATGTTTGCATGATCTGCAAATATTTGTTTCGTGTCTGGGTGTTTTCTATGTATATAATATGTATGTATTTACAAAAAAAAAATGTATCTATGTAGTTTATCAGTCATCTGGTTACCATAACACAAGCATTAAATTGCTTAGCTTGGGACTAGATGACGCCGTGTGAAATGTCCAAGGATATTTATTTATTTATTTATTTCCTTTGTTCAACGTAATAATAAAGTAAAATAGGCGGTGGCGTTAGTTCGACGCATACAACCACATTAAAAAACATTTGTTTTTCCTATTGTAGCGTCAGTTCGCCGGCAGTCACTACGACAACCTGCGTATAAAGAAGCCCGATGAGTTCGACATCGACATCGTCATCCGCCTTCCCCTCAACATCTCGGAGTCGCCGGTGCGGACTGACAGCGATATCGTCATCGAGCCACAATCCGCCGGCTACGTCCATCTGAGGATGGGGACGCAGTTTCGAAACGTATGTCATAGGTCGCGCCACGTAAAAAGAGCGCTGGCTGTCAAACTGCGCAGTGGTCGATCGTTCGTTCGTTCGTTCGTATGAGATAGATAGATAGATACCTACACATTTATTCAGCACACACACATACAATAGAAAAAACAATAATAACAGAGAAGGACACAAGACAGGTAGGTAGGTAGGTAGGTACAGATAGAAAAACAATTGCATTTTTAGTAGACGGTAGGTAGACCTTCCTACATTACAAAAAAGAAGAGAACAGAAATTAGCCCCTCCTATGAAGTGCAGTGTGGCTGAAAAGGTCCAATCTCAGCGTAATCCTACCATGTATGTATGAGCAAGTGGCCAACTCTGGTGACGAAGTTTTTAGGCCGCCTAAAGGCCTCCGTCATGGCTTAACGACTTTAAAAGCCGGGACCGACAATTTAACGTGCCTCCGAAGCACGGAAGCGCTCAGATGAAAATGCCACTTGCGGTCACCTATCCAAGTTGTGACCGCTCAAAACGTTGCTTAACTTCGACGATCTATCAAGAACGTCTTAGCAAGCTTCGCCACGAGCGCTTCAGTGGTCGATGATTGGTGGAGAGGTGTTGCGGCGCACTTCATACCATTGATTTAGCGAGTGCTATTGGTTCGTCAGCGAGTGAACACAGGCGCAAACATGCCCCCGCTACTTCCCCGACCGCGCTCTTTTTACGTGGCTCGTGGCGTAGCCTTACTCAACCGCAGCTTCGCTCGTGTGGTACTTACCCGGATAGAAAATAGCCTGTGTGTTATTTCAGGTCAAATGCTATGTACTTATGTATGTTACTTATGTTCCAAGTTTCAGCTAAATAGTAATTCGGGATATAAGCTATTTGACGAATTTCATTCAAATCCGTCCAGCTGTTTGAGTGTGAAGGAGTTACAAACTTATACACAAACTTTCACCTCTATAATAATTTTTTTTTACACCCTTCTGCCCCCAAGCGGAAACCGGCTTCCGCATGAACATGAACTAAAAAAATCCGTATTTTCACCCTGTTACAGACTACTTTTGTTTGAACAACTTGTGTTTATTCGAATGAATGTTAAATATTCTACTCATTTCAACCTTTATGTCAGTGTCAATAATGAAAGATTATAAAGAAAATCACATTACAATCTGTGGGCGCCATTTTTCGTATAAATAGCTATAGTAGTATTAGTCTATACGTCACTCCAATAAGGTTCATAGTAGATTGGCAAACGCGTAATATCAAGGTCGCGTGTTTTTATCTATGTTTTTCTTTCTTTTATTAGGTTTTTCGTAATAATAGCAATATAATAGTAATAATAGCAAACCAATAATACAAACATGTAAATAAATTATTTATGGAGATATTTACCGAACGGAATGTGAAAAAAAGTTCGAATTATTTTTTGCTAATCATTTTTCTGAAGGTCGCGTCATTAGAAAGCATTAGAAAGTTCGCAGATAAATAGTACCTACTCAAGATCGTAAATTTTTTTTTCGTTTATTTTTTTTATATTAGTGTGATTTAATGTTTAAATAAATAAATATCCTTGGACATTCCACACAGCGTCATCTAGTCCCAAGCTAAGCAATTTAATGCTTGTGTTATGGTAACCAGATGACTGATATAGGTACTACATACATTTTTTTGGATACATTTTTTTGTAATACATAGGTACATATTATACATAGAATACACCCAGACACGACAAATATTTGCATAGCATACAAACATTTGTCCCGCAGCGGGGATCGAACCCGCAATCTCTGCGTCTCAGGCGGGCTTTCACCGACTGCGCCACAGAGGTCTTCAAATTTAATTTTAGTCGTCAATTTAATTGTTATCAGCTGCCAATGAGGGACGGTGGCGAATGGGAGACTAATAAGACGGCGTACAAATGGATGGACGAAAGAAACTATCTGCTTCGCTCCAAATTCATGGACTGGTGGAAAGGAGTGGTCAACAAGGGTGAGTGATTGGATATACCAAAATTAAAACACTAACCCCCTTAAGCATATTAGTTTAGTAAAGCTGCTTTAGCTAAAACGGATATTAAATCTGTTGCCATCTCTTTTCATTGACATAAGAGTAACAAGAAAAAAACATTCTTATCTATATTAAATTGAAAAATCTTTATGAATAAGACCATTACATTATAACTGAAAAATCTTACTAAAAGTTTGTTTGTGTCTCATGCGATAATAAGAACCTAAGAAATGAAAATAAAGTTGAAATTCATAATGACACTGAAACTACGCTCCGCTTCGCTGCTCTTCGCCGCTCTTTTGGTGTGAGTTGAGCCTTAATTTAATTTCATATTGCAGCATTGAACAAATTCCAACGGCGGGGCATCAACCAAGTGCCGATATTATTCGTGGACGGCGTAGAGTACGAGGTCCACCGCTCGGAGTCGGGCCCCGCCATGACCCTGTACATCCAGAGCCCTCGGCGAGGGTTCAAACTGGACGTAGACCTGGTGCCCGCGCTCAAGTTCCCGGAGACACGCTGGCCCATCACCCCATACTATAGGTAACATTAAGTATACATGACCCTGTACATCCAGAGTCCTTGGCGAGGGTTCAAACTGGACGTAGACCTGGGTTCCCGGAAACACGGTGGCCCATCACCCCGTACTATAGGTAACATTAAGGCTGTGTCCCCAGTAGGCAAACTGTTAGCGGCCGACTGAGTTTGCGGCGTATCGGTTTAGTTCGCCCTTCCATATATGTATTTGAAATGGAGTGTCCACAGTTTGCTAGTTTGCGCTCACCTTACGCAGTTTGCAGCGTTACGCGCGCCGACTGTCTTATTAGCGGCCGACTCACAGCAAAACCGGTTCCAGTCGGCGGCGGCGATATGGTTGATATGGCGAAAATTGATCTGAGTTTGCAGCTAATTCAAATTTCAGTTTGCCACAAATTTGCTCACTCAGTCGGCCGCTAACAGTTTGCCTACTGTGGACACAGCCTATATAGTCGCGTTATCAGTTGACTAGCGATGAACAAAAGACAGTCGGCAAGCTGTAACCATGCACACTAAACTCGCCTTTGTATACTTTGTATCAATACAAACGTTTCATTGTTTTTTTGTACGGGGCGGCTCGATGATGCCTCGAATTCAGATAGAAAGAAAGAATAATCGTTTATTCTGGTAGGACCTCAAGGATCCCTTCAGTTTCGTCTTACATGCTTGGTGATTCTAAGGCCGTATACAGAAAGAAAGCTTGAAACTTATAAGCGCTTACCGCGCTTGTCAACGCTGATCCGTTCTACACAAAGGAAGCATGTTGAAGCAGACCAAGCAAAATGTCGGACTCATCGGACAATGATTTGGCATTTTTTTAATGGCAGCGCCCAGCGTTGACCAGCGCGTGTTGAAGCTTGTCGGAACTTGTCGGCATCGTTCAGTGCTTATCGGCGCGCGTTCATATATTTTCCAAAGCTGGTAAGCTCTTATAAGTTTCCAGCTTTCTTTCTGTATACGGACTAATCCCTGTTCCAACGCTATTCCCTACACTAAAAATACAATTGAAACAAAGATTATACTTACTAAAAGGCTGGCTACTAGGACGATTATCGTCAAATGAGTTATATTTTTATATATAATTTTTTTTAAGTTATTTATAAGTATGAGTGTGGATGGGCATGCAAGTAGAGGAAGGCCGAAGAAAAAGTGGTTTGACTGTGTGAAAGAGGATATGAATGTTAGAGGAGTAGATTCAGAGTTGACGAGTGATAGGAGTGAGTGGAAGAAGAAAACATGTTGTGCCGACCCCACTTAGCGTTGGATAAGGGCAGGAGAATGATGATGAGTTATAATTTTTCCCGTATGTTCTTTAGAGACATTCCACCGCACTGCAGCAAGCAGACGTGGATGGTGGTGGGCAAGGAGAACAAGTCTGCGCCTGCGCACGAGCGAGAGCGCGGCTGGAGGCTCGCGCTCCACAACCAGGAGAAAGAGCTCATGCACAACTCAAACCATCTGAGGCAGGCTGTGAGACTGGTGAGAACATATTATGTGTAGTAGAAGACTAGCAGACGCCCGCGACTTCGTTTGTGGTTTTTTAAATTTCTGAAACACGTGACCAACTATTTTGTATTTACAGTATCCAAACCAAGTTTCAGGTCAGTCGCACCTCCCACCCTTAAAAGGTTTTTTCGAAAACCCCTTAAACACGTATACATATACTACCTATTTATTTTGCATTGTTAGTAATGCAACCGAGTTTCAAGCAAATTGAACGACCCATTAAAAAGTTCCCATCAAACTTTGACACCTCATTTTATCCTTTTTCAGCCGATTTTTTTTTATTTCCTGAAAAACGTATAAATTTATTTATCATTTACAATAATATTTATTCCGAGTTCGAAGAAAATCGCTTCACGCATTAAAAAGTTGCATACAACGGTTTTCAACCCTTTAGGGGTGGAATTTCAAAAAATCCCGTCTTAGTACGTATGTTTTAAAAGGAAGCTACCTGTCAAATTTCAGCTTCATAGCTAGTAAAGTAGGTTTACTAAACCAATATGCATTATCCCCCTTATGCATATTGGTTGAGTAAACCTATAATAGCTAAAACGGATATTAAATCTGTTGCTATCTCTTTTCATTGACATAAGAGTAACAAGAAAAAAACATATTTAAAATCTATATTAAATTGACAAATCTTTATGAATAAGACCATATCTCTTTCGCAGCTGAAGAAGCTGCGCGACGAGCAAGGCATGAAGAAGATTGCGAGCTACTACATCAAAACACTGTTCTTCTGGGAAATAGTAGAACAGAACAGCGAACAGTTTTGGCAGAACAACCCTGCCTTCCTCTTCAAGCATATGGTGAAGAAACTCCACGCTGCATTGGTGGTGGGAAACATTCCTTACTTCTGGAACAAAAGAAACAATCTGATAGAGAATGTGGACAGAAGAATACTTTCAGAATACGCGGCTAAGTTGGTTCCGCTTATGGACATATTGGACAACCCTAGCGGTGATAATTATAAATTGGTTGCCAAATATTTACTCTCCGATGCTGAGTACAAAGAGTACAAATCAAGCTTCCTGTGGATTTAGGGACCAGACATAATATTTAAAGGGAAATTACTAAAGTTTTTACGTTCTATTGTTTTTAGATTTTTAATTCTTAACTATGAGACTTCAATTGAGACTTTGCCTTCTAGATTAGGAGTATTCAATATTTATAAGTCTTTATTAGAAATATAGAGTTTTATTATTATAAGTCTAACTCAGTGTTATGACCATATTTTTAATATTAATAGTGTAAAGATACAACATACACATTGTTTGTGTGTAAATTAATGAATGTTATCAGAAGTGAAATTAATATTGTTATGACTTGGACATTATAATTTCAATAAATATTTTATGGGATAAAACTTATTTCTTTCGTACTTCGTGATTTTATGTTTTGTGTATGTATCCGTTTCATCAAATCCATAGATCAAAAATAGAAGTTATTCCTTTTCAGCATTGACAATCTTCAGAGAATTTGTCATTGACAAGACTTTAATTAGACTTATGCTAGCTATTTGGCTATTCCTATCAAAAAATATGTCAATTTCAGCAAAACAAACAAAATTATTCGTGAAAACATATCATGGAGACATTTTATTAAACTGACGAAAACAAAAGTAAAAAATTAAAGTGTAAAAGAAGAATTAATCAGGTGGGTACCTACCTTCTTCCATTTATCTGCAAGCTACTGATAGCTGATAGCTGTGATACGAGAGGCCAGGGATTGCAATTTACAATGTAGTTGTACCTACCTATACTACATTACATCGTTCAAGGTGGTAATAGGTACCTTACCTACTTATACATACAATAGTGGCAATTCTGAGTGTCGCAAAAGCTAAACTAGGCTAACTAAAATTGTTGCCGTCCCTTTCATAGCGATGGGAATAAAAAGGATGGCAATAATTTTAGTTAGCTTAGTTTAGCTTTTGCGACACTCAGAATCGCCCCCAATATTTTGCTAAAATCTATTGACTAATCTATTGAAAATCTCTGATGACCTCTGGTGGATCAGTGGGTTTAGATGGCCTGAGACAGGCATAGGTTCCGCGTTCCATTCCCGCTGCGGGACAAATATTTTTGTATGTTTTGCATATCGACGGTGAAGTACCAAGAACTTCTATCTCAAAAAGTGCTACTTTTCAGGAAATGAAAAAAACGTTTCACGCTTTTATTTCAATACTTTTTATTATTGTTTTAAATGTTTTGATTGAATAATTATATAACAAAAGTGATGGAATGTCTTATTTTACTGTGACATTTCGGGATTTTGAATTAGATGTAGATAGGAGAGATTGCTTCCAATATGAGACAAAACTTGTAATAATTCTGTAGATAGAGGATATTTCGGTTAGTATTTATTTAGTTATTATTTTTATTTTATTTATTTATTTTAGTTATTTAGGTTCAGTATAAATTATTATACCGTTGGTAAAAGTTTGTAGTAGGATCAAGTCAAAATCAGTAGATCAGTGGGGTACATACAGCGGATATCACTCAAAACAGGCAGACCTTGTAGTTTTAGCTGTAATGTGTTACTGAATAAAGAATGCCCCCCGATTATATTTAAGGCTTTCTCGCGAAATGCTCACGCGGCTATGTGGGGACAGGAGGTAGTCACTTTTCGTCCAGTGCGTGCCAAAAATTTATAAACGCGCGTTGGTGGATCTTTTGTTTATATTTTTTAAAGGACTGTAAATCTAAAAGTTGTTGCTACTATTTGAACATGTTTGCGTGCCATTAGATGACATTATTAGAGTCTACCTTGTTGGTTTAATCGTTAAATTTTCGGTTTTTTTTCTAAAATGACTGTAAGGTTAACAGTGGATCAGATCTATGTACTGTGTACCTGTTCCACTTATTTACATGTAAAACAATGCTAATAGATGATCATCTTGTGATCAAGATGCTATCATCAGTTATTAAAAGTCCACTAATGGACATTAAGGCATTAAAGTATACATTTCTAGAACATTTGCGATTCACTTTATATTTCGACATGGGTATAGTTTTATGTAGGTATGTGCAGGTACAGAAATCATGAAGTGACTGATCGGTATGGGGATACTTACTTCTAGTATCGTGTGTCACTTGTATGTTTAAGATAATGATAATAGGGAATTAATAACGTAAATTTTGCGTTCATCTTTAGTAATACGAGCTTTGGTAAGTACATCACCTTCAAAAAATACTAAAATGTTTATTTTTTATATCGTTCAATTTTTATTTTTTGCTTATGACTAAGTTATAATGCATAAACCATATTTAAACACAATGATATCATAAGATAAACATAGAATAATGCCCTTTATTACCCATAAAAACTCCTAGATTCATTGTGTACCACGTTCTGATTCAGTGTAGACCACCATGTTATAACTGTTAACATTTAGTGTTTGGACTCTGCTATGTAGGAGTCGAAAACAAAGCAGTCTTTTGAATCAAAATTTTCTTAATAAGAAAATGCCACTGTCTTATGAAAAACAGAACCATAATGTGGCTCCTATGCTCCCAAGTGCCTTGTAGGTACACAGTGAATCAAATATGGGTTTTTTATTAAAACCAGTCGACCCGTTTTGTATTTTAGGTTCCAAAATGACATATTTCCTTAAAGAAGGATAATGACACTATGCATTAGCCAAATTTAAAGTAATTCCGTCTTACAGTTTTTGAGCTATCGAAGACAAAAAAAGTGATCCACTGTAGACCACTTGACCCTAAATTATTTGTAAAGTAAACATTAAATAGTGATTACATTTACCTTACCTATAGATCCACTATAAAATATGATTTAAACTTAAACAACACTTTTTCACTATTAGCCATCGAAACTAGTTACAACTTGCCAAACACGGGTTGCAACGTTACTAATTTTACTTCAATCAATAATAAACAATATTAACTTCATCTCTTTCTAAAGCGATTTGACAATAATAATATCACCATGTCTTCTCTCTAGAGTAAAATAATACTGAAAATTGCTGTAAGGTGAAGACGTCATGCTAGTAGATAGCAGTTATTGGCAGCAATAATATCGTCACTTAACTTAGAAGGTATTTTCAGAGCTGAATATTTTAAAAATTAAGAACATATCAGTCCTGGTGTCTTCACGAGTATGTGAGGTGCCTACCATGCAATAAAAAAAAAAACGTAAAAAGTGAGATAGGAGTTCTTGGTACTTCACCGTCGATATATTGTATTGTTCTATAATCTATTGGGTGTTTTATGTAGGTACCTATAGGAATGTAGGTGCCTGTAAATAAATAAAAAAATCATTAAGTACCTAGTGGTATAGGTACCTCAAGCTACATAAAGCAGTGATCTAGTTACAATCATTATCACAAGCAAGCACCATTATGTCCCAACCTTTCAAACAGAGTGTGACTCGACGGGAAAAAAAATCCTGACGAGTCACTGACAGGATCTGATGTGACTCACTGATCCCGCTCAATAAGGCTCAACTCACACCAAAAGAGCGGCGAAGAGCAGCGAAGCGGAGCGCAGTTTCAGTGTCATTATGAATTTCAATTTTATTTTCATTACTATAATACTTATTATCGCATGAGAAGGAGAAGGAGCGGATGCCCGCGGCGCCGCGGGAATTCCGGCGAATTCGAATACGCGCGCCTTCTCTGCGATAATAAGTACGAGTATCTAATAAAGTAATGAAAATAAAGTTGAAATTCGTATGACACTGAAACTGCGCTTCGCTTCGCTGCTCTTCGCCGCTTTTGTTGTGAGTTGAGTTAGGCTCAAACCATAGATATGAAAAGCTCCAAGGATGAGTAACCGCGGAGGAGGGAACGAGGACTGGGTGCGGCTGGCCGCGGGCGTGGCGGTCGGCGCCGGGCTGCTGGCTCTCATCTACAAGATGTTCTTTACCGGCTGCCGGAAGAATGTCAACACGCCGTTCAATCAGCAGCAGAACATTCCATACAAATGCACCTGTAGAAAGGGAGGGAGAGACTCGGTGAGCTCTTGAACTTTTAAAATTAACATTTTAGCGCCAGCCCGGCTAGCTAGCTCCAAGGGGGGGTTTGTGAGTCCAAACAAGCACAAAAAGTAAACAAAATATATAATAAAACACACTGAGTCAATAAAAAGTACAAATAAAATAATAATAAAAGTCTTTAATAAAACACCGAATCACTACAAACCCCCTTGGAGCTAGCTAGCCGGGCTGGCGCTAAAACATGAACTTTTTGAGCACTGGATTTGATACTTAGGTTACCTAAGTATCATTCATATTATGCTTATTCATTCATGGGTAGGTACCTAAGTTAGGTACCCACCCATGAATGAATAAGCCACGTTCATTCGGTACCTACCTACCTACCATGAACGAAGTCTTCGTTCATGTACCTAGGT
Organism: Xanthorhoe designata; assembly: GCA_963582015.1. Taxonomy (NCBI): domain Eukaryota; kingdom Metazoa; phylum Arthropoda; class Insecta; order Lepidoptera; family Geometridae; genus Xanthorhoe; species Xanthorhoe designata. Next base: position 11,847,140 of record OY757034.1, on the reverse strand, counting down.
ACCTACCATGCCTACCATTAAATAGTGGATTTTAGAGCTTCTCGATATTTTTTAGTTCTTATTAAGTTATCTTTCATTCAGGTATCAGTTATCAGTAGGTAAGCGCTTGTTTTCCTTGCTCTTTTAAGTACCTAGGTACTTTCACGAGCTACCGGATGATAAGATTTTTATATTGGTACCTATTCGGTAATCTAAACTCACTGACTTTTTTTTACCTACTGCCTCACATAACACATTAGAGTTGCTCTTTGTGTAGTACTTACATTTGTGTATTAGGTAGGTAGGTATGGGTACTATAATGCGAACACTGCCAACCTCGGTACTCTCCGAAGGAGGAGGCAGCACCACTGCTAGCAGATGGCGAATATAAAATACACCATGGTTTATCCGTGTTCAAATGCTGCGAAATGCGTCATGTAACGCCCATCTACCGGTGCCTCAAATTATAATTATAACCTCTTTCTTTCAGTGTCAACTCCATAAAACGAAGAAATGATGTTCAAAGCTTCTTTCTAACAATCTATGGTAAGAAGTGACTGCTGTCTTAAAACTTGATCCGTCAATAAAAAATAAAAAATGAAGTAGGTAGGTAAATAAAGTAAGTTTTTTGAACTCACGAAAATATACAAATACCCACCTCCAAAATGTTTCACATAAAACATAGACCCTTACAATAATAAACAAACAAGCTCTCCTTACGATACAATGCTGGAAAAATCTAAAAGCAAGGATTCTAAGTGTGATTGGTAAGTATAAAAGTACCGCATAGTAAGGCATTCCCTGCCTCAGTTAGCGAATGTGCGTCTTTGGCACCGAACACGATAGTGTACGGACTTTTTATTTTTTTATTTTTTAACTAGGCTAACGGCATCTGTTTTATTCAGCTCTAATTTACCTAATCTGTGTTCATTCCCTTGAATCGACTAATGGCGAAAACACCAGAGCACCTGTTTTCCACCCTCTACGAGGTTGAAGTACCTATGTAGGCCGACCCTGGATAAGCTACTTAGCAGAAAAACACTAGAATAAATGCTACATTTTGTGGTAGGTACCTATAGGTAGGTAGGTAGGTACATATTAGTTTTCTCTTTTAACAAAACTTTCAGTGCCCCAGATTATGAGACGCAGGGCGAGAAAAAAGCCAAGAAACCAGAAATAGAGAAGCGAGACAAGGATGCAACGAAGAGCACAGGAGTACAGAAGCGAGACAAGAAGAATGTTAAGAAGACCAGCCACAGCGCGCAGACAGACGTCGACGAGCGACGACGAGAGTCGAGGCCGCTGAACTTTAGAGCCATGTTCAGCAACGTGTTTGATGGCGTGGGCCCCTGGATCCCTTATATAGGAGGATCGGCGATATTACTCACGCTGCTAGGTATATTCTCAGTACATACCTACATTAAAAAGAGAGTTAGGCTTAACTCTCATTGACGCAGAGCCGAAGCGAAGCAAGGCGGGCGTAAAATCTAAAAGAAATCACAGCAAATTCACTTATCTCCACAACATAATCCAAATTATTACTTCTGTGAGTGAGTAGTGAATTTGCTGCTTCGCTTTGACTGCATTGACTCTACATCAATGTGAGTTGAGCTAGAGAATTTTGTGACATCTTCATTATTATGTAAACATTCGATTTTATCGATTTTAAGATTATCGATTACTTTTGTCTTGTTTTCCAGGCCTCCTGACAAACAATGTGGACATGCTGCTCGGTATGTTTGAGTTCCAGTTTGAGGAGAAGTCATCGACACCATGGCCTTCTTCGTCTGAGCCCGCGTCGCCACTATCGGCTTTACCTGACTCCGCGTCACCATGGCCATCTCCGTTTGCGCCCGCGTCACCATGGAAGGCTCCGTCTGCGCCCGTGACACCGCCCCCGAGAGACTCATGCAAATCCAAGTGCGCCTTCAGAGTCAATAAAGATAAAATTGTAAGTAAATCATATTTTACAGAACAAGTATTCAGAAAGCCCCTGCGCGCAGAGACATTTTGTCAGATAGGCATTGAAGATTGTCCACATCTTTTAAGCACTAATTTTATTTAATTTTTACAGAAATGGCCTGATACGTAAGAGCTACTCCGATCTAAAAAAAAATTTTGAAATAAATTTATATAATTGGAGGCAAAGAAACAAAAATATAAGGTATCTACTTAAATAAAAAATTGGTTTGCTTGTTAATAAACTTTGCATTGCAATTTGTTGTTTTTAATTTGTTAGAACTCCTATCAAAAGAAATAGAGAATAAGAATAAACCTTCTACTTATTAATATTATAACTGCATAACGATTTAAAATGATGTTTTGTACAACTACGTTTGTACTGAAACTGTTCATTTAATTTTTCTGAAATTATCTGAGACATTCCGCCACAGGCACACAAAGATACCTATTAAATTAAAGACTACTGATATTTACCTATTTAAAATAAATAAAGCAAGTTGTCTGATCAAAAAAACTAAATTACTATTAACCTCTGCTCTGTCCTGAACTACCTGTTCCACCGGTGTCCACTCCAAATATCTGTGGTCCACTCCATCTAACGCACTCCATCTATCCAAGAAATGATGTTCAAAGCTTCTTTCCACTTCTTTCTAGCAATCTATGGTAAGATCATGCTCTTTGGGTAAGATTAATTACATGCTCTTTGGGTAAGATGACTGCTGGCTGTCATAACACCTGATTTGTCAATTAAAATCAAAAATGAAGCAAGTACTATACATGCTCTTTGGAAGCAAGTAAAATAGAAGAAGTAAAATACAAGTTTCAATTAAAAAATAATCACAAATAGTAATCTTCTTCAAAATGTTTCGCTTTAAAAATAGTGCCATGCATAATAAACAAACCTAACTTCATCCAAAACCTAAATACAAGCATTCTGTGATGTGTGATTGGTAAGTTTATGTAGGTGCCTACCTACCTATATAGTATATACCTACTTACATACAAAATTTGTATTACAAATTCAACATCGGACAACTCGGCTAACAGCCAGCGTTTTGAGCCATCCTATTTTAGGTAGAGTATCTCATAGCCCATACCGTAAGTACTCGTAGAATCTGCTATAGCGAAAACACAATCTGGCGTACCTACTGTACCTTTTTTTAACTCATTTAGGTATAACGATTTTGATACAGATATGAGAAGAGATTAAGTACGTACCTAAAAGAACTTATCTAAGTAAGTAATCGTTCTTGATCACTCATTTACTTAAACCTCACTGTAGATATTACAATAATGAACTCTCCTCATATCAAACATTTTAGTGCCACTGAATATAAAACGCAGGACGCGAAGGAAGCTAAAAAAACCACAGGAGTACTAAAGCCAATAGAGACCAGCCACAGCGCGCAAGCGCAAACAGACATCAACGCACGACGACAAGAGTCAGGGCCACTGGACTTTGGAGCCATGCTCAGAGGTTTCAGCAGCACGTGTGGTGGCGTGGGTCCCTGGGTCCCGTATATAGGGGGGTCGGCGATAATACTTATGCTGCTAGGTAGGTAAGGTATTTCGCATTACCTGCATATATAAAATAAATAAATATCCTTGGTCATTTTTACACGGCGTCATCTAGTCCCAAGCAAGCTATGCTTGTGTCATGGTAACCAGATGACTGATATAATACTTGGATACATTTTATTTTTTGTAAATAAATAGGTACATAATTATAGATGAAAAACATCCAGACCCGGAACAAATATCTGCAGAACATGCAATATTTGTCCCGTGGCGGGGATCGAACCCTCCGTGTCTCAGGCAAGCCTTCGCGATAATCGAGTCGTCAATAATAGAGTGATAATTTTGTGACATTTTTGCCACAGATCTGACATCCCATGTCTGATATAGTATTTCGTCATGCTCCTCTATCTCTTCCCAGGCCTGTTGTCTAACAATGTAGACAAGCTGTTGGGTGCGTTTAAGTTCGGGTTTGACGAGCTGAAGTCGTCATCATGGTTAGCTTCGACTGCGCCTGCGTCACCATGGTCGCTTTCATTTGCGCCCGCGTCACCACGGTCGGCACCGTCTGCGCCCGCGTCACCACTGTCAGCCCCATCTGCGCCCTCGACATCGCCTCCCGAAGACCCTTGCGATGAATAATGGTAAAATGATTAGAGGTCGCGCCACGTAAAAAGAGCGCTGAGGGGAAGTAGCGGGGGTATGTTTGCGCCTGTGGACGAACCAATAGCACTCGCTTAATCAATGGTGTGAAGTGCGCCGCGTTGCCTCTCCACCAATCATCGTCCACTGCGCAGTTTGACAGCCAGCGCTCTTTTTACGTGGCGCGACCTATACTGAATAGTGTTTTACACTAGTATAAATAAAGAAAAACCCCGATCACTTATTTCTCTTTCATGCTTCATCATAAGATCTTGATAAATATATTTAATTGGAGGTAGGATGTCCAAAGTATGGACATCCTTGGACTCCAAACACACATTATTTGGTACATGTTTTATTATTTCAGCATCTGAAATTAGATTTAGGTATTTATTTATTTCAGGCAACGCTAACATTAGGTAAGTGAGTGAGTATGAGTAGGTAATTATTCACTAAACACTAATTTTAATTTTGTTACAGAAGTGGCCTAGCACATAAGAAAGAAGTATCTAAGGCACTAAGACAAAACTTTTGATATTAATTTTTTTTTGTGGAGGCAAGGAAACAAAATGTATCTAAAAAATTAAAAATGGTTTGCTCGATAATTTTAAATAAACTTTACACTATAGATATTTTATTTTGTTTGATTTATTAGAAAGCTATCTGGTTTTCGATACTGTAGGTTTTTGCCTGAAACTTGGAATATAGCTTATATGACCTGGAATAACACATAGAATACTTTTTATCTGGGCAAGTACCAAGCGAGTGAAGCCGCGGGCACATACTAGTAAACTAGGGGGCATATACTAACTTTCTAGTATACGAATTAAGGATATCGCAATTCGTTCGAAATCAAAATGGTACCTATCATGTTCTTAGAAATAAATGTAGAACATTTTGATAAACTGTTTAATAAGCTGTTCCTTATGATAACAGCAACAAAGCCTATCTATTCGATGAATCCATGAATAATAACACGCTTTATAATATAACAACTTTATTTTCAACTACCATTATTCTAAATAGTTTCTTAGTTTATCTCGAATATAACTATAATTATAACGTTAGCGGAAACTAAACAATAACTACATTATTTAAAATGTTTAGTCACAAAAGCTGCTCTATCGTATCAGTCTTTGTGTCCAGTTAACAAAATCGCAAGTGTACAGTTCTCGCCATACAACTATGCACGCGAGAAACGGTAATGTCTTGTTTGTTATTTTTCAGTAACGCCTAAGTGCTTTGCCACACTAGACCGAAATTCCGTCGCCGAACTTCGGCGGCGGAACGCCAATACATGTTATTGCATATAAAATACAAATAACGGGCACACTACGCGGAAGATCGGTATTGGCGTTCCGCCGTTCGTTCGGCGACGGAATTTCGGTCTAGTGTGGCGAAGCACTAACGGCCGAAATTAATATTTGATCCGACGGGCTATCGCGGCTCTGTTGCCATAGCAACGCTGTTATCAGTCAAAAAGTGGCATACAAAATGGGTTGAATAATAAAGTGAGATAAATCTGCGATCGTTCGTCGGATTGATTATCAATTTCAGCCGATAGCGTGTAGAAATACAAACGGGGATTTACCGAGATACAGTACCGTGGTTTTATAGCGAAACAGCAGAAACTTCGGTAAATTCCCGTATAGAAGTATTTTACGTGGTTTTATAGTGAAACAGCAGAAACTTCGGTAAATTCCCGTATAGAAGTACTTTAAGTAAGTACTTGTAGTTTTAAGGAATTTTGAGGATCTGATGAGGATCTTCGGAGTTATAAACAGAAATGCAATTTCTTTTCCAAAAGTTTCTTTTTCAAAAAGTGAACCGATTTTGAAAATTGATTAGAAAAAAGTTTAACCAGCATTTGTGACTTATATTTTTTTAGAAAGCGCTTCTAACGATTTTACAATGTAATCAATATATTTATAAAACTAAAGAAATGAACTGATATAATTATGTTTTCTCGTTTACACATTATATGGCGAGCAGTGTACACACTATTTGTAAACAGAAGCAAATATATTCCGCAGTGACGCGGCACCGTTTGGACGGACACATAATTGCTCATTGTTCAACTGGCAATCCCCCACGCTTATAACACGGACTAACCTCGAGTTAAACTGACATACTTACATCTAAGGGAAGTTTCATATCTGACGGAACATGCGTCGCGTAGTATACGCCAGAACAGACAAATCTTTAGAAAAACACTTGACCGTTCACTCACACTCAACCGATGATACATTAGTACACTAGATGATACGCTCGGCGTATTTTACGTCAGATATGAACCTTCCCTAACTGACATGCCAGTAAACCCCGGTTAATCCACGTTTACACGTGTCAAGAAGCCGTAAAAGAAATTATCAACATTATTCCTACAAAGTGTGGCAAAGTGATTCAAATCAACGATTTTTTGGCACTGTTAAACTTCAACTTTTAAAAGGTATACACACTTGTGCCGTTTCACCTTCATGTTGCATTTCCTCTGACGAATATAAACGCGACGGCCCATGTGTCAAAACTTGAATAACACTTTAGACAAGCTAAAAAAAAGACGTGTGGCACTCGGAGACTGCCGCGGTAAAGCTATTGCATAGCATTTTTTCGGAGTGTTAGGTTATTTTCGTTACGGAATTTCTGGATTCGGTCTCCACGCTCAAGGCCCGCGATAGAAGCAATGCAATAGCTTAAAATATGTATGATGCTGAAAGCGCACAAGTGTGAATATACTCAATCAACAATTAACTACACATTTTTTTACATTGTGTCGATATGAGGTTCATAAATAACGTACAACGGTACTCTCATACAATGAAATCAGTATGATGGCTGATAATAAATACATAAAACACTGTATTTACAAAAATATGTTACTATTTTGTGTATAACAAATAGTTATAAAGATTGAATAATATCAATACTGTAACGATATCACTTAAGAGGCATAATTTCTAATGTAATTCGCTCTTAAATAAACATCGAACAATATCGTTCAGTGCAATAATAATAGTATTGATAACATGTTATAGTTCGGTTTATATTTGACACATAAATATTTTGTACATTATGATTTGTGGAGTAAGTTTTAGTCGGACTTTAGCACTCTTTAACACCCCAAAATATAGTCTGATTCCACTTTATGACTCTTAAAATAAATTTAATCTTTTCAGATTTTCCAGAAAAAAAACGTAGTACTATCTAAGACATATCTTAAGAGTGACATACGTCAAACTTCACAGAGTGACAAACGTCAAACTTCACAGATATAGACTGCGGGTCATAAGCGGCCATTCATATCACAAAACACCTCTCGATATTTCTATTGAATTGAGTTAATGGTCCACTAAATATGAAATGAAAATGTCTAATTAGTGTTCATATTACGGAACACCAAAAGTGGCCTCTTTACGCCCGCTGGTCGCAAAGAAAACATTTTCTATTTTGTTCGATTCGTGTAATGTCTTTGACCGGACTAATTATAATAAAAAAAAAGGTTTTTAAGTAGTTCTAATTTTTAATTTCTAATGCCGACGGATTTCGAAACGTGACATGTTTTAGGACTAGCAACATGCCTTAACATGTCTATTCTTACTTTAAAAATAATTTATCGCAGGACGAATTTAGCCCGTTAGTATACATGGATGATCAATAAAAATAATTTGTAAGGATTACTAGGTAAATAAGAAAAATATTATAAAACTCTATGACTTTGTCGATTTGAAAATGTAAAGTTAAACATATTGTAAAATATAAAATTAAAAGTATACTCTACTATAATTATTACAAAGATCGGTACAAAACAGTATTATCGAGTACATACTTACAAAATTATCATGAATTTAATGACAGTAATAGAACTTAGAAAAATAATTATATACAACATAATTTATAACTGGCAAGTACTAATTTAATACTGTAATAATATAAATTAAAGTTTCAATGGAACTTAAGTAATATACAATATACATTGCCCCGAAAGTTACACAGTTTAAAATAAAAGAAATCTTAAGTTTTTTAGTTCGATTATAATAGCCAGTTCTTACTCCACTAAATAGTAAGGCTGCTTTCACACAGAACGCTAAGATTTAAGCATTCTATGTAAATGCAGCGTCGCGTCGCAATACCTCGACACATTTTAGGCTTCGACCAATAACTATATATTTTGCCTAAAGTACCTACAACCTTCTAAATTCACTAACCTGTCAGAATTTGCGAGTCCGTGACACTCTAGGACGATATACTCGTATATACCATTTCATATAGGTAGGTACATATACTTATACTTTTATTTGGCAAATAAATATTTATTTATTATTATTACTACCAACGTAACTGATTAACTGGTAATAGGCATAGATAGATAGATAGATAGATAATGCTTTATTGTACAACAAAAGAAAGAAATAAACACAAACAAGGAAAAATTGCTAAAAAATACAAGTACAATTGGCGGCCTTATCGCTAAAAGCGATAATGACATAATGACAGACATGCTATCAAGAATTACAAAAAAAAATGATTTATCTAATTTAATACGATTCATGGATTCTGAGATGAGAATACTGAAATTTCCGAATACTGAGATGATTTCACATCATCGCAGTATTCGGACACTGTTAGTATAGTGTGCTGTCCTTGTGTGAACCGGCCCTAATTGACATTTATGAAGATCAAGTGAGGGTAGTTAAATAAACGCCTTCGCTTTGCTGTGGCGGTACCTCCAATACTTCAGTCTTCCCGCGACCACGGCTGGTGCAATCCGGTCGAAACGTCGGGCGAATATTAAAGGGAAAATTCGTGATAAATACCAGTTTGCATTCGTTTTATAATGTATTCTGATCGCGAAAGTTTAAAATAGACAATTAATAAACATTAATAATTAATTTCTAATAGAATTTTGAAGATGGCAGAAGATTTATTGGTCGCGGGGACTAGGGCTAATTCGTGAGTTGATATTTTACTTATTCCTAAGCAAATGTTCATTTGCTATTTAAGAATAGGTTTACTAACGAAATATTGTAATTGAAAACTGTTCAGAATATTATTAAAATCGTCCTAGGGTGTGACATCTCGACTTTATGTAGCATCGCACGCACGCATCGAGTTTCCTCGTGTGTAAACTAGACTTTAGATTTCATTACAGGCTTTCGAAATTGTCAACCTTTTCATTCGTGTATAAAAACTAGGGTTCATTATAAAATAGCAGTTTAGAGACTTTTCTCAATTTAACTTCTTCAGTTTCCACTAACATCTACGCTTAACTGCGATTATTGGCACGATCTATCGTTTTCGGTTTTGGAAGTAGAGCTTGGTATAGGTCGCGCCACGTAAAAAGAGCGCTGGCTGTCAAACTGCGCTGATTGGAGAGGTAACGCGGCGCACTTCATACCATTGATAAATCAATGAAGAGCGCCGCGTTACCTCGATCGCGAGTGCTATTGGTTCGTCAGCGAGTGACAGGCGCAAACATACCCCCGCTACTTCCCTCAGCGCTTTTGTTACGTGGCGCGACCTATAGAGCTAGTTCAAATGCGTCAACAAATCCGAAAGCCAAAACAGAAATCTACCTAGAATCAGCGGGCGTGCGACACTGACGCTACGTCTTTTTATCGAACAGCGGCAACTTAGACTTGACGGCGCCTTCGCAGATCGTCAGTCTCGGATGCGGGGGCATCCTCCTATCCTCCAACCTGTGTCTCACATCGACCACGCAGTCCGCACGGCTGACCCCGGACAGCCTATACCTAGACGGACCTCTCGACCACCTCTCGCACGTAAAATCCGCTCCCTTCCTCTCGAAATACTCAACAATCTTAGATATCTGAGCGGAGCGCGCCCGCCTCGGGCCGCGCTCATCGAACAGCGAATCGGAGCCGGCGAGCGAAGCGACGTCATCCGAGCTGTCGGTGTAGACGGAGCCCGCGCGTGCGCAGCAGCACAGCGCTAGGATATGGCATTCAGTCTCGGAGCTCTCCTCCCTGCCGCAGAGGAAGGGCGAGGAGGGTCGCTCCGTGGGGATACCTGCTTCGAGGGCGCGGTCGTAGGCGGCGAGGCAGGGCTGGCAGAGGGCGCGGCGCGCATGCGCGTCGGGCGCTCGGGACCACCAGCAGCGCGGGCAGCCGGCCAGCGCGCAGGGGCAGGCGGCGGCGGCGCGCAGGGGGCACTCCTCCTCGTTCGCCACGGAGAATATGCCGCTCTCGCAAGACGCGCGGCGGGCCAGTCTGCAACGAATGGAGCCTGTGAGGTTTGTGCAGATGCGAGCATTGCGTTTTTAGACTCTAGACTCTAGACCCGACCCTCTAGAGCAGTGGTTCTTAACCTTATAGTCGTGAGGGACCATTTGACAAAATGTATGTCTTGCCAAAGACGATTAATATCTAGAAGACAGACAAAGGCCATACACAAAATCGTAACCCGATCCCGCAGTACCAGATAGCCTGAAAACTTTAAAACATCAATTTTATCCAAGAAATTTCAATACTTAGTAGTAGGTAGCAACAATATTCAATATTTAAACATTTTTAACTAGAAAGTAATTGAAATTTCTTGGATAAAATTGATGTTTTAGAGTTTTCAGGCTATTTTTTAGGGTTACGATTTCGTGTATGGCCTTTGTCTGTCTTCTAGATATTAATCGTCTTTGGTCTTGCCATGGACCACCAAGTTTGTAGTAAATGTAAAAAATACTCTTTACTAACTTCCGGAGGCGGATTAAATGTCGAGAGCGCCCTAGGCAAGCACCTCATCGGCGCCTCTCTTACGCGAGCGTAGCGAGCAAAATTTTTTGAAGAAAAAAGCAAAGAAGCACATGATTTTGCTTACGGTCTGTTTTTATTCTGTGTGAAACGACGCGAGCGTAGCGTACAAAATTTTTTTAAAGATAAAAGCAACGAAGCTCTTGCTTTTGGTTTACGGTCGGTTCTTATTCTGCGATGAGAAATAACATAATAAAATAAGTTTTGCGTCGCGACGCCTCTATATATTTTGTATGAAAGGTACGCGGAAGAGACACTTTTCTGTGTGTCCTTTTTCTAAAGTGAATGAATGAATGAATGAATGAATGAATGAATGAATGAATGAATTAACACTTTATTGTACACAGAAAAAAACATAAAATACAACTTAAAAATAAATATTGTACAAGGGGCGGCCTTATCGCTGAAAGCGATTTCTTCCAGGCAACCCAGAAAGAAGGAGATAGAGAAAAATTAAGTAGCAGTGCACAATAACAGCTATAATTATACAAAAACAATTCTGTTACCTACTTATCAACAAAATAGGTACCTACTTAGGTACAAAATCCTAAACCTAAAAGCTAAAAGTTGCTACGTTGATGAAGCTAAAAAGTGACGTTTGAGTTTGAGTTTAAAAGTGTGCAGCGATGGAGCTTGACGAATTTCATCCGGTAGACTGTTCCAGAGCCGAACAGCATGGACAGAAAAGGAATTACCGTAGAAGGATTGATCATGAACTGGAAATTTAAGTGTTAAGTTTTCTGATGACCTAAGATTATATGAATTGGAAGAATGAAGGAATTGAAATCTTTCCTTAAGGTAACTAGGAGATGAAGGATTAAACAAAATAGAAAAAAGAAGAGAAAGAACATGTGAATCCCGGCGAAGACGAATAGGGAGCCACTTGAGCAAGGAGCGAAAAGGAGAAACATGATCATATTTACGCAAACCAAATATGAATCTGATACAAAAATTTTGAAGGCGCTCGAGTTTATCTAAATACTCCTCTGTGAGATCCAGATAGCAAGCGTCAGCATAGTCAAGTACTGGTAGAAGGAGGGACTGAACAAGGGCAATCTTGGTAGCAGTAGGTAGAAAGCACCGCAATCTTCTTAGGGACGCTGCTGAAGCATACAGTTTCCTGCAAGTGACCAGAAGCTGGGGACCCCAAGATAAATAACGGTCAAAAGTTATCCCCAGATTTTTTACCGTCACACTGTAAGGAATAGGTATTCCATTAAAAATAACAGGAGGTACCAACTGCCAATCCAACCTATCAATTAACCTGGAGCTACCAATTATGATAGTTTGAGTTTTTAATGGATTAATTTTTAACCCATAGGCTTTGCTCCATTCGGTAATGCGACATAGATCCACGTTGGTAACATCCACCGCATCAGAAATGTTACTAAGTTCAGCCTAAGAATATATTTGTAGATCGTCAGCGTATAGATGATAACATGAAGAAAGATTTAGAGAGATAGAGTTGATAAAAATGGAAAAAAGAAGAGGAGAAAGGACGCCACCTTGAGGGACGCCTACTGTAATGTCACACCACGAAGAAAGAGAATCACCAAGGCGGACTCGCTGTCGGCGTCCATATAAATAATTGTAGAACCAGTCAACCACAATTTGGGAAATGCCAAGAGAGCGGAGTAGAGCAAGGAAAATTTCAAAGTTCACAGTATTAAAGGCATTGCTGAAGTCCAGTAGAGTAAGAACTGTTAGTTTGCGACTGTCCATACCAAATCGTATGTCATCAGAAATTTTTACTAGAGCAGTAACCGTACTGTGACCTTTGCGAAAGCCAGACTGCAATGGATTAAAAATATTATGAGTGGAAAGGAAAGAGTTGAGCTGGTTATGGATAAGACGCTCTAAGACTTTGGACAAAAACGGGAGAATGGAAATAGGACGGTAATCAGAAAAAGATTTAGGATTTGGTTTCTTGGGAAGAGGAATCAGTTGAGCTTCTTTCCAGCAAGAAGGGAAGACACTGTGTGACAAAGAATAATTAAAAAGATGAGTTAGGGTAGGGAGAATAATATCTAACAAAGGAATAAGCATGTTGCGACTAATACCGTCAGTCCCAACAGCATTGGAAGTGATGGATAGGATACTTTTTTTAACATCTTCTGTGGTGATTGGGCTAAAAGTGAACTGAGAATAATTAAATCTAGAATTAGCAGAAAGATTACTAATTGTACCCAATTTATCAGAGTCACTAATGGAAGAAACAGAGGAAAAGTGTTTATTGAGGGAATCAATATCCAAATCATCAGGAATTGAGTCCTGTCTAGACTTTCCAATACCTAGAGTTCTAAGAAATTTCCAGACTTTAGCGGGATCTTCCTCAGAAACAGATTCATGGATGTGACGACGCTGAGCATCTCTACAAATTCTATTACACCTATTACGCAATTCAAAATACTTAGACTTATTGGTGTCACTCGGATTAATTTTATACCTAGACTTAGAAACTGACTTTCTGTGCATGAGCAGCTTAATATCTGCTGTAAGCCAAGGAGCAGGGTTATGTTTAAGTTTAATTGCACGAAAAGGTGCATGTCTATCAAAAAGTAGAGTAACAAAAGAATTAAATAAAGCTGTTTTATGATCAATAGAACAAGCATCAACAATAGAAGACCAATCCAAACTAAGGGCATCCGCCAAGAACTTTTCACTGTCAATGCCACCAAAATTACGCTGCATAATAACTTTAGATTTACACTTAGGTGGGCGTACTTTATAAGACAAGAAAATTAAATCATGATAGGAAAAATTATCGGCAGGGTATTGACCATGCTTAACGGCGAGAAAAGGAGAAGAGACAATAACAAGATCTAGCAAAGATGGCTCAAAGTTTGGGAAGTGATGTGTGGCTCCAAGTGGGAGAATATGTAGGTTGCAAGACTTAACAATGTTTTCAATGGCAGATGTCCGATGATCTTTCTTCAAGAGGCACGTGTTAAAATCCCCCATAATGATCGTCTGACTGTAAGTAGGAACAAAGTCCTCCAACAGTTTTTCAAACGATTTAAAATAATTTATACGAAAAGAAGGGCAGTAGTAAACGCCAAGTAACATTTTGGTATAGGAGAGCGTAACCTCTATAAACAAATGCTCACCGGCATCAGCTGGCGGAGGCTGGGCTGACAAGCTTAAAATGGAAAAAGGAATGTGGGTTCGCAAATAGATTGCTACCCCGCCACAACGAGCACCAATTCTGTCATTTCGAATAAGTCGAAAACCAGGAAGAGAAAAGGAAGTAGATGGGAGAAAAGGTTTAAGAAAAGACTCAGAAATTAGAATGGCATGAATAAATTGGTGATCAAACGACGCCAGCATATCCGCGAAATGACTCGGGACACTTTGTGCATTGATGTGAACAACATTGAAATTCTTAGGTGCACCAGAAAACTGAGAAGCAAGGTTTTCTGAGAGAGAAGGTAAGCTGACAAAACTTTCATCAGTACTGGACGACGAGGAAGAGGACAAGGATTCATATATGTCACTGCAATCAGAATTATCAAAAATATTAGCTAACATTAAGCACAACAAAAAACTTAAAATAGACACCTACAATAAATAAATAGGCAACAAAATTGATTAATCTATTTAGTAGATAATAACCTACACCTAAAAACCCTTACAACTAATAATGCTGCTGCAACGACTATTCAATATCTTTACAACACCACCTGCTGGTTGCATTATGACAGAAACGAACAATGTAAATTATCATGCATTAAAAAGTAAAAAGAAATCTCTGCGTGAAACGGAACGTAAAAAATTACGGATACAAATAATCTTCTAATATTTTGTATTTTTAACATTAAAACATACAAAAATCGTCAGTGTCGTGCCAAAAAAAAAAAAAAAAAAAAAAATGACGTAAAATGTCAAAAAGTTGACAGCTGACAGTTTCTTTATCAAAGAAAGAAAACAAAGCAAACTTGAGAAAAGAGTAGAGGGTATACCAATTACGAAGTAAATGGCTATTGAAAGACTATTATAATACACTAGAACAATTCAAAATGACGTGAATATTACTTCCTAGTAGTAGCGGCCGCACGTCTACTTTTTGTGAATATTACTAAAGTGCATGGCATCCAACCGATTTCGGTGCTTGTTTTTGCCTTAATTATTGGGATGGCTCCGCGGACCACTTGGGATGCTTCCAGGGACCACCAGTGGTCCGCGGACCACCGGTTAAAAACCACCGCTCTAGAGTCTAGAGGGTCGGGTAGAGTCTAGAGTCTAGGATCTCGTTACAATACTAACCTCGGTGCATCTATGCTGGCTCGGCGCGAGGGTGCGGGGGAGGAGGGCAGGGAGGAGGCGCGCTCGGGGGGGGAGGCTGCCTCGCAGGGGTACCCTCCCCCCTCCACGATCTTCTTGACCCCGCGGAACGTGTGCAACGCTCGGCGCGCGGGGTGGGGGGCCGCGTGCGAGTCCCGGAGCAACATTATATGTGCCAGCCTGGAATAGAGAAAAATAAGTTAAGGTATGCGTCGAACCAACTTCGCCACAACTATACAAAGTAAAACTATTACAGAGGTATTAGAAAAAAGCTTATGATAGGTTTCACAAACGGAACATTCAGTTTTTTTTAAATTCCCTTGTTCAACGTAATGATAAAATAAAATAGGCGGCGGCGCTAGTTTGACGCATACAAACAACCTTAAGCATTTCGAATAAACTAAATCATTTGGGAGCTACGATGACACAGGACAGATAAGAGTACCTATACTAAATTTATAATATTTTAGCGCGAGCGCAGTTTTAAAGTCATATGAATTTCAACTTTATTATCATTACTATAATACTTATTATCGCATGAGAAACTCGAACGAGTCGCGCGGATGACCGCGGCTTCGCGGGAATTCCGGCGAATTCGAATACGCGCGCCTTCTCTGCGATAATAAGTATTATAGTAATGAAAATAAAGTTGAAATTCATATGACACTGAAACCGCGCTCCGTTTCGCGGCGCTTCGCCGCTCTTTTGGTTGAGCCTTATACATACCGGTGTAATCTCGCTAGCCTGGGCGGGGGCGCGGCCCTGGCTGGGAGCGCGCTGGCGGAGCGGTGCGGGGCGGGGCCGCCCCCCTCCCCCCCGCCCCCGCCCCCCTCGCCCCCCCCGCCCCACTCCAGCTCGGAGAGAGAGCGCCGGTGCTGCACTGTAAACAGTACATACGGGTTAAAGTCTATCTATCACAAACATTGCAAAATAGACGAGAAAAAATACAAAATATTTACGGATTTCGTACCTGACAAACGTGATTTTTCTCTTAACATGACAGAAACTAAAGTAAGTAGTTGAGTTTGCTACAGGCTTTTTGACGGGAATTCAAGATGGCATGTTGTCTCTTTTGTTTTATTTTCCGAAATTTGTGTTTTGGCGAATGTTAATATGTAATAATGGTGGATTATTAACTGTTAAGTGTTCGTGAACGTACATAAATGTAGGCAAATGAAACAAAACTGTATATCATTGCATTTCGAGTTCTCTCAAGAAGTCCATGTAAAAAGCTGCAGTAAAGAACCCACATCTTTACTGACGCTGACTATGACTTTGACTTGACCTTGACTAAACTAACTAAAAATTTAAACACATGGTAGTGGCTAAATGCGTGGCACAAGCCGTGCGAAAGCCAAATATAAGAAGTGAAGTGAAGTGAGTTTGCTACAGATTTTATTGAGGTTTTATGCGCATCACAAAATAAGTAAACACTTGAAGGGCATAAGCTGCAGAACTCTATGGTATCTCTCTACGTCGAGAATAGAAATAGAAATATTTTTATCGGCCATAATAAAAGGTAAATTACAATTTTTGAGACTCTGTATCCTGGAGTAGCGTTAGCTGTGGCCCAGGAAACAGTACTCTCCCTGATGACATTAACCAGTGGTTATTATGGTAAATACATTAGGTACTAAATTGAACATAACAAAAATATATTAATGCATGTTGCAAAATGTTGATAAGATTATATTAGGTCACGCACAGAGGTATTCAATTGCGTGATCGAAAATCAATTACTTTTCCGAGTATGTTGAGTGTGTGATTTAAATAAATAAATAAATATCCTTCGACATCTAGTCCCAAGCTAAGCAACTTAATGCTTGTATTATGGTAACCAGATGACTGATAATACTACATAGATACATTTGTTATTTTTTGTAAATACATACATACTGATAGAAAAACATCCAGACCCGGAACAAATATCTGTAGAAGATACAAACATTTGTCCCGATACAAACAGTGTCATATGAATTTGAACTTTATTTTCATAACTATAATACTTATTATCGGGAATTCCGGCGAATTCGAATTCGCAGGAATTCCCGCGGCGCCGCGGGCATCCGCGCGACTCGGTCGAGTTTCTCATGCGATATTAAGTATTATGTAATGAAAATAAAGTTCAAATTCATATGACACTGAAACATACGTCACAGAGGTCGTCGATTAGTGTGCATTCAAAGTGTTTACTTGTATCATGGTCTAGCCTGCGCGGACTGCCCTCGCTGCGATATCTCTGCGGCCGCGCCGCGTACAGTCCGGGGCAGGAGCGGGGACCTGACGACTCGCAGTCCTCGCTGGAAACATAACATTTTTTTTTTTTTGTTATAGATAGGTAAGTACCTAAATGTCTTATTGTATTTTATTTTGTTTTTAGTTTTAGGTACTTAATTCCAATAATGATCTCAATAGATTAACGTCTTAGATCCTAAGTCTGTAATGTTAGTCTAAGATTAATAATAAAGAATTTGAATAAACAACACATTATTTTACTGCATATTGGATCATGTCTTCAGCAGTTTTCAAAAAGTCAAACAATAGGCATGATTTATTTATTTATTAAGGCAACGCCAACAGTACACATAATTACACATTGTAAAAAAACATTCATATAAAAATACTATGATATGTGTACCCATTACAGGCATGCACAGCACTTTTTAATAATCATTAATAATAAAAGATGACAGTAATCAAGAATTACTAAAAAAAATTATTTAATTTTTAATAGGAGCAAGATGAATATTGATTTTGATAAAATAGAATTAGAAATTACAGCATTCCGCCATGTTTTGTAAAACAGCAAGACGTCACACCTAAGTAAAAGGCGAAATGACACTTGCGAGCGTTTTGGCGTCAAAACACATAATGTAAATATTATTATTATTATTATGAGTCTATCGTGTCCCACTGCTGGGCAAAGACCTCCCCCCATTCCCTCCACACATCACGGTCCTGGGCAGTTATAGTCCACTCGGGCAATGTAAATATAAATAATAATAAATAAATAAATATAATAATAATAAAACTCAATTTTGGGCTGATAAATGTTTCTTTTCTATAAAAAAGCGTTTTTAAACAAAAGAGACCGATAAGAACTTATTAGAATGCTTTTTCAAAATGAGTCATCATGCGTATTGTTCGTTTACTCCCACCTGTTCTGTTGAGTAGTTCTGTTGACAGAACTATTGGGATTTTTTTTCTCATTAGTTCTGTCCACAAAACAAATGGGAATACAAATCTCACTTGTTCTGTTGAGTAGTTCTGCTGTGATTCAAACTATTGCAATCAATTGTCAAGTACTGGTAATGTAAATTACCTGTCGTAGGAGTTGTTCGGCGTAAGCGAGCCCCAGGCGGCGTCATCCAAACCTTCCTTGGCCTCTGCCAGCTTGTACACTATCTCGGGGAATAGCGGACGTGCTTTAGGCTCGTACTGGAATAATACACTTTCTATTATTTTAGTTTTACATTTTATGTACTCAGTTTACGGGTAAACTGGAAGTTAACTAAAATGCACGGGCCGAAGCCAAGTGCAAATCAGTAGCTATAGGTCGCGCCACGTAAAAAGAGCGCTGGCTGTCAAACTGCGCAGTGGTCGATGATTGGTGGAGAGGTAACGCGGCGCACTTCATACCATTGATTTAGCGAGTGCTATTGGTTCGTCAGCGAGTGAACACAGGCGCAAACATACCCCCGCTAATTCCCCGACCGCGCTCTTTTTACGTGGCGCGACTTATACTCTCTCTCTTCCAAGCTATGTGTCCCACATGGTGGCGGGGTCAGCTTTCCTAACAGATTTTCTCCACTTCGCTCTGTCCTCGACGTCGTTTTCGGAAACTTGACACTCTCTCATATCTCTTAACACTACATCTCTCCATCGTATCTTGGGTCTACCCCTAGATCTGCGGCCAGGAATGGAGAGTTGTAGTGCTAAATTTCCCACATACGTGGCGCGACTTATACCTATAATTAAAAAAAAAAACAAATCGTATCGTAGTTGCACGAACATGTTGCAACAGCCGCGTGTTGTACTCACGATGCAACAGTTGAAGGCCAGCCGCAGGAACTCTGGCACTGTCTGCTCGTCGCACAGTTCCACGAACGCCATGTAGTTGAGGCCGAAGTTGTCCGTGCGAGGGAGCACGTCCGGGTCGGCGTCGACCTACAACCAACAACAACTCAATTCAAATTCAATTTCTTTATTGGTTTTAACCATTGAGGTACAATCTATAGAGCCACAATCAGACAAATAAAATATCCGCGCCAAAACTCGGCGCACGCTACGTAGTGCGCAGAGTTTTACTTTTTTGCGTACAAGCGACATTGAACATTAAAACAAACGACATAACGTCTACATTCAAATGAGATTGTAGAACATTGAATTTGCTCGGACATTTTTTTGAGTGATGTCAGCTATTGTGACTCTTTAGTATAGTAACTCAATGGTATTAACTCCTAAGTATAAAATACCTGTTTAGGAGGCAACGCTCTTCCTTAACATACTCTTAATGATATTTAGAAGGTTAATTAGTTATGTATTAACTTATATGTACCTAATACCTACATTTTGTGATTGAAAAGAAAAAGTTTAATCAATCTATATTAAATTGACAAATCTTTATGAATAAGACCAAAAGGATACACTAATAGATTGACGAGCAACAGCAGTGTGTGTCTTGTGCAGTTTTTAACAATCTAGGAGCGTAAAATACTTACCCTGGCGATGAGTTGGCACAGTATGATCCCGTAGGAGAATATATCTGAGCGGTGGTCGTACCACCGACCGCGCAGACACTCGGGCGACATCCACCACGGCGAGCCTACTGACGGCAAGCGGTAGCCGTTGCTGAAACGACAAATATGCTGTGAGTTGTGGATTGACCCGGAGTGTATCTTGATTTTGTTGAGACGTTAATTTGGCCAGAAAACAGCATGTTCTAAAAAAAGATCGATATTCTGGGAGTTTGTGTATTTGGAATGCTCCAAGGAAATTTTCGGAACAATGCAGTGGTTTCGAAAATATCAATCACCATTTGTAAGGGCTTTATTTTGGATGGATTGTGACCCGGGGGAATCCGATATTAATAGTACTTTTTTCTCCGTAGTCAAACACAGTAGACGTTTCGTAAAAGCCTTACTTTATGCTAAATGTGGTAGCATGTTTTCAAATAATGGTGAAGAATGATTTTGTACGAAGCGCTTACTTTGGATGTGGTATTTTTGCAGCCAGGCCGAAGTCTGCGACGACGGCCATGTAGTCACCATCTGCGTATTTTCTTAACAATACATTCTGAAAAATACAAAACCCCATTAATTGCTTTGTTAAAAGGCAGGTTAAAGCTGTGTTTGCAATACGATTACCAACCGTTTTAACTTCGCTATAAGTAAAGTACAGTCATAAGAAACAAAACACGAAAAGTTTATTTTTAAAAGCAGTTAAACCAAATTTAGATTCAATCAACTCCGATGACAAGAGATGAAACCTTGTTAGCCGAGTTGAACGTACTCTGATTTTCAATCAGAAGGTCGTGGGTTTGAAGGTTGATCGTGCATAGTAGATTTATCATTTCGGAAAATCATCAATGAGAGCTATAAAACATAATGAGAAAATAATTCTTAATAGAAGAGGATGAGATTGCTAAAATGAGTCCATCACTTCATGTGTTTCTCATAGTTTAGGGATACACGCCTGATACTATTTTCAACAGGAGACAATATTTGCACACATTAAATATTAATTACCAAACCTACCACAACACAGTCGTAGTTGATACAAATGTTAGTACCCTAGTTATATCTTGGTCTCTGCGGTTGGGAGTTGGCAGCGTATTTATTATTCTGACGGTTTCTAAATCCAATTCATTGCGATAATTCTCTAGTTTATTTAGTTTAGCACATTACTACACAATCGGGTTAATGGCTATTATTTCAAAACCGATAACTACTTTGTTGGACTAAAGAAAATAAAGCCACGAGCCTACGATAGAGTAATAAACTGAAGTAATGTGTTTCTATTATAAAATTTGGAAGCTGTAAATGTTTTCAACAAGACCTATATTGTAGCTGATTTACTGCTCAGAGATTAGTTTAAGAATCTGTTGTCTTTTACTACTTCTAACTCCTCGGGTTTAGCAGACCCTACTATTGTTGACATGACTTCGCTAAGTGATTGGCTAACTTGTCGCAAGATCAAAATTCGTCGACATCACGACAACTGTAAAATATAACAATAAAACGCGACCAAAAATGTTCAAATTTAACAATTTAGTCGTGATAGCGACAAATTTCGATGTAACAAGTTAGCCAATCAACTCCAGGATGTTAGTTACCTTGGTAGTGAGGTCTCTATGGAAGACTCCGAGGGAGTGCAGATACTTCATGCCGTCAGCTATGTCAGCCGCCAGCGAGATGCGCAGCGTCTGTGGCATCGGCGCCAGCGGCCGGTTCAGGATCAGCTGCTCCAGGGAACCGCCTTCCATGTACTCCGTGAGCGCATGCAGCTGACCTTCGTGAACGCACGCGCCCATGAAACTGGAAGAGAGCATTGTCACGATTAGAAATAACTTGTAATTTACCTATTCACATAAATACAATTTAAATTGAAATAAAAAAAACTAGTTGAACTGAAAAGTTGGAAATACAAAGCGCGGTAATCATGTGACTGACCGTCAGCTGGGTGTAAAAAAAAAAGAAAGAACATTATCGCAAAGAATATTGGACCAGCCACCACACGCATTGATGATACTAGGCAGATAAAGATACAACACGAAGTAATGAGCGCGAAAGATTGAGTATAATGATACAGAAAGAAAGAAAGAAAGAAAAATCATTTATTCTAGTAGGACCTCAAGGATCACTTAAGTTTCGTTTTACATGCTAGGTGATTCTAATGCCTGTTCCAACGCGACTTCCTACACCAGGGAAAGAATCAGGCAAGAACCTGGTGGTGTGGGCCTAGCTTTTTTTTAAAAGCGATCCCTTAACAATCTAAAATAATCTAAATAGTCAAGCTTCAGTGGGAAGCCAGTCGAACAAAGTAAGGCATGTCAAAGAAAGTAAAAGTAATTGTAAAGTTAACAAGATAACACCTCAACAAAATGTTGTCTGGCATCACACGCTACACTTGGCCGACTTAAGTGGTAGGTACCTACTTATCAAGGTAGTAAAGATATTGTATACCATCAACCGTCGAGGGGCAGAGCGACATCAGGCCACGCAATTTTATTGCAGAAGACACGGGAATAAAGATTAACCAGATTCTTTGAAACATAGATGTCAGAATCAAATGATATACGGAATAAAATAATCCTATGGGCATAAACAAAACTATTACTGCCATTTAAAACAAAGAAACGAATGAATTCATTCAATTCTATAAAAGTATTTTGATTGAGTATGAATAACTTAAATGGCAACAAGAAACTTAATTGACAATTGTATCAATATAAATCTTCCGTGGTAAGAAAAGGTACAATGCATCTTTCTCGAATTGCATATTAAAGACGGTAAATGAATTGAATTCCTAGTTTCTTTGAGGAAACCGTTTGGAAGGCAACGTAATATGGAAAGAGAATGTTACTAAACAGTGAAAGTGAAACAGTTCATCATTCTTATAGAAGGAATATATGAATGTGGAAATAACTAAAGAATGTAGTAAAGATCCTTGCAACGGAGTTAACTAAACTAGAATTAATGTGCAAATTTGCATAGACACATTACCATAGGTGAATATTCAATCGTTCAAGGCTTCTTTCGCTAATGTGCTATTAAATGAAACTTAATTCAATATTTACTCATCTATTCCCACGCAAATATCAAGGTCAATGCACTGTGGTTATTTTTATTACAAATCCGATAGTAAAGTTGAATTAAAAGCGTCGGCAAGCAGAAACTGTAATTCGAAAAAGATTGCAGATGGCACAGTAATGATAATAAAGATAAAACTATTGAATACTCTGAGAAACCTGTCGACCTGACATCTAAGATTCAATCTTATAAATTAGATTCGTACATTTTGAGTTTAATGTGTGATAAAAGACGAGCACGGAATAATAAGAAAAGATGAAGATGAAAGAAATATAATTGATGTTCATAGAATTCATGTTATGATCATAAGACCATGAATAGAAGATTGAAAAATGAAAGAGTATAGTAGCAGTTTTATCTTGACGACGACACGCAATGAGTCCGATGTCAAGGCTTCAGTAATCAATGCAAATAGTCAATTAAATACTTCGCGTGCACCTCGAGACGAGAACTCAATTATAATTAAACTCATTGATGCTGAGATAAAACGCAGTCGCGCAAAAGTCTACTGTCTAATAAAACAATTACCTACATTACATCCTACATCATCGAAAGCAAAGTGTATCTATAAACAGCAGCACCATAGTCCACAGTGGCCTTAAGGATAAGTAAGACACAATATGCTAAAGATTTCTCGTTATTTGATGATAAATTGATGTCGTTCAAATGTAAATGTAATGACATGTTATATTTTCAGATGGGTTGTGCAACTGTTGCTAATAAGCAAGATTATCCGATTCGCATCATTAGACATTAAAATGATTGCAGTTTTTATTCCGATTTTAAATTATACAATCGTCAAATTGATTATAAAATAGCAGATGCAAATGTCTATTTTATGCAGGATATTATGCATTATGAAATGCATCCCCGAAAAGCAAAACAAAATATCCGAAACTCAACTGCTCTAGATGAATGTGAAATAAAAGACGAAACAATTCTCAAAGAACAATCGAAATAACGCAAGCATTGTTTTTTATATCCGAAGATAAGAAAGACGGAAATGAGCGAAATGGCAGCGACCAAGATGAGGACAGTGCCTATTGTTTGGTTCATCTCATTTCGTAACGTATTACGCAAATTTGATTCGCGACAGGAAGCAACTAATAAATAACGATGTTATGAGAACTGCAACACAAAAGCTAGAGTTCACAGAATTCCGGGGTCACTTAAATTAGGAAGTGAGTGTAATGTAATGGTATGTGGGCCAAATTTGGATGTTTTATAATACGATATGATCACACCAACAAAGCTTTATAAGGGAATAGAAGACTTGATATCTATTTCCCTGTCTACGTGCCTGTGGTGCATTAATTATACTTTGCTTTCTCAGGTAATCTCGTAATCAAGTTGCGTGCTTTTGAATGTATGGATGTGTTTTCTATACAGCTTTCCGGCGCCACTAGTACAGACATAACTTATTTCTCTTTGGATTTAATCCAATCTTTTCATTTATCTTATTCTTTAAATTTTATCGGTATTCAATAAGTGTTATATTACTTTAAAATTGATTTAAATAAATTATTAAGAATTAATTTATGAGTATTTAGCAACAACACGAATATGTATAATTATAAATTGGCCATCAACATTTGGAGCTTTCGCCACATCTAAATATTTAAAGGTGACATTTAGCCAGTAAAAAAATAATTACAAGATATTTTACGCTATTTCATATTGAATGTGCATGACGCAAGTTCAAAGACAATGTAGCTTGAAAACCGGCCCGCGATGTTTGGTCAACACAAACAGTCGAAGCGTGGTGGCTAAATAAAATAGACGCAGGAAGCGGTGTGGTCAACAATTGCCTGCCTGTGAAATTAATATGCAGGGTTTATTTAATTCTTGTACATACGAGCCATGATTCCAAATGTATGGTCAGTAAGGTATCTGCCAGCTGCTTTGCTCGCGTGGTACTTCCCAGATTCTGTGTTATTCCAGGTCAATAACTATTTATCTTCAAAGTTTCAGCCAAATCCTTCCAGTAGTTTTTATGTGATTATAATATTACAGTATGATTTTAAAAAACGAGAGTCCAGCCAACATATTTCAACATTTCGTGGTTGCTTCGCAAGCGTTTCATGTAAATGCAGTAGCAACAAATAACAAAGGGAGAGGTCGTCTGCTGACCGGCGACTGCGACCCACTGAGGTGCTTGCACGATATACAAATAGCGCCATATTTGCAATGTTTTATGATATGCTGAACTTTGTTTGTTTTCATATTAGTGATTCATTGGGACATCCCATCGAACTCTTCGCAGTAGACGTGGTGATTCTATTGACTTGAATTTGGACTATATCGTCAACTCCAGGTATCTAAAGCTAAGCTTATTCTTAAACCCATTCCCGGCTCAGGTGCGTCAAAGGCAGAGAACGCGATAGGGCTTTTACATGATGACAAAAGGCAATTTTGCCTACATAATAACGGGACATTGTAATTGGCATATTGTTAAAATGGAATAGGCTTACCCAGCATCTAAACCTGAGAGCACGGTTTACCTGGCCAGATCCATAGGAAAGACATTGGTCCATACGTGTTCCGCGGTTTTCCTTACGATGTTTTTCTTCACCGTTTAGAGCTTAATGCGCATATGCATTTTTCTACACAAAAATAATTGATTCCGGAATCCGAACCCAATATTTTCAGAACGAAAGTGGAGGTACTAACCCACTCGGCCAACACAGCTCTCAGGTACCAAAGCGGAAGAAATACCTACTCGTCCAAGATCCAGTTCTCGTCATGAGTGCCGTGTAATTGACCAAAGTGATTTTCTATATCTGCTGTCTCCGCTAACCGCCCCTAATCGATGATCTACTTTTAAAGAGGGTGATTTCCAACAGTTAGATGTCTTTAGCACAGATAACTATGGCTTTGGTATGGTCCAAAAACTATCTAGAAACTTCAGACAATGAGCAGGAGATATCATGGTAATCTCAGGAGTTAACTGTAGATGGCGCTCATCGGTGCTTAACGAAATATCATCTTATCAAGATTTTCGAGCAAACTTAAACTGAACATTTCTTGATTCAATAAAATGCTAAGACACATTGAAACATCAAGTCCTTTAAACTAGGGGTTTCTACTGCTGTAGTTTGTATGAATGCGTGTTCAAATTCTACTACTACTTTTACTATCTTAAAGTTCATTTTACATTCTAGGGCGACTGATAACATAAAACCAGATTACAATTTCATAGTTAAACATTATTATGTGCTCAGTTAAACATAGTTTTTCAAGTTAGTTTCATAGTTAAACATTATTATGGACTCAGGACGTCGGCCATACTCTAGTTGCTAAATGGCAAATAATAAAATGTAGCCGAGCTAAATGCTACGTAGTGTTACTGTCTTGTCGCGTTAGTTCAAAGGTTTATAAAAAAACATGGCACACAAGATACAACTATTGTGTGCAAATATGAAACCCCAGGAAATTAAATGAATTAACATTCTAAACGACTGAAGTCTCGACCTGTTGACGTCATGACAACAATTAGTTTTAAAGAGCACCATTGTTTCTCAGCTTTAGCACACAACAGGTAATTTTGCATGTTTTTTAGCCAATGTTAACAAGATAACACTATAATTTAAACACAATAATAATTTTTAAGAAATTTCAGACATCTTTAAGATTTCCTAATACAAACTATAAATAGATAAATAGTGTAAATGTTTGTTACTCCTTCACGCTCAAACGCACTGGTCGGATTTAAATGAAATTTGGTACTAGGATAGCCTATATCCCGGATTAACACATAGGCTACTTTGATACCGGTACACACGAGAACGGAAACTTTTCACTGCGGGTAACATCGCGGGGCGCAGCTTGTTTAATATAAAGTTTACATCAATTTATAAACACTTATACAATATTTATAATCTTGTTCTAATAACATTTCAAATTAGTGCATTCGATTAAATTTTTTGTACATTTCTGTTTTATAACGACGCGATGTTATTTAAATAAAATTAATATGCGAAACTTTAATTTGTGTCTACACTTCCTGGTACGTGAATAATAAAGATGTTTAAAGTGATATATGATGGTCAATTAGCTAAATTATAGTCATTGCCAAAATACTGGTCCATTTGAAGACAGCAAAAAAAAAAGTTGCGCCAATCATGATCATTTGAAATAACAAAAAAAGATAAAACGTAAACTTTAATACCTTTATTTTTGTTTTATTTAAGAATTTAAAATACAATAAATTATCAGAGAACCTGTAGTTAATCACGATTGTTAAAATGATCGGAAAAGGGAAATATCGATTTAGAATCTGATTGGAACAGATCAGTTACAAGTTTTAAATACGCTACTTTATTCCCATTTATGTTTGGAAGTAGAATAACGCTAAGATTTAACTATTTTAGCCACATCGAATTCCATGCGAGGGGCTTATCATACAATAGTGGAAATTCGGAGTGTCGCAAAAGCTAAGTTAAACTAACTAAAATTAATGCTATCCTTTTTATTTCCATCGCTATGAAAGGGACGGCAACATTTTTAGTTAGTTAAGTTTAGATTTTGCGATACTCCGAATTGCCACTAATATCCATTTTTTTAGGTAGGTACCTAAATCATGTGGTTTTGTATAATGTATCTTTAGGTATAAAATGACTTACTTACATACAATGTTCTGTTAGTCAAATTAGGACAATTTCTTCTGTATTATTTGTGTGTTAAATAAACGTATTCTATTCTAATTGGACCCACTTCATTTCTAATTTGACAAGCGAGATATATCTCGAATCTTTAATTTAATGATCGCTTGCAAGATTGTATTCCCGTGGGAGACATACATTATTGTGGTAATAATGTTACTAATCTTCAAACAAAGTAGATAAGCGTGATTATAATAGTAGTATGTATGTATGTATATGTAATGCACTTACCCAAGTATATTAGGATGTTTGAGTTTGTTCATGAGCTGAACCTCCCGAAGCATGTTCGGTCGGTTCGCTCTCTGTTGATTCATCTTCAGCACCATCACCTTGCCTGAGGTCTTGTGTGTCACCTGGAACAGGGCAAATAATTTTCTTAATGTATGCTCAAAACTTGTTGAGTTCACTCATTGAGATCACCCGAAAAGTTAAACTACCAGAGTCGAGTAATTGTTGAAAACGAAATTATTTCAGCCATTAAACCAAAAGATAAATACTCCAAAACGCAAATCAAAGTTACTAAAATAGTGGCAAAACATTGTCAATAACGAAGTTGCTGTTGCTCAGTTTGTCAGTTGATCTTTGGTATTGCTTACTGTAAGTAGATATTTGTCATTTTTTATATGGAAGTATGTAATGTCAAATATCTACCAGCAGTAAGCAAATCCTGGAGGTTATTTATTGAAACTAGCCGTTAGTCATCGAGAGTTTTCAAATGATTTATTTTTCAGATTTTATTACTTTGTTTATGTACTATCTCGTTGCAGGTATGTCACCTGTCAAAAGAATTGATATTATTATGCGCACGCACGCGAAGGGTGGGTGTGACTGCGTAGGTTTGTTTACGGCGCGCTTATTGTTGGTTTCCATTTTGCTATTGTTTATTTTGGGATTTCAGGGGTCGGGTGTCGTTTGCGCTTGAAGGGGATAAATAGAATTTGCGTTGATTGTCGAAACAGGGATTGACTTTCAGACTTACTCAAATTGAATAGACAAGTTAAACAAATTAAACATTGTGGAACGTTGGCTTAGAAGCATAGAATAAAATATTGAGATCTTGAAGAATTCAACCACAAAAAGATATCGAAGGTTCCTTTAGCTTTAGTGAAGTACAAATCCGATTTCAATGCGCATTCATTACTTTCTTCCAATAAATAAGCATCAGCGAGGAATGCAGCGTGTCGTTACAATGTAAGGACAAAGGTCGGAGAAAATCTCTCCACAGGAATGTTGGACACCCTTAATTAACGGGGATTCCTTTAAACAACAAAGTAGCTGAGATAACTTTGTATACAACTTATAATATTGCTTTACTATCAACGACACGTATCCGCTCCGCGCTGAGTCAGGGTGGAGAAACTCGATCGTGTCTTGGTATTGCAGAAGCAACAATGTCTACATAATAAACGCACGCTCATGTTGGGTTGTCTGTGGTTTTACTATCATAAATCGAGTTATGAGTATGAATGTGGATGGGTATACAAGTAGAGGAAGGCCGAAGAAGAAGTTGATAGATTGTGTGAAAGAGGATATGAATGTAAGAGGAGTGAGTTTAGAGTTGTCGAGTGATAGAGGAGAGTGGAAGAGAAAAACATGTTGTGCCGACCCCACATAGCGTGGGATAAGGGCAGGAGAATGATGATTAAAGCGAGCACATACAAGACATCGTAAACAAAAAAACATAAAACTTACTATTACTAAATTTTAACTTAAATCTTTAGGTATTCAAGATTTGAAGATCCCTATGGAAGATGGGGAAGTCATAACACTTCCAAATAAATATTTGGTATATTCCCTTTGATTAGTTTTGCAAAAAATGTTGCAAGGAAATCTAAAGATTGATGTTAACGCTACTAACTATTGATTCTATTCGGTCAACCCAAAAACAATTCTAAAGAAAAAGCCCTACATTTTTTTCGCCTTTACTTAACCAACGGAAGCTTGTAAATACCCCTTATAAAAACAAAGTACCCAAGCGTGTTGATCGACAATGTTCCCGCCTCGGATGCTGTTACAATAGCTTGGCAAGTTTACAAAGGGTCGGAAGAGCGATAAAGTAAGCGCAACGTTTTATTAAAAGACCTCTTAATGAAAGGAATCGTAACTTTGGCTTTACGAGGTTCCATGTTGATGAATATTAATTTCAAGTTTATTAGCTTAATATTTTGCTTTTAATTTAAAAAATATGCGAATATTGTGTTGGGATCATTTATATTTATAATGGCGACCTCTGTGGCGCAGTGGGTAAAACCCCGCCTGAGACGCAGTTGTTGCGGGTTCGATCCCCGCTGATTATGTTTGATAAGATTATAATATACTAGCGATGTTTTAACTTAGTTAATGTACAGATTACTTTCATCTGAATATACCTTTCACCTGTTTTAGTAATTACAAACAATCTCATACAATTTAGTGCTTGATTTTGTCAAGTAAAGCATAGATTTGAAAGCCTTAGGGCTTCGATTCTGAGCACACAACGTTATTCGATCGAGCAGTCACTGCGCGATTTGGTGCAGCGCGTCACCTCCTCGTTCGCAGCGCGTTTTAAGGTGGGCACTGGCCGGTGTTACAGGGCGTAATGTAACGTGTTTCACAGCGAGCTTTCATGCAGTCAGTACAGGAAAACAAGGCGCTCGCAGCGAGCAAGGAGCGGCTCGTACACGGATTTTTAGTACACGGCGTAATGTAACTTGCTCGCTGCGAATGGTACATTACGCCCCGTAACACCAATCAGTACCCACCTTTACAATCGCGAGGATAGTGTGCATGATCAAAGCTTGCCGCCTGCATTTTGTTCGCCATGCGATTGTATCGGTACAAACGCGCTGTCACTGCGCGTTTAATTTGCACTTGGTATCGATGCGCGTTCGAAAAAAGCGGTGTGCGCATGCTTTTATTTGAATTAAACTTATTTCCTTGATTCGTTTCCGTCAGTGCAAGTTCATAACTACAGCGAATATTAAATGGCAATTAGGCTTCATTAAATAAGTAAAGGGATGCCGGCGGATGCTTGTACCGCATTTGAAATTCATTAGAATTAAATCCTGCTTGAATGCGGGCTGGTGAAGTGTACAATTGTTGATGCTGTATGATATATGGACTGTTGGAATAACTCATAAAGAGAGATTACATCCTTTCGATTTCATTATACAAGAACTATTTATAATTGATGATTGAGACTAAGATTGAGGTGGCGCGGCGGCATAAATAGTCATTTATGGAAGACTAGCTTACTCGACCGCGGCTTCGCTTGTATGGTGACTACTTGGATAAAAAGTAGCCTATGTGTTATTGGTCCTAAGCTGTATATTCCAAGTTTCAGCCGCTCAGAAGTATTTGCGTGAAAGAGTAACAAACAAAAATCCATACAAACTTGTAGTTTTTAAAATTAGAAGGAAGATCTACGAAATTAGTTTTACAGCCAGACATTATTTGGTTTTAAGTTTAGAAAATGGAGTAAACATTACCGGTATTTACGAGTGAATCTGAATGTGGAACGAGACGTGTTCCAGAACAGATCGTAACTCTAGATTTCTAGACCAGCGCACGAATTTACCGTAGCGTGGACGTTACTTTACTGTTGCACTGATAGATGCGAGATGTATTAAGGATAATCTATGATACTTTTTAGAGTTCCGTAAAATAAAATTTTAAATTACTTCTTCAGTGAAAACGTCATAAAAAATGGGTAATTCTACTCCTGTTTCTTCGCAACCAATTCCAGGAAAGAAAGAGGCAACAAAACAAGGTGCAAGGCTTTTTTTCCGGCAATTCACCTGCTTAGATCTAAATAGTCAAGCTCCAGTCAAAATGTAGGCTCGTCAAAGTAAGCAAAAGTAATTGTAGTATTTACTAAATATTAACCTACCTAAGACATGCCAACGAGAGTCTTTCATTAAGGTGGCCCTTCCCTGTGCGTCTATCATCGACGCGGGCATAGCTGAAAAGCTTGTTGTTTCATCCAGCGCAATGCTAGAAAAAGAAGCAAAGCGAAAAAAGAGAGATAGCGCCTCAGCGCTCGGCATTCAGTAGGTACTTTCGCCGCTCACTCGCTCACTCGAAAAATAGTGTGCGGAAATTTCATAAAAAGTGTTCCAGGAAATACGTGTTTTTCAGTAAGCCTTACAAGTTTGTAAAATAAATATTAGTCATTTAGAATCTCCATAAGATTTGCAAGGTTTCTGTGACAATATTTTCTTTACTTTTACAATTTATGAGTACATTATGAACGGCCAAAGTTCTGGTAAAATTTATGCTAAAAGCAGGTTTTTGGAAGCTTATACTGAATTTGTTTCTCAAAATTTTGATTTTTAGTTTCGATAGAAACCTAGATATAGTGCACAAGATACCTATTAGTCCAAAAGTTTAAAAGAAAGATCTGTTACAACGGCATAATCACGTACGAGCGTTTGTATGAAAAGTGAGCCGGGTTGACCGCTCTTAAGCCTTCGATTACTTTTAATGGGACCGTAACGATTGTTTTTTTTTTTTTAAATTGAAAATTATTAGTGGCATCCCACATTTGGGACCCGAACAAAATGTAGCTATGTCCTTTCCCAAAGTCTAGTCCATCTCTGTATCAAATTTCATCAAAATCGGTTCAGTGGTAGGCGAGAAAGCGTAACAGACAGACATATAGACACATAGAATAAAAAAAATATACGAAATAATATTAGTAGGGATTAAGCAACAATGTTAAATATTTAACAGTGGAGCTCTTGGTATGTGAACCCACCTCGCGCTTGGCCTGTTTTTCAGAATTTACTATCGTACTTTTCCATCAAAGTCATCTATGTTTGTTTTTCATCTAAGTATTTTGTTGCCGACTGCCAAGATACAATGCATCTGATTCTAAATTGTTATGGCCCATCGCAATTGTAATTTCAAAGGTTAATTGTAGGAAATGTAATATCTCCAACATTTCAGAATGCTATCTCAGAGCAATATGTTCATTATCTTTATTTACATGTAATAATTTAGATAGTGTGTGTATTTGTGTTTGACATGAAGTACATATTTTATGTATCTAATAAAATGTAATGGTTGTAAATAATTTAGAGGAAGTATTATGAATTCCAAAACGATTAGCAAAAATTAACCTGTTATCAGAAGGTTTCAAGGTTTAGGATATTACATCATAACTTCGATATGATTTATCATTAATTTTATCTTCTAAACAAATTCATTCCAATGTTCTCCATCACTACTCGCGATAACCTGTAATTGGCTTTCTGAATCTATATTTGTGTGTTAGGTACTAGTAATTAAGCTGTTGGTTTTCCAATAAATATAAATAATTACACTTATCTAAAAAAGTATGTTAATTATTTAAAAACATTCTTGTAATATGATTGTCATCTAAGAAATAAAACAGCTACTCTGTAGGTAATTTTTCTATTCAATTTAAAGTTGGCTTGCCGATATCCCTGGTTTCAATTCCCTTAAATACTTTGGTCTTCCCTTTAAGTTTCCAACAAGGAACCAAGTGACTATTGACTTTCTTATTTAGGGTAGGTACCTTAAGGGGATCAGATTCAGGAAACTTCGGGAAACTTCGTAAACGCATTATGAAGTAGTTTATATTGCTAACAGAATATTAATCAGGCATGAATATGGGTAAGCTAGTGAGGATTTAATAACACTAGCTGCGCCCAGCGGTGAATAGTTCCTGTTCGCGTGGGAATACCGGGATCAAAAGTAGCCTATTTTTTAATCTAGGGTATCAATCCTGGTACCGAATTTCATTCAAATCTGTCCAGCTGTTTGAGCTTGAAAGAAATACACACTTATACAAACTTGCACCTATATAATATTAGTGTGAAATTACTTTGATTTATCTTCGTCATTGTCATCCATAGCCCTACTTCACCCACTGCTGGGCTTATCCATCACGATCCTGCGCCAGTTCGATCCATCGTTTGCCCGCGACTTTATTGATGTCGTCTTCAAGACCAACACTTCTGAGGGCCTAGCCAACCGGCATTCGCTATGAATCGATTCGATTTCTATCATCGCTACACCTTTGATTTGACATTTCTGATCGCTCGAGTTTTCGTCACCGAATGACAATTCCTATACATTTTTTTTACTTTCTAATCGAAAGCGATTGTCGAAATGTAACATGGCTAGGGCCTCTGAATCCTTGTCTCGGCATTAATTTATCTTCAGGAGAAAAAATATTTCTAAATATTCGTTGGTGCAAATTCGTAAAGATAGCAATCAAAGTGGAAATCGAAATATCGATCAATGTATTATCAATTGACAGTTCGTGATTTAGAAATCATATAGGCATCAATCGTGAAATCATGTTCACAATAGTCTTCTTTGTAAACATATTGCTTTGATGTGTTTGAGTCTATACAATGACCATTCGGCATATACTACACAAGCCTTGATTGTACGAATAGCTGATGCAACTGGGCTTGACTTGTCAAACATTGCCTTTCAACAGGGGTGTCAATGTGGGGTCAAGGCTTCTTGCCTTCTATACTGTTATTATTTCTCTCTATTATTTCATATTGTTGCACGTTAAAAAATCATTAAGTTAATAATCATAAACCATTAATCAAGTCGTTAAGCCATGACGGAGGCCTTTAGGCGGCCTAAAAACTCCGTCACCAGAGTTGGCCACTTGCTCATACGAACTTACTTACTTACTTACGTCAAAAAACGTTTCTTTATTAGTCTAACTAAACAAAGACAGATTGGAGTGGTAAAAGAGAAGAGAGGCCCAGCAGTGAAACACAACAGGCTGAAATAGTAATATACTGTCCCACTGATGAGCAAAGGCTGCCCATTCTGCCTTCCACCTTTTGCAGTCTTCTGCGTTTTTTTTTATTTTCAAGAGCGCCTTCAGCGTGTTCTGAACCTGCCTCGGAGTCGCCTGCCATAATTTACATTCTCATAGTAAATTATATTTTTATAATTTTGCAAAAAAAATTGAGAATACAAATTATTTGATCTTGTAAGTGTAAGAAAATTTTACTTTCGTCGTTGTTTTTTGCAAACGGTTAATATGATTATGAAGAGTTTAATGGCCTTATATAAATAAGTTGAGTTTTAATTCCACGCCACATGTGTATGACTCATTGAGCGGACTACACTTTTTCACGCTATGACTAATACTAACATGAAAGTGTCAGTAATAAAATAAAACTAACAGACTTGTATTGGAATTTAAAAAGTAAACATGTAGAGAATGTATTTAACAACGCGATACAAATCTTGATGATATTGTTGCCTTTTAACACACAAAGTTATAGAGCCTTTACACTCCCACAGCCTCATAAACAT
The DNA here is from genome assembly GCA_963582015.1 of Xanthorhoe designata. Lineage (NCBI taxonomy): Eukaryota > Metazoa > Arthropoda > Insecta > Lepidoptera > Geometridae > Xanthorhoe > Xanthorhoe designata. Next base: position 11,812,235 of record OY757034.1, on the reverse strand, counting down.
GCGAAAGCAAATACCTGTCTAATTCCATGCTCAAACACTTTTTTTTTTCATCCCGAGTGGCGTCCACTAACAGTACTCGACGCCTACGAGCATTGGCTCTTCAACAGACGACTTCGCACTACATTATCTCAGGATTATAAGCGTTATAGTAAAAGGGACAAAGTTGAAACTGGTCTGCTGGAAAAATGGTGCGAAGACGCATCTTCGCCGTGAACTGTCACTAGAATCGCTCGACCACTTGACACGACCCCGCTAACGAACTGATGATGAAGCTTAACGCAACCATAAGGAGATAACTGGAGAGCTTTTAGAATTCCACGATACTGAGTCAATAATTAAAGAATTTTGCATACAAATCAAATATACGAAACGAACGTGGACAAAGAAAACATACTGCATATTTATACTCCGGAATAACAAGCACGGAATTAATGAACCCAGCAAAATCAGCAGCTGCTAAACCTTTTTTCATCAGCTTAATTGTTTCGCGAGAATCCGATTCAAGTTTTGGATTCAACGCGCACATAAAACATGCAAATAGAGAAGGAATTTAAAAAAAGATACAGCATCGCAGCATCCACGTTCCTAAAGCCGGTTGTAATAATAAAGTTATTATAGCAGCGGAATCTTCAGGTGAGTATGCGTTGTTGTTAAGGTGTATTTACATACAAAATGGGTTGCTTTAGATGCTTAAAGGCAGAGTTAGCACAGGTATGCACGCGTCGACGATGTTTACTCTGAATTTGCGGTAAAGAAACAGTGCAGTTCGAATGATAAGATAGAAACCCGCAATGCACACGTCAACACGTGACTTACTGTAGCTAAAAATATTCTTATCGAATGCAGACTTTATGCGACACATCACAAGTGATAATAAGTTATATTACAGATATTATGTAACTACTTTAGTTGTTTATTTTTAAGATAGAGATATATCTTTGTATAATCATCACCTTGTTATAATGACTTTGATCAGACAGTTATGCATTCTGTTGTTTTATTAAAACCTTTTAACGAAATACCTTACGAAACTTTCCCATTTATAACCTGTAACAATCTGGCTTGGATAGTTTCCAATGATCTCAAAGCTTCTGTATTTTACTCAATGTAAATTACGCATTGTGAATGGGAGCAAATAAATCGTCTTGTACAAGGAGCTCTCTGCGATACCGTTGAACGGAAATGATAGATGTAACCAGAGTTTACATTGAGCTTCATACGTAAGCATTAATGTAAATAGATCAATTGAAATTCAATATGGCGATCTTAAAGTCAATGCTCGGAACATTATTTGTAAAAAGATCTAGGTATTTAAAAGATAAGATATACAATGCTTCATTGAACATCAGAAGAAATAGTAGATTACATCGATAAGCAAAAAGGTGATCATTAAACGTGTCGCAATTTAATGCATTATACTACTTAAGATACTTAAGATATTATTGTGTAAAAGGAGACGATATGAAAAGCTATACGAGAGACGATATGAAAAAAAGATATATAAAGATTCAACAACTATTGGAGTGTATTGAAGATTCTTAAGAAGTAGAGTTAAAAAGCCTTAAAATGTATCAAATACACAGAACAATTTCAAATCAGCTGCTATCGTTAAGGATATACACGACAATATTCAGCCGATAGGATATCGTGCGGGTGTCGTTAGCATTATATCTCTAAACAACTATAAAAAGTAACGATAATGGCGTTAACAACCGAAAACAATAGACATAATCAAAAGGTACTGACAGTCAGAGATCGTTAAGCAACTGTAGTGACCCATTAGTAGGTACAAATTTACTATAGAATAGAATAGAATATTACGAGTACACCTAAATGTTCCCATAAGAAAGAAGTTTTTCGGATCACCATTAAACGAAGACAAAATATAATTTTGGGTTTAGTCACATTAGTTTTTCTTAAACTTTCGCGATCACAATTCATATTTATAAATACATGTACACGGGATTTTATCGCGTTATTTACCTTATTTCTTTTCTTCCCGACGTTTCGGCTATGTTGCAATAGCCATGGTCGCGGGTGGACTGGAGTATGCTTCAATTTGAGTTTCGTTGTGTAGCGGGTGGGTAGTTTTGTATCACTGGTAAAACTACCCTCACAGATCTTCAGAATTCGGATCGGCTGCATTTACACCGCAACACACCACACTAACAGTATCTTCACACCGAGAAGTCATATTACGACGTGCATTGCATCTACTAATCACAGGATTCCAAGATGATGGGAGCCTAAAACCATCCTCACGATTGAAATTCGGATACTTCTTGATTTCAATTGCCTCACGAATCATTCGCTTATAATATTGGCGTTCGTTGGCAAGAATCTTGGGATCGTGAATAAGGTAAATAACGCGATAAAATCCCGTGTACATGTATTTAGTCACATTAACCAAGAGATAAAGCAAAATGAACAAAAACAAGTTTAGCATTAAGCCATAGGCAATGATTCAAGGTTTAATGATCTCTGGGTAATAGATGGCTGATAACCAGAAATAAAATATATTTATAAAGAAACCATACCAGGTAATAGTGAAATATTAGAACTGATCCCAAAATATTGTTATCAAAAGTAAAAACAAACACATAAAGAATAGCGAACTTACTACTCGCTGATAAAAAATGTGCAACAGTTTTGGTTCTAATTTGTTCTTGTCTCAGCTTATTCGCCGCATCACACAATCGTGAAGCAGCATTCGATTTCATACTGATTAGATCGGTTTACCTTGGTTTTGCTCACCAGGTTGTGAAGCTACTTCTGACTCGATCTGTGCTTGTCATAATGGTCGGTCAGTCACGACTCACTGTACATACAACCGAAACGTGTCCACCGACAGAATTAGAGCCTATTGTTTTAAATCCCTACTTGGAAAAGGTATTACCATATTTTTTATTCGCATAATTCTGTGCTTAGCTATTTTCTTAGCTTACGATCGCGGATGTTCTCTTAAACTTGTTAAAAAACATTATGAAGCTGAGGCAACTAGACTATTGACTTGTCAAACATTGCGTTTCGTCAAACATTTTTTATTTCTTACCACCCTTCATTAAATCGATTGTATCCCATCACGGTATCCGAGTGAAGAGAGATTTTGATGTGATTAATGTTATATCCAGTTTCAGTATTGATAGATTCCCAGAGTTATTTTCACGATAATTATAATTGATGTTAAATTCATTATTCAATTCATTAGATAATTTGATTAGATATTAGACCAGAAAAAACGCGCGGTATAGACAGATACAGACGTCATCCTATTTCGTTTAATGAAAACCCCAAAGCAGTAATTCAATATAGGTCGACTTACCAGGCACCGTTTATTCATACCTAATTCGAGCGCCTCTCGAATCGCAACCGTAAATCCCTCCGATTCCCGACCGTGCGAAAGTTGAGATATAATCTGTATTGTCCATATTTGCGCTTAGAACGTTACAAGCCACGCCGTAGGGTCAGACAGACCCTTATTATGAACGGTATCATGGACGCCCGAGAGCGACGAAGGAATATTTAGCTACGGGACATCTAACATAGGAAAGCTTCGGAATGTACAAAATCACCGTTAGGCTGAAACCGTTTTATGAAGAGTTTGTGGTGCTTCGAACAAATTGGAATTGCAAACTGTTGTTCCGCGGCGTTAGAGTGAGTTTGTGAGTAGCTTTCGTAGGATTTATGAAACCCCAGACAATCATGTAGATGTTTATGTAATAGCGTTTGTTATGAGACCACAGTGAGGTACTTAGTTTAACGAATGCCGGGAGAAAATGAAAAGAAAAGAACATTGAAGCTCCCGAACGCTCTTTTACGAGGACTGACTAATTCTAGCAATTCAAGTGTAGCAAATATATGTCACCAATACACATTCTTATTAGCGTTCTCTACAGCCAGCTAAAATAAAAGTAAATATTTACGTTCAAAGTAGCCAGGATCACAACTGTGCAGTACAACCTGGGCACGATAGAAATCTGCTTAAATTTTCAGACATGCATATAATAATTATTTATACCTATTCACATCAATGTTTCAATGCAAAAGGTGATGTTTAAACAAGCTTTGCTGGACTTCCCCTAAGACTGTGACCAAGTCTGCCTTGGAGCAATGCTCATTTTGCAAAGGAAATCTTTCCATACAAATTGTAAGCTCATACAGACCAAGGAAAAAAGTATTTCTGCAAATTCGCGAAGCATGATCCATATACGGCAGGCGGCAGATGGACCTTAGATTTCGCACGCCGGGATCGTTACCATAATAAACCGAATTGATGCGATCCGAGAACCGTTGAACCGGGACATTAGACTTGGAGCTTTTATTTTATACTTGCCGTTGCCCGTGACTGCACGTCTGCTTGAGGGGATTGTTTTATGGGTTCCACTATAAGATTTCTTGAAATAACATTGCTATATGGAAATAAGATCTTATTAAGGGAATGAAGGATGAGATGAGAATAGGAAAATGTAAATGTTTTATGTGGCTTTGGATAGAGCTAATCCGATTTTAGAAATCCGAAGAGTTATTTCAAGCGACAAAGCGTACATGTAGAATAAGCTAAGTTGGTACCATGTTAGCAAAGTCCCTGGTCTTGTCCTTGTGAGACATCAAGATAGAAGAGTCGAAGATTAAATAAAATGCATTAATTATTTATATTTGTTAGCAAGGGATGTTTTTGATAGTAATCGTTTCAAAATTATGTATTCTGCGGCATCAAGATAGCGTTTATTTGAATATGTAGCAGATACCATTGGAATTGCCGTACACTAATACCCGACGTAAGTATTCGTAAAACAAATGATGGAGGTTACGATACTGATGATAAGTGTTTGCTTGCTCTAAATACTCGAACTACTTGCAGAAACTTCAGTTTGAAGTATTTAGAGTAGAAACAAGCTCGATTTAGATACGCTAAGTGTAATAATAGAAAATGCACTCATTGTAGACTTCGCTGTTGCTGCAACTGAAGGACATGGATTAACAGATAATGCAGTATAATTAACTAACTAGCCGCATTTATCTCACACATTTCTGTTTTCCGCATGTGACAATTTTCGGGGTCAACTTATATTGGTGTATACTGCATTCGTAACAGTTAACCAACATAAGCTGACCCCGAAAAGTGTCACGAAATTTCGTTTTCGTTGATCCCCAGTACGGCCTCAGATCTAGTTTCAAGAAGTGTTAAAAACAAAAGCCTAAACATATCGCTGAAACATTTCCTGTTTTTTTGCCTGTTTTTTAGAAAAATCAAAGCAAAATACCCATTATCCGATAGAACTAGTCAAGCTAATACTGATGTTTATACATTCAGAAAGCTCAAGAGTAACGGACATCGGTCGGACTCTAAGATATACAGCCAAGCGCCGTGCGCGATTGTGGTCGTGCCACGCATTTTTCAAAGGAACTTTGAAGGCTGCGTTTTAACTATAGATGTACTAGGAAAGCCAGGATGCGTACCGAAGCTGTGGTAAGATATGAGCGTTTCCACTTGAGACGTGGGAGCAAGCTGAGCGGTGGTGTAAGGATGCTGCGAAACGGTGCGCAGATGTGTGAGGATGCGTAGCGGGTTCTTTTAGATATACGAGCGTTCATTTTGCATCGCCACTCTGACATATAAAGTACTAGTGTATCCGCCACAGCTTCGCTCGCGTAGTTCTTCTTCATCCGGATAAAAAGTAGCCAAAGTGTTATTTCATGTCTTAAATTATGTACCTGCATTCCAGTTTTTGCGAAATCCGTTCAGTAGATATTGCGTAAAAGAGTAACAAATTTCGCATTTAATAACATTAGTGTGATTTCTCGCTACTCATCTGTACTGTAGTAGCACACATTATCTCGCATATTTTATACGTAGGTACAAAAGCATCGTTCCGCCAAGCGTTTTTCACTAGAGCTGAGCGAGTCGAGAAAAATTAAGTGATTCTATTGGTGCTTAACAAACCTTTCCCGCTACGCATCCTCGCACATCTTTGGTAGAAACGCAACCTAAGAGTTAATTGGATAGTTTAAACCCAGAGGCTTTTTTCACCCTTGAAAGTCAACCATCTCAGTTAAATTTTCCTTAGTAAAATATTAAGGTACGAAATTGAAAAGGTTCGTAAAAGGCTTTAGAAATCAGAGGCCGGGAAAAATGTTAACCTTTGTGCTTTGTAAGAAAATGTATAAAAGTCTTTTTAATATAAGACTATTGTATATTTTCACAAATTTAACTGACAAGACAAAATTATTTCGTGAAATAGTATATTGTAAAGAATAAATTTCATAAATCAAGCACTCGCTTGATTTATGAATTCTCTTTAGAACTTTCGAGGTAGTTTTAAATAAGATTCGTTACAATGGTTATTTAATTATTAAGTTATTACGTTTTTTGAGTTTCGTGTGACTCGTATAATTTGCAAAATACAGCATCCGTGTTATTGTCTTCATGAATAAATCATTGGATGTTTGTTTTCACAAAAACATCAGCTTCGTGAGAATCAACGCAGATATAAAGTATGAATAAACCTATAGTTATTTTATGTGAATGTGAAATTTTATGCAAAGCACACTCTTATTTTACTCCATAAACTCTATCGAAAAACCTACTTCGAGTAAAAGTCAATGTACCGCGTGGAATATAAATGTCATGTCCCAGGTTTAAATGTTATTCGTAGAGGTTACCGAGTCCCTTTTTAGTCTACTGAACTATTTTAAAAGCAATCTTCAGGGGCGTACGATGACCTGTTTCACAGACCTCTAGATTTAGAAAGGTGACGATCTGTATTCAAAAATAATTTTAAGAATTTACGTGTTATCTAAAATATAGAGACACAAGGCGGGACACTTATTTTCTTCAGTCTTCATTGACAACAATATACGATAGTAAATCATGTATACGAAGTAGTTAATTTTTTAACAGGGTCATTCCTATATTTCATCTGAGCTAAAGAATGCCAAATAAATAACCGCTACGCAATCATCCTGGGAGATCCAAAGACTCATAGATATTTCAACTTGCTCTTATTTTAAGGAATACCCTTCCGTCGCCGGCGGGATATAATGGTGAAGCGAGTGCATCGGGAACGACACACATAGGCTATTTCTGACATACTAAAAATAAGGGGCCGAGTCGGCGCCAGAGTAAATGCAGTTTTTATGCATCGCGCTAAATCATTTGAATCTTTTAGGTTATTATCAGTTTTATATTCGAAACGTGTTAGAATTTGGGCAATTCAAGTCGAAATAAATTCTCCCACTTTTTGGATAAAACTATATCAACTACGATACTCGAAGCAATAAAAACCTTGATTTACGACAGCCCGCAAGTGGCGAACGCGGCGATTCATCACTTGTCGGCAGTTTTTAACATATTAATTGTCTCGTAGTATCATAAATTGAGCGTGTCGTATCTCCGTAATTCTTGAATTTCTTGTAATTAAACATGCATTTCGAAATCTTGGGCAGTGCAAGGCCGAACGGGTCGAAAACAGACTGTGACACACATAACTCGCATTCTTTCTCTATCCAGCTAAATGTTATTTAAAAATTTGCAATGCTATTTAAGCGCGGCCTAGTATTTAGCATTCGACGGGCAACATATTGGTGTTTAGTTATGCCTGATCCACTGCAGACCAGCTTGTAATGTAAAATAAGAGTTTAAACTCGGTTTTTAGAACTGATATTGAATTGAAGATAGAACTGAATATAAGTGCTTAGATTTGCACTGTTTGTCTTTGTCGATCTTGCATAGCTAGATAGCATTTTAATTAATATATCGGATATTTTCCGCCTAGGACCGAAGTGAAACTTCTAAACGTGTAAACTGCTACTGCTGCAAGAATTTGGTATTCGTGATCGCAGAGTTTAATTAATTTGATCAGAATCTCAGCATTCGCTGCGAATGGACAATGTATCCATTTGTATACCCCGGGCTGTTTTCATTATGCAAGGCGTTCCTTGCAGGTGTTGCGTAAATGGCAGATTTACCAGACCTACCATGACATGTCCCAATCTACGCGCTACGGTACTTAATTGACAGATAATGTACTTAAACTTGTCACAGTACTTTTAGCTAGCGGATTGATGAAGTACTAAAATTGTAAAAAAGATACCACTGAGATCTTTAGACATTCAACTTAGACTTGAGTCTAACTTCAGTCTTTGACAGTTCACTAAATTGTAAATAAGTATCTTATGATTAACCTGGATGTTTCAAAATCACTTTGTTATGTTTCACGTAAGTGTTTGGAATTGAGAAATAAATTCATTGGAGCATTCCAAATCCGTATCGGATTCTTCGTGCATTCCTTTCGCAAGTTTCGAAGACGCATCACCAGATGGACTTCATGAATCCCAAACAGTCACGTAATACTTTGCATAATCACTCAGACGTGATCCCTACGACTGTTTCTTGTGTAAAGACTCCTTCGGTTTACACAAAGCTTTATGGAAGGCCAGATAAAAACGTGGTCGAAATCACTAATCGTAAAGACTGGTGTCGGAGTTCCTTGCTGATTTTCTATGGGAGCATTTTTCAAAAACACAGGAACACATTTCAGACCTTGCTGAATAAAGTATCTCATTACAAACAATAATTATTTTGGATGGCTTATAGTTCTAAGTTACCACTATTCTCAGATATTTACAATGTAAATAAAGTTGCTATTTTTGTAAACCAACATTGCAATATTTCGGAACAAGTAAATAAGATCTGAGCTGTCATAATAATTATTATCATAAGATATTCTATATCATATCCAGCACGGTCTGATAGGTTCAGCACATTTTGAGTTTTTATTTTAAAGATGGCAATTTCCAAGATTTTAACCCTTCTTTTCTTCTTCTTTTTTTTTTTCCTTCTTTTTTTTTCCCAAAAGGGAGGTTTTGAAGTGGTAACATGTGAGATTACTGAAAGGAATGTAGACGGCGCGAAGCAAATGCATTAAAGACAAGAAGTGAAGAATGCGTGTCTATTGGCTGAGGTCGCGTGCCGGTATTGGGAATGTGCAACGGGACCTGATGGACGCTTCAGTAATAGAGTTCGTGCAATAAAACCGATTGATCAGAAGCTCGAAGAGAAACGAGGAGACATTGAATATTAACGATTACATTAAAACTCTTTAGAATATCAATGTTAATACAGGTCTTTAAACCTGTAAAATACTTACATCATCACCTCATATAAATGAAAAATCTTACTAAAAGTTAACAGCTCTGGCAGGATTCGAACCTGCGTAGATACAAGCGATCGCTCTTAAGCCGAGCTGCCTGACCGCTAGGCTACGGAACCTGTTTCCGTAACATAGTGGTCTGGAGCTGTTAACTTTTAGTCAGATTTTTCATTTATATGAAATACCTAAGTGTGGTTTAACACTGTAAAATATATAAATCATCATCTCAGCCGTAGGACGTCCACAGCTGGACGGATATAGGCCTTCAAAACAACTGGAGAGGTCCCCAGTTGTTTCGGTTGGTTTGTTACACTTACATAATCTTAGTAAAATTTGCCAAATATCGGGTTTCTTTTCGTAACTAAGTGGTTCATTGATTGACGTGATACTATTTAAATTTATGCATAAAAAAGTTAGTATTTCTAATTTCACGTTAAACGTTGATTCCTATTCTACTAGCATTCACATTTTGATTAGCAGCAAGTAATTGACATAGTGCTCATCTGAATATCAAAGTTTAAGATGATAATTATGTTCTGTAATTAACACCTTCGTAGAACATAAAAATGAAAGAGATACGATATTACGTATATGTTGTTTCCAAGCTAGTAAATTAAGATTTATTTACAACATGGCGTTTATGTTAGCTTCGAAAGGTACTTCAATGAATTGGTCCAGAATAATTACGAAAGCCGTTAAGTCATGACGGGCGGTCTACAATAATTGGCTTTATTTGGCCACTAAATCATTCAAACTATTTCTTTGCTAGCTAGATAATAGTATTAATCTACAGAAACATGAAAAATGGTTCTTGAAAAAAAGAAAACGGAAAAAAAAGTTCATTACTTACAGCCTACGCTGCTGATTAAAAAAAGTAGACAAGACAGTAGTCAATAACACAGTTTGTTTGTATGTGTGGATGTTTGTTGCTCTGTCACGAGAAGCGAACAGGGCGAAGCCGCGGCCGAACAAGCTAAAAGCTAAATAATATCAGACCCATTCCCTTGTGCCTCGGTAAAGAAGTAGGTAATACTGAAATAACACGGAATTTTTGCGAAAACTCGAAATGCAATGATATCCAGTTTTGTATAATTTGCCTACACTTATGTACCGAACACGTAACAGTTCATAATCCACGTTTATTACACATTAACATTCGATAAAACACAAGCTAGTGAAAACACAACTAAATTGTCATGGAATCTGTATCAAGGCCGTCCAAGACGAGCAATAATTCTCAAACTCCGGCTAAACAGATGTTGGATAACTCGCGTGGGCGTCCTTACTCCCAAAGTAAGGAAGGCCATGAATGTAGGTCACTCACCTTAGCACAAAGATCTTGTAAACGTTCCTTTTGGTCAAATTCTGGTACATGAAGCGAATAACGATACAATTTGCCGCAGTTGGGCGCAGAAATTGAGATGTCTTAAGCTTTGTTGACCATTGTTGTCTTAATGGATGGGCTGCGTGGGCGCAACACGAATTGCCGCATGCCAGACTCTACATAACCATTATAAGGTGACGAGCCTGTGCCACTCTTAGGGCGGCTTCACAACAAAAAAAATAATCGCTCAATATGCGTATCGACTGTCATAGAGTTCAGAGAAATGTATTGCGCAAGCCGCCCTTAGTAGCGTTTCTATCTACAAATTACTTAATATACCTGAAATTCATTTTAATAAGCCATAGCGAGACAAATCTGACGCTGATAATCTCGCCAACCGAAATGAACTGACACATTTTAGTATAGTCACATAAATGAGAGACATAGATTAACACATTGTCTTTTTTCGTTTGATCGAAGTGAAACTTTAAATGTTCTAACTTAGTAAACTATTAAGCCGTGTCACGAAATTGTCATCAAAATCAAGCTTGATCTATTGTTCGGGCACATGCCCTGTTAGAAAACAATTACGTGGGAGATACAGATGTTAGGTCCATCATTCTTATGTTAATTGTCTAATCTAAATTTTTGGCAACAATATTCACGAGAAGTGTCATGACAGAAATGTTGAATCATTAAGCATGTCGAAGATATTTTGGAAAGTGGGTTAACAAAGATAAACAGATGCTTATTATTGATGTGAGATTACCCTCTTTTCTAAACATAAATGTTGATAAAAACTACATTTAAATTAGAAATTTAAAAAACGTCCATAAAAGTATGAAAGTTTTTATTACGTTACTGAAAAGGAAAATTAAATTATTACCAATTACTTTCGTTTAGAAACGTTTGTATTACAAATACGAGTTGACATATTACCGACCATTTTATTGGTCCATTACAAACACATTTCAATACAGCAACGCCATAATTAATGCACGTAGATACATCGCGAATCCATATTTCAATTAAAGTCAAACAAGACAATACTTGGCAGTTAGAAACGAGAAAGCTTGTCCACTTTCCCGTATTCATTATTTACTAAATACAAGTCATGATTTAGAGAAGAAATATGATTATATTGGTTGATGACATCACAAGTAATACACAAATCGATCTCACAAAACAATAAGTTTATTGTCTGGTCGTTCGTTGTAAATACGTTACTTGTTTGTTGAAATCCGCATTGGATTGTAAACAAGAGGGATAAACAATATCAGTATTGACAGATTTCAGAGAATGTTCTCGTGAGTGAGCTCTACTCTAGAGTGAATATATTATTATTAAGAATCTTAGTAGTTACCTTTGTTATTTATTTGTAGTACGTTTTTCGTAAATGTAATTTTAATTCCGCGATATATGCTTGCCTCGGGGACCAACAGCAAATCCAGTGTCACTTGTGTTTTTAGTAATAAATAGTCAAACAATGTGCTAAAGAATTCACAAGACATTAAGTTAGATTCGTTTTAAAAAGTAGTAACTTAGAAAGCATGTGTTACTGTCACTAACAGGAACAGCGAAGTAATCAAAGTTAGGCCGTTTCATCCACGTAATTCGGACGGGGACAAAAGTTAACTTCAGTGGACTGAGTGGATTAAGCCTCATCCAACAATCGGATTTTACTTGTCAGCGAGGAAAGGATTTAATGAAACTAAAATTCCAGGTTCCAGACACCTTTTTCGTTGATATAACGACTCGAGAATAAAACAGTGAATGCATCAACAAATCTGACAAACGAAGCGGACGTAAAGAAAGATGAATGAGTCCAAGCACCTCTAAATGAAATTGTAACACCACTTTGGATCGTGATATATATCTCGACAAGTATCTCGCATAGCTCGGATGCCTTACGGCTTAAATTATAAATAAGATGGTTGATAATCCTCAATGCATCGAGCCGTGTGAAGTGGAACGAATGGAGCGGGCATGTGCGTCAATGGTTTATCCTGCAGCACCCTGTCCTTCACAACTTGTTAGGTTATAATTAGCCTCGGCAATTAGTCATGGGTTCATTCAGGAATTTCGAGCACTCGAAACCGTTGATGATATCATCGTACTTACTGAAGTTGAAGTTTATTGAGTCAAATACCTGGAACGAAAACAAAGAAATTGTAACGCGTTATCGAAATTTACAACGAAGCACTCCTAGAACAGTCGACTAACTTATAAAGTCATTGTTGTGAAAAGCACAATTCATACACGCTAAAATTGGCTTGTTTTGTGCGGAACAATAACGTACCGAACAATAGCCACCTGAACGGTCCTAATACATCTTGCATAGGTACGTGAGCAAAAAGTCTCCAAGCCGTTTGTTCCATTTTCAGAGTTTCGTAGTGGGGTTAGGAGTTCTCTTTGTTCATTTTTCATTGGTCTAATAGCGAAGGAATTATGCCCGGATATTCTGCAGCATCCGCAATAAATCAAGCTCTCAGCGCAAGGGTATGAACATTTGGATCATGGAATGTTTCATAAGATTCTAAGTAAAAAATATGAGCTTGACCAAAATATCTTAATAGTTTCGAAGTTTAGCGGTTTATATAGAATTCAGAAATACATTCCCTCAGCTCTATTATAAAACCATAAGATTTTATTGATGACTTAGTGTCGAGATTATTTCACTCGATACAATTTTACGGATACAGTAAACACTTCATAATGATATGATAGTGTTATAATATATATATAAAAACGAAGCAATTTCGTCCCTATCACCGATTTTTCTTGTTGCAAGATTTTGGAGTCATTAACGAACCGGCATTGTCACTTTTTCGGGCGAGATTAAATCAACTTCTTATAGGCACAGGCCTACTGCATTGGGCAAAGGTACAAAGGGCCAATCGCCCACGAAGCGTACGTGGGCTTGCATCGGCAAGGTGCTTCTGATGCAACTTCCTCCGCGCCCACAATACGTTACTACAAAGCTGGTAAAGAATTCACGAGCTATTGAATCATTTGTAGTTTATAGAAACGTTTGGGAGCGTGAGAATAATTTGACAACTTGATTTTTTAAACAATTGTTCGTTCATTGTTAGTTTTATTTTCTATATTTCGTGATCTACTTTAACTTTTGTTTAATAAAATTTGGGAAATGTTCGTGGGACAATTTCAGTTTTAAGAGCATAATAAAAAGAGTTTCCGAGGGGTATAATATTTATCTAGTTACGTGAAAATAATCTTTAATCCGACATAACAGTTACTTTCTTGAAACAAGTAATAAAGTATGACCAATTACTGTTGAAAAGACATTTATTTCCTTTCCAACCATCGCTAAGTCCAATTTCCATGCTCCGAGAGCCTTCAATAAATTAACCACGACCACTTAACTGCGCCGAGCTGTATTATTATCACTTTAACGTGAAAATTGCTGGCAACACTAGCCATTACTGCGCCCTGTGTTTTGCCACATCGGTATAGGAATCTGAAACAGTCATTCAACTTTGGATGGTGTAAAGCAAATCTGCCAAATTTTAATACCGATTCTGTTTATGTGATTCAGTTTTTATTCACTTTGCGTAAAATAGCGTAATTTTATATTCCTAAGCTTGCTATTCAAGAAGGCAATAATATATTTTGCATTTTTCTTGAGTTCAAATTATCAATGTAGCATAGAAACTTTAAATTACCTATCTCCATGCTAGGATATTGTAGTTAGACAGCAAGTGAATAAGTCTTACTGTAAATGTACTTGGACACTGTACCTCTGAACTTAATACATGAATGCTCGGTTCAAATGGATATGATGTTCACTACTTCATTGTAGTAAAATTAAACAGAACTAGGGTATGCCCTGCGGCAGAAGTACTAGAGCACGATAACAAAATTAGATCACATCCTTCCGACCTACATGGCACACTCACACGTAATATAACAATGCATTTTCATGATACAGTTTACGAGTCATTTAAATAGTAGGTACTAATTGATAGATGACACATTTAAGGAAATTATCGGGTTTGGATTATTTTCTATCTATAATAGGTATGTATGTTTTTTTTTTAATCAACATGTCTCGTCCCACTGCTGGGCAAAGGTCTCCCCCAAAAAATGGTATGTATGTATTTACAAAAAATGTATCTATGTAGTATATTAAATCAGTCATCTGGTTACCATAAAACAAGCATTAGGTTGCTTAGCTTGGGACTAGATGACGCTGTGTAAATGTCCAAGGATATTTATTAATTATTTAAGGTGAAAAATTAAGTGCCTCTTTGACGATCTTCAAGTAAGTTCCGAGTAGGCTAGTCACCAAGTAAAGTGTCGAGTAATTGACATAATTGACATTTTGGCGCATAGAACGAATGACGTTACTCGTTAAGTAACTAATTAACACTTTACTTGAGGATGGTGAACGAGGCCCTAAGAATAATAAAATAGTTACACCAAAAATGATAAGTTACTTAATTGACTGAGACAATGCCTAAGCTGCAAAATACTACGGGCCACCAAAATTAACATTGTAGAAGTAATTTTTTTTTAAATTCATTTTATAACGTGAAACATTTAAGTATTAATTACGTATGATTGAACTTGATTGACATTGAACTAATATTTGCCTAGTGCGAAAACTTTGAGATCTAAGTTCTGACGCACTAGGAGATATTAGTATTCGACTGCCAATCTGTTGTCAAAACTTATAATCGTTAGTCGACGCAATATGCCACAGGCGAAGGCGTTCATGGCGCCAACACACCTACGCAAATCCAGGTAACGTTCTTACTATAGATTTCTTGATCTAGAAACTGAGAAATCAGGATCAATTGTTAAGCAAATAACGAGTAAAAAATGTAAGGAAGAAAAACTTGCATAATATCGAGAAAAATTGAACAGTAACTTTGGTTACATTGTAGTGATATAATAGGATCACGAGAAACAATTAGTCAATCTTAACAAAATCACGATTTTTCTGAGAAGTGGTGTACATTCGTGTTAGGCCTGGCGCGCACTAGGCAGCCAGGCTGCGGCAGCCAGGCTGCGGCAGCCAGTAAAACATATGACGTTGTATAGGAGCCCGCGCACTAGGCAGCCACGAAATCTCGGCTGCAGCAGCCAATAAAACGCGCCTGTTTGCACGGCAGCCAGCTGGCTGCGCGCAGCCAGAACGTGTGTAGGCGAATGTATGTGGCTGCAGTCAGTCTCCGCGCACTAGTTGTAGCAGCCAGACGTATTTTGCGTTCCGAACTTTGACAAGATGACTTTCGATACAGAGAAATTTATTGATTGGCTGTTATAACTGGCTGCGCAAATATTCTGGCTGCCGCAGCCTGGCTGCCGCAGCCTGGCTGCCTAGTGCGCGCCCGGCCTTATTGTAAAACTATGAGCTTAGGTGCAACAAAAACAAACGGACCAATGTTTAGACTAGCTTTAGTTCGAGTCTAAACTAATTCTAACGAGATTATTTTTCTTACAGAAACGCAAAGAAGGAACGAAAAGCTGCAAAGATTAATGAGCTGTTCGAAATAATTGAGGAAGGGATCTAATTTCTGTTAAAATATATATTCGGATGGAAGAGAAATCATTTGAACTAGATGCAAAATAAGGGTTATATAAAATATAAACCATACAAATAGCTAGTTATAATATATTAAAAAAATTAAAACTTTATACCATGCATTTAATTTTTGCCTTCGTGCAGCATGTAATTAAAAAAAAAAAATCATAGATGCACGGCAGGGATTCGATCGGATCGAAAGTCGAGGCACACCCCACTAGACCGACACGTCTCTTTTATTAAGTACTAGCTTACTCGGCCTCAGCTTCGCTCGCGTGGTAGGTACCACCTACCTTGATAAAATATAGCCTATGTTCATTCGGAAAATTCATGCTACATATCGGTGAAAGAATTTTTGAAATCGGATGAGTAGTTTCTAGGCCGATAGAGGGAAATGGAAGAAGAATACATGTTGTGCCGACCCCACGTAATGTGGGATAAGGGCAGAAGGATGAGTAGTTTCGGACGTTATCCCAAACTTACAAACAAACAAACCAACTCTTTACGAGTATAATATTAGTATAGAAGTATAGATATACAAAAAACGTTTCAAATGAACTTAATACTGTGCGATATCGAATATCATGTTCATCTAATTCAGAACGCGGTCGACGACATTATCCAAAACGAATGTGACCACAGGCATGCGTATTACACTATAATAATTGCCAACGGGAGCCAGCAGGTGTATGTTAGTGTTTATTTTGGTTGACACCTGCGTCTGGAACTAAATATATTTAGTCTGAGACTTTTCATGCAAATTCCTAAGATGATATTATACCTTACTAAAGAGTACGAGTACATAGGTAGGTACTCCCAAAGCACCGCTTCACCACCTTAAGGGTGCTTTTTCTGTGACGCAACTAGCAGTTTACACCGCTTTACAACATTCGAACACCAATAGCAACAAAGTATTTCGGTGCTTTGTTATAAAGTTTGAAGAACAAATAATAACAGTAAGTTTTTAACAATGCTAAAAGTCATCAAACAATTATTGCTTTTAGATGTTTATGACTCCGATTGGTCAAAATAAAAAGGGCAGGATCAGCTAGCTAACATCTTGCAAGCTAAACTGTTTCAAAATTGGTAAAGCGACGCTTTTGGTGATAGTACTGACACGGACAAATTTATAAGTATAGATTATGATTGAGGAAGACACTCAGAAAACAACTAATTACTAACAGTAACATAAAGAGTCGTAGAGATAGTTTACGTCATAACAATTATAAATGTAACCTAGTGCATCCCATAAACATTTTATGTGGGACTTCCAAATGCTATTGTTGTAGGTAATAATGTCGTTAAACAATTAAAGCTCCACAGAAATGTCAAAATAGCGACAATTAATAAATTATGATAATAATGTTGCAATGCAATGAGATATTGACAAAACCGCTCAGTGCAATACAACTATTTTTAGAATTTATAAATAGCCGACACTTCAAAGGAAATCTACATGATAGCACAGTGATATGGAAACAAAGTAATGAATTGAATGACACTAGTGATAACGGTCATCATTAACATCCCACGCAAAACAAATCTCCTAGAAAAGATTGATACAATGTATATTAAGGACTGTAAATAAATACTAGTGGCAATTCTGGATGTCATCAAAACTTAACTAACCTAATTTGACAGCACTAAAATTGATGCCATCCTTTTTATTTCGATCGTTATGAAAGGGACGGCAACATTTTTAGTGCTGTCAAATTAGGTTGGTTAATTTATTATTTTACAGTGTTAAACCACACTTAGGTATTGGATATTTCATTATAAATGAAAAATCTTACTAAAAGTTAAAGGCTCCGGCTCGGCTTAAGGTGCTAGGTCGGGACAATCTTTTAGACCCTTTGGCGGCCGGAGTTGTCGTACTCTGACGTTAGGTGGCACTCATTACAGCGTAGACAAAGAAAACTATAGAAGACCGCTCGACATGTTCCTTTTCAGTCACTCAAAACCAAAAGAGACAAATGGATATACAAGATTCTTGTGAAAAAAAGAGACGGATCATAAAATGTTTGTCCCTTACCGTGTGCCGGTGTAGTATATCTCTCTGTCCCTTTCGGCGGCTAGCAGTAGGTACCTATGTAGGTTTCTTGGTCTACACACTCTACACAATAACAGGTAATCTATACTCTATACTAATATTATAAAGAGGTAAAGTTGGTTTGTTTGTTTGTTTGTATGTTTGGGGTAATCTCCGAAACTACTTATCCGATTTCAAAAATTCTTTCACCTATTTGTAGCTTAGACTTTCCGAATGAACATAGGCTATAGGTATTTTATCAAGGTAGGTACCGAGTACCGTGAGCGAAGCCACGGGCAAGTTAGCTAGTGAAGTATATAGGAGATTCAGAAAATAAATGGGCAAACATACCTTAGGTAGGTATGTTTGCCCATTTATTTTCTTGAACAGATTTGAACTAGGTAAATGAATTAGCTGAACATAGCCTTTGCCTGGCATAAAAATATAAGTACCTACTATTTTTTATCGGGATATGTAGGTAGGTAGGTACCTATAGGTAAGTAGGTACACGTACCTACCAGAAGAATGCACATCATAGTAAGCTATAAAATCTTTTACTTTTTTACTTTTTTGTGATAAAAAATTATCACCTGGAGTAGGTTTTATCTTGTTTTTTTTTCGGCTTACTTAGGTACTTTACTTGAGACGGATATTAGGTACCTAGTACCAAAGACGATTTATTCGTCTTTGCTAGTACTAAAAAGTCTCTGTTCCGCTACTACCTATTCTGTGGTACGGCACTATTTTTACTCTGTGCACAAGCACAAACCTCACAAAATGTAGTAGGTACCTACCCTACACGTGGGGTGTACCCTTGCGCAATGTGCAAGCTAGATTGGTATCAAATGTAAGTAAAGTAGGTATATTTTACTAGCTTCCACCCGCAGCTTCGTTGCCGATGACAATTGTCATTTCACATTTCACTACCTTTTTCAAAGAGTGCTTACCCGTTTGACCCAATATTTTTCTACCCAATATTATTTTTACCTGTTCAACCCAAAACACATGTTCCGTTCTACCCAAAGCAAAAATCTGAGCCACAGATAGAACAGAAACGTGATATTTACAAGAAATCGAACTTGATGATATAATGTTCTGCATTTTTTGTCTGCTGACCCTTGTTCTTTAGTGTTCCACTGTGTTATTTAATTGAATTCAAACATTAGAAATTAGGAATAAATAGGTGTGGGTACAACGGGTAACTTGAATCAAATGTTTTGGGTCGCACGGAGCAAAATACCTATTGGGTATAAAAGTCTTGGGTCGAACGGGTAAGCACTCTTTCAAAGCCAGAAGTGCTGTACGCAGTTATTTAAAAATATGGTCAAAATTCATTTTGTTTGAATTTATATTTCTTTAGACTAGTAGTTCGTCCCGAACGAGATCTCGTGCACCGTGGGTTGGTGGTTTATTTTGTACCTACTTGCTTCGACTACCCCATATAAGTCACTGTTGAGTTGGCTAATTGATTGTTTATGAAATCTGGCTGCTAGATCTCTACGATTCAATCAAGTCTTTATTCAAAGTCCAATCTCAATTACTCATCAAATTAAAAATATCAAAGGTCGTATTTTGCTACGCAACCATGCAAAAATATAATTATTGCGTAAGACATAGATTCTGATTAAAAACTCTATGAATTTACCTTTTTTATGGTATAATACTGATGTTTGTTGACACTTCAGAGGTGAATGTCATGTCAGTCACTACCTTTCTTCAAAAAAGTGTTGCACGGAGCTTTTAAAAAATATGGTCAAAATTCATTTTGTTACAATTTATATTTGTATAGATAAATACTTCATGGTTTTTGTAAAAATATAGTTTTTGTGAGGGTGTCTATTAAAACAAAAATGTTTTAAGAAACATTTAGGTTTTTCGGCAGTAAAAAAATTGTTGTTGGTGTTTGTTCGTTGTTTTTGGTAGATGACTGCACCGAACCAACGAAGTGGTTTGTAGTGTAGTCATTATGATACTTTATAAAATTCAGAAAAATCTCTTTTCGTTTAAAAAATCGCTAGATTTGTCGAGATGAAACACTTTAGGTTGGAACCACTGAAAAATAATAGATTTTACATTTATCGATGTATTTTAAAAACGTTACATCTTTGAATGAAAAGTAATACCATTTTAGAATGTACAAACAGAACCCTTTCATATGACACCCCCCTCAAAGTCTATGGATAACTTTTATTTTTTTTCACCCCCTTATGATCCTCATATCTTTACAACCCCTTGACCGATCATGCTCATTAGGTGAGCCGGGAAATCCCGTATCACTACCTATACAATATTTACTTACCAAGTATCATGAAGATTGGATTAACGGTTCGACAGTTATGCCGCGACATACCTACAAACATACAACGCAAAATCGCCCAAGTTACCACTAAGATCTTCGTTCGCTTCGCTCACTCGATCGATAAATATTTGATAGTTTTTATAAAAATATAGTTTCTGTGAGGGTGACAAAGTAATGGATAACTTCGATAAGATCTTCGTTCGCTTCGCTCACTCGATCGATTACATAGATACCTACCTATTCCAAGTTTCATAGGTAGGTACCTACTTATGTTCAGTGGTTTTGCGCGAAAGAGTAACAAACATCTATTCATACCTACATACAGAGGTAGGTATGAGTACCTACATCCCCACAAATTTCCATAATCAGTAGGATGCCTGCTGCGTAGGATATTAGGTAGGTACCTACTAGGTATTTTATTTGTGCCTACCTAGGTACCTACTCATCTTCTGAATCGATTTGGACGAAACTTGAAATATCCTACCTACCTACATGGTCCGTGGCTAGGAACCACGTAAGTACTCGAAGCAGACTAGTAGATATTTACATAAACTCTCTCAACCCATGTAGGTAGTTATAGCCCGGTCAAAATAGACGTCCATCCTTGCAAAGAATCCCAGAAAGCTAAAATTGGTAGGGACGGTAGGAAGGAACATAAATACAAAAAAATAATACAAAAAACATTGTCAAATAGACAGAGAGAGAGAAGGCGCACGTCATAATAGACAGAGAGAGAGATACACGTAAGAAAGAAAATAGCGATATTTGGCTTGTGCGAGTCGAATTTGCACTTTGTTCTGTGGTGACTTGAGTCGCTATTTGTTAAAATGTGTTCCAGCGAAGCGCTAATAAAATCTAACGCCTGCCAAAAATGTCCGATTCACCTAATTGGAACTACAGTGGAAGAATATTTTTGAGTAGGCGCATATGGTATCAACCTTTGAAATACCTATTTCTGATTACTATTACAAAGAATAGACACCTTCAAAAAATAAATTATAATATTATGAATAACTGTGCAAATTTTGCTACTAAACAAATACGGCACACCTGAGAAAAATGTGCCCGTAGCGAAAATCATATTGATTCTTGTAAGTTGTTTTGAGTGATAACTAGAACTTATAACGGGATTTAAAGACCTTCATAAAATAGTTCAGGATATATGTTATTGGATATAATTAATGTCAAAGCTTCACATACTCAATTTTAGTCAGAAAATTAACCCAAAAACACATTGATATCGTTTTTTGGCCCTTACAGGGGCCTTAAGAGCGATCGCTTGTATCTACGCAGGTTCGAATCCTGCCGGAGCCTTTAACTTTTAGTAAGATTTTTCATTTATAATGAAATAGGTTGGTTAAGTTTTGGCGACATCCAGAATTGCCACTACTGTCCCAGTTATAAAAAATATCCTGTATATTTCAGTTTCAAAATAACTACTTACATTAACAAAAAACAGAACCAATGTACGCGTGTCGTTTTCAGATAGGTGTCGACAGGTTTGGTAGTAATAAAAACTAGTAGAAAGTGCCAGTGGAGTCATCGGCACTTGGTGTTGGGCCAAACTGTGGCAAGGTCACCGGCTGTTTGATAAATAGGCACAATGCCGCTATGAGGTAATATTTTTGTTTATATTTTTTATTAACAAGCTGCGCCCGCGGTGTATAGTTCCCGTGGGAATACCGGGAACAAAAATAGGCTATTTTTTAATCCAGGATATAAGCAATCCTGGTAACATTTTCATTCAAATCCGTCCAGCTGTTTGAGCGTAAAAGTAACAAACACACTTACACACACACACGCACACACACAAACTTTCACCTTTATAATATGTGTGAACCGCGAATTTTCACCAATCATAAATTAATTAGTGTGAGTGCGGAGCCCCAACACAGAACATGTTGCACTTGTTGTCCTGCCCTCTGTGCCCTAACAACAGGTACCCGTGAAGACCTTGTTTCGGCCTCAGATAGGGCTATAAAGGTGGCTTCATATTGGAGTGAAAAAATTTAATTTCATGAGCTTATTGACACGATGAATGAATGACCCAATCATAAATGTTTTGAAGTGTTTCAAGAATGTAATGCGTCGCATCCTGACTTACGATAGCAATAGCGATTTTCATGTCTCGATAAAAAGCCGGAGCGTTGCCAAATCCCTATTTCGTTTGGCAATTTCTTTATTCAGTAACACTTTGTCTCGATCTGAAGGTAAATTTGCATTATTGTGTAAATTGTCTGTTTTTGTAACGTCTCCTGAAATGCTTTCAGCGTTTTGAACGCTGCTAGCAATTTAGTGCGCAATACTTATAGTTTGTGTGTTGTTTTCAATTCACAGTAAGAGTACCTAATGATGACATTAAGTAAACATGTGAATATTATGGTTGAGGGGTCGTTACAGATTACATTGAGCCGAAGATTAGTTGCAGGTCGATCGTCACGGCGACGTATTAAGACTTTACAACGTATAAGTACCTACTACGACTATACAATGCACTGGAATTTAGTGCATTGTATAAAGTATAGTAGTTACTATTATATTTATTTATATTATATTATTATTTGTGAGAGACGCGACCGCGAGGAGTGACCACACTCATACCCAGATGAAGATTCTCCGGAAGAATCGAAACATTGTCGGTATCTAAATCGACGATAATTTTACGTGAGTAATTTCCCGTGTGCTATTATAATGTCTAATACAACTCACGATAGTTTTGAAAGTTAAATAGTAGTTACTAGATCATTATTGAGATAATAAAATATTTTACTACGTGCAATCTTAATGTATTTGTTCTTTCATTAAATCTTAAATTCTTTATTCTAAGGATAAGAGTATACTTGAAAACAAAACTTTTCAGAGGCATAACTAAGGTACTAGTTGTAATTGTAACCAAAATAACGAAATTAATTGCGCAGAACATGAACCACATTACTGTTACATAATTACATAATTCAACGCGTATAATGCTAGAATATGAAGTAATTAGGTGTGAATTTCGTCCGCAAGCTTCTCTATTTACCAACATGACTAAGTACCTAGATATTTTAATAAAGCATTATTTTCGTCAAGTCACCCACAGAGCGTTTTCTTCGCTCCACGAGAAAATATGCTGGAGAATTAAATAGCCCCCGCATCAGTGTAATGCGTATTTAAACTCCAATCTTTCCAATTGAACGACATAATACTTTCACGTTTTATGTAATCACGCGCCTCTTGGCCCGCCCATCCGTCATACCTCTCGGTTGTTATCTTGATCTAAACCACGAAAGTGTACACAAATATCTGCTCTTCTTTATAGAAAGGGGCAATAGTTGCGTACTTTTCATCCATTACAATTTAAAACACTTCAGTTATAGGGCTCGTCGTCTTATCTAGCGATTCTAGTGGTATAGTCATGCCATTAAAATGGTACTTGACATTGATGCAGAGTAATAAAGGGTGATTTTCCTTAATCAAAATAATTTTGCATTCAATCGTGGCCGTGACGGAGCAAAGTTTGCCCTCGGAAGCGTGTGTCGAGCACAACAAAAAGACGAATGGGCATCGCTTGCGGAAAGGCGTGACCAAAATTTGATGAGCTACAAACCTTTTGTTTCAGACCTTTACTTGGCCAATGAGTCATCGCGATTTGGGTAAACAAAACGATAAAGTCCTAATATTGTCAAGGAGGAGCATACTTATCTAGAGTATGAACACCAACTAATCGAATGCGTGGTGGTAACGTGCATTATAAAACAGATCAAATGAAACTCGACAAAATCCCTTACAATCGGATTATAAAGTACCAGGCACTCGATACAGCGAAGCCGTAGCAGGCGGCCGCGACTGGGTCAAAGGCAGTGGATTTATTTTACTAGGTATAAACAAACATTTGGCTCCACCGGTTCGAAGCACGTTTTTGAGCATGGGCTCGATCTGGGTATTATGAATTAATCTGAGAAACGTGATTTTTGGAATTCCTATTGCTTCTGTTTTTTAATGGCTTTACTTTATTTCTGACTGATTCGAGGTCACCTTCATACTTAGTATCGTGTCAGGTTTCATTCTCATTTATCAAAAAACAATACAATTATGAGTAAATAACAACGCTAAAGAATACGATAAAGAAAACAAAACATTATTAGTCTTTTATTATTATTTGATATCATCAACAAGAGAGTTTGTTTTCTTTTCTAAATAATATCATCTTTATTTTTTGTTCAATTGATCGTTCATTGAAGTACATTGAAGGTAATTCTTGCCTAATTAATTCAAATGACTGAAACAACAGCCCTCCTTAATTGTATGAGCTATTTACAATTTTAGGCTGTAATTACGAAATGTGAGCTTCAGTGGTTACAACTAATTCATGAATAATTTCATAAAATAATTTGGCAACATTTTAGCAAAAGTAATATTATATTACTTACCTAAATTATAACTCTCTTCGGGGTCAAAATTCTTTTGACCTGTTTATGTTGCTTTTACCTTTGGGGCCTACGAACGTTGCTCTACTTAAAGGGTGGATAACCTTATAACTTTTTGTGTTCATCGAGAATACTAAACAAAAACAATAGATATGCATATTCATAAATATGTGAGCAGAGATAGATCTAAGGATGTATAGATAGATGGACTGGAACGATGCTGTTGATAAAAGTGAGTGCTGAGGTCGGTAAAGAGAAATGGAAAATGCATGTAGAGCTGACCCTACATTATTAGGACAAACAAGGGCAGGATGTGAGGGTTCAAACCAAAAATAATTATTCTTTCGATATTTGCCAAACCATACTGATAAACATAGCTTACACTTGCGTGGTAATGTGATGATAATTAGCCAAATTTTACTAGAGCTTAAGTTACCAACGAACAATGAACGAATGACTGAATAATATATGCAAAAGCATCAACTTGTGATGAATAAGTTGAGATAGAAACACAAACATCCAAACTATTAAGTTTAGAGTTACAGTAAGCTGAAGATCTTTCTAAGTACGTAAGGGGTTTCAAAAAGTAATAAGTTTTCATTGATTCGACCTTGTCGCAAAAGAGTTGTTTTGACATTGAATCCGTTGATTGGAACGCTTTTAATGGTTATCTACGGTTTTATCGTTCTATTCATTTCATTAGCTTATGGAACGTCGTAAATTTTATTTGCAACATCAACGTTTGTGGTTGAGTGGTTTTGATATTTATTGGACTGTTTTATTAATAAAAACAACAGTCTTCAAAGCAAAGATAGTTAGTAGCTTTGGTAGTCTCAAGAACTCACGTCAACACTGCATTACAAATGTTTGTAACATGAATTCTGGTAAAATAAAATCAGATAAAAAGAAAAATTCTACTGTCCTATTAATAAATATGTTTGCGAGTATGAATGGATATTTATTAATCTTTGACGTAAAACCAACGAGTTACTATACTGAAGAGTCACAATCTAATAGATGACAACACTCAAAATATGTCCGAGCAAATTCAATGTTCTACAATGACATTTGAATGTAGACGTTATGTCGTTTGTTTTAATGTACGCTAAAAAGTAAAACTCGCCGCACTACGTAGCGTGCGCCGAGTTTTGGCGCGGACATTATATTTGTCTGATTGTGGCTCTATAGATTGTACCTCAATGCGTAAAACCTACTAAACGGATTTGGCTGAAACTTGGAATATTTTGTGACCTGAAATAACACATCTAGGCATTTTTTGAGTGAGTACTAGAAGCCGCGGGTGGATTGGATACTAGTGTAATGGATACTAAAATATGGCAAGAGTAAGGGATTTCTTTGCTAAACTCTGACGAACTTGACATTCAGACAACAGATTAAAGACAGTTCAGAGACATCTATTATTCTGTAACTACAGAACTCAATTGAGCACGATCGTCTTTGCAATGAGCTGTTTACACAGCGGATGGACACGCAGGCCCATTTCCACTACACGGTCGATGCCAATGCCACCGATCACTTCTCTGCAATGCGACTCAATGAATCATTCGCATCATTGATAAGTAAGTTCGCATGAACTCGTGGCCATCTTTGGTGACGGTGTTTTTAGGCCACCTAAAGGCCTACGTCATGGCATAACGACTTTAAAGCCGGGACCGGACAATTTGAAGATGACCTCCGAAGCACAAAGGGCTCATCTGTTAATACCACTTGCGGTCTCCGATCCAAATAGTGACCGAAGGTCGCTTAACTTCAAATTTCTTGTAGACTAAAAACGAATATCCTACTGTCCTACTAATAATATAAGCTAGACAATATTGTCATGCTTGTAAAAGATTTCGCATTTGATAACAATCAATATATTTTATGCTTGTAAATAAGTTAGAGGTTATCAACACCCTTGAAATCAGATGCGTCTCACGCTTATTCATATAAATGGTATTGAATTATCCAATTTGAAGTCAATGACACCGCTCTCAATTCAAAAACTTAGGCCTTCACATTTTACTAGGTGATACGAGTTTATTCAACTGTCAGGACATTGTTGAGATGGAATAGGCTTGCCCAGTCAGCCATCCTCTCAAATTAACGTGACGTGTGGGAATGCCTATTTAACTAAGCTGCAGGTTTTCTCTCGATGTTTTTCATCACCGTTTAGAGCTCGTAGCTCTTAAATTTTCGAAACAAAACAATTCATTGACGCACGACCGTATTCACAAAACTAAAGTACAAAAAACATTCGTGCTTAGAAGACGTAGACAATAATAAAATTAGAATCGGTCAAACTCAATTAATTCTGTAGGAGTGGTCGGAATAATAGAGTCGATGAAGCATTGACGACATCCGATATAGAAGTAATCGCATGCTGTCTTCCATAAAATAAGCATTTTATTTAAACTGACACTTTTAGAATCGTTGCTTTTAAATTATGATGGGCGCAACATGAATAGATGGGTCAGTGATGGACTTTTTATATTATGTAGCTCCAGAATGAAGTTCGATAAAAATGAACTCGAATACGGTTTAGTGCGAAAATTAGAATTTTACTAGTTTCTCATTGCACAAGTAACCTTGAAATGAGATGTTAGTTGTTGAAAGTTGTCTTTGTACCAACGATTGCTATATATTTGCATCTTTTCTCGGTCAAAGATTAGGATAATTGAACTATTAGACTAAAATTGCCAGTATAAAAAATAATATCAGTAATAAAATCAACCGTGCGTTGTTTGTACGGGTTAAATGGATTGTAAAGAATACTACTGTACGGCTAGATAAAATTGATCTTAGAAATTCTTGATTCTCGGTTTCTGCGAAAGTTACGTACTTTTAAAACTTACGAATTCCCTAAAATAACGAGAAAGGTAACCTTAGAAATTATAACGTAATATCTTAACTCTCGATTTATCAACACAACATGCCTAGAAGTGCTATTGTAGAAACAAAATAAAATTTAATATTAACGTAAAATAATAAAGACAATAGCATTATTTGGTCCCCAAAGGAGTAATATTATTCCTTATGTTGAAAGAGATAAGACAAAGTAAAATAATGCCATTAGTTTTACGACAAACATGAAAATGTTGAAGCCCAATCTCAATTTAGTATAACCAGAAATAAGGAGTAGTTTTAAGTAAATATAAATTAAGAGAGAGATACAGAGTGCGAGGTTTTTATAAACTTAGCGCGTAAAATGGTAAATCGAGAAGGAATCGTTATACTTAGGTCTGATTGTATCATGGTAATAGTAAAAAAATTACATTTGTCAATATTACGTCTACGAAGGGCAGTAAGGCTATGTCCACAGTAGGCAAACTGGTAGCGGCCGACTAAATTTTTACTGCTGTTTCCCCAGCCTTAGTAGTCTATAACCATTGATGAGCTTACAATCTGTCACGTGAAATTCGAATAAATATTTTCATATTACCTTTGTACATAAAACTGTCTCGGTATTGTGCATTGCAGTTCCCAGCTCTGAACATTTTGCAGTATTATTGTTTGTTTCTGTTATGGGCCAAATTATCAATGGAAAAGCTGGCGGCATTCCAAATCCGATACAAAAGATCCCTACAGTTACCCAAAGGTAATGTAACAAAAGATGATATGGTGATAACTTTACTATTATATTATATATTATATTACTATTAGTAAGTTCGTGTGAGCAAGTTGCCAACTCGGGTGACGGAGTCTTTAGGGCATCTACGTTTTCAGGACCGACAGTTTAACGTGCCCCCCGAGGCAGGGATATATTATGGTGATAGTGGAATAGCCTTATGCAATAATGTTTCAGATCATAAGTTTAACGAATGAGATGGTATATTCAGTAAGTTTATGCGTAAATCAGCCTACACACGTAAAATGGACACCGCAGTAACCAACAACCTCGATGTATGTGGACTATAATACAAACCTACAGCGAGATTTAAGTAGACTAAGATTAGGATACAACGAGGTACCTGATATTATTTAAAACCTAATTTTTTCGATTCCCGCATTAAATTAAATGATCCTCCTCAAGCCGGAGTGCTTTAACCAATTCAGCCACGAAATCCTATGACGTCGGCTCGAAAATTGATAAGATGCTATTCGGTTAAACACGGAATAGCGCCAACTACAGGTAACTCAAAGCCTAATACATAATTATGTTTGCATTGATTATAATAAAAATCATAATACAATATTTTAAAACTAATTATAAAGATTACCTCAGAAGCAACATCTCTCGAATTGGTATACAAAAATATTCCATTATTACCTGAAAAAAGAGAAAACAAAAATTATTTTACAAAATTTTGCATAACGTATAAAACGTCTAAGAGTCTACAATATGGTTTGAATGGTACTAATGAAATAGACATAATGCCATAAATACACTGACAAGGTACAAATATGACAAAATGGCTTGCTGAAAAATGTTTCTATAGCATAAATGAATATTTTGACTATAAATTGTAATTATTATTAAGTATTATTAATTATTACTTTTTTGACATTTTTTTTTTTTTTAATTATTTGAAGTGTTAAACTGTGACATTATTGAAGAAAAAACAACAATTTTTAAAGCATGCATGTTAATTAATTTGGATTGACAATTATATTACTTATTATTTTTTGTTTTTCGACATTACTAAATTATAAATATCAATTTTTAATATTCATACACCTGTAAAGGTAGGTTTTGGTAGAACTATTTATTAACTTTGTGATCTAATTATGTAACCTAAAACTTTATGAATAAATGATTATGATTATGAATGCCATATTATGGCACTATATGACATTACTGTTGTGTTGTAGATAAAGTTTCTGCACCTAAAGCAGACATGACCCAACCAGTTGAATCGTAATACATTTTAATGATACTCAAGTGGATTATCCATTAATGGACAAAATACTCGCTGACACTGACACCGCACGGAATTGTAACCACAATGTACTGGTAGGTATCTATAAAGGTAGTTGGCGCCGGGTGGGCGACTATACCATCTGTCGCGATCGTCTCGGCTTACAATTGGCTATTGGCTGATAGATGTTGAACTTTAAGATGAAATACATAAGACCTCATAAAAATAATCACGTGACGGGTACTAGTAAATCTTAGCAATCTCAGAGATAAAAACATCGAAAGACTAAAAGATTTCAATAGAAGTGTTCTTGAAACTAGAGTTAAGATAAAAGAAACGATGTCACTCACTCATGAATACAACAAAGAAGGCAGTAATTACATAAGAAAAAGTTGCTGAATAAACGTAGCTATTAAAGTAGTACGATATTAATACAATAGGTGTAAAAATGAATTAGAAAATGTAATTAGATGAGCTTTTACGAGGTCTTTCACTTGTTATTGATAGATTTTCTCATCATGAAAATTTCTCTCACGATATGCGAGTCATGAAATCGAGGTGCGAGATATTGTAAGAATAACAGACATTCACTATATCACACCTTTTCTAGTTTGATGTTATGTGATAGCGTTATTAATTACGTTTACACGACAAGAAAGGGTTCCATGATAAAAGAAGCATAGACATAGCGCGGAATCTCATAAAACATTTCAAGTTGACCCATGGCCAGATGGAATACATTTACAACGACTCAGTGAAAAATGTGTGTAATAAAAACGAAGACATGACAAACAAAGGCTCAGTAACGCTAGGTTACCAAGTTACGCGAGCAACTGAAACTATTGACTATCAAGCAAGTAGAACTTTACCGCTCCAGAAAATAGTCAATGGAGGAGCCCCATTAACCTTGTACTTATGTCGGAGTCTAGCCAGTGCGTGCAAGATGGCTGAATAACGGAAGGGCAAGGTAGCTCGTTTGAATGATGTGACATTGAGGAAATGCGGTCACCGCTGATACACAAAACCTCACACAATGCCGATGTGACTGTAGTATTACTTCATTATGTCCTGGTTACGTGAGATTAATGTGACATGTGATGCAACAACAGTTGTAAAGCCTATAACGAAATCGTCTCGTTTCAATATCGAATACATTTCCGCTGAATCATGTCATAATCATCATCATCCACAGTCCTTACCCACTGTGTTATGCATAAGCATGTAAGGATAGTCAAATTCAGTCAAGTTCTCTAAAGCTACCAATGTTAAACAAACCGTTAAAACATCACGCAAATTGCGCATTCCGCCCACCTACTTAGCTAAACGAAAATCATCCCCATAATCCAGCCCAGTGATTAAGCAATAGTGACATATATCAAATTAGATGAGCAAGTTACAAAGGCTTCCAACGTCCATTACAGGAGTATGATCGGCAGCCACGCGATGGGTGGCCGCTCCCCCTTTCCTTGAAGACCACCTGCTCCAACAGACGATGTTTGTACACGCTCTGATGACTAGGGTGACCGGAATCTAAAACTTGAATAAGCCGACACGAAAAGCCGTTTGACCTCTAAAGTTTTTGTATAATTTTTCGTTTACAAACAAAACTTTGCCGGTTTCCATCATAAATAACACAAACATTATTATGGCCGTGAATGGGTCTATGAAAGCTATGATTGGTATTAATAAGTGTTATCAAGACCACGGCGAGTTTGAAAACATGTAATTTAATGAGCAAATGGCTGCATTAGAGTAGCAACCTATTGCTTACGCTTTCTAGATATTTAAATAGTTTTAAAAATAACAGAAGCAGAGAGCGCTTTTTTGAATGCGAATGATGTTTATATTAGTCTAGCTAGATAATTCGTAATTAATTCGATCGCATTGAAAATTTCCGAGGATCTTAATTTCGTCATTTCACTTTCGATTCAAGAAGATTTACATATTTAGATTATGTTCCGGATTCGGTAATATTACAATAAAACTTAATACCGATTATGTAAAGGATTTAAGATCGTGTACAATAAAGTTGAAAGTATGTTAAATGCAGCTGAAGAAAACAAGCATTTATGTTGTGTAATATATAGGGGAGTAGAGCAGGACTCTGTAGTCATACCATCATCTGTATCAAGTGACATAACGTTGTATTGGCGCATAATAAGGTACACGACCTACAACTACAAGGTATGAAATGTCTAATAGCAACGGAAGCGAGTTCATCACACTGGACGCCGACATCAAGAGAAGAGACTAGCTAGAGTTATAAACGCGGCAAGCTGGAACAGTGCTTTTTAGGAAAACTCTTGGAAGTGTATTTTATCGTTTAGTTTGATATAGAATTATAAAGCAGTTAGAAAAAATCTAACTTTGTTTATATCAATTCGCAATATTTGAAAAAATATCAATTCGCAATATCTAACAAAATTGAAAAATTTGAATTGATGGAGATACATTATCGAATGTCCCCTCATGCTCATGTTATATTCAGAGATGCCGTATCAAAACATTTGCCTGGATTATAGGCGCCGCGTCGGACGACCCACGACGATCTATTTTAGGTAGATGTTAACCCACTTTTACACACCCAGTATTACAAATTAACTGACTTTACTCAACTGGTTGATTGCTTGTTGAAAATTGCAAACATATTTGACATTAAAATGTTGATATTAGTGGCAATTCTGAGTGTCGCAAAAGCTAAACTAAGCTAACTAAAATTGTTGCCGTCCCTTTCATAGCGATGGGAATAAAAAGGATGGCAATAGTTTTAGTTAGGTTAGTTTAGCTTTTGCGACACTCCGAATTGCCCCTAATATTGGTTTAATTTTAGATCAAGATACTGTCTGACAACGACGCATCGAACGTATTAATAAAAATGCAATTGGACAATCTATTGAACACCAAAGGAAGTTACACAAAAACAATCTAACATAGATTTAGGCAAAGCAATAAATAATAAACTGTGACCGATCAACTAGAAAGAATTTAATAATTACACTAACCGTCATTGAAATAAATTTTGAAGTGAACCGTGCCTCAATAGCAACAACCAGAAAATAACGAACAATATAATTGGCGGAAGCACGCGTTGCATGTAAAGACCGATTCAAAGTTGCTGCATAAAAGGTAGAGACAGTTAAATGCGTGCGTCCAGACATTAGGGTTGTCAATGTTTTCTTACATCTGAACAGAAATCGTTACATTCCAATTTTCGCAGGGGCAGACCATGAGCATCTACAGGATGATTTGACAAGGATTTATGGGGGCTTACAAAGTATTCCATGTGTCGAATAGCAGGCAACCCTATTTTAACGTCTAGTTCCCGTGTTGCGGTGTTTCCGAGCGAGGTTGCGCAAGAGTGTGCCATCTGAGCACGCGACTGCAGACGAACCGGAAACTATACTGTATTCTTAATTTATATCTTGCTTTGGCTTCTCGGAACCCGATAGAATATTTAAATTGATTTTATCGAGCGTTTGGCCCAGTTTTTGCATTTGAAGAGTGTGACAATGATTGTAAACTGAGTCATATACTAAACAAACAACCAATTCACCATCCAGCAAGACCTCAACACGTATTGAAGTATTTTTTCCTGGTGACAACATAATTTCTAATTCCAATGTCAAAGTAAACCACAAGAAGTGTCACCATTGCGATAGAACCTACGTATATCATACTACAGTTATATTCTTATAAGGCATATCAATTTCACTTGATGCAGCAAAAAGATTTGACAGTAAAAAATAGAACTTAATCTTGCCGCTTTTTATAGCGATTTGCGACAGTTGTCGGACGGCGGACTACAAACGTCTCATAAAGAGATGCGGTTGGGACTAATTTGATTGGTGTCCAACCAACTTTTTGTTGTTTATTCGTCTGCAATTTTTATAGTAGAAAAAAAGTGACAATGAATTTGTTGGACACGCTTTTATTTATTTAGGCTACTTTCTAGGTGGACTTTCAATTTAAACATATTTTAAAGTTTTTCATTTTACATAGTGATATAACAAGTTTAAAAACAAAGTTATGAGTTTCATTCTTTCACTTTTTGTACAACGGACCTCTTCAACAATATTATTATAACTCAGGCCCGAGTATAACGTGTAGCTATGCATTTCTTCGCGGGTGTTATCACCCGTCCCTTACACAAGTGGGACGCGGCGGGCATTCGAGTGTAACTTGTTACGTTTTTACAACGTTACCATTACCACACCTGACACGTTGCAACTGTTTCATCTTCATTTGGAAGTTGTTTATCTTCGGTGGAAATACAATATTATACTGTTTCTCAGAGATTCGGTAACGTCCATATTAGGTTTTATATTTCTCGCGATAAATAAAAATATGCTTGGTATTGTCCCGAATGGAATTTCTGTAGGTATCTATCATCATTAGCTTACGTAGTTAGAAAATGTAATTAAAAGCTTATATTATGTACATGGAAACCTACTAATAACTACTGAGCGGTCCTGCCAAACAGTCACATAATCAATGAAAAAATGGATATCTCAGTTCGATTAACGGACGATTACGTTAAAAGTTGAAAATCACCATTTTCTAATTATTTAAACGATCAATTCTTGTAGGCATATAAATAAAAGCCAGACAATTTTAAGCTTTAAAAATATTAGTACATACCTACCTATCTAGTTGCGAATATTTTCGCATTAAAGCGATGCTGCTTCATTGAAAATAATTGGCTTGCCCAACTTTTACAGCAAGGAATTTTAGTAATTAAAACAGCCTCAAGATATTCGCTCGTATCTTTCACTTGCCTGATTGTTATTTGGTCTGTTTTTATGCCGTCTTCGAACTTCGTTGTTCTTTCTTTCATAAGTTTTTATACAGGTGTTTCAATATGTGAAAAAAAACGCACCCAGGTCTAGTTCTTTGGATAAGTATCCTTCCTACTATCCTACTAATCCTACTATCCTACTAATCCTACTAATATTATAAAGGTGAAAGTTTGTGTGTGTGTAAGTGTGTTTGTTACTCTTTCACGCTAAAACTACTGAACGGATTTGGCTGAAACTTGGAATATACATAGTTTATGACCGGGAATAACACATAGGCTACTTTTGATTCCGGTACTCACACGGGAACGGGAACTAGCGCGGGTAACACCGCGAGGCGCAGCTAGTAATCTATATTGTACAACTTTATTTATTACATTTTATTATAACAAATTACGCAGTACATAAGTTAAAAGCTCACAATATCTTGAACAGTTAATCCGTAGATGCGGCAATTAAATTAATGATCTCTCTCATTGAGGACAAACGTATCAGTAAAACTAATCACCCATCGATAAACCCAATTAGTTACAGAATCGTTTGAATCATTTAAAACTCATCTGTAACGGGCACGATCAGTGTCATAAACCCGATATTCCGAGATACTCAATAACTAAGATCACCTAATACTGTATCTAACCCCCGACGAAGAAGAGAGAGGTTATAAGTTTGTGTGTTGTCGACTTATCGCCTGAGGCAACGTAGCTCCTTGAAAGATGAACTAATATTGATATTTTTTTGTTTGATAGGGTCGTCTTGAAGATTCTTTCTTTTGAAGAAGCTTTTTTCTAGTTGAGGATATATACCATATATATATACCAAGGGTTTTCATTATTTTTTAAATTTAAGAT
Source organism: Xanthorhoe designata (assembly GCA_963582015.1). Lineage (NCBI taxonomy): Eukaryota > Metazoa > Arthropoda > Insecta > Lepidoptera > Geometridae > Xanthorhoe > Xanthorhoe designata. Next base: position 11,776,971 of record OY757034.1, on the reverse strand, counting down.
AAATAAGATTACACAATATTTTGCGTGATGAAAAGTTATGCAGATAAAATATTTCAAGTCGCATCATTAATAGCACTAACGCAAGTGTGTAGTTATGTCGATACTGCGTGTCGTAAGGTTATTACTCTCAGAGGGACTACACGTAGAAAGCTAATGCGTTCTTTGTAATTGTTCGATATCAATTAACATACTCTGCTATGGTACAGCCACAGTTAATGCCGACTTGCACTTTCTATATTTCGAGCACGCGACTTCCGCGGCTCTCCTTGCATTTAAATTAAATAAACGACCTTGTCCTGGGGGGCATATGTTGTTGGCTGTTATCCTTGATGCGAGGACCGAATCGTAATACGGTGATTCACACCCATTTAGCTGATGAATCATTTATTGAAATTAATCTACTTCGTGTCGTGATACACGATAATACCTACCGCTTACTGTTTGGTACTGGTAAGGAAATACGCACTAGGTAATTAAGCAATTATTTAGATTATAACATTTATTGGTCAATTGAGTTATTAGTTTTTCCTTGAAGAATTATGAATGACAGTTTAGTTGAATTAAGGAAATTAAAACAATTAATAAAATCCAACAATTCAAAGTTAACTATCAATTAAACTTTATGAATTACTTACGGCCAGTCTCAATAACCTCTCTATCTTTGGTTTTGCTTACTGCTTGTAGATATTTGACATTCATTCCATACAAAAAATGACAAATATCTACCCACAGTAAGCAAAACCAATGACGTTGTGTGAAATGTCCAAGGATATTTCATTTTATTTATTTAGATATGAAAGCTTATTTGGTTTGCTTGTACATTCGCCAAAGCCCTTGGGTGGGGGAAGTCAATCAATCACAAATCCGATCTCTAATCTGGATAGGCACCAAGCTCAGGGAAACCCAATATATCATACGGTGGGCACATCGATTCAGCAGCTATGATTCATTTGCACCCTTTATTTTCGCAGCAGTACAACATTCGCCCACTACATTGATTATATACATTCAAGTCAAATCATTACATTCAAAGAGCATAATACAAGAGTGTTTACATAACAGATATTTGCTCAAACTCATTATACAGTATGAAATGACAAGAATGACTTCAGAGTCTCTATCTCAAATAAATCTATCTATCTGCATCAATTTGGAATTCTTTTGAGGTTTCTGGATTATGTTTGAGGAGGGATTTGTTTAATCCTCATGTCAGTTAGGTAAACCGATATTGAGGACAAGTGGATGACGCGGATTAAAGATTAGTGTACGCATAAGCTGATCAATTACTCACAGTAAATTAGATTAGAGGCAAAATTCTACCTTTCGACAATCTTTCCTGTAAGAGCAAGACAAATTAAATAATTTGCTTCTGGTCATATAGACATTTAAATATGTTCATAGAACATGATCACTGACTCACTACGATCTAGTTGGGAAAAGTAATGAGGTACAGTAACAGTTAAGTAATAAATAATTGTGCACAGTGCGAATCAGACTCGGGCTCGAAAGGTTCCGTACCGGTTTGTGAATATTTCAAGCGTCTACCTGTTGCCGTTATTAATACCGAGCAAAAAAACTTAAAAAAAAATTAAACTTTTATGTATGGGAAATAGCCCACAAAGGTTCAACCATGCACCAAGGGTATTTATTCATTTATAACTTATTTACCTACAGTACAGTATTCACACGGCATTACATAAAGAGTTACTTGTTCCACGAACGCGGGCAACACCCATAAAAGACAAGTAATCACGATGGTGGTACTGCGGTAGTTTCGGAGATTTTATCACAGAATTATGCACCAGCAGCGTGAACAACTAGCCGGAACTCATTTGTGTTGAGGAAGGAACGTTGAAAGTTGTACTCGTACACTCTCAAATTATGGAATGGTGGCTTCTCGTTCCATTCGACGGAATTAATCGTTTCACATATTCGGCTTCAGGAATACCGTACATTTCATAACCTTTCTTTAACATGTAATTCAAGTATTAACGAACTGAACGAAACTGGTAACGCTAGCTTTCCACAATTCTGACAGGCCAATAAGAAATGGATTAATTTATGTAGGTAATTAGGAAATAATAATGTAGGTTAAAACGAAAATGCAACCTATCGCTGCAATTTCAAGCCGGATAAAGCAGTTTCCCACAACATTCCCATGAATGACTTTACGTTAATTACTCGGACAAGATTCTAAAATGCTTTCCATTCATTAACCGCGTTACATGACACCAGCTAACGAACAGCGCATACCGCGGAAATCAACTATTAGCATTCACAGGTCACATGAGGTAAACGCGATTCGGCAATATTATGAGTTACAGAATTAAACAACTCATTCAGTACAATCGTAAACTTTTACGTAAGATGTACACGAATTAACGGCTATTGTGGTAATTGAATATACTGAGTGTGTATGCAATGTATACAGTAACAAATTATACAATCATAACGAATTAGGTACTCCTCTATTTCAACTTAAAACTGCACAGTTTAATATCACTTTACAGGAGAAACACAAGCACAAAAGGAATAAGATAACATTGCGTTCAAAATAACACCTCCATAGATCCACTAAAATGCCATGATGGTCGAGAAATAACAACTTGTAGCGAATGAAAAGAGTGTTAGCACAATATCGATAAAGAAAGTGCTACAAGCCACTGCCGCCATTGCCATTCTCATGCACGCACAATTACATTCACGGAATGTGGTAAGAAGTACACAACATGCGTGCATTAAAAACCTATCGAGTCTCAAAAATAAATGCGAAAGTTAGTGTGAAAATAAAAAATACAAATAAACTCAAAGCTCACGACATCGTACTCAATTCTAAAGTAAGTTCTGATTCTCTGAAGCTGGTAATCTTTAATTGTTACAAAAAGTTTAAATTAAATGTCGAAACTTGTTTCTCCAAAGCTAGAACTATATCAGCCATATTACTTATTATACAATAGCAATAGAAAATGTGTATAGGGATTGGCATTCAACGACAAAAAGCTACGTGGTCAGAAGTGTCAAAACAAGGATTAGTGATGATAGAAAGAGAATCGATACTATGCATTTGTAATATAGCTACAGACTCAGGAAAGAAAGAAGCTAGTAGTACTGATGTAGAGATTGAATCGAGTTGTCGCGCTGATTAAAGCAAGCGAGCAGTCGATTGACTCTCGATTTCGTTGCGTGCGGAATGTCAACCAACTCGACCCGCATGATAAGTGACGAGCACTAAAAATATGTGGAAGTGACACTTTCTGGACACATAAATAATGAATAAGGTGAATTCGTGAAAGAAAAGGGTTCTATCAATATAAAATCGTCAATTTGACGTTTTTTCTGCGATGTTATTGAAATATGACATTGCTTTTTTGACGTTTCAGGGATGTGGAATAATCTGGGATCATTATTATGTTATTTTTCTCTGCAACGTAACGTAGCTATAAACGTATAAACTGCTTATAGGTAAAGTTATATTCAACATGTCGATATAGCATTGCTAAAACTATCATCAACATCGCGTAACACCCCACTCGTGTTGATGTTTAATTCGCTTCAATTGTGAATATTTAGTATTTGTTGAAACTGCTCTGAGTAATGACCAGTAGTGAAAACTAACGAGTTTATCACCTCTAATCTTAGTTCTGTTGAATGATTTCAATCTCCAGAGCTGAGAGTCTACAAAACCCGACTTCACTCGCGGATACCATCACATGCCCGTGAAAAAAACAATTCCTCAGTTCATTGTGAAATTGTGGCGAAACTGGTTTTTCTGTTTATGGTGTAGTTAATTTTAGATCAAAAAGTTACCGACAGCAACGGCGGACATTAAAATCGCTTTTAAAGTTTTTGATTACTTTTTTATACGCAGCGTATGTTAATCGCAGCATAGCAATGAAAGTAATGCAATGTTGCTTCTGAGAATGTGGAATAACTATATCACTGGACAAAACCACCTTGTTGCACAGCAGTTTGCACCAAGGACTGAAGTACAAATTACGTCGCCGTAAAGAACTAATCTTGTAAACAAAAATAAAAAGACTCAATAATTGCGATGCCGTAATATACCTATTGTTATTACATAACGGACTTGCAAAAGGCATTTTAAGCCCAGAACTCCGTTCGTGATTCGAGTCGATATGTGCGAGTTACGAGGTTTTGATTACTGCTGATGATAAATTGTTTATTGCCTTTAAGCCCCCATTTGATAGGTATGCGATGTCTCAATTTATTGCGCGTGGGCTGTATGATAGTAGAGGCCTGTTGAGACGTTTTCGAGTTGCTTGCCTGTAACCAGTTTTCCGAGAATGCGCTTGACCAGCAGAGAAATGCCTTAGTGTATTTTCATTCAATAAAAAATACTGGTCTCAGTATAGAAGTGCGATTGAAAAGATAAAACCCGCATGCGATAAAGGTTATGTTGCTGGATAATTGGCCATGGCTTATTCTGGAGAAGAAATGTTTCATTGCTAAGACGGTAAAATAAATCGCTTTCAAAGTGTTAAGGATCTCCTCTACTCAATGAGACATTAAATTATATTAAACTTGAAAAAGTAATGATAGCAATCTCCTGTGCAAGTTCTTTACTTGCAAGCAGTAATTACTTGAAGTTCATCGTAAAAGCTATGTTCTATATGAAGTGCCATTTGTAAGGTTTTAGATCTTTATCGTCTATATTTTATGAGTCTCAATTTTAATATGTTCGTAAAATTATCTTATGATCGCGCCGGCAAATTGCAGAGCAAGGTACTGTTATTGTTATGAGAAAGATAAAAATGTGCATAATATTGATACCAAGACAATACACGTTAAAATACAATGTACACATTTCGATTGCCTATCTAAGGATTCGTGTTGTCTTTGTACTACGAGGTTGTCGTATAATTTGAACTAATAAACGACTATTATGTTTGTTTATCTACAGAGCTCAGTTTCCGCAGTTTGTATTTCACAAAGCTTTGTAAACTTTCTCGGGATTCAAGTTGAATCCCTTTATACGGCACTTTCTAATCCTGCTGGATGAACTACACAAAGGCACACTATAACGCCTATGTGCCAAACACTTAGCAGCAATAAATTATCATCAACTAGGTGTTAGAATCTCCGCGTCTTTGTTCGGGGTTCGATGACCTCTGAGCTCAAGGGACTAGGACAATGAAGGGCACGGATGCAGTTGCAAGGGACTAAGGATGTTACTTTGACTCCGAATCGGAATATTAAGTTGCACCGCCTTTGATTCGAGAAGCTTTTTGCCTGAATCAGATGGACGTACAAAAATAAAGAACAAAATATATGGTCGAATTAGAAACCTCCTCCTTTTTTTCAAGTCGGTTAAAGAAATTGCGATGTCCGTTCTGCAGATTAGTAGGTCATCTCAAAAACCATTAGACTAAACAAATACGAGATGTTTATTCACAAAGTGCGTCAGCTTACCAAAATGTCTTTACAACGGTTATAACAAAACATTACGTGTTAGCCACTAGCTCTTACGAACAGTACAACTGCCACAACTGTACTGCATTCCAAAAATGAAATGCACAATTACACTCACACGTACCAACCCTACGCTACGTCTAACAAGGGACAACGAAGGACCGTGATCAAATAGCGTAGCATTGATTTGAAGACGGATTGTTTAACGAGGCTTCCTGCTTGCACTTTAATAGCTTGTTTTCTGTTATAACATCCTCAGACAAAGTAAATTTATTGAATAAATCCTACTAATATTATAAAGGTGAAACTTTGTAAGTATGTAAGTGTGTTTGTTGTTACTCTTTCACGCTCAAACGGCTGGACGGATTTGAATGAAATTTGGTACCTGAATTGCTTATACCCTGGATTAAAAAGTAGGCTACTTTTGATCCCGGTATTCCCACGGGAATTCACCGCAGGCGACACCGCAGGGCGGAGCTCGTAAATTATAATTTCGCTTTACAATCTTAGGATGTTTAAGTTAAATAGTGGTTGTAGCTAGGTACTAATAATAAGCCGAGAATGTCTGAAGCAGACAAAACAAATAACAAGATGAAGAACCTCGGGGCTTGGTGGGGTTAGTGTTGACACAGGAACTTGCTGAAGCTGTAATATTAATAATATCAAACCAAAAGAATATTAAAGACGGGAAGTCAGACTCGAAACCTCATGAATAGTCAAGAAAGTTACCCATTAAAATATAATAAAATGGAAATTGATGTAATTTTCCATATGGATAGAAGTAAGATGAATATTTTTTCCAGTAGTAATAATCACGGATGCGCAGACATGTAATATTCATACCATTTCTTAAGATATGATCAAACTATAAGAAAAACATCCTAGTCCTAAAATAGAATTTGCTCTGCCGGCTCGGGAGAGTACACAAAAGTGCGCACACAGTATTATAGAATACCTAATAAGCGGATCGATTTAAAGCACGAGGTTTCTTAACCCGTGGTGCGGGGTCATCGACCTCTGTGCCGGCTAAGCGCCGGCGCAGGCCTTATTGTTGTCTATAGAATAGTTAAGACTAGCCTCGCTATAGTAGACGATGTTTTGTTTCAAGGCCAGCTGGGAAAATGAGTAACCGCTTATTATTCTCCTTTAGAATATGCAAGGTCTCGGAAGAATGACTACTTAGTACATTAAAAAATAGATTTACATTAAGTAAGTTCGTATGAGCAAGTGGCCAACTCATTACATTGATAACTAAGGTTTCAAAGACCTAACACAAATCAAGAAGAATATGATATTTTCTGGTATAATAAAAAATCACATTTATGATGATAATTATAAAGTAACAGATATGAAGCTTCAAAGAGATCATTCGTTCACACTAAGCGCGTGTGAACATCGTAGTTTCGTCACGTAGACGGGGATGCTCAGAATTATCGTAATATTTCTTACGTAAGAACAATTAAATGTGTTTTCGAGTAAACAGGTAGTCTAATAACTTGAGGAAATTTTCGTAACAATTGATAGTAAACGATAAATGATGAAATTACTAAAGATACCGCAGTTTCAAGACTTTTTAAATCTAGATCAGTTATAAAGAGAGGTTGATAAAAACATAACGAAAGAAAATTAAGAGAAAAGGAAATGAATCATAACAACAATAAATCAATGAACTAACTACTCGTCTGAATTGTCGTCTGAATTTTCTAATATAAAGACACTTAAAATCTTGTATTGTGCATTTGTACGTAGTCATTTGGAATATGCCTCTCCTGTCTGGAATCCATGCTACGACGTCTACACTCAACGGTTGGAAGGCATTCAAAAAAGATTTTTAAGATATCTCCAGTATCGTGCAAAAATTTTTCTTCCTAACTACTTAACCAGATGTCGGAAATTTCATTTTCTCCCCCTTTATGAAAGAAGGAATATATCCGATCTTTCCTACCTCTTCGGCATAGCGAATGGCAAGGTGGACTGTCCGGAACTTTTGGAACTGCTGGGATTACGCACTAACAGGGCAGCTTTGAGAAACCCTAATACGTTGCACGTACCGCGTGTTAACACCAACTATAGGCAGAATGCATTCATTATCAGAGCATGTAATTCTTTTAATTACTTGACAAAAGCAAACTTAGAAATCGACATTTTTAATACGTCAATATATAAATTAAAACGTTTACTTAATGACAGATTTTTCATCTTGGACAGTGTTTCTAATACATAGGTACTATTGTTATATCTTTTCGAATGTTTTGAGTATTAGGTTGTTTTGTTTTTTTTTTTTTGTATATTACTTTTTTCTTCTCACAACTACGCGTAGGTGGTGTTTGTCATCTACTGACCTTTTAATGTTAACTACCTACCTTATATTGTCTATATGTGGAAACTTTTAATTAGCCTTCTCAGTATTAGCATGATGTTTTTACCCATGTTATATTGTATATCTTGCCAATAGTTATGCATAGCTGTAAGTTTTCCTAAAATTGTTAAAATAAAATAAAATAAACATCGATGACATACTTAGTCTTGTCAATAAAACTGAATAGGAGGATCGAGAGTTCGAGACACAATATTGCACCTAAGCATCATAACACATTAAGTAATTGAAAATGACGCAGTATAGAATTAAAAAAACAAGAATGTGATATAACCAACATCGACTCAACGAGGTACTTTAGTTTGGATGTTTTACGTATATATTTATAGTTCAATAAATATGATACCTTGTTAGCTCTTAATTAGTTTTACTTTCACAAACTCATTCTTATAAAGGTTGTTTCTTAAATATCTTACAAACATCATAGAGAGAAATATATTATCTAGTGTGTAATTTACAGTTACTCAGTAGAGTGAAGTTTTATTAAAAGCAATGACAAGTTCCAGTATAGTCATCGTATTTGCATCATGAAGGTACTCATATTGACATTCAAGGGTTTAAAATGAATGTCTATCTATCTATCTATCTAATCAGCCGGTAACACCCACTGCTGAGTAAAGGCCTCTTCTCTATCACGCTACTCTTGGCGGTGTTGTTGTGTTTAAAATGAATGTCAATAATTCGAACAATAATTTAGCACCTTATTCTTAATATGACATAAAGGAGGATTTTGCAAAAACGGCCTTTTAAACCCAAGATCTACAGCAAATTATGAAATGATCACTTCAAATTACTTTTACAGTATGATACTATTGCGTTGTTTCTTCGTCTGACACAAAATGATAACTCATTTCTATGTGTCAGACTCTGTATGATTGAAGAACATAATTTAGTACAAAAAAATATCTGTTTAGTTTATTTTCAATTAGAGGCAGTTAAAATCGGTTAAATATGATCAAAACAAATATTTTGCAAACTAGACCACTTTGTTCTCAAAAAATAAAGGCTAGTAAACTAGAAGTTGCAACTTTGTTGCTTTGGTCCGACCGACAAGGAATACCAGCATCTGTTTTTTCCAGGACACTCAATATTGATACTAGCAAATATGCGATTCACAAGGATTAAAATTTCCTTTTACAACCGCTGTTCAATAAAAACTCCAATTCACGGTTTGAATTGGCCATTGTATCGAACAACGTACTATAAACCTTAATCTTAAGCGTGCAAACACTTTCTACGGACCTTGAGCAAAAATCATACCCATTGTTACGTGCTCGCGCGTATTATTTAGTCTGTTCACTTGATTTTTTCGCGCCACCTGCGCCTGCGCACGCTGCGTATGCATTTGTATTGAAGAAAATAACAGTGCCAACGTCCAGATAAGTCACTATGCACATCAAGTGCACGCACATATTATTGAAATAGCGATAGTGAAAAGCGATACAGAATTAGAGCTCGTTATAATATAATTTTATGTCTTGTAACCAGCTGGACGGCCAGTGTTTACAGGTATTGCGAATCTTGAAGCTAAATTCGGTGCAATAAAGCCCATTCTTTATTGTTGTTTGAAGCAGAGTTCTTTAGCCAAGGTATTTAAAAAGTCTTACTATTGGTCCAACGATATTAAAGTCGGAAACGAACGAAGACGCCCGAGACGCATTATATCTATTACTTGTTGATCAGTCTGCATCGAACTCATTATAAATTCTAACATTGTTGTTATTGGTGCAGTTTCTAGAGCGAAAATCGAGTGAGTTTACGTACATGGTACGGTGTTAGAAAGCGTGGGGCGAGCCGATCGACAATTATTGGCAACATCGTGTACACTCGAGATCTGCTTCTTGCCAGCTATTGTTCTATTGCACGTTTAATTACCGGCGAAAGTCTAACGAGAGTGGCGTGAAAGTTTGATACACACGTTGTCCCAGGTGTATTGTCATTACGTTTTTTGTTGGCAACCGTTTTGTGTCGTAATTTGTTGTTTGGAATTGTAGCGAGTAAAGTTATAGAATTATGCAAGGTGTTATTCAATTCTTCACGTTCACAGGTCCGAATGATTTCATTGCGAGCTCTAGATAGATAAGAGTTTTGTAATATTAAGCACCTAAGTGCTTATTGCTTCAAAAGGAAACTTAGGTGAAATAGTTAGTCGGTATTTAGCCACATGATTCGTAGATAATGAAGAACGATTACCTAAAAGGTAACGTTTTATTTAGATTAAAGTTTTAGTAAGCCTAAATTGTTGATAACACTTGATAAAGTATCAGTTATATTCTCAAATGTTTCAGAACAGACTTGATCGTCATTTTCGCAACTTAACGTGAAATCAAAGACGTGGAACAGGAGCAGAAAACCGCGAGTTACTTAACTTGATTATGAACCTGAGACGTCCTATCAAAGCTTATTGAAAGTTGGTACTTGGCGAGACCGCCTTGCGGTTTTGACGCCACACTTTATTTAAATTAATGTCATCTCTCAAATTGCTCGCGATTTTTCTTTGTAATTCATTTTGTGGATTTCTTTTCATTAAACTTCATAGCGGGTGTATTTATCTCCCACGATGCTGTCTAATACTTTTATCAAAAAATATACAATGTAATACTTATTTATGACGATGATACAGCAAATGTTGCAAGCAAAGATGAAACTACGGAAACATACGAAGTCATTACAAAAATAGTTAATTTGAGATTGTCAGAGCAATTAAGCAGTTAATGATGATGGCGATTGCCATTGTCGGTTTCTTCTCACGGGCAATTGATGACATGACTTCTTATCTTGAAATTAACAAAATAACAGGGAAATTCCTTCGGTAGTAAACAAGTTCTTACTTTAAGAGAAAAGCAATCAATCAACTTTACTTACGAAAAAATATTTAATTTACTTAGGTTGATGGTTTATTTGACAAATTCTTTCTTTCTGAATGGTTCTTAAAGATAAGGTTTGAAAAGGGTATGTTTGTCCACAATCAACATTTTATAATTAAGTATACCTTAGGGTCAATAGCCTCACCAAATATCTTATTGCGATTGTTAATCAATCAATTGATACAACAGATTTGTGCTTCGTTTTATTTCTCCGTTGTCCGACGAAATGGAAAGTGATGTACCAACGAATTGGTATTACGCATGTACACGGTACACTTGTTTGTTGGTAATTTAATTAGATAATCATCAGTTTCTCACTTCACACCAAAACAAGAGGAATGACCGCCAGTTTAACTAGATCCGTGTGTCATCATCAATCATCATTATCCGATATACTATAAGACAGCTTTCATAACACTGACGAATCTCGAATTTTCTATAATTTAAACGCTTTCTTTGCCAAATTCTGCGGTGTCCTTCAAGAGGAACGCAGGTAGTACTACGTACTACTACAGCACCAAGTTGTGACTCCATGTGCGTTGGAGGCAATCAAGGAACCCTCCAAGGGTGACAGCTACTACAGCAGCAAGAACTCTCATGTGCGATGGCTAAATATCAGACTATCGCTGGATATAGTAAAGTATATAGTAGCCTGAAAACTCCGTCACCAGAGTTGACCACTTGCTCATACGAACGAACGAACGCTGGATATATTTTTAAACTGATCACATCGCTCAGCTGAGGTTTGCTCACTCATACGACCTATTATTTATGCAATACATGTCATGGTAACTTTATACATTTTATCACAAGCATAAAACAAGTCATATAACTTTCCCGATGACCATGATGGTGCGACTTATACATGACAGCGCATATCGGCTCTCTGAAGAATGGTCAACACCCTCAGCACATCTGTATTGGAAAGTTGTCAGTGCAATGATGGAAACCTCAGTGAAAGTAAAACATATCGCGATCTTAGCCGCAAGCTACTTGAAAAAACCCCACACTTCCTTATTTTCCGTGCGTAAATTGTTCGGAACCCGGAATATGTTTCGGTGGTGGTTTCATGTGATGATTGATACCGTATCTCGGAATATATTCAGTTGCAATTAGGCAATGGAACATACATTATACGCTCACGTTGCATGCTATTACAATTTGAATGTCTGGCTTGTTTTGTTTATTGCGTCCGAAACGGTTTCATTGGCAGAGTCTTGCTAAGCTACTTTATGTAACTCTCATTTAAATACTAATCTAGGCTCTCGTACCTACAATTGGAGCTGAATAAATTTTGATCAGTCAGCATTTTAATGAGAATATACTTGAATTTTTCCTGTCTACTCAAGGCTCTCCAAGTGCTCCCTAAGTAAACCACCGCTCTGCACGCGGCTTGAGTACCAATTACCCAAATTGATGTGTGCACTGCACATAGATCCTGTCAAACGAACCCGAGGGGTCCGTGGCTTAATTCAATCAATTCCTTCTATATGCGTGCAGTTCCATTCATAATTTCATTTGAGTCACATGTCATGCTGGTATGATTGTAAGTCGTAACAAAGGTTGCTCTTAAAATAGCATCACCAGAACCGGTCCCCAGAAGTTGAATCTGTATCTAAGTAAGCACCCACCCGTCTAATTGCGTCTGCGTAGCTCTGTAATTGCGTGATTATTTTGTTATCTCAAACAAGACAATAAGCCAGGCGGCATTTAATTGGGGCCATTTTTATAGGAGTAGCGTCTTCGACACGTTTTATGTGGGTAACTTTATGCTCTAATAATCCCTTGGAAGAATTTCAATCAGTCTACATCAAGTCCATCTTAAGTCTCTACTGAGCAATACCTCTCACAATTAGATTACTGCTGAACACAACCAGAGCATTTGACGATTGTGTTCTTGACAAGCCAAGTCTCGGCATCAAATTTTGTTCTAATAACAAGTGGACTGTCATCATGTCTTCAAAGTAATTGCCAATTATTTATCATCCATTCAACTAATTATATACAATTATTTCGACGATAATGATACTACTGAGAGTAATGCCTGTCTATATTTATTTAACGGGGTTTAATTTGATGAACAGCATGAGAACTAAAATCTATACCTTAATGTCATCTCACAATCTAATTAGTCAAGACGCTGACATGACAGCAACTATATTAGGAGAATGTTTCACTATGTAGCTATTGACTCTATACAGGCCAAGTGGATCAACGGCAAATAAAACTATCTTACACAGGAACTACTGAGCAATATCAGGAACTGAAGCAATAATTAAATCACATTGATAAGTGCAATTGATTGACGCGCATTATTAATTATCAAAACAAGCTGTATTAATTAACAATACCATCAAGACTTGGAAAAGACACGAATAGCATTTAGGTAGCCTGGCAATAAATGGTGGACGAGACAAGGTTCAGAAATGTTGGTCATCTGGCAGGAAGGTCACTGTGATGAAGGTTCGGATAAATGATGGATCGAACCGGAGCGCAGGACCGTGGCATATGAAACATGCTTAGCATGTTTCATATGTTTCATATGTGTTCGTATGTCCAGCAGTGGCAAAAGTGGGATGTCAAAATTCATGATGATACGCGATAACTTTGATTACTGAATTTTAAAGACTACTAATTGAACTAACGACTAAATACTTCAAGGGTATACTTCAACTTAAATATAATTTAGAAGCTTAGCAACTGTCCAGCCTTGGCCTAGGCTAGACTCTATTGATCCCAGGTTTATCCGAAAGCGGAGATTATTCATTAACTATTTACGAGAGATGACAAGCTAGGGGTTTCAGCGGATGCTTGAATCACTGCACGTCCATATAAGACAAGATTAAGGGCTGATAAAATATTACAGTTGTAAAACAGACTTTATGGTGTCTTTTAACCCATGCGAAAAAGAGAGGAATTGTAAGTAAGGGATGAACCGATTTTGATTATCTTTTTTAATTTAAAAGTTGTCATCATGGAGTGTTCTTAGCTATGTTTAAAAAAAAATTGTTCAACCGTTTAATGAAGATCCATTGATTTCGGAAATTGAAGTCGGTTTAGCAACATTTCGTCACTTGTCATTCAGTCTTGATCGTAAAACATTTAAATTGACTATTACTACCTAATATTGATAGGTACCTAGTGCAATATGCTGTTGCAACAGTCAAAGAATTAAAAATTTTCTGCGGATAGTAAAATTGCAGCAAGAATTATACAGCTTTAGCTACTGAAGGTCAAGGACGTAATATAATAATTGGAAAAGAGTCTTATTGCAAATGTTTGATGGTTCAACTCGATCAATTTAATTGCTACATGTAATGGTTTAGAACGTCCAAAGACAATTGGAAGTGTCTCTTATTTTTAAACCTTTAGAAAAATGAAGGTTGTCATAATGTTTAGCGTCTATTTGTGTGTCTGTCTGAGGCAACCTAGCTCCTGAACGGATGAATCGATTCCGATTTTATTCTTTGTTTAAAAGGTAATCAAAAGTGTTCCTAGCTATGTTTCAAGAGAATCTGCTCGGGCTTTTGAAGATCATCAGCTCGTTTTTAGTTGACAAAGGTATCTAAGTAAAATATTCGAGGTTTTTTTAAAGTAAGTAATTGTTATTATAAATACTTAGTGTAAGGAAGGACAAATAAAGAAATGAAATAGAAATAGACATAATTATGATCACGAATAATCACGATACAGTGATCATAATGTAATATTTCTATTTCATTTTTTTCCCAGGGAGCGGTACCTAGACATTTTCTTTCAGACCTTTTAGGCAATTTTAAGATTTTAAATAAATAAATAACAAATAAAGACATAAGTGTAAAACGGTAAGTTGTACAAGCAATTACAGCAGACGATAAGAGACAGCCTTCAGTCAAGGCTGTGCGATATCACCGGCGCATTAACCTAAAAACAAACCGGTCAAAACAATTAATGTCCCGAACAGAATACAAGCAGGTATTTTCGAAGAAAAAGAAACCTTTCACCGAACACGTTGATTTTTTATCTCTATAGATCCTGTAGAACCTATAGTTTTTTGTTTAACCACACTTAGGTATTAAAAATGCAAATGCATCAAAATGTTCTATTACAACGGGACATAAACCCGTACTTGATCAAACCAATCCTCGTCAAGCCAGAGTAACCAGCTAAGCCACAGAATCCAATGACGTCGTCTCTAAAATCTCGAGAAGACCATTATAATTCGGGAAGCACCGTCATAAAAGATTTCCTGCGGTTTGAAGTTATCAAATACTAGCTGCGCCCCGCGGTGTTACCCGGCCGTTCCCGTGGTAATACCGGGATCAAAAGTAGCCTATTCTTTAATCCAGGGTATAAGCAATTCTGGTACCAAATTTCATTCAAATCCGTCCAGCCGTTTGAGCGTGAAAGAGTAACAAACACACTTACACACACACAAACTTTCACCTTTATAATATTAGTAGGATTAGTAGGATAGTAGGATTATGTAGATCGAAAGAACTGAAGATTTGATGCGAATATAAAATTTATATCACAGGAGTACGAACGCTGCAAATTTGAAGGAAACACAGACGGCGGGGGAAGTTTGTGTTCTGGCTTCCGGACGAGTTGTTGGCTATTTATGCGTATATGCTATTGGCTATTTATACGTTTGGCGTTATGCTGTTCTGTTTATTTATGGTGTTTTCCAACAAGACCTTGCGGGCTTTGGTGGAAGTACCCCTTTGGTAATACAATTAAGATTGTTAAAGGCTTCTTTGTATAAAAAAATGTATTGAAGTAGTTTATTAGACATCTGAATACCATAACACAAGCATTAAATTGCTTAGCTTGGGACAAGATGACGCTGTGTGAAATGTCCAAGGATATTTATTTATTTAAGCCACTTCTGTGAAACAACAATACGCTAGATTTTCCAAGTATCATCTCGTATGTCGAAGGCGCTCGGCTTCTGAGCAGCAAGCATGAAATGTCATTGCAATTAATAATGTCCTCATAACACTTATCAGTGCTCGTTGGCCATAAATAACCTGTTCTGCCGCGAAGGTGATATCTTGAGAGGAATTCCAACTATGCGCTTGCATTTCTCGGTAGCACGCCTGTGTCATCGCTAATAGGGTTACATTTACAACTTGTCTAGTCGTATTTTGTTATGCAGGAATCAACGCAGACGCTAAGTAAATCCTAGATTCCAACGGTCAGTTTCCGTGCTTTGAAAGATAAGTTAAGATTCCATTTAAATATAGTCTTAACTAAAATTATTAACAGAGGCAATCAGACGTGCAAAGACTCACTTTGGGTTCTTGAGCCAATGGAATAAGTAAACAGGCTACTCTTCCTACGGGTAAATCGGGTATTTATACAAGTTGACCCGGCGCACTTTGTACCACCATACCAGTTTTTTTTAATGAACGAATCTACGAACTAAGTATTAGAAAACATTTAAAAAAATAATTATCCAAATCGGTTCAGTCAGCCTCGAGCTTTTGAGTGAAACGAAATATGATTCATTTATTCATCATTATGTGTGAATTTTTAGAAAGTAAGTAATTAAGATTTTTATCAAAATGTAACTGCATGTCACCGATTTTAATGGTAATCGAAGTGAGACATCTGTTCGGAAGCTGGTACGACTTATTCTGTGGTCTAGCTGAATCGGAAATTGAATGCTTGCGTGACTTTAGAATAGAATGTTTCTATTTTGCAAAAGAATCGGTGAACCGAGACGAATTGTATCGATTAGAGTAATTAGCGTGAAACTAGTTTTGAGGAATTGGTAAGGAACAAATTATAATGTCACTTGATGGTGATTGAAACATCGCTTCTCTGAAAGACAGCTAATAATACACCTATTTGGAAAAGAATTACATTATTTTGATGTAAGATTATCACAAGCAAATCTTTATAAAATTGTATAATCCTCAATGTAATAGACTATGTAAGTATGTGGACACAGTGTTTAATATTCTCTTTGACTAAGAGAGTAGCCAGAAGACCTTAATGCTAGTAAATTATATTGAAGTATTACCAAAATAATTCAAATATTAAGTACATCAGTTTCATAATTATGATGACATAAATTATAATATGATACGAAGAAGCAAATGAAATCAAAGCAAACTGAAAGAACGAGATCGGTTCGACAACGAAGATCCATTTCATTACATAAGAATCAAACACTGTAATAGTAAGAGTAAAAAATGCTGACTTACTGATATTTACAGAGCTATTTGAACCTCTTTAACTAAATTACAGATTTGCGTGATCCAGACGCTTGCTCATTAGTGCAATGCCACGAATAAGTAACAGTTAGTATGGTACAGCCTGAATACGTTACTAAGGCCGACAGAATAACTAATAGTGTATATGAAGCAATTTCAAGTTGGGTGCCAGACTGCAAATTAGTACTGGGTATTTGTGTTTGCGTGAAATACGTATCAAAACACCGAGACGTGGTCGTTGCGTAATAGATAATCTTCTCTGTAATGTGTGATGTCAATGTGATGTAATATTTTGCAAAAAAACTCTCAAAAGAGAGTAAGTACTAGTTTATAAACTCCAAATTTTCACATGTTCAGAAAAATACGATAGTCAAATAACTGTAACGTTGCGTGCAAATACATTTTTAATATTCATTACGCTAAGATACTTAGGTACTCTTATTATATAAGTAAATAAAAACATTACGAAGAATCATAATAATGAAATAACTGCATTGTACAAAATTTGTAATAAGTTTTTTTTTAAGTAGAGATTTAACGAGAAATATTATAAGTAAGTAGAGATTGTATTTCAAGGATTAAAGATGATGAACGCGAAAGAAACGCGTAATTTGCGTGCTCATCAATTGTCATCACCTGATCGGGGTTTCAACTCTCTCCGGCTTTGCAATAAACCTGCCGTTAATGTCATATCTGCTTCAATTTTATATCTTCTAAAGATCCGGCACGAAGGAACATTTTTGCATTGATTTTTTAATCTACTGGCATTGGCAGATGTATTATAGAGCCACAATCAGACAGATAAAACGCTAAAACTCGGCGCACGCTACGTAGTGCGCACAGTTTTAGTATCTAAGTTGTTTTATTTCTTTTATGGTGTACAATAAAGTAATATTCTATTCTATTCTATTGGTTATTAAATTAACACCTCGATTAACGTTGGCTTTGATAAAAGTGTAGTCAACAATTATAGGAACAAAAGAACAACTGGTGTGCTCTTTGTATGTACTGCCTAACACCTGTACAAAGGGAGACCTCAACGCAGACAAAAAGTTAAAGTGGCGTCCTTTTATGCAAGACAAATTTAATTGTGTGGCATCGACACGATAAGAAAAAACGAAGCCAACCTTTAGGGTCAAATGTACAAAATTTGTACGACACTAATTGAGATCTAAAACCACTGCCGGTTACACCCTGCCTGCAGTAGGTTATTGGTCTGGTACGCAGCTTGTTTTGATATTACTTCAAATAAAGCAGCATAAAATACAAATCAAAGCACGTGGTGAGCAAATGATTTACAACTGTGTCGTGAAGTATGTGAACCTTGCTTACTTTGAAGGTTATATCCTGTCTGTGAATCACAGCTTCCTTAGTACCAAGGAAAATTGTATAAAACAGCTTAAAGTATATTATAGACTAGTGTGGTCTCTATCTTACAATTGCTTTAGATTAGAACACACATTGGGTATCCGGGCTCTTGATGTTGTGTAGTAGTAAAGTAGTAAGTATGATGGGTCGACGACATTGACTGTATCGTGGGCAGTACGATTAGACTAGCCAAAGATCACGACGACAGAAAATAAGCTGACATACATAAGGAGCTAGTTCTATTAAAAAAATACAATTAAACTAAAAGATTAGTACCCACGTAGAATTAATTACAAATATCTAGGTTAAAAAAACAAAATTATGTTCTGGTAAATATGCCAAGGGTATATATAGGAGACCTTTTTAAACACGTAAACGCGCATTTGTCAGTTTGTCATCAGTTTAACAGACTTCCAAAAATAACGTAGTTAATGTGGTTCTGCTGTCATTAGTCATCTTCTTTCATGACAGTAGCTAGCATACTGCATCTATTAGAACGCAGACTTTACTGACAGACAGTCAACACAAAGCCGGTTTTAAAAGAATCAAACTTTATATTGTGCAGGACAGAGATTTTCTTGGTTTTCACCAAGAAAATTAACGATGTTTTACTCCTAAAAGAAGCGAGAAGATGAAGTTTGTATATAAAATATGTACCATATATAACTAAACGCGGACAAAGTCACTCACCCTAGTTCTTAAGTCTTTTAGTACCAAAAAGTTGAACATTGAACAAGGGTCTTCGAAGATTCAAACAGGCATTTAAGCCCTCTTCATCTGCCGTTGCCGTGACCTTCAGAATGTCATCGTACCAACTACAAAAACTACACGACGTTAATACACCTTAATACGTAAGCTCACATCTAAATGCCTACGTCAATGCGCAAAGGTCTTATTTCGGTGTTGTCAAGGTGTCCTTTGCAAAAACCACTTTATCAACATCAGCTGAGTGTGACTAAGAGCTTATCTCAAATCTCACAAGATGCAGTGTTGAAGATTACGTCTTAAGTGACAATGCTGAAATAAGATGCTAAGATTTGGAAACGCTTAGGGCTCAGTAGCTTCTACCTTTGTTAAAAGATATTATAATCCAGAGCTAAGATCAAAGTAGAAAAAAATTAACTATCACATAACCAGGCAATGTAGAAGAAAACGTAAACAATAATCCTACGTAAGGGTATGTCCTTAATGGCAAGTAAGATTATATCCTTATAGGAACAATATCATTTTGCAGTTTTAAGCAAATTAAGACTTTGTAAATCTCAGAGGTCAACCTATTTATTACAGTTATTCAATGATCCTTTACAAGACAGACAACGACCTTAACAGAAACATTCAAACAAATATGGCATCATCGATCCTAAGGCATGTTTGCACAACTTGGCACATCAAATTGGGCATGGCAGTCTGAATGGCCCATTGTAACATTCGCTACCGAAACTGGTTCGCAATTCATCAAATAGTCCATCGGCGACAACCTTCGGCACACAATGGGCTGTCTTGAGAGATCCGAGTCGTTTCCTGATGACATTTCCTTTTGCAAATGTGCCCTACTCTTGAATACAGCTTAAGTTAGTGAAATGTTCCCGAGTTCAGGGGGGCTGATTTAGCTGATTCTTTTTGCTAGTTTTCTATGGAAAATTGTAAAATAGTTCACTAAAGAGCTTTTGTGTTAAAAAGCATTCATAAGAAGTTACTCGGAAGAAACATTTTTAAATTTTCGTAGATAGTCAGGCATGCAGAGATTAAGAAAGGTCGGTCATTTTCCGACTAATTTAAATAAATAAATTTTAAAGTAAATTTTTCATTTTCCGATTAAATAAATTTTCCGACTAATTTATAATTATCCGACTTTTTGACCGCCCATCAACTAGCACATGCTCAGGAAAGACAGGAAATAGCATGATTCATGTGATGTTGATATGAGTTTAGCACGGTTCACCGTCTGACCTTTGTAATGTACTTACTACGCTCGAATAGTAAATCAGATGTCCTTTATTACGTCCATGTAAAGTTTAAATTTTAAGTTGTTTGATTAGGCGCCTACAATTTTCTATATTACGTAAGATGAATATTTTAACAGATTTCGGCACTAAATTGACAAATGATGATGGATTATGTTTTATTAATTAGCATGTGGAATGTGTTTCTTATATTGCAATTGGGACGAAATACTGGTGATTGATAGTTGAATGGTTTTTATAATCAACTAGCAACCGCAAGGGGATAAGCTTGTTTGGTGCCAACATTGTAGCCTATTATTTCACGATCTTAGTAAGATCAGGTAGCTTTGTTTTAGTGGAACGGTAATAAAATGTTGATAGCGAATTTAAAACAAGTTCTGAACCGGAAAACACCATGTTATCAAAATGTTAGGAATGTCGAACTGTTGACATTATAAGGGCTTCATTAGTTGGTTTGCTTCACTAAATGTAATCAGATCTTTTCCCTCAATTTTTATAAATTTATGTCCAAACAGACATTGTGTTTATCTATTACATATTAGATATTTTCAAAGCATGAGTTCAGAATAGTATCATTAGATAGCATTACATACTGACTTTTACAATATCATCTATATTTTACCACTGGAAAGATGAACTTCATAGATAGAAAAACTTAATTTTATGAGATTGCTTCGTATTCAAAGCAAAAGATTAAGTTAAAAATTTCAAAAATTTTACGATCCATAAAAATTTGGCATCGAACTCCGATTTAGAACAGAAAACTTATTTTATTACTTTATTTTATAAATGAGATTGCTTTCGTTTGAATACCCGAGATTTACTTTAAAAGGTATAAAATAAGCGGTGTCTCCAACTACTAAAAAAAATTATCTTCTGTATTTAGCTAGATTTGGTGATGGCAGGTGGTGTAAGGCCGTGACCGAATGGTGGCCAAGAGAAAGCTATAGAAGCAGGGGCAGACCATCAGCCCGGTGGGTGGACGATATAGAGGCCATAGAGGGAAAGGCATGGATGCGAACGCACAGGGCCGATTAAAGTGGCGTTTGAGGTAGGCTTATACCCAGCAGTGGGTTATAATTTGAGCTGCCAATGATGATGATTTAGCTAGATGCAATACAGTCAAATGCTACCTCTTGGTACTCTCCGTCTTATGTTTGCAACCTTGTGCAAGCACTTTTATCGGAGATAAGACAAGCTATCTAAACGCTTACCATTTGCATTTCTCATTCCTCTCTATTTTTCAGCCTCAAGAGAATCTGAGATAAATTGTTTTCTAGAATTTATTTAAGTCTATGTTTTTCAGTTTCTGTCACTTTTAGTTTAGATCGTTATATATATATATATATCTACTTAGTCTCCCTTTTTTACCTTAATTTACTATACTAATATTATAAAGAGGTAAAGTATGTGAGATTGTGAGTTTGTGTCTGACGTTGATATGCCTAAGGTTAAGAAAGACTTAATATTAAGAAATATAACATTTATATTAAGATTTTTTGTTTTCAATTTCACAATTAACTATTTGCTAGTATTTCAGGATTAGCACAACATATTTTTGTAAATAAAACTACATTAGTAGGTATGATGTCAGGGTACAAGCATGCAGCAGTTGTGTTAACAATGAAACATGACTGTACGACGAATTTGTTTAGGTATGGATACTGACAGACCGAAGTTGTTAGTGATATGCAGAACAAAGAGAGATTGTCAATTAATTCGACATGATGAGTGACGGTACCTAAATGTAGAACTTACAAAGTGAAAGATAATATTGATAAGTTACGGACGGATGAGCATTGAGCAGTAAGCCTATGAATCATTTAGAAGGGTTATATCCAGTATTTCTTAGTATAGAGTTGTAGTTATAAACACAATGTCTTGATAGCTACTCCAATACCGATGTTTTTGTGTGCTTATTATAATAATTTTCGTCAAAGATGAACAAGGAAGTTAGACGAAGATCTTTTAAAACTTAAGTGCTTAGATAATTTGGAATGCGTAAGGCTCAACTCACACCAAAAGAGCATCGAAGAGCAGCGAAATATTATATAAATGAAAATAAAGTTGAAATTCGTATGACACTGAAACTGCGTTCCGCTTCGCTGCTCTTCGATGCTCTTTTGGTGTGAGTTGAGCCTAAGATCGCAGCAAAATTAATGCTGTTATCATTTTAAGTAAACTCACTTAGGCGTCCCGACGGTAAAATTATATTAAATCGCTAATAGACGCTGTTGTACAAAAATCACTTATAAATTCAAACGAGCGTTATAATCAAATAAAACAGCTAGGTATTAACACGAAAACGTAATTAAAACACTCCATTTAGTAAAAAATGCGGCAAAATCCAAGTATTTCCTATCCGAGTCACCAAGGTCACTGTCAGGAAACCAACGAATAATAATTGAATGAATGTTTATTGTCGTAAACCTAGATTTATTCAGTACACGGACTGTTTGCACGTAAGAATATAGAGACGTGCCTGAATGAATAAGTCTGGCTGACTTTACCGGACGGCTATTTTCTAAACGCATAGAAATTCTTAGGTGAAAATGTTGTTTTGAATGTAGAAGGATGGTTGGTACCAAAATACCATCATAGGCCTTTACATCTTTACTAGAAATACAGAGTCAGGAGGAGAGCTTTGCCTACACTTAACGGGACACTGTAGTGCCTGGGACATTGTTGAGATGGAATAGGTTTGCCCAGCACATAAACCATTCTCTCAGCTTAGCCGGCCATATCCACAGGAAAGACAATGGTCAATACGTGTGGGGCTGACTAGCCGCGAGTTTCCTCACGATGTTTTCCTTCACCGTTTAAAGTTCGTGTTAAAGTGCATTATACATATTTTCAACACGAAATGTCTAATTCATGCACGGCCGGATTCAATCAAACCCACAACCTTCGGATCAAAAGTCAAAGTACTTATCCACTTGGCCAACACGGCGTTTTTTTTAAACAAATAAATAACATGTAAGTATCAAGATATTCTCTCAGATCTTTTAGGCTTTAAAAATCAATTTACTTAAATTGTTGTCTGAATTAATTATTCGAAATATATTGTTATGTCACGATAAATTTAACTTGAGGGCGTAAAGCGACAGGTCGAGTAGACTATCCGACCATTTCTACAAAGACGACGACAAGTCTGCCGTTGATAATCCGACCATTGTGCACATCTCTACAAACAAAATATCACGCGAGGAAGTGTACCGGCGATTTAAAAGGTAATATGGTAAACAGAGGGCAGGTGGTGTTTACCTGGACCTGATTCACTGATTACACCTGCCTGATAACGCGTGCTTGGTATTCAGGGTGCAAAATTTAACATTATTTCTAATGTAGCAGTTATAAAGTAGTTAATTATCTATCAATATCTAAGGAAAACATTGAGGAAACCATTTATCATCTAGCTAGTCTTAGTCTAGATTTTACACATTCAGTCTGTCACATACGGAATGAAATATATTTTGAGTTACCCTCTGTCTACCTTAGGATGTCTTTAAAATGCCTAAAAGATGTGAGGCCAAGCCTACCTTTTTTTGGGGATACATTTGTGATCTTGTTTAGTTACTTTCTTATCAATCTAGTTCATCAACCTTAACCCATCCTATAGATACCTAAAGATCTGAAAATAATACAGTTGATCATATTTCATTTTTCTATCATCGGCTGAGTAGGTATAATATAGTACTTTTATAGATAGGACTCATTTTGACACCTTAAAACACCTTTGAGATTGTGAGTTTTTTTATTTATTGAACATGGTCTCCTTCTCCATTGTGTTGAAGGTTGCCTGACTGACTCTTAACTAAATCATCCAATGGCCAAAATCAGGCACATGACTGTAATTACCTACTTAAGTCTTTTTCTTCTTCCTGCCCTTATCCCACTATGTGGGGTCGACACAACATGTGTTTTTCTTCCATTTCCCTCTATCAGATGTCATCCAGCACACACTCGCTTCTTACTCATGTCATCCCTCACACAGTCCATCTTTTCTTTGGCCTACCTCCACACCTAATCATTCACATTCCTAATAATACTTACTCTCCTAGTAAAGTGACATTCTTCCTTCATAACATGACCATAACAAGCTAACCTATAATACACCTTATCTTTGCATTCACTAATTAAGTAATCTCTGTAATATTATTTTATTGGCAGTGGATCTGATTTAAATTGTGCAATATTTGCCAAAGTTCAATATTAACATCAATATTGAAAAGCAAAATATTCAATTTAAAATACAGTAATTAATTCTAAACTGTTTCTAAATGTGAAGGAAGTCAACTTAATATCAATATTCAAGTAGGTATTTAAATTAAATGGTTGATTTATTAGAAATATATGGGGAACATGTGATTAGATAATTTACATCAGATTAGAAAGAAAAGCATATTAGATGACCATATTGACCATAGAGGCATAATAAAGAGTGTTTATAAAAATGCATTTATGTTACATTTTATAGTTTCTGATATCTTATAGTACCTAATATAGTTAGGGAAACCAATTTTTTGGTTATGAAGCTAAATTGATGGTACTTATTTCTTTACATCTGTCTAATTGGAACTTTTCTGACTACCTATTTAAATCAACATTTCGTTTCATGCTTAGTTCTTAAGAGAAATAATAGGTAAGAAAATTAATTTTACAATCAAATCATAATCACAACTAAGACTGACTTCATGATTTGATAAAGAATCTAGATACATTCAATGCCATAACAAATTTTAGAAGAAAATTCTTGTTGGAGGTGATTCTGTTAGCAGCCTAGTCTCAATAACCCATCTCGGTGATTTTGTTTACTGTGATTAGATATTTGACTTAGTATGGAAGTAATGTCAAATATCTTACCAGAGTAAGTAAAACACATATTACATAGGTTGAGATTGGCCGTTGGATGCCTATCGGAGAAATGCTATCCACTCACCAGCCAGATAAAAGGTGTGCCAAGTCTATTATAATTGCAATTTATGTGAGAAATTTGTAACATTTGTTCGAAATGTTTAGGATAATGCAATAGTCATGGTGAGTATGAAGATATCAAAATACTGATTATGATAATTTATAGCTGGATTATTAGATGTTGGTCGGTTGAATTTAGTGTGATGATTTGATAAAACTATTAGGTCCTAAAGTTAGGTTTTGTTATTAAAGATGTTCTTTATTTTAGTCAGTATAGGGACTGTAGATAGTTTAATATAACCGAACATGGTGAATACAAAGATCAATATGCTGATACTGGTCTACACAACTGTAAAAACAGCTTTGTATCTTTATCGCTTGAATTTAAGACTAGAATATAGTATTTTCACTGAGTATTATGCAAAATTGAGGGAAAATTTGAATATCTTAAAAGTAAACAATTGCTCAAAACAAAACTCACCTTGAACACTTCAGAGAAGAACCCTGCTCCAATCTTCTCCGGCAAGAAGTCATCGAAGGGGTACAGGGCTGCGACGGCGGTCCGCAGCGCCGTGCAGGACGAGCCCGTCACCCTCCTGTCCCCCACTCTCTCACAATCCTCACTGACACCTGACTCCTTGTCACACTCATCATCACAACACACGCGCTTCGTCCTCTCGTCCCGGAACCGGCGGCCCACCCTCGAGTGAGGACCCCGGACAAACCTTCCACTCTTAGCAGTCTCGTCCAAGTTCGTAAAACTCTCCGCGATCTTTAGCACTTTACTCGGCTTCCGCCGCTCGTATCTACTCCCCAACAACTCGTCTTGCATTCTAACTGTTGTGCCTATCCCGCCTCGAACATTGTTCAAGTGTCCTCCACAACACACGGGCCCTTCGCGTTCACCATCTCCGAGTCCACGATAACCGACGGTACTTGTAAATAATACAAATTATCATTTTATTCACACTGAACTTTTGAGTCGATTTGCGACCGTCACTATCACAATGTTCAACTTTGTTCCGTACGGTTTGGTAAATTCTTGATAATGTTGATGATGCGTCCGAGATAACTATTGCGATTTTATGTGATGCGACTATTGTTTTTTCTAATAAACAATCCTATTGACTGACGACGCGCGCTCAGGCAAAGTAAAGAAAGCGGAAAGCAAGCAAGCAAGCAAAGCACCATCGAACACATGACAATGACAGTTCGTTCTATGAAGTTGGCAAAACTTGATTATTTATCTAAAGTTGGTTTTAATAGCTTGTCAGTACTGTAAATTAGAAAGATGCGTTCATGATTCAACTAAAAATGGTAAAAAAACGTATTCGTTACTCAAACGTTATTTCGTTAATAACGTTACTAAATAATGAATTGTTATTTTACTTTTTTGCTAATGAATGAGTAAAATGTTGCCGCACTGTAATGTTCATCTGTCATGTTGTAGTTATTTTTTTTAGATAAAAATTTTTAATTTGAATACCAATTGTCTTGGAGTATTGTGTAGGTAGGTAATTGAATTTTCATTCATAGTAATTTTCAAAAGATTTATTTTATGTAAAGTGCTATTTGACAGGGGCCGATGCCAGTTAAACCTGTTTGAAATGGCGGGATGGCGGATGGTTATTACATATAATGATACCTACAGTGGGTATTTTTTTGCTCAAAACTTAGGTTTATAAATATTAATGCATGCAGATTCACCAACCTACGTTAAAATTTGTTTACCTGCAACTAGGTCTATTTTGTTGTTACCATTTCTTAATAATTTTAGTTTGATTTTTAGAAATGTTAGCTTGAAAGATCTTGTTTATAACAAAGGTGACTAAATTAATCTTCATCATCATTAATTCAATAATTCCAATACTGTCATATTGGGGATAGACCTAGTAGGTACCTACTAAGCCTCCTCTTTTTTAAGCTAATCTCTCTGATCCCTCGTCGCGAATCTCATCCACTGATTCTCAAGCACGCCCACGTTCA
Organism: Xanthorhoe designata; assembly: GCA_963582015.1. Taxonomy (NCBI): domain Eukaryota; kingdom Metazoa; phylum Arthropoda; class Insecta; order Lepidoptera; family Geometridae; genus Xanthorhoe; species Xanthorhoe designata. The sequence goes on along the minus strand of OY757034.1, from coordinate 11,749,865 downwards.
AATGCCATTAGTAGGTAAGTAGATACCTACCTAGAGCACAGATAAAAGAATACTAGTACCTAGAGTCACAGAGTACCTACTATTGTGTAGGTAGGTATAGGTAGGTACCTACTGAAACCTAGAGTGGAGAGTGAGATTCCAAGCATGGTGCACTTTATTATCCGTGGTGCTATCCTTATTTTGTGCAGGAATTTCTTTGTGAGTATCCATAAAATGAATAAAACAACCAAATATTTTATTTAGATTTTTATTCCATGCTGACGACTATGTACTTAATTTCAATTGTATCTAAGTATATCACACAATGGAAACTTAACGATGACGACCCGGCACCAAATAGGTTTAATATTAGTCTTTTATAAACCACTGCGATCACAAGTCGTTTAGATACGTACATATACAGGGTTTAATCGTTAGACATTAATCGTGAGACCGTGTAGTCACCATGACTGATGGAACTCGGCCTCAAGGAAAAAAGGTCCATTTAGCTGCAAAAACCTAAATACCAACGTATCTATAATATAGGAATAAATGTCCTACCTACTTGGTTTGGGTTGGATTTCACAATGAAATTATATTTTTTGATTAATTAAAAACAACAATTCTAGCCCCATTATTCACAACTGTCTACTTACTAATCAAAATGTAACGCTCAATAGCTATACAAATATAATTATTGCTGTTGCGGCTTTAAAACTAGCTTAAATTAATTTATGTAAATTTTACATTGATCTCAAAATGAGTATTCGTCATGAATTCTTATCTAAATTCACTCTTATCTATTCATATCTTAATGATAGTATTGCTTGATCAGAGAAAACATTGCTTTCTCGTAAAAATATCGTAAAATACGTACAACTTACATGACTGCTACCTATCATTATTACATTAAAGCAACCATTACATGGTGCAATCGAACCAACTAAAGTTTAATGCAATATTGTTTAGTCAAAAATGCATTTTTCTGATCAATCTATGTAAGATGTGGATTGAATAATAAATAAAAGAAGCAACAAATATACAAATAGTATAAATCTAAATAAATCCATCATCAAAAAACCTACCTGTGGCAAATACCTACTTATAAAGGTTGAAACTACTTGAAACTATTCAAGCTCAGATATTTACTGATTTCAATGATTCCTTTATTTTAATCAGTGATCTAAGTGAGAAATCCTAAGTACCTACCCTGGTAAATAATTTGCTCTACATTCGGATTAAAAAGTTGTCAAATAAATGCCCGCATAATAAATATAGGCAAAAAATTAATGCTTACCTACTACTCCAATGAAAAAGCGAATTTAAATTATTAAAATAATATTATTTATCAGCTTGTTTATCTTTGTAAATTATGTTTTACTTAATTAATTAATTAACCTAATTTGTCTTTCTGTGATATTTTTGCGCAATGTATTATGAATCCTCAAAACACATAATATATTATTGTTTAACCTATTATAGAAAAAAGTGCAGTCTATAAAACGTAACTAGCTTATTATCATACTTATGTATCTACTTAACTTGTAAATCACAAATTTTCTAATGATAGATGTGTTTAGCACCTATCTTTGAATATTGTGCTTCCGTGACATTAGCCTTAGCAATATATGAGGGATGGGGGATGGGGGTGACATTAAATTGCATGGATTGATATTATCAAAGCGTGACTATCAATCAGCCAAATTGATGGTCTTGATTTTTCTATTAAAATGTTCCTCAGAAAAACAAATTGCAATAATAATTAGGTATGTTCAGATTATAATTTCGTTAGACAATGTAAGAAACGATAAAAAAATGGTGGCAGCATCGTGTTACTTACAAAAACTAAAAGCCGTGCATTTAGTAGGTACCTACCTATAGAGAAACGATATAGATTTCAGAAACTTACCAAGTATAAAACTGATTCAACAAGAAACATTGATTCACAACCATTCTCAACTCTATCAACCTTCTTGATTCTAATTAGTATTTCAATATTCTAAAACCACACTCCAGTTCTATCATAAACTCTATTCAAACTACACAAGAGATTAAGTCCTCCAAAATAGAAAGAAGAAAGTGCCTTTCCACTCTCAAAAGTGATTAGGAACTTTCATCAGCTATAAAATAGTAAAAAGTCATCATACAGCATAGCAACTTGACCTTATAACAGATATAATAATTTATTATGAAAAGTTTAAGGCATGAGTATGTTTCGATGTAATGAGATATTTTGTAAATTATGTAAGTAGTAGGTAAAGTTTTAAACAGTGATTTTTTATAAACAATATATATTACTAGCTGTACCCCGCGGTGTTACCCGCGGTGAATAAGTTAATAGATTTTTTTAACGACTTTTAAAAAGTAGGAGGTTCTAAATACCTACGTCGACTGGGTGAACCGATTTGATGATTATTTTTTTGATCTGATGAGGATCGTCAGGGATATGAATAAACATGCACCTTGAGAGTGCAGAAAATTACTATTTTCTTACGTATATGAAAATTATTTCATAAAATTTTTAATTTTGCTCCTTGGTTAAGACCCAATGCGTCATTGTGTCACTTGATTTTGGTGCTCATAGAACAGGATGACTGCTGGTCGGTTACTATTCTATGGTCTAACACAGTTTATTTTGCTCGCAAAATATTCAAGAAGCTACCATGCGAGCGAAGCGAGCTTCGACCCAAGCGAGCGCAGCGAGCCGAAATTTTTAAGACAAATTCGTTATGTGACACTTGATGTAGCTTATAGTGCTTACAGAAAAGGCTGACTGTTGGTCGGTCCCTATTCTATTGTCTGACATAGATCAATTTGCCAGCAAATATTCAAGAAGCTACCGTGCGAGAGAAGCGAGCTCAGTGAGCGTCTTAAACTCGCGAAGCGAGCCGAAATTTTTAAAAACAAATACTCGTGACGTGACACTTGATTTTGCTTATGGAGCTCATAAAAAAGGCTGACTGTTGGTCGGTTCCTATTCTATGGTCTGACATAGTTTATTTTGCTTGCAAAATATTCAAGAAGCTATCATGCGAGCGAAGCGAGCCAACATTTTTAAGTCAAATGCGTCATGTGTTACTTGATTTTGCTTATAGTGCTCATAGAAAAGGCTGACTGTTAGTCAGTCCCTATTCTATGGTCTGACATAATCAATTTGTGAGCAAAATATTCAAGAAACTACCGTGCGAGCGAAGCGAGCTTCGAACTAAGCGAGCGTAGCAAGCTTCAAACTAAGCGAGCGTTGCGAGCCTTTTAAACTCAAGCCGAAATTTTTAAGAAAAATGCGTCGTGTGACACTTGATTTTGCTTATAGTGCTCATAGAAAAGGCTGACTCTGCTGGTCTGTTCTTAGTCTATGGCCTGACATAGTTCAATTTGCTAGCAAAATATTCAAGAAGCTACCGTGCGAGCGTAGCGAGCTTTGAACTAAGCAAGTGCATCGAGTTTCTTAGACTCGAAATTTTTAAGATAAATTCGTCATGACTGACACTTGTGTTTGCTCATGGTGCTCAAAGAAAAGGCGCTGGTCGGTTCCTATTCTAAGGTCTGACACAGTTCAATTTGCTTGCAAAAGATTGAAAAAGCTACATGCGAGCAAAGGGCTTTTAGACTCGAAGCGAGCCGAAACTGTGGGAAATGTACCTAATAAAATAGCGATGATGAGGTGCTGTACCGAATTTTAATTGAAGACACAAATATAAACTTTGTCCTAATGGTTTATGTTGAGTTCTTTTTACCGGGGATTTATCTGCGTACATAAGTCCCAATTCCGTGAGATTATCGGGACAAAAAAAACAATATTTGAAATTCGTTAAGCCGTTTGAGCTTGAAGAAGCATAATTTAGGTATTTTGATAATCTCACGGGCACAATACGCTTTTAAGGGATTTAAAGTAGCTTATGACATGTTTTTATCCAGGATATCAACTGACCTGGTACCAAATTTTATTCAAATCCGTCTAGCCGTTTGAGCGTGAAGGAGTTATAACATTGCCTGTGCTGCCATCTATTAACATTATTTTGACTAACAGTTACGTTTCACGGCCAAACTATTTTGATGAATAATTTGGTTTATAATCCCACGGAACCATTCCTTTTTTCAGCAATTTAAGGTAGCCTATTTGTTAATCCAGGGTACTGCTACCAAATTTAATTCAAATTCATCCAGCCGTTTGAGCGTGAAGAAATAATTACTTTACCTGTGCTGCCATCTATTGAAATTATTTTTTTAGTTTCTCACGGCCAAACTATTTTGTATTTGTTTAATAATCCCACGGAATCAATGCACTTTTAAATAATTTTAAGTAGCGTACATTTTAATCCAGGGTATAAACAATCCTGCTACCAAATTTAATTCAAATTCATCTAGCCGTTTGAGCGTGAAGGAATAATAACTTTGCCTGTGCTGCCATCTATTGAAATTATTTTGTTACTTTTTCACGGCCAAACTATTTTGTGTAAAGGGTTAATCAAATTCATTAAAATAATGAATTTGATTATTAATCCCACGGAATCAATGCATAAGTAGCGTATATTTTAATCCAGGGTATAAGCAATCCTGCTACCAAATTTCATTTAAATCCGTCCAGCCGTTCGAGCGTGAAGGAGTTATATTTTTGCCTGTGCTGCCATCTATGAAGTTATTTTGTCTGACAGCTGCCTTTTGCACGGCCAAACTACCGAAACTATTTTAATGAACATTTTGTTTTATAATCCCACGGGAACACTGCACTTTTCAGAAATTTCAAGTAGCCTATTAGTTATTCCAGGGTATAAGCAATCCTGATACAAAATTTCATTCAAATCCGTTCATCCGTTTGAGCGTGAAAGAGTAACAAACACACTTACACACTTACACACTTACACACTTACACACTTACACACACACAAACTTTCACCTTTATAATATTAGTGGGATAGTTAAATTATTATTATAGTTAAAAAGTATTTACATGACAAACGTTTAAAAATAACATGTTGAAATTTTTATTACCTACACACAATAACTGTCAATAACTTAAGAAGTATTTAAGCAGATAGTAAATTATAATTATATCCAAGGATCTTGATGATTGACTCTGTCACTGTAAAAATGTAGTTAGTTTAACAGCAAAGAATTTTACGTGATTTTGTCTATCTATGAATTATCTAAACTGTAATTTGATTTATCTATTACCGTTCCTAATTATTTAACAATTTTTTAAAATGTTCTAACTGTGTAATTACAAAAATAAAGCACGATTACAAAAGTGCCTTAGGTCTAGTTTCCTATATTTTGTTCTAAGCTTCTTAATAATAGCTATACAAGGGTAAGGGGTCAAACAATTAATTTTATTTAACTATAAATCATCTAGGTATGATATAGTGGATTATAAGAAGATGTATAACGAGGTGCAGTGGTATCCGTAGCACTGGCTGACTGTTTGTTTGGTCTTGACATTCACCTGTAAAATATAAATCAATTTTAGGTAGGTACATAGGTGTGATGCTGTAATAAAATTTTGAGTAGGGTGATTATTTTGTTTGGCTTGCAACTACAATGCTCTTGAACAGACTTTGCACTTTCCATAGTCTTGAAAAAGACCTGTAACGATTTGATTGATCATCGTGTAGGTAAGTATCCAGTAAGTCTGGCTTTAACCAAGATTTAATGTAGGCACCTACTTCATGTTTCTTTTATCGTTACAAAATTAAGCTTATGTTAATATTTTTAACGTAACAAAGTTACTACAATTTGTGATAAAAAATAATGCCCTTACCAGTAGCGACAGCATCGAATACAAGTTCGGGCTGCACATTAGCTCGCTCACAGTTGGTTGCTGAGCGAGTGACAGCAAGTGTGCCACCGCGGGCTTCTTTTGACATAAAGCAGTATCGTCTCGCTGCTGTACTGTCACGTGTCACAGGTGTTGTCACTACGAATGACACGCCGTTCTCGTACCATCCACCGTGGCAGGTGTAAGCTGGAAGATTATCACACATGCTAATATAAAAGTTTACTTAATAATCTATCTCACTTTCAAACCCATCGTGAGTTGTACTAGACATTATAATAGCACACGGGAAGTTACTCGTAAAAATATCGTCGATTAGAGCAAATTTGAAAAATTCTGCGACTGATAGCTCTAATTTAGAGCTATCAGTCGCAGAATTTTTCAAATCCTACTGGTAGTTCCAGAGATTAGGACGCTTAAAAGTAACAAACAAATTTTTGCGCTTTAATTATTGTTACCTACTCGTAGTTATGTATATGTAGATTTATCTCTATCAGATTTATTGACATGGCAGTATCTGAAGACTAGTTTTGAAGGTGCAATCAAAATAGTAGGTATTTTCATAGATGTAACTCACCTGTAACATATTCCTTATTTTGACATGTGGAATAAAACTCCATGTTCTTCACAGAATTACAGCCAACTTCAAGTTTATTGTAGCTGTTTCCAACGCAGCTTACTTCACTTCCATCTGACTGTCGTTTACTCCTTAGCATTGGAGCATCAGACATGTTTCTTACGCTAAAATTGAACATCCTAGTCCCGTAAACTCTATGATTATGTTCTGTTGCTTCGTCTCTCTTTCTTCTAACGCTGTCTTCATGCTTCTCCAGAGATCTTTTTCTTCTGTTATGCTGGTTGTTTTCTATAGCGTACTTTCCAGAGTACGGACATTCTTTCGATTCAGGATTACTTGCTGAAAAACCCAAAGGATCAATGTTAGTTACCTAAAAAAAATATTAAGTATGATGGCAATTTCATAGATTAATAATTACAAAATACATTATTATTTTTAACAAAACGTAGTTGAATCTATATAATAACTAGTTACGATTTGCAACTGGTTATTAAACAGATTGCTAAGTTCCAAATAACCGTTATTAACGTATAACGATAACTAACGTATTTTTTTAATGAACGCATCCTTACTTGACTTTGACACTAACTGATTGATGATGTGATGACATCTAGTTTTTTTCTACAAAGTATAGCAAAATAATGGTCTACATTCTACCAATTAAAAATTTACAGGCTGCACATATGAATTAGATAGGTAGACATACCTAAAAACTTACTTACTTATAATCATAACATAACATAAATAATGACCTAATAATTTACCAGGTAGGTACCTATGCTGTCTTTGCTCGGAAAGTTTGCCGGTAAGGTAGGTAAGTAGGTAGGTACCTAGGTATACCTACCACGGAACGGAATTAAGTATGTTATATCTACCAGCGGTGAAAAGTTCCCGCTCCCGTGGGAATACCGGAATTAAAAGTAGCCTATGTGATAATCCGGGATATAAGTAGGTAACCTAAGCTATCTCTGGTAGGTACCAAATTTCATTCAAATCCGTCCAGACGTTTGAGCGTGAAGGAGTAAGTAACAAACATTCACACATACCTACCTACACACATTCACCTTTACACTTACTTATACCTACACTAATAATAGTGTACTAGGTACATAATGCAAATAAAGGTTTCTACCTAAGTAGGTATCTAAAAGCAGGTAAAAAATGTATGCAAGAAGACTCACCGACTAAAGTGACGTATGGCGCAGTGACGGCGTTGAAGTGCCGCGGCGAGCAGGCCTCATCGGGCCGCGCGGTGGGCGACCCACGCTGCAGCTCCGCGATGAACGCGTCCCGTCTGTACAGCACTACGCAGACATAGCGGGAGGCGCTAAAAGTAACAACATATTTTAGATCTGTAGGTGAGAAATAAGACCAAAGAGGCGGGTCGTCTTTAAATGTAAATAGAGGACCCGCCTCTTTGGATATTCATTCTTGTTCTTCTTTCGGTACCTACCTCCCCATTAGGTACTGTAGGTTAGCTGTAATTTTTTCTAGACTTTTCCTTGTTTAATGCTAGCCTGAACAACTTCCAGTTTCTTTACTCCGATCCATTCTCTGATTTGAGATGCTGTTGTTCTACGTCTTCCAACTCCTCTTCTAGGATATTTCTATTACCTACCTACTATTATTTCTTCCATCTCTCTTTTTTTAAACTCACCAATGATGCTGCCAATGCGCCACCAAAGCCACAGAATTCCCGCTCGGCGAGCTAGCCTTCACATTGACGCAGTACACCTTGATATCAGCGCCGGTGCTGTTCGCGATGCGCAGCGTGGCGTTTCTCTGGTAGAAGGTGTAGTTGCTGCTGAAGTCCAGGGTGTGCCAGGTGTGGGAGAACGTCATCCATGTCGGAAACTGGCAGTTGAAGCGGACTGACACTGGAAATAATACCTTAGGCCTTTACATCTTTACTAGATGATTTATACAGGAGGCAATCATTGCCTACACTTAACGGGACACTGTAGTGCCTGGGACATTATTGAGATGGAACTCTCCGCTGCTTGCCCAGCACCTAAACCATCCTCTCGGCTTAGCCGGCCATATCCACAGGAAAGACAATGATCAATACGTGTAGGGCAGACTAGCCGCGGGTTTCCTCACGATGTTTTCCTTCACCGTTTAAAGCTCGTGTTAAAGTGCATAGGTATATATTTTTCGACACGAATAGTCTATTGATGCACGTATTTATCCACTTGGCCAACACGGCTTACAAATAAGTAATAATTATACGGAAATAATAATAATTCTTATTTTTTAGCTTGCCACGTCGTCTATTGCATGCCAGGTGAGCTGTGGACGAAGGTAACCACCGAGTGGCAACCCGATCCAGTGAGAAAGCGACGCGGCAGACATAAACGGAGATGGCAGGATGAATTTGGCAAATGTTTTGTACGAGTGGTATATTGCAGCCCAAGATCGTGATGTATGGTTGGAATAGGGGGAGGTCTGTGCTCCCAATACTAATAATTCATACCTAGATGGAAATCTCGCAACCGGAAAAAGATAGTGAACATTGGAGACCATATTTTTTAACAAATGGGGTTGGGTAGGGCACTTGGCTACTTGTTGATGGTAGAGTAGAGCAAGGCCTTGTTAGAATGGTCGCTAAGATCTCCCTTATGGGAGCACCATTCGTTCTTATGTATGAAAAGCTCTTGGCGGTGAAAAAAAATATCTTTACAAAACCTGCAGCTTAGTCAGCCTATTGACGTTGTCTTTTCTTTCGATAGAGATCAAGCTGGAGCTATTATTAAAAAGGCGTAATGGTGCTGTGCAAGTCTACTATCTCGCTATAGCGAGCGTTTCGTCAAATGCATGGTGATGCTGTAAAATTGATGTACCTACCTACCTAGTAGAGATTTCAAAGCAAGAGGTAGGAGTGAATTTGATGGTTTTCACTTCTACTGGTAAGAACTTACCTCGCTTCAGAGACATAGTCCGTGAGCCTTCCGTGGCACTAAAGAGTCCGTTACAAGTTGCGTCACCAGACTGCGCTACTCTATACTCCACTCCGGCGGCCGTCGCTGGGCCTTCCTTCATGCTGGTTGACGCTGTAACAGAGACAATGGACGTGGCAAATTATTATGTACCTATGTATAACTTTAAAGATTTTGAGTTACCTCAGTAAGGCTTACTTATATTAGGTACCTACAAGGAATGTACCTATCAATTCCCTGCGTTACAAAAATGTAATTTATCCAAAGGTCACATGCAACGAGTCTAAAAAAATTATGTAGGAATCTTCAATTCAATCAAGAGATTCGAATCTAATCTCTTGATTGAAGAAATATAATATACCTTCGATCTAATCATTAGATCGAAGGTATATTATATTTCTTCTAAATCAAAACAGTAGGTACATAATATCTAGAGATAGACATGAAGGAATCAGTTTTAAAACTGGCTCTCTCTGGCCACTAGATCATAACTTCATACATAATGTAGGGACAGTGGTAGACCAGACCATGCCCATGCCGAAAGAATATCAATAATATCGGAAATCCTAAAAAATGAAAATCTAGTCTACGTAGCAATTATGTTCTAAAAGCATACTAATCCAAGTAAGTCTTACCAATACCATTTGTCTTCTCGTAGACAAAGCAGCGGTAGCGGTCCTCGTTGCTGGTCGCGTGGTTGTGGTGCAGCTTGCCGACGAGGAAGCGGAGGCTGCCTTCCTTCCACGTGGCCAGGCACTCTAGCTCTTCGACTGGAAGGGGTAGAGTTCACAATTGAATTAGGTCATTATCACCTTTCCTACCTTTAATATAGGTGGCTTTGATTAGCCGTTGTCAAACAAGGCAGACTATTTTGAAGAATCACACCTAAGGCCGACTACAGTGGCGTTTGAGGGAGGAGGCGTGGGCTTTCATTTGAGCTACCAATGATAATGATGATGACACCGAAATTCCAGAGATTTCAGTTTTATTCCAGGTCATAAACTTTATATATTCCAAGTTTCAGCCAAATCCGTTCAGTAGTTTTCGCGTGAAAGAGCAACAAACATCATCCACAATTTCATACAAACTTTCGCGTTTGTTTATTATAAAGAAGGATTGGATAGGAAGTAGGAAGTAGGATTCATTGTATGTTTTACCGCGGTTTTTCCTCCATTTCCACTTTCTATTTGTTTAATTCTATAGCATCAATACAAGCACAACGCCCCGAGGCACAGCCAATAGATTCAATAATTTGCTTATCTCCTTCCGTAAACAATCACCCTTTTATTTCACACCCGACATTGAAATGAAGTGGAATTAAATCAGTTAAGGCACGGTTTCTACGAACGGTGGCGTCGACGCTCTACGTGTAGTTAGTCTAAGCTAGTTAGCACGTAAATGTAATACCTACAGACCGGTATATACTCGTATTACATAGAGGTAGGTAATAGCTCGAACTATAAGGATACGATAGGAACCTACAAAATGTTAAAATTTTTATTTGGTACAATTTTAGCCAAAAAAAATTATTGGTAATAGGTTTAATATTAGCGACGTTACAGGCTCATAAGGTATAATATTAGGTTACCTAGATGAAATTGAGATTGTTGTTTTAATATTCAGCCTTTACCATTCATAAGCCATGACAGAGCCCGTAACGCGTCTTTAAAATTCCCAGTGCTAACTAGGTCATCATCTGGGGTCAGACCCCAGATGAGATGGAAAGATGACATCAAGAAGATAGCGGGCCAAAATCGGATACAAACAGCCCAAGATAGAACAACGTGGAGGAGGTTGAAGGAGACCTACACCAAATAGGTCGAAGATGGCTTGAGATGATGATGATGAACTAGGTCATACTTACGAACCTATTAAAAACAGCGCTAATGGTAAAGCCAGTCGGTCGTCTAAAGGTAGCGTTCGAAGAGGGCGACATGCAGCAGCAGCGACGACGTGTCGTCGCTTCAAGTCGCCACGACACGTCGTTGCGTTATGTCACAGTCATGATTTCGAACTCTACTGCAATCGGCAACAGCGATATTTTTTTTATATCAAATTGTTCAATTGTTTTTGAAAACAACTCGCTCGACGTCGTTACTCCGGCGTCAGCGGCATTATAGTTACTGATTTGCGGGCAAGCGACACGAAGTACTTAGATATTCTCGTTTAAGCACTTATTTTTTGGGCACTTACGCATTGAGCACCAAAGGTAGGTATTCTCATTTGAGCACCAATCAATATATTAACGTGTTGCTCAAATGGGAACAAGAAATAACATTTATTTTATTCCCCATTGAGCACCTACGGTGCGGTAGCTTCTAGTGAAGGGTACACTGACGTCGGCGCTCGACGACGTGTCGCCGGCTTCGTGTCGCTGACGGCGGAGGGAATTTCATAGAAATACATAGAAACCAGTACCTACTGTCGCTGCGACACGTCGTCACGAATTCGCGCAGCGGCTGTCAACATGTACCTACCTACCTTAAAGTTAAGACGGCCGTTCACTGCCGGCCGCTTGAATCCCTGCCTTTACAAATGGTTCGGGCGACGTGCCAACATAATATCGAGCATGGGTACGTTTATAACCTTCTGGAATAACTATTTAGTTTGCTCGGCTACTTAGCAAAAGTTAACGTATGCACCAACAATGCAGGGGAATTTAAACGTACCTAAGTGATTTTTATGATTATGAATTATTTTTATGATTATGAGTTATGAGTCTCTCGACTATTGATCAGTCAGCAAATTGTGAGTTTTAATTCCGGTTGTGGCAAAAATTTCGCGTAATAATTCCAAGATCATTACCAGTACTTTCTGAAGCATGGACGTCGGGGCAAGCCTGGTAGTTGAGGAGAAGTCTGGAGTCTTCAGTGCAGCTCTCGATAGATGATACAGGACTCTTGCATTCGCCATGTCCTCTGCAATACGGGAAATATATTTAACGTCAAATCAATCAGAAATAGGCCGTAATAACAATAATCTTTGTCTAGTCTAATTCATAATCGCTAATGAAGGTCCCAAATAAGCTAGCTGTCATTTAAATTGACAAGTACCTAGGTACCTACACGTACTGAGCTATTATCATCACTAATTAGTTTCATATTTTGGGAGGCTCTGATTACTTTTGCTTGCCCCAGTAACGTTATTCACTATCGAATACAATTTTTAAATAGAGTTGTTGAAATAATCCCTAAACATTAGGCAATACATCTCATTACAAAACACTGCAGGCCCGCCTGTTAACATCGCAGTGGATTCGGGACGCAACTGGACAGATGTTCCGCCGGGTAATTAAGACAACTGACATGCGTCAACGCGCATGGCAGTTGGTGCCAAATGAATTGGTGATTACACGTAAATTACATATAGCTCGTATAGCGGAAGCCGCTGTAACTAAAACTCGAAAACCGAAGAAATATAGTGTGGAAATCTTCTTTAAAAATTTTCAAGGGGATTTTGGGACTTTAAATAAATAATATTCGGATCGCTCGTGTTTTCGTCATTATATTTCAATTCCTATACATATTCATTCGTTTCTATTCTAGAGCGATTAAAGATTTAAATTGTAGGTAAATGTAATTTGGCTAAGGGGTTTATTCATCATGGTATTAGTCGCGATAGAACAAGAAAATAATCACCTTGCTCATAAGACGTTTCAATATGAACGATTCGGACCTAGGTACTAACTAAATAAATGGCTTGATTTTTTTTACATAAATCTTCCAAAATGAACCGTGTTAATCCAGAAAGTGTCAAGCTAGACTATTGACCTTTGGCCTTTAGTTCGAATTCAATTCAAAAGTATAAGCTGACTCATATCAAAGATCGAAATAAGTGGTCGTTTCAGAAAAATAAGAAATTAGAGATGGAAAATCGTAAGAAAAACAGTTAGTATTCGAATAAACTGTTACTAGAAAAGTTAGTAGGTACCTATTCTAATAGATTAGTGTTTGCAACGATGTAAAAATCAACTATTTGCAAAAATTGCCATGTTGCAGATGTATTATTTGGAAATGTCTTTTAGTATCAGTTCAACATAATTATGTAAGTCATCAGTGTAGATAGTAAACTAGAAAATTTAAGATTTGGTATACCAATTCCAAACTATTTTTATTATAAATATTTTTAAGTGCCGCGTATAATCAATTTCGAATATAGAATGGATGTTTAAGGAAATTGTAGTGGAGAATATTCTCCACTGCAATCTGTCCGCTCAGTGTGCACAGCTACCCTTCACGGATCATCGATTAATTGATCAGCAGGCATTTGATTGGAACATGGGTTCGTTGTAAATTAACTGTTTTTACTTTGTTATTTCGAATGGCCGGTTCAATGCTTTTCCTGTTTTCATCAGAAAAGCTAAATCCTTTACCAGTTTCAATACAGTCCATCCAAAGGTTGCCTGGAAGAAATCGCTTAGAAAGCCGCCCATTGTGCCACCATGTATTAGTCTCAAAGTTTTCTAGTTAAAGTTCATCATTTGGTCTAACAATAAAGGGTTTTCTATCTATCAATGCCTTTCAGTAAGTCATCGTTTATTACACATGATAGGTAGGTGTACTCTTTGATAAAATTGAAGTGTTTTAATAGGACAAAGACTTACCTGTTATAAGTAAATGAGAATGGTCCTTTCAGCGGGCAGTCCACCGGGTCTGCGCTCTCTCTGAACATGGAATAGAGGAGGGCGTCTCCTGTGATGAGCGAGCAGAGGTGTGGCAGCGCGTCTCTTCGGTGGCAGAAAGCTGAAGAAAACATTGAAGTGGTTTAGATACTGAAACTTTATAATAGGTAAATTCTTTCATAATGCCGTATGTCGTATTTAGGCTGCCTAAAAACCCATTGATGCACGACCCACGGTGAATAGTTCCTATTCCCGTGGAAATACCGGGATGAAAAGTAGAGTTTTGAATGCAGGATATAAGCTATCTTGGTACCAAATTTCATTTAAATCCGTCCAGCCGTTTGAGCGTGAAAGAGTAACAACCATTCACACTTACACACACACACAAACATTCACTTTTATAATATAAGTGTGATTATACCGAAAATAGTTGTAGCAGTAAAAAAAACTATAACTACATTTAGCGTTCATTTGTTCCGTGACATTGACCTTTATTAGAGTTTTATGACACTTTCTACTCAAAACCACATAAATGTAAAGCGCTTGCAGATGACCTCCGAATTAGCAAAATGTTGCGGGATGCAAACTAGTTAATTCACAAAGCTTTAGGTCCAGTTTTTTCATAAAACGAAATACACTGCAATGCTCATTCTGTTAGAACTCTGGAACTTTTTGTGGCAAGAGTACTGTATTGCATTTTTGATTTAGAGCTAAATAAGCTTTATTAGATCTATCTAAAAGGTATATTCAAAATACATCTATTGAGTATAATTTAGGCTAATGTTAAATAAATTTGGCTTTCATATCTTTTGTTAAAATTCACGCAAATATATACTAAATGATTTATGACAGCGTCAGGAGGCAACCTACGAGTATGTCTACGCTTTAAGTTAACGCTGTAGTGCCTGGGATGTTTTATGATAAAGGTACTTAGCTGACCTAGCACTTAAACTATCCTCGTAGCCTAATTAGCCTAATTAGCCTTATCCATAGACAATAATGATAATACTTGTAGAGCAAAATAAGCCTGTTTCTTCACAAAATTTTCCCTCATGCTTAAAGCCAATATCTATGGGCTTTAAGCATGAGGGAAAATTTTGTGTTTTTCCAAAACAAAAATATATTGATGTGTTCATGCTTTAAACTTCTATCTTCGGATCAAAAGTCGACGCACGATCCCACTCAGTTAACTTAGCTCAAGGTTTGAAACGAGTTCTTTAGCATTATTATTTTTACCTAAGAAGTGTCAATGTCATAAAAAAAAACAGTTAAAACCTGTCAAAAAAGTACCCTCATAGCTCAAAAGTAATAATTATATTGTCTCTTACGGTTCCAAATAGACTGTAATATTTAGATTCAATTTATGTAAATGTGGAACGTAATTAATTTATAAAACAATAAGTTAGGTAAGCACTTAGGTCATTTTATAAAAAAATGGATTTCTGGGGCCTGAAGGCTACGGTGTATTCCCAAAACACGAAAAATACTCTTACATTATTTATAACAAAAACTGGTAAGAAAATGTTATCTTTTTTCTTAGATCTTATCCATAAAAACATAGGTCTAATCCCGTATACTCAGACATCAGTTGAAGGATTGATTTTATGAGAGTTCTCTGTGCTATAACATTTGGGCTATAAATCATCTATATTGAGTCTAGATACTTACATTAAATGTGATATTAATGTTAAAATGAATTGCTGCACTTATATCGTGTCACGCGTTAGCGGAAATGCATACAAAACGTTATAGTTTTTCGACTTGCACTACGTTAGGTGCCAATGTAGTCTTTATTGGCATCCCACGTGGCAAATCTAAACTGTGCTTGGTGTGGTGAGTGAGCCTACAATAATCTAACCATCGCCTTATATGCACCCGAAGCGGTAAGTGTTGCGCAGTGCGCATTTAATATAAAAATCAATATTGTTTGCTTTATAAATTAAATACTTACTTTCTTTATACTGCAGCACGTTTTTGTGTTTCTCGTGCATGACCACACATCGGTAGCAGCCTTTCCTGAAACAGAAATAAAATATATTAGCTGAACAGAAATAAAGTCACTTGACCGCATAATCGAAGTTGTAACCTGCGTGGAACTTTACAATGTTTCTTTTCTAATAACTGCTAAATGACAGAATAAGGGAAAACAGTTTTCTGAACAATTTATTTAGAAGCTTTAATAATAAAAAGTGAAAGTCGAGTCTGTTAGATCATTGCATGTTAAATTAGCCTTTGCCAACGGATGCGCTCGCGTTACTGTGGTGGATCCCTCGGGAACAGTACATTTTTAATTTTATTAATGTATGATGATCAGTTGACTAGTTAAAGCAAGAAAGTGTAAAAATAACTTAGTATTCGGATCTTCTCATACAGTTCTGACAGCCACATTACTAATCATTGCTTCTTATGCCGGGTTCCTATAATCCAACGTACGGATGTCCGTAGGTCAGTCGTCATAGCAACGTTGTTATCTGTCAAAAAGTGTCACACATTTTGTGTTGAATAGTTTATTCAACACAAAATGTAGCTATGACGACCGACCTACGGACATCCGTACGTTGGATATAGCGGAGGTTATTGAACTTCCTACTTGCGTGGTTCACAACACCATCTCGCTAAAAAGAGTTCGTCAAACGTGAATTGCAACGATTTTTATATCCACTTACTCATCAACAATGAGGAACTTGTCTCCCTCAGACGAGAGGCACTTCCCCTTGTTGGAGAGACGATCCCCTTCGATGACGATAGGCTGGATGACTCCCGACTGGAACCAGCGGCCGTGCCATCGCGAGGGAAACGCGCAACCTGCGAAAAAAACTACTTTTTAGTATAATTCGTAAAACATTGGGGGCAATTCGGAGTGTCGCAAAAGCTAAACTAACCTAACTAAAACTATTGCCATCCTTTTTATTCCCATCGCTATGAAAGGGACGGCAACAATTTTAGTTAGCTTAGTTTAGCTTTTGCGACACTCAGAATTGCCACTATTGTGTTGCAAAGAGATCAATCATCAATTTTACAAGACCTGCTGCGCTGTCACACAATTTATGATATAATGAATAACTGTACATTAATGTGATTTATTTTGTCTGTCCTGGCTAAAAAACACTATAACTTAAGACTAAGAAAAACATTTATTGTTCATCTTGGTTACCTGAGTCTAAAATAAATTTTAACAATCACAGGTCTTGAATGTGCATCGTAGGGTGTATTACTCAAATTAGTTATAGTTAACTTATATACCTACTACCAAACGGTATCACAGACGTGACAGACAACTGTTTAAATAATTAAAGTGTATTTAATGTAAATTTCTGTGATACTTAAAAAAGTATTTAACAAACTAAATTACAGTTTCGTGGTCGTACATTATTAAAACAAACCTCGGCTTTAGTGTCGAGGCACGCATCTACACACAACGTCACGCCGTGGCTATAATCTGCGAATTATGCTTATAAATCACTAGTAAAATGGCTCGTTACGGAAATTAAGTAATTAACTTTACCCAGTAGAATGAGGTACACCCATTTTACCCAGCTAGTTAACTGATGAGGGCTCTTTTGAAACCGGCCGGGTTGTATTTCAGACTACCCGCCAGAATGTAATATTCCCGTGTTGTTTGAGCGGTCAGTCTTTGAGGGCACTTTGGAAACTGGCCGGGGTGAAGTAGCATTGCGTTTGTAAACAGCGCTAGGGTATTGCTGCTTTGATTGCTGTTTTCACGATGCTCATTTTTGGAAACGAGCTAGACTACTGCAAGGATTTACTAACACTGAACTTTATAAGCTCTTGTTTTATTTACTTACATCAGAACTTGGCAGCAAATATAGCAAGTAGCGACCTAAGTCACTATTTATGTAAAGAAGACCGTTCTTTGAAGTCACAACATGAAGTAGTAATTTTACTTCTCCCCAGCAATGCGTAATTCATCAAACCGAACCTACATTTGCTTCCTAATGCATCAGCTTTAGAGACATAACGTTCGGTAGCATTTATAGCATATTTGTACTGTATGCATTTAAACCACAGTAGATTTAGCTCTTTTATGCTTTATTGTTTAAGAATGATTAAGTATTCAAAATGCCTAAAATTGCCTAATCGTAGTTAAAATATGTGCGGCTGCAGAAGTAAAACAAGATCTCTAATCGCATTTAAAAACGTAGTAGTCTAAGTCTTCAATTTTCTTGATTCTACACTACCGCTCTAATGGTGCAGTACCTATTTCAAGAAAAAAAGTAGAAAAACTGCAGCAACAATAAATAAACAGGCTTGTTTTCAATATTTTAAACTGCATGAGTCATCTGTGGTAATGTAAGGTCCAATTGTAGCCCTATTATCGGCATAATGAAGGCAACAATCCTTCAATTACTACACAATGCCAGATGCGAACGACTCTTAACAACACTGATGAATAAAAATGACTATTGAACAGATTTGAACTCACTGTGAGAAAGAATGCCAAAGCTCAACTTGAAGTGAAGCCATACGCTCGTTTCTGATGCAGCCCGCTAGGTTCTAAACAGACAATGCAGTATCGTAAGCAAGTTGATACGAAATTCCAGCTTTCACCAGCCACTCGTTCGTAGCACCTTAGAATACAATTCAGTTATCTGGTCACCATATTATGCCATTCATTCCGATCGCCTCGAGCGCATTCAGAAAAAGCTATTAGCTATCCTATGCTTTCGTACTGGGAAGAGCAGGGAATTGCCTTCGTACGTGGATAGATTGGCAAAATTTCAGATGCAATCTCTTGAGCGTCGCCGTAAACTCCACTCACTCGTATGTCTCTTCAAAATCATTCACTCGCACATAGATTCTCCTAGTTTACTGTATCTTATTAATTTCAATTTTAAAATTAGAAAGAGAAACCCATTCTCGAATGCCTTCACCCTGAACGTCTGTACTAACAATACCTCCTTCTTCAATCCTATTGTAAGAATGTGTCGCTTATATAACGACTTATTAATCAACCATTCTGACTCTATGGATGTCCTAAATAATAAACTTAATAAGTTTAAAAAATGCATTTCGGTTGCTCTCGCTAGAGAGTAACTAATTACTACATGTTTTCATTATTGTATTTTGTTTGAGCAGTCATATAATCGTCTGCATTTGTTTTTTTTTTTCCTTTTTTATGTAAGTAAATATCTGCTTTAAAAGAGTATAATGTGTACACATGTTTTGGAATAGAACCTAGCTCAGAACCCTTATTTTGTAAATCGTTTAGTATTGTTTGGCTATATTCTGTTTTGTGTGCCATATGATTAAATAAATAAATAAATTTCATAGTACAAACACATTGCAACCAATGAATGATTTCATAAAACGTCTCTCTGTTCAAAGATGACACAGCGTCACCCTGAAGGTGTCGCAACGAGCATAATGGCCTCTCGTCTGTTGATCGCTACTTCACAACGCAAACTTTTGTGACATTGTCTTTAAGGTTCCTGATGTAGGACAGCCAGGCGCCACAATGCACTGGTAACGCATCTTGTGGCTTTGTAGCGCATTTAGGACAAACCTAGGTCATGTCGATTTTCATAGAATAATAATGATAAGAGCATTCAATGATACCTAGATGGTAACGAAAGCTACAGTTTAAAATGATAGCCTAAACCTGCACCGTCATATTGTTACTCAAATATTTATGAACAAAATATAATAATTACATGCCAGCAATGGCTCCTAGAATAATACTAGTTAAGTATATATCTGCTACATAGTAATTACATTATTTATTTAGAAATAAATAATACTACCACGGGTTTGCAATGAGTCACGTGAAATTCTAATTCTACTATTCTTCTTTGTCATCCTAGGAACACAGTTGTGTTTTTTTGTACAAATACTCAAGGGCCGTTCGGACCATTATTGTAGTTACCCGATTTATACAAATATATATATATAAAACCAGATAAAATATTAACTATATTTTATTAATAAAATTAAATTAGCTAGAACTGAAGTGGGAAACCCTGTGAAAAACATTTTTTGAACCAGTTCTGCTAAAGCACTTAACACATTAAATATTCAGATGAGCTATTTTGTACTCCTACATGTTAGGTTTAACATTTCTGTAACATAATGTTCGTTTAAGCTGGCGACTATAATTATCAGGGCTTAGGTACTCTGGACTTTTGATTTTAATAGGTAATTAGAAATTTGCTAGAGCATAGTAACAATCAGTTTATGTGATCCTTTTCGTTTATAATCGTGCAATTCTACCTAGTAACTTACCTACAAATGAAATTACCGTCGCTAATTACCGCCGTAATTGTTTTCGTATTCGGAAATAAGATATTCGCTTCAATATTAAATCGTATTGGGCTCACTTACGTATTGCTAAGTCAATGATATTGATATACCAAACCATAAAAACGGCCTTTGATCAAACATTATTTATTGTACGTATGGTGAGTGACTAGAGTATCCCAATATAATATATACAGGAAAGTTTGTATGGATGGATGTTTGTTACTCTTTCACGGGGAAACTAGGTAGATACTAAACGGATTTGATTGAAACTTGTAACATAGGTTATGACCTGGAATAACACAATGCTTTTTATCCGTAGAATTGTCCTAAAGATCGCCCTTTGCTTAGTGTTTTTCGAATCTCAGAAGTAAACTCACTATCATCAAGAGTTCAAATTAGTCCATTAGTAAGCGCTTCGTTTGTACGTAGGTAATGAGTTTGAGCTTAGGCCGCTGTCATAAAGCCACGATTGATTGCTTTCCTTAGATCAATAGACAGTGTGGGACGTCCTTTATGTTGGATTACAATGTATTTTTTTCAGCCAGACACCAGACAGTCGGTTTTTGTACTTTTTTGTATAGATGACGAATGAACGTCGCACTTTTGGACTAAGGTATAGCGTTGTCTGGGCGCTTTCGTGCCTTAGTGGATGATTATGTTGTTTTGTCCATACTTTCATACTAATTCCATTTCATAAAACTAGATACAACTAATTCGGAGTTGAGGACGTTAAAAAAATACTATGACATGCACAAAATGTCCTCACATTCCTTCGTATTTTACCATTGGTGGGTTAATGCAATGCAAATGACTCCAAAACGGTGCAGTCATTCTTTGTCATTTGTTATTACTGGAAGTTGATTGCACATAAAGGCAGGATGTCATATTTTTGTGCAGACAATCACAGCGAAATCAAAATGAGCCAATTTGCATTTTAAAAGTGACTTTGCTGTGTTTTACATAAAATTCAATGATGCATTTTTTATAGCTTTGGGTTGCAGACGTTTACGAAGGCCGTTGGTGTTTAAAATTGTTTTTGGGCGAGCAAAGCGAGCTATTAAATGTTAAAGTGAGCAGATTTTATGTAAGTAACTGTGTAAAAACATGGTTCATTTATAGCATGTATTAAAAAATAAAATAAAGTCAATGCACTTTTATAGTTTTTTTAAACAAATAATTTTGATTCGTAGTTAATAAAAAAACTAGTTTTTTGGTATCTTAGTAGTTTTTTGTTGGTTCTAGTCTGTTAACACTCTTTGCTGACTTCACAAAAATTTGTTTCGACACAAAGTCCAAATACATACTTAATAAAAAGCAGTTTCAGCTAAAACTTATTTAGGTACTATTAATTTATTAATAAGCTCTCGTTAAACAAAACGTTTGTTAAAAACTACCGTCATTATTTCAATAATGTAAAGCCGCGAATTAAGCATGCTAAAGTTTAATATAATACTCGTATTTGGTGGCGAAATGAGTTGTCATTAATTAATGTTGAAGCTTGTGGAGGTTCGGCAATGTTAATAATGGTGAATAATAGTGTATTCTGTTAATGTATTTACGCTAGACGTGCGTAATATAAAAAAAAAACTGTAAAAATAATGAAATCTTTTTTATTTCATTTCATTTTTTATTTCACGAAAACGTAACTACTGATTTTATTCAACTAGGATAGGTTACCTGACCACAACTGAGCGCTTTCGTGCTTCGGAGAGCACGTCTTGGTCATGGCTTTTTAAGTCATCAAGAGTCTCTTTAATTATTTTATTTAGATTAATTTCATGGGGAGCCTTATTTATTTTAAATTTGGACGGCCTGACTCAATTGCTAACTAACTCTCTCTCTCTCTCTGTCTCTCTATTTCTCTTCCTTTCTCTCTCTCTCTCTTAAGCATTATTATTCCCATCCGATGGTAGGGTATGCTTTTCTTTTCTTCTTCGAGACTTGGACTTCGCTCTAACTACCTACCGTATAACAAAGAAGGCGTAGAGATAGAGATTTCTAATTAGAAGTGTTTAGGCAAATTCTACTTTAATAAAATTTGTATATTCAGGGTCTAAATCCAATGTCTTAGATGTTGTTCGCCACGCATTTTATATCGACACAAATGCGCAGGGACCGCGCGTTCGAAAGACTTGGTGTGCACAGGTTCTGAGATTCAACGAAAGAAAGTAAATAAAAAAAAAAACAATTATTACTTACAATCTGACCAAACCTTTTGTAACAAAAAAATCCGGGTCACGAATTTTTCAATTAGGAAATCTATCTTATCCATATCAACCCACATCCACCCAACGGGCTTCGTTATGAGGTTTTATTGATAATTACAATATATCGATCGCGTTCAGAAATAATATTTGTCGTAGATTATTACGAGAAACTGAACCTCGTAGATAATAACCCGCTGTAACACGCAACAAGCTGTTATTCCCCAACTTAGCTAATTTCTCATTTCTCAAGCAAAGCGAACATGGAGGTCTCTTTACAACCACGGATTTTTAAACCAGATTAGGCGGTTATACATTTTAATCATTTATAAAAAATTGTATCCCGTTTTAAGCCTGGTAGGCATTCCTTAAGGTCAGTTAGGCATTTGAGGTTTTTAGGAGATGTTGAAGTGGTCATCAATTCAGATGTAGGTACGTCCAAATCAAACAAACTCAAAATTTCTTTATTCACTTTGACACGTCCTTAAATAGAACTAGGCGATAAACCTAAGGATTCTTTGCCTGTTTAAATACCTACTTCTCCAGTAGGTAGATCAACAAAAGTGAATTCTTATATTAATTAGTATTTAGCTCTATGGAACTCTGTATTTTCTCGGAGGTGGGCGTTGATGTCTGCGACACAGTTTTATACTTCTGCAGATGTCATCGACTTACAATGTTTGTACCTTTGCTTATTTGATCCAAATAAAGTTTTTATTATTTATTATTATTATTAATTACTTATGGCCCCGCGGTTACGTTTGCACCATCTTATGGCATAGTCGGGTCGGTATCTAAAAATGTGTAAATCCGCAGGCTTCTGCTTAATTTGTTTAAATGAAGCTTTACCCCACACTTAGCTTCCGTGAATATTGCGGCAGTGCTGTTAATAATACTACAACAGAGTAAATCACGCGCCTTAGAAACAAGTTATCGTTAAATACGAACGTAATTTTTAATTAACATTTTATTTCGATTTAACATACCTACATTTACGGGTATTTACCGATATTTACCTTTATTTAATTTTATCCCGACGTTTCGACTGGATTGCACCAGCCGTCGCGGGCAGACCGAATGTTTGATTTATCATGACGTGTTCTGATCGCGAAAGTTTAAAAAAGATTATTTCGATTTTTTATGGCTAGCTCAAGGTTATTCATTAACAGTTTAGTACCAAAATAAAGCTACTTGCGATAATTATGTTCACCAATGGATATAATTTGTGTATGTTCACCGATTTTTCCGTCAATTGTGGACGGTTTTAATAATTTTTTTGTTTGAAAGAATACCTACCCTCCTGAGGTTGTGCCATAAAATGAAAATTTTCGTGAGCACTTGAGATATGATGATGATCTTTCTAGATAAGAACAGAACTGCACCTCGAAAGTAGGTACAGGAAATTGCACCCCTGACAAAATTAAGTTGGTTTTTATAAAGTTTTGAGTTTTACCACTTGTTTGCTAGAAAATTAGTCAATTCCACTAATATAATAATCGTGAATCTAAGCATCCATACAAACTTTCGCGTTTATAAAAATTTCGACCAAAACTATCTTCGAAGTAGGTACCAGCGCTACTTCCTTACTATTTGTGTTTGGAAGTAGGATTACGCTGAGATTGGACCTTTTCAGCCACACTGCACTTCATGGGAGGGGCTAATTTCTGTTTTCTTCTTTTTTTTTTGTAATGTAGGAAGGTACCTACCTACCGTCCTCTAAAAATGTAATTGTTTTTCTATCTGTACCTTCCTACCTACCTGTCTTGTGTCCTTCTCTGCTATTATTGTTTTTTTCTATTGGTATGTGTGTGTGCTGAATAAATGTATATCTATCTATCTATCTATCTATCTACAATTCCTGTTTCACGGTCAGATCTAGTTCTAGGTCTTGCTATCCTGCAGATTGACCCAGTCTACATAATCTTCATTATAATGTATCATGTTCACGCGAGCATTATATCGAGGAAGCTTGTCATATATAAAGATATCTCGTCTGCACATTTTTTAATCAAAAAAAGCCTTGTCTTCCAAATGATTTATGTCCTAATACACCCCGCCCTTCGCTAAGAGGTCTGAGGGTCCAAAAGTTTCAAGTTACTTTTTCGAAGGATTCATTTTGGGAAACTTGTAAAAATACAGTTCATAAAAATATTTTATGATACTTTCTGTTTATAATATAAACTTATGGGTGTTCTTACCTATATAAATGTAAAAACCACAACTTTTACCACCTATTTAAGTTTAGATTTGTTGTATCTGTTTGGACTTACCGTAGCCCTACCATAAACATCATAATTTATTGCCAAGAATCCATAGAACAATCCAAATAGTATTTCTGAAGTATCTTCATGAACAATAAATGAATGAAATAAATGAAACTATTTACCATTTTTAACTTCTAACTATTGTAGAGAAGTGCCTACGCAATATTAAATTTACGACATAAGCAAGATAGTGGGTTGCTCGTAGCTAAGCGCAAGATTGAGGCGAATGGCAAACATAGAGGGGATGCCTATGCCCAGCTGTGGGTACAAAATGGCTGAAGATGATGATGCAGAACACCGTGATGAAACCAGTTAGCTTTCTATATCAACCTGTGACATAATTACCTTCTGTAAAATGTGGGCATACCAAATTATTGTATTTAGACATACCGCTGACTACCCCCTTGACATCTTCAAAGGATCTAAAAACGCCTAAACAATTATGTCTACCACACCTTGGGAATACAGTCGTGATCATTAATTTGAATTAGAATTCTTAGGGTTCTAGATTGACTGAAGATTCGAGAATACCTACGTCTACTTACAATGTATCGGAGTTTTGTCTGTTTTGTTCGTTTTTTCGATTTATTAGTATAAATTGGTATCTATAGAATAAAAGCTTTAAAAATTACTCCATCAGAACAATAAAATAAAAAACAACAAAAAACAGGATGGCATTATACCGAAACTCGTAAACCACTCAAAAGGCCTCCACAGAAAAAAAGAAAAAAGAAAATGGCGGCCCACTTTTGCGAAGTCAGGTGGTCGGGCGCCGGCAGCCATCATTAATTTCCATTCAGTGTCGAATGGCCGGAATATATCGTGTAGGAATCGTTATACTACCAGAGAATGTACTTAGGGGTATAATCTTAGACGGTCGGAAAGTGCGGGTCTGGCCCGTGAAGCTCGTATTTTTGGCACTCGATTTTGTCCGAGTAAGCTGAATTTGAAACCTACCTACTTAACAATGGAATTTGTGGATGTTTTTACTTGTTCTTGGTATTGGTAAAAATCAAGGGTACCTAAATTATTTTGCTTTCAGACAAATTTAGGTTCCAATTACTAGGATATAACAGCTAGGAGAGACCTGTAAAATAGTAGAAATAATTTTGCCTTAGACCTGATATTTGTACTAGCGATACGCGGCAGAAAGTATTTTTATAAGCTCGAAACTCGTCGAATTTCTTTGTATTCGTATAATGATAGGTATCTAGCAATAGTAAAAGAGAAACCAGATGAGTAGATCTTTTTTTTAATTTAAGATAGTATGCTGAACAGCAACATGTAAAAGTATTTTTAACTCTCTGAAGAACTAACAAAAACCTTTCAGAAAACTTTAGAGGCTAGTAGAAATGTAGCACTCAATTCAAAGAGTAGATAAGCTTGAAAGTTTCAGAATTTTATTACTAACAATGCCACCAGAAATTCTAACTTTTATAGACTCTTTGAAAATGAGAACTCTTATAAAAAATCAATTCCGATGGGACTCGAACCCGAGACGATACAACGCCAGACAGCCTTAACCAATTCGGCCACGGAACCCCTGTAACGTCAGAATGAAATTATTAATAAGATGATAATGGGCAATAATAATAAACCCAAAGATTAATATTGTACCTATAGACTCTATAGGTACAATATTAATCTTTGGGTTTATTATTATTTATATCTACAAAGTCTATATTTATAATTATTTATATCTACAAAGTCTATAGTATAGACTTTGTAGATATAAATAATCAAATTAGTAAAACCCGAATACTCAGAGGAAAGTAACATAATTGACCAACAGAAATGAAAATAAGAAGAAAAGCTAAGTAGAGTTTACATTAAATCAATACAAGACCTACGTATTTCCTATTTACGCAATCTCTAAGTTTAGATAAGTTTAGTTACTGGCCATTACCGTGGCATAACTTGAGTAAAACGTTTGTGCATTTTCTTGTAAGGAATAAAGCCAAAACTCAAAAACTTGGATGATTGTATTCTCTTTATTTATTTACAGAAACTATACATTTTTACGTAACTGTACAAAATACATGAGTTATGATTATTTACGCAATCTCTAAGTTTAGATAAGTTTAGTTACTGGCCATTACCGTGGCATAACTTGAGTAAAACGTTTGTGCATTTTCTTGTAAGGAATAAAGCCAAAACTCAAAAACTTGGATGATTGTATTCTCTTTATTTATTTACAGAAACTATACATTTTTACGTAACTGTACAAAATACATGAGTTATGATTATTGTATGAGGCCGTAGGTAGCAAATATGTGGTTTGAATCGTATTAGATCTCAAAATCCGTGAAAGATACCACCTTATAATGTTTGGAGAAATTAAACTTTGAACTTTTATCTTGCGTTGTGGTTTTTTAGAAACACGATTGGTAAAAGTTTTCTCGATCATATATTTTTTTGAAAAATACATG
Organism: Xanthorhoe designata; assembly: GCA_963582015.1. Taxonomy (NCBI): domain Eukaryota; kingdom Metazoa; phylum Arthropoda; class Insecta; order Lepidoptera; family Geometridae; genus Xanthorhoe; species Xanthorhoe designata. Next base: position 11,722,824 of record OY757034.1, on the reverse strand, counting down.
TTTTTCACACAGTTTGCTATTTATCTCAGGAACAGAACGCTATTTTTGTTGGTTTTATGTTTTGACAAATAGCCTAGAAGTATTCATTTAGTTCTGGTTTTTTAATTTTTCGATTACTTGTTTAATTAACTTGTAATTAAATAAAAACTGTTTTTTCGCTATAAATTATGTTGCGTGTCTATCGTTCTGCGCTTCTCACTCACGAGTAAAAACATTATTCGCTCTCCCGCTCATTCCTCGGCGTTATGGCACACACTTAAATTTAGAAATAGTAATTATCAACCTCATTATGCATACCTGTAATGGGTACACATAATATCATAGTATTTATATATGAATGTTTTTTACAATGTGTAATTATGTGTACTGTTGGCGTTGCCTTAATAAATAAATAAAAAAAAATAAAAAATAAACCTCAGTTAAACTTGGATCCTAGAATGGTAAATGTCCATTTCTATGTTTGTGCGATCATGCCACAGCATCGTCCGAGCACTGCAAACAATGATTCATTTTGAGATGTTATCAAACAGACAAGGTTTTCCTTTGTCTAGACGATAACTCCTTATTTATTGATGCAACTTTTCACTGTCTTCTTCTTCTTCTTCTTCTTCTTCGTGTCAATGATACATAATATTTATGGTTAATATATATATTTTAAACAGTGTGCTCCCAGAATTTAGCCACTTTAATGGCGTTTTCAGAGGCAGTGTAGTGTACTTTTCACTGTAAATCACACGACCACCTTTATTCTTGACTAGCGATTCATCCTGTCTTTCCCCCGGGTTAATATAATTAGCCTATTACTAGACATAACCTATTACTAAGTTATTTTATTTGTTTTGTGTGCCTTCGAAATTTTGTATTGTGTAAGTCCCTGTCGGTCAAATGTCAATCAATTTCAATATTATGTTATTGACTAGACTAGACTAGGTTCGGACTTTTTGACGGCAATTCAAGATGGCATGTTGTCTTTTTTGTTTTATTTTCTGAAATTTGTGTTTTGGCGAATGTTAATATGTAATAATGGTGGATTATTAACTGTTAAGTGTTCGTGAACGTACATAAGTGTAGGCAAATGAAACAAAACTGTATATCATTGCCTTTCGAGTTCTCTCATAAAGTCCATGTAAAAAGCTGCAGTAAAGAACCCACATCTTTACTGACGCTGACTATGACTTTGACTCGACCTTGACTAAACCGACGAAACGAAAATATATACACATGGTAGTGGCTAAATGCGTGGCAAAAGCCGGCGAAGCCAAAATATAGAAGAAGAAGAAGAAGTAAACTAGGTTCTTTTCTTTTTGCTTGTTTGTTTTTGTTTTGTTGTGTTTAAAAATGTATCCCTTTTTCGCCTGTGTCCGGTTCCAATGTCCATGATGTCACCCTGCAGGGTGCAGTCTGAAAATCAGCGCCTTCTCCCGCAGGAGTGGCTTTCAGCTGAGACTGGACCCATTTGGTACTACATTGTTTTATTTGTTTTTGATTTTTCGTGTTTTTTATCCTTGTCTATTCTGTTTGCTCACTTGTATGTTTACTAACTGTGTAAGTACCAAATAAACGTTTTCTTATTCTTATACATTATAATAGCACTCGGGAAGGAGTCACCATTTCTTTTACTTTATTTCTAGGCATTGAGAAGTCGACCATTTTGTGTTTGATTTGACAGTTATTGGGTTGGAACTGAAGTAATTCTACTTGACTATTAAAATAAGATTTTATAATGATGAATTCTACTGCCAAGCAATGACTTCGCTAAGAAATTACTTAGCAACAAGCAACTACCTACTTGTTTACGAGTGTAAGCAATTTACTTTACTTATTAATATTTTTCTTTTAGAGCATAGTAGAAGAGGCTCTATTAAGAATTTTTCGTATACTCTACACTGTAGAAGCCCTTAACATTTAACATCAAACACACGTACCTACATCAAACTTATAATGTTTTTCCTAGAAAAAATCATTCTCGCTTCACATTTTGTCGCCCGTAATTTAGTTTCCATCGAGCTTACCTTTTTAGCCACCTCTCTAGAGATTATGTGATATATCCGAGTACTTCGCGTAAAAAATTGCTTGCATTAAACGGAAAAGTGCTAAGACACCAGTCTCACAAGCTTCATCCATTCTCCGTTTTAACGTACTGAAAATATATTCAACAGTGGATGCTAACGCGATGGAATGATGGTATTGAAGAGTTTTTATTAGAAAACTCAGTTTCAATTCAGAAACAATTGTCTTATAATATAACGATATTTTGTATTTCCAGATCAAAAATAATATTTTACAAAAGAGGTTGGTATGAAATGAAATGAAATATGATCACGACTGTATTCCCAGGGAGCGGTATTTCTTTCAGATCTTCTTTAGGTATTCTCAAATTATATGAAGATGTCTAAGAGGGTAGTCAGAGGTATGAAAGAAAGAAATAAAAAATAATTTATTCTTGTAGGACCTCAAGGATCACTTAAGTTCCGTTTTACATGCTAGGTGATTCTAATGCCTGTTCCAACGCGACTCCCTAATAACGTATGTCCTAATACTACAGGTAGGTATACGGGATTTAATCGCGTTATTTGACTTATTTATACTCGATTCACCAAGACAGTCCCCATAGCTAAGAAAAGGTATTTTTTAGTTTTATCGTTCTTGTGTCAAATGAGAATTTTGAGACGACTCAGAATTTTTCATCGAACTCGAACTGAGCTCTAAACGGTGAAGGAAAACATCATGAGTAAAGCAAAAGCTTGAAACATTATATTAATTGGATTTAAACCTTCGGATTGAAATTCAAGTAACTTCAGGCCAACCTACATTTACGGAATATAGGAACACCGATGTACCTCATACTTTTTCATGCTATTCGACGAATATCCGATAAAAAAACATACAATCCTAAAACAACATTTTCGACCAAAGCAATAATCCCTACCAAAAACGGCTTCCATTACTAACCAAAATAAGTATTTTACTTGGTTTTAAAATAAAAATATTTTGCTTACGAATGCATATTGAAAATTTGGGATATTCGGTGATAATGGCAGCCAGATGAATTGGCAATTGATCGTGAGAGAGGAAAAAGGGGGTAAAAGTAAGTAAGTGAGAGTATGTGCGAGGTAAGTGAGTAGGTATGTTCGTATGAGCAAGTTGCCACCTCAAGTGATGGACCTCAGATACCTACAGAGTTTATGAAAGAGGTCATTGGGCACAATAGTATGAAATCCTTTGCTTCTTCCCTTTTAAAAAAAAGCTAGGTCCACACCACCAGGTTCTTGCCTGATTCTTTTCCTGGTGTAGGGAGTCGCGTTGGAACAGGCATCAGAATCACCTAGCATGTAAAACGAAAATTAAGTGATCCTTGAGGTCCTACAAGAATAAATTTTTCTTTCTTTCTTTCCTTACCCACGTTGTACCTACAGAAATAAAATTATGGTGAAATAGATATGTAGATAAATGTCTTGGGTTTGCGATGGTATATTTGATTTACGATTAATTTGAAATATGAAGTGGGACTTTTTAAATAAAAACAACCAGCTCTTTACTAAAATCATGTCCTTAAGGCACCGTCCCATAAATTTCAAAAAGTACTGTATAATAAGAGCAGGAGGCATCTATAAAACATAAAAATCGTAAAATTACTATAATAGCTTTCAATTAAAGGTTATACGCTATACATCACTCCTACCTCCTACGTCGATTGGACCTATATTTAAACAATTTTATACAAATACCTGCTCAGAACATTCTTTATTAAATATAGCGCCCGCCCTAATAGCGTCTTTTCGGATTCTTCAATTTTCAAAATTTTTCTTCTCTTAAGAACCCTATACAAAGTGCTATTAAACCAAAGACTATTAATATCTAGAAGACAGACAAAGGCCATACACAAAATCGTAACCCTAAAAAATAGCCTGAAAGCTCTAAAACATCAATTTTATCCAAGAAATTTCAATTACTTTCTAGTTAAAAATGTTTAAATATTGAATATTGTTGCTACCTACTACTAAGTATTGAATTTCTTGGATAAAATTGATGTTTTAAAGTTTTCAGGCTATCTGGTACTGCGGGATCGGGTTACGATTTTGTGTATGGCCTTTGTCTGTCTTCTAGATATTAATCGTCTTTGATTAAACTTAGAAAAATATATACCTAACTGAAATCTCGTTATAGTCGTTCTCAAGTTATAACAATAATACATAATAAATATCCTTGGACATTCCACACAGCGGTATCTTGTTCCAAGCTAAGCAATTTAATGTTTGTGTTATGGTAACCAGATGACTGATTATCCTACTTTATACACTTTCTTTTGTAAATACGTACATATTATACATAGAAAACCCCCAGACTCGACACAAATATTTGCAGATCATACAAACATTTGTCCCGCAGCAGAAATCGAACCTGCAACCTCTGCGTCTCAGGCGGGCTTTCCACCCACTGCGCCACAGAGGTCGTCAAAAGTTGTGTGTGTGAGTTGTGGCGGGACCAAATCAAAGTGTAAGTTAAAGTCAAAATCATTTCAGTAGGACCTCAAGGAACGTCTTACATGTTAGGATATTCTATAGCCTCAAATGAACATGGAATGATAATTAACTACTCATAGTAACAAACAAACAACACCCCGATTTAATTATACTTCCTAAGACTTCCGTAATTAACACCTTAGAACGTTTTCGATAAGATTAATTATTAATTTGCTGTTTTCACGATTAGTTTTGTAACGTGAGTGTTTTGGTTGGCTTATTAAAGATATTTTTGGTATCAGAAAATTATTTATTTGGTTATGTAATTAAAAAAAATGCACGTTTCAGAATACCGGCAAAAAACCGGAATACAGGTAGGTAGAATCCCCTAGTTTTAAGGACGAGTGGTTCGTCAACTGGTCACTTTTCAAACTGGGCTTTTCTGACCAGTTGACGAAAACGAAAAAATATATTATTTCCATTCGTCAACTCGTCCGATTATTTTAATTAGCCTTAAAAAGCGTGAAGTACACTCATTGAAAAAAGTGTTTTGTGGAATACTTATCATGTTTTATTTATCATATTTTTTTTGTGAAATAGCAAAGTGGCCTATAAACGATCTTACTGAATAAATACATTTTGAGTTTGACCCTGTACTCAGAGCCAGAGGCAAAATCACATCTGGTTTGCAATTCAATCCATTCCAGTATTTTTATCTGAAAATAGTTTTCCAATAGTTTTAAAACATCTAAATCGTACCCACAATAAATAAAACTTGATGGCCGCCTATCAATATGCGTTTTATGATTGCCGGGATGCCAGCCCTAAAATGTTCGTGAAATATTTATATTTGAGGCATCGATGTCGGTATGGACGTTTGATCTTAATCGTTTCGAGACCCGGCCTTGGGGGAGCTTAAACTATCTTATTCGGTTTTAGGGATCTGCTAGGCGATTGGCTAACTTGTCGCTAGAGCGAAATTTCTCGTTATCACGACTAACCTGTCAAATGTGTCAAATGGCGCAGGAAAACATCGCGAGGATACCAGATAGCTGAAAGAAAGAAAGAAAGAAAAATCATTTCTTCTGGTAGGACCTCAAGGATCACTTCAGTTTCGTCTTACATACTAGCTGATTCTAATGCCTGTTTCTAATAGCTTTCTAATAGCGTCAGTGGATTAATTCCGCATTCGCCCCATGAAAGTTCGGCCCACAGGTTTTAGAACGTATGGAATTCTTCTGCAAATAGTTGGCATGTACCTACTACCAAGAAATATTTGAACATACCTCTGACCCCTTAATTATATTCAACATGTCTAGAAATGTCTACCGCACCTTGGGAATACAGTCGTGATCATATTTCATTACTTTTCTACTACGAGTATAAATATTAGGGTGTGTGTTAAGCGGCCCGCCCTAACTTTGCCTTAGTTAAATTGCCAATGTCTATGTCAACCGGGAATAAATATTCTTTCAAATGGTCTACATACATACAATTACGCAAGTTTGTTTTCTTTAAATTATATTTAATTTGATTTTCATTTCAAAATTTTATTTTTATCAAAATTATATTTATACTGATAAAAATAACACTTTCTCATGTTGGTACGTTGGTAGGTAAATAAAAGACAATGAACCATAAAAAACTAAAACTTTTAAGGGTTAACGTATCAAGGGCTCCGGAAAAATTGTAGAAAAGCTGAAAAGAGGACAGCTATCAAACAAAGGTTACTGTGATGTCATTTTGATCAAAATGAAATGTTGCCAATTATGATTTTTTCAGACAATCACTTCATATCTTCGATTATATGGCCAGTTAAGTTGCCATCTAGAACTTGACATTCAAGTGAAATTCAGTTTGGGCCCAACTTCATAATTTGAATTTTAAGTAGGTAATATAAAAGCTTATCATAATATTTTTTGACGCAAATCAAATTACAGCGCGAACTTATTATTTTATTCAATAAAATATCGTTTGTGGGAGCAATCACTCAAACTAACGCAATAATCTGACGTGACCAGACTGACTGCTCAAAATGAATAATAAATCAAAAATATAGACTTTCAAACTACTTTGCTCAATGTGAATGGGAGGTTAAATCGACACAAGTGGGAACATTTATAAAATTATAAAACCGACTTCATTTTCGTAAGATGATGAGGTAAATATTTAGATGTTCTGACCATCACGATTTGGATGGATAACCGCAAATGACATGAACAGGTGAGCGCTTCCATGCTTCGGAGGGTGAAATTGTCAGTCTCGGCTTTTAAAGTCGCTAAGATTGACGGAGGCCTGAAAATTCCGCCTCCAGAGTTAGCTCATACGAACTTAGCTTAACTTACCCATCCAACCGCTCGCTTGATTCAAGTACAACTCTACCCAAACTGCAAAGTTACCGGACAGGTGACAAATCGTGACGGACTAACACGGAAAACATTTTAACCCTTCAACCGGTGTGTAGTGCGCTCACACCGACCGGGACAATCGGCTTGGTGAATTGGTAAGGTTGACAATTTTCTAGTAAAAATCATTGAAAATACAGATGTCAGAGGCTATAAATGCATACTAATTTAATTACAGGTATCACGAAAAAGGTAATGATTTTGATTCCACTCTATCGGTCTTTTTTGGTACGATCACGATTTCGTAAGTTAAATTTTTTTAAGAGTTGCAATTCTTGCTTTCTTTTTAAAGTTTATGCCTTATTAATAACCTATTCTTTTTTATACCTTTGTATTTAACATTTAGTTTGATGTAACCTCTTTACGCAGATGAATTTAAACACTGTCGGGACCTAAACTTACAATATTTTATTACTTTATTCGTGGAAACTTGTAATTGGCCTTAGCAATTTATTCCATATAATAATTGTCATGTATAGCTGTAAGTTTTCCAAAAATTTCAAAATAAAATAAAATAAATATTTTCAAGTGTTATTCCTGTGTTGGTACCCACATGAAATGTTTATAACCAAACATTTAGATTCGTTGTATACCTGGAGTAATTGCCAGTGTGTATATTGATAATATTCTAATGCTATCAATAATTCATTTCCTGGCAACCCTACCGCAGAATCGTAGCCATTGACGCGCAATTTAGCGCTAAACTACGGTTTTTGGCTTGCGGTTATTGTAATGATTGCGAATACGGCGCGATATTGGATATTTGGCCAATTTGATTTGTTATTTGAATCTGATTATCGCACAGTTTGCAATTTGAAATACTTTACTAATTTTGTAAGGACAGGCGAAAATTTTAAAATAAAATCAGAAGCAGGGAGAGATAAAAATTATAAGATATAAATATAGAGAGATAAATATTGTGTACTGTAATGGCCAGTAAGGCTGTCAACGCTTAAGTTGAAAAAGTCTAGGTGACAGCAAAGGAGAGCTTAAAATATAATTAGTTACAACAACAAATGCTTTTAAATGATAGATAATAATGTATTAGTCTTTTTACATTAAAAATAGAACACGGAATCAGGTAGCTACCTAACATTTCAGTAAGTGGAACAGCACAAACTTGTCTTGAAGGTATTTAAGACCATGTGCCATCTTTTTCTTCAGGAATACAGGAAAAGTACCGTGAAAACATCTATGTTCGTCAATGTCAACATTGTTGACTTTCTTAGGAAAGCCGTGGTCAATATGTTGAAAGGTAAGGTACTTACACTCTACATTGCCAATATTTCTCGGCAAATAGTACTCAATAGTGAAATATAACGTCCATTGTATAATGAGCTATAACGCAGCTGACACAAGAATGCACTCAGAACCCTGTAACAAATCACACGCCGACAGAATTAACCGCCATGTTTTAAGCCGAACTTCCACTTCGATCTTTTTGGAAGCCAAATTTAGACTTCCGTAAATACACATGTAAACTGCTCCTTAAGCTCGAGCCATTAACAATAATCCTTGTTATTTCAAACGTGGTCGTTGTGACCCTCGCTACATGATTTTAGGGTTGAATTTTGCTTAAGACGCAATAAAATGGGATGCGTGAGACATTCTTTAATGTGGCATCGGTTTTACTACTGCATGGTATAATAGCTATTATTCAAGTCATAATCTGAGGTAAATGAACTTAATTGTGTATAATTAAGGGTTAAGTTTGCATGCTGTACTTTTAAACAAACGATTCCAAACGAAAGCTATATACTTGGAGAAAGCCCATGTCATAATTTCCTAAACGAGCTTATTAAGAAAAATGTGATTAGAGTGAGGCGAATGATGCTTGTTAGGATCGTAGCAAGCAAAAAGTTGTCGTTTGCCTACACAGTATTATTTTATCTGTGCCTACACTTATAGAAAAAAGGCGGAATTTTACATAGCGCACACCACAGATGGCAACAGTCTGAATATTTTCTAGTCTCGCTAGTAAGGTCATAAAAGGTATATTACCTAAGATAAATTTGACTAATATTTCAATTAGGTACTGTAATTGATAAAAGCCTTATGAAATATTTTGCAACATTGTAATAAAATCTATAACCGTCAAAAATAATTTGAATAAAGAAAAACAATAAAAATAATTCACTTCGCGATAAATTAATAGCACCACTAATCAGAGGATTTGCCACAGATCAATCCAAACAGCTGGATAATTTGTACAAAACGACTAAAAAGAAATCAAAATTTAGTTTAATTGTTCGTATTTCCACTGTCGTGATTTGGGATTTAAAAACCTATATACTTAAGCCCAATTCGACGTGCCATAATTGTATGTATGATGATGATGACTATATTATAACGTTATGATGATGATGATGAAGATTATTACAGCATACTGCAAGTATTTTCGTAGCACTCGCGACTCGCGTAGCACAGTTTAAAAGTTTCAAATTAGGTTAAGGCGCACTTCACACTCACGTTCATTAAATTTTGAAACTTTCACGAAACTTGGTGAAATTATTTGTTTCATCAACATCATCAGTAACCTAATTCAACAATTTTTGGAGCTGCGTTTATTACGAGTATTTTTAAATAAAACCTTGTATAGTTCCTTAGATCGCTAATGCTGGGTTCCTATAACCAACTAACGGATGTCCGTACGTAAGTCGTCATAGCAACGTTGTTTATTCAACACAAAATGTATGAGATTTTTTGACAGACAACAACGTTGCTATGACGACCTACGTACGGACATCCGTTAGTTGGGTTATAGGAACTAAGCATAAGAGGTCCCTTTCATTTGGTGGTAATTATTTGATGGATGGTTCTAAATGAAATAGATCTTTAAATAGACAAGTAATAACAACAAATATCTGCAGATCATACAAACATTTGTACCGCGGCGGGGATCGAACCCACAACCTCTGCGTCTCAGGCGAGCCTTCACCTACTGCGCCACAGAAATAGGTTAATTGATATATCTATTAAGTTAAAGCGACCGACTTACATTCTGAGCGGTCACAATTTGGATGGGTGACCGCAAGTTGCATTAACAGCGGAGCATTTCCACGCTTTGGAGGGCAGGTTAAGTTTTGTTAATTTTATGAATGCCTTTAGGCGGCCTAAAAACTCTGTCACCAGAGTTCGCAACAAGTTCATAAGAATAATAATATCATTAAATAAGAACATACTTACTTTAGCTCGGTTATATGTTATTTTTCCGTGAAATCGTAATCGGAACCTATTATCTTTTACGGGTTAGACACCTGCTGTTTTGATATAAGCTGTGATATTGCGTGCAGTACAAACTTATCACTAATCTGTGTGGTCGCGTGTGGAACAACGAATTACTTTCTAGGTCATGCGACGAAGAACTCCCATTAGAAAGGAATATTAACCATTACTGTGTTGAAATAAGACGCATTTTAGTTTGCTATTATTCGAAGATTCAGGATTCGTTTTTGTTTTTGGAAAATGAACGTTCCTCGGCTGTTTTTAGTTTCAATATCGTTTGAGAAACAGAATCGTTCATAGCGTGGTTCCCACCTGGCTGTATGAATTACGGAGCCTATATACCTACTAATTTTGTATAGAAGTGACACTCGTGCTAGACAGAACAAACTAGCGCAAGCCACTACCGCAGACGGTATCTCAATCAAAATATAGATTATATTAACCAGACCATTATAACTACCAAGTTTCATTCAAATTAATTGAATGGTGATACGTTTTTAATCAATTTACAGATATTCTTTTGCTTTTTAATTTCACAATGTGTATTACTTGATAAGCTTTCTGGTATCAAAGTACTGTCAAACAATCGATAATTGAGCGAATACTCAAATCTGAGTATAGAGTCTGAATACGAGCCATATAATTTATTTAAGATACCTTGTTGTATGCGTCAAACTAACGCCAACGTAATAATAAAATAAAATACTTAGGCGGTGGCGCTATTTTCACGCATACAGGCACCTTAAATAAAGTTTCTATGGCTCGTATTCATAATAATATGATTCTGCGAACCGATGTTTTTTACTTTTATAGTAAAAACAGTATAAATGCTATTGTGTTTTCTACGAGTTTCGCATCCGTAAAACAATAATTTTCTTTATAGAACTGTTATATATTCTGTACCGTAATCCTGAGGGAAGTTATCGATGAAAACTTCCCTGAAGTACGGAAAGTTGCTACGTTTGAAAGAATGTGGGAAATAAATTGCGTAAAGTGGATTAGGATTGCGGATAACTTACTACCCACGTGACTGTAAGTCCATATAAACGTAGTTGCGCAAGACAAAAGCTTATAACCAGCCAAAGAATTGGTGTGAGCTAGACGTTTGATTTTCTTTCTGATTTTGTTTATTTCGACTTTTAGTTCTGTGTTTTGAACTCTTCAGCTTAACTTAATTAGTATACTTACTTGTTTACTCGTAATTAACCGGTAACTAGTGGCAAAATTAAAAATATATAAATAAACTTCAATTTCGTAAGAATAGTAATTTTCTGCACTTTTGATGTTTATTCTGTTCATAACTGCCAATATCCTCATCAGATCCTAAATTTTTTTAATGACATTACATTCAAAATTAGACTACCGTGTACTTAGAGCTAAAACACTGTATGTTGAAAAAACGCGTTTTGAGAAAATGCAGTGTTTTGGAATTTGAATCCCTATAGATTTCGTGCATACATGTTTTCTAAATCGTATTTTCTCAGTGCAGGTAGTATATAAAAAAAAATTATTTACAGATACATAGAACAGATCAAAAGATAACGATTGAGCCCTGTTAAAGCAAAACACTGTAACTTAAGATACAGTGTTTTGGCTTTACACGGTAGCCTAATTTAAAAAAAAAACATTTTTTACAGGTTTTGTTTGAAAGCAATAAACAAAAAAATCTAATTTGGGTCACTATTTGACGGAGTACATAATCGGCGCCCAAACATAAAAATATACATTCAGAACATAGAACCTTTCTTTTTTGAAGTCGATTAAAAAACCGAGTTTAACGGCCGACTGTAGGTACATAACTGTACTACGTAAGCGGACACAAAACTATCTCCAAAGTTGATTGATAACATTCCCAAACGCCATTATCTCAGTAATAAATAACATAAAAAAAGCTAAATAAAAATTATCTAAACTACAGCGTCACTGATAGTGTCACATAAAACTGTATCCGTGTACCATAGACATTTAAGGTGCCTGTATGCGTGAAACTAGCGCTGCCGCTTATTTTATATTATTATACGTTGAACAAAGGAAATAAATAAAAATTGTTCCGTTTGTGTAACCTATCATAAGCTTTTTTGAATATTACGAAGAATAAAGGAACTTAAAAAACAATTGTTCCGTTTATAAAATCTATTATACCTAAGCTTTTTTGAATACCTCTGTAATAGTTTTATTTTGTATAGTTTAAGAGGAGTAACAAAGTTGCACTTGTTGGCCACCAACTCTATTTTCGCTAGGTACTCTTAAAATAAATAAAATAGGCGGCGGCGCTAATTTCACGCACACCTACAGGCACCTTCATGGCCAGAGTGGAACATATTCATTGTTCTATTTGCTTAAAAATATACTTAACATCTAGTAAAGATGTAAAGGCCTGAGTAATAACTTACTTAGCTATTTTCAAACATCGCTAGTGCGACAACAAAAAATAATGTTGACCTATATTTTTCTAAATGTTATAGATCGAGAAAACCAGATCATAACGAAAAGATTGATTTCATAAATGGCTTCATGGAGTGGACACACCCACTCAGATTTGTAGCCACTGCTTTGTTACAAAAGGTCTGGTCCGATTGTTAGCGTGGTATAATTTATTTACAGAAACTAAACTACTACGTATCACGTATCACATAACTGTACAAAATACAATTAGATCCAGTTGAGCCATCTAAGAATCGTTACAAACGATCTTGGCTTCATTTTATTTTCCAGATTATGTGTTCCTTTGAAAATGAATGGGAGAAAACGCGAAAACATGTCCCTATCTACTCACGCCTAAAACATTGAGATTGTCAATTCAATTGAAAATAATCATGATTCGTGACTAATTTATTTATCGGCCACCAATCATGGCCCCACCCCAACGCATTTATAACCGCGAAACGGCCCGCCAATAAAACCACTGAATCAAAGAGAAAAAGTACCTACTCTCCGTTCTATAAATATTTTATTTCGGATAGTGAGAAGTAGTGGCTGCATAGTTTAGGGGAAAGTTGGGACAGTTTTGAGACGCGGTCAATTATATAAAATATATATATATTATAAAATAAAAAAATAAAAATAAATATCCTTGGACATTCCACACGGCTATATATATATTATATATTTTGTTCTGTTTAGAAATGTGTAGGTATGTATGAAATTAAATAAAAAAATATGTTTAATTGATATAAGCAACAGGTACATACTTAAATTAATTGTTTCGTTCAATCATAGAATTCTATGTCTATGTATTTACTCAAGAAACTGCGACCTAACTTTTGTTTCTGAATCGCAAATAATTTTGAAATGCAAATAATTCAACAACATAATTAAAAAAAATCATCAGAACGAATAAAGCTAGAAATAACCTTATACCTTTTTTTTTCCTTCTATCGGTTTTTTTAAAATGCCGTGCCTTTGGGGATAGATACAGTCATAATTCGATGCCCGTCGCAGGACAAAATGTTTGTATGTTCTGCAGGTATTTGTTCCGGGTCTGGCTGGGTGTTTTTCTATCAATACCTAAATGTAATGTGTTAAGAAAAAAAAATATGACGTGTAAAATGTCCAAGAATGTTTATTATAATTTTTTTCAATTTTAATTTTAGTATCACATTTATTTTCATAGATGAGTCAGTGATTACATAATCCATCATTTTCCTTCACCAGAGTCACCCTACACAGAACCCGGGAACTTTTACTAATGTGTGCTAGTCAAATGGACTCTCGAGGGTTTATCCGCTGAATAAGCCGCTTTACACCCTCCGCATAGAGTTCAGATTGCATTAACACTAGTTATATATAAATAATACGAGTAGCCTGTGTGTCTGGCACCCATGCATATGGAAATGGGACTTAGGTCATGGACCACCATAGTGGTTTTTTGGTGTCGGGATGGATTGCTGCATCTTTTTGATTGAATTTGAAATCGAACGAACGTAAATGGAATTGAATATGGGTATATCACTCTAGTTGATTTAGATAAAGGGGTAGGAACGGACATATTTTGAATTAGAAGTTCTGCTGCCCTAGCCATGTTACATTTCGACAATCGCTTTCTTTAGGAATTGACATTCGATGACGAAAACTCGAGCGATCAGAAATGTCAAATCAAAGGTATAGCGATAATATAAAGAGAATAGATACGAAACATTTGTCACTTGTCTACGCATCCTGGAGTGACAAATGTACTACACCAAAGTTAATAAACGCTTATGTCAATCAAGCAGTATTATCTAAAATTAACGCGCTGTGAAGTTTTCAATATATTTACTAAAGAACGATAAAACGATAGTCTCTGATGCAAGAATTCTGAAACGACTTAATGTTAGTGGTGTTTATCTTAGACATTGAAAATGAAAATGAAAATTTGTTTATTACAGCGAAAAACCAGGTCAGTTTCCTCACTAGGCTAAGCCTGTATCGAGAAAACTTGGTTACGAAATGTTCAAAGTGTTTAAAATAATCTCTGGAGACAATTTTAAATTATAGGTAGATATTAAACTTAAAAATAAGTATTGTAAAATTAATTAACAAACAGTGAAAACAGAATTATAACAAAAATTGAAAGCATGCAACTACATTATTTGACGTTTGTCCTTACAAATAAAATATGACAGGTAAAGACATGATAAATGGATAATACGCTCCTAAATATTTAAGTAGCGTTCAGTATTCGGGGGTGAGCACGGTAGTTAGTAATTACGCGCTTTGGTACTTAGGTACATAGAAATATACGATGTACCGACGCTGAAACGGTGTAGGCAATATTGTTCCGACTAAGTTATTTCTTTAATTTCGCTGTGAAGGCATACATTACAAAAGCTTTTAAAATGAGTAAGGCTGTAAATAACAGTATACCTACAGGGTGTAAAATATTTAAACTGAATATAGCAAAATTAAGGTTATGTAATGCGCACTCCGGAGATTAGAACAAACTGCCAGCAGAAGAGACGGTGGAACCATTTGGCCAGAAACTAGTTAATAGGCATTTTCTGGGCAAGTTCGCTTCATCGTCTACTTTATCCTTGTCTTGGCAAGCCTCTAGTCAAGAGCTAACCTATTTAAAAAAATTATAAGAACTCCATCACCAGAGGTAGCTACTAGCTCATACGAACAAACATTATGCATAGTAGGAAATCGAAGTAAAATTCAGAAACAGTAGACATCCGCTCTACAAATTTTCAATGAATAGTTCTCAAAAAACATGTAACACAATGTTCAGTTTTGGCATAATATATGTTGATGTCATCGCGGGCGATTCTGACCCATCTTCGAGCAGAGACGATCCCGCTACGCTTGCTGACAGCTGGATCCCACGCCAGGAGGAAGTGCGTCCAGGTTAGTGGAATTTTGTTAGTTCGTGTCCATACCGCCCTATGTCCAGTTTATAATTTGTTTCGAATTTTTATCGTTTTCGTAAATTCGTAGTTATTTCGCTTAAATACAGTCCACTAGATCGTACACACAATATGTTTAGATAGTTTAGACCAGACAGACAAAACACAGTACCTACTTATTATTTTGTCTATCATATTTGTGTGTGTGTATAACATATTTTGTGTAGACAAAATATTAACATGGGCAGATTTTCCTCACAATTCTAGCGAGATACAGGGTGTAAATGTGTAATTCAGGAAGCTGAGGAAGGAAGCGCCGAACAATGAGCAGCGAAGTCACGGCTTTCATTACGCGATGATTAACAAGCGTGCGCTTTGCAGTACGCGATTGATAAATAGCGGTGCTACTGTGAAACTCTCAAAATTGGGAGCTGTGAAAATTTGTAATTGGTCTTCATGTTCAATATGTATTCCTTTACGTATTGTTATTAAATAACTGCTTTTCTTTGTGCCTAGCTGGAGGTTTTCCTATAAGTAATTGTTAAATAAAAATAAAATAAAAATACTTAACATAAAAAAAAAAAAAAAAAAAATTGGATTCAGGCGATAAAAAACCGAGCAGAATAGTGATCTTTCTGGTGATTTAAAATTTACCCGAATGCGGACTCTAAAATGTATCGAGTCTATATTTAGTACTCTCTAATAAATTCTTTTTTTCTAATAATTCAAGCCATGACGGAGTCCTTAAAGCTGCCTAAAAACTCTGTTACCAGTGATCGCCACTTGCTCATACGAACTTACTTACTTTATTCTATCGTTATCAAAATTCTTTATTACAATTGCATACGGGAATTACTCAAGTAAAAATATTGTCTAAAAACTCTTCGTTCATCGACTTATTCTTCTAAATGACTTCAGTGGCGTTGCGGGATAAATGTATGCCAGATGATGTTGATGTTGTGGTGATGTGGTGGATGTTCTACGGCTCAGATGATGATGATAACTCTTTTATTAACATAAAAATCGCTTTGATCTTTCGTAGTAGCACCCAAAGCTCGTCGATAATTAGTGACGCGTGGCATGTGCGAATTTAATAACTCGTCTGGTTTAGCTTACGTTTTTACATGGAACGGGACGTATCCGATACGATTTATGGAAAAAAATATAAATACTAACCTATTAGGTAACTTAGTTATAAATGAACAATCTTACTAAAAGTTACGGCTCCGCCGGGATTCGAACCCGTGATGATACAAGGGATCGCTTTTAAGCCGAGCTGCTTGCTTTCATACCCGTTGAAATCCTTATACATCATAATTTATACACTATAATACTAATTTACTTTGAGTAGAAAAATGGTACGGTCAGCTTTAAAAAAACATCAACACTTTAATTATTTCTTAAACAAGAATGTATATCTATTTACCCTATAATTAGCATAATTTCAATAAACTGAAATCTTGTTTCCCTCGTTCAATTATTAAAAACTCATTACCATTCATCAAAAACTTTGCTCGCAGAAAGTTCCTTTCAAAATGTAAGCAACAAGTTTTTATTAGTTTTTAGTTGCTTAAGGTAATGATTACTCTGGGCAAATGCAAGTGTTAGGGTTGACAGACAAAAGCTGTGGTAGTGCCAAAGTGGCTTTTTAACCTTAACAAGACTCTAGTAGAAAAGTAACTAAATTACAGTAATCACAATGTTTATAGTTATTTTTCAAAGACTGGGCTTACTTTTAACGAAACAAATAGGTTCCTAGAACGGTTTTAATATTATCGTATATTTAAAGAGGTAGTTAAGAGTAGCATTTCCAAATCATACATAAATGTAGGTGTCTGAAATATTGAAGCAATTTCAAAGTGTACGAAATAAGTTTTTAGCATCTACGCGTATATTATGTTACGTGCCAACTAAAGGTTGTTGGTCGGAATGATACGATTGTTGTATGAATATAGAAGTAAGCATGTTTATTTATCTGTAATATTTCTGCTTCTATGGATGGTAGGCAGCGTCAAGGTCGACCGAGAAAACATTGGCGGGACGATCTCGTCACCTTTGACGAAGGTTGGTAGGACTCGGCAAAAGATAGAGACGGTTGGAAGACTTTGGGGGACCTATGCCCAGTGAGACGAAACGGGTTAATTTTCTGCTTCTAATTTACGTTGAATCTAGCATTAACCAACCAAGCTGGCAACCCTACCATGTGGAGCGAGTGCAGACTGAGTAGAAACAAAGTTAGTCTCTAAATCAAATAGTGAAGCGAATAAACGTATCGACATTGTAAGTAGCTTCGGAGTTTGTGGTATCTCTTACTGTACGTTAGTCACATCATCATCACACGATGTGGGTATCAGGACTTCCACTCCGACCAACTGGTTGTGCAGAATGGAACTCGATGAAGGGTTTTAAAGTCGATAAGCCATACAGAGGCCTTGAGCTGCCTTCAAATTTTGTCACCCGGATTTGGCACTAGCTTTAAACGAACTAAAGCTGGTTCGTATGATCTAGTGACCAAGTCTGGTGAAACGAACTTACTTATTTACTTACGTTGTGATGAAAATCATCACAACACTATCGTTCTTGTAATCAATCAGGTAGTGATGTTTTGAAGATGCTAGACCCAAAAAAAGATTAAAATAAAAAAAAATCGTATATCGATGTAAGTAGTTAAAGTTAAAAAAGCTTAAAATTAAGTGAATCAAACATAATATGAGGTATTAACTAACATTGTGACACAAGGTGTAGTGACGTCACAAATCGCACAATGTAAAACGTAGCGTTATATAGTATTTGCTTACCGCGGCCGCTCGTCAATCACGCGGAGCTGACTGTGCATTTCAATTTAAACATTGTGGTGCTCGGACATGCTATACTTTATTTCTTATCAATTATATCATTATCAGTCACTAAAAATACTCAAATACACGCACAAAAATATTTAAAATATCTTTTGAAACCTATTTTTAAAATAATATTACAAATTGTACTAATTATACAATATACTGTAAATTTTAGTAAAATTAATATTACTCCTTTTCACTTCCCTATTTTTCAATACATAATATTACTTTCTTAATTTCTATCTCATAATCAAATATCGGATAAAGGACTCGCGACGACGACGCCGACGGGGCGACGACGACGACGCGACGATGGCTCAAAATTTAATATTAATGTTAACTTTGACAATTCTGTATTAGCCATTTTAGCCATGTCAGATAAATACGCGATACAGCGTCAAATTAGTCGTTATTAATGATGGACAAACAGAAACGAGCTTAGGTTGATATTGTTAGTTGCAAATCTAATTTGACAGCTAACTAGTCACATTGCTGCTAACGGTCATTAATCTGGCACATGACGTAATGAGTCAGACAAACTAATTTTAAACAGTGGTACTATTTGAATTCTACGATTGATCTGTCTTTTTAGTGTTTTGTGCTATGCAGCACGTACCGTAGCATCACTTTGCTCTCTCTATTGCTGAAATTTACTTAGGCGGCGTATATTATAGCATCGCGTCGCTCGCTCTACCAACTTTCCTACCGCGCAACTCAAATTAAGACTAACGATTCGACGGACCCAGACGGTTTTAATTTTAATTTGTAAACTGAATCGCCTTAACGACCCAGAATGCTCCGTTCTCAATCATCATTACAATTATTACGTTGCTTCTATTTCTATTTTGGTTTTGAGGTTAAGTGATTTTATTTTCTTTAAAATTAATTGATCAAAGAACCATGATATAAAAAATAAATATTATTTGAATATTTCACTTCACACAGCGTCATCTAATCCCCAGATATTTTTTTTTCGTAAATATCATACATAGAAAACACCCCGCGGCGGGGATCAAACCCGCAACCTCTGCATCTCTGTGCGGGCTTACACCACAGAGGTCGTTAAATATTTGATTGAAACGAACAGACGCATCTCCAGTGCCATGGGATTTTTTTATCATGAAATAATTTGTTTGCTATTGTATGAATTAAACAAAACAAAACATCGAGTTTATTAAATACTAAACTTGTTGACTTACGTTTGCTCGCATTATTTGAGTGAATCTTACCTGAAACAATTATAACATCATTATTAATAATACAATCATAATATAGGTCAGACCTAAGCAAAATTTTTTTATCTTTACATCTAATAAAACTGTTACACGTCGATGTCTGTACATTTAAGATATCAATGAAAAACGAATATGGGTCTATATTGACGCACAGAAGCCAAAAAAAATTTTTTTAAAATGTTTGTCTGGCTGGCAGTTCTAACTTCAAGCAATTACTAAACCATAGAATAAAAATCGTTACTTGAGTAATTACTTTTACACAAGTAATCACTTTGATTGTTTATGAATGCGAGTGCTAGAGCTTCTTAATCTTGGACTTTGACAAAGTGGTTGTCTTATGACAAAAAGGCGTAGTCTTTAGTTGATCAGGTCCAATCTACACCTTTTTTCCGTTGCCTTTTAAGTTTCATCGCTTTGAGAACCTAATTTCTCAATATCTATTAGCTTTGTCTGTGCTTATCGTTATATCAATTTGTCTAGCTATATCAGTGATATTCCATGAATTTTCTATTTCCAGTTCTATCAAAGGAATTCTAATTAGATTGAAACTTCATTGCAACAACTTCCACAACATCATGAAAATAATCACTCAAAGTTCAAACTAAAATTATCTCTAAATTGTTTTTATCTTTATCATAATATCATCGTTTAATGATATTATTTTGATTTTGATGATGTAGGTACCTACCTACTGTTTTTAAATGAAAATAACATACATAAATAAGTTGTGAAAAACATTAAAAGAGATGGACAGAAAGATTTTCCATCCAAGTAACATAAACAAAAAACATGCGTGCTTGTACAAATCCACCCTAAGTAGTCTAAACTGCAATCATTTCACGATCAATTTCGGACTTTTATCTCCCCTAATGCAATAATTCTAAAAAACAAATACGATTGGAAATGTTACGTCATTGAATTTATGTCATTCAAAATTGTTTTACGACTTACAGCACCACGTCTAAATTTTTATGGGTGCTCAAATGGGAATAGCTTGGGTGCTCAATGCAAAGGTGCTCAAAAAATAGGTGCTCACTTGGGAATACTTTATTTTTATTACTTTTGTAACCAGGATTTTAAAAGACTAAATATAAAAATAACTCTTAGTCAACAGTCTTAGTATACAGTATTTTAGATGAAGTAAAATTTGAATTGAGATACAGCTTATAAATGAAAAATCTTACTAAAACTTCTGGTTTCAGCGGGATTTGAACCCGCGATGATACAAGCGATCGTCCTTAAGCCGAACTGCCTTACCACTCAGCCATGGAAGTTCTAAACGCCAGAATGAAATTATTAGTAAGATGATTTCAGTAACTTTACTAAAAGCTTACCACAATATTTGTATAAATTCAGAATATTGAATATTACCCAAAATTCCTTTACTTTATATATCAACTGTCATCGTAGTCGTTGAAATATAAAATGGCGGGAAAACGCGCCGTGTTTATGTCAATCGAATTTTACATAGGCTTGTGCTTATACGAAACAAGGGGTATGGTACAAGTTATAGGCGATTTAAGTATGAAAAGTAAAAGTTAGGTATGAAATATCAACAGGTGAGTATCTTCGCAACATCGCACATTATTTTCTCCCTTATCAAGCTCGTTTCATCGTATTTTCTAAAATAAGTAGTACAAGTAATAAGTAGTTTTAGGTTCGGTTTCAATATTCAACTTACGAATGCCAAAAGATCTATGATCTATGGCCATAGCGACTTGTTTTGTTTATCCAACTAAATATGTATGACACTTTTTGACTGATAACAATGTTACTATGGTGATAGAACTATGGCTATTAAAGTGAGTTGATTATAGAAACCTTTAATTAATCAAAATAAAAGACATCTCTGAGAAATATTTACACGTAGAGATCGCTAGCAATGTGATACTACACCGAGACAACTGCTATTTGACCATTAAATTTTGTAATAAGTATTAAAAATATTAAGAGATCTAGGCTGGGCTAAATTATATTCTGTGTATGTATGTTTGCATAAGCTTGTAAAATTTTATCAAAATATAATATTTTGAATGACTTCCCTTCCCCTTGTAACATCTTTACACGCTCTTTCGCGCACGATTGCTTTAATAATAGAGTGTTCTTTGTAAAGTGGGCTAATGACAGTGTTCCAGATCGATCGAAATTCCGAGCAAAATTATTGGTACTATTTTATTGGAAAACCCAAGAAACTTTCTTCTTGTAACTTACACCAGTCTAAACAAAGTCTCTCGTCGGTATGACAGCTTTTATCAGGTATTGTTTGGCTTTACGATTGATGGCGGTGGGGAGGCCCCTAGGCAGGTACACTTGATATTGTGGCGGGAATCTAACCTTACTCTGGAAATATACTGTCTAGTATTGTGAATTTGTGACGAGCTTTGTTCACGAGTAGCAGTTGATGCTTTAAAGAAAGTTATAATTTTAAAATTGCAAGTTAGTGTCAAAAACGCTCTGCTTAACTTTAGTTTTCCCATTTTTTATAATATTAAAAAAAATTTAGTAAAATGTGCTGATATTTTGATGTATTTTTAGGCACAAAGTAAATTTTCTTTATTTACATGAAAATGACAGGAAAAAATCGAAAGCTTTGGGTGCTTGATTTTAATTTGCAGGTGTGTTGTTTCTAGATAAGCTGTTTAAAATTTAACTACACTGACAAACATTTCAAGTCCCAAGTTTATGTTAAACTTTATACAATTTCTTTCAGATGACAGTAATTCTGTGAACTATAATTGAACACATACATAAAACCCATTCAATCTGGTTACCGTACCGTTATCCCTACACTTAGCCCCTTGTCTCCTATGTCCAATGCTAAAAATGTTTATCAACTACATCCCCTTTTATCAATCAATATATCGAGCAGCTCGTGTCTCCCGTCCGTGTAGAAAGCACAGACTCTAATACTCCCATATCAATCATTCAAGGCCTAGGGCTCAGAATCGTTAAGCTAGCGTCCGGATGTGCATTGTACACTGCAGTGCACGGAGCACAATGGTAAACAGTTGCGAGGACATTTTTATTGCACTCGCGTGTATTGAGTTTAACAGGACATTTTAGTTCAGGAGCCGGTAGAAGGAAAATTATCGGCCGCGGATTTGTTCACGCTGTTTTCTATCTATTTGGATAATTATGTTTGTTTATCTGCATTAATGTTCCGCTTATTTAGAGAAGTGCAGCTATAGGTTAATTTTGTAAGTGCGCTGACCTTGAAATTGGATACGCGATCGACCTGAAATTGGCCGATGCGCAGATGCGTGAATTTTGAAGGCGACCTTTTTTCGGCCGATCGCCAGCAGAGGGGATTTTGAAGTGAAGTTGAAAAACTAATGATGGAGAATTGTGAACTTAAGCACGATAAAGGTGTATTTGGATGATGCAAATATTAAAACAAACAAACACTGAAACGTCACATATTTACTTCCATACGTCATATTAAGCTAAATTCGTTTTTGCAAATTGAACATTAACTATAAAAAAAATATTAAAATATGAATATTTAACTTTAAAAACATAAAAATATAAATCTCCCAATCTGTTTTAAACAGAGGAAAGCTTAACCCTGTTTGTTCAATAACTTTAGTATTGTCCTTGTTGGCTCTCGCACTATTTTCAGTACCGTCCCGTACCCGTATCTGAACAGATGTGTACAGAACTAACGAGAACTAATTGATGCCTGTTCTAAGCTGTTGTTACGTCTTAATATTGCGTGTGTCTTAGAAGTTCTTAATACTTTATACGGGTCCCGTGAAGGTTATCAAAAAGGGGTTAGTGTCAAAATCCCCTTATTTATGAGACAAAAACAAAAATGATTTTAGTTTGCAAATATTTTACACAAATTACGTCACAAACGCTCGGAAAAAAATCAGTAGGTAAACTAAACATGACTCATTCTTCTTTTAAATGCCAAGTTTCGCGATAGTATATTATTACCGATTTATTTCCACGAACTAATGCATCGAGGCGGAATGTAGGCCGGGGTTCAATGACCCAGAAGATCTAGGCTTAGGTGGTCAGATAGAAGCCGTAAAGTATGCGCTTGGTTGCACTAAAGCGACCTCATTATACAACTTGACGTAATCTAAATGGGCTTTACCTGTTATCCACGATATACTTACTACGAGTATGTTGGGTAAAGTACTACTGTCTGTTATTGATCACATTTATGAAGAAAATATATTTTTTTATAATTTGTTATTTTTACACAAAATAATTAATAACTTACTTCAGTAAATAAATGTTAATCAATAAAAAAAAATTTTTTAGTAATATATTTTCCAACTAAGTTATTCACGTCATATAACTCGAATAGAATGAAATTACGAAAGAAAATAGTCAATACGAATTTATATCTCACTAAAAAACGGGCATTTGCACTAAAGAGTGAGTTTGTTCAGTTAACGAGGGACTAATTAATGCCAAATCTTTTCTGTCTACATAATCAAGTGCTCTTAGTCCCCTCTGTTTTGTTGATTTTCGAATACGCGAATGAAATTTAATTAGCTGTTTATTTCCAGTTATGAGTATTTAGTGAAAGAGAGGAGAATGTTGCCAGTTTTCTTTTGATAATTTTCGACTGTTTAATCGTTTTATTTTATTAAGTACTAGCTTACTCGTCCGCTTCGCACGCGTGGTACCTAACTTAATAAAATATTAGCCTATGTTCATCCGGAAAGGCCATGCTACACATCGGTGAAAGAATTTTCAAAATCGGATGAGTAGTTTCAGAGATTACCCCAAATAAACTAACTTTACATCTTTATAAGATAAGAGATAAAAAATATCTATGATATCATCACGACGGTAGACAATACATATTCTTCGAAATCTTTTATTTTATTTGATCTTCTGCCTAATTAATGAAAAATAATCAAGGCTTCTTTACATGTAGTGCCTGGGATATTGAGATGCAGTAGGCTTTCCTAGCACCTAACTGAACCAGGAATTTAGCTAGTATAATTATTATATATATAAAAAAAAATATCGTCGATTTAGATACCAACAATGTTTCGATTCTTCTGGAGAATCTTCATTTTACAACTCAAGATAGTTTTGAAAGTGAAATAGTAACCTCTACGGGGAAGTATGCCTAAAAACAGTTAGTTTATTTATCAAATAAGCGATATTTATTCGGTCATCAACATTACACTCCTGTCGCTACCATTTAACGTTAATGCAACGTTTTAAATTCCAGAAAAATACCAAATATCACATCAAAATGTATTTACAGATGTAATGCCCACATTAATGACGACAAAGGGGCCTGTTTCATCACGCTCAGCCCATTAGGGCGCTCTCTGACAATAATACTACTCAAATTATACCACAAATTTATTGTTATTGTACAACTAAACACACCTTTTGCGTGTCCTTTAGAATGTTTTGGTAGTTTTTTGGGGTATATCACCCTTAGTATGCTGAAAATAAGAAAACCTTTAAAATTATAGTTTGAATATGATTCGAAAACGCTTTGGTTCAGTGGTTCTGCTCAAGCCGAAGCGTGATTTATAACTTTAAAATCAAAAAGCCCTAGTTTAATATATACACATTTCTACTACTTAAAGCCAGTTAGCTTGTGTAGCCACAGCACTATCAATTTTACATACTCTTCATGAACCGCTCAGTCGCTTGTTTAAGGCTTGTTTTAATATTCTATCTTTTTGTTATTTAGAATAGAATAGAATAGAATAGAATAGAATAGACGTTTATTTGGTAACAAAAACACAGACATACATTTAAAAAGGTAGGTATTTAGCTTATTGTGATAAGATTAATAACTATAAATAAATAAATACATTATTACATTATTTCTATAAAAATAACTGATATTATAAGAATTTTAACAATCGTTCATATTATGTTATAAATTATATTCCGAATCAAAAATCGCCGACAAAAATATATAAAATGGTAAAACTGTGTAAAAGTCTTACTATTATTTTATAACAACTCATTGCAAGTTAAGTGACACTTAGCAACTTTACTCTTAAACAATGATGGTGATTGATGACTCATAAAACACGGGCAACAGGGGATATATCACTTTTAAAAGGTACAAGGAAGTGTAGGATGGATTTATAAGACACTTAATGTATTCAAGTTATACAGCGTGTTGTAAAAACCTTGTCCAATCCGTGAGATGTATCGCAGTTCGATATAAATAAGTCTTTACAAAAACTAAGGTAAGGGTGTTATTAGGTATTGTGACATTCGATTTATTATAAGCCGCTTTAGGAAATATGATAATAAATAAGTTAAAAGTAAAAAACACCCTGGGCATTCGTCATTCGTCAATGCGAATATGGTCAAAATACAAAGGATTTTTCTTGTAAACCCATATGAATTTTTCTTGTTCCTATTATTCAAATTGTGCCAAAAAGTGAAGGGTGCAAGCCAAATCTAAAATACTCTGAAGGTAATCAAAAATCGCAAACATCAAATGTGCGTTCAGGATTTGAAGACACCTATCGAATATAAATTCAAGACTTAATACCACTAAGCCAACGCGGTTCTTGTAAAATTGCTTAGTCCTCTAATTAATGACGAAAAACTTTCTCTAGAATAAAATTTGTTACACTGAGTTTCTACAATATGAAGTAAAAAGCACTCAAAAATAGCTTTCTAAGCCCGCTAAGTGCTACACGCCACAAGTAAGCTTTTACGAAACGAAAGAAAAATCGACTGCTTCGGGTTCTGCAGTAATTAAAGTGTGATATGTAATAAAAGTAAAGTAAGTGATTTTTATCGATAACTGAAAATATGCCCTGAAACATTAACTATTTCATCGTCTAAAAATAGATACAGCAGGTATACAAAAAACTCTGTGTTTTAGTGTGGTAGATGCCATTGATCGTCGACCAAGACATTCCGCCATCGACCGACGATCAAACGATTGGTCTGGTAACACCCTTAGACCAAAGACGATTAATATCTAGAAGACAGACAAAGGCCATACACAAAATCGTAACCCTGTCCCGCAGTACCAGATAGCCGGGATACTTTAATTTTAAAATTTTATCCAAGAAATTTCAATATTTAGTAGTAGGTAGCAACAATATTCAATATAAAAAAATGTTTAAGTAATTTTAACTAGAAAGTAATTGAAATTTCTTCGATAAAATTGATGTTTTAAAGTTTCCAGGCTATCTGGTACGGGTTACGATTTTGTGTATGGCCTTTGTCTGTCTTCTAGATATTAATCGTCTTTGCTTAGACCAACATTCTACAAATGAAATCACTTTCAATGCGTTCTTGGCCAGGTTCTCCGAAGGAAGCGCTCGTGGCGAAGCTTGCTAAGACGTTCTTGATAGATCGTCGATGTTAAGCAACGTTCTGAGTGGTCACAACTTTAATGGTTGACCGAGAGTGGCATTCATATCTAAGCGCTTCCGTGCTTCGGAGGGCACTTTAAATTCTCGGTTCCGGCTTTTAAAGTCGTTAAGCCACGACGGAGGTCTTAAGGCGGCCTAAAAATTCCGTCACCAGAGTTGGCCACTTGCTCATACGAACTTACTTACTTCGAAGGAGAGGGGCCTTTGCAAATTTCCCTATCGGCATCTACGTTACTGGTACTGAACGTTCTAGTGTTCAAATGGGGTTCTATATACCTCGTTGGAACCCCAAAAGCTCATCTGTAACATTTACAGTCACACCCCATTATTTCAAAGGCGCCAATTATCCAGGCATCTAATCAGCCAGTCTTCAAATTACCGCCGCAGGTACGCGAACTTACCTCGGCAATTTTGACTGAGTCACATCCATCAATTAGGGGGAGCAATTAGAATGAGCAGTGGGTTTTGCAGTATGTATTACATTTTTATATTTTTTATCGTCTTAAAAGGCACGCAATTTTGTAGTATTTTTACTGCTACCAATTTTAAAAGTGAGTTAAATCGAATTTTATTGTTTTTAACCTCCAACGAAAAAGAGATCCGTTCTTTTCCGTTGGAGGTTAAAAACAACGATTTACTAACTTGTCGCCCGAGGCTTTGCTCGCGTGGTACCTACCTTGATAATAAAATATAGCCTATGTTCATTCGGAAAGTCCATGCTACATGTCGGTGAAAGAATTTTTGAAATCGGATGAGTAGTGTCGGAGATTACCCAAACAATCAAACTAATAGTCTTTCTTAATCTTTCGCGATCACAATTCATACTTTTAAATTGAAATTTACATTAAACATTTAAATCAAACCAACTTTACCTCATTATAATATTAGTATTCATTAGTGCCAACACACTGTCTGTCTGAGGCAACATAGCTCTTGAACGAATGAACCGATTTTGATGCGGTTTTTTTACTTTTTTTATGTAAGAAAGTGACCTATTTACAAACATACTCACACACATTAATACATAAAAATGGAACAATCTTTGCAGTAAGAACAGACTAATAATATTGAATTCTTAACTTTTAGAACAATAATACCTACCATAAAACCTTCATTAAAACTTATTGACTTGAAAACTTTACCCAAAACAAACCATTATTCAAACACCTGACTCCTATTTAACAAATATTTTCATTACAACTATCTTATGTTTGTCTGTTTGTAAATGGTGAATTATGTTACATAAAATAGGCTCATGGTTAAAGAGTTCTCTCTTCTAATCTCGTGATCAGATTTCGTTTGCCACAAAGGAGCATAGGATCAAAGACCATATAAGTTGTAGTAGGTATGCGATCCTTTAATCAAAATAAAATAGTCAGCTCTTTAGTTTTCAAAGCAACCAACAAATCTCGTGAATTTACTTTAAAAAAAAAAGAAAATAGAAATATGATCACGACTGTATTTCCTAGAGACGCTACACATTCTTTCAGATCTTTTAGAAATTTTTAGATCCTTTGAAGATGTTTAATGGGGTAATCCAAAAGACAGTAAAAAAATCGCCTTATGTAGAGTTGTTTCAAAATACTTTAATTTGAATGAAGACAAGGGCCAAAGCTAGTAATATCCAAGTCAAAGTTGTCGCCAAAGTTCTTATTGAAGACAATTAAAAAGCTTCGAGGTACAAACGTTCTCTGAATATACAATGAACACAAGTCTAACGAGTAACTTCATTAAATTTAGGAATTGTTTAAGAAATTACGAAATTTTGGTATATTTTCATAGATATTTGTTTGTTTGCATGTGGGTTATTCAATGATAATGCGCCTTATCTTTTCTATTAATTGTTTTTCTTTTAACTCTTGTCTACACTTATTGATTAAAAAATAATCAACAACTATGTTGGAACAACTGGTAATGTTTTTTACTTAGGTGTCCTAAAATCTTCGTTCCCATGAGATTGTTTATTATTAAAAACACTCGCATTAAATAATTTTCTCAGAGCGACAAAATATTTTCCCCGTTATCATATTGGACTGGTAAACTTATTTTAGCAAAAACGGATATTAAATCTGTTGCTATCTCTTTTCATTGCCATAAGAGTAACAAGAAAAGTATATAGGTATCTATAGGTATTAAATTGGCAAATATTTATGATGGTAATAATTTGTATGTAAGGTTTGTATGAAAATTGTCTCATTTTCAGAAAATATGATGATCTAATATTATTAATATCATAATTCCGTTCGCAAGATGTACCCAAGTCGCGTCGGTCCCCAGAGTGGTATCTGTCACCTCCGTCGGTAGTCGGTACCACACTCTGATATACTGATAGAATTTACATCTTCCATAAGAATATTGTTCAAGAATTTTCGAGGCATTATAATTTCTGGAAGTATAAAATTTTACTTATTATCATGTATTTTGAAGCGCTTGCTTCTTGAGATCGTTCAAGTTAAGCAACGTTCTAAGCGGCCACAATTGGGTGACCACAAATGGCATGCTTTGGAGGGCACGTTAAATAGTCGGTCTCTGATTTTATGGCTATGGAGACCTATGGAGACTATGGAGATCCTTAGTCAGCCTAAAAAGTCCGTCGCAAGAGCATACTAACTTACTTATTTATTTTTTTAAATCTCCAAGCTCCGGCCACCACAACACGGGGCGAGCTGGTGGAGGGTAAACCAGACTGACCAATTATAAGCTAGGGACAGAAATGCCTTTGCCCTGCAATAAGATAAAATAGGCCGAAATAAATCTTTAACGCTTCATAGCTGAGGCATACCTTGCTATTGGGTCATACAAAAGGATTGAGTCGTGAGTCATCACTATTTTCTTTTAAACCATAAGATAATAATGCCACTCTCGGTCACCCATTCAACTTGAGATCGCTCAGAACGTTGCTTCACTTTAATGAGCTATCAAGAACGTCTTAGCTAACTTCGCCACGAGCGCTTCATTGCCATGGTGACTTTGTATATTTGGCAAAAAATACTATTATATGCCAGATAATATTGAAGCCTATTCTTCGGAAAATAGGCATAAACCAAAACATTACGAGTATAACGTCTGTTTCGTAATTATTTCACGGCAAGTGCGCAACAGAAAGCTGCTCAAGTCTCGAGTCCCGTGGGTCGTATCCGTCAGCGTAGGATCGATTCCGGACTCCTAATTCACAAATCAATGTAGACGTTGTAATGTTATGAGAAAATTTACACAAACTAGCGACCTATCCTGACTTCACCTGAGTTTATTAAGTTAAGTCGCTTCGAATGCGTCATACCATAATTTTAATTAGTTTTGTACTCAGCTAGGAAAGTATCATTATGTCTTTGAGGTCTGCCTTGGCGTGACGATCTTAGGTCATCTGTCTGGATACACCGGACTCACGTGATTCGTTTAATTTTTTTAGTAGGTACGAGTAGTTGATCCTTTACTCGGTTCGTTCGTTCGTTCGCATGAGCAAGTGGCCAACTCGGTGTAGGTATACCTATTACGCAATACAACTAAATCGCGTTATGCCTAAGTCATATCACAATTTAGGCATAACAAGAGTTAGGTGTAATGAGGCTTAAGCATAACCAGAGTGTGACATACCCCGACATAGGTCTGAAGCAAGAAAGTCATAAAGCTATTTGACTGTTATGTTGTTAATTGGAATAAATGTGGTGGTAAATGAAACATTGCA
The DNA here is from genome assembly GCA_963582015.1 of Xanthorhoe designata. Taxonomy (NCBI): domain Eukaryota; kingdom Metazoa; phylum Arthropoda; class Insecta; order Lepidoptera; family Geometridae; genus Xanthorhoe; species Xanthorhoe designata. The sequence goes on along the minus strand of OY757034.1, from coordinate 11,692,313 downwards.
GTAGTAATCTACTTTGGTGTTTTTTTAATTTTGATTTCCGCTCGCAAGTTTTTGAATAAGGGGACGAGTACCTACTCCTTTTACTTTTTCATCTCGCGAGGATTACCTAAACTTCGTTGGTTCATTTCAAGTCAGTATTCCTTTTATTAGTTCCTTGTTTCATTACATTTTTAAATGATAACTGCCACTTTCTGACAAGCTTAGTTCAGTTGCAAAACTAACACATCCGAATCAATTCATTTGATCGTTTTTTGTTTGATATTTCAAGTACAAGTTGTTTTTGTAATTTTTCAATTGTAAGTACAAGTTTTACAAAATGCTATAATATGGATAGAACCCTGTATAAGGCTTGAATAACTTTGTTTCCAAACAATTATAACCACAAAACATGCATTTAACTTATTGAAGGAATATGTTTAACGGACCTTGGAAGACAGTCGTCATCATATTTCATTTCTTTTTAATAAACTCGACTAAAGAGAAAACTGGCTTAAAATCCGCCTCCACAGTTGATTTTTATCTGATTTCAAAGAACTAGAAGGTTCAAGTATGTATTTTTATATGTAGAATTAGTATTTTTATTAGTATTTTTACTAATAAAAATACTATTTTTTATTGATTTCTTTGGCAATTATGAACCAAATTGATAAACACATTTTGATTGAAAGTGTGAGGGATATTTTAAATATTAAAGTTTAACCAACCATGTTTTTATACTTTTAAATAGAAATTTACAGGATTTTATCGCGTAATTTACCTTTTATTATTTCCCGACGTTTCGGCTGTGTTACAACAACCGTGGTCGCGGGCGAACTCAAACCATGTTTTTATTTCTGATTCTTGAAGAGCTTGACTATAATATCAAACAGCTATATATAAAGCCATATATTAACGTAAAGCTCGATATTCAGATAGTCAGTCGAGCAGCAGTGATCCGTCCGACATTGTTTACCATACAGTTGTACGTATCTAGTTCGCCACATTTTGTTATGCAGATCTGTATCGCATCGGTAATCGTTGCATCAAATTCCAATCGATACAAGCTAAAGGAAACAGTGTGACATTTGAGTCACACTTGAAAAATACAATTGATCCTGAGAATTTGAACATAAGTTTTTGAAATCCTATAGTTACGTATCATACAACAAAAGCATTAGGTATGAGTTTAATTTATGACATTGTGCATCAAAACTGTCGCCTACTTTTTTGTTTGATTACTACGCTTTTCTTTACTGTTCTGGGCTAATGTAAAATGCATTAAAATGTTTCTAAATTAAATATCCATGGATGCAGATGGGCGACGGAGCTGGGGCAGGCCGAGGAAACGTTGGCGTGACGACTTCGATATAATAATAATAATAAATGTTTATTTATTCTATACGATACGTTTAGGAAAGTCTGTTGGGCAGTGGAGAGTGATCGCGAGTGTTGGAAGGAATTGGGGGAGGCCTTTGCCCAGCAGTGGTATAATATAGGCTAATTAAAAAAATATATATCCATGGATTATCTTCTCTATGTTATCATTCTGAAACAGCTATCGGTAAATATAGGATCTACTCGCTATTACAATACAACGTAGGCAAAAGTGTGAAGTTGAGCCTAAAGGTAACACCACACCGACACGGCTCTAAATGTAACGATAAAGGTCTTTAGGCCACCAAAACTTTACTACACGCATTTTATCACTTCCAATGCTCCATCTATCAAGTTTTTTTATATTTCAGCACACTTTACGAGGCTCATAAAAGGTTGACTTTACCGGACCGTCATCATATCGGGTACAATGACTGCTCGGAACTGATAGCGTAAGCTTCGGCTTTTCTGTGTCCGGGGCTGAAGTCGTGTCGGGTACATAATATATGTATATGTGACGTATATAATGTAGGTAGATGATAAGTTCGTTCACAAACAAAAGTCGTTTGGTCATCTCAAACGTAAGTGAATATCGACGATATTTTTACGTGAGTAATTTAAATAAACGTGCAATGTTTATATCAAAGACGATTAATATCTAGTCGTCTTTGGTTTATATCAACAGAATGTTTGCCCCGTTTGTATAATATTAGTGAACTTGCTATAAAAATATAGTTTTTATTATTAACTTAATGTTAGCTGACCCAACAAACTATATAATGTCTAGTACAATTAGAATCAGCTATCTACATAAGTTATGAAAATCTATAGAAAGCAAGAGGCACATATTTTAGAAGAATTAAGAACACATGAACGAAATTTTATACATAAAGATAAAATAAACTGGAACAAAAGCGACCCCGTAAATCCATATAATCCGAGCACAAGTAACCTCAGTACTCATGTGTGAAGTTAAACGATTCGCATCCAGTAAGGCTGTGCTTCACGTGATTATACTCACAGGAACATAATGTTTGCTAATAACCATAGACAATAAAGTTAGAAAAAAGTAACAATGATCAGAATCAGTTCAGTGCCCATGATGCATATGCGAATCTAGAATGCGGTCAGCATCAGCGCTTTCAACTCCAACTCTGGCGAGGGAGTTTTTAGGCTGCCGAAAGAACTCTGTCATGGCTTAACGACGTAAAAGCTAGGACCGAAAATTTAACATCATGGCTTAAAAACAAAGTAGAATCCTACTACATTATATAATAAACGCGAAAGTTTGAATGAATGTTGTGGATGTGTGGATATTTGTTGCTCTCTCACATAAAAACTACTGAACGGATTTGACTGAAGCTCGGAATTTACATACCTGAAATAACAAATAGGCTACGTTTTATCCAGGTAGGAAAACGCGAGCGTAGCCGCGGGCAGAAGCTTGTGTAAAATGGAAGTAACCTTAATACCCAAGTGTGAAGTTAAACGACTCGTAGCTATTAAGGCTGTGCTGTGCACACGTGATTATCTCTCACAAATGTAGTGTTTTCTTAGATCGCTCATTTAAATTTAAAGTAATTAGTTGGCTGTAATGAGATATAGATCCAGACATTCATGTCTTGTCTGTGCTCAGTGATCACTAATCTTGAGATGTTTGAACGTTCAAGGAGGTCCACATAACAAACGTGTAACGTGTTCTTTTCGTAGAGCATTAAACCAGTTATTTTTAGTGTTTTTATTGTAATAGGTACCTACACAAAAAATTGCAGAGTAATTTTTTTTTATAATTTTATAAATAACTAGCTACGCCCCGCGGTGTTACCGGCGGTGAATAGTTCCCGTTAGTGTGAATACCGGGATAAAAAGTAGCCTATTTATTAATCCAGGGTAAAGGCAATTCTGGTACTAAATTTCATTTAAATCCGTCCAGCCGTTTGAGCGTGAAAGAGTAATAAACACACTTACATACTTACATACAGTATGCGAGTCACGTCGAAGCGTCGAACTTTAGTAAGATTTTTCATTTATACTTACACACACACAAACTTTCACCTTTATAATATTAGTAGGAAGTAGGATAGTAGGATAATAATAGGATACACAAGTAGTGTTATGGTAAAAAACCCTTCACTTGTGAGTTCGACTGTACTTGCCTATTTTATTTCCAAGACCGAACTATTTGTCGACAAAGCCCAGGCCCCGAACTGCCCATCACAGTAATCTAGCGAGCCCTCGTCGAAGTGAATACGGCGAACTACAAATTGATTGGCGTAATCGCGTCCACTGACGGCCGGCGGTAATTAAAACAGCTCCTCTGTCTCACCAATGTGCCTTTGTGGATTGCTGTGATACTGACTGTACTCTGAATTAATAGGAAGTGTACGAAGTAAAGTAACCGACTGTAGGCAGGTATATAGATATCGTTCTGCGTAAAATAAGGCATTGTGAATATGTGTCTAACAACAACCATGTTGAAGTGAAAATATGTAACAGAATTTCTGTTACATATTTTCACACAATCTGTTACAGAAACTGTCTATCATCAGCAGTTCTTTGCTAGATATATAGGTTTTTATAAAGAACCTATTCCAGGCACTAGCTTGCAAAACATACCACCACACTAAAATAACCGCTATATCGTAAGCGCATTTTGTATTAGCTATAGTTTTTGAAATAGATAAATAAATTGATTGATTGATTGCTAAAGATACCCGCTGTCCACGGTATCGCGCCTTATAAAATCAAAACGAAAAATCGATTGATTCTAAGCCGAAGTTCGAACGCAAGACTTTCAGATTGAAAGTCAAACCACTATTCCACTCAGCCAACACGTCTCCGACCAGAAACACACAAATTGGATATGTACTACACAATGAACAGTCAGATTTACAATATAAGGAACCATAAATAAAGATACACACGGTAACTACAGATACAATTGCAAAACATAAAGGGTAACCGAATTCCCTTGAGAAACAGCCCCATTGCCCATCGAGTATAATACAAAACAGATTAGACCCATAATACCTTCCCACGCTTATCGAAAACCATTTAGACTTTTTACAAATGTGTAACTGATAATTTATTGCAAAATATGGGCCTGGGGCTAGCCAATACATGGACCTACGGTTCTCAAATAGCTTTGGCCGTCTGAAGTAAGTTGGAGGATGGATGGATAGCACAGAGTCGAGGACTGTAGGAAAGATAAGAAAATACGAGTACCTTGGCTTGGTGCTTGCAGTTTGTTAATGCACGAAGGTGCATAAAGTTTACTTAAAGTATATTTGATGCACAGGTGAATTAGTTTAGTTCACCTTATAGGTTAACTAGGCCTTGTCAAGTTAGAGGTCAACTCTGATGATGTTGTTTTGAGAATTAAGTTACTTAATTATTTTTTAGTATTTATCACAAAAAATACTTGATCAATCCTGTCCTATCCTATCCTTATTTTATCCCATTCAATCCTATCCTATCCTGTCCTATTCCTAATATTTCACAACATATTTCACTACGCTAAAATATATATTTTTACTTTTGCGTTGTATTTTGAACCTTCAAAAACCGTGCTCAGTTATTTGAAAACCTTTAGTTTAAGCAGGCGTTCCCACCCTTACTTTTAAGCCCTCGGGGAGAGCTTTGTCTTGAAATATTATAATGACAAGGCTGTTCTGATCACGGCGAGATTGGATTCCGTATGGGGCGCGGGATTTCTGTAATATTCGATTATGGGGTTTTGGATTTCAGACGTCATGCGAATAGTTGCTTACGATTTTCCTAGTGACTTTTATTTGAGTACGAGATGGGAGAAGAAAGAAATAGATGTAACGCTAAAATGCGACCGAAAATTGACACAAATCTTTGAGGCACCATTTGGCTATGAGGGGGAAGTACGTCCGAAGATATTTATTCTAGTACATTATTTAGGTGTCTAACAAAAAAGTTTATCCTTTATTCTAAGGGCATAAACGCACTAGGGGAATAACTGGTCAACCTAAACTCCTATACTGGTAGTACAGAATACTAACGTAATTGTTCTCCTAGACCAATTCTCGGTAAGTTCGTATGAGCTGGTAGTGGCTGACTCTTGTATTAAGAAATCAATGTTCGTTGAACAATACTCTCAAAAACCTAACCAACCACTTAAGAGCGGAGGTGAAAACAAAGTCACAAATAACTTTCCCGCTACCTTTCAAAGTTTCAAGTTTCAAGGACCTCGCGAGAACCCATAAAATTCTGGGTAATTAAAAATATTGAGCGCTACTTAGCCGGAACAAATACTCTTTCAAATACGAGGAAGATTTTATGCTAAGCTCCATTTAGGGCAATCTCCTCTTGTGTCTAATCTCAGGCATTTTATTCTGTTCCAGAAGTATTTTGCTAACTGGTAGCAGTTCGTATCGACGAGTTAATGAATGAATCTATTGTAGATTTTTTTTTAATGCTTGAAATGCCTATGCTAACACTTAACGGGATGCATTTGTGTGAACATGGTAGAGATGAAGTGGGCTTGCAAAGCACCAAAGCCAGAGAAAATACAGCTATGAGCATCATCTGAAAGATGGTCAACGCGTGTGGTGCTGGCGAAGCCACAATTATTTTCACCATTCAAAGCCATTTCATTTACTAATTTACTGATACGAAAACTCTATTGCAAAGACTTTTCGGAACGATTGTTTAGGTATTCCACTAACTATCTATTGTTGGTAAGTACTTGATAATGTTGTGTGATACCGATTTTTACAATATCAGCGTAGAAACCCACACATAAGATTTTCTGTGAAAGGCTGGATCTAGCAGGTCGAAAGCAGAACAATTATTTTCTTAGGGAGTCCCTAATTTAAAATCTCCTTAGAAATAATGCATTGATCAATCCAATTAGAATAGATCTCGTTACTCAAATACTTGGAGCCGCGCTTATCTCAAGAAGGTTCCTGAAACTGAAGATGCAGAAGATAAAGCGAACAAAACATAACGCTACCCACGAATTGTTCTCAAAACTCGCAAATCTAAACCTTACCCCAACGGCTTACAGCCATACATATCGGCTACCGATTCGCAAACATATTGCTGTTTGTGATTTTTTTAACATTGTAAAGGAAATGTGACGTAGGAATTTGTGTCGTATTGTGTAGGGGTTAGGGTTGAAGAGGGTTTTGGGAGTGTAAGTTTGTTTGAGTAAACACTTGTATCGCTGGAGACCCCTAGAGGAGACGTCAAAAAAGTGCCGTGCAGCTTGCTAACGAGAGGGGAATTGTACCAATAGCACGAGTTTTAAACCCTATCCAATCATTAAAGCATTCACTGCCATGTTCTGCGGTGCTGTTTAGAAGAAGGGGCCGCACAATTGCTTGCAGACGGCATACCATTTCTGTTGGTGGTAATTATTACCACTTGCAGATGGTACACTAAGTACTTTAGCAGAAATATTTTTTTATTAGGACTTGATTATAGATTCTGTACGAATAAAAAAGTGAACGTAGGTGCACCTATGTATAGAAGTGATTTATTCATGACAGAGCTGCAGGCATTTTTAATAAAGCCTATAACAAAGCATTTGAAATTCATCCTTGACTAGTAAAGATCTTATGTTTCGTCTATGTTATGTTTTGACTATCAACGTCACTTAACTTTTAAGTTCCGATAGAAGTTTGATTATGTTAGAAAATAATGCTTTAGTTACCTACAGTTAGTATGTGTTTCGCTTGGTCCCAAACTTGCCAATGTTTAAAACGTAACAGAAATTGATAACTCGAATGCAAACATTTAATATATCCATAATATCGATGAGGAAAAAGTTTTGCCGAGTTTTAATTAATATTGACGAATGGATTAGGGTGTTCGGGGATTATGAGATACTAGGGAATGTAATGTTTTGTTTACTTTGTAAATTCTGTCCATGTATATTGCTTGTAAATGTATGGATAAAATAGTAATAAGTAATGTAATCATAATACAAGATTATTATTTAATTAAACGTATATTATGACTAGAAGGAGTTCATGCAAAGTATCTTGAAGCTTGTCTGAAGTATGTCTATGAGTAGAATAAGGTAAATCAGGATTTTAGAAAGTAGAAAGTGGCGGTAAAGTGTTATTGCGTTTACATATATGAATATAACACTACTTATATGAATCAAACCTATTCCATTTCAACAATGAATCACGTTGTAGATGTAAAGGCCTGAGTTTAAATGAATATTTATACATTTTCACAGCAGGTCTAAAAAGGAAAAGAAGAAGTCGAAATAGCACAACACCATGCTAGTTGGAGAGATCAAATGAGAAGAAGAGAAAGACCTTTTAATATAATAATGTGTGATTTATGAGCTTTGATAAACAAACTTAACTAAATGACGGTTTAGTTCAGTCTAAAACGGATCCTGAACCTTTTATGAGCAACAATGGTACGTCTCGGTATGTCATGAAATCGTTTGTGAAATGCATTACCATCTAAAGCCTATACTAAAAGCTTTCGCGCGCTACTGATACGGAGCATAATTCATGATATACCACACCTTTGATTCAGATATATGACAATGTATTCATGAAGTTGGGAGATGGTTTTGCCTCTCACAAATATAGATTTACAATTATAGCAAATAATGTATAAGAGAAGACGTTTCAGGATCTTGTCATCCAAATATACATTTGGCACAATATAAAGCTGGGTATCGACATTGTGAGGCATGCCTCGCAAGCCAGCCTCGCCGTGTGAAAACGCGTTTACCTCGCGAACCAACTTTGACTAAGGCTGTGTCCACAGTAGGCAAACTGTTAGCGGCTGACAGCGCGGCGTATCGGTTTAATACGCCCTTCCATATATTTGAAATGGAGTGTCCACAGTTTGCTAGTTTTGCGCTCACTTTTCGCAGTTTGCAGCGTTACGCGCGCCGACTGTCTCAGTTAGTGGCCGACTCTCAGCAAAACCGGTTCCAGTCGGCGGCGGCGATATGGTTGATATGACGAAAATTTATCTGAGTTTGCAGCTAACTCAAATTTCAGTTTGCTAATGTGTACTCGATAGCACCGTTACTGAGTTTCCTTTTTCGCATAATCACTGAATATTCGGATATTTATCAAATATTTGTTTTTGTACTATCCTACATTTTTTATAAATCAATTTAATCTGGTTGCGATCGCGGTGCGAATCGCCGGTCGCGGTCTCCTGTCTCGGTCTCTGGTCTCGGTGTCCCGTCGTGGTCTCCTGTCTTGGTCTCCGCTCTCGGTCTCCGGTCATTTATCTATAATAGAACTAATTTCTACTGTCTTTTACAGCTTTGACAATCGATAAGCGTATTTATATTTAGCTATAAACATTGTGTTGGTGCAAGCCGCCCTAGATTGACTTCCGATCGAATGTTACATAATTATACCCTGTTTTAGTTTATTAGCTAAAGTTTCACGGAGCTGACTTCATGAGTTATGAAACGTTTTGCAGTCACAAATGTTTCCCATTCAAACGTCTGCATTATGCTAAATTAACTAAATTGGTAACTAAACACCTAAGAATGATAATGGCGCAGTTTGCTTAGAGTGCTTTGTTATGTCGCCATTCATCATCCATATCAACTACATTAATATTAGACGTATTGCCGTCTCTTTCTCTAGGGGATATACAAAACACGGCATCGTGCTGGCTCTTTCTGGTCGAGGGAATGAGATGTCTCGTTTAATGGATTCTTTTCCGACTACCCCACTTGTCGCTAATTTGGGATGTGTTGGCTGTAATGGTGTTCCTGAACGTGTTGGAGGTTGTTTTCTAAAGATTTCTGGCTGTTTTGGTATATTTTTTCAGGAATTGAGAACGGCGGGAATTGGTTGTAACTTTAACGTAAACTAAATAAGATGGTTCGGATTTATCGATAATTTAGCAAGTCAGTGTACAAACAGAATCAGTGCCGTCATTAGTGTTCTATTAAATATATTAAAATAGAAGTCAGGTGCCATGATTGTTATCAAAATTTGATTTAGTTTTCATTATTTTTTAGAAAGCAATCTTTTTACTTTTTACTTTTATAGTTAACATAATTATGATTATTTCCGTCAACCTTCTTAATCCTAATTCATTTCACTAAAGACCACGATTACATGAAAAAACTAATTTAATATGAAAAGGGTCATGAAAAATAATACCTACAGTCCTACATTATTGTTTTCTTCAACATTATTCTATGTTTACTTTTATTTTCTATTACTTACTTGATTTGTTTTATGTAATAAATATTTAGTAATGTAATATTGAGCTCATTACGTTTGAAAGCTGAGATTTTCTCAGAACTCCTAGCTTTGTAGGTTACAATATTTCCAGTGGTTTTACTTTCTACTTTACTATTTTGAAATTCTATTTCTAAAAATTCTATGTCGTTACAACGTTGTTATATTTCAAACGCTAAAGGGCAAAGCACTATATATCGTGTATTGATTCCTGCTACTTGTATTCTTTGTATGATGCTTCATTATACTATTATAATCTCTCTCAAAGTAGCGGCCGCCCAAGACCTCGTCCGCGTTTTAGTTTTTGCACAATTTTCTTGTTTTTTATTTCCGGAATAATCTAGAAGGTCTAGGAAACTTATGAAACAAAAGAATGAAATCGGTAATGTCGTCCTTAATTAATTTAGAAATTTAAGATCATTTTAATAATGTCTAACAGGGTTGTAAGTAAGGGTTGTAAAAAATAGATAATAGAAGTTATGACTTACTAAATGCCTAAATATATACGTGCAGTTATTACATACGAAGTCCATCGATGCTATTAGATAGGTAATTGGTGTTCTCACAATGTTTTCCTTCACCGTTTGGAGATCGTTTTACTTTATGATCCTGTTTCGTGATAAAATCATTTAATCCGACGTATGTCTAGTTTATGCCAGTTTAACTATGAGTTCTGCAGGGAAAGCTGCAATCTGTACTTTCACATACCATAAAACTCGGTCCTTACGCTTTAAGTTCACTACTTCGCTTCGGTAGTAGGTATAGTATCGGAGACGACTTTATTAAATAAGCTACAATATGTTCAGAGTCTGTATTTGTGAAAGTATGGGTTCTCAATGCATAGGTGCTCAAAAAATAGGTGCTCACTTGGGAATACTTCAAAAATAAATCCTATTTCGTGTCTCAATAGCTCGAGAATGACTGGACCGATTTAGATAATTCTTTATTTTAATGTTTTCTAATGGTTCGTAGATGTTTCATGCATCAAAAAATTAAAAAAAATTAACTTTTGCGGTACTAAGTGCGCCCGGGTTAGCTTGTAAATAATAAAAAGTTTTTTGTATTTTTTAAACTAAACAAGCTACCACGTCCAAAGTTATAGCAAATTTTTAATTTCATCCTTCAAAACTTTTGTTTAGTTTACTTTTGACTGCATCCGATGAAAAGTCCCGATAAAATATCATCAATCTTCTCTAAGATAAAACATGCAATAGATTTTCTATTTCCCGTCTCGAGTACCATTAGAGTTGGCAAAAACCGAGGTGCACCTGACATCAGTAATTGATATACCGTGCCATTAATCACTTTGTATTTTACCGTATAAACTTAATGCTTTATCGTTTTCCCTCTGGAGGCACTCAGTTTCGTTCGCAGTCGAACTGAAATACTATTTCTCCAAATATATAATTCTAAACTGGGTTTAGAAGACCAGTAGCTTTACAATTTCATCGTTAGTAAATTGATTCAGACGTGACTTTGCGGAAAATTTTCAATATCTAGTTAATTGTTGACAAACATTTACATTTTCTTGCGCTTTTGATCATAACTTTGACCAACCAAATAAATATTCGAAAACCTTTCTTATTTTATTATTTATATCGATGTCCATAAAGATGTTAATACATATTCATTTAAATAAACTATAAATCAGTTGTTGTCGATAACAGTACCTACTTAATGGAAGATTAACATCAAAATACTAATCCACGATAATGCATTTTTATGAAGGTTCGAATCCGATAATGCAAATTAAGGTTTATTTTTGTTAACTATAAATAGTCGTAATAGACGAGCGATTGTCTTAGTTAGACAAATGATTTTTTTTTCAATTATATACACTCTGATTTTTAGACTGAATTAAATGTTCTTTGAGTTCACATAGTTTCTATTACCACTATTCCTCTTAAATTTTGAAGTGTAGCTACCATTTCAGGATATTCGAAGTCCCAACTCAAGTATTGATTCAGCATCCGGGACGTTTTGCCCCCGGCAAGACAGTTTCCAGAGCTATTGTCTTCAACTATTGTCTTCATTTCCATCTGCCATGCTACAATCGTACATAGATGCCTGGATTTAGATAGTTTTTAGATTTTATTTCTTAAAATTAAAAAACGATTACGTTATATCGAAACACTTAATATCGAGGTCATGGTTGTATTTGCAAAAAGACAAACTATTTATTGACTAAAATATTGAAAAAAAAGAACACTGAATCTGAGGTTTTTTGAAATAAACAATTCACGCTTGTTGGCTTTTTGCAGGAATTCATTATTTCAAATGACGAGTTGCAACTGTTGCAAGCTCATCGCAGACATTGAATACTAACTGAATTCTTTATTGTGTTTTCTTTTATCATTGATAAGAATAAGTTTTATCGAACGCGGTTGTCTTGTGAATTAAAAGTTGAGACCTTACTTATGTTAGTTTCAATAACCTACCTATCCATGGTTTTGCATAAGATATTTGTAATTTAAGTATGGAAGTAATGTCAAACATCTAAGCTCATTAAGCAATATTACAAATAGATCGGATATTGAAATTAGCCATTACTCAACACATCTCTATTTGGTCATTTTGAATACTCAAGAATGCCGTTTGGTTTCAAAAAAACTCCCAACTAGATGTTTGTATCCAAGTCCTCAATAATCTTCCCGCAGTCGTCAGATATTAGTGAGTGAACAAACGTAGTATTTGAAGGAGCTTTGAAGGGAAGATGCATTCCAGAATGAAGGATTGTTGGTTTGTTACTACGGTCGAACAGAATTGTATGGAATTGTGTTCTTGTAACTAGATTACAACTTGATTCGACACCACGATTCGGCTGAATACCGGTCAAAACATGAATTATGAATAAGCGATTTCACTTTTATACATGGTTAGAGGGTTGAGAATACTTGAGAAAAATAGCAATGTAGAATTCAACTAGGTTTAAAATTATTTGTACTTCCAGAAACAGTAAGTGTTTTGAACTCTTGTGAATTACATTTTCTAGCCACTATGTTGTTCTTGACTCGTCCAGAAATTCATCATTAGTTCTAAAAACTCCTTATTTAAATGGTCCTTGATTAGCTAATTAAGTATTTATTTTCTCGTATGAACATAAATTATAAGTTTGCTAGCTGCGCCCCGCGGTGTTACCCGCGGTAGTTCCCATTCCCGTGGTAATACCGGGATCAAAAGTAGCTAGCTTCCCAGTCATAATCTATGTATATTCGAAGTTTCAGCCAAATCCGTTAAGTAGTTTTTGGGTTAAAGAGTAACAAACATCCATCCATACTTACAAACTTTCGCGTTTATAATATTAGTAAGATACCTTGATACTTAAGCATTCGATGAGGTCGGAAGCCGCATCGTGTGGATCTTGTAGTTGGATTGATTTGATTAATCTGAAGGTGAACTTCGGAATGCGTTGGTAGAGGAAGAATAGAAACAAGGAAGTTCTGTTGTTTCAGAGACTTTGTCAGTTCACTGGTCGTTGGTCGTATCTTTGCCAGTGGCAGACGTTATGGAAGGAAAATTGTACTACATTATACCGAGCTTTCAAAAAGTTTGTTTTTTTCTTGTGATATAGAAATGTCGGGATTTTATCACGTCATTTAAATCCCGACGTTTCGGCTACGTTATAATAGCCATGGAAGGAAGCATAAAATAATAATAGGCATAGAATAAATATTTTCTAAAGCTCTTAATTCCAAATTATTTAATGAGATCATCAAATAATTATGAATTTTAATGGGTTTAGTATTAGTAATTTTAGAACACTTAGTCTGCTTTCATTGAAAGTAAGTAAGTTTGTATGAGCAAGTGGCCAACTCTGGTGACGGAGTTTTTAGGCCTTCGTCATGGCTTAATTTAATTTAATTTTAATTTTTAATTTTTCATGCTTTCATTGAAAACCAAGAATATTTTTAAATAGATTGCATCATAAAATCAAAATCAATGAAAATATTTAGGGTCTTATGCATAAAAAGGAGCTATTACAGCTTTACTGATGACTTAACTAATACGCATCTAAAATCTATTTTAGGCTTACAGAACGTTTTAAGAAAAATTTTATTCATAATCAAAATGTAAACCTCTCATAACTAAAGTTGATTTATAACAACAAAATGTTACCATTATAATGAAAATATTGTTTAAAATTCTGCATGATCACGCTTTACAAGCCAGTAAAAGAGGATTCGATAGACAAACTGTTTTTGATCTGTGGTTTTGAAGTACATAATGTCAAAACATTATCTTCTTCATTGTCATTTTTCCATTCGTTTCGTTTCGGTATGAAATAAACAAACAAAAACGAAAGTAAATAAAAGAGCTCATAGTGGATATTGGCTTGAATATAATAGGGTAAGTACTTACTTACCTATTTATATACATAGTACTGGTATACTAACCATTTTGATGTACATAAGTACATAAACTAAACATGATTGTTGATTTGTTTCAGCATGAAAGAAACTGACCCCTGCAGAATTAATTGCTGCGGAAATCAAGTGCAGGAAGAAGCTGGACAAAGCATCTCTAAAAATGAATGAATAAAAATCCCTCCACTGGATTCCAATCCTCCGGCACGACCTGCAGTAGCAGACGTGGAAGTCACTCAATAGGCTGCCCATGTTGTTTGCTTTAGAAGCCAACAAATGGGGAACAATCAACAATAGGCAAATCTAATGCCAGTATGGAGCCTGCACACAGGCTATGCCATGCTTACTCTCCTGCCCACTGTACCCTGCCACCTGCACCCGGGACCAGCTCAACCAAGCGACAGATGAAGCCATGAAGTTGTAAAATACTGGACAAAGTGAAATTAGTGTGCCATTGAGTCAATTTGAATGAATGAGCTTTTTTTTTGAACAAATTGTGACTTTATCAATAGTAACTTTACCTACAATAGCAGGGAAATACCATTTCTATTGTTTTTACAAGTTGTTAAAAAACGTTTATTCAAAATGCTATTCTTATTTACAATAAATAAATACATTTTGCAGTTGGAAAACGACAGTATTTTTTATTTGTTCCACTGAGGCTGTAGAAGCGGCTGATAAGCCGTGATGATCGACAGCATCTTTCTATAAATAGCAAATAATTAAACCTATCGTTAGATTTTGCCCTAATACTATATAATATTCAGTAGATACCTTATACCTTCTATTTTTTACCTAGACTAGACCTACCCTAGTAGCCATATACCTCATGACGATCCAACGCCTCCAGCTCTTCAGCTGGTTAGGTAGTAGGTATTGTTTAGTATAGTTTTGGTAAGTAATCGGATAATTTAGCTCATCTTCCTATGGTGTGAAATTGATGATGTAAATCGCAAGATTTGCATGTTATAAAGTTTTTTCTATCAATATCATAATTCGTTTCCAAAAACAACTATTTACATCTTCAATAATGAAATTCACAGCCAAAGCATTATTTATATTTTCTCCAACAAAAATTTTCAGCCAGACAAACAGCTGATCGATCTAATATCGGCCATTTTTTACGCTATTAGAGAGATAAAGTAGGGTATTGGAGTTGATAAGTTTACAACGCTGATAATCTAGGTATTAGAGCTAAAACGTGATTATGAATGGTAAATTTTTAAAGAATGTTTTAGAGAACTTGGATCTGCGTGATAAATGGACAAAATTGATTATGCATGAGACCGTTAGGCTGTAATATTAAATTAATATAAATAAAAAAAACTGGTGAGATTACCAGAAATACTCACTAAATAATATATTTTCTGTGAAGCTCTCTCAAGAGAACTTTTTTATCTCTAGTATATATTTAGGAATTTTCTGGTGGTAGCCAATGTTATCTCAATAAAGTTCACTGACCTTAGCTCTTTGTGGATTTGCCGAGTTACTTTGAATCGGTAAATCGTGGCTTTTTATTTGCGAAATTACTTCGTTATCAGAATTAATCGGCTTTGTCCTCGAAGTCATTTCTGTTCATTCTTAAAATTCTAGCTAAAATCGCCTGAGCAGTAAGTCAAAGCTGGCCCGCGTGGCAAACGCGTCTTCACAAATCATTTTAGCAATCCATAAAAACTAAAAGAGGTATGAGATAAAATAAAGGTATTGTACAGTACAGTAATAATTCTTAAAGTTAACGCAATCCTACTTCCTACTAATATTATAAACGCGAAAGTTTGTAAGTATGGATGTTTGTTACTCTTTCACGCGAAAACTACTGAACGGGTTTGGCTGAAACTTGGAATATACATAGTTTATGACCGGAAATAACACATAAGCTACTTTTGATCACGGTATTCCCACGGGAACGGGAACTACCGCGGGTATCACCGCGGGGCGCAGCTAGTTGTTAATAATTTAGCCATTATAAATGTAGAAATAGAGATTGATGTACAGCAGAATATTGTGAGATCCTTTGAAAACTCCTAAGGCTAGCACAAAAGTACGTTCAAACACATTTTGACACATACCTACCTACCTTTTATATTGTAGACGTTATCATTACCTACATACAGAATCATGAATTCATGAGTAAGGGGGATATAGATCACGCTTACAGAAACGTCGGCACAGCATAAACTAATTAACTAATTAATGAACGTCAGTTAACAGAAGGGTCTGGAACCCCCTAACAGACTATGGCACATAATTAAAAATATATTTCCTGTTTTCATAATGCCCAAACTATCTGTTTTAGGGTACCGTAGCAGGTGTGACTCGTAACTGCTCTATTAGTGTGCACTCGCGTGCACTAAAAGTGAACGGAATTCAGGCGATGCAGTGGGTAACATTTTGAAAACAATAGCCAATGCTTTTATAGTGGTTTTAGCATTTGCCTATAAAAGAGAAGGTTTATAGTCAGTGGAACCGGATTGTTTGCCGAAATGTTTTGTATACTTACAGGCTTAATAATAATAGTAGATTGATATGCAAGGGTTGAAAGTGACTCTTTTAACGCACGAGATGGTTTGGTGCGTGAGAGCCCGAGCGAGAGAGAAATTGTATACCCCTTTGTATGTCGACAGCGTGAAAAGAAAATTTCATATTAAAATAAAATTTTAAATCACAGTAATTTTGTTTTACACCTTTTGTAAATATTATCCGTATTTTTATTCTACAATAGGTACCTACATACAAATAACTATCATTATGTTTTTACTTTGTATAGCTGCCATCTTGTATAATCTGTTTGATTGTTGTATTTCATCTTTTGGGCACACGTTTCGAGGAAATAAAACTGTATTGCAACATTTATCTTCGGCAGATTTATCCTTCAGTAAATTTATTTGAGTTGTCCAAAATTTAAAGAAAGTTTGTCCATTACTTACTATCTATAGAACAAAGTCAAGGTAAAATCTGACAATATAGAGTTTCTGTATTGTTAAAAGTCATTAGGAATCACAACAATGAGCTAAGAAACCCTGATTTAGAGGTCGAATTCTCTGTCCTGCGGTGTATAAAGGTGGAATAAAACATTAATTGCTGTCAGGGCGGGTAGGGGAAGACAAAGGACTGTTTTTTTCGTTACTATTGTGTACGGAACCCTCCGTCACGCGCTGAGGACGGCCTTGTTTTAATGGAACGTTGATCGATACATTTTGTTTTGGTACCTATTTGGGTTTAATGCGCTTATAATAGTTGTAAGATAGGTTATGTTTGTGGTAATGTGTGCTTTATGTATAACGAGTAGCTCGTTTTTTTGTTCGTCAACGTTAAGCTACGTTTGGAGGTTAATCATCGGTCCCGGATTTTGAGTCGTTAAGCCATGACGGAAGTCTTTAGGCGGCCTAATAACTTTGTCACCAGAGTTGGCCACGAGTTTACTATTACTATTAAGAACTTACTATTAAGAACGTCGCATTATCGGTCCCGGCTTAATTAGTTATGCCATGAGGGAACGTCCGGTGGCTCAAAGTGTTAACTAAAATAGTTACCTACAGCAAAAAGCATCTTTAATAATCAGTGGTAAAAAGTGTCTAAAATTTTACTTTAGCTTAACTTCGATTTTACTCTAATTAATTATCTTTGAAGACTGCCAATAAGTAATTACGTAAGTAGTTTAAAGTTGAGAAGAAACCGCTTAAAGTCAGAACAAAGTTAGTGCTTTTTGGAAATCATTGCAAAATTCAGTCAACTTTAAAACTTTTGATGAATTATTATTAATGGAATTATTTGGAAAAACTTAGTCTTCTGTTTGTAAACCCATAATCTGTCCCCTTATTCGCCAAGAAGCGACGCCAAAATGTGTTGTTATCGTGATGCGTCATAATAACGAACTAATATAAAACGTCTACTTAGCGTTGTTCCATTTTTGTTGCAGCTTTCTGACATTATTATTTCTATAAGTAGAAATTTATTTTTATAAAACAGATAAATATTGTTAAGTATTTGTTTTCTAGAGAAAGCGGGTTTGTTGTCGCTTAATCATATTGTATGATTAGATGCACTTTTTGGTCTTGAAAAAACGTTTCTTAACCTTTCGCGACTATAAATCATAATTTGAAAATAATTTCTGTAGAAATGAAATAAAATACGCAAAAACAGCTAAGTTTAAGTAACGGTTGTATAGTCCAAAAGGGAATATGACATAGAGTAGAGCACAGATAAGATAAAACATGAGCGCTACATGTGGCAAGAAGTAGAACTAATATTGAAACAGTATTTAAGTTTAGAATTTCAACAAATACAAAGAAACACACACGTGATAGTCATGTGCAAGGCTAAGCTGTTGTTTTTATATACCTAATAAAGGCGTTTGCGAATATGACGCTCGTATTAAAGAACTTAACGAGAAAAGTTTCTCAGGACTTAAACCGTAAGTCTCCAACTCACATCTTATAATGAACACCTCGCTTTAACTCGTAAATGATATTCACAGCAATTCTATGAGGCTTTACGAGTTTCGAACGATTCAGTAGGTTTTTTAAATAGGTTATTTAGATTTGGTATATTATTCCTATTTTCTTATTGTTCCACACAATCCCAAGGTTGTCTAAAAGAGATCGCTATGCGATAAGACCGCCCATTGTAAAATTTTAACTGAAGTTTGCTAGTTTCAAGTTTCTTTTTTTATTTTTAAGTAATTCATTAATTATTAATTATTTATTTATTATTTTATTCAAATTACTTACTTTAAAGCAATTTGAATAAAATAATAAATAAATATCCTTGGACATTCAACACGACGTCATCTAGTCCCAAGCTAAGCAATTGAATGCTTGTGTTATGGTAACCAGATGACTGATATACTACATAGATACATTTTTTTTGTAAATACATAGGTACATATTATACATAGAAAAACAACCAGACCCGGAACAAATATCTACAGAACATGCAAACATTTGTCCCGCGGCGGGGATCGAACCCGCAACCTCTGCGTCTTAAGCGGGCTTTCGCCCACTGCGCCACAGAGGTCGTCAATGTTACTATATTTCAGGTGTGATGTCTCAACCTTTTCAGGAACTGACAATATCTGTCTTCAAATAAATGTGTAGCAGCTCTCAACATTTTATGGGTTGACGTAAAACTAAATGCTATTTTATGTGCCGATTATGTCAAAAAGCAGCCATCGTCTGCGTGATTTAAATTTTAAGAATTTCAGAGTTCAATCGTTTCAATGAAAAATCTTACTAAAAGTTTATGACTTCGACGGGATTCGAACCCGCGTGATACAAGAGATCACCCTTTAGACAGGTTTTCATTTCTGTCGTTTTTTTAGAAGTCCACTTTATATATGAGTGAGGACACCAGCTTTCTAGTAGCGACAATGGGCTTGCAACTTGTTACGTATGGAATGTTATCTTCTGCAAAATGTGGGCATGCACCAAAATGTATTTGGACATTTTGCAAAGGGTCAAAAAATGACTAAAAGTTCTGAAAGAATACGTCTACCGCATCTTGGATACAGTCGTGATCATATTTAATTTCATGTTATTTGTACTTAGTGCTACTATAAAAGGAAACTGGATTTTGACGAGTACAATTATATTCAACAAGAACCATCCAGGCAGCTCGTTTAAAACCCGTTTAAAAACCAACTCAATAGTTGCCTAAAACACTACATATTTTAGACACTACCATATTGCTATAAGAAAGAAAGAAAGAAAGAAAAATCATTTATTCTTGTAGGACCTCAAGGATCACTTAAGTTTCGTTTTACATGCTAGGTGATTCTAATGCCTGTTCCAACGCGACTCCCTACACCAGGGAAAGAATCAGGCAAGAACCTGGTGGTGTGGGCCTAGCTTTTTTTAAAAGCGATATAAAATTATGAATTGACTAATAATAGCCATAATTGTAATTCGTAATACAAATTGTATTTAAAAATATGCGTGATACTTACTTGTTTTTGCTGTGCTTTTCATTATCAACATAAGCATATTTTTCAAAAAAGGAGTATAATTTTCAATACTACGGAACACTGCTTCCTGCTTAACCTGACACGAGCTTGGCTCGTTTGTTTTTATGTTGTTTTTATTGCGCTTCTTAGGCAGTAACATCTGATTGTTAGCAGGTTGTTGTAATCTTATTCGTTAGATTATATGAAATTTTTGTTATCGCCGATCTTCCTTCACAAATAGGTTAACATTGAGGTACTAAAAATAGTATTATCTCTCGTGATTTGCATCTAGAAAGTTTAATATTTTTCTTTAAAGATATTGGTTCAAGTTATAGGTAAGTATAATAAAAAAGATGTACTAAAACTGGTTATTTAACGGTTAAATTAAAAGCTTGATGAAAAATATCTCGTTAATATCTCTTTATCAACTGGAACAGCGTCAAAAATTGTCCATGGTGTTGTGAACCATGTGTATCAAAAGGATATTCCAAGCATGTATCCATGCTTTTGTGGTTGAGTGTACAAATTGACAGGAATTTGGGCTCGCGGTGTACTAAATTGGTAGGTATACTATTCAGGGCTTGCAGCCACAGTATTCTAAGCAGACCGCAATACTGTTGGTTGTGGGCAGTGGCTTCAAAACTTGAATGCATTTTGCACAACAAGTTTTTGTGATATATCTGTCTCACGTCTATGATCCAAGGTAATGGATTCTTGTTTAAGACCTATATTGGTTTACTATTATTTGTAAATGTCTAGACATTTACAAATAATAGTAAAAATATATAGTAGTATAGGGTAATCTGGCGTTTCAAGTGTTAAATAAAACCGAATTCACATTTGTTGACGACAAAATGCTATCTGGCGTCACACGCTTCACTTGGTGGTATTTATCTAGTTAATCACTCTTCATCTATTCTTATAAAATCACTTACCATCTTGCTTGCTGGTGTCCCCTCTAGGTCCGCAGCTGGCCAGCCATACTAGAAGCACCCACCGCAGCATAAGACCGAAGCTCCCCCCTCTCCGCAACTCTGGCTGGTTGTGGAAGTGCCTAACAGTCGGCGTGTACGCGACTGTACACGGTCGCTCCATGGTACACTCGCACACACTGTCATTTGATGTTCACTTTGTACACAATGACTTTGAATTCACTTGTTTTGGATACACTTTTGGTACGCGATTTGTGATTCAGTTTTGGCACACGATGAACCTTTTCCTCGTTTGTTCATCGGCCTCACCTTTGTAATCTGAAAATAAAAAGTTATGTTCAAATTAATGTCTTCTTTCAAAACTTTTATAAGTCGATGCATTTGACATTAATATAACAACCGGAAAGTACCAGCTCACGTAAAAAAATCGATTTAGAGACCGTAGTATTTTAACACGTCATAAAGTAAGTTCGTATGAGCAAGTGGCCAACTCTGGTCTGGTGACGGAGTTTTTAGGCGTTACGACTTTAAAAGCCACTTTAATTTAACACGTCATTCAATATTGTACATTAGATGACAGTAACATTATAATGACACACCGGAATTCCACAATTTACGCTTTAGATACCGTACTGTTTTAACACGTCATTAAATAGTCATCTAATGCACAAAATTTAATATAATTGCAAAAAGTATCTTTTAATTATATCTTTATAATGCTATCAAATAGAGCCGGCCATGTTAAAATTACATCTTATGAGCAATATTTGTTACAAGTAGTGAATGCTCAAATGTGTAAGTTCTTTAAGGGGATATAAAACAAAAGAAAATAATACTTTTCAAAAAGCGTTGTATAGGTCGCGCCACGTAAAAAGAGCGCTGGCTGACAAGCTGCGCAGAGTCGATTTTTAGGTCCGTTTGGTGGTGTGGACTGCGGCGCGGGGTAAAGGGGTAACGCTGTCATTGATTCGGCGCATGCTATTGGTTCGTCAGCAGTCCTTAGCTTCCCGCGCTGTCACTACGTCAAATTCGTTTGCAAAATATCATCGCGTACAAAAGTTTTCGCTTACGAAATGGTTTTACATAGAAAAATCTGAAAAATTATTTATGACGTAGGTATATAGTTTTATGAAGAGAGAGGCTGATAAAAATGCTGTTGATGATAAAAAAACAATGTATCAACAATACCTGAATTTTGTAGGTAAGTAGGTACTTACTTATTTAAATTTAACAATTAACACTGACTAAAACACGTTTTTAATAATAATTCCATTAATGATATTCAGCTAAGTAATTTATTTATTTTATTCATGAAAGACAGTGACATAAATGTTGAAATGAGTAAAATATTTATTACACACACATAATATTTATTGTCAACAGTTGATCTGACAAAAGGTAAAATAAAAAATAAAAAATAGGTGTTAAAACGGTGTATGCTAGCCTGCCCGAGCCGGCCGCCCAGCTACAATACTACCTACATTATGATTAGTACTTTCGTGCGCGAGTGTAGCCATGCGCAAACATACCCCCTCCACTTTTTTCCAGCGCTCTTTTTACGTGGCGCGGACTATAACAACATCTTCAAATCTATTACTTCCTTTCTGTTTACGATTTATTTCCAATATTTATTACAGCTATTCTGTATTTAATAGGCTATTTGATACCCGCATAAAATGTTATCCATCAATCTTTATATCAAATTGAATTTGAGACAATGCCTATTATATTTTCAATAATTTCATTTCAATCAAATTAACTTCTTCGATAGAAGAAAATGTTTATATTTTTCTTTGTTTGTACAAACAAAAGTGATTCGTATTTTAGATGAAATTGGAATGATAAATTAGAAACATTTTAAATCGTAGTAAAAATTTTTTTTGGATTTATGACTGGTTTAAAGTGCTGTTAAAATCCTACCAATATTATAATCGCGAATGTTTGTATGGATGTTTCCACGCAAAACTACTGAAACAGATTTGGTTGAAACAGGAATATACAAAGTTTATGACCTGGAATAATAAAAAAGTATCCTTGGATAAAGTTTTACACAGCATAAATACATTATTAAAAAACTTAAGAGCTCAGCTCTTGTCGGTGTAATGATGCAATTTCCTCCATAATGCTTCTTTCCAATGCGATCTCTTTTACTTCTTGATACGAAATGACTTAAATACATAGGCTACGAAAAATGTTAAAGGCAAAAAATCGTAAGTTACAGCATTGTTAGGACAAAAGGGTCAAACAGTACATACACCTCAATTAATCAGGGAGATGGCGATAAGCGTTTAATTGCTTTGATTTCCCAGTTTCAGTTAAGCCGTGACACATTGACAAAGTGGTTTGATATTGTTTACAGATAGCCTAAGAGAGTTTAAACATTCAAAGTGCCCTTGTGTGACTTCAAGGTTACGGGTTTGAATTGCGTGCATTGTTAAAATTTAAGCTATTTTATTCTTTATTCGTAAGTTTAGTAAGAACTTTTGTTAGGCGCTCGAAGCGTCTAGACTAGACGCACAGTGACTCAATTTTTCTAAAGAATCTCCTGTCGTGTGAGTGAGGCCTAAGTCTTAAACGAGGGTTTAATTTCCATAACTGACAAATAACTGTGTATTAAAGATAAATATTTGTACTTTGCTATAAAGTATTTTTAATAATTGTATTTGAAAGTAAAATGTATTTTATCAGTTATCTGTTTCCATAATCTATTAAGCTTTATTTAGTTTTCAGCTAGATTAAGAAAGAAATTTGGTAGAAATACCAATATTTATTTAATTCGTTACCTAATTATCACGAACCCAAAAGTTTCCGCAACCTATAATACTCTGCCATTATTCTCTAATCCGTAATTGAATTTGCCAAATTCACGGCAACGCAAAACTTAATTATCGACTTTTGCGACTATCTCGCTACCTTGACCCAATCTTGTGACTTGGAGGTCATCTTAATAGACACGGTTTTCGATCGGTCATGGTGTACTGCGACAGGAAAAGAGCGGTATACCTGTATCTCCACCGCTCTTTATGGTGTCGCAGTACACTAAACTTTAGAATCTAAAATCTAAAGATATCGATTTCGAATAAACTAGCTAAAGTCATCAGCAAGATTATCATAAGATAAGTTTATATCTGAGTGCAACATTATCATTACGGGGATTTTTTTTAATTGTACTGAATTGAGCGTGATGCTTTGCTGCGCAATTACTTTACATCTCAGAGGATAATTTAGGTAGGTACTGGAAAATTCTACGTCCAATAATGAGTGATGTCCCAGACACTTCAGTTTCCCGCTGACGCTGTATCAATCATCTAGTAAAGATGGGAAGTTAAAAATTACCGAAACCATCTGAAAACACTATGAGCCTCAACTCGTTCGTTAGTTCGTATGAGCAAGTGGTCAACCCTGGCGACGGAGTTTTTAGGCCGCCTAAAGGCCTCCGTCATGGCTTAACGACTTTAAAAGCCGGGGCCGACAATTTAACAATTAAATTTTTAGCCTCAACTTATTCATAATATCTGCTAAAACTTTTATAATTTCAGTAAAATGACGTCCAAGACTAGCGTCTCTCTGTTCTGAAGTGACTTTGCACGTTTCAGGTTTATAAAACCGACCTCCGGAGACCTGACCCCGTTGGTGGCTCATAACAAATGCCCTGCAGTGCACTGGAGAATCGTAAATTGTTCAGCATTGACAAGGTTGGCAATTCGACATTGTTAAAACTTCATACTTTCGGGGACTATTGATGGGCTTGTAGGTAAAAAGCCGTGTTGGCCAAGTGAAGTACTTCGACTTTCGATCCGAGGTCGTTGGTTTGAATCCGGCCGTGCATCAATGGACTTTGGTAAATTTATATGCACTTTAACACGAGCTTTAAACGATGAAGGAAAACATCGTGAGAAAACCCGCGGCTAGTCAGCCCCACACGTATTGACCATTTGTCTTTCATGTGGATATATTTTTATGCAGTGTTCACTAGAGATTATAAAACACAGTAAAATAAGAAAAATAGTACCTAACTAAAGATGGGCTAAAGATGGGCCCCTTGCTAGATGTGATGATTGCTTGAGGTAAAGCCTGGACGGAGTGGTGGCTAAGGGGAGGATGAAGATATCAAGGTCAAGGTCAAGGATACAATAGCATGTTGGGTCGATGAGGTCGAAATACTTGGAAAATCTGGTATAGAGACGAATAGTCAGAAGCAAATTTTGGCAAGAACATACGGATGCCTAATATCCAACAAAGTTGATACCCATCTCTATTGATGATCTTCTTGGACTAGCATGATGATAATGATACGTTATGATCATTCCGTGAATATGACTTTATCATCTAAATCGCTCCAAAAACAAAGCAGAAAACTCTGCATAATAATTATGATTGAACACATCATGTTCGTAATTCTCAACGCTGTTCCACGTCCAATAATGTTATTTTTCGCCCAATAAGGTGATCGCGTGCCTGGCTCTTATCACCTTTGAATCGTATCGCAAGGAGTTAGAGTTGAGTTTCCTGACGTAATTTTATGAGAAAACTTTGTTGGTTGTATGGAGAATTATCGCGCAGTCATTGTCTTGAAATGTCGCATTGATCGAGTGTTTTATTCGTTACTGGCACTTTGGCGGCTTCGAGTTGATGGTATTGCTCCGTTTTAGATGAAATGGCGTAACTTGAACGGCTGTAATGGTAGGCAGACTGGAAGAAACTTCACTTTGATTCTTTTGATCTGACTGAGAAGGAACGTAACGTTTTTGGGACGTTAATGTTTAACCCATTCTCGGCCCGCCACGATGCTTTCCGAGTAGAGGGCCGTAGCCGAGTGCAACTTGGCAATTTGCTTAATGGGCACTAAACGCGTTAAGAGGTGTGTTAGGTAGGATGCTATTTGACTGACAAGATAACTTTATATTATCTCACATAGGGTATAATAACTTAAATATAATAACTTCAGCGAAGTCAGTTCGGATCGTCAGTTCAGTGCAAACAACAAACAAAACAATCTTAATATTGAAATGAATAATGAAATAAAAACTAAGTACAATGGGGTCGTTTTATATGCTTTATTAACCAACCCCTCTCACGGTGCGCCGTCAAAACTATGCATTCCTTTTACAGCTTAATTGGTTTTTAAATCTCTTAATAAAAGGTTAAAAAAACAAAAAGGGTAGCTGTGCCCGAATCTCCAGGTAAAAGTTAGCCCCCGGACGCCCAGAGCTCCATACATTCGAAGCAGTTGATTTATTTGGTGATTATTAAATCAGTTTAAAATATATAAATGATACTTAATTATTATATACTTACTTACTGTTAAAACATATAAAATATGCGAGGTTTCTGTCTGTCTGAGGTTTAAAACTCATTTGAATATTGAAAGCTGTGAAGCAAAAAGTATATAATATAATGCCAACCCTACATAATGTTGAACAGGGGCAGAAAGATGATAATAACAAAAAGAAGCTCGTATAAGCAAGAGGCCAATTCTGGTGACGAAGTTTTAGGCCGCCTGCAGGCCATCTTAACAATGTCCCAAGAACTACAGTGTCTCGTTAAGCTTAGGCAAAGATTGCTTCCTGATGCTGTATAAATCTAGTAGAGGTGTAAAGCCTGAGTTTTGAAATCCTAAAAATAATAAGATAATAAGATTATAATAATAAGGTTATGAAGAATGTGGATGTACGGGGCACTTTAAATCCCATTGAAGCCTGTCAAAAGGCCCCATGAGTGGACGATCCGGCCTTAAGTTTGACGATAGTTTTGTTAATTCTCCTCTGTTGCATGAAGTGTTTGTATTGAAATGCTTGGTTTGAATACACCTTTCAACCACAAAAGATGGTCGAATAGAAAAAAAACTGAGCTCATTTTAATTGCCAAATTCAAAGTTTTGTATGAAAGCTTCGCAGACATCTTGATGTTCAATCCGAAAATCATGGGATTCAATCTCTGTGCATTGATGTACTTTTCGTTTAATGCGTTCACTGCTGTGCCGGCAATGGGTTAGGAACACGATGTTTTCCAGTTCTCTTATTGATTTATAGTAAAGCAGACGAGGGCAGGGATTGTGTTATAAGTAGCCACTAGCCATAGGCTTCCAGGTTTTGTATTGATTATAATTATACATTCATACAAACTTTCGCTTTTCTCTTTCATCCATAAACTTTTTGGCTGATTTGGCTGAAACTTGGAAGGTAAATAGCTTAAAACCTAGAATAAAACCTAAGCTATTTTTTATCCGGGTTAGTATAACGCGAGCGAAGCCGTGGGCGGATGCTTGTTTGGAATATTTTTTCTTCATACCGTGAAACGTGCAAATAATAACGTTTAATCTTTAATAAACCTCACTACCTACTTTTCCATTCTAAAATTGTCACGCTAGCAAAATCCTTCTAGTTTCAATCATAATACCTTTTTTAAAGTTCCTATTTACAATAGCTTGATATCAAACACAACTAAGAGAAAGTCCTGTGTTGGTTTTCAAGTTTACTAATGCTCAATATATTCAAAGCATTTTGTAACTATCTCCATGCATTTGTACAATAAAGAATGTTATCTAAGCATCGTCTGACAAAAGCTATGTTGCACCTTGACTCGCTTCGGATCAATTTATTGTTCCGATGGGCAGGTGCGTCTATGGTATTCATTCCGAGTGATGTCTTGTTTAGATTTTTTTGGTGTTTCGGATAATTTTAAACTAAGAGAAATGATGCTACTTTTTTGTGCAGTTTTTGATGACTATTTAAATTAAATTTATTTTACAGCTAAGTATGCATTCATACAAGAATTAAATGTTTACTTTCGCCGAGAGCTGAAGCTATTAGTAAGATGATTCTTAGATTAAAACAGCGATTATTATTACCGATTATTTTATAAACTAAAACATCATTTAAATATTAAAGTCGTTAATCCATGACGGAGGCCTTGAGCCGGCCTAAAAACTCCGTCACCAGAGTTGGCCACTTGCTTATACGAACTTACTTACTTTATTTAAATATTTGTATAGATTTCTACATATTGTAGTTTTTCAGTTGATTTAAAAGTAAGGATCTACTACAATTGCAAATACATTGTTGCTCACACAAAATGTTGAATCGACTGACTGAACAAGGGAACTGTTATAATATTATATCCGCAGTAACAATGCATAGTGTAAACCGCTTAGCTTGCAACATGCATTGACGTCATATTGGGTATCTGTTTGCATTCATATTTGTTAATTCCAATTTTCATCGATTCAGACCGATTTAGACTTTCGTGTGGGTACTTGGTTTTTGTTCTATTTCTTTGATTTTAAAATAAAGTTCCAGTTCAAGTAAAATATAGTTTTTTTAAAAAGCTAATCCTGAACCCCGTCGTAACAGTGGTGTCAGAAGTGGGATCTCGGGGGTTAATTTATGTAAAATACATACCCTGAGATCTCTTTTTCTTTTTTTTTTATCGACCAGTGCCCACAGTCACAAAAACTCATATCTATCTCGTACCATACTATATCTATCGTTCTGCTATTTCATCGACTCCGAGTCCTGCTAGAGCTGTACCTATTCTATCCGCGGGAAAACGTTATTCCTGTGGAACTGTACCGAGTCCCGGTACCGACGTCACCCTTGTCTTCGTGCTGCCCTGTTTCCTGTCCTAGTGAAGGCCTGACGAGAAGGCTTTCACAGTTCGCCACCGCCGAGTCCTGAAGATCTTCCGTGCCTCCTCCGTGTCGTACTGCAAAACGTCATGTTCTTCCCGTGCACGGTATTTCTGTGAGTACTTTTTCTATTCCTTGCTATTGCCACGTGTAAATTTACCTTATATCCTGTGTCTCATTTAATTTCTTTATATCTCTCTTGAAAATGTCGAAAAGTGAAAGATCCGAAGAAGTACAAGAACATTTACAATCTGAACCATTTCCAATACAAGTTCTATGTAATTTCATTAACACTTATACTGGAGAAAGGGAAACTCTCCCAGGTTTTTTAACTAACTGTAAAAATGCGTTAGATCTCGCTTCCGAGTCCCAAAAAGATCTCTTGCTCAAGTTCATATTGTCAAAGCTAGGAGGCAAAGCTCAACTTGCCTGCGCTAATAAGATCTTTTATACATATGACGAGTTAAAGAGTTTCCTCAGACAAAACTTTGGAGAGAGAAAACATTATAACCATCTTTTACTAGACCTTCAGTCTTGCAAACAAATTAGTAACGAATCTGTGGCTCAATATGCTTTACGATTGGAGACGTGTCTGACTAGCTTACAGTCTGAAGTACATAACTCAGACTCTCTGAAGAAAGAACTAGCAGGTCGCATTGCCATGACGGAAGACCTTGCTCTCCATACTTTCACGTTAGGGCTACACCCTTCTGTTGGTAATATTGTGCGATGTCGAAACCCACGGAATCTAAATGCCGCCATAAATATTGCGATAGAAGAGGAAAAAATCATGAATTTAAATAAAAATACATCTTTCAAAATCAAATTTTGTAAAGTTTGCAATAAACCGGGGCATTTAGAAGCCGAGTGCTTTAACAAACCAAGGCGTGATATGCAACGCTTGCAATTTCAGTCGCGCGTGCAGAACAATCGAGTTACTTCCTATTCTAATAATAATTCGACACCGATTGTCTGTAGGTATTGTAAAAATATAGGTCATGATATTTCGCAATGCCGTAAACGACAATTTAACAATTCAAGAATGTCTAATAATAATTTCCAGCCCAATAACTCGAGACCTCAACAACAACATTTTGTTGAAACGGCTTCTGAGATATCATTTCCTCCTCAAATTCAAGAGCTAGAAAATGGTAATTGTTTAAACTAGATGTCGGGCTTGCGAACCGGTGCCAACGCAAGTCCCACCTCGTTAGCACCAAAACTACTAAACCTACTAATTCCACTGTTTCTCAAAATACGAAACCTACTATTTCCACTGTTTCTCAAAATAATAAACTTACTAGTTCCACTGTTTCTCAAAATAATAAATTTACTAATTCCACTGTTTCTCAAAATACGAAACCTACTATTTCCACTGTTTCTCAAAATAATAAATTTACTAGTTCCACTGTTTCTCAAAATACTATACCTACTAGTTCCACTGTTTCTCAAAATAATTACAAAAGTACTATAACCTCTTTAGTTCAACCTACCACCTCCACTGTTTCAACAAAAGTTACTAAACCCATCATATCTAAATCAACTCAATCTTTACTTACTAGTATTCCTATTTCTAATAAATTGAGCTACGCTGATGCTGCTAAGTCGAATAAAACATTACCCTCTGTTTCAACCTTTAAATCTTTCCCTGTAAACCAATCTCTAGTTTCGAGTAAAAACTTAGAAAGTAATAAAGTGAATATTTCTACCACCGAGTCGAATTCAAGTTGCAATAAGTCAAACACCATCTTAGATACGAAAACAACTAATCTTTTTACTAACTTGCCCACTCATCAAGATCTAATCGAACAGTATTGGAACGAACCTGAAGAGTGTCCAACGGTATATGATATTTCACAATATAAAAAGACGCCGTTACCTTACATCGAAGTTCAAACATCTCATTCTGAAAATCCATTAAAACTTTTAGTGGATACAGGTAGTTCTATTTGCCTCGTCAAAGATATTAGCTTATCAAAACCACCGACTCTAGAGAAGACTTTTCTCAAGTTCAGAGGCATCAATGACGTGAATTCACATGCCGAAACTAAGGGTAGATTTCTTCTATCAATAAAATCTTCTTCACAGAGTTCCGACGTTGAAGTTTCTATTCCTTTTTATTTCCATGTCGTATCCAATGTCAACTTAGATTACGACGGTATCATCGGTACAAACTTCTTTCTAACATATCATGCATCAATCTCATATTCAGAACTAAAACTAAAAATTTCTGGTGAGCAACCTCTTTGTTTCAATTTAAAATTTCGAGATCCTACTTACGTCATTCCTGCTCGAAGTGAAATGTTAGTAGAATGTTCGGTTATAAATCCCGAAGTCAAAGAAGGCTTAATCTTGTCAACAAAAGTTGAAGGTTATCCGAAACTCATATTTTCTAAATGTTTAACTCGAGTTAAGTCTAACAATAAAGTCACTGTCTCAGTCCTAAATACCTCTCAAAACGAAATTATTCTAAATCCAGTAAAGTTAATGTTAGAGCCTGTTTCCTATGTCCTTGAATCAAATGAATCACATAAGTCTCATTCTTCAAGCTCGATACAAAATGCTGAGCTTTGTTTTCATACAGGTCTTAGTGACATCGAACGAGAAAACCGAGTTCAAAACGCGTTGAGATGTGGTCACTTAACTGATGAAGAAAACTTTTGTCTACGTAAATTGTGCTCCGAGTTTAATGATATTTTTTACCTCGAAGGTGATATTCTAACTGCTACTCGAACGGTTCAACATGAAATTCGTACTACATCTCAAGTCCCTATCCATGCGAAAAGTTATCGTTTCCCCGAATGTCATAAAGAAGAAGTCAGTAAACAAATTAAAAGTATGTTAGATCAAAAAATCATTAGTCCCTCTGTTTCACCATGGTCAGCTCCGATATGGGTAGTACCTAAAAAACAAGATGCGTCTGGAAAACCTAAATGGCGCATCGTCATCGATTATCGTAAACTTAACGAAGTTACAATCGGTGACGCTTACCCAATCCCCAATATTTCTGATATCCTTGATCAGTTAGGCCATAGTAAATATTTTACAACCCTTGACTTGGCTTCTTCGTTTCATCAAGTTACCATGAAAGACTCAGATGCTGAAAAAACAGCATTCAGTGTTCCAGGTGTCTCTGGTCAACCAGGACATTATCACTTTAATCGTATGCCCTTCGGGCTCAAAAACTCTCCTAGCACCTTCCAAAGGCTCATGAATGTAGTATTATCAGGCCTCCAGGGTCTACACTGTTTCACCTATATGGACGATATAGTTATTCTTGGAAGTGATCTTCAAAATCATATGGACAATCTTAAATTAGTGTTCAATAAACTCAGAGAGCACAACTTGAAACTTCAACCAGACAAAAGTGAATTCCTACATAAAGAAGTCCAATACTTAGGTCATATAATAACTGACAAAGGCGTAAAACCTGACCCGAAAAAAATAGAATGCGTCCAAAGATTTCCAGTTCCTAAAAATCCTCGAGATATAAAATCATTCCTAGGGTTAGTTGGTTACTATAGAAGATTCATAGAAAACTTTTCCCATATCACTAAACCACTAACTAGCCTCTTAAAGAAAGATATAAAGTTCACATGGCTCTCAGAACAACAATCTGCATTCGAAACATTAAAAAATAAAATTTCTACAGCACCGATTCTACAATATCCTGATTTTTCTAAACCATTTGTCCTGACAACTGACGCATCTAATTACGCTATATCAGCTATTCTCTCACAAGGTGAAATAAACAAAGATCTTCCTATTGCGTATGCGTCTCGCACTTTGAATAAAGCCGAAGGTAATTATTCCACTACCGAAAAAGAATGTCTGGCTATCATCTTTGGTACCAAAGTTTTCCGACCATATCTATACGGTCGTCGTTTCCAAATAGTTACAGATCACAAACCATTAGAATGGCTTTTCAACATAAGTGATCCTAGTTCAAAGTTAGTTCGTTGGCGGCTAAAGCTTGAAGAGTTTGATTATCAGATCTGTTATAAAAAAGGCAAAATAAACTGTAACGCTGACTCTCTGTCTCGAAATCCTGTTCTTGCTGTTGACTCAAATTCTCCTTCTACGTCCGAAACATATGAAAAATTTTTAAAACTCAGTCAACAACATCCAACTTCCTATAATACTATAATCGAAGAACATAATAACTCGTTACTTAAAGCAAAGTGTAAAATGATTGCCTACCCCTCTGCGGTAGACTTAGACGATTCAATACCGTACTGTTCCGAAATCCTTGAGTCATCAATTTTCAACGAAACCTTACCAGACATACGATTGTTAGAACGTGAGCTATATACCTATCAAAGTACTTCTAATGATAAACATGTATTTACACATTTATATTTGCGTGTCCATCATTATGACGAAATGTCTTATAAAGACATATTTAATATTCTTAGAGATTATCGCGATATGATATCGACCTGGTATATGGAAGAAAAGGAATTTGCCATATCTGATTTCAATGACCCATTCAATAAAATATCGTTTACTAAAATCTATAATATTTTATCATTTTTATTTCACGACACAGGTATCAAAATACACATCTATCACAACAATATCTTATTTCCAACGCCATCTGAAGTGCCTCATATTTTAAGAGACAATCACGACTTGCCTTCCGCGGGTCACCCAGGGGTTTCTCGTATGTATGATAGACTCAAGGTAATGTATTGGTGGAAAAACATGCGTCAAGACATTGAAAATTATGTTAAGAGCTGTAAGTCTTGTCAAATAAATAAACCACTTCGTTGTACAAACAGAGCCCCTATGATAGTAACTTCAACTGCTGTCCGCCCAAATGAAAAATTGTATTTAGATATTGTAGGACCTCTACCAGAAACCAGAATCAATAACTATAAGTTCATTTTAACACTCCAAGATGATCTCACGAAATATTCCCAAGCCTATGCAATGCAGTCATGTTCAGCTCAAGAAACAGCACAACGTTTGGTCCATTTTATTTCCCATTTGGGAATCCCTAAAACCATTGTTACCGATCAGGGTACAAACTTTTGTTCAGATGTGTTTAAACAACTTGAAAGGTTATTCGGTATTAAACACATATTCGCTGCACCGTATCATCCCCAAACGTGTGGTGCGTTAGAACGCAGTCATTCTACGTTAAAAGAATATTTACGATCTTATATCAACGATAATATGCATACCTGGGATCTTTACCTTAACACTGCTATGTTAGCTTACAACTCGAACATACATTCAACAACAGGGTTTTCCCCGTTCGAACTATTACTAGGTCATAAACCTTATATTCCTAAATCCATTGATACACTTGAAAACAATACCTATACAGATTACGTCAGAGCACTGAATCACAGATTGTATTATAGTAGGCTAAAAGCATTACAGAATATTCAACAGTCAAAAGAGCGTTCTAAACGATATTATGACTCACACTCACGACCTGTCACGTATAGTGTAAATGATATGGTTTATGTTAGATGTCATCATAAACAAAATAAAGCCTTATCACCAGTGTGGAAAGGACCATATCAAATCATAAAAATCAACGGCAACCACACTGTTACATTATTAATAGGTAGGAAACATGTACGTCATCATTATGACGAAATCAAACCTGCCTCCTAACAAGATTCTTCCTTTCTTTTCTTTCCAGACTCGTATCAATGACATCTGCAAGTCCGTTTGTCACCAAAATAACCGGCAGTCCTGGCCTATACTTTGATCAACTATTAGATTTAAAGTTTACAAATGACAACTGGAATGTTATTACTTATGTAGATCTTGGCCAAATCCAGCCACATTTAGAAAACGTTGAATTTTTATTTCAACGATTAGTTCGATTCTGTGAAGCTAATCAGTCTTCCAAGGTCAAAAACGATTGTTTAAACTCATTGAATTCTTTAAAAGCCCAACATGATAATAATGTTCAAAAGTTCTCTTCTATAACCTATCTAGTACAAGTCCGAGAAACTAAACGTTCAAAACGAGGGTTATTCGATTTCGGCGGTTCCATCTTAAAAACATTCTTTGGAACTTTAGATACTGATGATGCCGCTACTTTTACCGACGCTATAAATAGAGTACAGTCAGACGAAAAAGAGTTAGCTTTACTTATGCGAGACAATATCCATGTAATTAAGTCGACTATTACTAATTTTAATAATACTATGTCTAAGGTTAAGGATAACGAACATAAATTAAATCAGAATTTAGTTGCTATAGAAAATGCTTTCGATAAGTTAGTCCAAACTACGGATAAGTTAGAAATTAAGTCCCAATTAGCTCTATTATTAAGTTCCATAGAAAGTATTATAATGACTCTATCCTTCGATATCAACGACATAAATGACGCAATCTTATTTAGTAAAATGAATGTTCTGCACCCGACTGTACTAAGTCCTATTAAGTTGTATAAAGAACTCGAGTTACATATGAACCATCTACCTAAACATTCTGAATTACCATTATCCCTATCGTTGCATAACGTTAATGAGTTGATTGCCATATGCGACATCGTATCCTATTACCAAGATAATAAACTTGTTGTCGTTTTAAAAATACCGCTGGTTCTTTCTCAGATTTATAATGTATTTCACAATATTCCTTTTCCTGTTCCTTTCGACATTTCCACGTTAGATACATATGTCCTTGTTGCACCAACTAAACCATATTTGGCAATAACTCAGGATCGTCTATTTTACTCTCAGCTCGCGAGTGTCAGTGAGTGTAAAAAAGTGCAAAATAAGTGTTATGTGTGTCCAATGGAAAACGTTTATTCTACAATTGCGAATCCGACTTGTGAAACAACTCTTTTAACTGAAGTAGTCAATAAGTTACCGAAGTCCTGTCAAACACGAATTCTCAGAGGCTCAGTTGATGTTTTCCAGAAAATAACAAATAACAGGTGGATTTTTGTACAATCTGACCCTAGTAAGTGTCATCTTGTTTGTAACAAAAACATAGACAGCACTGACGAAATCCTGTTTGGTTCAGGCATTCTACATCTACCTAAATTATGTAAAGCCTATTTTAAAACCTTAACATTTACTCCTAGCGATACATTTTCTTCAAATACTACTCATTCTATGTCAAATTTTAATATTGTAAATGATTGTTGTGATAATATTCAGTCTTTGAACAAAACTTTAACTAAAATTCCTTTGATTAAGTTAAATGAATTTAACAACATGGAATCACTGTTAAAATCTAGTAAGCAGTTAAATAGCTTCGAAGAGGAGCTTCAGAAGATTTCTGAACCTTCTCATTTAGAAAGATATTCGACCCATTATTTGTCTTTTACATCTTCTATTTCTATTCTGTTCTTTTTGTATATCATGTATAAATGTAAACGACTCGCCTGTCGTAGAAAGTCAGGTTGCTGTATAACTATTTATAATAAAAACTACTCTAACCAATCTCATAAGAACAAAATTAAAACAATTCAGTCTGTCGACTTCACCTCGGATTCATCTGAGGAACAAGAAGAAGAAACCAGAGGATCTGTCAAGTCTCTGCCTAGTCCGAGACGTAACGTTATTATATAATTAAATGTCAATTTCTTCCTTGTCCTTTAATATGTTCATTCGTTTTTCTAATTTAATTAAAATTTTAATATCTATAATCTAGTTAAGAATGTTTTCCTTAAGTGTTAGTTAGATAGATTAAATAGATAATCTTACTTTATTATTTTAAACCTATTCATAAATTCTTTATATTCTTAAATTGTAACACACGAACGTCTAATGTTCTTTTAATTAATTATTGATCATCCCTTAAACTAGGATGATCAATCTTAACGGGGGGGTTGTTATAATATTATATCCGCAGTAACAATGCATAGTGTAAACCGCTTAGCTTGCAACATGCATTGACGTCATATTGGGTATCTGTTTGCATTCATATTTGTTAATTCCAATTTTCATCGATTCAGACCGATTTAGACTTTCGTGTGGGTACTTGGTTTTTGTTCTATTTCTTTGATTTTAAAATAAAGTTCCAGTTCAAGTAAAATATAGTTTTTTTAAAAAGCTAATCCTGAACCCCGTCGTAACAGAACGGCAGTTGTGAACTTGTGAGATATCATTTTTGGAGGGAACTTTTTACACAGCGATATGAGTTTGACGGTTTGACATAGAGCGAATGATTTTGTTTATCAAATCGTATGGAATAAATCTGTTATCGAAACTTTGTTTTCAACCCATTACTTTTGAAACATAAATGTTTGTTTTCATAATTTTACATCTCTAAATAAATAACTAAATAAATATCTTTTACATTCCCAAACTGCGTCATCTAGTCCACTTAATGCTTGTGGTAACCTCTTGACTGTACCTCTTTTTTTGTAAATACATACTTAAATAAATAAATATCTCGTAGCGCTCGTGGCGAAGCTTGCTTAGACGTTCTACGTTCGTCGAAGTTAAGGAGGGCACGTTAAATTCGGTCGGTCCCGGCTTTTAAAGTCGTTAAACCATGACGGAGGCCTAAAGGCGGCCTAAAAACTCCGTCACCAGAGTTGGTCCCCTGCTCATACGAACTTACTTTACTTTTTTAATAAATATCTCATTATAAATGAAAAATCTCACTAAAAGTTAACAGCTCCGGCAGGTTTTGAATCTGCGTAGAAACAAGCGATCGCTCTTAAGCAGAGCTGCCTAACCACTAGGCTACGCAACCTGTACACCGAGAGCTGAAACTATAAGTAAAATGATAAGCGCCACTTACAGGGATACTAGAGGAAACTAGAATATTACCTGCTCATTGATTGAAGTTGCATTCAATACAAATGACCAGAGATGTCGCTAAGCTAATTCTATAGTTTATATTTTTTACAGTGTTATACAACATTTAGGTACCTACCTATTTCATTAGGTATAAATAAAAAATCAGAAATGAAAAATGATGAGAATTATCAACTAGAACATCTAAAAAGAATAACCTACTTACGCTACTTACAAAATAAGATAACTTTTTTCTAGTACCTAAATAATTATAATTAACCATGTTATTGGTACTTATGACCTTTCGAATTTCAATCTGCACAGCTTGATTTCTAAGTAAAAATCTTAGTCGAATCGGCTTTTGGATTCGTAAATCTTGGAATCGTGATTTTATGCTAAACAGTCCGTCCGCGATGTTATAACAACTGACATAAATTAACTTCAAGCCCAGAATTAAAAGGGGTTTTATGTCAACAAAGATTTCAATACCCAACTCTACAAGCTTTCGAAGATTACTGTTTCACCCAAAAGTTTTTTTAATTGGCTACTGGCGCGATGGGTTTACAAGCTTTTTTTTCATAAATTGCTCTGCATGGTTTTACAATTGTTTATAGTTATCTATGTTTTATTAAGTGTAAAATAATACAGGATTTATTATACCTACGGTACTTACACTGAATAACAGTTTAATGATCAGGTTCTATCGGGATAAATAAGAAAATGGTGATTGAGTTTTTAAAATTACGAGCAGTTTCTACGAAAATATTTTCGATGCTATGATCTTGATTGATAGATGGCTTTAGCTTGAACGATCAAAAGCTAACTACTTCGTATACGTAGGTACCTACTATATTATGCAATGTGTACAATAAAGTGGCAATATTAAGATGACAGTGTGTATTTCATTATAAATGAAAAATTTTACTAAAAGTTAAAGGCTCCGGCAGGATTCGAACCTGCGTAGATACAAGCGATTTTTTTCATTTATAATGAAATTTCCAATACCTAAGTGTGGTTTAACACTGTAAAATAATAAATAATTGACAGTGTGTATGTTTAGTATTTTTTTTTATTAAATACCTTCTTACAACTACCTTAAATTTCTTTAAAACTAGAGATTATTTACATTATTTTGTCGAATATCAAAGGTTTAATCAAGCCATAATTAATAAAAAGTTCAAAAATCAACAGAGATTATGCCATTTTTCATAAAGCAAGCCAATCTTCAGACCTCCCTTGCTTTCCGCTCCGCAACCCTTGGCAGAAATGTGCACATTTGTTACCACTTATGCAAGGGGTCATGACAGTGACAGCTGTCACGTGACAATGACATGTGTCAGTTAAGACGGCGCGGGTGCGGCTGTCCGGGCATGTCAATCAACGCGTCCGATGGAAAGTAAAGGCAATCGGAAACAGTGGAATTACTGACTTATATTCTAAAGACAGCAACCTGGGGTGTAGTGGGGTGTTAGCGACCTACTCTGCCAGCCGGCCTGTCTGACAGGAAGTAGAGTAGGATTTAAATTCGTTGACAACCCACAAACTCTCACCAGTGGCTCCAAGTAGCTGTCCTGCATGCAGCGGCCACACCCCGGTAAACCACACACGGCTTGTGGGCTAAACCTGGTGAGGGGGGACTTACTGCCTGGCACTAAGTCCTGATCCTGACGGCTGACCTCCGTATAGTGCAATAAACCTCGGCCTTTGGCAATCCACTTACGGTGGCGAGGCAAGTCGGCGGCAGGGTCTTAGAGTGATCGCCGACTATCACAAACCAGTATACCCAAGGAGGGTTGACGTCAGGCAGGCGGCCGGTCGTAAAACTATTAGCCAAAACTCTTACAACATGGACATGAATAGAGATAGAATGCGAGATAATGCTAGGGCGTACCCCCCAGGCGACGCGCAGGTGCAGCACCCGGCGCCTGTGAGAAATGGACTAGGGTTGTCGCATCAGGGACGGGTGCGACGTAAGAGGCGAGTCCGGGAAGTAAGAATGAGGATGGCAAGCTGGAATGTAGGAACGATGACTGGAAGAGAAAGGGAGTTAGCAGATGTTTTAGATAGAAGACGGATAAATGTTGCATGTTTGCAGGAGACTAGATGGAAAGGTACGAGAGCTAGAGAGATTGGAATGGGTTATAAGTTCTTTTATTGTGGAAGTGATGGTAAGAATAATGGAGTGGGAGTGGTTTTAGATAAAGACTTGAAAAAATGTGTGACGGATGTTAAGAGAGTGAATGATAGAATTATAGTAGTAAAGGTGATGTTAGATAATTTAATTGTAAACATAATGAGTGTGTATGCGCCTCAAGCTGGGTGTAAGGATGTACTGAAAGAGAAGTTCTGGGAAGATTTAGATGCGGTTTTAATGAATATCCCACAGAGTGAGGGTATATATATAGGAGGAGATTTTAACGGGCATGTAGGAAGAATGAAAGGAGGGTATGAGAGCGTTCACGGGGGATGGGGATTTGGTAATCGGAATTCGGAAGGCGAAACATTACTGCAGGCTGCCACGGCTTTTGATTTGGCAATTGCAAACACCTACTTCAAAAAACGGGATCAACACCTCATCACGTACAAAAGTGGCAACCACAACACCCAAATTGACTATTTTCTTCTACGGAAAAGTAACATTTTCGCAGTGAAAGACTGTAAAGTCATACCGGGTGAACCACTAGCGTCACAGCATCGACTGCTGTTACTGGAAGTAAAGATGACAGTACAAACGGCCAGATTTAAGCCTAAGCCCCCACCTAAAGTCAAGTGGTATTTGTTAGAAAATGAAAATAGTGCAAATGAATTCCGAAAGAGAGTGGTTGATAAAATGATTGAGATGGATGAAAGAATTAAAGAAATGTCGGTAAATGAATGCTGGAATGAAATGGCTGCGAGTATAAGGTATGTGGCGAAGGACGTTTTTGGTGAGTCGAAGGGCAAGGGTAAGATTGATAAGGATACATGGTGGTGGAATGAGAATGTGCAAAAGATTTTAAAAGAAAAGAAAAATGCGTTTAAAGAATGGAAAGGTGTGCACGATAGTGACTCTAGGTTGAAAGAGCAAAAAAAGAAAGGTGTATGACGAATGTAAGAAGAAAGCAAAGAAAGAGGTAGCTATCGCTAGAGGTAAGGTCCAAGATAAACTATATAAAAAGCTTGAAAGCCCTACAGGACAAAAAGAACTATACCGTCTAGCGAAAATGAGAGAGAAGAATGCAAGAGACATAATGCATGTGAAATGTATAAAAGACGATAGCGGAAAAGTTTTAATGAAAGATGAAGAAATAAAAGATCGTTGGAAGGGATATTTCGAAAGACTGATGAATGAAGAAAATGCGTGGAGTGGAAGGCTAGAGGACGTGTCAGTAAATTTGGGTTTGGTAGAAAAGATAAGTGTGAATGAAGTTAGAATGGCTGTTCAGAGTATGAAAAATGGTAGAGCGATTGGCCCAGATGGCATACCAGTTGAAGTTTGGAAGTTTTTGAAGGTGGATGGTTGGAAGTGGCTGACTTTATTTTTCAACAAGTTGTTACATGAAGAGGCGATCCCTGAAGAATGGTGCAGCAGTTCACTGGTGCCCATCTTCAAGAACAAGGGTGATGTACAGGACTGTAACAACTACCGAGGAATAAAGCTCATGTCGCACAGTATGAAAGTTTGGGAGAAAGTGATAGATAGACGAATGAGAGAGGAGTGTGTGATTACCCAGAATCAGTTTGGTTTTATGCCGGGACGGGGGACCACGGATGCAATATTTGCTTTACGCCAACTCTGCGAAAAGTACCGCCGTGCACGTAGGAGTTTGCACTTGGTTTTTATTGACCTGGAGAAGGCGTACGATCGTGTCCCCAGGGAGGTTCTGTGGTGGGCTTTGAAAGAAAAGGGAGTACCAGGGAAGTATGTTAGGCTTGTGAATGCGATGTATGCAGGAGCACGCACGAACGTCCGGTCTGAAGCCGGCGTCACTGACGAGTTCAATGTGGCAGTAGGTTTGCATCAGGGATCGGCTTTAAGCCCTTATTTGTTCCTCCTGGTAATGGATGCTTTGACATCAGACATACAGGAGGAGGCACCCTGGTGCATGCTGTTCGCCGACGACATTGTTCTCGTCGGAGAAGAGGCAGCCGAGGTACAGAGCAGACTGGGAAAATGGCAAGAGAAGCTAGAGAGAGTGGGCCTTAAGATCAGCCGCACAAAAACAGAGCATCTGTTTTGCAACTTTAGTGGCTACTCTAGTTTCTCCCATATTGCCTTAGATGGTGTAAACCTACCAGTCTGCTCCGATTTTAAGTACCTTGGTTCGCTTTTCCAAAACGATGGAAATATTGACCGAGACGTAAATAACAGAATGAATGCGGGATGGATGAAGTGGCGACAGGTCTCAGGGACGATTTGTGACCCGAAAATGCCCCTCAAACTTAAGGGTAAGATTTACAAGACCATAATCAGACCTGTAGCTATGTATGGATCAGAGTGTTGGGCAATGAAGAAGACGAATGAAAGGAGAGTACATGCTACTGAGATGCGAATGTTAAGATGGATGTGTGGGGTGACACGTTTGGATAAAGTAAGGAATGAGTATGTAAGGGGAAGTTTGAAAGTGGCGCCCATTACCGAAAAGGTGCGGAGTGCAAGATTATCATGGTATGGACACGTTATGAGGAGGGATGAACAACATGTCACCAAACGTGCTATAAGTATGAGTGTGGATGGGCATGCAAGTAGAGGAAGGCCGAAGAAAAAGTGGTTTGACTGTGTGAAAGAGGATATGAATATTAGAGGAGTAGATTCAGAGTTGACGAGTGATAGGAGTGAGTGGAAGAAGAAAACATGTTGTGCCGACCCCACTTAGCGTGGGATAAGGGCAGGAGAATGATGATTCTAAAGACAGCAACCGTTGATTTTGGCACACATAAAATAGGTAATAATGTACCTACAGTTGCAGAGAAACTTGACAGCACACTACCGCAGAATACATTAAACCCACTACAATATTATATAATTTTTGACGAAACATAAGTAATATTTAAACAACAGTGTTTGTTAATATCTTTATTACCTAATCTTGATCTTGCAATGAGAGTTTAACAAGAAATAAACATTGATGTTTAAAATATCTATCATCTATAATAATTGATTACTTACCTACAATTTTAAAACACTAAAACCGATACTATATACTTACCTCGAATATTACCTACTTATAGCAATTTATATTCTGTGCACACTATAATTCAAGGCGGCATCTAATAATAATTATTGAGGCGCTACCTGAATAGTTGATGCTATTTATTTTTTGTGTCAAAGTACATTTCTATGCCACAAAGTTAAATGTTCTGACTCATGATTATCTTGTCCATAACTATAATAAATCTGTGTACCTTTACTTCCAGTCTCAATATCCTATCTATCTGATGTGTCTATTAAATTAAAATTCGTGCCAAGTAACCAAGCTTGGCCAATCAAGTAAGGGATGGTGCGGTTTTAGTTTAGCCAATTCTTGCCTAAAATTGTCCACAGTACAGCGCCTTAATATGTGTAGGTGGTCAACTCTTTCCGATAAGTCTTGACAGCTTTTAACTGACCAATAAAATCTTAATGACACATGCAATACAGCGTCACATTAGAAGATTCAATCTACATATAACTTTACAATTACTTTTACTTTCTTTGACATGCCTTACTTTGTTCGACTGGCTTCCCACTGAAGCTT
The DNA here is from genome assembly GCA_963582015.1 of Xanthorhoe designata. NCBI lineage: Eukaryota > Metazoa > Arthropoda > Insecta > Lepidoptera > Geometridae > Xanthorhoe > Xanthorhoe designata. Next base: position 11,649,440 of record OY757034.1, on the reverse strand, counting down.
GACTATTTAGATTATTTTAGATTGCTAAGGGATCGCTTTTAAAAAAAAGCTAGGCCCACACCACCAGGTTCTTGCCTGATTCTTTCCCTGGTGTAGGGAGTCGCGTTGGAACAGGCATTAGAATCACCTAGCATGTAAAACGAAACTTAAGTGATCCTTGAGGTCCTACAAGAATAAATGATTTTTCTTTCTTTCTTTCTTTCTTTCATAGACGCGATGACTCAAGATTTAAAGAAAATTTTACCACTACGTAGGTAACTTTATTCTGCTACTCTGGTTCCACTCCAAATTGTATTCCATCTGATTTCTTGTTCTACTCTAAACCACCAACATCGTAATCCCTCCCAGTGAGCGATCCCTAGTCCCTTTTAATACTATTGTTAAATATATCCATTGTTGCGGCCGCAATATATTGGGATCCATGTTTAGTTTGTGTTTACTTATTTGTCTGTTGGGCTAAATGGCCTCTCGTTTTATTTTATTAGTTTCGCTAGTGAGAATTGCCCCGCTAGTCAAGTTCCATTTACAATCTACGTCTACAATCGTTTTAGAATAGAGATGAACAAAAATGTAAGGTACAGGGAATTTAAATTCGATGACGAGTTTTGTCATCGTCATAGCGTTCAGAAAAGCCAAACAAAGGAATAGCGATGATTCCTTCGAAATAGAATTGATTCGAAGCGTTTGTCACTTGGTTACAGCATCTGTATCTAGAGCTGTTCTTGTTACACTAATAATTACGGACGGTTGGGTTGCACGTTTTTATCTTGTTTGAAAATGCTATTATGAACTAGAGCTGCTATTAAGACTGGGTATTTGTTTTTGCGCTCTACTTTATCAATCTGAATAATATTACAAACGAAAGTTTTCAAAGTAGTTTAATCATGATATAATGTTGAAATACTTTGGTAACGGTATGTTCTTAATTTTAAATGGTTAATGGTCTAACTAAGCTACTTTTTATTCAGATAAGAAACATTTCACATCAAGTATTGAAACCTATAAATATTTTAAAACTATCTTTAGAGCACTGAGTAGGTACAAACGATTCAGTCGATAGTTTTAATTAATTTACATAAGATAATCTGCAAATGATTTAATGATAAAAAAATAGTTAATGCCGTTATTAGTTTCCTATTTATAGATAGTGTTGATACTGTTTAATTGTCGTGAGAACGGACAGATCGTATCGAATCTGGATGATTGGGCAATAAAACATTTTACTGTTCATAATTCCTCGTCTGTCTTCCCTTGGAATGTTACAACCTGCTAGTAGCATTGAAATTGATATTATATGCTGTCGGTTAGATACGTTGCCGACTGGTAATGAGTTTTTACGTCCACTTTGTTAAGTTGTGCTTCGTCTATGTTTTTTAGTTTGTGAGATCTTGTTTTGGTGTTGGCTCTGTTACTTTTTTACGTCCTAATGCTTGAGTATTCAATCTTCTGATATTCAATTTTTATCTGAGGATGAAATATGATTCGATAGCTACAGTATTGAAAATAATTATGTAATTTTATTTTGGTTTAAATTGAGGACTATACATTCTTGGACAATTAACAGTGTCATCTTGTCCCAAGCTAAGCAACTTAATGCTTGTGTTAAGGTACTTCTAAACATTGTTTTTGGAAATACTTACATAATAATATAAAAAGAAACACTCAGACACGCAATAAATATCTGTAGAACATGGAAACATGTTGTACCGGAGCGGGGACCGAACCTGCAGGCTTGCAGAACAGACTTGAAGGCTTCCAAGTTTTCATTTCACCCACTGCCCCACTGCTTGTCAAAATTTCCAATTATTATTTGCTCTGCGCCTTTTATTTCATTATTTACAATATATATTTTAGTTGACAATTCTGAGATGTTTGGAAAGTTAATATTAGTATCCCATGTTATTGTTATTTGAAAACTTAGTTGATTCTTATTAAGTTTAATATTGCAATGATATTTAATATCAATCTATATGACAGTGCTAATCCCACAATCGTCTAGACTCATAATGAAAATAAACGATCGAGTATTAATGTTCTCGAAGATACCTTCCAACTCATTGTGATTCGCAGATATTTTTATCGCACAATAATCATGAGCATAAACCGAGTTTATTGCCTGAAAACATATAGAATACCCCTTTTTGTTGGGGTGAAGATGGAATAATATTTTATGAGAATCTGAAGAACACATTGTTGTATTTTTGCCGCAATAATGGCTCATTTCGTATTCATCTTGGATTCAAACTTTTGCTTTGAAACAAAGCTTTGTGTCGAGACGGTCTGATTGGTATTCCATTTCTGGAGTTTTAGATTCGTCCACAATATTTTAAAGAACTACTCGCTGTGGAATGTATTGTTTAGTTACTGATTCACAATTTGTCTCGTTGTTTAATGTTTTTTTTTAAAGTATGTTCGGATCACTAAGGAATCAGGCGAGTGGTAGGTAAATGAGTTTTGAGGAGAGCTTTATTAACAGTTAAAACTTATTGTAATATCATAAATTATAGTATTTTTATATACGTTAGTTTCAGAATTTTTATATTCATACTCACTCGATAAATGTGCATCCAATGCCCTACATATTTCATCCTACCGTTAACCGTCCTCTGCATTTTTCTCATAAGTTAAGAGAGCAGCAAATCATGTGAGTAATAACGTTTCATGCTTCGCATGTCCTCTGCAGTTTTTGTAGTTTCAATCTTACATAGATGACACGTGTCGTTCCACCCCATAATTTTAATTACACGCTTTGTCACTTTTATCACTTTTACAATAAGGGTTGTTATTGTACAACAAAATGTGTTTCTGACTGTCAACTGAAGTTGAATCCACTTTTTCGCATGGCAGCACACATGTTCAGGGTTAAATAGATTTACTGGGAGATTGGAAATTCAGTGGTGATGTTTACTGTGTATTTAACAAGGGTTTGTGGATGTCAGAATTCGGCAGTTTGAAATGTTTGTACGAAGGATGAAAACTTTAAAATTAATATAATTACGTAGTTATGATGATACTATCTCCTGAATAATTTAGGGTAGTATAGATATTTTAAAATCATATAAAAAGTATTTTGTTATTGCAAATTGTCACAAACTATTCCTCTAACGTAAGAGACTTTTTTCGTACAAATTCTATTTATTTCGTTGATAATTCAGTAAGAGCAACCTCTTACTGAATTATTATTGATACTATCTCAAAAATATACTTAAATAAGAGTAGGATAGTATCTGAAACCGTTATTTCGTCATAAGAACAAACAATCCAAAAACTACAATAGAAAAAGCTGAGTTCATAATAATCGGTCTCACACTGAGATCTCGATTCGGTTTTTTTGTTCGCAAAACCAGCAGGGGGTATCACAACTTTAATGAAAATCTGATCCACTAGTAAGTGTAGGTGAACTAGTAAGTATACTAGTCGTACATATTCTTATCTATTTATATCCTGAGGCATTTGACATTTTGGTTCGTATCGAATTTTATGATAAATTAATAATGATGTCCTTTGCTTAGAGTACCTACCTAATTTTTTTTCATAATTAGTTATCGGTATCTTTTGATTATTAGCATGCATTTCATACTATTTTAGGTCAGTTATTTAAAAATAAGTTTATTATGGCACAAACATACAAACATCATCAGTAAGATAATTAAACAAAAACAATAGGACTGTAATTCTACCACGGCTCGAAGCACACGAATAATTACTTAACAGTATCACTGATAACATCTTTCGAAATGACTTCACTACTACATGATCGATAGCTAACCATCACATTAGACCGGGAATAGACGATGCTTTTAGAATGGTTTAGCGGCTGGCATAGTGTTTTTGAGACAGTAGGCATGTAAACTTTTAGTTTAAAGTTAAGCCGTATGACAAAGGCATTCAAAAACGGCCCTTAAATTCCGTCATCAGAGTTAGACACTCTAAGAACGATAAAGCGACTGAGTCAAAAATAATAGTCTCATGGAGCAAGTTCGTATTAGCTTTTCACAATACTAGAAAGCAGATTTATAGAGAAGCCTCTATCAATGACTTATCGGCTGAGAAAGCATACAAGTAATTTGTTCATTCACCAATAGTTTTTGCGACTGCTAAATATCGCTTGCCTAATCATCGTGCTTCTATGGACTGACCACAATCGCTTCGTTGTTGTTTGCCATAATAAAGTTTGCCATAATACTCTCCCTTGTGTTACTCCTCTAAATATACCATGCAAAAATCGAAACTTGGGCAATGTACTGGCGTGCGAATTCTGGTCCACACAATTCATCAGTAGGCCGACTGGATTGCCATGCAAGTAGCATGCAGATACTAGTTGTGAAATGAATAATGAACACTTACGACTAAATTCTCAAACCGCGGTAGAAATTTCTTTCAATCCTTTTAGATCATAATTTGTCCAAGGGAGTAGTCCAAGTATTATTTGGGACATGCCCACGTCTTTCAGAAGCTAACATTCCATACGTGACTGGTTGCAAGCCCATCGACGCTATTAGAAAGTTAACGTTTCCTTACGAAGTTTTCCTTCACTCACCGTTTAAAGCTCGTGTTAATGCGCATAAACATTTTTCGACACGAAATGGAAAAAAATCCATTGATGACCGGCCGGATTCGAAGATACAGGCGACTGGGCCCACTACAAACCCACAACTTTCGGATCAAAAGTCAAGGTACTAATCCACTTGGCCGACACGCCTTTTTGCCAGTAATTCTAAATGAATTGTCACTTGTCTAGCAGCTAGACCCAGTAAAAATATAGTCGGTTCCGTTGAATCAGACTGTGAGTCAACAGCTGAATGAATAATACTTAAATTATTCTGTTTTATTTTATTATACATCGTTGAAATGGTTTCGGTATCATTGGCTTTCAATCTAGCAGCCCTTCTAGATGAGTTATTTATTATTTGAAAACTGAAATATTATTCATTTTCTTATTAATATTCCATTCTTATGAAATATTCCTCATTAGGATCGTGTGATTGAAACGCTCATGGCATAGCTTGTTGATGTTCTTGATAGAACGCTAATCAGTCACAATTTGGATGGGTGACCGCAACTGTTACTTAACAGGTAAGCGCTTCCACGCTTCGGAGGGCACGTTAAATTGTCGGTATCGGCTTTTAAAGTCGTTAAGCCATGACGGAGGCCTTTAGGCGGCCTGAAAACTCCGTCACCGAATTGGCCACTTACTCATACGAGCTTTATTAAGATCGTAATAAACATCATTGTCAGCTTGTGTGTCACTGCTTGACCTCCTTCCCTAACCAGCTTTATTCTGGGCTTTTGCATCCAGGTCTTACCCTGGATGGCAACTACGACACCAATCCATTTAACAGGTGGTCTGCCTATAGGCCTAGTTACTTAATCCCCAGGACCAAGATCGTTATAGAAAAACTATCTTTCGATATGAAACCGAAAGACCGTGACGATCAGTGTAGACAAGTTCTTCCTCAAGTTCATTATTAAAAATAAATATAAAATGACTTAAAAGCAAAAGACGTTATATCGTAAACAAAGGACGTATATAACATTCTAGCGTCATAAGTTTTCACCCTAATGAAACTTATGAATATTAATGAATTTTGTCTAACAAATACTAGGTACAATAATCCATCGTTGATTCCAGTCAGTCACTCACTGGATCAATGTAAATCAACTATCCAGAACCGGACTATTGTGTACAAACCGGTCGAAAGTCTGATAACTTCCTGAGAGAAATAAGTCGTAGACGTACATAGTTTCTATTTTTTATTTTGTTGTGCACATGCCTCGTTCCTTTGCTAGCAGACGTATTGGTTGGTTTTTCTTTGGGGATTATTTTTATTAGTTCGAGCTTATTGTTCGTTTTAAGCTTTGTTTTTGCGGTTTGCTCTTTTAGAGATATTGGTGTCGTTTCATTATCACGTCAATCCTTTTATTTGTTGTTCATTAAAGATAGCGTTCATCTGTAAAATTTTAGAATGTCATTGATCAATCATTTAAAGACAAAAATCCCTGATTTGACCTTAATTTTTTTATACCTACGTTCAAGTGAAAAGCTACATTTAAACCTAGTTGCAAGCGAGACAGGTTAACTGGAAAGCAGGAAATTATCGCAAATAGACTATTGGCACAAAGGAAATAACACCTAGCTCTATCGAGAGCGAAACTGTCTGTTTTAGTTACTAGTGTAAATTAATTGATAGGTATGGTTTTTGTAAATAAAATAGAAATGAAGATGTTGTTTATACAGCAGTAGAGAATATATTATAAACTTGTTATAAATAAAGATCTCGTTAAACATAAATATATAAATCGTGAAAAATTTGCAATACAAATCGCACTGCAGAGTCTAGTGCAGAGCTTTTTGTGTGCGGGTTAAAAGAAACCAGCTTATTAGCATATTCCATAGGATTCTCACCCCCTTTGCGGCAAAGAGGACAAATACAACAAATCACACTTGCGACGATTCTTTCTAAAACACATTGGCGATTAAAACACTCTGTTACACCCGATTTATCAACGAAATATTGTTTCGTATCATTCTCGACACTGAATCGTTGTGCCTTTGCAGCCACTTTTGTTTCATAATCACATGTTTTTTTTGTTGGTTCACATGGTAACACATAGATGCACTTGGGTGTTTCGACTGTGGGTTGTTTTTGAGGTTTTGTGGGTCTATTTTGTTGTATATTGTGTGGGCGTGGAGGTCATGAGAGACGTGTGGTCGCCTTGGGATCGCGGTGTGTACTGACTTGCCTTGCCAACCCAGGGCGAGGGTTCCTGAGTGGTCCCGGCCGGCGATGGCCGCCGTTCCGTTTCACGGGAGCTTGACAGTTGGCCTAAGTAAATGTAACAAAGAGATAGGAGCGCGCCGCGAATACGATTTTATACAAAAGCACATAGAAATTGTAACTTTGTTAGTTCAATAGCACGAGTTGCTTCTTTGAGCAGGTTCTCTCTGAGTTAACTAGATTTTAATACTACAATTAAGTAATTACAAAATCAAAGAATGTAACCCTTGATTTCTTAGTAATTACAATTAGATAATCATTAGCAATATTAAGTTTTTACAAGTCAATGGTTTTGTTCTTATCTCAATTTTCACCAATTTATTATAACACAATGGACTAGTCCCGTTAGTAGGTATGTGTTAAAGTTAAATTTATTCGAAGTTAAGGTTGAAAGCTCACATAAAGTAACAATCGAATACTGTGTAAAACGAAACGTCATCAGACATTAGCCACACTATCTCTGTCTCCCTCGCACAGTTACATCGCCGCGGTTGTTCCTACCCCGAATTCACCCTTCTCATTGCAGAATTCTATCGTCCAGTCTAACGTGATCTTTACAACTGCTATATTCAGTCACTAATTTTCGTAAAGCGGAGGTCATTTTAGACTAGTCTAAGTAGGCCTACGATTTTAGGGCTAACAAATTAGAAAGGGGAGAAAAAACGCTCGAACGTCAGGTTTATTGACATTTTGCTGGGCCATAATTAAGGATTATCGGCCCACTAAAGATATCGACACACCGTAAAATTTTAGCGATTTTTTTTGTTTGAACAGGGAAAGGGCTATTATTAACCGGCTATTATTAGGCTATTATTAGGGAAGTGGTGCTTAATTTTAGTGTAGGTAATCGATCGCCTTTAGTAATTCTATTTTAATCGTTTGTGTTAGTATCAGTAGGTAATAAGACATTAATTTCTTTTTATGAGTAGGTAAATAAATAATTCATAAATAGGTAGATTTTTTTTTTAATTCTGTTTTTTTTAAGCCTATAAATGTGATAAAACTATTATTGACCTCCTAAACGACTTATTTTTAGGGGGTCAGAGATAGTATTTAGCTACAATTAGACCAGTGGGTGGTGCTGTTTTAGAGATGTTATTATTTTTATTTAAATGTGATGTTACTACGATGACCTTCTTGTCCAAAAAGGGTTTAAAAGTACCTACCTATAAACAAAGATAAATGTGCGACATCTCTTTAAAATATGTTAAGTTACAATGAACTTTACTGGGTTTACTGTAACAGAACAACTATACGTTAAAAAGTTCCAATGAAATCCACAAGATGTCTCTGATGCGATGTAAGCATAAAATGGAGGATAAAAATTAGCTTACGATGGAGCACTATGTTATTGCTAGATATAATGTTTTAAAATAAACAATTAATTGAAGCACGGCTGGGATTCGTACGAGGTCTTTAGATTGAAAGGCGAGACACTAACCCACTCGGCCAACATAGCTTTCTATCGTACATAAGTAAACTATGTTACGAGTTGCTTGACCTATAGTGAGAGAGAGTAATCTCTAAAGAGGCTTAGGTAAGTAAGTTTAGAACTATAAATATTGTGGGTACACTAGTAAAAATAAACGTTTTATATTTTTGCTGAAAATAATAAGATAATAGAGTGATAAAAAGTTGTCAGTAGTGGCAATTCGGAGTGTCGCAAAAGCTAAACTAAACTAACTTAAATTAATGCCATCCTTTTTATTCCCATCGCTATGAAAGGGACGGCAACATTTTTTGTTAGTTAAATTTAGCTTTTACGATACTCAGAATTGCCACTAGTAACGGCTCAAACGGCTGGACGGATTTGAATGAAATTTGGTACTAGAATTGCTTATACCCTGGACAAAAAATAGGCTTGCTATTCACCGCGTGTAACACCGCGGGGCGCAGCTAGTATGTAATAAAACAAAATAAATATTTCTCTACCCTTTTATATTTTACATGATTATGCCAATTGATTAAATGTTATTAATTTATTATTATAACATAATTATTACAGTTATTTTATATATTTATACAATTACAACTACTGTATAACCTTAAAAATAAAACCTACTGATATTTTTATACAAAAATATAAAATTGCAATAATTGACTGGTGTAAGTTTTATTGAATCACAAAATATAAGATCCACTGAGCGCTATATTAGTGGCAATTCTGAGTATCACAAAAGCTAAACTTAACTAACCAAATATGTTGCCGTTCCTTTCATAGCCATGGGAATAAAAAGGATGTCATTAATTTTAGTTTGTTTAGTTTAGCTTTTGCGACACTCCGAATTGCCAATATTATCGGAATGCTTACAGATAATCTCAAAAGCACAATTATTTGTAGAATCATACATCAATTACAAGGTACTGATTAATTTATAGATAAAATATTTTTGAAACTTCATCATCAAAAACATTTTTGATAATTTCAAAGAAAAACCGTGAATATGTCTTAAAACTAAGTAAAGCTTAAAATGGACGGAAAAATATTACTTACATCGAACATTGTTATCGTATATATTCGGTATTTGACAAAATATCGGGAAACTTACAAATCCACGAACCATGGTATATAATCCCGTTTTTGGTGTTTACAACGTTTGAAACAAAAAAAAAATGTAAAGAATATTCAATTTGGTTATGAAGCCTAAAAGCGGTAAACATAGTTTTTGTAACCTAATTTTTAATCAGTTTGATAAAAGTAACATTCAAGGAAGAGACAGGCAAGACACCACGTGAGGTAGATATAACAAACAAAAAAAAAACAAATTAAATTAACAGTACTGAAACGTAAAGACAACATTATTTACATCTTATTCTATTTACACGCATAGTTCGCAGTGGAAGAATTTACACTGGCTTTAAATATTGCTTGCAATATTATAATACAACTTAATATGTGAGAAAGTAGAAAATAACTAGGTACTTAGGTTAGATCGATGGTTTTCTATTACTTTTCACTATTCAAGTTGAAACAGTCGTATCGTGGGTTCTTATAATTCTTTACGTTTTTAATATTCAATAAATCATACAATAAGGTTTTATTAATCTTTATTTTTATCAGTTGTAACATTGATATTAATCGTTGGATACACCTCTGTGTGCAACAGCGTGAAAACGTTGTTATCGTAAAAGAGTGAGCTAACATCAGAAAAAAAGATACTCGTTATGTTGGAACGCAACACATGAGAGAAAAAGAGACGGTCGGATAAACAACCCCTCTACTATACTAACCGAAAACGATACATCGTGTCAAATATCGCAGTTCACTTTAAGTTGGTTAATCTTCCAAATCAGGTTTCTACCTATATAATTATTTGCACTGTATCGTTTACGGTTTGTAGAGTAGGGAGGCAGATCATTGTCAGATGATTAATTATAACGATTGTACTCGTATATCAATAAGTTACTGTTTTAAAAATTGGTTTCCAAAAATACGAAAACGGGCTTAACTAGAGCTTTACCTAAGATACGACGAGATAATATTGAGCTTTGAACTGGTATCCTATAGACTACCAATTGAAAATTGAGCAACTTGACTCTTTTAATTATCCTGGTATTTTTAATACCCAATTCAGCCAATTTCCACTTCCTAAATCTAACAGCCTCCGTTTTAAAATAAGTTTAACACCAATTGGTAACTAATTTTTTCAGTAATATCCCAATAATCTCGACTAATTTAGTACCTACTCTATTAGGCCGTATTTAGTGCTCAACCAACGGTCAGCGCGTAACGTACGCGCTGATTGTAAGTTGTAGCAATTATAGCTGTACGCGAGTCACGCTCGCGTAGCTGTAGTCGTTCGTAGATACGCTCAACACTCACCGTCGATTAAGTACTAAATACAGCCTTAAAAAAAGTTTCCTAAAAGCGGTGGCATTGAATGTCGTATTTTTTTCAATATGGGATGTTGTATTTTTGTTACAGGCCGTTTTTGATGTGACCATTAATTTACCATTTTCAGCGGCCGTCTGTTTCGTGCGATCCTCAGAATACAGACTGAGGTGCGATCACGTCCTTGTTTATGGCCTCTTGTTTTTATTTAAATACTAGTTTAATAAAGTATGCTTGTGCCACTTAGATAGACAAATGAATATCACAATAACTCATTGCGTAAGGCTGATTTGTAACGACTACAATTTCTTAGGAAACTTTTTTTATGTTTTATTGGACCTTTTCTTTCTCTGGGTTTACATGACCGTTTGTGTAACCGTTTTTCAAGCCATTCGCGCTAAGGTAACCGTTTTCACTTACTGCGTATCCGTTCGTAAAAAATCCATTATCGATATGGCCATTCCCATTACTACCATGATGGCCATTATCAAATTGACTGTTTTTGGTCACAGCATGACCGTTTTCAGTCAGAACATGGCCGTTACCAGTCTGTGCGTGGCCATTTTCGGATGAGATGTGGCCATTTTTGATATGTCCGTTCGCCGTGGTCACGTCGTTGTTGTTGGTCTCCGTTTGTTTCGGCCTCCGTTGCTTGTACGCCTGGATGTAGAAGTTTGTGAAGAGGACGATAAAGATGCTTGAATGAAGAATGAGACCAGAAGCGATGATCCTGAAAAGAATTAAAAAAAGAATAAGATTACCATAAAGAAACATCACACACCTTTTTTTAAGTTTATGGTTGGTTCTAATTTGCCTAGGTCTTCTTTAATTAACAAGGTATTTTAAGATTTTTTACATTTGTATACGATCACGAACAGACTATAAAAAAAGTCGAAAATCTAAGGTTTGATTGACGTTTTGACTGTGATTGATAAAGTTTTTTAGTAGTATCGGCACCAAAATACATTTATGTTGAAAATGATATGCCTTAGTTCTAGCATTGCCACAGTTGATCCGTAAGTTTATATTGCATGATTCGAAGTTGCGCTACTAACGCATATTTGAATGCATTTCGACGAAGCTTTTGCAATTTCGTTTTTGCGGGTGCTATTTGCACCATCTCTTTTACAAAGCGCTTATCAAGGTCGATGGTGATTTCTTTTGTAATACTGAATTGATTTTCGAGACACCATAGCGCGTACTTGTAAGTAATAGATGTTATGAACAATGATGAAAACAAAAAGTGAGTGTTCAACCAATCTTTAATGCATTATTTTAAATTTCATATTTTAGCAGTCATACTAATAAAAATACTATATACTTAGGTTCATATTCGACACTCGTAGATAATTTATTATTAAATGCTTCTAATTTTTTTTTTTTTAGAACTTGAATTAATAGAATTATATTTAACTTACTTTGGATATCCACAGTCGTAGACTAAAGCACTGATCGAGTGGAAGAGCACCATGAAGAACTGAGCCTGGAAGAAAATAAACAATAATTAAAAAAATAACGCAAAACAACAGTCTATTTCCACAGTAAATTGCACACCCATCGCCACAAAATTTGAAATGCTTTTCTATTTGCTGGTTTAAATTAATTATTAATTAATAAGGTTTAAATTAAATAATAATAATAAGTTTAAATTCAATGCTTTTTTGATAAAGAAAGAAAGAAAGAAAGAAAGAAAGAAAGAAAAAATCATTTATTCTTGTAGGACCTCAAGGATCACTTAAGTTTCGTTTTACCTACATGCTAGGTGATTCTAATGCCTGTTTCAACGCGACTCCCTAACAACGGATAATTAATATCATTAACACTTTGAGGAAGAAATGCCAGAGTTAATCGCTAGGTCAACGTTTTTAAGGTAAAACTACTTCACGCACGTTATCGATTTATAGTAGCCAGAAGCCAGATAACTTAAGTAGATGCTTACAACATCCCGCATATCATTGCTATATCCTTTCTCCTTAGCGTGGGCAGTCTAGGCACCTTGATCTTTGTCTCATTGCGCAAGCGCGGGGTTTATTGGATGGTTTTATCGACATCAAAGGATATGCGCATATAAATTATTTATACTTTCGCAATTATTTCGATAAAAGGTAAATATTGTGGCGAGATCTAAGCCAGCAATATGGCCTTATATATCTTTAGTTTGTCGTTTTGTTATACAGAAAAAGCAAACCGAATAGTAGGTATTGAAGCCGAATATGTAAGCCTGCTGCCTCTAATGTGCCAAGAATTTCTGTGTCTTAAATATAGACCAAAATTGCTTGTAGAAATTTAATTGCTAATTGATTTTATCTTAAAGTGTAACAACTTTTGACTAAAAACGACCTTATTGTGACCTCGCTCTTATTTAATTGAGCTACCAAGATTTGTTGATCACTTTGGCATAATAATATATGTTGTCGTTAATTAGCTGCAATTTTTTTCTTTAAAACAATAGAAACATTATTTTATTACGACCCACATTGGAGGGTTGTGAACCTGTAGGTTCCAAAACTCCAATGTGAGGATCGATCTTAGGCGGATTGGACACAAACGGAGCATTGTCATTGGCCATTCTATTCGTAGCCAATGTTGGAACAAGTTGAAGCCAGTGTACTACACATTAGGTTGTATTAAATGCCGAGACGAAGCCGCTACCCGCTAATGTGGATAGATATGTTGCATTAGGAGAAAGGATACGGCGTTCCGCAGAGTGGCGAAATCTGAATGTTGCCCCTGTCGGTGCAATGAGACTAGATCGGACGTGTGACTTCCCTTGATTTATTTCCTTAGAGCCTATACACACCACGTTTTTAAAGAAAGAAAGAAATAAAAAATCATTTAAATATTTCGAAAAGACCTCAAGGATCACTTCGACTTCGTCTTACATGCCAGGTGATTCTATTGCCTGTTTCAACGGGACGCCCAATCACGTTTCATTTAAATCAAACCGACATTCATATTTATAATATTATTCAAATCAATAAGATAAATGATACTTATATTTTTGCGTGTCAAATTATTGGCTAGCGTAATTGAAAGGTATCGTAATCCTAGCTTGCGAAAGAGATCTCGTCTTTAGGAATTCTAGGCGCGGTACTCACTGTCCTTAATAAATGTTCTGCGAATACATTTTTGGTCTGTCTACGGAAGTGTTGCAAAACTACCTTTATTCGAGTTATCGGAAACCGAGATTTGCGTTATTGAGCTGATATCGATACGCATTAAATCTAGCGCTTTTCGCTTTTGACACTGAATGAGATTCATTAAAGTGAATGCTAATATTATTATTATTCAGCCATGGTCCCACCCCACTGCAGGGTAAAGTCATCCCTTCCCTTCTTCCACTCTTCGCGACTTAGCGCGTCCACACGCTATAATAATATAATGCTAATAGGATTATGATATCTACACAGTTGTAAATAGGTACTAATGGGCCTGTTTCTTTACAGGTAGTGCTAAAAACATTCATAAGTTTTTAAATGAACTGTAGGTATTTCTTCATAATATTTCCAGCAGAAATCTATTGCTTTACGATAGAAAATAAAATAAACATAAATAGCCGTAAAGATCAAATTACCTTCCAATTATTATTATTCTTTCTTTTGTGTAAACTGTAAAGCGTAAACATAAATATAAGTACAGCTATTCTGTAAAATACTTATACTACAACTAATCATTTACTATCGTTCGTTCGTTCGTTCGCATGCCATTCGTTAAGCCATGACGGAGGCCTATAGGCGGCCTAAAAACTCCATCACCAGAGTTGGCCACTTGCTTATGCGAACGAACGAACGATCATTTACTATAAAAAATACAATATTTCATTTCAAAAGCTAAAATCAATTTAATATCTAATAATTTGATTCCACCACTTTTTGTTGATAGCAAATAAAAAGCACCAAGTTGTCTGTAAAGAAAATATTTTCAAAAGAAACATCGAGTACCATTTTACGTTGAATATTACACCTCACATTCACCAAGCAGCTTACGAAACTAATAGCTAGGCCACTCGATAAGTGACACAACTCGTGACGGGTTTTACACGTGACATTTGACATGGAATATTGCATATCCTGCACCTTTATTTAAAACTGTTCGAATAATTTGGAATGAGCCTTTAGAATCAGTGTTTGATACTTACAAAAAATTATATCCACTTACTTAAAAAACTAAATGTCTGTTTCTGTAAGTAAGTCAGTAAGTTTTAGTTAGGTAACTGATAATCTTTTACAAGTTTGAATCTTGTCATGTTTCCATAGAGCAAAACCTTCTAATATGGTTAAATTATCCTATAACAAATTAAAAAATATATATTATAGGCTTAGTCATCCCTCTGATAAGGTGCATTATATTTTTTATTGTTTCCTTTTGGGTGTTTATTCAAAAAAGGTTTAGTCAATTTCTTATTAAGTAAGGTCATCAGAGAAAAAACGAACGTAACCAAAACCATATTTCACATCTGTGCCGACCAAATCTACTTTCAGCGAGGAGGTAAAAATACTATGGAGGATTTCAGGAGCGAATAATATCATGCAAATTTACAAACTCAAGTTAAATAGGTTACTACTTTCTACCTAGCTTAAAGTTCTAAGCTGTAGGTAATGTTTATTTCAGCTCTCTAACATTTGTGACCCATTGACCCCAGATTTCCAAACAATGTACCACTGTCATTTCATTTCGCCAACTCTCTAACATGTATGTGAGTTAGCTCTTCTCACTGTGCTGTAACATTATACTAACAAGGACTTCAATGAACGAGTCATCATGACAATCTCTTAGCAATTTGTAATTTCACTTTTGTATGAAAGTTTTGTTTTTAGACCGTGTTGAAATTCTCTGTATTCTATAGATATTTTGTATGAGATGGTGGCTCATACTTGTGAAGGAGTTTTTAGGCCTAAATGCCTCTCTTGGCTAACCAATTTATTTATCGTGCCTTCCGAAGCAAGAAGATGAAACTGAAAGTGAAGTCAGTTTTGAGACTATTGATGAACTCAATCAGAATAGACAATGAAAAATCTTACGAAAAGTTACGACTTCGACGGGATTCGAACCCGCGTGATTCAAGCGATCATCCTTTAGCCGGATTGCCATCGACCACTCGGCCACGAAGCCAATGACGTCGACGACGAAACTATCAGTAAGTAAGATTTCGTAAGATTTTTCATTTTCTAATGAAATACCTAAGTGTGGTTTAACACTATAATAAAAATATATAAAAAACTACAGAATAGACAACTTCTCTGCACTAGATATTTCGATATCTAAGCGTGACAATTTAAATATTCTTTCATAAAATTTAAACAAACTCTCAATTTTTAAATTATCACAGCCTTGTGCCAAAACAAGACACAAAGTTTTCAGTAATTAAATAACAGTTTAATAACGCAATGATTTGTCATTGCAGTCGGAGGATTGTTTGCTAAGAATTATGTAGACCGTGAATTTGCACTCACAGATTAGGTTGTATTTGTTTTGATCGTATTTAGATAGTATATTCGAACCAAATATCTAGAATAGAATCTATATAATTATCTAGAATCTAGAAATAATTTAGTAAGGTAGACAAACGAAAGTGTTTTTAAAATTTGCAGATAGATGATTTCAATTTTTATAGCTGTATCACATACTAAACATAAAGATTAAAATTGTTTTTTTTGGGAAGGTTTCAATCTTTACTATAACTTAGATTTCACATAGAAATGAAGAAGAAAACTATCGTGTACTTTGACGAAACGACATCGATGTTATTATGAAAAGAATGGTGAATGAACTTACCAATTGAAGCGTAGTGAGGTGTTTCTTCCACCACAGGTACTTCTGGTACTTAGGGCCCATAGCCGCTACCATGTAGTACGCGTACATGATGACATGGACCAGGTTGTTGACGATATTCGAAAAGGTTCCATGACCACCTGGAATGGACAATAGAGAATAAGCAAAACTAAGGCGACCTCTGTGGCGCAGTGGGTGTAGGCCCACCTGAGACGCGGAGTAGGCGGGTTCAATCCCCGCTGCGGGACAAATATTTGCATCATCATCATCATCATTGGCAGCTTAAATTATAGCCCACTGCTGGGTATAAGCCTCTATATTTGCATGATCCGCAAATATTTGTCTGGGTGTTTCCTATGTAGGTATAGTATGTATTTATTTAAAAAAAAAAACGTATCTATGTATTATATCAGTCATCTGGTTATCATAACACAAGCATTCAATTGCTTAGCTTGGCACTAGATGACGCTGTGTGGAATGTCCAAGGCATTTTCTAAACTTTTCCTTGGTAAACTCGTTAAAATTGGTATGGGGTGTTGTCTTTACAACATGATTTATGCAGCGTCAAAAGGCAATATTATGTTTGCGTTTAATGGGATTTTGTATTGCCTTTGGACATTGTTTGAGACGGAGTATTTACTCGGCACCTAAATCATCCTTTATTCCTTAGCTTAATCGGCTTTATACACAGGTAGGTACAGTTAGCGTCAAATTGATATGAACGTCTAGATTAGTCAAAATGATCTGAAACACATTTATGTTTTTCAGATCACTTTGACTACTCTAGACGCTCATATCAATTTGACGCTGACTGTACAAGACATCGTGAGTACGTTAAGTCTGACTAAACCGAGGGTTTCTTAAACGTAGTATTCATTGATGCATTGCCGGGACCCACGACCTTCGGATCGAAAGTCGAAGTATATCCCACTCGGTCAACACGGCTTGTAAAAAGAAGATACTGAAGACATACATGAAGACATGCCTTACTTTGTGACATGCCTTACTTTGTTTGACTGGCTTCCTACTGAAGCTTGACTATTTCGATTGCTAAAAAAAGCTAGGCCCACACCACCAGGTTTTTGCCTGATTCTTTCCCTGGTGTAGGGAGTCGCGTTGGAACAGGCATTAGCCTAGCAAGTAAGACGAAACTGAAGTGATTCTTAAGGTCTTACCAGAATAAATGATTTTTCTTTCTTTCTTACATAACTCCTCTTGTCTCTTACCTGCAATGAATTTGACGAGCAGCCAAGCCTCGAAAGGCGTCAGCGAGTGGTGGTACAGATGTAGCCACGTGATCTGACTCTTCTTCTTCCGTAAAACGAAGAATATCGTGTCCGCAAACTCTGACAGCTTCGAGAAGTAGTACACCCAGCAGAGATGTAACATCTGGAATAAAATAGTGTTATTAGAGTTTTAAGCTCCTATGAATTTTCTTGTGGATAATGTGTGTATGTGGATAATGGTGATATTGTTTCTGCAACAATTGGTAAAGCGCCTGCTTCCACTTTTGGTTTTTTTTCTAACGAATACTGTCCCACTGCTGGGCAAAGGTCTCCCCCATTAACTTCCAAGCATTGCGATCGCTGGCTTTTGCTTATACCTATATATTTTTTATGAAATGTGAGCGACAAGGTACTTTTTATACGGTAAATACCGCGCGAGCAGAGCCAAGGGTAGAAGCTTGTTTTTTGCAAAAAAATTGACGAAAAACTGGTATTATAAGTTTGTAACCATATTTTTGGGTCGCGCTCATAGCTCTATCTCAAAGGCTACTTCTCTAGATTTTGTTTCAACCCGGATATTTTAAACGTTATTTTTCAATGTCACAGGAAGTGACATCTCGCCAGTTTATCTCTCCAAGAGATATCCATTTGTAGCAATTCTACGATTTCTGTACTCAGTGACGAATAGGAAAAAGTTTTTCTGAGGATGTTAGTTTTGTCTATATTTGGTATTTCTTGTTTTTTATACATATTTGTTTAAAAAAATATACTTAAAATTGTTATTAAATATATATATTTTTTTAAATAAATGTATACATCACGAAACAGTGAAGATAAACGTCGTGAGTCTTCGAATAGGTATCGCAGTGTTGAACTTTTAACCCTTTTAGTAATTGAGTAACACAGCAATTTAGATTGCACATTTTGATATGAATTTGCCTTTTGTATGATATAATTCATTCATCCGACTAAACTTTTTTTGCATTATTCTTTTATCTGAAAATATTAATATTACTTACTGCAAACAATTCTAAGAGATTTCAATGACATCCTTCTAAAAAAATTAAATCTTTTTACTTGTAGTCTTCGATCAACAATTAGTTAGTTAGTTCGTATACACTTGCTCATACGAACTAACTAACTAATTGTTGATTGATCGAAACGAAAAGACCAACAATTGATCGAAGCTTGTAGTAAAAATTATTTTACTCCTTTTACTTTTATTTAAAATATTACTATCAATGATACATTCTATCGCCTAATCCACAAAGAAAGTGCAAAGGCTCACCTTGCTTTCGAGCTGTACAACAAGTTGTTCTGACGTAAAGTGACCCACAACGGCTGAGCACATTGAGATGGAACTTTCACTGTTACGCAAGCAAGTTCACTGCGACGGTCAAGTACGAAAGTATCGGTTTATTGATTTAATACTGATTGAGTAGTGTCATTTTTTTACGAGTTCATTTTTTTACGACAAATACGAGCAGCGACACGAAGCGAACAAATAAAAGACCTCTATCAGCTTCTCCAGAAAAAGCTACAGCTACACACTACAAAAAAAGTTTGGCTGACGCGGGACGGCCGGCGGCGCAGGGCGTGAACGCAACACAAACACACAAAAGGAACAAAACATCGAATAACATCACGCCCTACCTCCAACGCAATCAAAACCAGAGAGCACAACCAACAACGACGAACCAAGCAGACCAATCTTATTCCTCAAAAAACTAATTAACGCCTCTCAGCCTCCTCCAAGCCGGCCGGTCACCGTGGAGGAGTACGACCAAAACCCCCCGAAATATAATATCACCTCAATGGAACATAAAAACAACAAGAAAACATCGAATTATCTATTTGTAGCAAGTCTAAACGTACGAACTCTACTGGCAGAGAGCAGACTAATAGAATTGAAGGAAGCAGTTCAAAAACTAAACTGGGATGTTATCGGCCTATGTGAAGTACGAAGAGCGAAAGAGATCATTGAAGAGTTCACCGACTGCATCTTATATCACACCTCCAGTACCAAAGGAAGAAATGGAGTTGGTTTCCTCATCAAAAAACAACATAAAAATAATATTATAAGTTTAAAGACTTACTCAGATAGAGTTGCGACACTAGAAATACAGCTGCCAAACAATATGCAATGGTCAATCATTCAGGTCTACGCACCTACTGAACTAAGTAATGAGGAAGATATCGAAGAGTTTTACTGCATAGTACGCACCGCCATAGAGTCTGCTAATTCAAAAAACCTAATTATACAAGGAGACTTAAACGCCCAAATTGGGCAGATGCAGCAAGGTGAAGACAAAATATATGGAAAACACTCTCATGGAAAAAGAAGCAAACGCGGACAAAAATTAGTAGAGTTTGCGTTAGAAAATAACCTTAAATTCATAAATAGCATGTTTAAACGCAAGATTCATAACAAATGGACATGGTCAACACCGAATGGAAGACAACTTAATGAAATAGACTACATATTAACGAACAAAGGCTCCTATATACACAACTTTGACATTATAAATAATTTGAATTTCTACACTGATCACAGGATGATTCGATGCAAACTTAACATGACATCGAAAAGGAAAAGAATATTTGTAAAACCTAATTTCAACCATGCTCGAAACATTACTTCTATTTCCAGAGAAAGTGGTAAATACTGGGAAGAGAAATTCATTTCATCAATAAATAGTTCAAACGACGTACAAACACAATACAACAATTTTGAAAAAGAGATGAGTTCCTTTCTAAAAGAGATGCCGAAGAAAAACAAAAATAACACAGACTTTTTAAGCCCAGAAGTAAAGAAACTAATGGAAGAGCGAAGCCAAATGTACAGTGAAAAAAGGACAAAACAGATGAGATCAAAACTAACCATAATAAGCAAAGAGATCAATAGACTTATAACGAAAGACAGAAAATTACGAAGACAAGAAACAATAGAAAAATATATAGAGAAAACTGGTGGAATAAAGAAAGCCTACAAGCAACTTAGGAACAAAATAGAATGGACTGCGAGTCTGAAAAGTAAAACGGACAAGATTCTAATAAAACGACCTGAAATAACAAAAGAAGCTACTGATTTTTACAGAGACCTTTATGCATCGAGTTCTTCGAATTCCTTTGAATCTGGAAAATCACAACCTAAGACGCAACCATTGTTTGGAATGTCGGCACAGAACATCCTGAGATCTGAGGTAGAGTATGCCATACGAACACAAAAAAACGACAAGACACCAGGGGATGATGGCATTACAAACGAACTACTAAAATGCTTATCGGAATATCTTCAAAGACCACTTCAGACTCTATTCAATAATATACTACAATCAGGAACGACACCGGACCAATGGTCAAGATCAACAATCACGCTTCTACACAAAAAGGGTGACAGGAAAGACCTTGGTAATTACAGACCGATAAGCCTGATATCAAATATATACAAGACCTTTTCAAAAATAATCTTAAAGAGGATGACAAAGAAGCTAGATGAACATCAACCTCGAGAACAGGCGGGCTTTCGAAAGAACTATGCAACACTTGACCATATCCAAGTGGTCACGCAGATCATCCAAAAAGCTAACGAATACGGATTGACTATTTATATGTGTTTCATAGACTTTAAAAAAGCATTCGATAGTCTCGAATACAATGCGATATGGGAAACGCTATTAGAGCAAGGCCTCGACGAAGAATATATCAGCGTACTTTATAGCATCTACTCCAGGAGCTGTGCCAAAATTAGGTTAGAAAGAGAAGGAGAAGAATTCCCTATTGAGAAAGGTGTGCGACAGGGCGATCCTTTGTCACCGAAAGTCTTTTCAGCCGTCTTAGAAACTATATTCAGAAACCTAAACTGGCATAACAAAGGACTATTAATTGATGGAGAGCGACTGAGCCACCTACGCTTTGCAGACGACATAGTTGTTTTTGCTAAAACCCCGACTGATCTAGAGAAAATGCTTAATGAACTTACAACCGAAAGCAAGATAGTAGGCCTTTCACTTAACACATCAAAAACAAAGATTATAAGCAACGGAGAAAAACAGGATATAATAGTAGAAGGAGGAAAGATCGAGTTTGTTAATGAATATATATATCTGGGTCAATCGGTTTCATTCGAAAACTGTACAC
The DNA here is from genome assembly GCA_963582015.1 of Xanthorhoe designata. Taxonomy (NCBI): domain Eukaryota; kingdom Metazoa; phylum Arthropoda; class Insecta; order Lepidoptera; family Geometridae; genus Xanthorhoe; species Xanthorhoe designata. The sequence goes on along the minus strand of OY757034.1, from coordinate 11,627,691 downwards.
AAAAGGAAGTGCAAAGACGGATTGCAATATCATGGCAAAAGTACTGGAGTCTAAAAGAGATAATGAAGAACAGACAAACACATAATGAAAATCAAGAAGAAAGTATACGAAGTCATCATTCTACCGTGTCTGACATATGGTTGCCAAACATGGTCCCTCACAAAAAAAGACGAAAATAAATTAGCTGTGTGCCAGCGGAAGATGGAACGAAGTATGCTGGGAATAAAACTATCTGACCGAATCAGCAACAATACAATTAGGAACAAAACAAAACTAAGCGACATCGTCAATAAAACAAGAACACTTAAATGGAACTGGGCAGGCCACATTTGTCGAATGGAAAACGCTAGATGGGCAAAAAAGGTAATGGAGTGGATCCCACGTGACAACAAAAGGAAAAGAGGACGCCCAAAAACACGATGGGACGACATATTCTTAAAAACATGCGGAACAGACTGGATGAGACAGGCACGAGATAGAGAGTTGTGGAGAGATATGGGGGAGGCCTACGCCCGAGAGGCGACTTTTACATAAAACCACTACCTAATGCATGACATTTATTTAAAATAATAAACCTAAAATTAACTAATATATTTATAACTATTCAAATGTCTATAATCAGAAGTATATTTATTATTATTATGAATTTTTCAATGTAATAGAATAAAGGCTATTTTTATTTTTATTTTATTTAGTGTCATTTTTTGATTGGTAAGTGGAATTAATGATGGAACTCTTTTTGGAATTGCTAAGTGTGCGTGCAACATCTTGTTAAAATGATGTCTTGTAATTTTAAATACGGGATAATGCTGATCGGACTAGCCCACAAAGGGTTTCGTACTTTATTTTTTTTTAAATGAAAAACGAATTATATTATACATAATAGTCGGATATCAGAGGTGCGGTAAACATTTCAGATCTTTAGGTAATTTTGATTTGTTTTAGCGTGGTATTAGGGCAGAAGAATAATTATTATTAAGGCTGGTTAATGGTTAATAATCTATTTTTTTTAGAACAAAGTTGGGTTTATTAGAACTTATAAATCGAGAACGGCCGGACCGATTTTCATTGTTTTTGATTTAGTTAGTTAGTTTTGTCTCCGTCCAAGTTCGTGTGGAACAGGCATTAGAACCACCTAGCATGTAAAACGAAACTTAAGTGATCCTTGAGGTTCTACAAGAATAAATGATTTTTCTTTCTTTCTTTCTTTCTTTCTTTCCAAAATAGGAGATTATATTTTATTATAAAAACATGAGAAAAATTACGATACTCGGAAGTTAGTCGGGACAGCTTTGTGGTTAGTACATCATAAACATACAAAGTAGTTAGCATTCATGTGACAGGTTGCAAGCTCATCGCTGCATATTATACCATCAATGGTGATGTTGTGTAAATATTTTTTTGCGTTACGCTCGTAGTTCTGGCCACGGTCATTAATTAAACAGTTGTTTTTTGTTAAATATAATTTTAGAAAGTATGCATACACATATTTGTTATGTATATTTTATATCATTATCCCACTAATATTATAAAGGTGAAAGTTTGTGTGTGTGTAAGTGTGTAAGTGTGTAAGTGTTTGTTTTAAGTACCATCCGAGGACGTGCGTATGAATACACAAGGAACAACCGAGGACATTTTCAAACCGAGGACTTTTTCGACGGTCCTCGGTTTGACTTGGCCATAGATTCGTATTGTTCAAGCAATTCTGAACCTTTCTGTATATATAATAAGGAAAAGTACCCGAAACCTCGGTTTGGTCAAGAAAATTCATAATCTTACACAGGCAAAATGTATCCACCAGGTGGCGCCTCTGTCGCCTTATACACACCCCCTATACATTAATTTCACTTTTGATGTATGAACCGAGGTCTTTTGTGTTAACTTTAACACAAAGGTCCTCGGTTATGTAGCTTTTCTAGCAGAATGTGTGTTAGTCCTCGGTTTGATAGCTTTTCTAAACAGTATGTATCTATTATAGTCCTCGTTCTGACAGTTTTCTTGGTGTGTAAGCAACGGGTGTCGTACCATCAAAATATGACGACTATTATGAAAATAGGACGTTGCGCATATATACCTACATTGAATTGGAACTTTTAAAAATCGAGGTGAGGTAGCTCTAGCCTAGAGGCTATAGACTGCCTCCTCATCACTTGTGCAAATGCTACAATTTGCACAAGTGATGAGGAGGCAGTCTGTGTGTTTAGAATATATACTGCAGTAGGTATATATTCTAAACAAACATACTGCCATCTCAGCCTGATTACTCGTATGCATAATAGTCAAAATAGTCTAGTTTTCTGTTTCTAGGTTCAGTGCCATAGTTAAAACTTACTTCACGATATTTAATCATGAAAAACTATTTAAATTACTCCATTAGATAAATGCCAATACTAGCAATATCTAGAATGATAGGTATACACAAATAAATAACACTGTGTATGATAATGAAAATATATTACATATTAATAATTTAAAATTTAAGCATCAACATTATGGGAAAATAATAAAAAAAATGATAATTTTTTAATTGAAATGGAAAAAAGAAAAAAAGGAATTAGAAAAGTAATGCACTAACAAATTAACATAATGGAGAAGTTTCCTAAACTTAAAAATCATTTTTTTTTAATTTTATTAGCAAGATCTTAAGAATTTACGAGTATGGTGGTGAAAGAATTTTTGGAATATCTTGAAAAATTACAAAGTTATTCAACTTTTACGGCGGCTTAAAAATAATAGAATCAAAAGGCTGAGATTTCTCAGTGTGACGTCACTCTACTCAAGACACAGATTAGTTTCAATTTAGTATGAAAGAATTTCATACGACTCGCGCTTTTCTTCGCCGCGCCAAACTAAAAACATTATTCAAGCTTAGAAGTTTGTTTTTCATTTTTTCTTTTTGGACATTATGGAAGCAGGGTATATGCTTGTTTAATATTGTACATAAAAGGCCTTACTTATCATCTCCACATCCTCATCCCCATATCCTCATATCATCATCCTCATCCTCATATCCTCATCTTCATTATCATCCTTCCTTCTCACCCTCGTTTGTCGAGGATATGAGGATGAAGATGAGAGGATGATAATAATGAGGATGATGATATGAAGATGAGGATATGAGGATGAGGATGAGATGATGAGGATATGAGTGTATGAGGATGAGGATATGGGGATATGGGGATAAGAATATGAGGATGAGGATTCAACTATTTGTATTATCATCGATCATTGATAAGTGTGCAAAGTTTTAATTTAATTTAGCACTTTTGAAGCAACATCTGCATGTTCGTCATGAGCACTGAACGCGTTAAGTCAGATTTTCGTGTTTAACTATTTGTATTGTCATCGATCATTAATAAGTGTGCAGTATGCAAAGTTTTACTTTAATCCGGAGCTTTCGAGGCATCATTCACATATGCGTCATGGGCACTGAACGCGTTAAATCAAATTTTCATTGGTAGGCATCTTGTGTACAACACATTGGTAATCAAAAATTCTATAATCATAGCCAAGTACTTTCCATAACGGTAAACGATTGGACCGCCCGCGCACAAATTCATCTTCTAATAAACTAAATCGTCAAAAGATCACTTTTTTGTTAGTATAAGTAAGGCCTTTTATGTAGGGTCAAGTAGGCAACAGTGGCTCAGTCGTATACATTGACTCATTCAAGTTTCTACCCGAAGGAGGCTCTTGATATTGCTCTTTTTGTTACACAATAGAAGCGCACAAACCCCAAACACGTTCTAATCAATCGGAAGGCAGATCAAACACCGCACAGAGATATTATCGCGTTTTTTTTTTCGAACCCCAAAATTACTTTTTGATGTCATTTTCCTTCGTTTTCATACATCAGGTTGTGACAATTTGTACTGCTGATTATATTTGCCAATTAGTTGGTACTGTAGTGTTTTCATTTAGGTAGTTTTTTTATGATAATTATCATTTGACTCGAATGCTGTGATCAAATTTTTTAAAAATGACATGGTCGTACACAGTGGCTCAACCTAAATAGTGTAATTTAAATGATTAAATTGTTTATTCAGTAGGTGAAAAAATAAAATTGGTGCTTCTTTTTTATTTTCATGCGAGTTTTTTTATTTTCAAAAAAAAAATATTTGAAAGAATTACTGTTTACCTTTGAGTCACTGTGTACCACCGGTGGTGAGTCATTGTGTACACCTAGGGGTACACAGTGGCTCAATTTCCAATGGTTAGTTTTTGCCCGTAGTAATGTTATATTATCGTATTGTAGTAATGTTTATTGTCATTTCAATAATGCAGAATTAAACTTAAATACTTTACTAACAACGCATCCACGTTTCAGATAAATACAATAATAATTTTCATGTTTTTTCGCCTTTTGAAAAAATCCGAGCCACTGTAGCCTCCTTGACCCTACAATATTAAACAAGCATATACCCTGCTTCCATAATGTCCAAAAAGAAAAATGAAAAACAGACTTCTAAGCTTGAATAATGTTTTTAGTTTGGCGCGGCGAAGAAAAACGCAAGTCGTATGAAATTCTATAATACTAAATTGAAACTAATCTGTGTCTCGAGTAGAGTGACGTCACACGCAGAAATCTCAGCCTTTTGATTCTATTATCGACAGTGCCAACCGCCACGCGGTTGTTCTTTGAAAATTATTTGAAAACGAAAACGAAAAGACGCTGACTCGTCTTTAGGATAATACCTACTAAATTTTAAAATAGAAATACGTGTAAGAAATAGATATAAAAATATTCATTCGTAGATAATCTTGCACGTAAAATGGTTTAGGTAGATTTTCCTTGTCCTCACTTTGTACAAGGCCTGCCTGGAAAACTGACCTCAGTTTGGTTATGGTAAGTCTAACACACCGTCCTCACTTTGTACAAGATAATAAGAAATATTGTGTTAAGACAGTCCTCGGAAGGGTGTCTCAGGTCTTACGTGAGACGTCCTCGGTTCGCGTACACAAAGTCCTCACTTTGTTCATCGTTAGTCACGTTCGACTGTGTATTTCGAGTCCTCGGTTTGGCATTCGTAATTCATACGAAAAAATATTGAGATAGCGATATACCAATGAGCTCATCACTCTAGATTTGTTATTCTGTCTCTTTCTGTGTTATTCAATTATACCTACGAGCTTTACAAATGCGTTATTTTGAGAGTCCTCGGTTCGGTCAAGTCCAACTTAGGTCCTCGTAAGGGTGTCTATACAAACAAGGGTGTGTGTAAGTGTGTAAGTGTGTTTGTTACTCTTTCACGCTCAAACGGATGAACGGATTTGAATGAAATTTTGTATCAGGATTGCTTATACCCTGGAATAACTAATAGGCTACTTGAAATTCCTGAAAAGTGCAGTGTTCCCGTGGGATTATAAAACAAAATGTTCATTAAAATAGTTTCGGTAGTTTGGCCGTGCAAAAGGCAGCTGTCAGACAAAATAACTTCATAGATGGCAGTACAGGCAAAAATATAACTCCTTCACGCTCGAACGGCTGGACGGATTTGAATGAAATTTGGTAGCAGGATTGCTTATACCCTGGATTAAAATATACGCTACTTAAAATTCCTGAAAAGTGCATTGATTCCGTGGGATTATTAATCAAATTCATTAAAATAGTATACCTACACAAAATAGTATGGCCGTGAAAAAGTAACAAAATAATTTCAATAGATGGCAGCACAGGCAAAGTTATTATTCCTTCACGCTCAAACGGCTAGATGAATTTGAATTAAATTTGGTAGCAGGATTGTTTATACCCTGGATAAAAATGTACGCTACTTAAAATTTATTAAAAGTGCATTGATTCCGTGGGGTTATTAAACAAATACAAAATAGTTTGGCCGTGAGAAACTAACAAAATAATTTCAATAGATGGCAGCACAGGTAAAGTAATTATTTCTTCACGCTCAAACGGCTGGATGAATTTGAATTAAATTTGGTAGCAGTACCCTGGATTAACAAATAGGCTACCTTAAATTGCTGAAAAAAGGAATGGTTCCGTGGGATTATAAACCAAATTATTCATCAAAATAGTTTGGCCGTGAAACGTAACTTATTTATAAATATTAACGGGACTTAATCGCGTATTGAAATCAATATTATTTATTTACCTCGACGTTTCGATGACATTACAATCACCGTGGTCACGAGTAGACTGACGGCCGGCATCCGCTCGCATCTTCAACTGACGAGGTTTAAGACTACCCTCAATCAGTCAACACAAACTAAAACTAGGGTTGCGACACACCACACTGACAGTGTCCGGCGATGCGTTAGACGATTTTTTACGATGCGTACACAATTTGATGACTGGATCCCACGTTGATGACAATTTGTAACCACTGTCCCGGTTAAAATTTCTATGCTTCTTAATTTCAACCGCTTCACGCACAATTCGGCTATAATAATGGCGATCATTGGACAGGATTAACGGTTTGTGCAATTCTATCCAGTGGTTTGATCCTAATTCAAGCAAATGCTCCGCTATCGCTGATTTTTCCACCTGGCGGTTTTTGACAGCTGCGATATGTTCTTTGACTCTTTCAGCAATAGTCCGCTTAGTTTGTCCGATATAAGAACTACCGCAACTGCAATCAATCTTATACACCCCCGGTGTTTGATAGGGTATGGTATCTTTGACTGTTCCTACTTGCGCTGCTATCTTGCATAGTGGAGAGAAAACTGTCTTTATTGCATATTTTTTGAGCAAAGAACCGACTTTGTCTGTCACCCCTCTAATGTACGGCAAGTATGCTCTTTCTCTCGGAACATCAACCTTCTTTATCCTATTCATACGTCGAGCACATATATTCCTCATCCTGTAGCCGTTTTTCTTCAGTACACCTTGTACATGTGATAATTCCTATTGTAAAAATTCTGGGTCACACAATGCATAGGCTCTGTTGACTAATGAAGAAACTACCGATGCTAAATTCGTAGGATGGTGGTGAGACATTGAATCTAGGTATTTGTCAGTGTGAGTAGGTTTTCTGTAGACAGTGTGTGTTAGGGACCCATCAGATCTCGCCATTACTTTAATGTCCAGAAAAGGTAATGTACGGTTACACTGCAACTCAAAAGTAAACCTTATCTTGTGATGGATAGAGTTAAGGTGTTGTAGAAACTGTTCAACTTCCGGCTTGCTACCTTTCATAATGCAAAACACATCGTCTACGTAACGTTTCCATAACTTTAAACTAGGTGGAAACTGTATCAGTGACTCAAAATGCTCCATCCAGATGTTAGCCATAACGGGTGCCACAGGACTCCCCATAGCAACGCCATCTATCTGTAGGTAGTGTTGTCCTCTATACAAAAAATAGCTCCCTTCTAAACAGTTTCGTAACAAAGTAATATATCCTTCTGGCATGGTGTTATCTTTAAGTTTTCGCCTAATTAAGTCTACACACTCTTTCAATGGAACATTCGTGAAAAGTGACTCAACGTCAAAACTCACCATGATGTCATCTGGTTCCAGAATTATGTCCTTAATTAGAACGATAAAATGGCGAGAATCCTTTACGAAAGAAGACGTCTTTCCCACCAATGGTTGCAACACTTTTGCAACGTAACCTGCAAGGCTGTATGTAGGTGAGTTTATCTGACTCACAATTGGTCGCAGTGGGACGCTGGGTTTGTGTATCTTGGGCAGCCCATACAATTTTGATGGTTGAGAAATTTTAGGCTTGAACAATCTAATAAAGTCGTCCTCTTCCATAATTTCTTTATTATCTCTAACTACTGCGCGTATACGTCGTGTCACTCTAGCGGTCGGGTCGAAGGACACAGGTTTGTAAATATTTGTGTCGCTCAACAAATCACGTACCTTCTGATCGTAGTCAACAGAGTCGATCACAACTGTAGCATTTCCCTTATCGGCCTTAAGAACACATACATCCTTGTTTTCGCGTAAGTTCTTAAGAGCTACCCGTTCTTCGGAAGAAACGTTGCATTTTGGTAATTTGGCTCTGCGTAATATTACCGAAACATCCTGTCTTAATGATTCCGAATCACTGGAAGGTAGTTTGTTACGTACTATAACTTCCTCAACACTACTTATAATTTTTTTCATACGGAATTTGTTGGGGGGTCGTTGCAAAGTTCAAGCCCTTTGATAAGACACTTTCAGTTGCACTGCTTAATGTTGCGCTGGATAAGTTTATTACCGAAAAAGCATCTTCATCGTGAATTGTGTTCCGTTTCTGACGATCGTAAAACTTTTTATATTTATGATTATGTTTAACACTACACAATTCATAAACTCGATCTGCTTGTAAATGGGTAACGCGATCACACACATTAAAATCGTCATATGATAGCACAGCACTACACTCACAATGCAATACGTATAAATCACGATTCACTTTGTCTATGTCGCTGTAAATGTTTCTGATAATTTGTTTTAGCAAACGAACACTAGCACTTCGGAGAATACCTCCCGAAAAAGGAATGTCATTTCGCGGTTTAATTCTCGCACATGTTGGAATAATTTCCGCATCACGGCACTTAATTAAAAATGCTAATGATGACTCCAACTGCATTCTCTTTTTCCGAAGTTTTTCTAGATCCCGTACTTTTGTAAAAACTTCCGGCCCGTACCGGTTTGTTATAAAACTTTTTAAACTATCGCGACTTGAAAACATATTTATAAATATTAACGGGACTTAATCGCGTATTGAAATCAATATTATTTATTTACCTCGACGTTTCGATGACATTACAATCACCGTGGTCACGAGTAGACTGACGGCCGGCATCCGCTCGCATCTTCAACTGACGAGGTTTAAGACTACCCTCAATCAGTCAACACAAACTAAAACTAGGGTTGCGACACACCACACTGACAGTGTCCGGCGATGCGTTAGACGATTTTTTACGATGCGTACACAATTTGATGACTGGATCCCACGTTGATGACAATTTGTAACCACTGTCCCGGTTAAACGTAACTGTTAGTCAAAATAATGTTAATAGATGGCAGCACAGGCAATGTTATAACTCCTTCACGCTCAAACGGATGGACGGATTTGAATGAAATTTGGTACCAGGTCAGTTGATATCCTGGATAAAAACATGTCATAAGCTACTTTAAATCCCTTAAAAGCGTATTGTGTCTCAAAATACCTAAATTATGCTTCTTCAAGCTCAAACGGCTAATCCCGATAAGTCCCGATAATCTCACGGAATTGGGACTTATGTACGCAGATAAATCCCCGGTAAAAAGAACTCAACATAAACCATTAGGACAAAGTTTATATTTGTGTCTTCAATTAAAATTCGGTACAGCACCTCATCATCGCTATTTTATTACCTTTCCCACAGTTTCGGCTCGCTTCGAGTCTAAAAGCCTCGCTGCACTCGCTTTGCTCGCATGTAGCTTTTTCAATATTTTACAAGCAAATTGAATTGTGTCAGACCTTAGAATAGGAACCGACCAGCGCCTTTTCTTTGAGCACCATGAGCAAACATAAGTATCAGTCATGACGAATTTATCTTAAAAATTTCGAGTCTAAGAAACTCGATGCGCTTGCTTAGTTCGAAGCTCGCTACGCTCGCACGGTAGCTTCTTGAATATTTTGCTAGCAAATTGAACTATGTCAGGCCATAGACTAAGAACAGACCAGCAGAGTCAGCCTTTTCTATGAGCACTATAAGCAAAATCAAGTGTCACACGACGCATTTTTCTTAAAAATTTCGGCTCGAGTTTAAAAGGCTCGCAACGCTTGCTTAGTTTGAAGCTTGCTACGCTCGCTTAGTTCGAAGCTCGCTTCGCTCGCACGGTAGTTTCTTGAATGTTTTGCTCACAAATTGATCTATGTCAGACCATAGAATTGGGACTGACTAACAGTCAGCCTTTTTTATGAGCACTATAAGCAAAATCAAGTAATGACGCATTTCACTTAAAAATTTTGGCTCGCTTCGCTCGCATGATAGCTTCTTGAATATTTTGCAAGCAAAATAAACTATGTCAGACTATAGAATAGGAACCGACCAACAGTCAGCCTTTTTTATGAGCTCCATAAGCAAAATCAAGTGTCACGTGACGAGTATTTGTTTTTAAAAATTTCGGCTCGCTTCGCGAGTTTAAGACGCTCACTGAGCTCGCTTCGCTCGCACGGTAGCTTCTTGAATATTTGCTGGCAAATTGATCTATGTCAGACAATAGAATAGGGACCGACCAACAGTCAGCCTTTTCTGTAAGCACTATAAGCTACATCAAGTGTCACATAACGAATTTGTCTTAAAAATTTCGGCTCGCTGCGCTCGCTTGGGTCGAAGCTCGCTTCGCTCGCATGGTAGCTTCTTGAATATTTTGCGAGCAAAATAAACTGTGTTAGACCATAGAATAGTAACCGACCAGCAGTCATCCTGTTCTATGAGCACCAAAATCAAGTGACACAATGACGCATTGGGTCTTAACCAAGGAGCAAAATTAAAAATTTTATGAAATAATTTTCATATAGGTACCTACGTAAGAAAATAGTAATTTTCTGCACTCTCAAGGTGCATTTTTATTCATATCTCTGACGATCCTCATCAGATCAAAAAAATAATCATCAAATCGGTTCACCCAGTCGACGTAGGTATTTAGAACCTCCTACTTTTTAAAAGTCGTTAAAAAAATCTATTAACTTATTCACCGCGGGTAACACCGCGGGGTACAGCTAGTTTATAATAATACCGTTTTCTCGTGGTCCTATTACTGCTCACGACGACATCCACCGGGTTCAATAGTATTTTCAAACCATCCAGGGACCAAATCAAATAGGTACACAAAACATTTCATGCAAATCAGTCAATCCGATTACGAGGAGTTTGTGACAAACATACAGAAAATTAATAAAAAAAGGATATTGTAGGCGCAAAAATTGACCTGGCTAATTTGGTTACTTTTTTAGTGATTACAGTCTGAGTAAGCAAGAAAGATAGAAAGAAAAATCATTTATTCTTGTAGGACCTCATGGATCACTTAAGTTTCGTTTTACATGCTAGGTGATTATAATGCCTGTTCCAACACGACTCCCTACACCTCCCTAAACTAAGGTTTAAAGAGGCTGGATAAGGAGTAGGTACTTAACTCGACATTTAGTTAGAGTCGGTTGGGCATCTAGTAGTAAATAAATTACGGTTTTTGAGAAGTAAAGGGCAAGTGATATAACATGCATTAAACTTTCTCATTATGTTGATGTAAATATCGTAATATTTTGATGGTTTGCGGAAACTTGTTATGTACTAAACCAATAAGCTGACGCTGACGCTTCCTGCTAAATATCGCATTGAATAAATTACACCCCGAGTATTAGACAATGAACTTTGTTGTTAATACTCGTAGTGTACATAATTGCAGTGATATTTGCAAGATTTTCTTTTCAAAAAATAAAAGATTCTTTGCTGTATGTTTGCGGCTTTGCCCTCCACAGGTTTTTTGATTATTTTAATTAATAATGATTATTTGATGTCTGTCTAAATGACAAATAATAACAAAAATTTTGAATGATGAACATAGAAGAACACTACATACAATCACGCCTAATATAAACAATTAAGAGCGGCCAACCCGGCTCACTTTTCATACAAACGCTCGTACGTGATTATGCCGTTGTAACAGATCTTTCTTTTAAACTTTTGGACTAATAGGTATCTTGTGCACTATATCTAGGTTTCTATCGAAACTAAAAATCAAAATTTTGAGAAACAAATTCAGTATAAGCTTCCAAAAACCTGCTTTTAGCATAAATTTTACCTATTACTTTGGCCGTTCATAATGTACTCATAAATTGTAAAAGTAAAGAAAATATTGTCATAGAAACCTTGCAAATCTTATGGAGATTCTAAATGACTAATATTTATTTTACAAACTTGTAAGGCTTACTGAAAAACACGTATTTCCTGGAACACTTTTTATGAAATTTCCGCACACTATTTTTCGAGTGAGTGAGTGAGCGGTGAAAGTACCTACTGAATGCCGAGCGCTGAGGCGCTATCTCTCTCTTTTCGCTTTGATTCTTTTTCTAGCATTGCACTGGATGAAACAACAAGCCTTTCAGCTATACCCGCGTCGATGATAGACGCACCGGGAAGGGCCACCTTAATGTTAACAAAATGTTTTTAAATCCCGAAAATTATCTACCCCAACATAACAACTATACCTAAAATAAGTAAAAGTTATAAGTTCTGCTGTAAATTGAATAATATAATTAAGAACTAAGAAATAGTTTAATTCTTTCCGATTATAAGTAATGTATATTTAAAATCCATTCCACTTTGTTGTATTGTAATTTTTTATTAAATAACAATTCGTTATAACGAAGGTGCCTTTAGGCGTACGTGTTCCGTTTCGATTTCATTTCGCGAAATCCAATTATAATTATTAAGAACATTTAATTGAATTGTTAATGAAAATAATGAGGTAAGTAAAATGATTTGCATTCTTGACCTCCTGTGGATTTGTTGTGCAAGTATCCTATGTGAGTAAGTGACCAATGGAGTTTTAAGGTCGCCATTTAGGTCTCCATATTTTTTTTTTACTATTTATGTGTGCAGGTGATTTTAACTTGACTATGAAGAAAAGGAGAGATTTAAATATGATTATAATAAAATAATATTTCTTTGAATGTCTCAATAGAATTTTTGTCTTTGATTTTAAAAAAGTCTGGTTATTTATAATAATAGGCTTAAAGTATTATAATTATACATTGGTGGCGATTCTGTTGCAACACTGACTAGCTAAATTATGACTAAAACCGAAAGATTTTATTACGTTCATGCTAAAGACCAATCTAGCATAGCACTGAAAATAACATTTGAAGAACAAGGTACTTTTAACCTTGTTTTTCATCTTTGCGGGTAGTTTTAGTCAGAAGTAAAAATGGTCTTGATCAATTAACAATCAATTTTACTAAATTATAGTAATTTTAGAGATGTCACTCAGTCTGTTTTTTTATTTTGAACTTTAACGTGAACGAAATAAGAGCTTTCGGATTTAGGAATAATTTAACTAGTCAGTGTTGCAACAGAATCGCCACCATTATTCCATGACTGAGACGAGCCGCATTTTTAAAGAACGGACGTACGTATTTGAATAACAGTGATACTAAAAGACAATAAGTTCAGTGCTTTAACCGAAATATCATCTTACTGATAGTTTAGTCTTCGGCGTCATAGGCTTCGTGGCCGAGTAATGGCAACCTGGCTAAAGCCGTGTTGCCGGTTATATATAAATACATTATAAAATTAATTTACAGTAATCAGGATGCCTATTGTTCACAATTGGAAGCTTATGAAATGTTAATTGTAGGTAATTAATTAGGTATTACATCAAAGTGTTCTAGGAAAAGGACATCCACGCAGGTAATCGATTACATTACGTCTGTTATGTTAGTATCCTGTGTTGTAACATTACAAATATTACATGTTATTTACTACTACTACAGTAAAGGATTTGCAAAAACAATCACTGCTTATGCTGGGTTCCTATATCCAACTAACGGATGTCCGTACGTAGGTCGTCATAGCAACGTTGTTTATTCAACACAAAATGTATGAGACTTTTTGACAGATAACAACGTTGCTATGACAACGTTGCTATGACGACCGACCTACGGTCTAGCAACGTTGTTTATTCAACACAAAATGTATGAGACTTTTTGACAGATAACAACGTTGCTATTTCGACCGACCTACGGTCATCCGTTAGTTGGCTATAGGAACCCGACATTAGTCAGCTTGTCTTCTTGACTATAATCTTTGTTATAAGGAAGGTAACGTCGTGTACATAATAAAGTTAGATACGGGCATGATGATGATGATAATCGGTGCTATTGACATTGATTTTTGAGATAGCATCAAAAACATTAAAACCAAAATCAAAATCCAGTTTGAATTTACATAGTTATATAACGATTCTACTGTTTTCTTAATTTAAATATCGTGAGGTCATTGACATAGATTGGCATCGTTTATTTACCTTTTAATAAAATATATTATATATACCGAGAGTTTAAATTAAAAGTTGATTGCTCGTTATCAAGTGCTTTGGCTATTTTTGATGTGCTTTATCTAAATAATAAAAACTTGCATGAAAAAGTTGAGTTTTGGGAAACCTCAACCAACTTAAACCTTTACATCTTTACCACTTAAGTCAGCCAAGTGCAGCGTGTGATGCCAGACAACATTTTGTTGAGGTGTTATCTTGTTATTTTGACAATTACTTTGACTTGCTTTAACATGCCTTACTTAGTTTGACTGGCTTCCCACTGAAGCTTGACTATTTAGATTGTTAAGGAATCGCTTTTATAAAAGCTAGGCCCACACCACCAGGTTCTTGCCTGATTCTTTCCCTGGTGTAGGGACTCGCGTTGGAACAGGCATTAGGATCACCTAGCATGTAAGACGATACTGATGCGATTGTTGAGGTCCTACCAGAATAAATTATTTTTCTTTCTTTCAGCTTAGCCGGCCATATCCGTAGGAAAGATACCAGTTAATACGTGTGGGTCTAACTATATACGTAAAGGCTTAAGTTTTATTATTTTGACAGCAGCGTGGGTAAGATGATGTACCTCTCCGATTAGTTAGAAAATCATTCAAAGAAGATTTAATGAGAAATGTTGAGTGACACTGACCTCACAGGGAGGTCGCGAGGAATCACCGAGGCTGATTGTTTCTTATAATTAATAAACAATAGCCGGAGGAACCAATTATAAATGTTATTCGGAAATGAGCTGTATTGACTTCGTAGGATGTAACTGTACAGACAGCAGCAATTTGTATTGTTAGCTGTAAATCTTTTATCGCCATTCCAAGTGAAAATTTCTATATATTCCAAGTGAAAATAGCCGAACCAATTATAAATGTTATTCGGAAATGAGCTGTATTGACTTCGTAGGATGTAACTGTACAGACAGCAGCAATTTGTATTGTTAGCTGTAAATCTTTTATCGCCATTCCAAGTGAAAATTTCAGCAAAAAAAGTAGGTTTTAGAATCTTTATTGTAGTTAATTATCTTAAAATATTTAAAGTAAGTAATTAGTTAATTATCTCAAATTATAAAAAGTAATTGGATAAAAGTAAACTTCTTTTATATACAACGGGACTAGGTATCTTTATTATATTACACGTTAATTTTGTGAAAACATAGGTACATATTTCTTTTAGATAAATACAAAAAAGTTAAAACTAACATTATTATTATTATCTTTTCAATCCCAAATCTCTGAACCAATGCGTCATATTTTAGAGAAAATTTCTATAGTACCGCAATATTTACTTTTATTATTTAAAAACACGTTTAGTACATCCGCTTACCGCGCCTTAATATAATAATATTATAAAGATATAATAATTGTAGTTTGTATGTTTGTAATGAATAAACACAAAAACTACAGAACCAATTTCAAAAATGATATCATAAATATTAAAGCTAGGCCCACACCATCAGTTTCTTGCCTGATTCTTTCCTTGGTGTAGGGAGTCACGTTGGAACAGGCATTAGAATCACCTAGCATGTAAGACGATACTGATGCGGTCTTTGAGGTCCTACCAGAATAAATAATTTCTTTCTTTCTTTAAAAAAAGATTGTTACATTTTCCCTGATTAATATAGGCTTTTATCAATTAAAAAAAACTACGATATCGTTATACAAGATACATTACTATGTTTATCCCAAAAAGTTTGAAAATAAATCTCCAACCGTAAGTAAGTAAGTTCGTATGAGCAAGTGGTCAACTCTGGTGACGTTTGTGGTGACTCGTGTGAACCCGGGATGAGCCGCTAGTTTATATAAATGAATACAATACGTGTCATTTCACTTTCCGTAAACAAATGTTGGAAAGTTACGAAGCCAGTGCCGTTGTGATCTTGACCGCGGACAAAGAGTAGGCAGGTAGGTGTTGTGCGGAGATGAGACAGTCTGAGAGATCTACAGATTTTTAACCATCAGTTGTTGGGGCCTACCATCAAATATTTTTAAGCTATTGCATAGCTTCTATCGCGGGCCTTGAGCGTGGAGACCGAATCCAGAAATTCCGTAACGAAAATAACCTAACACCCCCCACTCCGATAAAATGCTATGCAATAGCTTTACCGTGGCAGTCTCCGAGTGCTACACGTCTTTTTTTGAAATAGATTTTAATGTAGGTACTTGTATGTGAGTTACTTTGGATTACTGTACTTAGTTCATAAATATCCATTGAGATGTATTATAGAGCCACAATCAGACAAATAAAATGTAAACGTTAAAACTCGGCGCACGCTACGTAGTGCGCAGAGTTTTACTTTTTTGCGTACAAGCGACATTGAGCATTAAAACAAACGGCATAACGTCTACATTCAAATGTCAAATGTCATTGTAGAACATTGAATTTGCACGCACATTTTTTGAGTGTTTCAGCTATTAGATTGTGACTCTTTAATATATACATCTCAATGTAAATATCATAATATTTTGAATGTGTTTGACGACCTCTGTGGAACAAACAGTGGGCGAAAACCCGCTTGGGATGCGGAGGTTGCGGGTTCGATCCCCGTTTACAATAACAATATGGTTTTATTTGATCGAATTAATAATATGACGTAGACAAACAAATCACCTGACGACCATTGTAACAGGACGATGTGATTAATTTATATCTATTATTTTCATTTATTTGCCTACAAGAATGTATCGAAGACGTATCTACTCTATAATTCACCTTGTATGTAGCTGTCAGTATAATCGGTATCTTGATTATAGTTATAGAACCTTATACTCGTGTCACTTTCTATCGTTGTAAGCCATAGCACATTCACTTGTAACACATAGTCGTAGAGTCCAATTTAGTTTTTGTCGATACTAACGATGCAAAACTTTACGTTCATGTATTCGATTGTTATGTAAAATATTCGTTAGGCTTTTTGCGAATGGTTTTTTTAAGTTAGTTGTGCAATAAGTGAGAGTAAAGGCGTTTGTACACTACACGGAATTTTTCTGTTAACCGGTGTGGAATGACAGTTTAAAATGTCTTGTCTCCCTTTTTCCGATAACTTAGAAGGGGACAACGACATTTTTCGGACCGGAAAAAAGTAATACTCCGTGTAGTGCACAAACGCCCTAAGTGTGCGGAGGCTTATTAAACTCATATTATAGATAAGGCTCATGTAAAATAAGCGTCATTCGCTGCTGCGAAAACCGAGTGATACGGAAGCACCGGATTTGGTGAATACGCCGGGTAGCCAGGTTGGTGTGAAGTTGTGCGTAAGAGAGACCAGAAAATCCTACTTCCTACCTAATATTATAAACGCGAATGTTTGTATGTATGTAACAACAGACATCCATGTTTGTTGCTCTTTCACGCAAAAACTACGAAACGGATTTGATTGAAACTTGGAATATATAATAGATTATGACCTTGAATAACACAAAGGCTAATTTTTATCCAGGTATTATGCGAGCGAAGCCGCGGGTGAGTCAGCCATTAAAAGCAATGGAAGATGGTAGCTGGTGATCGCTGCTTTGTGAGTGAAAATAGTACTTTTCTTAAAAAAATAAAATCTATTTTGAAGAAGCCTTTTTTATAATGCTGAATTTCATAGTGTTGGTCCAAACTTGCAAGATTAAGCGACATACGCTAAAGCAATTGTCCAATTCGATAGTCGATTCGTAGAGCCCTACACCGAGTTGTTTCGCTACGCTAAGTTTCGCTATTCACAGCAGTTGTAAAAGAAGCCTAAATCTGAATGAGCCTTTATGTAAACGGAACTCGGAAGTAACAACTATGAATGAAAATGATACTTTAATCGTGACAATAAAGTGATATTTTTATATATTTCTACATTTAAAAAAGATCGAGAAAAAAGACTATGATGATCATAATTATGACACGTAAGAACCAGTAGATTTCTGTCAGTATTAAGATAAGAATGATAAGGTAAATATATAACTCACTCTTTTCGCTGTGTCACTATTACTGTAGTCGACAGGTTGACACGTGAGGCTGTAGTCGTCCCACCAGCCTGACGCGAGGTGCTGAGGAGGAAATAAAATAAAAATAAAATAATAATAAATATCCTTGGACATTTACACAGTATATATATATTTCATACTGGTTCTATAGAAATCAAATATTAATCGGTAGCTTGTATCTGGCACAAGACACAAAAGTGTCCACGTTTGCGCCCTGACTAAAACTCACAAAACAAAATAGGATGGATATTGGGTGGATTAAAACTACTTACAAAAACCGAAACTATTGCATATTGACAAAAAACAGTTATTTTTCCTTGAAAAAACATCTGTTGGAACCGCTTGTATGTTATAACTACTTTTGGCTAAAACGCACAATAATATCCACAGAGAAGCACAAGGGTAATTTATTTTATTTTTCCGGCCAATTCAAATTACAATTTAGGCTCTTATCTGTGTTTTAAAGAGTAACTTTACTACATCTATTAAACTTATTGAGCAATCGCTTAAAACAGTTTACAAACAAAATGTTATTTTGCTAAAATAACTCAATTTGAATAGTGGTTTCGCTACTTATACAATAAAGCAAGAAAGCTGCCTTGACCTCGTTGTCATTCGCGAGAACATTTTTATTAAATTTCATTGAGCACAATGTATTTTATCAATGTTATCGCAATTACTACAATAACACCAACGAAATAAGATCACGACTGTATCCCCGGGGCGCGGTAGACATTATCTCAGAGCTCTAAGACACTTATGCTTCTTTCCATCTACAGGTTGTCTGGAAGAGATCGCTTTTAAGCGATAAGAACGCCAATAAATAAATAAATAAGCATTAATTTTCAAGGATAAAACAAAACTTTAACATCGAAGAACGGAGTTGCTTTCTATCATCAGTGAAAGCATTATTAGAATCGGTTCAGTGGTTCCAGAGATGTTAAACAATCTTAAATAAAACATTATCTTAGATAATTTAATGGAAATGGAAATGTATAAAGTAAAGAAATGCTTCATGTCATTAAATTTTGCAAATTAATAGAACGCTAATAGACATTTTTTGTTAAATGAACCATTTTATCACAAACTATTTTTTTTTGACTGCGAAAAATATTTTTTTGTCTAACTCATAAATTTATTTTTTTACCAAATGCCCAATGCATTAGGTAAAAATTAGTTTAGGTAAATTTTATTTTTTTACCTTCAAAAAGACAGTGGTTTTGCTAGTTTAAGATAGTTACCATGGATTGGTTCACCCGTTTGCTAAGTAACTTTATGAATTTATCTAATCTATACTTACTTATAACTTAACTAATCATTTTAATAGCTAGACATATTTAAATTTTAAATATTCTTTTGTATTGTGTGTGTGTGTACTACCAATTTAATTTTAATTTTTTGTGCTAGCATTTAATTTTTTGTACTTTTTACCAGCTTAGTTGTCTGCACAAATAAAATTATTATTATATTAATTCAATTCTTTCGTTCAAGAAGATTGCGAGAGGGATCTGATAGCAGACTGCACATACCCAAATATAAGTTAACAATGACACAAAATCAGGCTTTTTTTATGACGATAAAAATATTCAATAACTTGCCAGGCGATCTTAAAAATTTGACTGGAAATTTATTTAACATTAAACTAAAGAAATGGCTGACGGATAGGTGCTATTACTCCCTTGACGAATTCTTCTGTTATAGAGACATACAATTATTTTAGCAATTAATTTTCAATAATCATTATTTTATTTTAATTAAAATTTTATCTCATCAATGAAATCAGTATAATATTAAACTTTGACATAGGAAACTACTAACATTTAAATTTGTTGATTGTAATGTTGGTACCCACTCATTTAATTAATAAGTATTTGCATGCCTAAGTAGGTAGAACATAATTGGAAAATTACCCTAGTCTAAGACCTATTTGTTAAACATATGTTCTTGCAAATAAAATTATCTTTATCTTTATCTTTATCAAAAATCAACAATCTCAAATATGTTTTTTTGCTGTACTTCAATGAAATAATGTAGCTACCTAGGTTCAGCAGCGGCAGTCGTTTATATACACAGCATAAACTGTGATAATACCGTCACCGAAACTGTTTACGCTGGTGCTGGAGGACATTTTTAAAACCTTAGACTGGGAAAATCGTGGTCTTAATATAGCGGGAACTAGACTGAGTAACCTGAGATTCGCCGATGATATCGTCTTATTCTCGGACAACCCTCACGACCTTGAGGCCATGATACAGGAACTTAGTGAAGCCTCTGGACGTTTTGGTTTGGAAATGAACTTGGATAAAACGAAAGTTATGACCAATTGCACGAACAACAACTCGGCCATTCAAGTTGACCAAAACACCATTGAGCGCGTACAAAAATATATATATCTTGGACAAGAGGTCGTGATGGGCAAGGAAAACCAAACAACCGAAATCAATAGGCGAATAAGATTGGCATGGGCAGCCTACTCCAAGATAGAGTTTGCTCTCAGGATGAAAATCAAACCAGAACAGAAAGCACGCATTCACGACCAGTGTATCCTACCAGTACTAACCTACGGAGCTGAAACCTGGGTTTTCACAAAAGAAATCATCACAAAACTCAGAGTCGCCCAGAGAGCAATCGAAAGGAAGATGGTAGGAATCACACTGAGGGACCGTAAAAGAAACGACTGGCTTAGGGAACAAACCAAAGTCACAGATGTCATCAAACGAATTGCGAAACTTAAGTGGCAATGGGCTGGTCATGTCGCCAGGAAACAAGGCTCGTGGTGCAAAACGCTGGCCGAGTGGAGACCATGGGATGAAACACGCCCAAGAGGCAGGCCGCAAATGCGTTGGTACGATGACATCAAAAGAACAGCTGGAGTGAAATGGATGGAAACTGCACAAAACCGAAGAGAATGGCATTATATGAAGGAGGCCTACACCCATAGGGTTGAATGTGGCTAAGAAGAAGAAGAAGAAGAAGAAACTGTGATAAAAAGTGTTAAAGTTTAACCTCGCTAAACCTTATCATTAAACAAGCTACCAGTAACAACAAAGTAACAAAAAAAATGAAAAATTTGCATTCTCTCATCATGATAAAAACTGACAGCGTCGACAGATTCTAGACCTTATCACCATGATGAGAAGAGTCAAGGCAATTCGTCATGGCTCCTTGCCTCCACGATTGCTGATGCCTTGACACCCTGAGTTACACCATGTTAACGGAACTGATGAAGCGATGGTAATCGGCCAATGATCAATGTGTAATTGAGCTGAAATTGGGACTGACCTTGACATAGTGGTGTCAATTTAGATATCGCCAAAACTAAACTAAACTAATTTGACAGTACTTAGGACTTTACACTGTACTACATATGCACCTTGAAAACTGTGAATAAAATATAACTTGTGGCTACATTTTAACCGAATCATAATCTTATATTACCATAAGCTTTCTCTATGAGATTTTTAGCACCAGTTTTTAGAAGCCTCACTCGTCCGCAAATCGCTCGTGAATAACCCGTGAAACAGACGTGTGTGTGTGCAAAAAATCTATAGCACAATCGAGTCAGTTTGTATTAAATTAATTAATTAATTAATTAATTAAGAGCTCTTGGCGATACTTCCGTAAAATATCTTGATATCTTGGTGAAGTTAAGCGATGTTCTGAGCGGTCATAATTGAACCGCAAGTGGCATTAATAGCTAAACGCTTCCGTGCTTCGGCGGGCACGTTAAATTGTCAGTCTCGGTTTTTTTTTAATTATGCTATAATGGAGGCTTTTAGGTGATCTAAAAAAGCCCTCACCAGAGTTAATAACATAATGTATTCAAAAAAGAGTCCGAGATTTATATTTATTCTGGTTTACTGACTAGATAACTCTCAAAACTAGTGCTGAATCATATGTACACATACAACGTACATTTAATCTCTTTTAAAATATAGAGAGGCAAATCAGTAGAAGTAAATTGTGCAGTGAAAGATGTAACCAATAATTTAAAGGTCTAGTTACACTACTAGTATAATATTATTTTATCTGTGGTTACACCCATAGATTTGGTTATAAACGCTTCCGTCAGTAGGTAATTGAGATGTTTGGTGTATAATCAAATTATATAGAAACAACACTTACATGCTTACACACACACAAACTTTTACCTTTAAATATATTATATTAGTGTGATAATGAATCTCGGAAATGGCTCAAACAATTTTCATGAAATTTAGTATGCAGGGGGTTTCAGGAGCGATAAATCGATTTAGCTAGGATTCATTTTTAGAAAATGTCGTTTTATCCGTGTTTTCGGACAATAAAAAAAAATACCGAGCTAGGCTCGGTCATACCGCTGTCTATACTTCTATACTAATATTATAAAGAGGTAAAGTTGGTTTGTTTGATTGTATGTTTGGGATAATCTCCGAAACTACCCATCCGATTAAAAAAAATCATAGGACATAGAACATAGGCTATATTTTACAGGGTAGGTATCACGCAAGCGAAACAGCGCGCGAGTTAGCTAGTAAATAATAAATAAAGAGATCGCTCTAAGCGATAAGACCGCCCATTATACTAAGATTAAGTTGTTTTTACTGTAACTGTATATTCCTATTGTTGGTGTAATAGAGTTCATTATTATTATTATTAAAGACTTACCTCGTAAAACATATAAGACGACAACGCAACTTGGAAAGCGTTGTACCAGACTAGTGTGTTCTGTAGTTTGTAAGGTTTCCGACTCGCCATCCACTGGGGCCCGGCGACCAGCACCACGGCCAGGTAGACCAGCACCATGGCCAGTGTGGGGAGAGGCGTGTCGAAGAGGAACCATCCTTGTACCCTGGGATCTGGAAGACAAGTTACTATTTATCTAAACTAGAATTTATATCTATCTATCTTCTATCTATTTCTAAATAAAACAAAATCGCGTTCGATTGAACACTCAAGAATGGCTGGACCAATTTTGATAAAATGTGGTATGGAGGTAGCTGAAACTCTGGATTAAAATTAACACTTTATACGCGACTACCTAAAACAGGAGGGTAATGTTTATACGCTCGTTTATATGCACGTCGAGAATGCAGATACTTGCTCTCTTACGAAATTCAAGTCGGTTTTATAAAATGTTCAATTTTGCCACTTTTATGTTACTTTTCTACAATTTGTGTGTTTCAATCCAGTAGTAAAACACTCCAGTAGTCACCATCATAATCTATCTACATTAAAATGAACCCCTATTTCTCCTGGTCACGCTATAACTTAAGAACGGCTTTACCGATTTCATTCATCTTCACTTTAATGTTTTCTACTACTTCGCAGAAGGTTCAAAACTAAAAAACAAATTAAAAAATTGCGCAGAAACTTAGAAAACTTAACGACTACCTTTTATAAACACTTTATTTAATATAACCCAGCGTTATAATAATATAGTCTTTATTAAGCACGTTTGAAATGTCTGTCAGTTGTTTGACAGATTGACTGACAGGACAACGTCTGTCGGGTCAGCTAGTATTAAAATAAAACATAAATTTAGCGGCTAATATTGTTCTGTTCATATGAAAACCTAAATCTTAAAAAAATCTTAAAAACTCACACACGTACCTACTATGACAAATGGTAATTAGGCGTGGGAATTTGCATTACTAGTGTACTTTACCAATTTAATCGTAAATATTGTCACAATTTATCACGTTTATATTATAGGTATACATGATTTATAAACATTATTTTCTATGGGATAACACGAGATAAGAACATTCAAATTATACATTTAAGTATAACAGAAAAAAATTATGTCACGTGGTCAGAAATGACATCAAAAGATAAGCGATGTTATAAACAATTATTTATTTAGGTACCGAAGGTGTAATACAAAAATAAGTCTTATTAAGATCAAAAAAAAATTAAAATATTTGCACCTTAGCAGCTACACAAAAATATATGAACAAAAAAGAAAAAACAAATATTTCTTTCTGTGTAAAGAGAATCGGTACGAAGCGTAATACGAGAACAAGCTAAGGCACAAAATACAGAGAGGCTAAGGTAAGATAATTATCGTTCCCACTGCAGAGCAAAAGTCACTTTACACAATGCCATCAAAATACCGGATCGAAGAAAACAGAATGCAGTGAAGCTTAAGGGAGGGTAGTTTTATAAACTGCCGCTTCTCGTCGGAGCCTACCTACATACTCCAGTTCGCCCGCGACCACGGTTGTTGTAACACAGCCGAAACGTCGGGAAATAATAAAAGGTAAATTACGCGATAAAATCCTGTAAATTTCTATTTAAAAGTATGAATTGTGATCGCGAAAGTTTAAGAAAGACTAGAATGCAGTGAGTTCTTTGTATCCAAAATTGGTTACACGTAACCGATTTTATCCCATTTCTTTAACAGTTTCGAGTGTTGCAGTAGAAAGTGAATTCCGATAATAAAAATAAAATAAATAAATATCCTTGGATATTCCACACAGCGTCATCTAGTCCAAAGCTAAGCAATTATGTTATGATATTTATCATAACACAAGCATTCAAGGTGAAATAATTAAAATACTTTCTTGAAATAATTAAAATACTTTTGGATGCTATTTTAAGCTCCCTAGCCAAATTAAATTTCTACAATACTTTAGAATAGAAACAGAAAACAATTTGTATGAACATACATTAAATTCGACGACAAAGAGCCACGTGTAAGCGTCAAATCAAAGGAATAGCGTTTTTAGAAAAAAAAAGAGATGGGAAACGTTTGTCACAAAACAGGCTCAAGAGTAAATGTTGGTAAGTACTGTAGATATCTTTAAAAAAACAAGCTACTTTAAATTCTGTAAAAGTTGAAATAATTAAATTATGTTTCAGTTCTAACTGGTCAAAAAACCATTAAAATGTTCATATTATATTTAAAATGTAAAGGCAACACATATTTAATATCTAATTACGTCAAATTATATGAAGTGTTGGACGTATAGCGAAATTAGAGAAAGTGGTATATCTTTGTTCCGCAAGTCGGCTACGATGGCTAAAGCTTTCTATGATGTGTTGCTATGCTGAAGTGGTGCCATGAATTCCTTCTTTATATTTTTACCCTAAACTAACTACATTCTATTAGTCACTAATGATAAATTTATGTCGTATAATCTAGTTAACAATTATGTGGATGGGTGACCGCAACTGGGCGCGGCTTTATAGTCATTAAGCGATGACAACGAAATTAAGAAATCTCGACGATCATCTTTGTAGCACTGAGTTAAGGTAAACAGGCTAAACCACCGGTGCCATGGTTTGGCCTAGACCTTAATGCAATTGCATGATACTACTTAACATTGAGACTTATGATGATCTCTTTCAGTAAATATTCGCTTTTAATTTACTTTCAAAACATCGTTGACTGATTCAGGCATGATTTTGAGGAAATCCATCTTCAGATAATGACAATTTCAGAATATCTAATAATACGTAGTGTTGGTTTAGATTAAATTAGCGGAGGAGTAAGTACTAGATATTCTGAAATTTTAAATATTTCAAAAAAATCGGTAAAACTTTTTGAGGCAAGCTATGTGGAAGAGTGCTGAGATGTGCAAGTGCTAGTTTGAATTCAGAACCAAAAATATACTGTATCAATAAAACTTTTAGATCGAATATCGATGCCAAGATTGATGCTTATAGTTTCAGAAAATCCCAGAGAATGATGTGGGCTAAGTTATATATTTAGTAACTGTTGGTTGTTTAATTTATTTGCCACTCTTTTTATTTTTCGAATCTGTTGCTACAAGCAATAAGTGAGGTCTTTCAATCACTTTTTATAAAAAAACTTAGTGCTTCTTTTGTAATGATTTCAGCAAAGTCAATGATGCAGAAATAATGTTTATTGGTATGTTAACTTCACACCGAATCGAATCGATACCAAGCAATTGAGCATGGTATCGAATCACGCGACCTTTATCGATCAATTATTTAATCGAAACTGGTCGAAAGTCAACACAACGATTTCATTGTCATCCGAAATATTTTAATTACTTTTATTACTTTATGACTTGTTTTATGAACAGCGCAGAGTTTTTGATATAGGTACAAGATCTTTTGAAGGTGATGGTTTTAAAAATAATTAGTAACTATAACACGTGACAAGTTGCAACCAATTGGCTGGTTCTTATTAAGTTGTTGATACCTATAAAAGAATGGAGGGCGGACGAGATTGGCACACGCAATGGGAGGTACCTTACTCTAATCTTACCTTGGCAAGCCTCGAAGTCTAACGTTAAAGTCGGTGAAAAATTCATGAAAATCATTTTTTAAGTCGATTAAAAATCAATAAAACTATATTTGTCTAGCAAAGTCTTCAGTGTCACAAATAAACTTAACTTTCCCAGATTACGAAGCGAGACCTTAGTCCACGAGAAAGCTCACCTTCGTTTTAGTGACTTGCAATGTTACTAATATGAACATCAAACATCCTATTGTTAGTCAGTAAATACTTTCTTGTACAAAGTTTTTCGTAAATAAAAGATGGCGTAATCGTTTTATTATTTTTGTAGAGTTTTACGTATTTTTAAGTGTGTTACATAAACGTCGTAAACAGAGGTTTACAACGTTAATAAAAAAGTAAAAAATAAAAAAAAGACCGAAATAAAAAAGTATGAATGTTGACAACGTATTTTTGTAAATTAGATACCTTAAAAAAAACCACTTCTGAAAAAAACACTTCTGGTCAAAGTTTTAAAAAATTACCATAACTCATGTCATTATTTACAAAATTTATTAAAAATGGAACATTACTTCCAATGAAGTTTTTCTTATGATTCTAATAGTTAATCTAAATCTTTTGACATATCTGTCAATTACATTTTGACATACCTGTCAACAATGTTTATACAACGTCAAAACACTTACTTTTTGTCCGTCTTATTAACGCCTCTACTCATTGAAAGTATGTAATTATGTTTATCTTGTAATTATTACAGTCTTCTCTTTATACTTTCTTCTTATTAGTAATGTTTCTAAGTCATCAAGCTATTTATTGTTTTATTTCAATATTTAAATTAAATTATATGGGGATTCACTAGACCTCTTGGCAGACCACCTGCTAGATGGATGGACGACATAGTTGCCGTACAGGGTAAGACCTAGATGCAAAAGGCCCAAAGTAGAGCTGATTGGCGGTTATGGAAGGAGGCTTATGCCCAGCAGTGGGTCACAAAAAGCTGAATATGATGATGATATAGAGATAGTCAAAATCACGCCCATATTTTTCTGACATAGGTAAGAATACATGTAAGATTGCAAGATTATCAACGCTTTTTACTTGTAGAATACAATCTGGTTTTCGCAAGATGTTTCTCTTCACCGTTCTGAGTGGTATAACATTTACTAAAAAAATTCATATATTTGTAAGTTCAGGTATTGAATCCATAAACCAAGACAGCCCTTGTCTTATAATGTCAAGTTAGAAGAGAGTCTGTTAAAATGAAAAAAATTATAATAATTTTTCCCACCGATCTTATTCGAACCCACACTGATACTATTCGCCAGTTGTTGAGTAAATAAAGTTAAATAATTAACTAAACGTAATAATAATTTTATTGAAGAAATGTAATTTAACTTTCTAAGATGTAAAAATTATGGTTTATTACCATTTGTAATTAATTACAATTACAAAGAACTGGCTGTGCCCGGTAGCGTATTGCCATAATATGGCTGATTACTTTTATTCCACATTTTATTGGCGCTTCGGCGGCCGCTACCGCGGCACGCTCGCTACGCTCGCTCGCCTCGCGCGCCACACAATGGTCACTGTTCAAACCTAACCTAACCAACTGATTTCGATCTGGGTGGCTGATTATACAGACTGGTCTGTAGTCATACGTAGTTTGCTTTAGAGTATTTGTTATTTTTAAGAGCACAAAGTGATCGAGTATAGACTATGGGTGTCTGTACTGATATACACAATGGCAATACGCTGCCCGGTACCACTCACCCGCCAATGAACTCAGACATAATATAACCTATGATAATAACAAAAAGAATATATTGACATAAAATAACTCCACATTAGCCATGACGGAGTCCTTTATGCGGCCTAAACACTCCGTCACCGGAGTTGGCCACTTGCTCATACGAACTTATTAAAATATGAAATTCACAAGGTAACGTAGACAAATTCTTGCAGATCTTTTAGTCATTAAATTAGAATGCATATTATAGTAGAGACAATATCCGTTTGAAGCCGGGCAAGTCGCTAGTACTAACTATTTCAGATCTGAGCCTTTCATTTAACAATTGGCAAAATTAAAATACATAACAGACTTTAATTTCGTGAGAAGAGATCAATTTCCAGCACTCTCGAGGTGCATTTCTGTGCATAACTCCAAAGATCCTCATCAGATCTATTTAAGGGACCTCCCTTGGAATATCTCCTTTTCAACAAAAAAATAATTATCGAAATCGGTTCTTAAGCAACCAAACTATCCGCGAACAAACATAAAAAAAACATTTTTATACGGTCGAATTCAAAAACCTCCTTTTTTTGAAGTAATAATAATAATAATAACAAAATCATTTATTTTGTGTCACAAAATTAAATATTACACAGGATATACCTACATTATAAAGTTTTTATAAAAGTGAAGTTATAAAATAAATTAAAAGTTCTCAATACCTAATTCTAACCGTGACATCAAAATCGGTCGTCACTCAGTAAAATGTTGTAGCAGAATACATAATATTGCTACTACAACGCTGGTCTTCCGTAACGCCGTTAGTAGTAAGGACTAGTTCAACCAGCTTGTTAAATCTCTTGTCAATTTTTCACATTGGCTTGATAAAAACAGTAAAAGCTATTTTTATAGCCTTGACAAATTAACATGTGAATTTAAATAATGGGGTAACTCATTATTTAAATTACAAAGTAAAATGTGCAAAAAATTCTGTAAGATATTTACCAACAACAGCAAGTCTAAAAAATATTTTTGCAATGATCCTTGAGATGATCTAACTGGTTCTTTTATATTTTTTATGCTTATCATTAAAATAATTTTTGTTCAGTTTAGCTGAAACGGTTAAAATAATGAGGTCAGGTAGAATCCTGGAAGTACCTAGCTTACAGGTATATGTTTTTTTAAGTATTTCAAACCAAGCGCAAAAAATTTTGATACGTTTTAATAGGTGATACTAAGTATAAGTACCAACATACTATAGCCTAGGTTATTTTATGACTAACCAATTATATCGTAATGTTTCACATCCGAAATGGATAGCTGTATAAACTTGACCACACTTGTACAACAGTTTTGCAATAAAATATTTCTGATTCTGATTCTGATTCCTAACTCTAATAAATAAGGATATTATAATGTTTTTGAATAGCACCTAAAAATACAAAGTGATGTATCAAACTTAAGTTAAAATAGTAGTTAAAAAGTAAAAGAAAAAATATGTGTTTAAAACTAACATAACAATACGGTACAACCGAAACATTTAGGAAAAGGTAACGGTTTAAAAGTATCGTAAATCAGCGAGTATCTAGTGTCACAACTTCGGTACAAAAGGGCATAATTGTTAATATTTCTAAAATTAAAACTTAGCAAATGGCCTGTGGATGCGTTACCTTAAGTCGCAAAGAATGGAAGAAGGCCTTCCCGTCATCCACTCCCTGCGACTTAAACTAGCGAGGCCGGGACGACCATGGCTTATAAATAAGAATAATAAGGCTTACGTATTAAATACAGGTGATATTAGACATAGACAAATGTTTGCTCTTTTGCAACAAAATTCACTAACCTACTGAGAGTGAATGAGGCGAAAGATCGTGTGTCAGGATCATAGGAAAATATTTCTATCTATACCGATGTATAGTTTAATAATTGTTGTTTTTATGAAAAAAAAATGAAAATGAAATATTATGATCACAGTTTAATAGTTTTTTAATATGTTGTTTTAATGAAAATGAAATATGATCACGACTGTATGCCAGGGAGCGGTAGACATTTCTTCCAGATCTTTTAGGCAATTTTTAGATCCATTTGAAGATATCTAAGGGGGTAGTCAGTAGTATGTTCATATACATATTTTTTTTTATATTTTGTTGTTCTTATGAATAGGTTATAATATAAATACATACCGGAAACTCTTTCTGCAAGCACCCAGTACTTATTAATAATTGTCGTCCAATTACTATCGGAGTAGTAATCGTCAATGGCGATCTTCACAAACCCGGACATTTCGAGTTTGTATCACAGAACACTGAGTTTGACACTAACACTTGACACTTCACGGGAGAAGTCGAAGCACTCGACAACTTGTGCGTTATCGAATTGTCACCTGAAACAAAAGTAGAAACATTTAGTCTTCGAAAAAATATGTCTTAAAAACTAATATAAAAATTTCTACCGCGAACACGATGGAGAGACGTGCTCGCCAAATTCCGTGCCGACTGGACTATTCTTGCGGAGGAAAGGGATGAATGGAAAGAGTGGGAGGAGGTCTTTGCCCAGCAGTGTCATACTGAGGGCTGATAATAATAATAATAAGGTTTGATTTAAATTAGCGAGTTCAGAGTTGACGAGTGATAGAGGAGAGTGGAAGAGAAAAACATGTTGTGCCGACCCCACTTAGCGTGGGGTCGTTATGGGCAGGAGAATGATGAAGGTTTGATTTAAATATCTCATCTATTGTTTTTAACGACTGAAATTCTATTAATGAAATATTTATCTTCTTTGTTCTTTATTGTTCGAACAGACCCACAGGAAGTTTCTAGATAATTTGCAATTTTAAATTAGAAGACACAAAATTAGACAATAAAATCAAAATCAACTAAATACATTGATAAACATAAGTACATTGATATCTATTTTGCTGAATCAAACATAGTCTAAGAGACATAAGTCCAAAACAGTACCCAATCTTCTCGCAATATTTTACCGTAAAAACATAAGGGGTTTTATTCAAAATGTTTTACTTTTATAATTCGAACATTTTTGGTAAAAACTTTATCATACCTAACTATAACTGAATTATCAAATGATTTTCTTTAAATTTCGCACTAAAATAAAATTAAACAATGGTTTTGGAAATAATTACATCAAAATTGCTCATAATGTCGGTCGCATTTCTAAATCGTTACGGATTCATTAAAACTTAACTTGGCATAGGTACTTTTACTACGTCATTACCTTTACACTTTCTTTTTTATCTTATTTCATAGTAACTGCTTGTCATAAGTAGTGTGAAAATACAGTAAGTGAATTTAATAGTATTACGTATTAGTCTGAGCAGCGTTATAAGTTTTAAAAAAATCTAATAAATAATTTTAGATTGTAACCAAATTAATTCTATTTCATATTCGGGCGTTTCAGGTTGAAAATATATTAAGTACTTAGGATAAATTAAACATCTGTGTTATTTAAATGTGAATGTCAAAGGATATATATTTATTATTTATTTAAGTATTAAAAAATAGTAAATATTCTATTAAAATTTAAACTAATATTAAGCTTGAACGTACTGTTTAAGAAGTTTATTATTTTTTTAGATAATGAGGTTTTATATAAGGCTAATTCAAATATGTTTTTTGAAAACACTTTTAATTTTTGCACATTATATATTTCAAAGGCATTGTAAACACACAATATAAAATTAATAACATACCAGTAGGTCACGTAAATGCTTCCTCATTTTCCCACAGATACAAAATATCACAAATTAATCACAATCGCATTTCATCTCAAAGAAAGCGAACCTGACTGAGCTGAACTTCGAAAGTGCGCCCGCGCACAGCTCCGACTCGCAATTGAATTGCCCGCCTTGTCTCAGCCAATCACAACCGCTCCTTCTCCCACGATACCACAAGGACGTATGTAAATATGACTCGCTAACGATTCTAGACTTGAACTGTTTTTTGTTAAGACCGGGAATTCCGCGATGGATGCTTTGATGATTTCCAGCTTGAAATGTTTTTCATTTTTAGGGTTATGTTGCTTGTTAGGAAAATAAAACCATATTTCATCTCAGTGCCTTTTTTAACATTGGTAAATGTGAAAACTGACTGCATCGTATGGTATATTTATCTACTTAGAATTAAGATGGTTTTTTTTTTTACGCATGTTGTTTATACCCTATAATTATGGGAGCACTAGTTTTTTTATATCTAATATTTGGCTATAAATTGATGCATGTAAAGTGTAACCCTATGTTGGGAATCCTTAAAAATAAAATAAAATAAAATATATTTGTTTAAGATTTTCGTTTGATGTTTATGATTTTTTTGCAGCTTACACATTTCAAAAACATTAGGTATTATTAAATAAATATAGAATAGAATATTTAGAATAGAATATTTATTTCCTCAAAAGAATTACAATGTATTGTTACATATGCTAATGTAATATTGATCAACTTTAACAGTTCCCTTGGCATTAAAAACCCTGAATTATTCAGAAAAACTAGCAAAATTCTGTTTTCTCCATCGTTAACTTCAGTTACCATACTTGACTGATATTCTGTAACATGTCGAAAACTCAGTTCAAACATCAACAAAACCCAAATTGTATATATCTAATTCGCACTTGATAAAATGATGTTTTTCATTAACTTGCGGTTCTTCCCCATGATTATTAGTTTCAGTACATAAATAAGATGGTATTATTATTATCCTACTAAATTATGAAGGTGAAAGTTTGTGTGTGTGAGTATGTAAGTGTTTGTTACTCCTTCACGCTCAAACGGCTGGACGGATTTGAATGAAATTTGGTTCCAGGATTGCTTATACCCTGGAATAAAAATAGGCTACTTTTAATGGGAACGGGAACAGGAACTTTTCACCGCGGGTAACACCGCGGGGCGCAGCTAGCTTACTATATATATCATTATTTACAATGACAGGTTCATTTGTAAAAACAAATTGACAATACATGGTATCGTTAATGCAACACCACGTGACTCTATCTATTTTAAGACATCCTTAACTTTTGGTCTAACTTTATGTTGTAGGTCGTGTTGTCAAATAAAACATTAATGTCAAACAATATTAATTAATTGTAAAAAAATAAAAAATAATAATAATGGAAGGATACATTTTAAAGCTTCCTATTAGCTCAAACAGTTTTTTAATCAGTTGTATAGCCAAATTGAAAAAATATGTTTAATTTGTTTTATAAATTGATGTACAATTATTGTCACGGTTATCAAAACCGTGACAATAATTGTACATCACTAAAGTAGTGCGATCCCATGGAAATGAAGTTGTCTCAAAAGAGTGCGCTTGCGCGTTCTAAAAAGAAAGTACCGAAAAAAAGAGAGACCGGCATTAGTTATGACTACCTCTACAAGCCTGTACATGGAGTTTAGACTTCAAGGCATATATTTTTTAACAATAAAACGTTAGCTCAATCGATTTAAAAAAATATTTAGTTGTATACACAATTTATGGTTCGCAAATACTTGTCTAATCTACAAATATCTAAAATTACTCAAAGTGCACTTGAAATTGTTCGTCACACACGGGATCGGTATTTCGAAATATATCCTGAGACGCTGAGCGGCCTTGCGTCTATAGTAACAAGTCCGAGTGGTGTGTTGCGCATTCATTACTGAAGGCACAGCTTGTACATTCCTTGCCCAGCCTCGGAGCTTTTCGGAAAAGGGCGTCGTAGAGACAGCGTACATCAACATGATTGTGTCTTATTAATTGAACTGGCACAGTTGGTCACAATGTTCCTATTTAAGTTTTCGTATTTGTATGTTTAAAAACCTAAATTAGTACCAATTTTCTCCAAGCTACAACTTTGTCAAAGTTAGCAATATTATTTAACGTAGAGTCCCTTTAGAGTCTAATGAGATCCTTTCGTGACTCTATCAACGATTATTTTGAACTTTTTTGCGTTACACGTGCCGTGTCATTTAAATTTAATAGTAGAGTCAAGTGATTGAACTCACTTCTTACTTGTCGTAAAGTGAATTAGCGTTTTCAGTGTCGCGATGATTTGGGAATTACCATTATTTTAATTTTCATATCACCGGCATTTCACTTGTCGCCTGTGTCCAGTCAAGTTCTACAGAATACGAAATTTGAATCTTGGGGATTCAGCTCTTCGACGTTCGAAATTAGTTACCAGAATAGCTATATTTCATAATCTGACTACGCTATCCATTATCATGTCTCGCGAAATATCTCTACATTCCTCTATCGTGTGCGCATACGCACGATCGCATGTCAGCATTAGTTCAACAAAGCTCGGACAGAAGGCGGCACTGGTCACTTTCACCATTTTGATGAACTTGGGCTACTTTTTCAGAGTCAAAGTCGTTATGTCAGTTACTTACGTCAAACAAGTTATAATATTTTAATAGTTTTAGTATAGAAGTAGGCGCGGTTCAAAATGGGTACTTGCACAATCCTGAAACAGGCTTTAGCTTAATTAATAAAATTATAATGTCTTCAATAAGGACAACTCTATATGCAAAGTCGTTACTCGTAGCTCATTTGAATTATTGTAATTTTTTTTTAACAAAATGAGTTTTTTATGGGTTAATTATTTGAGGTAAAATATACTGGCACAGGATCGGAAAGAATTAAGAATGGGAGGATACTCAAAAGTGGGTAGATGTATGCTCATTAGAGAGATAGTGTGTTTACCAATAAGTAAGTAAGTAAGTTCGTATGAGCAAGTGGCCAACTCTCGTGTCGGAGTTTTTCATTTAACAAATAGGTACTCGGTCAATTGTAAGCCAACTATGAAAAAATATATTTTTGTGGAAAGCTTTATTCCCGAAATGGTCCCATTAAAATTTGGTAAGGATTTGACAAGGATCTCGGGAACTATGAAGACAAATGCACCACGCGGGTATTTGCTCTCGATACAAAAATAAGGTCAGTTTTCATAAAATTTAGACCTGCGACTTTTTGAGATACAACCAAATGGAGTTTTCATAGTATCGCTAAAAAACCTTCGTCAAATTTTTACTCCATCTCATTCCATGTCATTGCCACTTTAAATAAAACAAATATTACGACAGTTAGCCGTTATTGGGCAGAATTTTTAACATTTTATGAAAACTCGTCTTAAATCTGACATTGACCTACTAGGGGCCGACATGTTGTCCATTTCCTAAGAATTAGGAAAGAATAACCTTTGATCGTGAATTCTTTGTGTGGGATACATCAACTGCTATACAATGGTAATGGATTGCAACATAGTGTACTTTGAACGGCATTTTGCATTTAGCCTAAAGCATGGTGACCCCCATATGTTATTTTGCATCAAAACCTTGAAGGTATTAAAAAATAGTTTATATTATTATTGGAGTTCTTCGATGGAGTTTTCAAGGAACTTGAAGTGCTCTGGCATGGCTTAACGACTTTACACCAGAAAAGTAAATATTATTATGCCTGCAGAAGCACAAAACTAGCAATAATACACTACTTCTAAAAAGAGATAAAGTTCTTATGTCAGTGTTTTTGGTTTAGAAAGAGGACAGACAAATTTCAAGAGCACGTTGGAGAAACCAAATGAGTTTTAGCCATTGATCACCGAGCAAACATTATTAAATGTACCTACTAACAAGAAGTTTCTTGATTGTTGATGCTATTTAAGATATTATTTTCATCACCTTTTATATATTTTTGTCTTATAATAATAAATATCCTTGAACATTACACACAGGGCATTTAGATGACCAAGCTAAGCAACTTAACGCTAGTGTTATGGTAAATGATTACTGATATACATACTCATACAACATGGATATTTTTTTTTGGAAACAGAAAAACACCCAGACCAAATATAAATACAAAAATAAATATAAATAAATACACGGGACAAATGTTTGAAT
Organism: Xanthorhoe designata; assembly: GCA_963582015.1. Taxonomy (NCBI): domain Eukaryota; kingdom Metazoa; phylum Arthropoda; class Insecta; order Lepidoptera; family Geometridae; genus Xanthorhoe; species Xanthorhoe designata. Next base: position 11,591,946 of record OY757034.1, on the reverse strand, counting down.
GTTCTGAAGATATTCAGAACATACAAACATTTGTTGATCGAACCTGGATGCGTAGACAAGTGACAAATGTTTTGTAAGTATCTATTCTCTTTCTATTAACGCTACCCCTTTGATTTGACATTTCTGATCGCTCGAGTTTTCGTCATCGAATGTCAATTCCTATACATTTTTTTAGTTTCTAATCGAAAGCGATTGTCGAAATGTTACATGGCTAGGGCAGCTGAAACCTCCGCGTCTCAGGCGGGCCATCACCCACTGCGCCACAGAGCGTATAATACAATATAGCTTAAAGAAATTTACAAAACTTTGCAAAGGCTAACCACAATGCTACTGAATAGCTAGATTATATCGGACAGCCGAAACCTATTATACCGATTACCCAACTGTCTGAAATGCAGCGTCTGATGTAACTGACCTTCGATCACTTGTTAGCATTCTGGTTACTAATCAAAGCTATTACGAAATTGTCAATATGATTAATTTTGTCTAAATGACAAGGCGGAATTAATTATTGTCTAAATTATTTCTCATTTCTAAGATTTCAATATAGAAAATGTTTTTATTTAGTTTCCATGTTTTCTTGATTTTCTTTTCATAAAAAAAGATTATCGTGTTATAGAAATTAAATTAAAGCGCAATTAAATCTCTTTCATACAGCTGTGCTCTCAGATCTTTATCTTTAAGGGGAAGACAGAAGCATTTCCTTGGCAATGAAACAATTTTCCTTGCCTCACTTTGTTAGACTAGCTCACCGAAGCTTGACTATTTAGATTTATATGAGATCAAAGTGAAAAAAAGCTAGGCCCATACCTTGTACATGCCTGATAAGCCATTAACTCAGGTGAATTAAGTAAACCAAGCCCTTTCCGGGTATCTTGGGAGGAGTGTTGGAACAGGCAATATAATCACCTAGCATGTAAGACGATTTGAAGTAATGCTTGAGGTCCTACTGAAAAAAATGTTTTTCTCTCATAGTTTTCTTTCTTCCTAAAATCAAGTCTACGACCTTGAGATCGAAAGTTACGTGGCCAACACGGCTCATTTTTCATGGCATGTTATCTGCATAATACCAAGACGTGATACGGATAATGACTGCAATAGATTGGAATTAAACCGTGAAGAGCTGCAATTACAAAGATGAATCCTATCCTACTTCCTCTTATCCTACTTTTACTAACATATTAAACGTAAAAGTTTGTATGAATTTGTGAATGTATAGATGTTTGTTGCTTTTTCACGCGAACTAAACGGATATGGCTGAAACTTGGAATATACGGGAACCCATTTCGTCTCCGAAAATCGATTGTCCGTAAATCACAATCAATAACAAGTGTCTCCGAAACATAGGAATCCATAATATTATGGTCCCATAACTATAGTTTGTAATAAGGTATTGTTCATCCTTATGCTCCTAATCCATAAATTTATGTTACCTAATATTATAATCCCCAATTTTCATCGTTATAAACATATGTGTCATAATAATAAAGAATCATAATACTTCCACTTCCGAATCATAATGTTTTCGAACGTTTATAAATTATGTAAGTAAAACAGAAACAACTTCGGTTGTATTTACCCAGATCGAAATCAGTTGGTTAGGTTAGGTTTGAACAGTGACCACTAACGCGCGAGGCGAGCGAGCGTAGCGAGCGTGCCGCGGTAGCGGCCGCCGAAGCGCCAATAAAATGTGGAATAAAAGTAACCAGCCACCCAGATCGAAATCAGTTGGTTAGGTTAGGTTTGAACAGTGACCACTAACGCGCGAGGCGAGCGAGCGTAGCGAGCGTGCCGCGGTAGCGGCCGCCGAAGCGCCAATAAAATGTGGAATAAAAGTAATCAGCCACCCAGATCGAAATCAGTTGGTTAGGTTAGGTTTGAACAGTGACCACTAACGCGCGAGGCGAGCGAGCGTAGCGAGCGTGCCGCGGTAGCGGCCGCCGAAGCGCCAATAAAATGTGGAATAAAAGTAATCAGCCACCCAGATCGAAATCAGTTGGTTAGGTTAGGTTTGAACAGTGACCACTAACGAGCGAGGCGAGCGAGCGTAGCGAGCGTGCCGCGGTAGCGGCCGCCGAAGCGCCAATAAAATGTGGAATAAAAGTAATCAGTCAGCCACCCAAATCGAAATCAGTTACATTCCCTATGCTGCCTTGTGCTTGAGACACAATGCTCTTATGTTAAAATTATGCTCATAAACTATTATGAAAATAAAGTTATGAGTTAGTTACATTATGGATTATATTATTTATTGAGAATGATTTTATGTATTTTAAACATTAGGGATGTTGATATTAGCCGTAACTATATTAGGGATCCTTATATTATAGATCCTGATTATACGGGCAATCGATGATTATGAAAACCCAATTTATAGATTTTTATTTTAGGGGTATAAAATTTCGGAGACAAAATAGAGACCCCTCAGTTAAGTACCTAGTATTCTAGTCTTATCCTCAAAACAACACTACACGCAATTATACCATTGGTAGATCTATTAGTCAACTTTTTATAGGTAAGCAAAAACCTAGGGTATTTCCAGTATTTATGTTGTCCAAAATGTTGAAAGGCATATGTTTAGTGTAGTGTGAAGCCATTATCTAATATTTAGTTAAAGTGGATTCTTTATCAATATAATAGTACAATCTAACGCCGGCGGCTTTGCTCGCGTGGTACCTACCAGCATAAAAAGTAGCCTATGTGTTATTCCAGGTCATAAATGTATATTCCGGGTCTCTATTTTGTCTCCGAAATTTTATAATAACACTAAACATATGCCTTTCAACATTTTGGACAACATAAATACTGGAAATACCCTAGGTTTTTGCTTACCTATAAAAAGTTGACTAATAGATCTACCAATGGTATAATTGCGTGTAGTGTTGTTTTGAGGATAAGACTAGAATACTAGGTACTTAACTGAGAATTTGCGCTTTAGATAATATTTTTTTTTTAATGCACGACATGAAATACAATTTAAAGCAATATCATCCTTAGGTGGTTTAACTGGTTCTAATCGTATTATGTACAGTTATGTAAATAATGTAGTAGTTTTGTTTCTGTTAATAAATATTGTCTTTACAAAATGTGTGTGCGATGAAGAAATCGCCACTGTAGTGCCTGGACCATTGTTCAGATGGATTAGGCTTGCCAAACACCTAATAAAAGTCATCCTTATCCACAGAACATACAAAGTTAATACATATACGCTGGCTGGCTTATTTGCTAGTCGAGCTTACAACAAAGTGCAAAATTTCCCGAAACATAAGATCCACTGCGCTACCAACCTTTGGTACAACAGCTACGTTGAACTGGTTGTACCAAGGGGACATAATAATGCAATGGTTTGGAATGCACACTTCAGTAGGGCGTACACACTTTTCGGAAAGCATTATAGTCCTTCTACATTACACTCCTGTTTCGCGAATTGTTCATGGCTTCGCGCGCGATCTGCGGGCGAGTGAGGTGTGAGGCTTTTTTGTTTTTTTGACGTTGACGTTTCTTTAGCAAAGAAACGTCAAAGGTCATAATAAGTGTGAATCGCCACAGATCATAATTAGTATCTACTTACGACTCAGTGTTAAACCAACAAGGTTCTACGCCTGTTATTTCGTGACAACACCATAAAGAATCAGGCAAGAAACACTACTTTAAATTCTTTCAGTAACACCAAGACCGTAATGGCTAGATATCCATAGCCAGTTTTACCAACCTTACCAAGCTCATGATGACTTGTGCACTAACTGGTTAGTGAACATGTAGGTAGGACCGTGTTGAAATAGTTTAAAAGGCAACTAATTTAGCGTCTGGATTGTAGCACAGGCATTGCAACACGTTATAAATGCACGTCTTGTGCATGCCTATTTGCATATTATCAAATCTTGTATGTTTAATTCGATTTATGCTTTCGAATAAAGAAGTCGTAGTAGCTTTACAGCATTAAATTTTTTCATTAATTTGACACATTTATTTAAGCCTTAAATTTTGAAAATAAAAGTAATTAGTTAAAATAATAGTAACGATCTCGTCACCTTTGACGAAGGATGGTGGGACTCGGCAAAGGATAGAGACGGTTGGAAGAGTTTGGGGGAGATCTTTGCCCAGCAGTGGGACGATACAGGTTAAAAAAAAAGAAAAAAAAAGTAATTACTTAGTTCATTGTTTACTGTTGTTATCTATTGACAATAATATAATAATATGTTTACATGACTAATTGCCCTTGTGTTATTATTTTTTTGGTATTGGTTTGTGGTATTGTTTTTTAAATAATTACCCACCGTACCGCTGGGGGTATGGCGTACCGTGGGTCTGTAAAGCCTAATTCTTTAAATATTTTTACATTTTCTGCCCGTCTCCTAGGAAAGACGAGTACATGTGCATCATGGGCACTGAATGCGTTAACCTATGCGGTAATCTACACACGAATTACAACAGCGTCTAGAACAAACAAACGAAATGGACATTCTGTGAGAACATTAATGTTGAAACGGTTTTCAGTGCAACAATGATGATGGTCAGAAGACCTCTTGCAAATGTAGACTATGAGATTTCAAATGATCTGTCTAGACAAACAATATTATGCAATGTGTTTTAATTTGTTCGTACTCTGTTCATTATGCTTTCTCAATACACCTGATTGACCGTATTAACTTAAAAAAACAGTATAAATTAGTTTTGGAAGAATTCGAATGTCTATATTTAAGATTGTAATAGACTAATTGTGGTCATGATGAGCTTTAATTAAAGAAATGTTTAATCGTGTTTGCCAAAAGTTTTCTGTGATTTTTTTTCTTACAAACTTAAAACTCTTACCTAAATATTCGATTCCAACGGGATTCGAGACCGTGATGATATAACCGATCGTCCTCAGGTCGGACTGCCTTAAATCGGCTACAGAACCCGTGTCACGTCAGAATAAAATAATAGAAGATGGTATTCGGTTAAGCACCGATTAGCGCCATCTACAGGGAACTCCTGATTATTATCTGAAGTTACATTCAGTACTTATGACTAGAAATGTCACTATAGCTAATTCTATAGTAGTGGCAATTCTGAGTGTCGCAAAAGCTAAACTAAACTAACTAAAATGTATGCCATCCTTTATATTGCCATCGCTATGAAAGGGACGGCAATATTTTTGGTTATTTAAGTTTAGGTTTTTCGACACTCAGAATTGCCACTATTAAGTATTCTATTTTAATTTTTAGAGATTGCTTAAAAAGAAAATAAATCAGTCAAATATAAATCAGTCAAATTCGTCGAGTCATTCTCAAGTAACCTTTCATTCATGCGGAAATTACTTATGTTCGTATGAGCTAGTGGCTAACTCTGGTCACGAAGGTTTTAGTTCAACTAAAGGCCACCGTCATGATTTAATGACTAGAGCCAGGACCGACAGTTTAACCTGTTCTCCGAAGCACGGAAGCTCTAAGCCTAAATGCCACTTAACCATTCCAATTGTAACCGCAACGTCGCTTAACTTCAACGATCTATCAAGAACTAACTACGTCATGAGCGCTTTAAATGTGAAAATTGATGAACGTATTAGTATTGCTGATTTATTTAACAAAAAAAAAACACTTTTTACAAATATCAAGTAAGTTAAAAGCATAAAAACTGCAATTTTACGATCTTATTAGCATTTAGGTCAGAATTGCACTATGATCGTGTCCCTTTCACTTATGCCTTGTTAGATAGAGACGGGATTCATTCAACTAGATGTCACAATCCAATTTGTAACAAAACTAGGCGTGATCCTCACTAGGCTCACAGTGAGCGGCTGACTGTTTGCCTCTAGTTTGCCTCCCTATATATTTTAGATAAAGTGTCCTATCGATGCGTACTGTACGCAGGGGCCTTACTCCGGATCAACGAAAACAAAGTTTCGTGACAATTTTCGGGGTCAGCTTTATGTTGGTGGATACTGAATTCGTAATACAAGTAGTTCACCAACATAATTGGAACCCGAAAATTGTCACGAAACTTCGTTTTCGTTGATCCGGAGTAAGGCCCCAGTTTGCCGACATATTCAGTGAGCGGTTGAGTCGCAGCGAAGCTCAGAGTCAGTCAGCGGTCAGTTAGCCGCCCACTGTAAGCCTTAATGGGGACAACGCCTCGGCTATTCAATGCTTCGTGTTTTTAAGCAAGTGGCCAAATGACAGGGTTTTAACTTGAATATTACTACTTATGCATAATGTTATTATATACATTTGTGTGGAAAAATATATATTTATATAAACCAATAGCAATGAATTAAGCCACTTCTAGACAAAGCTTAAAATCTTCGACAAATTAGACGTCAGGCTACAGGAACCGCATACTTTTAAATTACAAGTTTTTTTGCTTTGAAATACTCAACATTTTAGAGTAACAAAATAACTATTTGTGTATTTTTTGTTACCACTAATGCAATTATGTTCTGGGTAGTTTTTTGCAACTAATGCGATAAATTAACTACATTAGATACTATCTGTTGTGCAATATGTATTAAATAATAAATGATCACGAATCATGTAGTTTGTCTAACCTTCAAGTTATTAGGTTTTCCTTGTACATTTAACCGAATGTCCATTTAATACAATATCTTTCTTTACATCATTTCGGTATAGGCACATATTTATGTAAATGAAGTATTAACAAATGAGCAACTATTTTTTGAGCACCTAAGCATTGAGCACCTAAGGCTTAGGTCATAAGCTATTCCCAATCAGCCATCAAAATTGATTATTAAAGAATGTGTAGAACTCCCGCGAATAGTTGCTGCGCTGAAAAATTTTACAATTTAACAAGGCGTCATCGTTCCAAAAAATAACGCGACTAGCAGACGACTTACTTTGCATATTTCAAACTGGATTGGGCATCACAATTTTATTGTAAAAATAAGGGTGTAAATGCGTCTTGACTGTGCACATTTTAATACATTTCAGTGCATCACAACTCTCCGCTGCAACGCCTGCCCCCCTAGCTTTTCATTTTCACAAATGCTTTAGAATAGAAACAAAAATGTATATGGATTTGACATTTGTAATATTTGTAAAAATAGCGATGATAGAAATAGAACAGAGGGCCTAGCCAACCGGCATTCGCTATGAAGCGATTCGATTTCTATCATCGCTACACCTTTGATGTGATATTTATCGCTCGAGTTTTCGTCATCGAATGTCAATTCCTATACATTTTTTTTAGTTTCTAATCGAAAGCGATTGTCGAAATGTAACATGGCTAGGGCCTCAGAAACGAAGGGGTTAGAAGCTTTATGACGACATCTTGATAAGACTAGGTATTGAATGGACTAGGTCTCGATTGGATTGGATTAGTCGTAGTTGGGCTAAATCTTGATTCAACTAAAAAGTAAGTGACTGTATCGATATTTGACTCAGTTGAAGTCAGACGAAGTCTCCGTTGGTCTTCAGAGCGATATGTCGTATAGTCATGACATATCGCTATGTATGGCTGGTATGTTATGCTGGTCACCTTGATCTATTGCGATGTCCTTGAAATACAAATATATGGTATCACCTTGAGCTAGTGAAAAAACAGAAATATTGAAGGTCATTTTCTGCATAAATTACTTTCAAACGTAACAAGTCATCGCAACACACCGAGCGTGATGCAACGCGGCCTTAGGACGGTCACTGTCACTGAGCTTGTTCGTGTGGCTCGGAACTAGTTCTTTCGACATCTCATCATCATAACACAAGCAGTAAGTTGCTTAGCTTGGGACTAGATGGCGCTGTCTATAAAGACAATAAATTAAAATTATATTAATTTATTTATAAAAAACTACGGTGGAAGTGACTGCCTAATCATCAACTCAACAATATGACGTCTTAAATATTTTACGATCTGAGAAAATGTAGACCGTTTATAAAATAATATTCATAAAGCTATCATTTTTATCTTATTATTTATTAAGATTAAAATTAAAAATATAAATAAACCTTTTAATAAATTGTGTTGTTTAGGTTAGGAAGTGTAGGTATGTTTTGTAACTGAGAGTGTTTTCTTTGTTTCATATTGAAATAAAAAATATGAATACGAAGGTACTTAAGTAGTTACTGAGAGATATAATGTGTTTTAATTTTATTTTTCGTTATGACCGCAACAAAATATGCATGTCAATTTGAACTTAATATACTTTTACTAAACTTTCAAGAACAAAAATTAGAAATACAACATGTCATAAAGAATGGTATAATTTTATCGTTAGTATTATGGACGGGTTTTCCATGGATGCGTCTTATCGATACAAACGCGCAGTGACTGCGCGTTCAGAAAACGTGGTGTGCATGTGCATAAAGCTCTTGCCTTCATACCACCATCATGAAATATGAATACAATTTCAAATCCTTGTCAAACTAAGACAAAATTCTGCTCATGCCATTTCTACGTTAACATTAACTGGTTCAAAAAGGCTACACTGTTATGCAAGTCAACTTCATGGCTGTGGTCACTGCCAGCCCAAAAGTGGTACACGGTACACGGTACACGGTCAACGGACTATTGCGATTATGCGTGTTTTTACTTTGATAAATGGTGCATTGCTTCCGAGGTCTGGGTCAGGTGTGGCAGAAATTACTAAAACGAAAAATGACATTAAAATCACTACATATACATAATATACCTACACAAAGTCGCTTCCCGCTGTCTGTATGCTTAGATCTTTAAACTACGCAACGAGACTGATGCCCTTATTCATAAAGATTTGTCAATTTAATAAGATTTAAAGAATGTTTTTTTCTTGTTACTCTTATGTCAACGAAAAGAGATAGCAATAGATTTAATATCCGTTTTAGATTAAGTAGGTTTACTGAACCAATATGAATAAGTGGGTGACTCAGAACGGTTCTTCGTTCTTCAACGATTTATCAAAATCAAAATCAAAATGTATTTATTCAGTACGATTGTTTATAGACCACTTTGACATGTCACGTTTTTAAAACTAGGTGATCCTACTGCCGGTTCCAACGCGACTCCCTACACTAAATCCTGAAATCCAAATCCCCCTACACTACACCTATCAAGAACGACCTGCTCAAGCGCCACTAGCTCATACAAACTTACTTCTTTCTTCCTCTTCGTTAAACTCTTGATAGAGCAGTCGTGGTCATGTCGGAAGGGTTGCGGCAATCTTGACGATTCTGCGCCATTCATCGCTTAAGAGCACTTATCACTTATGTTGGGAAATAAACTGTACCCATACCAGCTATTCACCCGAAGGCCTTCTAATATTTGCATTCATTGGAACACTTTCGGTTCTACGAATTTACTAGAAGAATATTCGTATTACGAATAATAATAACTGTTAGTAAGGATTTAAGTTTAAATGAAACACTAATAATCGGAAATTCATAATTATTTTACGACAGCGCTTCGTTTTTGAATCTGATCTACAAAGATTTATGTGATAAATGCATCGAGTTACTATACTAAAGAGTTACAAACTAATAGCTGATAACACTCAAAAAATGTCCGAGCAAATTCAATTTTCTACAATGACATTTGACATTTGAATGTAGACGTTATGTCGTTTGTTTTAATGTTTTATGTCGCTTGTACGCAAAAATGTAAAACTCGGCGCACTACGTAGAGTGCGCAGAGTTTTGGCGCGGACATTTAATTTGTCTGATTGTGGCTCTATACTATAGAGCATTTATCCATTGAGGTACAATCTATAGATTGTACCTCAATGGATAAATGTAATTGAATTCATACTTATGTTGCAATGCACAATTTTGTTAAGCGTTAAAATGATTATGTGCATGCGATTTTTAGAATTCATAAACGAAAATGCGGGGTTTTGTATTTTTTATGCTTTATACAGCGTCATGAAGCAAGGTTCGTCACACTTAACTGAAGCGTTTAAATAGCGAATAGACACAATCCTTACTGTTTAAATTGCTTACTTGTAGTTACAATAAAGTATTTTTAATCATTCATTTCTATCTATAAATCAAGCATCATCGGTCTGCTGTTGTGTCTAGGCTTATTTTATAATACCCAGTAAATCTGTATATTTAATTAAATAGGAACTTGGACATAAATAAATAAAAATCTTTGAACATTTTATCACAGCGTCATCTAGTCCCAAGCTAAGCAACTGAATGCTTGTGTAACCAGATGACTGATATCCTCCTTATAATTTTTTTTCTGTAAATACATACATAATTATTACAGATAGAAAAACACCCAGAATGGAAACAAATATCTGCAGAACATACAAACATCCTTCCTGCAGCGGGAACTCGCAACCTGACACATTTGACTACCTCTGTGGGCCCGTCTGAGACGCATCTCAGATGGGCCATCACCCAATGCGCCACAGGGGTTGTCAAATGTGCCAAATCAGTTAAATATTCTAACTGCAGGTAGTCAATTAAACATTGTAGAAACGTTACTCGGGTAGAGCATCGTAGCCGAAGAGTAATAGTGGTATTGGGCATCACCGCCCACAGTTGTGCAAGAAGTGGCTAGTCATGCAAGTTGCAGGATGTTGCGCCAAGGCCGCGAAACTAGTAGTTCCGCGCGTGCGGAAACTAACACTTCAATACCAAGCTACTCATCCATACATGTTTTAATGAATGAAAAATGCATAAATGTAGGACATGGCCATTTGGGAATAAGGGGATACCCCATATGCCCATTTCTGGGATTGTAGGAATAAGGGGCCATGCTCAGAAATGGGCATGCCCAGTATGCCCATTTCTGGGGTTGGGAGAAGTCGAGTTGTGGATCATGATGATAATGACCATCTTCAATACAGCACGGTTGTTTATTCATACATTATGAACAGTCTTATACGTATTGTTAACCCCTTACCGCATACTAAGCCATTCATGGCTTCATAACTTTTTAATTTTTTTTTGTTCAAATATATTAATAATTAAAACAAAAACCTAATCGTATCATCTCAAGCAATTCTTTGTGTAACGAAACGCAATTTTTTTGTATTTGGTAAATTATCTGTTCTAAAACTATTGGAGGTTTTTTGGAGCACGGCCGACTGTGAAAGAGTAACAAAATAAGTAATACTTATATTAGTGTAAAACTAAGTAATTCTACGACTTTTACATTGCATAAAAATTATAATATATTCTGTGCAGCATCAAGAATAAAAATAGTAAGTTGTTTTTTTATTTACTTTTATTTTTGGTTTGTTTTAGACCCCCTTTTTGTAAAAGCCATATATGGCATAGTATGCATTCCAGTAGTTTGATTGTTTGTCATATATGGCTTTCTATGCACTAGGGCTTGTTTCTTTGGCTTTTCTGGAATGGATCCTCCTCGCTTTTACGGTACCTCTAAGCACGTTAATCCTATACCTGGGGATGGTTTTATGTGAAGATAAGCTTGTGTGCCGACCTTGAATACGAACCTACCTCCCGTTGCCTTCCCCAGTAAAAAAAAGCATGTAATCATAACTGAATCCGATTTCGATTCCGATAGCCCCGATAATAATTTACCTTTGCAGAACTTGTAAGTTGCAAAAAGAAGAGGCAAAAAAGCTAAGAAGGACCCGATTATATGGAAAAACGAGAAAATGGAAGCAGTATGTCAAAGAAAATTTTAAGTTCAAGGGCAACACTAATTTACCAGAAGCAATAAAACTATGAAAATCACCTGCGGATTTATTCAAGTTTTTATTTACTGCTGATATTATTGATCACATGGTTGTTCAATCAAATCTAAAGTCTGTCCAAGAGAATATCAACAAACCAGCAGGTATCACAAATGTGGAAATGGAAAAATATATTGGAATTTTCATTTTTATGTCGTGTGTAAAGCTTCTCGCTATGCATACAAAGCCATATTTGTCTTGACACGACTTTGGCTACATTGCATACTATGCCATATATGGCTCAACTGATTATTTTCCTATATTATAAGTAAATAAAAAAAAAATTGTTAGAAATGTCTTAGTTATAGGTAAATAAACACATATTTACCAAAAAAATATTTTTATATCATCTCCATCATAATTCATGCAATAAGGGGTTAAAAAATTTTTATGAGAAATTCTTGTATCTAGGACACGACCATGTTGAGATATTATGGGTATGCCATATTATGCCCGTGTGTAGTGGTAGGTGAAGTCGAGTGTCGGATGATGATCCCAGAGTCCCTAGTTGAAGTTTTAAATTGGTCTAGTTATTATGATCTTATTGAATAAATAAATTTTGACTTAGACAAACGTTGGACTATGGGTAGACATACGTCCCCTTGGTACAACCAGTTGTACATAATAGATGTAAAATGGTTATAGAGGGTTTTATTTTATCAAATAGAATTGAATAAAACGAAATGTAAACAGCAAAAAATACCACTATTTTGGCGCCATTATTTCCCAAAGGTCAGTGAACTCGCGCAATTTTTTTAATTGTTGGTTGTAAATTTAGTATACATAATATGCATAATACATTGTTATGAGGAAGTTACGTGAATTAATTTTCGTTAATAAACAAAAAATACAATGGATTGACATTGACATTAAAATTTAATTGTTTGATTTTTTTAAAGATGTCATTGTTCGTGAAAAGGGATATTTTTACTTATTACTTATACAAAAAAAATAAGAATAAAAATATACATTTTCAAAAATTAATCTTGGTAAGTAGTCAACTATTTATTAAAACAATTAAAATTAAAAAACCGTCCAAACAAACAAAAGTTTTCCAAAATCACAAAAATGACAAAATTCTATTATATTGTTAAAATACTTAATATATAAATATTTATTTTAACTGATACCTTAAATATACCTTAGATACGCTTTATGAGTACGCATTTATCCAAAGATATGGTTTGCATAAATAGGCTCATAATCATTTATAATAAAGGAGGTGTATTATAATCTTTAAGTATCTCACAAATCAAACAACGCCCAATGCCCATAAATATCGAGTGATGTCCAAATTATTGCCAAATCCATCCATATCGTTATGACCATTGACCTTAGATTCAACCTTAGAATAAAATTGACCTGAGAAGTCAAGGTTGTTTTCTATTGCACAAGTTTTCTTAAGTTGATCTTTCACTTATTACTTCTTTATCGTAAGGTCGTTTATGATAATAAAATTATTATATACTTCATTTTAGTTTCAGACAATTTTATTCTTCACATATAAATTTACAAAAATAACCCGACAAACCGCGGAAACCTAAATCTTTGTCAAACACTTGATTTTTTTAACACGTTTCGTCCCACTGCTGGGCAAAGGTCTCTCCCAAACTCCTCCAACCATCTCTATCTTTGGCCATATCACACCATCCTTGGTAAAACATTTGTAATTAAAAAAAAATAGATCTGACGAGAATCTTCGGAGTTATAATAAGAAATGCACATCAATAGTGCAGGTAATGCTTACAAAATTGAAATGGGTTTTTATTCGATATTTTTTTTATTATTACCACTTGTTTGCATTCTACGAACAGCTACTTTGAAGGCAGTTTCAGGCTGACGTCAACCTCGTGTTTTGCATCAGCCCTTAATAACAGAGTGTAATCATCGTAGATTATGACAAGGAAGTGCTGAAGTGCAAGAGGTCATGCCGTCACTAGACCACAGATTATCCTTTGCTTGACGTTTTGACTGTCATGCATAGTTGTAACTCTCAATTTACCACATAACTAATTAACAAAGTAAAAAGTCTGATCTTTTTTTAACCGACATCCAAGATTCTATGTTCCACTGTATGTACTATTTTTATTTTTTTATGTATGTTCATCATGTATGTTTTCGATCAAAAAGGTTATTCAGTGCAAACGTGCGCGCGTGTTATATTTTGTAGAAAGTTCTTACGAAAAGAAAAATTTAAGCACTTGCGCAGAAAAATTATAAAACATTTCGTGCATTTGACAGTTGATCTAACAACATGACGTCTGTCAGCTTAGCTAGTTTGATGTCAAATTTGACTACGTACAACAATAGTATTCGTTTGTAATAAATAAAAGTAGAACAATGTTCAGCGCGCTCATAAAGTTTACTGTAAAATGCAATATTTTTAGCCTATACATTTGTTTAATGATGAAAAAATTATTATGTGAAAAAAAAAAATTGTATTGAATGCATCAAAAATATATTGGCACATTCAAACGAAATAAAAGTGTTAAAAATGTTCGTAATATTTTCACTAATTATTTTGACTATTGGAATCAATTTAAAAATTAATTAACTTACCTCTTCATAAAACGAATTCCGGCATTACAATGTCTCACACTAACTTAATCACAAATTAGTAGAGTCACTTTATCACTATATTCATAATTATTGTTATAACCAAAATTATTAAGAAGAGTCCTTATTCAAATCTATAAATGAACTGTTCTTTTATTTTCAAGTTTTTATTTATACTTGAAAATGACGTTAGCGCTGTATGGTATAACATAGAACACTGAATTACTAGAAGTGGCTATTGATAAAATAGAAATTAGGAGGGGATGTTTGTGTTTCATGGCCTTGTACCTTGTACCACGTGACTGAACAAATATTACATAGTTTTTACCCGTCTTCATAGAAAAATAAGGATTATCAGCTGTTTCTCATCCTGAGGTTTTTAAGGTAAGATTGAGAGTTTCATTAGATAATAAAAAACAGACTATGCATATAACGAATTTCGAAATCAATTGAGTTTCTGATAATATACAGATGCCTGCTGATGGATGATTCATAAAGATCTATTCACCTTTATACGATTGAAACTTCTATAATTATCTATATTGTATTGTCTAAGTATTTATATCTTTGTATTTTTTACATATAACTTTTTTAATTATTGATTCAAACCCATGACTTTCGAATTGGAAATCAAGGCACTATTGACAATGGTCGGCTCAGAACAAAAAGATGTATATGTATATATGAATAATTGTCCAAAGTTAAAGTCAAAATTCTTTATTCGATAAGATCATACAGACTACTTTGTATCGTCATAGAATTAGGGGATTCTACTGCCTGTCCGGGATTTAAATTCACATTAAATTCTTTTAAATTATGTCCTGTCCATCCAAAGGTTGTCTGGAAGAGATCGCTGAAAGCGATAAGGCCGCCCATTGTTTTAAGTAATTACCCATTTTTTTTTGTTACTGACACTGTTTTTACTTGTTTATATGAGTATTTTTTTCGATAAGATTATATTATATTCTATTCTATTTTAAAGGTTTTACTTAAGTACTAAAAGAGTTAATAAACTTGAGTAGCAAAGTACTGAAGTACTAGTATTTAGACCAATACAAATCAAATGTTTATATCATTCGATAATTGGCCTTGGTAGGTCCTAGTTTGTACTTACTCCGGATACTAATTAAAACAAAGTAGGATAAGCATCCTCTGTTACACAATAACAATAACGTGTTCGATATTTGTTGTTCATTCTTTCATGTCTAGGTATATGTTTTGTTCTCTACATTTTTACTATTAATTTAATATGTCAGACTTTTTACTTCTAGTAATTGATAATATTTATTTATTTATTTATTTATTATTAGCCGTTTGTGTCCCACTCCTAGACTTTATTTATTAATAATAAATCAATAAAATTATTAGGTAAAAAAAACTATTTTTTATATCACTTTTACAGAATTTTAAACAATATTTTATACTAAGTAATCTAAGTTGGAGGGCTACTGAATAGGAGTATACGCGTTTAAATCTTTTACATAAAAATATTATACATAATATTTTTTTATATAATTACTAGCTGTGCCCCGCGGTGTTACCCGCGGTGAATAAGTTACTACATTTTTTTAACGACTTCAAAAAAGGAGGAGGTTCTCAATTCGTCGACTGGGTGAACCGATTTTGATGATTCTTTTTTTGGTCTGATGAGGATCGTCAGAGATTATGAATAAAAATGCACCTCAGAGTGCAAAAAATTACTCTCTTCTTACGTAATCGTAAAAGTTTTCATAATTTTTTTTATTTTGCTCCTTGTTTAAGACCAAGGCGTCATTGTGTCACTTGATTTTGGTGCTCATAGAAAAGGATGACTGCTGGTCGGTTACTATTCTATGGTCTATCACAGTTTATTTTTTTTGCAAAATATTCAAGAAGCTACCATGCGAGCGAAGCGAGCTTCGAACCAAGCGAGCGCAGCGAGCCGAAATTTTTAAGACAAATTCGTCATGTGACACTTGATTTTGCTTAAGGTGCTCATAGAAAAGGCTGACTGTTGGTCGGTCCCTATTCTATGGTCTGACATAGATCAATTTGCCAGCAATATATTCAGGAAGCTACCGTGCGAGCGAAGCGAGCTTCGAACCAAGCGAGCGCAGCGAGCCGAAATTTTTAAGACAAATTCGTCATGTGACACTTGATTTTGCTTAAGATGCTCATAGAAAAGGCTGACTGTTGGTCGGTCCCTATTCTATGGTCTGACATAGATCAATTTGCCAGCAAAATATTCAAAAAGCTACCGTGCGAGCGAAGCGAGCTTCGAACCAAGCGAGCGCAGCGAGCCGAAATTTTTAAGACAAATTCATCATGTGACACTTGATTTTGCTTAAGGTTCTCATAGAAAAGGCTGACTGTTGGTCGGTCCCTATTCTATGGTCTGACATAGATCAATTTGCCAGCAAAATATTCAAGAAGCTACCGTGCGAGCGAAGCGAGCTTCGAACCAAGCGAGCGCAGCGAGCCGAAATTTTTAAGACAAATTCGTCATGTGACACTTGATTTTGCTTAAGGTGCTCATAGAAAAGCCTAACTGTTGGTCGGTTCCTATTATATGGTCTGACATAGTTCAATTTGCTAGCAAAATATTTATGAAGCAACCGTGCGAGCGAAGCGAGCTTTGAACTAAGCGAGCGCAGCGAGCGTCTTAAACTCGCGAAGCGAGCGGAAATTTTTAAAAACAAATGCGTCCTGACGTGATTCCTGTCGACGTGACTGTCGACGTGAGTCCTGACTTATGGAGCTCATAAAAAAGGCTGACTGTTGGTCGGTTCCTATTATATTGTCTGACATAGTTCAATTTGCTAGCAAATTATTTATGAAGCTACCGTGCGAGCGAAGCGAGCTTCGAACTAAGCAAGCGCATCGAGTTTCTTAGACTCAAATTTTTAAGACAAATTCGTCATGACTGACACCATGTTTGCATAAGATGCTCAAAGAAAACACACTGGTCGGTTCCTACTTCCTATTCTATGGTCTGTTACAGTTCAATTTGCTTGCAAAAGATTGAAAAAGCTACATGCGAGCAAAGCGAGCGCTGCGAGGATTTTAGACTCGAAGCGAGCCGAAACTGCCGTTTGAGTGTGAAGGAGTTATAACTTTGCCTGTGCTGCCATCTATTAACATTATTTTGACTAACAGTTACGTTTTCACGGCCAAACTATTTTGATGAATAATTTGGTTTATAATCCCACGGAACCATTCCTTTTTTCAGGAATTTAAGGTAGCCTATTTGTTTATCCAGGGATAAATAATCCTGCTACCAAATTTAATTCAAATTCATCCAGCCGTTTGAGCGTGAAGGAATAATAACTTTGTCTGTGCTGCCATCTATTGAAATTATTTTGTTACTTTTTCACGGCCAAACTATTTTGTATAAAATATTTTCATGAATTTGATTAATAATCCCACGGAATTAATGCACTTTTCAGGAATTTTAAGTAGCGTATATTTTAATCCAGGGTATAAGCAATCCTGTTACCAAATTTCATTCAAAACCGTCCAGCCGTTTGAGCGTGAAGGAGTTATATTTTTACCTGTACTGCCATCTATGAAGTTATTTTGTCTGACAGCTACCTTTTGCACGGCCAAACTACCGAAACTATTTTGATGAATAATAATGGTTTATCCCACGGGAACACTGCACTTTTCAGGAATTTAAAGTAGCCTATTTGTTAATCCAGGGTATAAGCAATCCTGATACAAAATTTCATTCCAATCCGTTCAGCCGTTTGAGCGTGAAAGAGTAACAAACACACTTACATACTTACACACACACACACAAACTTTCACCTTTATAATATTAGTTTGTTTATCCAGGGATAAATAATCCTGCTACCAAATTTAATTCAAATTCATCCAGCCGTTTGAGCGTGAAGGAATAATAACTTTGTCTGTGCTGCCATCTATTGAAATTATTTTGTTACTTTTTCACGGCCAAACTATTTTGTATAAAATATTTTCATGAATTTGATTAATAATCCCACGGAATTAATGCACTTTTCAGGAATTTTAAGTAGCGTATATTTTAATCCAGGGTATAAGCAATCCTGTTACCAAATTTCATTCAAAACCGTCCAGCCGTTTGAGCGTGAAGGAGTTATATTTTTACCTGTGCTGCCATCTATGAAGTTATTTTGTCTGACAGCTACCTTTTGCACGGCCAAACTACCGAAACTATTTTGATGAATAATAATGGTTTATCCCACGGGAACACTGCACTTTTCAGGAATTTAAAGTAGCCTATTTGTTAATCCAGGGTATAAGCAATCCTGATACAAAATTTCATTCCAATCCGTTCAGCCGTTTGAGCGTGAAAGAGTAACAAACACACTTACATACTTACACACACACACACAAACTTTCACCTTTATAATATTAGTTTGTTTATCCAGGGATAAATAATCCTGCTACCAAATTTAATTCAAATTCATCCAGCCGTTTGAGCGTGAAGGAATAATAACTTTGTCTGTGCTGCCATCTATTGAAATTATTTTGTTACTTTTTCACGGCCAAACTATTTTGTATAAAATATTTTCATGAATTTGATTAATAATCCCACGGAATTAATGCACTTTTCAGGAATTTTAAGTAGCGTATATTTTAATCCAGGGTATAAGCAATCCTGTTACCAAATTTCATTCAAAACCGTCCAGCCGTTTGAGCGTGAAGGAGTTATATTTTTACCTGTGCTGCCATCTATGAAGTTATTTTGTCTGACAGCTACCTTTTGCACGGCCAAACTACCGAAACTATTTTGATGAATAATAATGGTTTATCCCACGGGAACACTGCACTTTTCAGGAATTTAAAGTAGCCTATTTGTTAATCCAGGGTATAAGCAATCCTGATACAAAATTTCATTCCAATCCGTTCAGCCGTTTGAGCGTGAAAGAGTAACAAACACACTTACATACTTACACACACACACACAAACTTTCACCTTTATAATATTAGTGGGATAATTTTTTTTTCTTCATATTCAAAATTGAGCTCCTTACAAAATTATTTAGTTATTTGTAATAGGAAGAATAAAATTAGAAGCAAAATAGAAATGTGTTCCGCCATTTTCTTTCACTATTTCCTACTATAATCTAAGTATACGACTTACATTAGTTAGTACTAGGTGACATTTCCATCACTACTTGGAATACTGGTCACGATCTTTCGTTTCGTTTGAAAAGCCCGTGGTATGCGCATATAAATATTATTAAACAAAGCATTCGTTGATACACAGCTGGTATTTGAACTAGGGACTTTCGCATCTTAAACTTTGACCTGTGGTACATCTTTACTAGCTGATCTAAGCAGCGTCAGGAAGCAAGCAATCTTTGCCACACTTGACGGGACACTAGTGCTCAGAACATCGTAAGATAAGGTTTTCTTAGCACCTAAACCATCCTCTCAGCTTAACCGGCCATCAAAAATGAACTATCCCGTACAGAAAATTTACTAATCAAATTTATAATTCTTTTTCTTGAGATAATTTACACAAATACATGCTGTTTTATAATATTTAAATGCGTTTAAGATGCCATGACCGCAAGCGATTAACCTTGTTAAGTACCTCACTCCATTGCAGACAGAAACTTCACGGTGCATTTAAGTAGTAGACTGATTCTGTTTTATGCTAACTAAAAAGAGCCGTGTTGGTCAAGTCGTGTTGGCCGTGGGACTGTTCCTCGACTTTCACGGATCCTCGGTTCAAAAAATTAATCAGAGCATCAAAGATTTTTTCGTTTTCAATATTTTTTGATTTTATTTACTTTGCCTACTTTTAACATTATTTTAGCTATATTATCAAGTGTTAAGGTTTGCCACTCATCCAATTTGTAACTGCTCGGAAAGTTGCTAAACAACAACGATCTATCACTGACACCATAATGCAAGTACCTATTCATTAAAAAGGGTTAAAAAATAAAGCACATCCAGTTATTGGAATTACATTACAAAAGGAACATTATTTTAGTTGCGTCTTCTTTAGTTAAAGTAGTTCTTTAGTTAAGTTTAGTCAAGTGCGAGTCAGACTCGCACGCAGAGGGTTCCTGATCAAGTCTCTATTTTATTTTATTTATGAATTCACAAAACAAATTACAATATAAATACATTTTCATCTTACTATGTGAATATGGTAAGTGTTATTGCATGCAACATTAATTTACCCTAAAACTAGAAACAACATGATCATTAAAATTGAAATAAATAAAAATTAAACAAGGGTACTCTAGGGTACTTCAATGACAACGACAAAATGTAATAAAATAGCACTCACAAGTATCACTCAATACAGAACAGGTCGTTGCTGATAGAACTCATACTCCTCCTCCTCAGTTAGAGTGCACTCCTCGAAGCACCACAGGCCGGCTATCGCCAGCAGGATAGTGTATGCGCTGTAGTAGACCAGATATACCAGGATACTAAGCAACATTGCGTTCAGAGTATCACGGGAAACTGAAACAAATGCTGATTGTTACTAAGATGCTCCCTCAACAAGAGCAATAGGTACCTACCCTGTAGTGTTACATTTTAGATTAGAATTTGAGAATTATGTTACCATAGCTGGCTAATTAGTAGTACTGGCTTTCTGACTGACGAGCATTCGCCTGTTATGGTATTCATATTATTTTTAATAATTATACCCCGTTATTCATATTGGATTAGAAAATTTGTTTACCAAAACGGATATTTAAACTGTTGCTACTCTTTTCATTGCC
This sequence comes from Xanthorhoe designata, assembly GCA_963582015.1. Classification (NCBI taxonomy): domain Eukaryota; kingdom Metazoa; phylum Arthropoda; class Insecta; order Lepidoptera; family Geometridae; genus Xanthorhoe; species Xanthorhoe designata. Next base: position 11,571,066 of record OY757034.1, on the reverse strand, counting down.
ATAAAAGTAACAAGAAAAAACATTCATTAAATCTATATTAAATTGACAGATTTTTATGACTAAGGACTTGATTGTATCATTACATCTTGTGCATTGTGATGTTCGGTTCTTCCTCACTGATGTTATGTTCGAATCTGTAACGTTACATTACAAACGAATACTCCCGGTGAATGAACCTGACAACTGATAAAAAAAACAGACCTATATATTTGGGTATACCATTATTGGTATTGGCATTTGGGTATACCGATCAATTTATTACCGCTTGGTGTATAGAAATATTGAATCGGAAGAAATAATTAAATCGATAGTTTTTATAATTATATCGTTAGTAACTTCTATTTTACATCAAGCAGCCGTATTGGTTATATTATTAATAGTATACATCAACACGGCATCATTATCAGCAGAAATAAGCGCACTACATCTACGCACGCGGCACAAAGAAAGCACGCATTCAAAATGTTTTTTGCATAAATAATTATATTTGAATTTTTTATACAAAAACAATTTAAAATAATTATTTTGCTCCGCTTTTTCTTTTTACATCTAATAATTTAAATAAACATTATTTTGTATAAAATAAACGAATTAATTTAAATCAGTTGTTTTAATTACCCGCACTAATAATTATATACCTATATTAATCTAAGCGCAGTGGTAAAACTAAAATGGCTGCATTATGGAAAATACCGCTAGATAAATAATTGCAGGGAAAATTATAAAGATGAACAAGGTAATGAAAATCTCAACCACAGTAAACCAAGACAATTATACAGTGTAGTTCGATCAGGTAATATCCCTTGAAACTACGTAGCAAATAACTCAATGCTTGAAACTGTGTAAGAAAAAGCCATTAAGAGTAATGTTATTTTAAAACTTGGGAATGAATTATGGTGTTCGGAATGTCCTTGATTTTCCACCGTAGGTATAAAATTAAAGTCAAAAATCAAGGCCTTTAGGCGGCCTGAAAACTCCGTCACCAGAGTTGACCACTTGCTCATACGAACTTACTTACTGCAAATGAAGGATTTATTCACTGATTTTTCTTTGTCTGTCAAAAAATACCTTACGAGCTATTCTTCTTCTTCAGTACAATATTGTAATATTTTTTTGCTCATGCATAGTTTTTGTGACAGTGACGTTTGCCAAATCTTGGAGTTTCAAGTAATTTTCCTCAATGAACCATTAAACAAGACAAAGAGTTAAGTACGCATGAAATGGTTAAGTACATGCTGATTCTATAAAAAAGAAAAGTTTGATTTACCATTTAAAACAACTTGTATATTCGTAGGTATAAGCTTGAAGCTAACAACGGCACGGACTTTTTTAAGGCACCTCCGTCATGGCTAAGCAGTTTAAATATAATAAAAACTAAATTTATTGATACACAGAATTCCAACTCATGATCCAGTAAGTTGACAATTATTAAACAAACTTTTATTTAGATATACAGTTTTCCTTCTGCACTGCACTGTGTACCCAATAATCAGCTGAACAGCATCAAGCTATTACTCAGTGTAATGATACGTCAGGAAGTACACGTGGCGCATCCTGTACAAAGGTGATAAACAACAAGCAAAAACAATTATTCTCAATGTTTCTATCCTAAAACTACCAACCTATCAATATCACATATTACTTTGTAATTTACAAAAAAATAAGGAAAAGTAATGTAAGAAGGCGTTAGCGGGACGATCTTGACGGGTTTGAAAAGGAAGGGTGGGAGATCGCCAAAGATAGGGAACAGTGGAAACTATTGGGGGAGACCATTGCCTAGCAGGTGTGTCACACGACACACCAGGTTTAAGAGAAAAAAGTAACCCATAAGTTTTTTATTTAAGTATTTAAAATTAGTAATAATAATTATTTTCAAATAAAAATTGTTCTTTTATGGAAACACGATAAAAACTGTTCGTTGCGACTTGAACAATTACATTACGTTTAACTGTGGGATGAGTTATGTTATAAAGTTAAATAATTTAATACATTTTCAAGATTATGAAAATTATTAACTTTTTCTACTCTGTGAAACTATTAGACTACTAGCTGTGCCCCGCGGTGTTACCCGCGGTGAAAAAGTTAATACATTTTTTAACGACTTCAAAAAAGGAGGAGGTTCTCAATTCGTGGACTGGGTGAACCGATTTTTATGATTCTTTTTTTGGTCTGATGAGGATCGTCAGAGATATAAATAAAAATGCACCTCGAGAGTGCAAAAAATTACTCTCTTCTTACGTAATTGAAAAAGTTTTAATATTTTTTTTAATTTTGCTCCTTGTTTAAGACCAATGCGTCATTTGTAACTTGATTTTGGTGCTCATAGAAAAGGATGACTGCTGGTCGGATATATTATGGTATATGGTCTGACATAGTTTATCTTGCTTGCAAAATATTCAAGAAGCAACCATGCGAGCGAAGCGAGCTTCGAACCAGGCGAGCGCAGCGAGCTGAAATTTTTTAAACAAATTCGTCATGTGAAGTTTTGCTTGTAGAAAAGGCTGACTGTTGGTCGGTCCCTATTTTTTGGTCTGACATAGATCAATTTGCCAGCAAAATATTGAAGAAGCTACCGTGCGAGCGTAGCGAGCTTCAAACTAAGCGAGCACAGCAAGCGTCTTAATCTCGCGAAGCGAGCTAAAATTTTTAAAAACAAATGCGTCCTGACGTGACACTTGATTTTGCTAATGGAGCTCATAGAAAAGGCTGACTGTTGGTCGGTTCCTATTCTATAGTCTGACATAGTTCAATTTGCTAGCAAATATTCAAGAAGCTACCGTGCGAGCGAAGCGAGCTTTGAACCAAGCGAGCGTAGTAAGCTTCGAACTAAGCGAGCATAGCGAGCCTTTTAAACCGAAATTTAAAAAAAATGCATCATGTAACACTTGATTTTGCTTATAGTGCTCATAGAAAAGGCTGATTGCTGGTCTGTTCTTATTCTATGACCTGACATAGTTCAATTTGCTAGCAAAATATTCAAGAAGCTACCGTGCGAGCGAAGCGAGCATCGAACTAAGCAAGCGCATCGAGTTTCTTAGACTCGAAATTTTTAAGACAAATTCGTCATGACTGACACTTATGTTTGCTTATGGTGCTCAAAGATAAGGCGCTGGTCGGTTCCGAGCAAAGCGAGCGCAGCGAGGATTTAGAATTGCAGCGATCCGAAATTGTGGGAAATTTAATAAAATAGCGATGATGAATGAGGTCCTGGTACCTATGTTAATTGAAGACACAAATTTAAACTTTGTTCTAATGGTTTATGTTGAGCCAGAAATCTTTTTATCGAAGATTTATCTGCGTACATAAGTACCAATTCCGTGAGATTATCGGGTCAAAATAAACAATATTTGAAATCCGTTAAGCCGTTTGAGTTTAAAGAAGCATAATTTAAGTATTTTGATAATCTCACGGGAACATACGCTTTTAAGGGATTTAAAGAAGCCTATGACATGTGTTAATCCAGGATATCAACAAGGAGTTATAACTTTGCTTGTGCTGCCATCTATTAACATTATTTTGGCTAAAAGTTACGTTTTCACGGCCAAACTATTTTGATGAATAATTTGGTTTATAATCTTACGAAACCATTGCTTTTTTCAGGAATTTAAGGTAGCCTATTTGTTAATCCAGGGAATAAATAATCCTGCTATTAAATTTAATTCAAATTCCAGCCGTTTGATCGTGAAGGAATAGTAACTTTGCATGTGCTGCCATCTATTGAAATTATTTTGTTACTTTTTCACGATCAAACTATTTTGCATAAACTATTTTAATGAATTTGATTAATAATCCCACGGAATCAATGCACTTTTCAGGAATGTTAAGTAGCGTATTTTTTAGTTCAGGGTATAAGCAATCATGCTACCAATTTTCATTCAAATCCGTCCAGCCGTTTGGCGTGAAGGAATAATAACTTTGCCTGTGCTGCCATCTATTGAAATTATTTTGTTACTTTTTCAATTTTTTTCACGGCCAAACTATTTTGTAGGTATAAACTATTTTAATGAATTTGGTTAATAATACCACGGAGTCAATGCACTTTTCAGGAATTGTAAGTAGCGTATTTTTTAATTCAGGGTATATGCAATCCCGCTACCAAATTTCTATTAAATCCGTCCACCCGTTTGAGCGTGAAGGAGTTGTATTTTTGCCTGTGCTGCCATCTTTGAAGTTATTTTGCCTGACAGCTACCTTTTGCACGGCCAAACTACCGAAACTATTTTGATGAATAATTTGGTTTATAATCTCACGGGAACACTGCACTTTTCAGGAATTTAAAGTAGCTTATTATTTAATCAAGGGTACAATCTTGCTACCAAATTTCATTCAAATCCGTCCAGCTGTTTGAGCGTGAAGGAGTAATATTTTTGCCTGTGCTGCCATCTATAAAGTTATTTTATCTGACAGCTACTTTTTGCATGAATCCCACGGGAACACTGCACTTTTCAGGAATTTAAAGTAGCCTATTTGTTAATCCAGGGTATAAGCAATTCTGGTACCAAATTTCATTCAAATCCGTCCAGCCGTTTGAGCGTGAAAGAGTAACAAACACACTTACACACAAACTTTCACCTTTATAATATTAGTGGGATTTATTTAAGTTAGTAAACAATGAAATAATTTTATATTTTATTAATAACTTAAAATCTGTTGATTTGATGTGAAAAACATTAGAGTAAAGTTTATTTCTAAGGATGTCATCTTGTATTCTGAGGATGTCATATTATAAATTTCAAGTAACTAATAATTATAATAGTATAGCTGCAAATTAATGAAACAAACACATTTTTTACGCCAAAGCTGTCAAACGTCAAATGTAATTATTTTGTCACTGTGACGTTAAGTCAATCATGGTTTTTTGCGATGTGTCATATCCATTAAATGATGGCGACTAGACTGAACGACGTCATGTTTTCAGATATTCCATAATTGAAGGCAAAAAACATGAATAGCATTCTTTTACGACGACCTCTGTGGATCAATGTGACATCAGGGGACAAATTTTGTCCCTTGCATCAGGCAGGTCTTCATCCATAATGTTTGTATTTTGTGCATATATTTGTTCAGTCAGACCCGTTTTCTATGTATAAATAATGTATTAAAAAAAACATAATAAAATAGAAAATAATATATAAATATCCTCGGACATTCCACACAGCGTCATTCTAGTCCCAAGCTAAGCAATTTAATGCTTGTGTTATGGTAACCAGATGACTGATACACTACATGATACATTTATTTTTGTAAATACATAAGTACATAATAATTATACATAGAATACACCCAGACTCATGACAAATATTTGCAGATCATACAAACATTTGTCCCACAGCGGGGATAGCACCCGCTAACTCTGCGTCTCAGGCGGATTTTCACCCACTGCGTCATAGAGGTCGTTAAAAATAATGATTTTGTTTTTCCTACATTTAAGTAGTAGTTACTGTATCGCTAAGGTTTGTCGTCATGATGATTATTATGGCAGAGTTCAATGTACTAAGTTATTTTAAATTGCTTTTTGTTTTAAACATCATTAAACATTTTGATCATTGCGCTTACTTTGATTCGTCTTCTAATGACCTAAAAAAGTAAGTTAAAGTAGGTACTTAAAAAAATGCATTCACTGTGTTAACTTCAGCCAAATTGGATGTGACAATTATTTGACAGTTTAAAGCTAAACCTAAAACAACTACCTTAAGATTTAAGACCATGCTACCTTAAGACTCAAGCCACAAGCAATTCAGTTTAATAGTGAAAGTTTGTTTAAAAATTGGCACGTTGAATTTGGCTGAAGAATAAATAGCAAATTTATACTAACCCCACTATGCATATTGGTTCAGTAAACCTATATTATCTAAACAGATATTAAATCTGTTGCTATCTCTTTTCATTGACTTATGAGTAACAAGAAAAAAACATATTTGAAATCTATATTGGGGCTTTTTGACGGGAATTCAAGATGGCGTGTTGTCTCTTTTGTTTTATTTTCCGAAATTTGTGTTTTGGCGAATGTTAATATGTAATAATGGTGGATTATTAACTGTTAAGTGTTCGTGAACGTACATAAGTGTAGGCAAATGAAACAAAACTGTATATCATTGCATTTCGAGTTCTCTCAAAAAGTCCATGTAAAAAGCTGCAGTAAAGAACCCACATCTTTACTGACGCTGACTATGACTTTGACTCGACCTTGACGAAACGAAAATATATACACATACACATGGTAGTGGCTAAATGCGTGGCAAAAGCCGGCGAAGCCAAAATAAAGAAGAAGAAGAAGAAATCTATATTAAATTGACAAATCTATATGAATAAGACCATAAGTGTATGAAATTCATCTGAAGTCACTGAAAGAAGTTTTATTTCTACTTAAAACAACATTTTTTTTTGTTAAAAGTATGATCTTATAAGTTGATTTCATTAGTAAGCAAGTCTCATTCAAATTATTGTCAAAATGAGACCCGTGCAATCTTTATGTAGATCTTTTAAGGATGTTAGCGACTTCTTCCTGTTGCGGATTTTAAATAAAAAAACAGTAAATGCGTAACAAAATGTTCAATTATTTTTGTCGGTTTATGTTAAGTCTATGGTCAAAGATACCCTAAACCAGTGAGCGTTTATGAAAACTAAAATAAGGTTGAATGAGGTGAAAGAGGTGTGTCAGGATCTTGGCAAGTGGCGATCCGTGGTCTTTGCCAGCCCCAATGGGAACAATACACGGTAAGTACCTAAGTTCGTATGAGCAAGTGGCCAACTCTGGTGACGGAGTTTTTAGGCCGCCTAAAGGCCTCCGTCATGGCTTAACGACTTAACGCGGTTTCATATAAGTATGAAAGTTTATACTACTGAATTTTGCATTTTTTTAAATGGGTTGAAATATCCTTTAGATTTTATTTAAAGAACCAATGCGACGAATCAACGCCCAAGTAAGCTACCTATCATCAATGTGGCATAATTTTTATTTCTTTTTCGTAAGAGAGGAATTTCTTGCATTTTTGAGGAGGAGGACATTTTTCTCACTTTTTGTGGGTTTCATTTTTATGTTTAATTTTGCCTTTTTTTTAGTTTATGCCGATAGCATCACCAATGTCATTCGGTCACAAGTGTCCACTAACATACTAGTCGTATCTTCTGATGTTGATATAATAATTACCATTGTTAATATCTCACGTGCAAATCTAAGTGCCGTTTATTAAGTCCACGTCTCCGTGTTTATCTATATAAAATCGCATATGTCCTTCCGTCCGAGGTCAATACACTTGCAAAATGAACGTAACTGACTCAGTTTTATAGTAAAACAGTAACCTACTTATCAGAAGCTACAGCTTAAGGCTCGACTCACACCAAAAGAGCATCGAAGAGCAGCGAAGCGCAGCGCAGTTTCAGTGTCATACGAATTTCAACTTTATTGTCATTACTATAATACTTATTATCGCATGAGAAACTCGAACGAGTCGCGAGGATGCCCGCGGCTTCGCGGGAATTCCGGCGAATTCGAATACGCGCGCCTTCTCGACGAACACCCTGGCAATTGTTTCAAGAATATTTTAATGCCTATTTCATTATAAATGAAAAATCTTACTAAAAGTTAGAGGGTCCGTAGCCTAGTGGTCAGGCAAGCTCGGCTTAAGAGCGATCTCTTGTATCTACGCAGGTTCGAATCCTGCCGGAGCCTTTAACTTTGAGTAAGATTTTTCATTTATAATGAAATATCCAATACCTAAGTGTGGTTTAACACTGTAAATAATTTTTTTATTTATTTATTTATATCAGCCGTTCGTGTCCCACTGCTGGGCAAAGGCCTCCCCCCACTTTTTCCAGACGTCGCGATCTTGTGCTATAGTCTCCCAGTCGGTTGTTAATTGGTCGAGCTCGTCCCGCCACCGCCACATAATAAATAAACTATTTTAATGCCTTTTTATATTTTGTACTAACAGTTCAGTGACCCATTAACAACAAACGTATCGTTCATCTTAGGTACATGTAGGTCACGGTCAGTGAACGTGTTAAACGTCATAAGTATGTGAATAAGAATTATGATTATTTCAATAATGATCTGTCGTGATTGTTTCTCAATAGCGGTAAAGGTTTCGACGGTAATGTTAGTGATTACTTTGGCATATCAAATTGAACAAGATAATTATTTAGCGTTCACGTTATTATGCACAAGCTTACTCGCCCGCGGTTTCAATCGCGTAGTACATACCTGAATCAAATGTAGCCTATGTTCATTCGGAAATTCCTACACATTGGTGAAATAATTTTTGAAATCGGATGAGTAGTTCGGCGATTACCCCAAACATACAAACAAACAAACCAACTCTACCTCTTTATAATATTACTAGCTTACCACCCGTGGCTTCGCTCGCTTGGTACCTATCTTTATAAAATATAGCCAATTTTCATTCTGAAAGTCTATGCTACACAACGGTAAAAAAAAATGAAATGAGATAGGTAAGTAGAAATGAGATGTAGTTTCGGAGATTACTCCAAACATACAAACAAACAAACAAAAAAACAAACCAACTTTACCTCTTTATAATATTAGTTTAGATATAGATACGAAGCGATTGCAACATGGTTAAAGGCTCCGTCAAATTAAAATACATCGTCTAAACGAAGGAAACTAGAGAATTCGAGAAAAGTGGTGACACGAACCGGAAAGTTGCCACACTATTGTAGACGTTTCGTCTGGCTTTGATGTCTAATGTGTCATTCTCTTGTAACTTGTCTCTGTAACTCTTGTAACTTGCAATTAAAGCAAAAATTACAGTGAATCGCGAAAACAACTGTAAAATATGACAGTAATTAAGTATTTCACCACGTGAGCGAAACCGCTAAAGTAAGCTAGTCGAATATACAGGGTGTAAAAAGACGTCTACCGAAAACGAAACGGGGTGGTACAGCACCCCAAAAGACATCTAAAGAAACATTAGTTGTCTGAAAAAAGACCGCGGGCGGTCGATGACCGCGGGCGAGATCAGCTGTTCGCTGTCGTACGAGCGTAATATTGCTGTTTCTTTAATTTACTTGTTTATTTCCTTTATTAAATGATCTAATTAGGTGGAAATGGTCTTATTATGTTGTACGATGTGTATGTGACTAAAAAAAAAAAAAAAAAATTTAAGGTAAAAAAAAAAAAAAAATTTTTTTTCGCTAATTATGTTCAGTACTATGGTCTGATTGCAACCCATCAGTTTTCGGTAGTAGTCTTTTTACACCCCGTATTTCTATCATCGCTAATTCTTTGTTCAGGACTTACGAGTAAATTAGCGATTATTTATTATTATTTCACGTGACTTATCGTCATTGATCTACAACTAAAAAATAAATAATAAATATCCTTGGACATTTCACACGGCGTCATCTAGTCCCAAGCTAAGCAATTTAATGCTTGTGTTATGGTAACCAGATGACTGATAAACTACATAGATACATTTTTTTTTTGTAAATACATACATATTATACAACTCCCACACATTTATTGAAGCGCTCGTGGCACAGCTTGCTAAGACTTTCTTGATAAATCGTTGAAGTTAAGCATCGTTCTGAGCGGTCACAATTTGGATGCAGGCAGGTGGCATTATCAGCTGAGCGCTTCCGTACTTTGGAGGGCACGTTCAATTGTCGGTCCCAGCTTTTAAAGTCGTTAAGCCATGACGGAGGCCTTAAGGCGGCCTAAAAACTCCGTTAATAGAGTTGGCCACTTGCTCATACGAACTTACTTACTTTTTACACCTTTATTTACAGAATTGAAACTATTACATACTACATGTACAAAATACAATAAGAACAAGCTGAGCCGCCTAAGGATAATTTTATTACGAACGATCTATAGGTAGCTCAACTGATCCAAGTTACTGCCAGACGAAAGCGTGTTGACGGCATTGCCAATTTCATACATTTTCTCTGTTGTTAGGTATAGCGTTTGTGATTATAGAAGTAACACGGGAAGAGGAGCAGCCAACTTCTATTTTATTTCATTTTATTTTTATTTCTACATTTTTGGAAAAATTACAGCTAGGACAAAAATTATAAAATATTGTCAAAAATAGACAATAATGATCATTGTACTTTGCTGAGGGTCAATTACAATTTTCCATAGATAGATTGAAATTGTATACTCGTATAAAAAAAAGGTTCAGTTTGGGTAGACAGATAAAAAAGATCCTGTTTGGGTAGACAGAAAAAAAAGATCCAGTAAGATCCTAAAAATCGTATAGTAAGTTACAAAAGCGGTAATTAAATTTAAAATGTACCTTGCAAATATGTACTTAAGTTGCATTAATCAGAATAGTTTGCAAAATTTAAATTTTAAGCAATTTATGCCGATCCGCCTTCTAAACTCTTGACCTGATTGCAAAAACTGGCAAAATAACTGGCTGAGAAATGCCATATATTATAAATAATTATACAAAACAAGTTCATCTTCATATTTATTTAAATAAATATCCCACTAATATTATAAATGCAAAAGTTTGTAAGTATGGATGGATGGATGGATATTTGTTACTCTTTCACGCGAAAACTACTGTACGAATTTGGCTGAAACTTGGAACATACATAGATTATGACTGGGAATAACACATAGGATAATTTTGATCCTGGTATTCCCACGGGGACGGGAACTACCGTGGGTAACGCCGCGGGGCGCAGCTAGTTAATTGATAAATGCAAGCGCTAAAATTGAGAACGGCTGGTTCAAATTGTCCATTTTTTAATTATAAGCTGTAGTCGAAGAAAGGTTATTTTAAACCGACTACAAAAAAGGAGGAGTTTCTATGTTCCACTGAATATTTTTTTTTTTTTTTTTTTTTTCGTCAATAGTTATGGGGTTTTTTAAATTCATTTTTGGTTTAAAAGTGCACTTCCGAAGTAGTCTCATTGAAAAAGAAATAATCGATGAACATTTACAAAAAAAAAATACAGTGTAACAATAAAACATTCTGTTTTGAAGTCGATTAAAAATGATATCTTTTGTTTTTGTTTCTTTTTTTATCTTCTTTTTTATTAGTCATTTAAGTTTTTCTTTTTTAATTAAATGTTTAATCCGCTGGGTGGAACACTGTCTGTACTGTTCTGGAGGCGGGCGCTGACACTGCTACACAGTTCTTAACTTTTGCAGCTGTCAACTTTTCATATTTTTCATTGATACTTGTGTTTTAAGTTCCAAATAAATATTTTTGAATTTTTTTGAATTTTTTGTATCCAGTCGTAATTAGGACAGAACACATGGTGTTGGGTCAGCTAGTAATAAACAATCTTCGAACAATTTAAACATGCCATAGCAGCATCCCACTAGGTCAAGGGTCCGTTAATTTGAGGGCTAGTTGCGACACTCATAATGTGATAACTTGTCTCGTACGGCACACCTAGGTGACAGGTTCACCTATCCACAGGCAAATAGACATCATCAAATCTGAAATTTTAACGAAATCTACACTTTTGGGCCTGTAAGCGAGTTAAAGTATGCGAGTGATGCCAGACAACATTTTGTTGAGGTGTTATCTTGTTAACTTTACAATTACTTTTACTTTCTTTGACATGCCTTACTTTGTTCGACTGGCTTCCCACTGATGCTTGACTATTTAGATTATTTTAATTAGATTGTTAAGGGATCGCTTTTAAAAAAAAGCTAGGCCCACACCACCAGGTTCTTGCCTGATTCTTTCCCTGGTGTAGGGAGTAGCGTTGGAACAGGCATTAGAATCACCTAACATGTAAAATGAGGTCCTACAAGAATAAATGATTTTTCTTTCTTTCTTTCTTTCCTCCATCACAACTTATTTTCAGACACTACAAAGCAAAAATGTCTGCAGAATATAGAACATTTTTTATATTTTACGATCCAATATTATACGGTATAATATATTACACGAATATTTTGTGATCCAATATTAATAAAGTCAGATGTACTACGTACAACATTCGTCACCTCATGTGAACTTTAAATCACCAAAGATGTACGCAAGAGCATTTTCAAATGCTAAGCTCATACATTTTACAAAGGGTAATGATTAAATTACAAAGCAAAACGACCTTTATGGTCAAATAATCCAAATTATGCAACAGTGACTTCAGCTGGTAACTCATTCACTTGCAAATTGCTTATGTAACATTTTGAGCAGAATTCAGTTTTGTAGAGCAAATGAATAACGAGTTTATGTAAAGCAATGTCCAAAAATACTTGAAAGGTTTCAAACATTCGTTTGTGTATTTAATTACAGTTTGTTTTATCACTCACTGCGCCCCACGGTTTTACCTCCGATGAACAGTGCCCGTGGGAATACCGAGATCAAAAGTAACGCATAGGCGTTAATCCAGGATTAACCAAATTTCATTTAAATCTGTCCAGCCGTTTGAGTGTGAAAGAGTAACAAACATTCACACTTATACACAAACTTTCACCTTTATAATACTGGTGTGATAGTTTTTGGTTTGAATGTTACTTGTATTAAATAAACTACATTATGCTTTTGAAGTGTTTATTATACTTTACATATAAAAGAATACAGAAAAAGGTCATCTAAGGCGTTTTTATGTCAATAAAAAAGTCTCTGTAACTTACTAAATTCGTAAAAACACGGAATCGATTTAGGTATTTTGTGTGGTCTATGAAGGCATGTTCAGAAAGAAAGAAAGAGAGAAAAAGAATTTATTTGACACACACACAAACTAAAACAATACACAAAAACATAATATTACTTATATGTGTTTACTTAATGTAATATATTTGAACACGACTGTATTTCTAAATTGTGGTAGACACATTTAAGAGTCCGGCGACGTGGCTCGGCAAAATTCAATTACTCGCGCGTTCAAACATCGACACACGACAAAATCTTGGTGTGATTGTCATTTTGCATCTGTGTGCGTGAGCGTGCGTGACACACGCACACAAACGCACTGTTAGAAAAGGTTAAAAATGTATTAAATGTAAATGCATGGCTATTTTGCAAGGAATTTGCTTGTCTCCCGTAGTCCCAAAAATTATGACTGAAAATTGTTTTTATTCTTCACACAGTGTTGTTTTTCTGATACTAGACCATATAAGCTATGTTTCTTACAGAAGGAAACTTAAAATATCCTAGTGTTAATTACTATATAAATATTAAGAAAACATGTCTTCTATGATGTAAAAATATGCAAAATGCGATTCGGTTTAATTTCACTTTAGCTAAGTATTTTGAAAAAAGCTTCTGGCAGAAACCTAGATAAATGCTATCCTAATACGAATAATAGCATACTATGCTAAAGATATGCTCAAATTTCAAATGGTTATGGTATTACGTTTGTATGGGGAAGTCGTACAGCGCAGAAGCCTTAAGTGTCTTTTACACGATGCAAGATTCTCTGTTGCATACAATTAAATTGACTGTCATCATGACTTGCATGATCTAACTAAACAAATGTTGCTTACAAAATTTATTGAACATCAATTAGGTGCGCGAAATTATGAATACAATTATTGATACTTTGTAGATTAAAATGAGTAGTCAAAGCTATGTCCAATAGCATATGTATTTTTGTTACATACACTTTGTAAAAGTTATAAGTGACATGTCGACGCACAAATCGACGCTGGTTTCCTCACAGTGTTTTCCTTCACCATTTTACTTGATTCATAAGTCTCCAATTTCATCGAGAACATTCTTAGAACTCGGTTACGATAAAGTATGGACTCGTACGATTTGGAATCGTGTTTCAAGGGTGTTTGTGAAATTGCACCATCCACGAACCTTCATATCTGAGCAATATTTGCGAACAAGCGTGACATTTAGAGCAGCACGGCCAATGACCTCATTCCTCACCTATCACCACACTGGTCGCGTTGGTACAGGAGTAGAGAACTGAATGAATTATGTTTTACGTATCGCCACTATATACGAGTATATAATAATATCCTTGGGTATTTTTACTCATAGTCATCTAGTCCCAAGCTAAGCAACTTAAAGCGTGTGTTATGGTCATCTGATAACTTATATATATTATACTACTTAGGTATATACATATTTTTGTTTATACATACTTACAAATTATAGATAGAAAAACAGACGCCCAGACGCGGAACAAAATCTGCAAACATACAAACATTTTTTTCTGAGACGCAGAGGTTGCGGGTTCGATCCCCGTTGCGGGACAAATTTTTGTATGCTCTGTAAATATTTGTATACAAGTACAAGCTTTCTCGCCCGCAGCTTCGTTTCATGGTATCTACCTGAATAAAAAGTAGCTAATGTACTATCCCAGGTCATAAACTATGTACATTCTAAGTAACCAAAACCGTTGCGTGAAAGAGTAACAAACATCCATACTCCGTAAAAACTTTTACGATTATAATAAAAGTAGGTTGTAATGGTGTTTTTAAATATTCCCGCCTTTATCATGTTTCGGTTCACTACTTCATTATGGCTACGTATTTTAAAGTAGTAAGTATGTCATCTGTCACGTTGTCATTAGGACAGTGACAGATGTAAAATAAAATTAACATTCTCGTTCTATAGTGTTGCCGGATTAGACACGGCTGCTGGAAAGTCGCCAAGTTTTTGTTCTCACCGGCCAGCATTAATTTAACTTTTTTATAGTTTCAGGTTTAGTTTCAGTGTCAGATCTTTAGAATTGTCAAATTCGCATTTCAGATATTTTGGCTGTGCTTCACTTCATCAAAGTTCATTGAACCTTGGTTGTGAATTGAAATAGTAAACAAATTTAAATATCGGAATCAATAATGGTTTTCTGGGAATCCAGGTACTCCCTGAGCTGGAAACCCGGTTCTTTCTTTGGTTAGATCGAGTGCCCTGGACACGTCCTTCCTTTTATCTTTCGAAAACAATCAGTGAATTTTAATTACATCTCAGCTGGTAAGCATCTTTATAATGGATTTCCTATCGACGGCTGCCAATTCAGGAAGCCGGGAATAAATATTTGTGGTTTTTGCCGTAGGACTCGTCGCCGGCGCGTGCGCATAGCCGAACTCGTGGTGTCCTCCCAGTGAATTTCCATCATTTTACCCACGAGTGGACGGAAGCCCTGGCGAGTGCTTTCCCGGCGAAGACGCGGCGACAGAGTCCAGCTGAGGATTCAGCTCTGTCTCTCGGCGCCATAAAGAACCCCATTCGGGGTAAGTTATCTTTTGTTCCACCGCCAATCCCTCAATGACGTGGTCACTGGTCAGTGAGTAATGAACGTTTCGTTCAACAGGTTCTTCGTTCTTCGGATTCTTCGTTCTTCGGATTCTTCTTCTTCTTCTTCTTCTTTTTCTTCCTTATACACCAACATCTCGAGTGACCAGCCGAGACCTCGCGGACGGGATCTCACCTGGAGCGGTGCTGTCTTCGCAGGGAGCGGGCCCCCTTCCTCTGAGACCGGCCACTGCGAACCTCTCCACGGTATCCTCAGTCTCGAGGAACTTCTTTCTCGGCTGAGTTCTTAATTATTTCTGTGCTGTTCTCAAACTAACTACAAATCAATCTACACACCTCTGGTTCTGCCTTCAGCAGTAAAATCTAAATTTAAGTTTCAACGTAAATGGTTGCTGGTAAAAGTCTGATCGTGTTGGCTCTCCACGAACCCTGTAAACCCTTCAATCGTTAAGTCTCATTTAAGCTAGCCGTAGCATCGTATCAATAACTTCTTAATTTTATAAAGGCGCCCAATTTTATAATTTATTCAAGATCATCAATAAAAGTTGTTTATTGAAACTCTTTGCATTTATTTCACTCATTCCTTCTAGAATCCTCTAGTTAATAATTTTAAAACGTTACAAGGTTAACTGTTTGTTTATCACACGAGGGTCACAAATTAGTTTCATGTATCAAGGGCAGCGTTACTCCACTGCAGATTCTCAGCAATGCCACAGATTAAATAACAATAGCTATGCTTGTCGTGCCCTTGATAGGGCGGTCAATGAGTTACATATTTGGACTTAGAACTCACAGTGTGTAATTTGCTAGATTGCTTGGAAGGAATCGCTTTTTGATGGTTCGTTCGTTCGGTTATATGAGCAAGTGGCCAACTCTGGTGACGGAGTTTTTAGGCCGCCTAAAGGCCTCCGTCATGGCTTAACGACTTTAAAAGCCAGAGCCGACAATTTAACGTGCCCTCCGAAGCACGGATGATTTGATGGTAACGGCATCAAATCTCTCTGTAAGACTCATTTTTAGCTTTTTTTCTTATAGGTATATACAGAGTGGGACAATTTTTGGCCCCTTAAGGGTAACCTTGTCTTTTGTAGTTAGAAGGTTTTGTTTTTGGGAACCTTTTGTTTTATTTTAAAGAAAAGTATTTTTCATTTTTGAAAAAATGGACAGTTCCTCCAAAAAAGTATATTTGTCATAAAAAAAAGTTGATCTTAATCGACTCTATTTCTCACACGAACACTTATCAAAGTAACTTACTAAATTAAATCGTAAGTTTTTGCAATACTTTAAAAAAAGTATTGCCATACATTTTCTATGAAAAACGAGTTTGTGAAATTACGATGTCACTGTTAGATAGTTCTAAATTTCAATTCGTGACTTCTACAGCAATCAGCCTTGATATCTTTGACTGAACGAAATTTGAAAAAAACTTGCAGGAGAAGGGATTTTTAGATCGAAGTCCTTAAGTCCAAAAACCAAATCATTATTCAATGTTTATTATTAATTTATTTTCAGATGCTCATTTGAAAAACCTTTACTTTTTTGATGACAAACAATTTAATATCATCCACAGGTTGATGATGATAATAACAAACAATGTTGTTGTTCTAGAAGAAGCTAACATAATAAGGTCATTAAGTAATAATGCACACATTGACCTTGTTTATACTTCTCAGCCTTAAAATAACTTCATCGGTCAAACAGAATAATTTTAAAGAACAATAGAATTATGGTGACTAATCAAACTTTTGCAATCATGAGATAGATCGTAGTAATTTTTCTAAAATATTTTTTAAGCACACTGTCAACTGAAGCGTTATTTGGATATACTATTTTCTCTTCCGCTAAATTTTAAAACAGTCAGTTTATAAAGTTTCATTTTGGTAAACATTATATATTATAATCAGTATTTTTGTTCTAAAGCGATAAAAAAACAATAGATTAATGTTTATTATTAATCTTATATTAAACTAGCTAAATTGCCCATGGCTTCGCTCACGTGGTACCTACCGTGATAAAATATAGCCTACAAATTGGTGAAATATTTTTTTAAATCAGATAAGTAGTTTCGGAGATTACCCCAAACATACAAACAAACCAACTTTACCTCTTTATAATATTAGTATAGATAATAAATTCATTACTTTAATTTAACGTTGCGAGAGCAAGAACGGTAGCATGGCGTGTGTAGGTAAGTACCTAGTTTAAGTTGTTTACTACTTTAGTTGAAAGGCTGCCTAATGTAGCATGTCATGTTGTAACCGTTATTTTAGTAACAAAGTGTTAAACTCTGTGGTCCATTTGAAAATTAAGGACAGTCTTGTAACACACGGTAACAAAATGTTACAAATTATCACTGATACTTTTGTTTTTGTGTTAAACAAAAAATACTTTTATTAAAACACACAAGCGTTTTAACGCGTCAGTTTGAATGGAGCTTAACTTACCGGCCAAGCTTTTCCGTCCGATCAGGTCAGTAAATCTTACACAAAAAAGGCGTGCAATTAATTTGAGTTGTGTTAAATGTATTTCTACATAGTCGGAATGTCATTTAAGTGTACATATAAACACTTATACGAGTCGGTTAGAATACAGCTTAACCATCAGTTAAGACTGTGTATAAGACTTTTTTCTCCTGTTTTGTAATTTGAGTAAAAGCTAATTCTAAAACATCTATCAAAACTCACACATTTTAGGCGTTGCTTCGTACTGAGTATTTTTATTGCTGATAATACTTTTGCTTTGCCACAATCTCACCTGAGGATAAGATACGATGTGGCCGACGAAATCACAAGTAGTGAACAAGCGCTCGCACGCGTCGGTTTGAAAGGAGCTTAACCGTCAGTTTGGGCTAATTCTAAGACATTCTAGCAAAACCCACACATTCCAGCCGACTAGGAAAAGTCCGAACGAGTATCCGGCCGGTGTCGCAAGCCCTGTCGCAACGCAGCAAGGTTACTACAATATTTACTTTTATATTTTGTAATGCTCTAAAGGACATCATACTGCGTAGGTACTTTCTTAGTCACCAGAACTAGTGTGGTGGAAAGTAAGTGAACTAAAATTTTTAAATACTTTGGTGCATGATTTTTATTACCTTATACATTTTTATAATTGTCTTTTTTTTACTTTCGCGATCAGAACACAATTTACAAAACATTATGCGAACAAGTAGGTATTTATCACGAATTTAACTACTACTTTTATGTTTTATTATGCATTTTTATGATTCCCTTTGGGAACCCAATTTCCTTGACGATCCCTTCATGGAAATATCTTCATCAATTAAGCTTATTAGGTTAGCCGTAAAACTTAGCACTACCTATAAACCTACCAAGTTTATATTATTTCCTTCGCGTGCATATAAGAAGATCGCTGATGTTGAATGT
Source organism: Xanthorhoe designata (assembly GCA_963582015.1). NCBI lineage: Eukaryota > Metazoa > Arthropoda > Insecta > Lepidoptera > Geometridae > Xanthorhoe > Xanthorhoe designata. Next base: position 11,552,540 of record OY757034.1, on the reverse strand, counting down.
TCTGAGCAGTCACATACTTCAACGGACAGCTGACTACTGGTGGCATTAACAGCTGAGTTTCTTAAGACACATTTAATTATCGGTCCTGGTTTTTAAGTTCTCAAGGCATGACGGCATGACGTGGCGCAGAAGGCATTGTTTTAAATATTTCAGATTATCGTGATCCTTCTGAAATTGTTTAGGGGTAGTCAAATGCAGTTCATTTGACATTCTACATAGTGCCATCTAGTCCCAAGCTAAGCAATTTAATTATTGTGTTATGGTAATCAGATGACTGCTAAACTACATTTAGATACATTTTTTTTGTAAATACAATATTAATATTATTATAAGTACCTATATAGAAAACTTACATAGAATATATTTAAAATAACAATTAAATTAAAATAATATTTATAATTAAAAACCGTGTTTAAGATGAATATTCAGTTCGTTCGTTCGTTCGTATGAGCAAGTGGCCAACTCTGGTGACGCAGTTTTTAGGCCGCCTAAAGGCCTCCGTCATGGCTTAACGACGAATATTCAGTAGAATGTAATAGGTAGTTTTTGCGTGAAAAAGCAACAAACATTCACACATGCATACAAACTTCACTTCACTTCACTTCACTTCTTAGATTTGGCTTTCGCACGGCTTGTGCCACGCATTTAGCCACTACCATGTGTTTAAATGTTTTAGTCAGTCAAGGTCAAGTCAAAGTCATAGTCAGCGTCAGTAAAGATGTGGGTTCTTTACTGCAGCTTTTTACATGGACTTCTTGAGAGAACTCGAAATGCAATGATATACAGTTTTGTTTCATTTGCCTACACTTATGTACGTTCACGAACACTTAACAGTTAATAATCCACCATTATTACATATTAACATTCGCCAAAACACAAATTTCGGAAAATAAAACAAAAGAGACAACATGCCATCTTGAATTCCCGTCAAAAAGCCCGCATACAAACTTTCGCGTTCATAAAATTTGTATGTGGATAGGATATTCGGTACAGATCAATTTTTATGTAGACTAATTCCTTAAAAACCAAGGCCTTACAATATCATTGTCATGTCATGATCTTGTATACATACACCATTGTCATACGAGTACGTGACAAAAACTCATTACTCGTTATAATTGCATTGAAAGCAATTAGATTTATTCTGACCCTCGAATTACATAAAGCCTTGACTCCGGTCTTATGTGATTTATTACAATATTTTAGATTGACGTTCTCTGCCTACCCTCTTCTACAATCTTTAAATTATTTTATGTCAAAATTAAATATCAGGCAATAGAATCACCTAGCTTGTAAGACGAAACTGAAGTGATCCTTGAGGTCCTACCAGAATAAACGATTTTTCTTTCTTTCAGAGTCTTACAAATGCTTCGTATCGATTCTCTTTCTATCATCGATAAAGCCCGTTACACACGTAGCTATAATATATAGTAATATAAATTATAGCAAGGCATATTACGATATATTTTCTATACAAATATTCAAGTGACCGCACACGCAGCTATAATATATATTATAGCTAGGTGTTTGACGGGCTTCATCCTTTGGTTTGATCTGACCACGTGACTTATCGTTTTCGAATAACAATTCCTATTTTATCCGTTTCTATAACGAAAGCGATTGTAAAAATGTTTCAATTACAATAAGAAATAAATGAAATATAATCACGACTGTATTCCCAGTGAGCAGTAGACATATTCTTTTCAGATTTTTAGGCATTTTTAGATCTAATGAAGATTGTGTTATGAGGTAGTCAGATGTATGTCCAAATACATATACGCGGAGTAAAATGCCCAAGCGTATTTATTTATTTATTATTAAGAGAGCTTGTAAATTGTGAGCATGGGAAGTTTGGTATCTTAATAAAATCACTGTAATTAATTAATACGGATTTATTTCTTATACACCGACACACGCAGTTTACTGGTGAAAATACAAGAGAGTGAGAGAGGTGTGAGCGAGTGAAAGAATGAGTAATGATACAGATACCACACTCTCCCCCACTAATCTTAATATCTATCTTATAGTATCTTAATCTTATATTTTCTACTTATATGTATATAGGATACATACTAATGTTTTTATATATTATATAAATTTATATTATGCCTTAAATACTTTAGTAATATACTTACAATTATTTCAACTCACTTACCTACCCTTTCCCGTATCTTTACTTTAACTATGTTATACATACATACATCCTTATCTTTTTCTATGTACCTAAACCTATTAAGTACTTACAAAAGTTACATTATTTAACTTAAATTTCTTCTAAAGATTGTGAGCAATGCAACATTTGATTGACATGACGTTTCCATTGTAGACCTTCTACATCTATAATGTAGCTAACACCTGGTACAGATTCTCCTATGATCAAACCTGAAACCCATGGCCTATTACCCTTCCTGTAATCCTTAACCATCACTTTCTGTCCTATCTCAAATTGTGTAACTCTATTGCCTTCGTCTCTCTTCTCTAGCTTCTCCCGCACTATTTCTGAAATAGGCGGTGGACGTAACAAACTAAACCTGTTCCTAATCTCCCTCCCCAGCATTAATCGAGCTGGTGAGATCCCAGTGGTGCGCTGAGGTGTGCTTCTATAGTCAAACAGGAACAAGTTTACTGATGAATTCAGACTATGACCACTTTCTTTTATTTTGGTAATTGCTGATTTAAATGTCTCTACAAATCTTTCTGCAGCACCATTGGTTGCTGGATGGTAAGGAGGGGTGAAGGTATGTTTTATTTGATTGATTCTACAGAAATCTTGAAACTCTTGGCTAGTGAATGTACGACCATTGTCAGTTACTAAATGTATAGGATAACCAAATCTTGTAAATACATTCTTGAAAATGTCTATTGTACGAGTGCTAGTAATATTAATCATTTCAAATACTTCAGGCCATTTCGAGTAACTATCTACTATTACTAGAAACATTTTATTATAGAATGGCCCTAAGAAGTCTGCATGTATTCTATACCAAGCAGTTGGGGGTACAGGCCATGGTTTTTGTTTTTGTGTGGGTGTTTTGCTATTCTGTAAACATATCATACATTTCTTTGTTATATCTTCTATTTCAGAATCCAAATTAGGCCACCAAAAATATGAACGTGCAATTTCCTTCATTCGAACTATTCCAAAATGACTTTTATGTAATTCAGTTAAAACGGCTTCTTTAATTGCCTGTGGTACTAAAATCCGATAGCCCCAAAATATACAACCCCTGTCCAAAGTTAATTCATTTTTTCTATTATACAATGGTAGTATTTGTTTATCTAATTCTTTTCTTTCTGGCCAACCATCTGTCATGTATCTTATAATTTTTGAAAACAAGTTATCTTTCTTAGACTCTTCTTGAATATTTTTCCAGTTTAATGTGTCCATTTCAGAATAGTTCGTATAACAAGTTACACTTAAGTTTCCATTTATACAAAGCAAGTGAATTTTAATTTCTTCATTATTGTTTTCTACAGTTCTAGACAAAAAATCAGCTGGATTTTCTATTGACTTGATATGTCTTACTTTATAATTAAATGCAGAGAGAAATATGGCATAGTGTTGTAATCTTTTAGCAGCCATTTTTGGAATGCTTTTGGTCGGACCAAATATTCTCACTAATGCTGCATTATCTGTTTCTAATTCAAAAAATCTACCATAAATGTAATTATAGAATTTTGTTATTCCAAAAATTACTGCCATTGCCTCTTTATCAATAGTTGCGTATCTTTGTTCAACTTCATTTAACTTTTTACTAGCAAAGGCAATGGGTTTGACTACACCATCTTTGTCTCTGTTGGACAATACAGCACCCAAACCTGTATCCGATGCATCACATGTTAAAATCAGAGGCAAATTGGGGCTATAGTGTCTCAGATTACTGACAGTAGCCAATTTCCTTTTTATTAATTGAAAGGCTTTATCACATTCTAATGTCCAACAAAACTTGTTCTTTTTAGTGCACTCATACAGTGGTGTCAATGTGGTTGCCATATTCTTCAAAAAACGAGAATAATAGTTAATCTTACCCAAAAATGATTTTAACAGTGTCAGACTTGTTGGTGGTTTAGCATTTAATAATGGTTCAATATTAGACTTGATCACATTAATACCATTTTTGTTTACACGAAATCCAAAAACGTCTAAGCTTGTTGTGAACAATTTACATTTATTGGGCTTTAATTTAAATTCAGTCTCATTTAATTTACCTAAAACCTGACACAATGTTTCATATGTATCTTGTAAATTTTTCCCTTTTATGTAAATGTTGTCAATGAAAACAATTGTATTAGGAATATTTTTCAACTTTTTCATCATCAATCGCTGAAATGCTCCGGGCCCGGAACTGACACCATATGGTAAATATTTGTAATTAAAAGTACCGGCCTCCGTTACAATAGTGGTGCAGTTTTGGCTCTCTTCACTAAGAGGTGCTTGCAAGTAAGCTTCTTTTAAATCTAGTTCGCAGTAGTATTCACCATGTTTTAGGGTATTCAAAATGTCATCAACATGAGGTAAAGGAAAGTGGTCAATTTCTAGCCATGGATTTACAGTTAATTTATAGTCACCGCATAACCTAACTGACCCATCAGGTTTTAAAATGGGTACAACGGGCGTGCCCCACTCACTTTGCTCCACTGGAGTAATTCTTCCATTTTGTAATAATCTAGTAATTTCATTATTTACCTTTTCTCTCAGTGCAAACGGTACTCGCCTTACTGGTAAACATTTTGGTTTAGCATCCGGTTTTAGTTTAAGTGTAATTCCATCTCCTTTGAAATTGCCCCAACCTGGGCTGAATACTTCTGCGAACTCAGTTTTTACAAGTTGTTGAGCATCTGAAACATTTTGAATTGAATTAGATCCAATCTTGAAACCAGTGCTTACATTGGGAGGCCATAACCTTAACTCATTTAGCCAGTCTCTACCTATTACTCTGGGAGCATTATTTTTTACTACAAAACAGTTTAAATTTTTAGAAACATCATTGAACTGCACAGTTAAATTAGTCAAAATACCTAAAGGCCTTGTGACACTCTGGTCAAAGTTTTTGAACATAACATTACAATCCTGCAATTCGTAATCTTTGAAAAATTTGTTTTTATCATTTATCGACATAACAGTCACATCTGAACCTGTGTCCAATTCAAAGGCTAAGTCATTATCACACACATTTATTGTTAAGAAGTGAGGTGGTATCCTACTTACTCTAACGCTGTAGGTTTTATATTCGTCATCTTCATAAAGTGTTTTTATGTCTTCTACTACCTCCTCCTCATCTTCTTGCCTAGGTTCCTCTGTGTTCAAACTTTTTATCTGACCTTTTCTAGAGCACATTTTGAAGATATGCCCTTGTTGGCCACATTCACTGCAATATTTCTTTATCAAACGACAGTCTGCTTTCCGATGATTTGTATTTCCACAGCAAAAACATTTCATATTATTTGTTGGAGTGCTGTTCTTTTGCTTCTGTCTAAATCTATTAACTGTGTTCTTTGTTTTTTCTTTGTTGTAGAGTACTGTCATTTCCGTTGAACCATTTGCCTGGAACAGTGCCGCTTCAACTGTTCTGCCCACTTCAATGCATTTTTCCAGCGATAACTCAACATCACTTTTCATAAGTTCATATTTTATTAGTTTAGAGTATACTCCCTCCATAAACTTTTCTTTAATCTGGTCATCAGGATCTTTAAATTTACATTTTCCAGCTAATTTTCTTAACTCTAATATATAATCTTGTATTTTCTCGCCTGGTTGTTGATTTCTTTTTCGAAACTCCGCCCTCTCCAAGGCGGTTGATAATGGTTTATCATACTTATCTTTCAGTTTCTCACACAATTCTTCATAGGTGGATTTTATGGGTTTATTTGGAGAACATAGGTATGTTAGTGTTTCGAAGACTCTTGGAGATAGTTTTGTTATTAGCAATGGCACCTTCTTGTCGTCGCTAATGTCGTTGACTGTAATAAAACACTCGAGCTGTTGTTCAAAAACTTCCCATTTGTCTCCATCGAATTGTTTTATTTCACCACAAAGAGACATTTTTGATAATTTATTTTGTTTAACTTGTGGTAGCTGGGATACTTTGGACTCAAATTTTGTTTTATAGAATTCACTTATTAATTTTCTAAGTCCTTCCAAGTTTTCATTGGGCGGGAAAAAAATGTTTTCATCTGAAAGTAATTTCTTCAATTCTTGCTTTGAGCACTTGTAAATGAAGGTTCTTTTACCAGATTTTATTAGTGCAATTTTATCTAGTTTTTCTTCCAGAATATCTTCGTCTGCACTAGAAAAGTTAGAATTATCATTTTCTTCAGAATCCGACATTAGAGTTTGTTGAGATGTTAAATAGCTTGCTTGTTTGATTGTTTTGCACAGGTTGCACTAGCATGAATTCGAATTTTGAACGATGTAATTGAATGATTTGTGCATCAATTGTGCGAATTAGCGCCACACGCATTGCTTGCTTGCTTCACTGCTTGCAAACTATTCCTTCCACGCGCCATCAATTTTTATTTCACTGATTCTTATGTTAATTTTGGATATTTCTGCTCAATTTATATTTCACTTTGCACTTTTGGTTCTAGGCCTCGTCGCCAACTTTGGTATCTTAATAAAATCACTGTAATTAATTAATACGGATTTATTTCTTATACACCGACACACGCAGTTTACTGGTGAAAATACAAGAGAGTGAGAGAGGTGTGAGCGAGTGAAAGAATGAGTAATGATACAGATACCACAGGAAGTTTCTGGAACCACTGATATCTATACTTCTATACTAATATTATAAAGAGGTAAAGTTGGTTTGTTTGTTTGTTTGTATGTTTGGGGTAATCTCCGAAACTACTCATCCGATTTCAAAAACTCTTTCACCATTTTGTAGCGTAGACTTTCCGAATGAACATAGGCTATATTTTATCAAAGTAGGTACCACGTGAGCGAAGCTACGGGCAAGTTAGCTAGTGTTATATATATTACTTACTTGACGCAGTATATAAGTAACGAAGTATATATGTTTAACATGGGCATTATTGCATAGTCTGATGAAAGGTTGGAAGATGAAATTTAAATAAGTGGAGATTTTCACACGGTTTTTAATAAATTATATATTTACTTTGATGTTTATTTTTAAAACGAGCTAATTACACAAAGTTTCGCAATTTGCATGAATATCATTAAATTTGAGATGTTTAGGTAATTAAATATTTATCAATTATCACTTCAGATTTACAAACACATTCGCGCCTCTTTAAATGGGGGGTAGGCAGAGATCACAGCTCTCTTGCTACGATCCTGATACCTTTTTCACTTTTATTACATTCTACATACAAACACAGATTTAGATTTAAATGACACTCAAACCGTTTTCTATGTATAACATGTATGCATTTACAAAAAAAATATTTAAGAAGTACCTATATCAGTCATCTGGTTACCAAAACACATGTATTAAATTGCTTAGCTTGAGATTAGATGACGCTGTTTGGAATGTCCAAGGATATTTATTTTATTTATCATTCAGTTAATGTCGAATTTGTCGATATTTCACATGACTTCAGGTTTTAGTAAATTAAACTATAGCTGCTAAATAATAAAGCCATGCTTCGCTCGGCCTTTCATGTAATACGTTGCCAAACATAGAATTTAGGTCACAAAAGAAAAATGCTTCGAATACCATTTTTCAAAAAGAAAAAGTTTTTTTTATAAAAACACAATTATGGCAAATAAAACAACCTCGCTATTATACAAAATAAAATTGTAATTTAATTATATTTACCTTTTTAATTTACGTTTAATTCGCTTATTTATCATTATTAAATTGAATTTATATCCAGTTGGCAAAAAACACGTTTTTATGGTACTTAATTTTAACTGAAACGTAGGTCAAGGTCGTCTTTCCAACATACTTAGAGTTACTTCATCAAACCTGGTTTAAATATTTAATTTAATTTTTTTATAAATTATTAAAAATATAATGTATTAAAATATACTACAATAATAAAATTAATCGTTCCAAATTAAAAATAAAATAATAATTTAAGAACTTTTTATCTTATCCTTAAAAATACGTCTAATCCTCCCGGTTCAAAAACCTCTACTAAATCTATTAGTAATTTCCAAGGTCACTCACCCGAGGGTCACCGCAGGAGTGGCACAAAGCACGCCGCAGTCAACAAGCTACTGAGAGGCAAGCCTGCGCCGGCGCGCGTATTGCACAACCCTAGTATGTCCTAACAGTGATTGTATCGACAAGGGTAAATGCTAATTTTTTATATTTTACACTTCAATTTCTCAACGAATTGGAACTTTGGGAACCGTGACTGTGATTTGGAGCAATCATGGCTTCGAGGATCAATTGGTTTTAAAGTGGTATTGATATTTCCTCGTAACTATTATTTACCTGGAAAGGAGTAATTAGCCATCCACACTTCACGTCATTCGCGCCGCGAGCCACACTCACAGAGATTTGATAATATTGTTCGCGTTCCTTTGTCGACAAAAAACGGGAACTGTAAAGACTAAATGCAAATGGAATCCACACTCCTCTGTCGCAGGCTCGCGATCCTCGGGGAAAAGTGGATAGGCGAATATGAGACGAAGCAAAAAAAATAATAATACTTATATTATTATAATCATCATTCTGGTTTCGACGGAGGATGACTTTATTCTGAGGTGGCCTGTGATCCATATTATTTTTATATACCTGTTAGCACAGTATTCTAAATATACGTAACAACATAGAACTAGACTGACACTTGGTTTGAATCTCAGACTCGCATCATTTTTCCCAATCAATGAGCACAGTATTATTGTGTATTACCAATTTTTCAGCATCAAAGATGGCAACTTTATATCCTAAAATATAATTGAATCAAGGATGTTATTTCATGATAGTTCTAGTTGAAAAGTTGCATTTAAGCCTGGATCCGTAGAAAATGGAACATCAGTGTGTATCAAAGACGATTAATATCTAGAAGACAGACAAAGGCCATAAGTACACAAAATAGTAACCCTGATCCCGCAGTACCAGATAGCCTGGAAACTTTAAAACATCAATTTTATCCAAGAAATTTCAATACTTAGTAGTAGGTAGCAACAATATTCAATATAAAATTTTTTTTAGGTAATTTTAACTAGAAAGTAATTGAAATTTCTTTGATAAAATTGATGTTTTAAAGTTTCCAGGCTATCTGGTACGGGTTACGATTTTGTGTATGGCCTTTGTCTGTCTTCTAGATATGAATCGTCTTTGGTGTGTATGAACGAACTGTAAGGCAGACTTGCACTCATAAATATCCGAGTTTAAATTGTCTGGACAACACGAAAGAGAGTCCCCGATTATGACGATTAAAGGCTAAAATAGAATCAACGATGGTTTCGGAAAACTAGACAAAGTCTATTATACACGGCTGATACAAGATACCGCTATTATCTGATTCTAATTGGTGCCATAAAAATATGAATATTAACATTTAACACTTTGGTGTGTTCAATTACCGTGAATTATCGTGAAGAAGTTTACGTACAAAATATTGATGTAACTTCGCTTGTTATTATGGCCTCCGCCTAGGCCGCGCTTGGCAATTTTACTAAAACGCTCAGCTGTTAACATTATTAGTTTTTTTTTACCTTTAGGTTACAAAGTGAGTGTTGGAAGGAATTGGGGGAGGCCTTTGCCCAGCAGTGGGATGATATAGGCTAATTAAAAAAAAAAAAAAAAGGTTACAAAGACGAAATTCACGCGAAGTCACGGGCATCTGTTAGTACATGATATTTTCTAAATTATGTATTATGTATTACAGTACAGATATTTTTAAAGGACACATAATTAATTATTCAAAATTGTCTAAGGAAATCAAGACTTTATTTATTATTTATTTAAGGGATAGTCAGAAGTGTATCCAAATACGATTTTTGGTACTTGGTCACATTCGCAGAAGTTTAGGAAACCAGTGAAGCTTATCCTGGAGTTAACTTTGTTGATGCAAGTTGGACTAAAGATGTATAGGTACAAGCAGACGCCTGCGACTTCATTCGCGTGAACGAAATATTTTCCGTTATACTCGTATTTACATAACCTATTTACATAACTGTACAAAATACAATAAGAACCAATTGAGCCATCTAAAGATCATCTTACTAATAGTTTCAGCTCTCGACGTAAGTGGTTCCGTAGTGGTCAGGCAGCTCGACTTAAGATTGATCGCTTGTATTTACGCAGGATCGAATTCTGTCGGAGCCGTTAACTTTTTAGTAAGGTTTTTCATTTATAAATTTAAGCTCAACTTATCCAAGCCACTGCCATAAGTAAGCGTGCCCAAGACTTCGTCAGCAGTGCCGCGCTGAGTGATAATCCTGGCCCGTTGAGCCTGATGGGTTCTAGACTTCGAATCACGCTTCGCTTCGACTAGACGCCCTGAAATAATATTTACATACATACATCAAACTACTTACGCCTCTTCCACAAAGGGGAATGCGCTCGCGGCGAAGCTTGCTAAGACGTTCTTGATAGATCGTCGAAGTTTAGCAACGTTCTGAGCGGTCACAACTTGGATGGGTGACCGACCGTAAGTGGCATTATCAGCTGAGTGCTTCCGTGCATCGGAGGGCACGTTAAATTGTCGGTCCCGGCTTTTAAAGTCGTTAAGCCATGACGGAGGCGTTTAGGCGGCCTAAAAACTCCGTCACCAGAGTTGGCCACTTGCTCATACGAACGAACGAACAAACACATAGCGGTGGGCGAGACCACAAATCTCCTTGCATTATTTATTTATACGGCCAAAAGCATTCTGTTTAAAAGTAAACCTAGTATTGCAAGTGTTGCAACCTACACATCCAGTTTCTGCTCTAGAATATGTTGCTAAATCCTTGTTTCTTGCTACTTATTCGGTGTGCGACGAATTGGCTGACGATTTTATAGATCTAGATACAACACTAGATCTAGATACAACCTTAAGCCCTGGATAACTCCGGGCTTAATGAGATGTATGAGAAATCGCGACCGCCTACATCAACAAGCTAGAAACGATCCTAAAAATAAAATTTTGCAAATAACCTACTCGCGCTACCATAATTACTTTAGAACACTATTGCGTAAATTAAAAATAGAATATGAAGATGAGGAACTTAAAAAACATAAAAACAATCCAAAAAAACTCTGGGAAACGATTAGAAATATTTGTAATTTAACTAATTGTAATAAAGAACCAACCGAACTATTGACCCTGGAGGGATGTACAGATACAAAGCAATCTAATTAATCTAACCAATAACCATTTCTCAACAATAGGAAATCAGCTTGCGGACCACATTCTATCTAAAATAAATAAAACTGAAATCGAACTAGCAAACGAAACTAAAATCTCAAATTCTCCAGCTGATTCTATCTTCCTAAATCCAACTGACCATGAGGAAGTTGAAAAAGCAATCTTAAATCTTCAAACTGGCAAAGCCTCGGGCATTGACGGCATTAGCAATTCTCTTATTAAAACTATTAAAAACGAAATTATTTTACCGCTCACGTTCATCATTAATTTAAGCTTGTCACAAGGAATATTTCCTCGTAGCTGGAAAACCGCGATGGTATCACCTATCTTTAAAAGTGGTTCAAAAAGCTGTGTTAACAATTATAGACCAATTTCGCTCTTAGGGTCATTCTCTAAACTTCTTGAGCGCTTAGTTAATAAACGTCTTGTTAGTTTTCTTGAATCCTATAAACTCATATCGCCAAGGCAGTTTGGCTTTCAAAAGGGCAAAAGCACTGAAGGTGCTGTTACTTTACTTACAACTTCCGTGGCATCGTGCCTAGATAGGGGTGAACGTTGTATTGGTGTCTTTTTAGATTTATCAAAAGCCTTCGACACTGTCTCCATTCCAATTCTCCTAAAATAACTGGAGGGTTTCGGAATACGTGGTGTAGCCTTAGATTGGTTTAGTAGCTACTTAATGGATCGGAGACAGTGCGTTAGGATCGGTGATTTGATTAGTGATTCACAAATTAGCCATTATGGGGTTCCACAAGGCAGTATTCTGGGCCCCACGTTATTTTTACTTTATATTAACGACATTCATGATATCTCAATTAGAAATGCAGAGTTGCTGTGTTATGCGGACGACACTGCAGTTATCTTTCATGAGTCAACCTGGTCAGCGGTGTGTTCGTCAGCGGAGCGAGGAATGACCCTTATCTCAAATTGGTTAGAAAATAATCTTCTCACGTTAAATACAACTAAAACAATGTATTTATGTTTTCATATAACTTCTGCAACCGCCCCTAGTCAAAATCTTAATATTAAAATTCATAATAGATCCTGCAATAATAATAACTGTTCCTGTGAAACGTTGACGCGCTTTAAAACCTATAAATATCTTGGAGTACACCTTGATGAGAACCTCACGTTCCAATTTCATATTGAAGCCCTCTCAGCTCGAGTTAGGAAAATAATAAACATAATGAGAAACCTCCGCTATGCTGCCTGTTTTAAGACCCTTAAATCCGTATACTATGCGCTCTGCCAGTCCCTTATTGTGTATTGCATAACCTGTTGGGGTGGCGCAGCCAAATCTCATATCATTAGGGCTGAGAGAGCGCAAAGATCGGTTTTAAAAGTTATGCTCCGAAAGCCATACAGGTACTCAACCACAAGCCTCTACGCAGACGCTGAAGTTCTTGGTGTTCGTCAGCTTTTCGTCCTTAAAGTCTCCCTTTCAGTCCACAAGGCAATACAAAATCACTCTCCTGAATTTGAGTTGGTAGCAAGTCGTAGAGCGTATAGATTAGTTACCCCATTAATGAAAACAAGATTTGCTCAACGTCTTGGTACTTTCTATAGAATATATACCTATAATACAGTTGTCAAGTCGTGTGATCTTAAAAATAACTCATTAAATGAAGCAAAACTGAAAATAGTAAAATGGCTTTCTTCATTGTCATACGATGACACTGAAAACTTACTGCGTATTGTGAATTAGTTTTTATATATATGAAGTTATTTATATTTTTACATACTTATATATTGTACTGTAGGTACCTACTCTAATTATCTCCATTTTTTAGTGTTTTCTTACTTGGTGCGATAGGTACCCTATACATTTTATTTGTTATTATATTTAATTTTAAGTTATTAAATATTTAGTTTTATACCCTTTGAACTGCCCGCTGTGCGTTAATGCTAAGAACTGTCAAACGGGAACACAGGCTTCCTCGATACAGGCCTCGCCTAGTGAGGAAGTCAACAATTTGGCTTTCATGTGAAAAGTTCTCTGCAAAACATGAGTCTCCTGCATGTGTTGTATTTGTTACCTTCTTAAGCGTTAGTTTAAGGATTCTCTGTTTTGTTGAAATAAATATTTTTTCATTTTCATTTTTCATTTTCATTTAAGCCGGCTTCATACTATTTATTTATTTATTAAGTTACACCAACAAAGTAAGCACCATAACATTTACAAAAATAAAACACTTATACAAGTAAAGTGCCACCTCAATTATAGGCGTAAACAACATGCTTCAACAACAAATTTAAAAAAACATATAAAAAAAATAATAATAATTAAATAGTTCTATTGTTCAGATAAATACAACATTAAATTAGACTACGCTATACTATTGTGATATACAGGGTGGGGCAAATTTCCGGGCCCTTATAGGTACCTTTTATTTTGTAGTTAGGAGATTTTGTTCTCAGGAACTTACTGTTTTATTTTGAAAAAATATATTGCCATTTTTATATTTTCAAAAAAAAAAATACGGATCGCCCGAAAAATGATATTTAATTTTGTCAAAAAAATCAAGTTGATCTTAATCAACTCTATTTCCCACATTAAGCCATGATAGAAGCTGACATAAGCCTCCTTCACAGATCCAGTTGTTTCGGTTGGAAGCGACCTGCATCCACAGTGAACCAGCAGCCCCTGATTGTGTAACTTGTCTCGGATTGTATCCTTTGTTACACAAAGAAAAAATCACAGTAAATCGCGAGAACAACTGACAAATATGACATTAATTAAGTACCTAAGTTACTTACTAATTTACATAATCAGCCTGTAATCTGACAGTTATTTTCGCGATTAATTGTGATTTTTGCTTTCATACAACTTGGATACAACACGAGACAAGCTACACAATCCAGGGGCAGATCATCCGTCCATCTAGTTTGTGGACGTCCGCTGCGCTTGCCAATCTATCTATTAAAAGTATCTACAAAATGTTCATCATTCTACATTGTCGTTTGTTATTAGTAAGCGCTCTTAGCGAAACTAGATGTTGCAATGGTTTGTGTGATTATTGCAAATAATAAGATGAGGAGTGGTGGCCAGGGTCTCAGTGAAGTAACTGATTGGTGCTAAATGTGTTGAGTAAAGGGCTAAGAAAAAAAATTTATCACGACTGTTCTTCCAAGGTGCTGTAAATGTTACATTGGTCGCCAATTACAGCATACCTACTGTATTTTTATCAATAGTATAGGTGGTTATATCAAAAATAAATTTTTGCATATAAAAGACATCAACGCGCTTCTACCTAATAAACAGATTATAATACTTCTTCATTATAAATTATTTTTTATTTCACTGACTGAATTAATTTAATAAAATATTATTCTGCAAAAAAAAATTACAATATTTACCATCTTTATTCTCATGATTGTTATTTGTACTAAATAACACACTGTGTCAAAATTTAAATCTTTATTAAACCGACTTCAATTTCGTAATAAGAATTTCCGCACTCTCGAGGTACATTTCTGTTTATAACTCCGAAGATACTCACCTGATCCTAAATTTTTTAATGGTCATCCCCGGGAATATACCTACTCTTTTAAAAATAAAAAAATAAATTCAAAATCGGTTCACTATTGACAAAAAAAAATGCATTTCTGTTCATAACTTCGAAGATCAGATACTCAATTTTTTTTATGGGACCAATATTCGGTGAACGTTACATAAAAAAATACCTACAGTATTAAATTTACATTAAGTTATAATAAGTGCGACAAAATATTATATGTTGCTATGTAGACATAGAAGCTCTCCCTTTTTTTTTTTAAATCGGTTAAAATAAAAATATTACTCATAGCACTCACTCAATATGATCCTATGTTTAATCCAAAGACGATTAATATCTAACTCTTAAAAACTCTTGTTTAAGAAGGTAATTTCATACGGTGCCTAGTACCTTTTAAATACAAAAACAAGTTTCCATTCGGTTTGCATCTATAAATTCTAAAGGCGCTATGGGACTCTATATTAAGTAACAACATAATAATAATATTATTATTACATGTATTTATGTACTAGTATGCAGTAAATTTTAATGTACCAGTAGAACTAGTTGAACTACTTGTGGATTGTTTTAAACGATCTATAGGTAGGCGTTCCCAAGATACTGAGCTGAATAGCAAGGCTGATCCGTGGACCAAAATAGATATTTTGGTGTTTTGCTACCCTGAAATATTTTTTGAAAATGCAATGGGCCAACGTAGTAATAAAAACTTGGATTTATGATAAAAAGTATGTCAAAGATCTGAGAGAATGTCAACTGCGCCAAAAATAAAATATTAATTTTAAAAATAATTATTTTGTATTTCATAAAAACATAGTTTTAACAAAAACAACAATATTATCTAACTGTGACATCACAGTGACAATGCAATGTTGTGAACTTCACCTCAGCTTTTTGCACCTGCGTTGTTAGGGCAATTATCTCATTATCATTCATGTCGGCATCGCCTGGCGTTTAGGTATAGGTCGCGCCACGTAAAAAGAGCGCTGGCTGTCAAACTGCGCAGTGGTCGATTATTGGTGGAGAGGTAACGCGGCGCACTTCATACCGAGTGCGAGTGCTATTGGTTCGTCAGCGAGTGAACACAAGCGCAAAACATACCCCC
Source organism: Xanthorhoe designata (assembly GCA_963582015.1). Lineage (NCBI taxonomy): Eukaryota > Metazoa > Arthropoda > Insecta > Lepidoptera > Geometridae > Xanthorhoe > Xanthorhoe designata. Next base: position 11,536,652 of record OY757034.1, on the reverse strand, counting down.
GCTACTTCCCCTCAGCGCTCTTTTTACGTGGCGCGACCTATAGTTCTATGGCTGTTATTGTTCTCAGTTGGCCAACAACTAATATTGTGGTATCATGACGTAAAGTAGGAGTTTTTGGTAAAAAAAAATTATGTGCATTAACACGAGCTCTGAACGGTGAAGGAAAACATAAACATAAACCCGCGGCTTAACCAGCCCTACACGTATTGACTATTGTCTTTCCTGATGGCCGACTAAGCTGAGAGGATGGTTTAGTTAGGTGCTGGGCAACCCTCGTTCGTTCGTTTGTATGAGCAAGTGGCCAACTCTGGTGACGGAGTTTTTAGGCCGCCTAAAGGCCTCCGTCATGGCTTAACGACTTTAAAAGCCGGGACCGACAATTTAACGTGCCCTCCGAAGCACGGAAGCGCTCAGATGAAAATGCCACTTGCGGTCACCCATCCAAGTAGTGACCGCTCAGAACGTTACTTAACTTCGACGATCTATCAAGAACGTCTTAGCAAGCTTCGCCACGAGCGCTTCAAACCCTAATCCATCTCAACAATATCCCAGGCACTACCGTGGAGCTTTGGCAAAGATTGCCTTCTGACACTGTATAAATCATCTAGTAAAGATGTAAAGGCCTGAGTTTTTATTAAAATAGAAATATTATGCATGGATATAATATTGTAAGAACAAATAAAACCAATAGATAGATATATTTTATGATACCACACTTAGGTATTTCATTATAAATGAAAAATCTTACTCGGGATTCGATTGTATTTCACGGGTTCGAATCCCGTCGAAGCCGTAAAACCTTTAGTAAGATTTTTCATTTATAATTAAAACCAATTCAAACTGTCGTTAAAATTAAATTAAAAAAATTAAACTTAAAATTAAACTTAAAATTAAAAACTATAGGTAGAATTTTGTTTATCATGTTAAAAATAAAGCATTTTGCCTCATCACTAATGAAAACAAATGTATATAAAAATCGGGAACGGCATTTGAATACAATGGGAAAGTACATTTACTTATTTTAATAATGCAGAGTTGATAAACAAGCATTTATTTTGGTATGTTTCTGTGTGAATTCATTTGAAGAAATGAATCGGTGAAAACAGTACCTACCTGGTAACAACAAATGATTATAAGTTAAGTGAATATGGAAGTACTTTATGAAAGTTTAGAAGATAAAACAAGATTCAACAATAGTAAGTTTTTAAAATTTTCTCTCATTTATCACACTACTATTAAAAGGTGAAAAATTATGTGCGAATGTTTGTTACTCCTTCATGTTCATACGGCTGGACTGATTTGAATGAAATTTGGTACGAGAGTTGCTTATACTTTGTATAAAAAAATGGGTTACTTTTAATCCCGGTATTCTCATGGGAATGGAACTATTTACCGAGGGGTGCAGCTAGTATTAAATTAAGTTGACCATTTAAGTACCTACTATTACTTCTAAGACATTGTTAATTACTGGAATAAAATATTTAACACTGAAGAATATGGATAAATCTAACATTACAATAAAATGTTTCTACTTGAAGTAGACCTCCTTGTTTTTTTATAAATAATGTTAACAAGTCCGACGTAGAGGTTCCCTGTGAAGTTTTTCTTCCCTTTAGATTTTTAATCCAAAATTCCCTAAACATAAGGTCCATTGCATTGGATAATAAGCCATTTTCTTAATGTTTTTGTTTACGGGTTGGTATTACCTGTAACTATTATTCGAATTAATTCTTCAGTCAAACAAATTTAAATCAAATTTGATTTACAGGTCAAGTAGACGACATAGAAACATGGACAGTTCCACAAACTCTTATAGGTCTAGGATCGGTGGTGTTTCTCTACTTAGCACTAACAGTTCGGATACTACCAGCGTTCATGAAAAATCGGCCCCCATATAAACTGAAAAACTTGTTGTTAGCGTACAATGCGTTTCAAGTTGCTTTTTCAGTTTACATAGTTTTCATTGTGAGTATTTGCTGCAATAAAATAGTCAGGCACTCGAAGTAAACAGAATCGCACATTGTATCTATCTAATCTTACTCGTATCTAACTCTTTGTCATGCATGATATGACTATCTAGTGAGTAATAAGAAATTGATTAACCTTATTATTATTTTTTAAATTAAAATTGCCTAACTTATGTAAATTAAATTGAACAAACAAAAAATATTATTTAAATTTTGAAAAAAAGAATTCAAAGTGATAAAATTAATGTAGTGAAAAATTATGTTAAGTAAGTTTATTTTTACTGTTAGGAAATCAGTTAGGCACATTCAAAATGCTTCCTATGAATCAACTTCCTTTAATTTTCCAGTACCTGAGGTATATTTATAATTACAATGTCATTACTACAAGATGTCCAAGAGGTGGAGATTTACAAGGGGTAAGTAAAAAATACTTGGCTTTATAATAAAAAAAATATGGAAATAACAGCTTGTTTGACTCTACTTTTGTTTAGTAAAAAAAAGTGCTTGATTTGGAGTGTTGCGTTGGAACAGGCAGTAGAATCACCTAGCTGGTAACTCGATTTTATGTGATCCTTGAAGGGCAACTGAATATTTTTTTCTCTGTTGTTTCTTTCTTCATATTCTGAAACAAAAATGTAGGTACCTAAGGGCATAGCTTAAGTCCCGCGTTGTTCTCACAGTGAGCCGGAGCGTTTGTGCGCCATGGGCATTGGTAGTAATAATAGTCTAAAATCATTTTTATAATAAACCTGTGGCGCAGTGGGTAACGCAGGAGGTTGCGGGTTCGATCCCCGCCACGGGACATAATAATTAGCTATGTTCTACAGATATTTTTTCCGGGTCTGTTATTGTTTTATAATAGGTATGTATTTAAAAAATATTTTAATTAGTTTAACAGTCATCTGTTTACCATAACACGAGCATTAAATTGCTTAGCTTGGGACTAGGTGATGCTATGTGGAATCTCCAAGGATTTTTTCTTTCAGTTCGATCTTGGTCAACGCAGCTTTTTAGCATATTTTTAATACTTAATTTTTTTAGATCATCCAAGAAATCTACCCATACTTCATAGCGAAGCATCTAGACCTCCTAGATACAATATTCTTCGTACTTAGAAAGAAGGACAACCAAGTGACTTTCCTCCATTTGTACCACCACGCAGCGATGCTTACTTGGACATGGTTCCATCTGATGTACCACCCGACGGATAACTTCGTGGTGGTTGGAATGTTGAATAGTTCCGTGCATGTGTTGATGTACGCTTACTATGGACTGGCGTCGTTGGGACCAGAATACTCAAAATATATCTGGTGGAAGAAACATCTGACTAAGGTTCAATTGGTGAGTACCTATTGTTTAATAAAGTTTAAGTCTACAAGTGGAAACTTTTAATTGGCCTTCAGCAAACCTGTACCTACAAAATAGGTGCATGTTAAGTTATTTCTTTTTCCTATTTTCTTTGTCTAGCTGTAAGTTTTCCTAATAATTTAAAAATAAAAAAATAAATAAAAATTAACTAGTTAGTGAGTGTAGAGAACGTGTAAAGTGCATACACACTACGCAGATGCGGTAAGATATTTGTATCTGAGCGCGTATCTCTCAATATCACACTCTATACTCGTGAAGCGCTTGTAGCGAAGCTTGCTAAGACGTTCTTGATACGGTCTTTGAACTTAAGCAACGTTCGGAGCGGTCACTACTTGGATGGGTACAAATAAAAAATCATTTTTTTACATAAACAAATACAACTGTACAAAATACAAAAAAAAAAACAGTTCAACTATTTAAGGATCTTTTAAACGATCTACGAGTATCTATCCATTGATGTTCTGGAGAATCAACAAATCCCGTTTGTATCGACACAAATTGCAAGTTGCAGTGCGTTTTGTTTGTGTTTGTATCGATACAAAAGTGCAGTGACTGCGCATTCGAAAATCATCGTTTGCATAGGTTCTTATTAAGTATTGTTATGATATCAAGCAGCGAAAACTTCCATTAACCTTATTTTGTATGTATTGGTGATCTTACTTAACGAGGCTATCGATATATTTACTGCCGTGATACCGAAAAAGGGCACAACTAACAAATTGTAAAAGTCGAGATAAATGGGTTTAAAGTTTTTTGATGTTTTTCTGACATAACATTCTTTTAATAATGAATTTATGAAATATTTTAATGCAATTTGTTGCATATACATAAGGTCTACTTGAACATAGTTTTATTATTTATTTATCTAATCCCAATTTTTTTTAAATCATGATTTTTCCTTTTAACTTAGCACAAAAAATAAAATTAAGGTATCAATTTTACATCAAAAAGTCACAACTAGCCAAATGCGACTTTTTAATGTAATACTGTTTTATATATTACAATAAAAGGTCACATTCTACGCAGTTGTGTCTTTCTTATGTAATATCATAACAGCTTATTTTGGAAATTATTTTATGAAAGACGCAATTACCTACATATTGTATTAAATATTGGAAAATATTTCAACTACCTACCTAACAGGAGATTATTTTTTTATTCAAATGAAACGAAAATGGGCGGATTTCTAAAAAGTTGTCCGTAAATGTATGTAATGGAATTCCACATTTTTAAAAGTATTTATTTTAGGATAAAGTGTGTTTTATTTGATTAAGTAATAATGAGACTATTGGAAAATATAACATTTTACTTTAGATATTCATTAGTTTTCACATAAATTGAAGCTCAATGTGTGCTCCGGTCGGATCCAGTGATGTCAACTTAGCTATTTTATAGCTAGATCTAGCAAATTTTGCACCTCCGTCAACTTCTAAAAAATTGTGGCTAAATGATTTGGCTTTTTATTTTAGCAACTTGACGTTTTTAACTGGTTTGTCTTAACGTAAACTGCAGTGCACGTTAATATTTAGACGTTTAATGCGTCACTACTACTGTTTTACGTTTATCATCATCACTTTATAAAATTCAGAAAAATCTCTTTTCGTTTAAAAATTCGCTAGATTTGTCGAAATGAAACACTTTAGGTTGGAAGCACTGAAAAATAATAGATTTTACATTTATCGATGTATTTTAAAAACTTTACATCTTTGAATGAAAAGTAATACCATTTTAGAATGTACAAACAGAACCCTTTCATATGACACCCCTCTCAAAGTCTATGCATAACTTTTATTATTTTTCACCCCCTTGTGATCCTCATATCTTTACAACCCCTTGACCGATCATGCTCATTAGGTGAGCCGGGAAATCCCGTATCACTACCTATATACTTACCAAGTATCATGAAGATTGGATTAACGGTTCGACAGTTATGCCGCGACATACAAACATATAGGATACAAACATACAACGCAAAATCGCCCAAGTTACCACTAAGATCTTCGTTCGCTTCGCTCACTCGATCGATTAGTGAAAGTTAGTGATGATTTTGGATAGGTAGTTTGTTGTAAATAAAGACATTGTTTTATTTATTAGTAAATAATAGTAACTAGTTCGTAGTAGTAATTAATAATAATAGTTACTAGCAGTAGGAGGGAAGTGTAGTTTATTTTATTGTCTAGATTTAACTGATAGACCTAGACCGTTGACCCTGCCTCTCTTCCGTATAATAATATTACCATTTTTTATCTGTGTTAATACAATGATTTTAATAGCAATGTTCACTTTAGTTATAAAAGGAATATCTGCCATGCCAAATCAGCCTTTTTAATGTAACACCTTTTAAATATGCCTTTTTTATTTAGCAAAACAAAAATAATAACTTAAGATGAAAGCCATATCTATGCATTTGTGTTCTTTTAACTTAATCATTGTAATATGTGCCTTTTTGAGGTAAAAAATATGAATTTGGATGTTACATGTGCCTTTTAGGCTTATCGTAGCTCTTTGCATACTATGGATAGATTTTTCTTTTAAATTCAGGCAGATGCGCCTTTTTTTCCTGATTCCGAATATGTATCTAACTCAAATCTGAAAAAAATGTTAGATGTGCCCTTTTTCGGTATCACGGCAGTTTACATAATCGATGTTAGATCATTGAATACGAATATTATTCTTACCAATTTTGACTACAAATTATTAAATAATTTTGGCATCAACACAGCTGTTCCTAAACTTTCTTATGAATGTTGGTTTTCTTTGTGATAAATAAAAGAGGAGATTATAAATATGAAGGACCCTGTTGTTTTAGTTTTTTTATCTAAATAGGCTCAGTTTATTCACTCTGAAAAAGTTAATTGAACTTAAATGACAAATAATATTAAATAAAAATAGTTAATTCATGACCACTCATGTTGATACAAGGACCCGTACCATGACCTTATCAAACTCAATCGCTTTCAGATGTCATGTGCTAAATTGAATCGTAAAACTGAAGTCATAAGAAGAACAATTCAGTTTAGGTCCTAAACTGGATCGCGCTAAGAGCTCTTGGTAGGCCCCCTGCTCTTGCCAGTCAGTCGCGAAAACACCCAGATCGAAGACAAATATTTGCAGATCATACAAACTTGTACCGCGGCGGGAATCGAAACCGCAACCTCCTGCGTCGCAGACGGGTTCTCACCCACTACACCACAGAGGTCATTAGATTTAGACCTGGGAAAGTTTTACCTCCTTATGCATATTGGTTTCGCACACCTACGACCGCTACAGCGGATATTCAATCTGTTCCTATCTCTTTTAATTGACATGAGTAACAAGAAAAAGCATTATTTAAATTTATTAAATTGACAAATCTTTATGAATAAGACCATTAGTATCTAGCTTATACCTATTTTTCTTCCAGGTCCAGTTCATCTTAGTGGTGGTAGACCTGCACTACCAACAAAAACTATCACCGTGTCCCATCCCGTCTGCTTTCTACTACTTCTGTATGACGCTGATCACGTCTTTCTTCATCCTTTTCATGAAGTTTTACTTCAGAAGCTATAAATCTAAGAAAGTTAAGAGTTCGTCATAATTAAAAAAAAACGAATTCCAATTAATTGTCATATTACAGTTCAAACCCGATAAAATTTGATGAGTTTTTGTATCATTGAAAGTTTTTGAACCTAATTTCCGCACATAGGTATTTTCAACTTATCTTTAGGTCTTTACAACGTATGATTTGTGTAGTGTTTACAGAAACATAAACTGAGGTAAGTACTTGATTACAGGATCAAGTAAGTATATTCCACCATAGTTAGCCACATCTACTTTCTTTTATAGCCTTTGAGCAATCACAAAGCAGCAAATAGTATAGGCAATTTGATTTATTGTACTTTAATGATCGTAATCTTATTACATAAACACTCCTAAGGACAAACTTCACCTAAAGCCAAAAATAATTACGATTATAAATTACCTACTTAATTTTTTAAAGTTTGGACAATCTTAACCTATTAATAGTTAAACTTTTTGTTTATGAGAGTGAAAAGAAAAAAAATATTTCCAGTAACTCGTGTGAGGTCGAAATCAAACCATCAGGCTGGTGGTCTACCAATTAACTGACTGGTTCAAGGTCACATAAAGTGTAGGGAAAACGAGAAGGCCTATATCCTGTACTAAGATGAGTAAAAATTCTCATGTTAACTGAATTAAATAGTCAAGTTCCTGAAAACAGAAATCAGAAGCAAATAAGTACCTAGTTCTTGGAAACAGCAAATCGAAGTGGCAATTGGAAAATTATATAGCTCTTAATAATAAGATTCTAAGAAATCACAGCAGATATAATAATGGTTCTGTCTTGGATCGAAAAATTTAAAAAAATTATTTACCTAATTTATTTATCTAAGCACAGAATAAATAATAGTTCAAATACTAAAACTTACAATTATTTATAACATCTCTAAAATCTATGATACATTTAGGGTTAGTTATAAAATATCTTGAGGAGTCCAAATAAACATAATTTATTGTAATTTTTATAAATTACCTTTGTATCTTTCCGAGAGCCCAGAGTGTGCTATACTATTACTACTACTACTACTATTATTATTACATTACTTGTAGTGAAGCATTGTTTAATTTGTATTTTTAACAAACCATGAAGCAATAGGTATGTAAACTATTGTAAACACACAATAAACCTCTTAACATAAAACTTATTAGCTGTGTAAAATCATACAGCCTACTGCTGGAAACCCATTCAAAGGTTGGTTGCGTGTGCGCAGGTTTAACGCAACCTGCAATAGTCTTCAGTTGTGTTTAAACCGCCGCGTGGGTCGGTCGCGCGAATACTTACTCTCGTAATTCGCGAGTGATAAAATATCTAAATCATCATAACCCACAGAAAGGTCAGTTTATTTTGCAGTGACAGATTTTTTTCAGTTTCGTAATATAAACTGCTGATGGTGTGAAATGTCATTTACTGGATGGATGGTTTTAAAAGTAAAAGTTAACTGTTCCAAGTTGCCGAAAATGAGTTCTCTTTTAACTGTCTTGATGAGAAATGGGACAAATATAAACGAAATGGCGAGATTGGTATTGCAAAGTGTTTATTACTTATGTTTACGAAATGTTGTAGACATCGTACAGAAACCAGGTTTTTACATTCAAACGGTTATTTAATCTCAAATTTCCAGAGTAATATTAATCTGTCAAAACGAGATTATACATTTTTTGACGGTCTACGGTCATTCTAAGCTGAACGTCTCTCACCACGTCTTTCCTGTGATGAGGGTGTTACAGTGGAAGTATAATGACATAATTATGAGAGTTCATGATAACTGAACAAACCTTATGAAGAAAAATATATTCTGCTTTTGTATTTTTTTTTATTATGAGGTAATCAAGGTATCAAGATAAATGTAAATTGAATACATTTAACCTACACCACTACGTTATGTTATTGTTTTCGGTGTAAAAATTAAATAAATTATAAAAGACAAGCAGTACCTACCTAGCTATAACAACACTGTTACCAAAATTAAAACTCATTTTAGTTTCATTTGTAACGCTAGATTTTATCTATGAAAAATACTCGTAGTAAGTACCACAGAATAAGTAATAGAACAAGAAGTAGGTATTACTTTTAGTAACGGTGTTTTTTCTAAGCATCATAGCACTTTCAGTTTTTATATTTTCGTTTTACTACCTTTAAGGATTTATTTGTAAATGTTAAAAACAAGACAATACTTTAATACAATCAATTTCAATAGTTTATGTTGTTATTGAGATAATTTATACAGCATCGAAATAATCTACTACTAAACTATAGAACGCTAAAATGCCTGTGACATGGTGGACATCATTAGATATGCTTAGCACCTGAACCATTCTCATGATCAGTCTCAGTTTTGGTATTCTCTTAACAATGAAAAAGGGTACAAATATCATTACAGGTAACTGCTTAATCACCGAAAGCTGTTATGTCTAGGATGATACATCTTCTGGTTTTCTTTAAGTTTCAATCAACAGTGTGTTTTACCTTCAGATCAATAATGAGTCGATAAATTAATTGAGGTCGTAATTAATTAAAACTACTTGCACATTTTTAAAACAATTGCATTTTTCTATATAAGCTAGGTGATTCTAATTAAAATATATAATAGTTTTTGTCTGCATCTCTAGAGGTTACACCACGCTTACATAAATCATTTTTTGTTAAAAACGTCTCCTTTGTGTTGTGTCTAGTAAATTTTAGTACATTCAATGACGATGAATACCAAGGTACACTGACGGTTTGAAAATGTTCGTCACCTTAGATTCGGTTTTCGCTTGCACCAGATTGCAAGAATCAATTTTTACTGTACCAACATTATTACCAGTGACGTTCCTTTTTCAAGTTTCAAAAGGGATTATGTGCTTTCAAACCGTCACTGTACATTACAACTTGATACTATGACAACGCCTACCAAACCGGACCACACGATGCCTCTGTGCCTTCACTATTTCACTATGACTACTTCCGAGAAGGCCCTATTACTACTTTCTATCTGCATTATTTGGTGTATCATTTCTAGTAGGTCTTATGAAATTCACAGTGAACTTTATTTTATACTGATACGGTTCTAAATCCCATGTTAGCATAATTTTTTTTTGAGTTATGATATTAGGAACTTTTAGAAATTTGTTTCCACTTGTGGTGGCATAATTTAAATTTATTATGAGTTATAATGTGCTGTTACAGCACGTTTAATATTTTACATTTAATTCTTTTTTAATATTTGTATGTGGGACTGAAAATCGACAATTTACTGTAAACAAGGCATTTCAAATTCATAAGTCGTTGGCTGGAATAAGCTATTATAAGTCCCGATGCTAAATTACGGCTTATCTCAATAATCTACCTTAGGTTTTGCTTACGGTGGGTCGATATTAATTGTCCTTTTTTGTGTAGAAATAATGTCAAATATCTACCAAAAGCCCTTTGCCCAGCGATGGACGATGTAGGTTGATAAAAAATTCGGTCCTCTAATTGACAGAATAATCAGTAATAATTATAAAAAAACATATTGAAACAATATACTTATTATATATATTGAAACAAACCACTTTTTTTTTTTTGAAGGTAAAAAAGATAAAAATGTATCCATCCACACGAAACTGCCATGTTATCTAGATGTATCTTGTGTGAATAGACTAGATTTAATAAATCAATGAATTGCAGAACGTTAGTAGGTCAAAGACCTAGCGCGTACTTTTTGCAAACCTACTTTGTTTACTTTACTTTCTTTTACTTAGGTACACTTTTTTATTACATACGATAAATATTAGAATAACATTGAACGTAATATTATCTAAGGTACAGAAGTTGCCTTAATCTAAAACCCTATACAACAATCCAATACAAATTAAAATTTAAAAGGAGTTTACTAATAATGTAGCTTTTAATTAAAAAGTACTAATTGTTTGAGTTAAATTCTTAACGTTTACTAAGAATCTTTAAATTAACCAAGGAGCCTATAAAAATTATCAAATATAATTATGATTCCGTTTATAAATACATCACAAATACATTTTACGCACTGGCTTATTTTGTCATGATGATGATTTGTCGGTTGGGCCTTTTTTAACAGTTAGGTACTCTCTATATCAATTTTGACTTTGATCTTTGTGACGAAGGTATAATTAACCCATATACAATCAGACTTATACCCTTTTATACAAGACCAGCAAATACAGAAATATATTTAAGTATTCCAAATTCTAATTCATATTTCTTGGTTTTGATTTGACGATTATCAAATGAATTATAATCACGAAATTTCTATTGTTTCATATAACTACAATAACTTTCACGTTTAGAATACAAAGACCACGTGTCGATCTTGCATCGGATAATGGGGTATTATACAAGTTAAGAACGCTACCATGTTATTAAGAAGTACTCTTATTACAATATGATGCTATTTATGATAATCACGGTCATTTTCACAATCTAAACTTATCAGTACCATGGTATTTGAACGTTGTTAACCGTAAGAAAACCTATATTTAAAAAGTAATGTCTTTATACATGCGTCTCTATGTAAATTGTAAAATAAAATTTACATAGAGGCAATTGTTACCATTTTATTCATACCATAGTGCCAAAGTATAATATGTATTTTTGATCGAGGTATTGAAATTTTTTAGTTATACTTTTGCTTATAATTTACTTTACTTTACTTTTGCTTAAGATTAATGTATCACTTTCATACAAACAACAACAAATAAGTCAACTCTGTTTCAGTTTCAAGTCTGCTTCATCTTTGAAACAAACAACATTTTTTTTGTTACTGTGCTACGTAGGTTGTTTGATAAATAGTATATGTAGATACCACATATATATTATTTAGTATATTATTATCACTATATATATCACTACATAGTATAAAACTAAGTCGCTTTCTCTGTCCCTATATCCCTATGTATGCTTAAATCTTTAAAACTTCTTTAACGCAACGGATTTTGATGCGGTTTTTCTTAATAAATAGAGTGATTGAAGAGGAAGGTTTATATGTATAATAATAAGGCTACTTTTAACTACCGCGGGTAACACCGCGGGGCGCAGCTAGTAAGGAATATTTGTCATTAGCGTCTGGCAGACTACTCGTAAATGCGGCTTAATAAATTAAAAAAAAAGTATATAAGTATTTCTAGCATAAAATCTGTCATTTCTCAAAAGACTAGTAGTTTTACTTCAAATACAGTAGATACGGAAGTGGATCGGTGAGACTCACTTTCACATAATGATAGGATACTCACTACAGATGTCTGTGTGACGTAAACTGGTCACATGTTCACACTTTCAATTTAAAGTTTAGGAATTCATTATTATTTAAAGAAATAAATATTCTTGGACATTCCACACAGCGTCATCTTGGGAAAGCTAAACAACTTAATGCTTGTGTTATGGTGACCAGATGACTGATAAACTACTTAGATATTTTTTTTTTGTCAGTACATATTAATTGTGATGAATCCTATTTCGTAGTCACTCCAATAGCTCCACAATGGCTGGACCGATTTAGATAATTGTTTTTTTTTAATAGTTTGTAGATGGTTTGTGCATAAAAAAAAACTTGCGTTATAAGTGCGCCGTGTCAGCTTGTATCTATATAAATAATACCTTCCCAAATCGAACTAAGTTATTTAAGTTTTCACTACAATAACTGTATGTTTTTTTACTGTGTACAATAAAGTGTTAATTCATTCAATTCATTCATTCATTCATTCATAACTACTTGATATATCAACTGCTGGTCGATATAAAGAGCAAATGCACAAACAAAAACGAAAGGTAATATCAAACAGTAAAGCGGTACAAAATACAAATAATACAAATTGATAGACGTCTATAGTACAAATTGTTCCGCTATATGACCTTACGGTATATTTTTTAGTTTTGAGTTCTTGAGTTGAGAACGGTAATGTAACAAAACTTTAAGTTGTCACTTTCAAGAATATACTTACTTAAACATTCTAAAGAGAATTCTAATCCCACTAATATTATAAAGGTGAAAGTATGTGTGTGTGTGTGTAAGTGTGTTTGTTACTCTTTCACGCTCAAACGGCTGAACGGATTAGAATGAAATTTTGTATCAGGATTACTTATACCCTGGATTAACAAATAGGCTACTTTAAATTCCTGAAAAGTGCAGTGTTCCCGTGGGATAAACCATTATTATTCATCAAAATAGTTTCGGTAGTTTGGCCGTGCAAAAGGTAGCTGTCAGACAAAATAACTTCATAGATGGCAGCACAGGCAAAAATATAACTCCTTCACGCTCAAACGGCTGGACGAATTTGAATGAAGTTTGGTAGCAGGATTGCTTATACCCTGGATTAAAATATACGCTACTTAAAATTCCTGAAAAGTGCATTGATTCCGTGGGATTATTAATCAAATTCATGAAAATAGTTTGGCCGTGAAAAAGTAACTAAAAAAGTAACAAAATAATTTCAATAGATGGCAGCACAGACAAAGTTATTATTCCTTCACGCTCAAACGGCTGGATGAATTTGAATTAAATTTGGAAGCAGGATTGTTTATTCCCTGAATAAACAAATAGGCTACCTTAAATTCCTGAAAAAAGGAATGGTTCCGTGGGATTATAAACCAAATTATTTATCAAAATAGTTTGGCCGTGAAAACGTAACTGTAAGTCAAAATAATGTTAATAGATGGCAGCACAGGCAAAGTTATAACTCCTTCACACTCAAACGGCTAGACGGTTTTGAATGAAATTTGGTACCAGGACAGTTGATATCCTGGATTAACACATGTCTTAGGCTACTTTAAATACATAATTATGCTTCTTGAAACTCAAACGGCTTAACGAATTTCAAATATTGTTTTTTTTTGTCCCGATAATCTCACGGAATTGGAACTTATGTACGCAGATAAATCCCCGATAAAAGGATTTCTGGCTCAACATAAACCATTAGAACAAAGTTTATATTGTGTCTTCAATTAAAATTCGCTGCAGCACCTGATCGTCGCTATTTTATTAAATTTCCCACAGTTTCGGCTCGCTTCGAGTCTAAAATCCTCGCAGCGCTCGCTTTGCTCGCATGTAGCTTTTTCAATCTTTTGCAAGCAAATTGAACTGTGTCACACCATAGAATAGGAACCGACCAGTGCGTTTTCTTTGAGCATCATAAGCAAACATAAGTGTCAGTCATGACGAATTTGTCTTAAAAATTGGAGCCTAAGAAACTCGATGCGCTTGCTTAGTTCGAAGCTCGCTTCGCTCGCACGGTAGCTTCATAAATATTTTGCTAGCATATTGAACTATGTCAGACAATATAATAGGAACCGACCAACAGCCAGCCTTTTATATGAACTCCATTATGCAAAATCAAGTATCACGTCAGGACGCATTTGTTTTTAAAAATTTCCGCTCGCTTCGCGAGTTTAAGACGCACGCTGCGCTCGCTTAGTTCGAAGCTCGCTTCGCTCGCACGGTAGCTTCATAAATATTTTGCTAGCAAATTGAACTATGTCAGACCATATTATAATAGGAACCGACCAACAGTCAGCCTTTTCTATGAGCTCCATAAGTAAAATCAAGTATCACGACAGGACGCATTTGTTTTTAAAAATTTCCGCTCGCTTCGCGAGTTTAAGACGCTCGCTTAGTTCGAAGCTCGCTTCGCTCGCACGGTAGCTCTTTGAATATTTTGCTGGCAAAATAAACTGTGTTAGACCATAGAATAGTAACCGACCAGCAGTCATCCTTTTCTATGAGCACCAAAATCAAGTGACACAAGTGACGCCTTGGTCTTAAACAAGGAGCAAAATTAAAAAATTTATGAAAACTTTTCGATTACGTAAGAAGAGAGTAATTTTTTGCACTCTCGAGGTGCATTTTTATTCATATCTCTGAAGATCCTAATTAGACCAAAAAAGGAATCATCAAAATCGGTTCACCCAGTCGACGAATTGAGAACCTCCTCCTTTTTTGAAGTCGTTAAAAAAATGTATTAACTTATTCACCGCGGGTAACACCGCGGGGCACAGCTAGTTATTAAATAAAATAAATAAATATCCCTGGATATTCCACACAGCGTCATCTAGTCCCAAGCTAAGCAATTTAATGCTTGTGTTATGGTAACCAGATGACTGATAAACTACATAGATACATTTTTTTTGTAAATAGATAATATTATACATAGAAAACAACCAGACACGAAACAAATATTTGCAGATCATACAAACATTTGTCCCGCAGCGGGGATCGAACCCGCAACCTCTGCGTCTCAGGCGAGCTTTCGCTCACTGTGCCACAGAGGTCGTCGAATTGTATCTCAATTCCCTTTAAAACAGTCTGTTCTTTGCGTTTAAACTCACGCAATGTGCATTATAATACCAATTCATACACTCTGTATTAACGTTACAAGAAGCAAAATAAAATTAAAAATTAAACCGACTTCAATTTTGTAAGAAAAGAGCAATTAATGCACTCATTGAAATCATTACTGTAAGTAAAAATAATTGACTTGAGATGTACGAGTATATTTGTTTAGAACTCTAAAGAGATAAATTTTATGGGACCACACCGGAAGCACCAGCTTTCAAATAAAAAACACCATCAAAATCGGTTCACCCAGTCGAAAGTTTTGAGGTAACACACATAAAAAAACAATGTCGAATTGAGAACCTCCTCCTTTTTAAAGTCGATTAAAAACTAATTAATTTTCTTTTCTTTCATTAGTCATTATTGCACACAAATTCGTGTAACATTTCTGCCCCTAGCATGAACGGCCTCATTAGTACAATCCTTGAGCCTCCTGAAGCAACACTGTTAATATAATTATACTTTTCATAATTATTGATTCAGTTTCCACACATCCTTCAAGCCCGACAAAGGAGGAATTGCATTGTGTCCGGTTTAAAACGTACTGTTTCATTTGGCAATGGGCTTGTGTAGATTCATACGGTTTGTTTTGCGAATTATAATCATTGTCAAAGGATGCCCGCAGGCCATAGAGAATAGATGATCGAGTGAAAACTTCTTTGTTGAAATTTGAACGCGTGTTTTTTATCTGTGGTTCAGAAAGTTTGTGACTCTTTATGTGAGTTTTCATCAAGTATTGAAATAAGCTGGAGATAAATGTAAGTAAATAATTTGTAATGTTAGAGATGATGTTTTTTATTGTTGTTTGTTGTGTTGGAAATAGCTAAGTACACAATAATGACAAGCTTGTTTGCCCGCGCCTTTGCTCGCGTGGTACCTACCTGAATAAAAAGTGGCTTAAGTGTTATTAAAATATGTATATTCCAAGCTTTAGACAAATCCGTTCAGTAGTTTTTGCGTGAAAGAGTTGATTGTGATCATGACTTGATGGTCTAAACCATTGGTTCTTTAAACCATGTAAGTCATAATCAATAAAAGGCAATCAACTTGCATCGTGTAAATGTGACTTAAGGCTCGTATTCCGAGTCCGCGCTTATACTTGAGTCCTCGCTCAAGTACCGATTTTACCGGCAAGCACGCAAATTTTAAAATATAAGCAAAAAATTGTTGAGTTATAGATCATAAAATGTTCAGTAATACAAACTATGACCTATTGCTCAAGTGCTCAACTAGTTGAGCGATCTAGTTGAGCAGTGGGGAAGTAGCGACGAAAACAATTTGTTTGCAAGATACAAATACTTACTTTAATTTATGTAAATTTACAAAAAAACCTTACTTAATTAGCAAGTTTAATTCGTCAGTGTGTCAGTAGTAGCAACTTATGGCCTGCCTGTTTTCTGTTTACTATTAAGTAATCAAAAATTAGCACTATTACGTCATTCGATTCAAAATGTCAAAAACTTTAAATAAAAAGAAAAATGTATTAAACACATTGTATATAAACACTTTCTCTTTTTGTATGTATACCTAGGACATAAAAATGATACAATGGCATATTATGCCAATGTATGTATTTATATATAACTTTGATCATCATCATCATTATCATCCCTTTTCATCCCACTGATGGGCATAGGCCTCTGCGTTTCTGCCATTTGCCCCTGTCTCACGCCAATCAAGCCCCATCTGACTAGCTTTATCCTTCGTCAAAGGACCCCGCAGATGGTAGCAAAACGTCTCATAGATAAACTTAGACATACATCAAATAAACAAACGATAGAATTAAAAGTTAATGTATAATTGAAATCTGATAAAAAAAATATTATAGGGTGAGTGCGCTCGAAGTTTCTTTAGAATTACTTTTGCTACTGTGCTACGTAAATTTTTTACTTAAGATATTGTAATGAGGAATATCATTAAGTTAGCGTCTAAGACAAACCTATTGCGGTTTTTTAGACGTCTTCGAAATGTTATTTTATGTAAATTGTTTATTTAAATAAATAAAAAAAAAAAAAAAAAAGTAAAAGTTTTACATTTGGACTCAAACTCAAATGTACAGACTTTAGACAAAAATACAGTTACATTGCAATAACGTGTTAATTAATTGTTTTGAATAGGCACTAAAAACGTTACTGTAAGTAAAAATAATTGGCCGTTTGTTCGTAGGAATTTAGGCAGGTACCGTTTTGTGGACAGTCAGCGAGAAAGTTGATTAAAAACAACAATTATACACCTATTTTGTAATTGAGTAGATATTGTTAGCAAATAATGTAGTTAAGAATAGAGGTGGTACTTACTTGCAAAATGAAATGTTGTAGTTATGGAGGTGGTACTTTTCTTTTGTTTTATTGCTTTCGATATTTTGATGAATTTATTTTTTTTGTTCAAGATTGGCAAATTTTATATTTTTTATAAAACCGACTTTAATTTCGCAAGAGCAATTTCTTGCACTCTCGAGTTTCTAAAATATTTGTCTCGTGTCTGGATGTTTTCTATGTATAATTATATGATAATAATATATGTATGTATTAAAAAAAACTATGTAGTATATCAGTCATCTGGTTACCATAAACACAAGCATTAAATTGCTTAGCTTGGGACTAGATGACGCCGTGTGGAATGTCCAAGGATATTTATTATTTCTGTTCATAACTCCGACCGATCCTTGTCAGATCCACCAACTTTATTTATGGAAGCACCTCGGAATACTCTTAAAAAATGTGAATATCGATCCATTTTTACGTAATAATCGGTGGACATTACACAATAAACAATAATTACATACAATGGAACCTCCATCTTTTTTAAAGTCAGTTAGAAATGAAGCGTGATGGTATTTCCAATCTTCATAAAAAAAACCATGATCATTATTACGGTCGAAAAATAACTATACATATCGGATAACAGAAACACGAGACCAATTGAATGAATCAAATTATAGAGCATAGTGGTAAAGCTTGCCTTTCATGAGTTTAAACCTAGTAGTTCACACTTGCTTTAAAAGGTGTAGGAAAACATCTAGAGGAAACCAGTTAGCTTTCTAATAGCGTCAATAGGCTTGCAACCTGTCTCGTATTGAAAGTTAACTTCTGCAAAATGTGGGCACGTACCAAATAGTATTTGGACATACCTCTGACTACCCTCTTAGACATCTTCAAAAAGGATGTAAAAATTGTATAAAGATCTAAAAGAAATGTCTACCGCTCCCTGGGATATTCGTGATCATAATTTCATTTATTTATTAAAAATTTCACTTAAATTTTTAATTATGCTTATTTACTTGTAATACAAATTTACCTAGTAGGTAACACTCTATCTTCGGCCATATTACTAGAAAAGACGGGAGCAATTTTAAAAATAAACGTGACCGGTAAAGTTTATGGGAAAAGCCTTCGGGGGCCGACCAGCCCCTCTACTCTATAAGCTAAAAACGATGCACCGTAAGGCCGTTTGTCCACCGCCGCCGTCACCGGGACGTCAACGAGAACGAGATGACGGCGCCGAAGTACTGATACATAGACTAACTATAGCCGCGTGTCCACCGCAAGGCCGTCACGTCATCTTAAACTCAGCCCGAAATAATCTCGTTCTCGTTGACTTCGGTGACGGCGGCGGTGGACAAATGGCCTAACAATCATCGCAGCCTCGCAGGTCAGCTTATTTTGGTTTTCTTCCGAATTCAGTAATTACTGACACGATGCAGAGTAGACCTACTCTACATATATAATCTCTGTTACAAAAGGGAGGTTACGGCCCTCAGCGTTGAAGAGTACGATTTAAGGAGGAAGACACAATGTGATAATGTATTGTCATTATCTAGTATGTTAGCTGTAAACTTGTGCTTCAACGACAAACTGTAAAATAATCAAGTATTTTCTCAACAAAATATTTTCTTTAATTACTGTAAAACGACCCAGAACGTAACAACAAGTAGTGTTTTTAATTGTTCTGACTGAGAAATGATGCACAACGGAGATATTTTCCTTATTGGTCCGTGATCTATAATAATCTAAGTAAATCTATTGTCTTCAACCTTTGGTTCAATAGCGTAATCATACCTTTAACAAACCTTGGGATTGTAAGACAGCGTTGGTTCAATAAATTGTCGTAAATTAGCAATAATTGCTAACTTTTATCCCTTACAGTTTCTCATTGGAGGCGCTCCTAAATTTAACCGCGTAATAGTGGCAATTCTGAGTGTCGCAAAAGCTAAACTAAGCTAACTAAAATTGTTGCCGTCCCTTTCATAGCGATGGGAATAAAAAGGATGGCAATAATTTTAGTTAGCTTAGTTTAGCTTTTGCGACACTCAGAATCGCCCCCAATATTTAGTTTTGAATGCCTTAGAAAACATAATAACTTGGTCAAAACAGTGAGCGCATATTATTTAGATGGTAAATTTTAAATGCGGGATTGTGTGATGTCATGAGGACATGAACAATGTTAAAAATATTTTTTGTAATAAAATGTAAAAGTTTGTATAATTTATACTCTTTCACGATTTTCATTGGATGGATTTGGTTGAAACTTGGAATATCTGTTGTTCGTACGCTCTTCTTAAAGTTAATTACTTGGAATAACACTTAAACTTCTTGTTATCAAGATACCACGGGAAAAAAGCTGCAGCTGACTCAACTAGTAAATAATAAATAGCTGTAAAATAGCATATTGTTGAATGACGTGGCTGCACGCGAATCATATTGTCTGCTTCAAGACATTTTAACTGCTATTGCAAAAAAGACTAAAGGTTATTAAAGATTGCAAACGATGAATCACAAATCTTGAAATTGGTTAGTGGTTGATTTGACAAATACCGGTTTCACAATGGCACGTGTTTATGGAACACTTGTTTATTTCATATAACTCGTATACTTATACACAGATCATAATCTAGCCCTAAAGTACGCACTATATAAACGACTATACAATTTATAATATTATATTACAAACGTTCGTCTTGTCTATCTTTATGGCAGAATTATTGTAGAGCATGTTATAAAATTTGGCTCTTTTTTGTCGAGTAATTACATCCTAACGTTCTCTAAAGTGACTTGAATGTGATTTTCTAAAGAGACAGATTTTCCTTATGTAAATAAAAGGAAGAGGCAACAATATTAAAATTCTTGACAAATGGAAAAATTTGTAAATTTTATAGACTTCAATTTCGTAAGAGATAATTTTCATGCACTCTCGAAGTGCATACATAAAAAAATATACACGTGGCACATAGAAACTCCTTTTTGAAGTGAGTTAAAAAGAAAGTTTTTACTGTCAATGTACCAAGAAGCTTTGAAGCTCTGAAGATCATATTCCGGTTTACATTCAAATTCAATAGATTAGAAGTTTGACCTGCATTTTTGTTGCGTGTAGTAGGAAGTGTTATAAGTTTCCACGCCCTTGAGTTATGTAAGTCAGCCTACATAGAAAGAATGATAGCAGGGTTCTCATTTGGTGAAACTAGGCAACAGTTTTTATTAGCTTACATAAGAAGATTTATTTTTTAAAACACCTTCCGTTCGTTGTAAGGTTATGTTGATGATTGCTTAATTATTAAAGCAACGCGGTAGGTATCTAAAAGTGTGTGATTTTTTTTTTTGAAATAACATGATTTACATTATCTTTTGGTAACAAAGCTAACAATAAAAATGCAACTGTAAAATACATTTTTTTTATAACATTGACCTTAAAAATCAAAGACGATTAATATCTAGAAGACAGACCAAGGCCATACACAAAATCGTAACCCTGATCCCGCAGTACCAGATAGCCTGGAAACTTTAAAACATCAATTTTATCCAAGAAATTTCAATACTTAGTAGTAGGTAGCATATTATTTTAGGTGCTTCTCAAGCCTACTCCTTCTCAATAATATTCTAGGCACAACAGTGACCTTATAAAAAAAAAAAAACCTTCTTTAATGACGTTATATAAATAAATCTAATAAAGTAATAACGGCAAGATTCAATAATTTATCTGTGATTTTGCTTACTATGATTAGGTACATTAATTATGTCATTATTTCGATACTAATGATTGTAGTATCTTACTTTAACGCGTTCGTTCATTGCCCATTAGGCTCAACTCACACCAAAAGAGCATCGAAGAGCAGCGAAGCGGAGCACAGTTTCAGTGTCATACGAATTTCAACTTTATTTTCATTACGCTAATACTTATTATCGCATGAGAATCTCGAACGACTCGCGAGGATGCCCGCGGCTTCGCGGGAATTCCGGCGAATTCCAATACGCGCGCCTTCTCTGCGATAATAAGTATTATAGTAATGAAAATAAAGTTTAAATTCGTATGAAACTGAAACTGCGCTCCGCTTCGCTGCTCTTCGATGCTCTTTTAATGTGAGTTGAGCCTTACGCACGTGGGCTAGTTGCGTGCGGTGGGCCACGGTACTCTCACAAAAGCGCTGTTTCTCGTATGGGAGACTCGTTTACCTTTGCCTAATGGTTTCATAACCAGGTCAAGAAGGATATTAAAGGATGATCATTGTTTGTCCATACGCAATTCGGTGTTGTACATTCACTTTTACGCATTTTGTTTGAACATACCAGGGCCTGTTTGACCGTGCGTATTCAACTGATGAAATATAATGTATTAAATAGACATGGCATATACTACTTAAATAATTAAATTTTTCGAGCAATAAATATGGAAAATAGATAAAAATATGATCACGACTGTATTCCCCAGCTGAGGTAGACAAATTCTTTTAGATATTTTAAGACATTTCAGATCATTTGAAGATGTCTAAGGGGTAGTCGGAGGTATTGTCCAAATACATTTATTTATTTTTTTATTTATTCAAAAAGTTTGTAACTTTACAGGTACATATTTGGTACATAGCCACATTTTGCAGAAACTTTCCCTACGTGACAAGTTGAAAGCCTATCGATGCTATTAAAAAGGTTACTGGTTGCTTCACAATGTTTAAGATGTTATAATTAAGTTTGTTATTAAAGAATTTGAATTTGAATGTGAAAGAAATGAAAAATTCATAACATAACTGGACTCAATCATAACTTAACCCTTTTTAAACCATTCTTTGGATTTGTAATGCAAATAGGCTTAACGGCGTAAATATCGTGACGAAAAAGTATACTAATTACTTGCAACCTATCGTATGTGAAATCCTATATGTTTCAAATATCTTATCGCCTTATTTCCGATAAGTTAGAACAAAGACATTTTCGGACCGGAAAAAATTAAAATTCCGTATAGTGCACAAACGCCCTAACAGCTTATCATTTTGATGGAACACTTTAAGCTAGAACAAAACGTAATAACCATCTACCATGATAACCATTACGAAATGGTAAATTAAGATAAACTTTATTACAATGTAGTAAGAGTCAAAACACATGCGTAATATTAGTAATGCTACACTTTCTTGATCTCATTCGTTCTACGTTAAGGTTGGATCTCATAAAAACTGTCTGTCTTATTGCGGACGCAACATTAAATGGCTAAATTACTTTATATAGCATCATATTGGTCAATACAAATGTATTTAACAACTTAACAAGTAGGGTAGAACTGTGTAAAAAAGAAATGTAGCCTAGAAAATACATCGCTGATAATTCATCACCGGCTACCTGAAGCTTTGAGACCGCCGAAAACAGGAATACGTGGAACAAGTGCATATTTCTAACTAGACACAAGCTTCAGTAACATTTATCTTTGATAGAGTGAACATGTAAATAATTACATGAATGTGAACAACTACTTAAAGGTTGTTTTATGTCTGCTATATTCTACCACGTTCTTTTGTATCTAAAAAACCTAAGTATTGAAAATGTACCAAATACGTCCAATTTTTTTTCTTTAGAACTCGTATACTTGAATTAAAGTAACATTTTAGGCTGTTAATAAACTGGTCTTAAGTCTTTTAAAAAGTTGAAAGTTGAGAGTTGACTCTCAAACTCATATCTTGTACTGTACAATATTTAGAATTTGAAAATTGAGTAAGTCTTACAGTATCAATTAATTGATATTGCAAACGCTGTCACAATTTTACGCCTGAATTAAAAGTTTTCGGTCGCAGAGCCTTAGGATTTTCAATACTAGTCGCAAACTATGCGTAACGCCAAATAACGGTGACGTTTTTTATAAAACTGAGAATTAACAGAGTACCAAAATTTCACTTTTATTTAATTTATTCTTACATAAGAACGCATCTTTTGATGAACATAATTTATGAGCCTTGTGTAATTTTACTTACCGAGATACTTACTGATCCGGTCTACGTTAACTGTTATCTCTCCCTTCGCTCTTTCCTCTTATACGGTAGTAGTATAATTTCGTTCTCACTCAATAGCTCAAGAATGGCTGGACCGATTTAGATAATTATTTTTTTAATGTTTTCTAATAATTCGTGGATGGTTCGTGCATTAAACAAAACTGGTTGTACGAAGTGCGCCGGGTCAGCTTGTTACAAATATTTATAAGTTTCTTCTTTCAAGAGTTATATAATAATATTTACATTGTTTTAATATAAAGAGGAACCGCAACGATGTATAATGTATTGTCAAAGAAAAAAGTGAATCTTAAAAATATAGTTTTATATCCAGCAGAGGCATACCTTATGCAAAATAATCAATGAATGAGGGCACAATACGAATCAAACTATACTACATACGGTATGTTTGTATGTATGTTCGTATGAGCAACTGGCTAAGTCAAGTGGCTGTCAATAACTCAATACGCATCATGTATATGGTAATATGAGATGTACCTACAACAATGTGCTTTTGTTTATATATACTTACCTACGGATATTTGCATTGCTGAAGTTCAATAATTATTCTCGTATGATACCTACTCCTAATAAAGGCGATCCGATGATATCGGCGAAGTACTCACAAACAAACTACACATTGTTGTGCATATACTGTAGTTTTCGCAAACTAACACTTTGGGACTTTTTTGAATTACAATTATCTGATTCACGAATTAGGTTACTCTACTCATAGTACTCTACTCATAAACAAACTATCAAGTTTTAGATCTTACTTTTTTACTTGTGTACCTACCAGATCTAAAACTTGAGTAGTACCTGACCCTCTGTGGCGCAGTGGGTGAAAGCTCGCTTGAGACGCAGAGGTTGCGGGTTCGATCCGCAGCCCCAGCGGGGCTGCGGGACAAATGTTTGTATGATCTGCAAATATTTGTCTCGAGTCTATAAGTACCTATGTATTTACAAAAACAAATGTACTAATAGAAATAGTATTTCAGTCATCTGGTTACCATAACACAAGCATTTAAATTGCTTAGCTTGGGACTAGATGAAGCTGTGTAGAATGTCCAAGGATATTTATTTTTATATTTCTTGAATACCAAAACTTATCCATATTTAGAAAACAATTATTTTTGCTGTTAGAAAAGATTTGTTCAATTCTCTATCACACCACAGTGAGCCAAACCAAAAATAGACAGGATATTGAGAATGGCCGTTAATGTTTTGCAATTTAATTAATGGCCATCTCTTATAGCAGAGTAACTGTAATTGATACCAATAAGAAATGTAACTTTTATTCCTCTAAAAAATCTATTGCACATTTTATTGTTTTACGACAGCGCTGATATAGCTAGTTTATTCACAAATCACATTATAAACGGTACATCCGAACATGAGCTTCCGAATTGTAAATCGTCGTAAATCAATAAAGTGTGTTGGATTGATTTTATTACAGCTATTATTTTATTTTATTTTATATCTACCGGGACATCAGTTAGGCCTGTCGCGGCGGAAGACTCTCTGAGGACCTCTGAGGATATGTCTTACTGAGAATCTCAAGAGTCGCAAGTAAATCTTTACATTTGTTACTGAAGATTTCCTAACAAAAACAAGAATCAAACTTCACGTGTCAATAGTAACGTCCCCATTCCTTTTGAAACCAAGGCTTTACTAAATCTAGGGCATAGGTAATGTAGGTATATAGTCATTTCTCTGCAAATACCTATACATTAGTGCTTAGTGCTATTTGCAAACTGTGCAATCTTGGGTGCAGTGACCATGCAGTCTGTGTACAAAGTAATTTGACCTTTCGGCTTAGGTAGCAAGATTTGATTTGCTTTGAAAATTACTACAAAGGTTTTAATCTGTGCCATGAATAGTAAAATTGATCGATCATAAGTTGTCAGATATTTTATTGCAAATAAAACCAATAAGTAAAATTGTTTACTGATTAAATAACGTTGCTACTAGTCTTTACGAATCTCACACTAATATTATAATTGTGATGTGTGTGTGTGAGTATGTAAGTGTGAATGTTTGTTACTCTTGAAATCCGTCCAGACGTTTGAGCGTGACTCAAACGGCTGGACGGATTTTAATGAAATTTGGTATCAGGATAGCTTATTCCTGGATCAAGATATGTCATAAGCTTCTGATCCCGGTGTTCCCACGGAAACAGGAACTATTCACCGCGGGTAACACCGCGGGGCGCAGCTAGTAATTCATATTTTAAATTCGCGTATTAAAGATATTTTTGTTGCGAAGAAATACTTAGTTATCATAACGTGCATAAAAATATTTTTGTTGAAATAAAATACTTAATTACGTGCATAATAATATAGAGAAGAAAACCATTCTCAACGAACGGTTTTTTCTAGGCCTCCACTTCAACAGTCTTTGAAGTGGGCCTAAGGCACGTTGAGATGAAACAAGCTTTCTCAATACTTGATGAATACTTTTGAGTACACACTTAATCCATAAAATTTCAAAACAAAGTGATAGTATGAGACGCGACTACGCGATTTGTTACCTCGAAGAAGATTCTCAAAATAAAACGAAACATATAAATGAATAAAAATGAAAGAAAAAAACGGCTTTATTCATAAAGATTTGACAATTTATTAATATAGATTTAAAGCATGGTTTTTTTCTTGTTACTTTTATGCCGATGAAAATAGATAGCAACAGATTTAATATCCGTTTTTGCTAAAGTAGGTTGACTAAACCAATATGAATAAGATGATTAGAGAAGCTAAAGCTAGCACATTTTATATATTTTTTTCACCCCGTCCTCCGTTCGTCAATTTCTTGATAAGTAGGTATATATTTTGAAATGTCCAAGGATATTTATTTATTTTATTTATTTATTTATTTTTGTAAATTCAAACATTATTTAGACAGAAAAACACCCAGACCTGGAACAATTATCTGCAGAACTCTTGTAAGTTCGTATGTGCTAGTGTCTTCTCTGATTACTAAGTTTAGAGGCCTCCGTCATGGCTTAACGACTTTATAGCCATGACCGATTATGATTGAACGTGCCCTCCGGCGCACGGAAGTACCTACTGAGTAGGTATGGTCACTAGTGGTCACCTAACTTGTGACTGTGTATTTCCAAGGTGTGGTAGACAATTTCTTTAGGCATTTTTAGATCCTTTAAAAATGTTAGGGTAGTCTGAGGTATGTCCAAATTCATTTTGATACTTACCACACTTTACAGAAGTTAACATTCGATATATTCTCAGGCCTCTACATCTTTTATTAGATGATTTATACAGAGGCAAGCTTTGCCTACACTTAACGGGACACTGTAGTGCCTGGGACATTTTTGAGGTGGAATATGCTTGCCCAGCACCTAAACCATCCTCTCAGCTTAGCCGGCCATATCCAGAAAAGACAATGGTCAATACGTGTGGGGCTGACTAGCCGCTGGTTTCCTCACGATGTTTCCCTTCGCCGTTTAAAGCTCGTACATATAGAGACACGAAAAGTCCATTGATGCACGGCCGGATTCGAAACCACAATCTTCGGATCAAAAGTCGAAGTATTTATCCACTTGACCAACACGGCTTTTTAACATTCGATATACCTACAGTACAAATCAGTGTGTAACATACTTAAAATATTAAGTACCTACCGTTACTAGGTCGTGCCAATCTTAATGGCCTAGCACGCAATCTGCTAAGGCGTGTCAAGATGTTTCATATTACAAAACTTTATTTTCTCTCATGACGTATCACATTATCCGATAACTGGTCGAATAGCTTCGGGGGTCTACACAGGGTCGGACTGAGGAAAGGGCCCAAGTCCGGGGCCCGAGACTTACCGTTACGGTTCTTTGAAATCATTAAAACAGTTACAAACGAGTTATTTTTAAAGTCGTTAGGCCATGACAGAGGCCTTTAGGCGGCCTAAAAACTCCGTCACCATTGTTGACCACGTATACGATATACGATTTTGCCTACTTACTAAATTTTCTGACATATTTTATGGCCATGAATGAATCTGTTTATAATAGTTGTAATATTTTGATTCGCAGCTGGTGGTCATGTTACGTAAGGTCAGTTATTAGTCCTTTATTTTTGTCTTATATTATTACATGTACTAATCCACTGTTATACAACTTTGCCGAGGTCATTAGCGACTATCATTAAAGTGAAAATACGTCGCAACAAACAGCAAAAAAAAGTAGGCAAGTTAATCGTAAAAAAAATTCTACTAGCTGACCCGACTCCAGTTTAAATATAAAGTGCATTTTAAAAGTTATTTAGACTCTTATTTATACGTATTTTAGAAATATGTGGACACGGGAATTTATCGCGTTATTTACCTTTTCTCGTTCAAACAGTTTAAGCCTCTTCCATAATCTCTAGTGTATCCCAATTGGTAGGGAAGAACGAAATGTTTTTACACTTTTTCTGCTAGTCTACACTTTTCCACATATATTTACTGTTTAACCATCGTTATTTGAGCTGCAAATCATGGTCTCTTCTCTTAAACGTTACTCTAATCCGCTCTTGGCCCCTGTATCATATTCTTCCATGTCTCTTTTTCCGTTCTCATTTGAATACGAACGAACAATAAGTAAGGAATTATCCAAAACGATTCAGTCGTTTTAGCTTACAATAGATTTGCTTATATCCAGAGAGTTTAGGTTTCACCCTTGCAACTTAGTATGCCTAGCCCACCATGGATCTATTTGTGAGGCAAGGATGATATAGTTAGGTATTAGGTAGCAATAACACGAGCTCGTAACGGTGAAGGAAAACATAGTGAGGAAACCCACGACTTAGTCAGGCCTACACATATTGACCATTGTCTTTCCTCTGGATATGGCCGGCAAAGCTGAGAGGATGGTTTAGGTGCTACAAACCTATTTCATCTCAACAATGTCCCAATCACTACAGTGTCCAGTTAAGCGCTTACGCTGTTTATCTAGTAAAGATGTACCTACGTGTACAATATGTAGGCATTGTAATACTCATACCTCACAAAGTAATTACATCCTCAAATATTTGCTAAGACCAAGCGGGTCAATAGCGAAGCTTGAAAATTATTTAAACCACTAAACGCGTATGGTTCCCTAACCGCAAGTGTTTAGTGGTAGACCTAGGTTTAAGGTAACCTAGAATGGTCTTAAGTAATGTATACATCGTGAGTTATATCTTGACAAAGGACATGTCGGTTTTGCGGTCCGTAGGTAGGCTGGCGATAGAATATTTTATTTTAGTTCTAAAAGATCAATTTTTAAATCCTTGAGATACCGATTTTATCTATATAATGCTTTTTTAAATCCAGCTTTTTTCAATTCATGTAATTATTTTGTTAATAAAACGCTGTAATAAAATACATAGACGCCGTAATAAAATAAATTTTGGTCTTTGTGCCTTATTCACTTTTAATCACTTTATGCCTATGAAGTTATTTATTTTCTCTGAGACACATTATAGTTTTTATTCTCCATTGCTATGTAAAATGTACAATTTCAAATTTTCTACAAATTGCTGTTGTAAATGTTTATTATTATTTTACTATGCCACTTTATGACTTTGAAGTTACAGTAATTTGGAAGGTTTATTATTTAAGTAATGCTTTTTTGCTAATACTCCTAAATAGCTGATGCACATGGCTTCACGTACCAGAACAAAACTAGTACCTATTTATTGCTCAGGAATTTTGCATCTTTCTAGTTCTGAAATAATATACAGAATCAAACCAGTCCCAGAGATATCCTATAACAATAAAACAAAATTAACCTCATTTAAAAATTTTATTGTCATACACCAAGATATAATGAACATAAGTATAAGGCTAACCACCAGTTAAGTATAAAATGTATTTGAGATGTTTGGTTTATATATACTTTAATACACACACAAAATGCTATTATGATTTGGAAACTGATAGTACTATTATATACAGGTACCTACTATCTTTATCTTAAAGTCCTCGTGTGTAATTTGTTATCTCTTACAAGTAGGTATTACTCGCTTTAAAGTAAGCTTTCGCTAATTTTACCGATAATTTAACTACATATTTTTTATTTTCACAACCTCTGCGGCGTAGTGGGTGAAGGGCCGCCTGGAGACGCAGAGGTTGCGGGTTCGATCCACGCCGCGCATGTTTGTATGTTCTGGTTTTCTATCTATAAAACGTAATGTAATCATAAAAAGAAATGTATATAATTATAAAGTCATGCGATTACCTAACAAAAACATTATTGCTTAGCTTGGGACTAGATGACGCTGTGTAGATGTCCAAGGATTTTTATTTATTGATTGTTTTATATATATTGATTACTAGCTGTGTCCCGCGGTGTTACCCGCGGTGAATAAGTTGATACATTTTTTTTACGACTTCAAAAAAGGAGGAAGTTCTCAATTCGTCGACTGGGTGAACCGATTTTGATGTTTTTTTTTTGGTCTGATGAGGATCATCAGAGATAATATGAATAAAAATGCACCTCGAGAGTGCAAAAAATTACTCGAATCGAAAAAGTTTTCATAAAATTTTTAATTTTGCTCCTTGTTTAAGGCGTCATTGTGTCACTTGATTTTGGTGCTCATAGAAAAGAATGACTGCTGGTCGGTTACTATTCTATGGTCTAACACAGTTTATTATGCTTACAAAATATTCAAGAAGCTACTATGCGAGCGAAGCGAGCTTCGAACCAAGCGAGCGCAGCGAGCCGAAATTTTTAAGACAAATTTGTCATGTGACACTTGATTTTGCTTAAGGTGCTCATAGAAAAGGCTGACTGTTGGTCGGTCCCTATTCTATGGTCTGACATAGATCAATTTGCCAGCAAAATATTCAAGAAGCTACCGTGCGAGCGAAGCGAGCTTCGAACCAAGCGAGCGTAGCGAGCCGAAATTTTTAAGACAAATTCGTCATGTGACACTTGATTTTGCTTATGGAGCTCATAGAAAAGGCTGACTGTTGGTCGGTTCCTATTATATGGTCTGACATAGTTCAATTTGCTAGCAAAATATTTATGAAGCTACCGTGCGAGCGAAGCGAGCTTCGAACTAAGCGAGCGCAGCGACCGTCTTAAACTCGCGAAGCGAGCGGAAATTTTTAAAAACAAATGCGTCCTGACGTGATACTTGATTTTGCTTATGGAGCTCATAGAAAAGGCTGACTGTTGGTCGGTTCCTATTATATGGTCTGACATAGTTCAATTTGCTAGCAAAATATTTGTGAAGCTACCGTGCGAGCGAAGCGAGCTTCGAGTTTCTTAGACTCAAATTTTTAAGACACATTCATCATGACTGACACTTATGTTTGCTTAGAATGCTCAAAGAAATGGCACTGGTTGGTTCCTATTCTATGGTCTGACACAGTTCAATTTGCTTGCAAAAGATTGAAAAAGCAACATGCGAGCAAAGCGAGCGCTGCGAGGATTTTAGACTCAAAGCGAGCCGAAACTGTGGGAAATTTAATAAAATAGCGACGATGAGGTGCTGTAGCGAATTTTAATTGAAGACACAAATATAAACTTTGTTCAAATGGTTTATGTTGAGCCAGAAATCTTTTTATCGGGGATTTATCTGCGTACATAAGTCCCAATTCCGTGAGATTATCGGGACAAAAAAAAACAATATTTGAAATTCGATAAGCCGTTTGAGTTTCAAGAAGCATAATTTAGCTATTTTGATAATCTCACGGGAACAATACGCTTTTAAGGGATTTAAAGTAGCCTAAGACATGTGTTAATCCAGGATATCAACTGTCCTGGTACCAAATTTCATTCAAAACCGTCCAGCCGTTTGAGTGTGAAGGAGTTATAACTTTGCCTGTGCTGCCATCTATTAACATTATTTTGACTAACAGTTACGTTTTCACGGCCAAACTATTTTGATGAACAATTTGGTTTATAATCTCACGGAACCATTTCTATTTTCAGGAATTTAAGGTAGCCTATTTGTTTATCCAGGGAATAAACAATCCTGCTACCAAATTTAATTCAAAATTATCCAGCCGTTTGATCGTGAAGGAATAATAACTTTGTCTGTGCTGCCATCTATTGAAATTATTTTGTTACTTTTTCAGTTACTTTTCACGGCCAAACTATTTTGTATAAACTATTTTCATGAATTTTGATTAATAATCCCACGGAATCAATGCACTTTTCAGGAATTTTAAGTTGCGTATATTTTAATCCAGGGTATAAGCAATCCTGCTACCAAATTTAATTCAAATTTATCCAGCCGTTCCAGCGTGAAGGAGTTATAACTTTGCTTGTGCTGCCATCTATTAACATTATTTTGGCTAAAAGTTACGTTTTCACGGCCAAACTATTTTGATGAATAATTTGGTTTATAATCTTACGGAACCATTGCTTTTTTCAGGAATTTAAGGTAGCCTATTTGTTAATCCAGGGAATAAACAATCCTGCTACTAAATTTAATTCAAATTCCAGCCGTTTGAGCGTGAAGGAATAGTAACTTTGCCTGTGCTGCCATCTATTGAAATTATTTTGTTACTTTTTCACGACCAAACTATTTTGTATAAACTATAATCCCACGAAATCAATGCACTTATCAGGAATTTTAAGTAGCGTATTTTTTAGTTTAGGGTATAAGCAATCATGCTACCAATTTTCATTCAAATCCGTCCAGCCGTTTGAGCGTGAAGGAGTTGTTTTTTTGCCTGTGCTGCCATCTATGAAGTTATTTGGCCTGACAGCTACCTTTTGCACGGCCAAACTACCGAAACTATTTTGATGAATAATTTGGTTTATAATCTCACGGGAACACTGCACTTTTCAGGAATTTAAAGTAGCTTATTATTTAATCAAGGGTACAATCTTGCTACCAAATTTCATTCAAATCCGTCCAGCTGTTTGAGTGTGAAGGAGAAATATTTTTGCCTGTGCTGCCATCTATAAAGTTATTTTGTCTGACAGCTACCTTTTGCACGAATCCCACGGGAACACTGCACTTTTCAGGAATTTAAAGTAGCCTATTTGTTAATCCAGGGTATTAGCAATTCTGGTACCAAATTTCATTCAAATCCGTCCAGCCGTTTGAGCGTGAAAGAGTAACAAACACACTTACACACAAACTTTCACCTTTATAATATTAGTGGGATTAAACCTATTGATTATAATAGCTGTTATTGTTGATCCAGAAATTAAAACATCCACAGAGTTGAAAACATGAATAGCGTAACATATTTAGGGAAGTTCTATTTCGATTTAGACTACTAACACCGTCTCGATAATTTATAATATTGCACGAAACTATGAGAAAAATATTATATAACAACAGAATATGAATGAAATAATACATATAATATATAATTTAAAAATATATTGACCTGTTCCAACGCTGATAGATGGGCGTTTGTTTGATCTCACCTTTCCTATTCTATAAATGTGGGAAATGAAGATAATTGAGCAACAATGAGCATAAAATAATAATCTAATTATCCAGTAAAAAATTTAATCTTATTAAAATATACACATCCTTAGACTTTGATAACTTGATACCAAAACAAAAGCTAACTAACGAACAATCAGCACAAATTGTTATACGGAACAAATGCGTAGCAAAAACGTAACGTCGTATGCCCTTTCTCTCTATTAGAGGTCATTATTGCGTATATCGTTACCGCGAGAGCGATGATATAAGGCGAAATGTAATAAAAGGACTGCACGCAACTATAGCACTTATAGCTAAATGATTGACTCTTCCTACTCAAAAACTAGTTTGATTTCTTTCAATCTGTTTTACAAAAAGTTAAATTACTCAAGTGATTTTGAAATAACTAAGGAATGTTTAAACTTAAGAAACTTAAAAAGGCTTCCATAGATAGTTGGTAAAGTAAGTTTATTCGTACAAGCGAGTGGTCGACTCTGGCGACGGCGTTTTTAGGAAGGCCTAAAAGCCTCCGTCATGGCTTAACGGCTTTAAAAGACAGGGCCGATAAATTAACATGCCCTCCGAAACACGGAAGCGCTCAGCTATGTGCGGCCACCCATCCAAGTTGTGACCGCTCAGAACGTTCCTAAACTTCAACGATCTATCAAGAACATCTTAGCAAGCTTCACCACGAGCGCCTATAGATAGTTTTAGAAGGAGTTTTAGGGACAAACTTCTGAAAAGACTGAAATATTGTAAAAAATACTCTAAGTACATAACTAAAACCATGTTTATGCTATGCTATGAGCCTGTAATGTCCCACTGCAGGGCAAAGGCCTCCCTTCCTTCTCTCCATTCATCCCTGTTTTGGGCCACTGTGGACCAATCCTTTAGATGGGCATCTAACTCGTCTTTCCATCTACGGCGTGGTCTGCCGCGAGGTCGTTTTTTGTTAGGAGGCGTCCACTCGGTAGTGGCCTTAGCCCACAACGTATCCGACATGCGGCTGACGTGACCTGCCCAATCCCATTTTAATCTACCCGCTTGCTGCCCGACATCCGCGATTCGCGTTTTGGAGCGCAATACAGTATTACGTATACGGTCTAGGAGTTTGACTCCTAGAATACTGCGCTCCCTATCCTCACCTATGTATTCTCCCTATCCTCACCTATGGCGCACAGACATGGTCTCTGACTGATCAACAAAAGTCCAACCTCGAGGCTTGCAGTGTTCAAGTCGTTCAGCATTGTTTCCAATTCTGAAGCTGAAGAGGAAAAGAGTACAATATCATCGGCAAATCGAAGGTTTGTCAACCTCTTTTCACCGACAATAACACCCTTCTCTCTCCAACTTGATGTGAGCTTTTTGAAAACTTCTTCGAGGGTAGAATTAAATAGTTTCGGGGATAAAGGATCTCCTTGTTTGACACCTTTCTGAATATGGAAGGAAGGTCCAAAAGTGTCTATTTTTATTGCAGCTGTACTATTGGCATAAATATGTTTTAAAAGATTGATATAAGTGCTGGGAATGTCTTGATTGTGAAGTGATTTGAAAATGGCGGAGTGCTTGACGCTGTCGAAGGCTTTTGAATAGTCGACGAAGGCTAAGTACAGTGGGAGCTTAAATTCCTGGTGCTTTTCTATGAGCTGGTTGAGACTGTGTAGATGGTCCGTGGTAGAGAGACCGCGTCGAAAACCAGCCTGTTCAGGCGGTTGGTGTTCGTCTAGTTGTGTTGCTACTCGATTTTCTAGCGTTTTAATAAATGCTTTGTATACATGGGAGACCAGGCTTATGGGGCGGTAATTGTCTATTTCTGCTTTGTCTCCTTTTTTATGCAATAAAATTAAAGTGGAATGGCAAAAGTTTTTAGGGAATGTACCTGAGGTAAGTATAGAGTTGTAGAGGTTGGTTAGGTGTGGGAGTAGTATTTTTTCTCCTGCTCTTAAAGCCTCTGTTCTAATACCGTCTTCACCTGGGCTCTTTCCATACTTCATGAACATAAGTGCACGGTGTACTTCAAGTCCAGAGAACGGAGAAATATCGGTAGAAATAGAATAGGCCTCCGAGTTAACTAAATCCGACGACGAATCTGAATATAGCTTTTTGTAAAATTCTGTGCATATATTTAATATCTTTGTTTTGTCGCCTTGTTTGACACCATTACCATTAACATTACCATTACCATAAACCATGTTTATAATTAAATTTAATTATTAAACTTTTTAAAGTTTTTCCACTAATATAAGTACAAAAACTTTCAAGCAAAAAGCTCTTTTAATTTGGACTTAACTCTGATTACATGGTGTCTATTCTGCGGCCATTCAAAATCTCACGATTAAAAAGTGATCAAATAATTACCATACCTTAACCGACATAATTACATGACACATAAGATAATTGCCTTCTAGAGAGTAAGAGTGTGAGGGATTTCCGAACAACAATCTTTGGCCCGCGGTATTTAGGACACCAGCCAACCGTGGTCATTTCAACACTTGAACAACATTCACGCGATACACACCTCTGATACCACACACTAGAGGCTGTTGTGCTATGAAACGACTGTTGTTTGTATCCGAAAACCAGTTTGCAAGATCCTCAAGTTATAAGAAGAGTTGTTTCGTTGTACGCAATGCGGCTGGAGGCAGGGGTCAGAGTGAACTGGTTGTAGACACCTGTAAGTTAACGATTGATATGAATGAGCCTTATGTTATGAAATTGTTGTGATATGGAATCGATTTGTGTTGCGTTTAAACGGTATCAACTTTTGAGAAAGTTTTAAATATTAAACACAAGGAATGTATAAGGAGACAATCATAGTCGTAATTACTTGCCTATCTGTTATAATAGATTCAGTATAGTTATTCTTCAAATGCGATCCTAGAGGTTTAAAAATTTATGTATAAGTACTTAATATTTAAATTTATAGATAGAAAAATTTCCAGACCAGGAACAAATATCTGCAGAACATAATAAACATTTGTTATAATTTTAATATGATTGTGTTTGTCTATTTGAATGAATATTATTTTTTAGAATGCCCTTTTATTATTTAAATGAATTCGTTTATTACATTTTTTGTCATTTAAATTTTCATGATTACCAAAATGCATTTAACAAAAAATACAAGGATTTCGTCAATTACTTTGTTTGCGAATTAGTGATATCAACCTTGATTTAATTTGAATACTCAGTTTTCTCGATCACGATCACGCGATAAATACCTGTTTACAATTAGGTTCATTTTTACTTACAACATTTCTGCAATTAAAGACAAACGAAGGAAATGGCTACATCGTTGAAGGTGTCGAAACGCCTAGAGTGCATCGGTGTAAGTAAATTTAACTAACCTAGCTTATTTGTGCAGTTAGTAGGTACTTTGGTCTTGTTCAATTTACTTACTTTGTTAACGACAAATGAGATTCTTTGTCAGAGTTCACATTTTATTCGGAACGAGAATGGTAATTTTACAGTAACTATGTATTTATATAGGTTGTTTCACATACTTAGGTATAAGTCGGACCCCAGCACACGCCGGGACTGACAATTTAACATGCCCGCCGTAGAACGGAAGCGCTCAACTATTAGTCTATTAATGCTACTTAGCTAAAACTTTCTAATATAAGACCCATAAAACTTACTCAGACTGAGTTTTAAACAATAAGCTAAAAGAGAACTGTACCAAAACTGTCACTATTCTTCAGAATGTTGAAAGAATATTTACATCCTCATACAAAACTGAAAATGTAATCGGTAATGTGCAAAGAACAAATAATTCTTAATACATCACCCGGTTCTGTGCGATGAATATTTTTTTCTTGTACATTGCTGGTAATGTAACTCGGTAATGTACGAGTAACAAGGGTATTTATTCAGCTAGACTGTCTCGTCTCTTCAAAGGGTAGGCTGCAAATGGTATGGGGTGTTCCATTTTGTGCTTATTGTTCTAAATGCAGTATACTAAACCGCCCTCCTCCATATTATACAGGGAGTGATAAAATCATGCTCTGCTCATGACTGAAATGCAAGCAGAACGTCTAACAGGATACAAACAAACAGAATTTTCTTTCTACGAGTATACTCACTCTTCTTTAGACACTCAAAGATGTCGCTTGGGTAGTAAAAATAATGAAAAAATTACTAGTTCTGAAATTTATAATAATGATAAACAGCGTGGTAAAATATGCAAGGAAAATTAAATAAAGAGATCAAAGTGATTATTTAGGATTTAATTTTTATATAATTTTGTATTTTTTATATATTAGAAAAAATTTAAGATAGCAATATTTACACAAAGCAAAACAAAAACACTCCAACATAATTCACTATCATTTACTTTCATTTCCAAACTTGGCAAGGCTCGCGAAAATAAAACCCAACTGTTTCTGAACACCCCGTTTGCCAATAACACCCAACCCACCCTCTTGAATCGCCTATCGCAAGGGCGAGAGGAGAGAGGGGAATGCTCAGTAGCGTTGCCGAATCGGTAAAGATCGGTCGCACCGCAACATTATGAAATTATTAGGTCATAGTTGATGAAATTGGGTTTGAGAAAATGTCATTATGACCATGCATATATTTTTGTGTTCGTGTACCAGTTTTTTGAGTGAATTATGATTATGTAAGTTGATTTATTGATTTGAAGTAGTAATAACTTACGCAAATTTTAATAATCTTGATATTATGTAGATATCGTTCAGATTTAATCACCCATTCAGAGAGATTTTGGTAAAACAGTCATTCAATTATTTTTATAGCTTTCGTTTATTGCACTATATTTTTTGATTGATTGCTTTTTTATATTTGATGTTGCTTTAGGTAATAAAATGTAATTAATTGTATTTTGATTGAATTTTATGAATTTCATATCTTGTAGAAGTTATGTAGAATAGAAGAAGAAAAGAGAGTAGAATAAAAGAGAAGATGTAGAAATGGCATGTGCTTAAAATTAACCGTGCGGAAGTAATCATACCATTTTTTATTTTTTCTGTAATATTGAGCATAAATCTTATATTTGATGAAATTTTACTTTATGGCTTACAATGTCATCCTGCCGACTGTCACAGTCAGAGTAACATAGTTGTTGACGCACTAAATACAACCTTAATTAAGACAAAATAAACTGCCTAATGATTTTTAGGATCATTTGAAAGTACAAAGAAGGATCATTTAAGTATAATCGTTTTTATGTCCATGGTTTAAAGTCTATAATGCCCTACTTTGGTTGACCTGTAGGTATTCAGGTAAAGGGTAAAGGTCAACGCTACGAGAGAGTTTGCAGATGTCACTGGTGCATACTCTGTGGTCAATAAGACCAAAGACGATTAATATCTAGAAGACAGACAAAGGCCATACACAAAATCGTAACCCTAAAAAATAGCCTGAAAACTCTAAAACATCAATTTTATCCAAGAAATTTCAATTACTTTCTAGTTAAAAATGTTTAAATATTGAATATTGTTGCTACCTACTACTAAGTATTGAAATTTCTTGGATAAAATTGATGTTTTAAAGTTGTCAGGCTATCTGGTACTGCGGGATCGGGTTACGATTTTGTGTATGGCCTTTGTCTGTCTTCTAGATATTAATCGTCTTTGATAAGACTAATCTTTTTGTGATTTGATAAATGGTCTGTTGGTAATGCCTATCTACTTTCAAAAGCAGAATGAAAGAACGGTGTTTGTAATTTCTAAATCTATTTTAGTACAATACAATTTAAAACTATTTTTTTTAACGTGTCGTTATTTTAAAAAGGAATGAAGTCTTGTTTATTTATATATTATCAAAGCATCTAAAATGACTAAAAAGCTCGGAAATAATTGGTCTACCGCACCTTAGGCATTCAGTCGTGATCATCATAAAAATATGATATTTTTTTTATTTATTGATCTGCTAACAGTTTTAATATTTTTTTGTTTTTTTCTAACCCTTTTTCTATCTACATTTCATTAAAAATGAAAAATCAACAGCAGATTGCTCTTAAACCGAGCTGCTTGACAACTATAGGCTATGGAACCTTAACGCTGAAAGCTGAAACTATTAGTATTATTATATTAGTTATTATTATTAGTTATTATTATTAGTAAGATGATTTCTCGGTTAAAGCACCGGTCAGCGCCACCTACAGGGATACTAGAGCAAACTAGAATATCTGCTCACCTTTACATTTGTATGTTTTTGACTCTCCCCGACGTCCAAATAAACAGTGTGGCACATTTACTGATGAGAAAGTAACATTCTTGGGACAGAGGGCTGATCTGACAATGGAGTCAGAAGATGTTTTACAAAACTTCTAGTGATTACTTAACATAAAATACTCAAGTTAAACCTAATTTAAATCACCTCATGATTACGAGTATAATTTTTTTTTTAAAAGTGTTTATCAAAAACAAAGTAAACTTGATTTATAAACGTTCGTTTTTTTGTTTCAGAAAAACATAGGACAGTGTCACAGTATGCGGGGGTGCCCCTTATAACATCAGAATATCGAAGACATAAGACATGGAGACCGTTTCAAACAACACTATAGTTAAGGGCTACAACCGACTATTTACTGAATTAGCTGGTAAGTACACATTAAATGAATGTCCATTTAATATGCATATATATATATAATAATAGCTATATAATAATTTAGCACACGGAAAATTACTCACGTACACACAGTGTGAGACGCGACCGCGAGGAGTGACCACACTCATACCCAGATGAAGATTCTCCGGAAGAATCAAAACATTGTCGGTATCTAAATCGACGATAATTTTACGTGAATAATTTCGCGTGTGCTATTATAATGTCTAATACAACTCACGATAGCTTTTAAAGGTGAACATTAAATGGGGTCACCTGGTAGGTATGGAAATCTTCGCAAATTGTACAAATATGTATGTAAAAATTTAAAATTTGCATGAAACGTCCTACTCATGTTTGTGTATTCTTGTCAATATAATTCTCTTCTAAAAAAAATTTATAGAGTACAAAAAAATAAGTGATACATCTTGATAATTTAATAATGTTGACAGTAGGTACACATAAGGTTGTATTCAATTTTGCAATGACTTTAAGATGGCCTTTCCCGGTGCGTCTATCATCGACGCGGGCATAGCTGAAAAGCTTGTTGTTTCATCCAGCGCAATGCTAGAAAAAGAAGCAAAGCGAAAAGAGAGAGATAGTGCCTCAGCGCTCGGCATTCAGTAGGTACTTTCGCCGCTCACTCGCTCACTCGAAAAATAGTGTGCGGAAATTTCATAAAAAGTGTTCCAGGAAATACGTGTTTTTCAGTAAGCCTTACAAGTTTGTAAAATAAATATTTGTCATTTAGAATCTTCATAACATTTGCAAGGTTTCTATCACAATATTTTCTTTACTTTTACAATTTATGAGTACATTATGAACGGCCAAAGTTCAGGAAAAATTTATGCTAAAAGCAGGTTTTTAGAAGCTTATACTGAATTTGTTTCTCAAAATTTTGATTTTTAGTTTCGATAGAAACCTAGTTACAGTGCACAAGATACCTATTAGTCCAAAAGTTTAAAAGAAAGATCTGTTACAACGGCATAATCACGTACGAGCGTTTGTATTAAAAGTAAGCCGGGTTGGCCGCTCTTAAATATACTTACCTACTTTATAATCGTCTATAGCGATGATCAGTGGCAGGAAATGGCGTTAGACCGAAAAGACTGGAAAACTCGAGGGGAGGCCTTTGCCCAGCAGTGGGACAGTACAGGCTAAAAACAACAACAACAACAATAATCGTTTTCAAGGTTGACTGACCTAGTTAGGCCTACATTAAATTTATCATCATTATAATTGTACTATGTACAATGCAGTGTCATAAACAATTATGCAAGTGGTTATATTGTGAAGATACACTTGATGCAGGTATTCTGGGCTTTTAACTTCTTTGTATTAACACTTGCTTACTCGCCCGCGGCTTCGCTCGCGTGGTTTCTACCTTGATAAAATATATTTTCTATGTTTATTCGGGAAGTCCAATACACATCGATCAAATAATTTTTGAAATCGTATGAGTAGCGTGGCGGGACGAGCTCGACCAATTAACAACCAGGTCGTCTGCCCGCGACCACGGCTGGTGCAATCCAGTCGAAACGTCGGGATAAAATTAAAATTAAATAAAGGTAAATAGCGATAAATACCCGTAAATGTATGTTTAATCAATTAACAACCGACTGGGAGACTATAGCACAAGATCGCGACGTCTGGAAAGAGTGGGGGAGGCCTTTGCCCAGCAGTGGGACACGAACGGCTGATATAAATAAATAAATGAGTAGTTTTGGAGATTACCCCAAACATACAAACAAACAAACGAGAAATCCATTAGTGCACGCCCTGACTCAAACCTTTGGATCGTAAGTCAAGGTACGAATCCACTCGGTCAACGCGTTTTATCTAAATAACTATCATGTTTATAGTTTTATATATTTTTATTATAGTGTTAAACCACACTTAGGTATTTCATTATCAAATGAAAAATCTTACGAAAAGTTACGACTTCGACGGCGTTTAAGGCTTCATGGCCGAGTGGTCGATGGCAATCCGGCTAAAGGATGATCGCTTGAATCACGCGGGTTCGAATCCCGTCGAAGTCGCAACTTTTCGTAAGATTTTTCATTTTCTTATCATGTTTATATCCTCACTTCCAGACCAAAGAACCAACGACTGGTTCCTCATCACAAGTCCGATCCCCGGCCTGACTATCCTGGTGCTGTACCTGTTCTTCACGTTGAAATGGGGCCCCCGGTATATGGCCGACAAGAAACCCTTCCAGCTGAAGAAGACCCTGGTGATATACAACTTTATACAGGTCGTCGTGAGCGTCTGGTTGTTCAATGAGGTAATTTAGATTTTATACCTAAACTATGAAAGGAACTTGCAAGCTAAAAATTATCACTATATTTGACTCGCAATTATGATTTGAAGTATTTTAAAAATAAGCATTTTATAAATAAATAATAAATAAATATCCTTGGACATTCACACACAGCGTCATCTTAGTCCCAAGCTAAGCAACTTAATGCTTGTGTTATGGTAACCAGATGACTAATAAACTACTCATATATATTTTTTTTGTAAATACATACATACATATTATACATAGAAAACACCCAGACTCGAGACAAATAATTGCAGATCATGCAAACATTTCTCCCGCGACAGGAATCGAACCCGCAACCTCTGCGTCTCAGGCGAGCCTTCGCCTACTGTGCCACAGAGGTCGTCAAAATTTGGTACAAACATATAAAGATGTTGGCGCGCTGTGAGATTCTAGAATCACTTGCTTTTTAGTCAAGCTGTAATGATTGTAATTAAATAAAATGTTTTATTAGCAACTGGAACCCTTGCCAAGCATTGGGAAAATATATGTACTTAAAAAACATCGTCAAGTCACGTGCATTAAACAAAAAAAGTAATAATTAATAAAGTTATGAAAAAGATAATAATGGTATGTTTTTCAATTCCAGGGTCTCGAAGCGGGTTGGCTTAGAACTTACAGTTGGAAATGCCAGCCAGTGGACCCCTCCAACTCACCTGAAGCTATGAGAGTAAGATTAATTTGGTTACTTGTTACCTTTCGAAGATAAATATAAATGCGGGCAGGAATATATGTTTTGGACCTCTGACTACGCCCTTCAGTCGTCTTCAGAGGATCAGTGCCTAGAAATTATCTTATATCTTTTGTCTAAAAAAAATTCTACTGCATTTTCAATACTTAGGTATAGTATACATAATGAGAGGGCATATTTTATGTATAATACGACAGGCTATGTTAGGTTTAGGTTTTATGTTTTTTTAGGTTTCATTCGCTCGGAAATTGCCACTTAAACTAATCATTTTCATTGAAAAACAGGCTATGACTCGAAGACATTGTGGTTTTCTTTTAGTAAAATATTGGGGGCAATTCGGAGTGTCGCAAAAGCTAAACTAACCTAACTAAAACTATTGCCATCCTTTTTATTCCCATCCCTATGAAAGGGACGGCAACAATTTTAGTTAGCTTAGTTTAGCTTTTGCGACACTCAGAATCGCCACTATTGTCTTTAATCAGATGAGCAGTTCTTAAGATGTCCTCTCATAAAGGTTAAACACTATTAACACTTCATAATAATTAGTAGGTAGTATATTATTTTAATTATTATTCTATGCAGTTTCCTATTTACGTAAGATATATCTTAGCATCTGTTTTAGACTAGTCGGCCTTATTTACAAGCAAGATATTTTCTACTAATATAAATGTATAAATACGTGGTATACTTAAATGGATTTCAGTCCATGATTCTGGATAGTCCGGTTGGACCCGGCTAATTACACAAAATACACACTGCAAATTGTTTGTTACAAGATGTAATGCTTGTATGAATTAATTAATCTACGGAAGTCATAGAGTGCATGATTAAGAATAATGTATAATAATTGCAACTTCCTTGGGTTCAGATGTGGTTAGATGAGTTTTGCATAAGCAAGTGATGAAGATCATAATCTTTTATTATTATAGTTGAAAGAGGTTTTATTTGCACATGTGTAATGGATAAAGTCGTGTGATTTGAAGGTCGTGGATTAAAAACCTAGCTATGCATTAATGAATTTTGCTTTTCG
The DNA here is from genome assembly GCA_963582015.1 of Xanthorhoe designata. Taxonomy (NCBI): domain Eukaryota; kingdom Metazoa; phylum Arthropoda; class Insecta; order Lepidoptera; family Geometridae; genus Xanthorhoe; species Xanthorhoe designata. Next base: position 11,493,214 of record OY757034.1, on the reverse strand, counting down.
AGAAATCTTTCTCAATTATTTAATACTAGCTGCGCCCCGCGGTGTTACCCGCGGTAGTTAAAAGTAGCCTTATTATACATATAAACCTTCCTCTTCAATCACTCTATCTATTAAAAAAAACCGCATCAATATCGGTTGCGTAGTTTTAAAGATTTAAGCATACCTACATGTCATAGGGATATAGGGACAGGGAAAGCGACTTTGTTTTATACTATGTACTTAGTGAAGAATTAGCATTTTTAATCGGACGTTGTGAAGTGGGCTAAAATAACGTTCAAAGGTTTATTTTTTTATTTGTGTATTTATACAAGCTAATTGAAAGCGCGTTAGAAATTAACTTCTGGATGTGTTTTTGGATGTACCTACTTCTGACTACCGCCTAGATACATTGAAAAGATTGCAATCCGTTTCCAAAGCACAAAAAACCAATGTTAATGCGCCTATTGGTCACACAAAATGGTAACTACTCTTAACATCGCTAAACTTCAAAAATATAATTATCATGAATAAATAAACAAGCTACACCATTCGCATTTCAAACAATGCCATAAAGCGTGGCAAGGCAATGTTGCCAGCGTATTGGCTATGCTTCCGACTGGCAGTAATCTGCATTAGTCAAGCTACCGATCGTTTGTAACGGTCCTTAGATGGCTCAACCGGTTAATCTATAGTCTGTTATTAGCTACAATGTTGAATGTATTGTTTCTATTAAAGATACAATTTATTACACGGAAACAAGAGTATTTAGACACCTCTTCTACTGGTTGACAAGAAAGCAAGTAACTATCGACTGTTTTCTCGCTCATGTAACTTACAATAAATTTAGATTTCATGATAGCAAAAGTATAAGCTTAAAAAAAATTATGATACAAAATTATTTATTTACCTCGACGTTTCGATGACATTACTGTCACCGTGGTCTACTCGTGACCACGGTGACTGTAATGTCATCGAAACGTCGAGGTAAATAAATAATATTGATTTCAATACGCGATTAAGTCCCGATAAATTATTATACAAAATGTATCTTAGTATCAGCTAGTGGCCTCCGTCATGGCTTGAACCGGCAGATTTGTGTACGTGCCTTCCTCTGAAGTGCTTAACTTAATGCCAGTAGCGGTTACCCATCCAAATTATGATCGATCAAGAACGTTAAGCTACGCTACGGGCGATGTAATAAAAAATGTAATCCTTAATTATATTTTTCGGTTTCCAGGTAGCACGAGGAGTCTACATCTACTTCCTGGCGAAGATGTCCGAACTCCTCGACACCGTCTTCTTCGTGATCAGAAAGAAAGACCGACAGATCACCTTCCTGCATCTCTACCATCATACGGTCATGCCTATGATTTCATGGGGAGCTACGAAGTACTATCCAGGTGGTCATGGAACCCTGATCGGTGTGATCAACTCGTTCGTTCACATTATTATGTACACGTACTATATGCTGGCGGCATTCGGCCCGAGGTTCCAGAGATACTTGTTCTGGAAGAAGTATATTACTACTCTGCAGATGGTTAGTACATTTTCTTACTGTCTTTATTTTATTTATTTTTATTATAGGTTTGGTGTAGAAACTTTAGGATCATGGGGTCCAGAGGCGTGGCTTCTTTATCGTGAAATTTCCAAGAGGCTAGTAGATGAAACCAATGGGCTGGTGCTTACCTCGGACAGAGGATAAGTATTGCAATCCAACGAGGTAACGTTGCCAGCCTTTTGGGCACTCTACCTGCGGTCGGTGACCTGAACTCTGTCTTCTATCTTTAGTTAGTATGTATATATTTTGGATAGGTAACAGAGTTCCTTTCATTTATTTAGTTGTTTAGGTTAAGAAGTGTAGATATTCTTACGGTTAACAAGTAAAAAAAATATGTAAGAAATAATTATTAATGAAATAAAGACATGATATAAGAATATTAACTCTAATTACAAGTAACTTGATCCCTGCCCTCCTAGCCAAGTTATATTAACAATCTACAATTGCGTTTTATTCTAACCACGTTATTTTTATTGGACTAGTAAATCTATTTTAGCTAAAACGGATATTAAATCTCTTTTCATTGCCCTATTAGTAACAGAAAAAATCACTCATTAAATCTATATTAAATTGACAAATCTTAATGAATAAAGGCTATGTGATATTGCTAGAGTAATAAAACGAAAAAAAAATGTATAGGAGCTGTATGTACATTCGATGATGAATCAGAAATGTCAAATCAAAGGAATTTCGTTGACAGAAGTAGATATACAAGAAGTGTTTGTATCTTGGCTACAGACTTTAAACTTACTTGTTGTAGAAGTAGTAAGTTTAAGTAAGAAGCACACAGCATTCACCATTGTGATTAATTTATTTGTAAATTCACCTATAGTCTATCAAATATACATCTAATTATATAAATTACTAATTTCAGCTGCAGTTCTGCATAGCATTTCTCCACTCATCACAACTTCTCTTCTACGACTGCGGCTACCCTCGCTGGTCCGTCGTCTTCACCCTCCCCAACTCCATCTTCTTCTACTACCTCTTCTACGACTTCTACTACAACGCTTACGGTACACCAGAAGACAGGAAAAAGGCCAAAGCACTTGCGAACAGCACAGCAAATGGTAACGCCAATGGTCATGCCAACGAAAACGGTAAACATAAACATGAAAATGGTAAACATGATAATGGTATATATACGAATGGTAAAGTTGGTAATGGTGTTGATAAGAAACATGATTGAGAAGCTGATGTTTGTGATTGTAAAGTTAGTTAAGCTGCTTTGATCAAATTATACAAATAAGGTTTATATGGTTGAAAAGTTGTTTTCAAATGGTGAGTTAGTAAAATGCCACTCCAATTGATACAAATGTAATTATATTCAGCTTCTTAGGTGGGCATTCACGGTTAGGCAATTCGGCGTTGCTCCAATCGACTTATGTAAAATGGATGGTTAATCAATCCAGAGTTACATCATGCCAATGAATTCCAACATTCATGATCAAAATTTTGCTGTATATCACGCCATTTAACGCGATGGTGTGACCGTGAATTCCCACCTTTAGATTCACGGTCAGACATTGTGTTTTATTATAATGATTAGTAACTCTATTGTGTGTTTGACTTCGCCATTTAGGCACCGTTTTGAGCAAGTTTAATATCTCACCAAGTGAAAGCAACACAACATTTAAGTATGAGTCAACTCACAGAAAAAGTTGATTGATTGACCGGGTGTGGTGTTTACTTGATATTGTTAAGACACTTTTTATAGCAAGTGTGGACGCAAAAAATAAAAAGTATGCTATAAATACGACAGAAGCATCAAAAGCTTTTCAATTTAATGGATAATGGCAGATCCTGAATGTTTGTTTAACTAATTATTAGGACAAATAGTGGATGCTTAATTGTTTTTTATTCGTGTGAGTCATGATTATTGTTGATGAAAACTTATTGCTCAAATTTAACAAGTCAACACATTATGTTATGTGTTTACAAAATATAAAAAGAACTAAAGATTCTTACTATCAAATAAAAAATAACAGTGAGTATAATTTGACCAACTGTATTATGAAAATTTAATTTATTTGTCAATACTTTGCTATAATTATAGTTCTTTATGTATGCGTTATGGTAATGATCAAATTGTATAATGTATATAGAGTACCAGTGACATTACCAATAGGTAAGTATGTTGTATAACATACACGAATTATATTTAGACTAGCAGTAACTATCTTTTAATATTTCTTACTAAAATTGTGCTCAAAAATTTGCTATTTCATAAAATCCTACCGTTTTTCTTTATCTTGTAGTAACAGTTATACTTTTTCAGTGATATATTGTGTTATAATTACCAATTAGACATTTATAGCAGTATTAATTATATTCTGTTATTTTGATTACAATTTTCAATAAATTTCAGAACATTATAATAGCACACGGGAAATTACTCACGTAAAATTATCGTCGATTTAGATACCGCCGGAGTGACCACACTCATACTCAGATGAAGATTCTCCGGAAAAATCGAAACATAGTCGGTATTTAAATCGACGATAATTTTACGTGAGTAATTTCCCGTGTGCTATTATATATCTCAAATTTAAGAACATCTAAGTTACCATTAAAGTTAATGTAGGATTTTGTGACTGGTAAATAGATAGATAGATATAACGTTTTAGCAGAAGTAATAAATTAAGAATAAAATATACGACTCTATGTTGAATTGTTAAAGTATTATCCACGTCTTCGTTAAAATAAAAATAAATAAAAGTGTGTCAAGGTCTCTTTCTATCCTTTGAAGATAAAAAGAGACCGACTTTAGGTATACTTACACCGCTTATTGACGGCTTTGTGAATAACAAGGTAATTCGTACGTAAAATAAAAATTAATCAAATACTATTTAGATCTTCATAAATTACCTGCTCTTGAATCGAATTAATGTAAATATTGAAAGTTGTTAGCGATTTTCATTGACGTCTTGGTATTCGAACAAGCGTCTAGTTACCATACCTACACTGTTTATGTTTACTTTAAAAAATCTTATATTAAAAATCTTATAAGTATTTTTCATCAGATTTATTTGACAATTAGGCTGGTTATATAGTCAGCTTAAATGGCCAGTGTTGTTGCTACGCATCGCTAGTCACGACTTCACCAGCTTTTCGTTCTCGTGAAGTGTGAGGCGTACCTACTAGTATACTTAGTATTATTTTATCTGTGCCCGTACCAACCGCACTGGCGATAAAGCTGACTGGAAAACCAGCCTAAACTAAGTTTTTAAAATCAGTCAACCGTAGATTTGAAAAATCCAATTCATTGATATGCGATTTACAGTAGATAGAGAAGCGCTAATATTGAATACACACTACAAGTATTATAATAGAAAGCACAACATTGTATTTGATCTGTACTTATAATATAATTTAATGCCAAAAAGAGTTCTATTGGAATTTGTGTGCAAACTAATTGCGTTTTTTTTAATCGTTGAAGGAAAATATTAACAATATCCACCACTCCACCTCAAAAGTAAACAAACGAATCAATCATTACTGGGTAGTCCAAGCAGTATGAGTCAAGGAATAAAATATGATTCATGTTTACAAAAAACATAGATGTAGAATTGTAGATAAATAATTGTTGTTTTATATATTATGTTCGGACTACTCAAGATAACTTCTAAAAAGGTTTAGGTACTGTTGCTTGTAATAGAACAAAACTATGTATTTTTAAATAAATAAAAATGTCTTCCATTTATTTTAACTTTGTATTTTTTAAAATAGCTGGATCCTCACCGGACGATCCATCTTGGGTCGACGATCGCGCGATCCGCGATCCAGTATCATGGATTATCGATTAGCCGGTTCGATATTAAATATCTTGTAGTTTGGATCGCGCGAGGCACGTCGGTCGCACCAGACGCTCCTGTGGATCGCGCTTCTGCCGCGCGAGATTGTAGCGCGATGGATCGTTTCGTGTGGACACAGCTACTTTGAGCAATCCATTTTATTTAGTCCCCTAATATAATTTAAAAACTTAATAATTTATATACCTGATGAAAGTCACCAAAACCGTGTTGCTCCCATCTTTTATTTAATCGTCTCTAAAAATTGGGGCTATCAATCCGACTCGTATTACGAGTTAATTTGGCATTGGTGATTCTGTTTACCTTGCTTATTTCAACGGAACAGTGCCAGTTTCATCAAAATTAGTTCAGTAGTTTTCTAGATAAATTACAGAAACATTGCTCTAAGTGCGATTTAACACAAATGCTAAATAATTGTAATGTAGGTACACAACAGTGCAGATTGCATGTTAGTTATTGCAAGCTTAGTGCAAGTGTAATTACAAAACAATTTTTAAATAAATTATTTAATTACACACCAAATACCTGTCTATTTACGAATTTTCAATTAGGTACATTAATAGTCAGTTAATTAGTTGAGCCTATTTAATTTTAATTGTGATGATTAACTTATGTTTCAAAACTCAATTAGACAAGCAGCAATTTAATACACATACTTGTAGGGTCGCTAGCTACGTGGCCTCGCCCACTTAAAAACAATAGGCAGTAATCAAAAAATACAAAAAAAAGTATTTATGTAATTAAATACGATTCATGGATCCTGAAAAACGTAGTATTTTTATAATAGGAACAAGATTAATATTTATTTTGATAATAGAATTAGAAATTACATCATTCCGCCATGTTTTGTGTAACAGCAATCAGATCGCAAGACGTCACGCCTAAATAAAATCACTTTCGTGCCATTTAGTTCTGTTTGAAAACTTTGTACTTCCTACCTAGACGTGACGTTACGCCTAAGTAAAACGACGCCATGACACTTGCGAGCGTCAAATACAAAATGTGTTTTTATAAACTCAATTTTGGGCTAATTAATGTTTCTTTAAATAAATAGGAAACGGATAATACATAGAATGGTTTTTCAAAATCACGCATACAGGCAACTTCAATAGCATCTCAGGGGCTGACCGTTTTAGCTGTATCATAATAAGATTTAAGCACTAAGTGACAATTCTTTATTTGAGTCATCATCTCTTCATTCATTTGTTTAAAAAAATTATATGGAAAATCGTAACATGGCTCACTAAAGAGGAATTGCTATTGTGGTAAATAGCGTTCTAAATAAAATTACTTAGAAGAACATTTTTCAATTAATTTCGTAGATTTAATCAAAACGGCCTTTTTAGCCCCCAGAACTTGAAAAATATTTGTCAGATTTACAGTATTATTTTCAAAATAGCGACCTAGTTACATCAAATTGCTATATTTTATAACTCTTTCATAGTATTTTATCCACTAATTTTGAACTGTTTTTATCTGTGCTTCGACACTTCTTCATGTAACTCTGTCTGTAGAAGTTCAAGAAGAGAATCAGAATAAAAGTAGTGTTGCCAGCGTAGAAAATGGATACACCTTTATGTGGTGGACAATCTGATATGCAGCATGTGGCCACGTATTGAATGATTATCGAGACAAACTGGACCTGAAAACAAAGAAGGATATTATATAAAAGTAATAAAGGTTCACTAAAGAGGAATTCATTTTGTGAGATATAGAAGAAAAATGATAAAGAGTATTTTATTATATTTTGAACTATACAAAATCGGAGGCACAGAATTACAGATGAACCACTGCGCAAAAACATTAATATAAAAAGTAACTCTTACGGCGACACAATAAATTGCAATTCAACTCGCACAAGTGCCTCGTGCTATTTCATTTGTACATGACTATGAAAAAGCATTAAATATATATAATTAGCATTTAATATCCATTATAACTTTGTCACTGTCACACGCGTAATTTAGTTCAGAGCTCCGCGCGAAAATAATTTTTCGAAAAAATATGCTACCCGGCCGTCCGCGGGTGGCCCAGAAAGTTTCTACCTCAACAGCGGACTAGGCCTGACGGAGGCTTAAGAAAAGTTTTACTCACCAATTGAAACGCTGTCATGTACTTCTTCCACGTCAAATACTTCGCTACATTAGGTCCAAGCGCAGCCAGTGCATAATAAGTGTACATGAAGACATGGACTAAGGAGTTGAGGAAACCCGTGAAGAGCATAATATGTGAAGGAGAGTACTTCAGTAACGCCCATGTTGTTACCACCATGGTTGTGTGGTGATAGAGATGGAGGAACGTGATCTGGCTGTCTTTCTTTCTTATCACAAAGAATACTGTGTCTAGGAGTTCAGTAAGCTTCGCTGCGAAGTATAAATATATGCCGATCAGCATCTGAAAATAGAAGGTTCAGTTTAAGAAAAATTCTATAATATATATGATCACGACTCTTTCTAGATCTATTAGCATTTTATATCCTTCGAAGATGTTTAAAGGTGTATTAGTGGTATACCCACATTTTGCACGACAGGATGCAAGCCCAACGATGCTATTTGAAAGCTATCTGATCTGTTTTCTTTCACCACTTAAGAGCTCGTGCGCATAAAAATCCATCCCATCTCATCCATAAGAAAGACATGTTAACATTGTTTTCTTTTACTGTTGAAACCAGTCAAGTTGCACACAAAAACGATTGCCCTTGGAATCAAAAGTCAAGATCCATTTCTACCCAGTCAACACATAAATCAACACGGCAGTTAGCACGAGCAGTTATAAAAACATAATAATTACCCGAGATCTTGTTTTCTCTTCAGACATGTAGCACTTAGACGGTATCAGACCCATCGCTATTAGATCCGAACATAACTGAAATTAATCAAATTGGTAATCATTAAAAAGGTGCTGTGGTTACAATAATTGCAGTTGTATTATTTGAAATTGTTTTAATTGGACCTGGGAACTCTACTATGGTGTCATAGTAAAGGCCCGTAGTCCAACTAATTGGACACAGCAGTTGGACCACTGCCCCGTAACGAGAACAATCAGGTAAAATTACGTAAAAACAGATCGCTCAAATAATGGTGGGTGTCAAAAGCTTTATGATAGGTTGGTTGGTATATTATGGTTATATTATGAGGAGGGAAAATATTGCTCTACCATGGGTCTTACTCTACATTCCCAAAAACGATAAAAATAAATGATGGTGGATACTGAATTCGTAACAGTTCACCAACATAAGCTGAACTGCAAATTTTGGCACGAAACTTCGGGTTTTTATAGTAAGGCTTCTTGAGAGTATTGAGGAAGATTAATCGATACAGATTAAGGTGTAATGAGTAGACTAAAGGATGGGTTGCGTTGAAGATGACATGAGAAAGAAAAGAGTGCGGAGATGACGCCTGATACAGAGAGATGGGAGAGGAAAATGTTGTGCCAGAAAGGTGTGGATGTAGAAATGACTGATTGAATGGAAGATAGATAGATAGATAAACACTTTATTGCACACCACATAACATTAAAAGAAATTACGGACATGCAGAACATTTAAAGTGAAATATAATGGTCGGTCTTAACGCTATGAGCGATTTCTTCCAGAAAGTGGAAGAGGTAGGTAGGTATATAGTGCCAATTTCTTATAACAGTGGATGGCAGTACAAAGATATTACTTACCCTCATAACTAAATACGCCGACATCGCAACTTGCACAGCATTGTACACAAACATGACGATGCTCAGTTTGTATGCTTCACGTTTCCTCATGTATGAGGGTCCAACTTTAAGTACAAAGACCAGGTATACCGCCACAATCGTCAGCACTGGGCCAAGTGACGACATGAAGGGAAGCTCGTCTATTTCTGCATCTGGAATATTATGGATATTTTTTTATAATAGGAGGTTAAATATATAATATTATAGGAGGTTGCGGGTTCGAATCCCGCTGCGGGACAAATGTTTGTATGTTCTGCAGATATTTGTTCCGGGTCTGGATGTTTTTCTATCTATAATATGTAAGTATGTATTTACGAAAAAAAAAAGTATCTAAGTATTATATCAGTCATCAGCCCCCTGATTGTGTAACTTGTTTCACATTGTATCCAAGTTGTATCAAAGCAAAAATCACAGTAAATCGCAAAAACAACTGTCAAATATGACAGTAATTAAGTTAGTTACTTACAAATTAACTTAATCAGCGTTAAATCTGACAGTTATTTTCGCGATTTACTGTGATTTTTGCTTTGATACAACTTGGATACAATGTGAAACAAGTTACACAATCAGGGGGCTGGTTATCATAACACAAGCATTAAGTTGCTTAGCTTGGGACTAGATAACGCCGTGTGGAATGTCCAAATATATTTATTATTTATTTATTATATTATTGTCCCGAACCCACGAATGTATTTAAGCCTTAAGTTACAGAAATATAAACATTTGATTTGATTTGATTTGTAGTCACTTATAAGTGACTTTAGAAAAAAGCGTAATATAAAATATCTGATTATTTGCATGACAAAAACACTTGGGACTGAACGTGCTTTAACTCAGTTTATATTATTAAGATTGGACCACTGAAAAAAAGGTAGGCCCACACCATCGTGTTTTGGATAATTCTTTAAAACCTATTAGCTTATAAAAATTTTCCTGACCGCAATCTCACATCTCAGAGTCATCATTATCATCCGCAGCCCAATCTCTCCCACTGCTGGGTATAGGCCTCTCTTTGTTCTTTCTTATTCTTCTTATCGAGTACTTGCCTTGAATAGCATAGCAACAGTTCACAAAAACACCGAAGTTCGCTCATGTCATTATAATTTTAATTAGCGCAGTTCTTCTTAGCATGTAATTAATTTTTAGTTCAATTGTTTTTAGGAAATTCAATATGTTTTTACGATACGTAATGTAAATTAATGTAGATTTTTTAACTTATAAAACCATTACAAGCTTTTTGTGCCAATGACGCACATGCGTATTTTGTGTGGTCGGCCACTGCTCTTTCCAACCGACTTCCAAAATGGAGGTTTTATGTTTCAGTCTAGGTATGTATTTTTTATTTTTATGTATATGTTATGTTCACCAATTACTCTGACATAGTTAACTGATTTTAAAAAATATTTTTTCTTCTATATAGTTTATAGCTCAAAAAGCAGGCCAGCTCAAGTAGGACCGGGCAGGACACGTGAGTCGTATGCCCCAACAACTATGGGCAAAGTTAACAACAAAATGGGTTCCCCAACAACGACGGCCACGTGGTAGACCCAGGCGGCGATGGCGAGATGAGCTTGACTCCTTTAATAAAGACTGGCTCCAACAGGCACAGAACAGAGATAAGTGGAGGGAGGGAAGGGAGGCCTTTGCCCTGCAGTGGGAAACGTCAGGCTTAAATAATAAATAATAATAATATATAGTTTATCCAAAAAACCCGTGTTGGTCAAGTAGATTAGTACCTCGACTTTCGATCCGAAGGTCGTGAGTTCAGAACCGACCGTGCATGTCACGTAAAACCTGTCACGTATGGAAAGTTAACGTCTGCAAGGGGGCATGTACCAAATATGTATTTGGACATACCTCTGACTACCCCCTTAGACATCTTCAAAATGATCTAAAAGTCCTGAAAGAAATGTCTACCGCTCCCAGGATTCAGAACAATGAAATGAAATATGGTCAGTCGTGACCATATTTCATTTCATTTTTTTCATTTAATTTTTTTTTGTTAAAGCAATTTAATTGTTAATACCAAAGACGATTAATATCTAGAAGACAGACAAAGGCCATACACAAAATCGTAACCCGATCCCGCAGTACCAGATAGCCTGAAAACTTTAAAACATCAATTTTATCCAAGAAATTTCAATACTTAGTAGTAGGTAGCAACAATATTCAATATTTAAACATTTTTAACTAGAAAGTAATTGAAATTTCTTGGATAAAATTGATGTTTTAGAGTTTTCAGGCTATTTTTTAGGGTTTCAATTTTGTGTATGGCCTTTGTCTGTCTTCTAGATATGAATCGTCTTTGGTTAATACTATGAACTTTGGATTCAAAACCGAGCCCACTAGGCCATCTTGGTCATAATTACTATACTATCAATAATGACAATGGCCGAAGAGCAGTTGACCATCAAATTGGGTGCATCTTTTTTGCATCTGACTGCTAGGTCAAGGTTGAGTAGTCAAAAATACCCTTGACTGCACAATGGAATTAACCATCCTTATAAGGGGTTGATGATGATTTATGTCCAACTGACAGTTAAATAGTTCCTTGGCTGGTATTTAAGTAGGTATTATTTTTAAATTGCTTTTAAAAAGGTTCTCACACCTATCATAATAACTATTCTAGTGTTTTGTAATTATGTTACAGCAAAATCAATTAAGTAGTTTTTGCGTAAGTATGTAAGTTCGTATAAGCAAGGGGCCAACTAAAGGAACTTATTTACGAAGTTTTAAGTTCGTTTTATTTTTCTACTTTTTGCGTGAAAAAGTAAAAAAAACACTTTCACAAAATGTTACTTTTCCAAAATACATAAACCTCAGTATCAACAAAGACGATTAATATCTAGAAGACAGACAAAGGCCATACACAAAATCGTAACCCTAAAAAATAGCCTGAAAACTCTAAAACATCAATTTTATCCAAGAAATTTCAATTACTTTCTAGTTAAAAATGTTTAAATATTGAATATTGTTGCTACCTACTACTAAGTATTGAAATTACTTGGATAAAATTGATGTTTTAAAGTTTTCAGGCTATCTGGTACTGCGGGATCGGGTTACGATTTTGTGTATGGCCTTTGTCTGTCTTCTAGATATTAATCGTCTTTGGTATCAAGGAAAAAACTATACCGCATAAATTCACACGACATATTTAATTACAATTTGATGTAACGGAATGGTGACGTACAAAACGATGTAAATTCCAATTTGTAACTACACGAAATACATTTTATACACAATAATATTAAATTATTACCTAAATGTCAAGCTAAGTTTTAAAATACACCAATTTAATATTATCTTAATTATTTAGTTTATAATTTATAGTGTTAAACCACACTTAGGTATTTCATTACCTATTGAAAAATCTTACTAAAAATCCTAAAGGTGTTTCTAATTCTTCTAGAATACCTGTAGATGTCGCTCATCGGTGCTTTAACCGAAATATCATCTTACTGATGGTTTCGTCTTCGACGTCAAGGCCTTCGTGGCCGAGTGGCGATCGCTTGTATCTCGTGGGTTTGAATCCCGTCGAAACCGTAAAATTTTTAGTAAGATTTTTCATTTATAATATTAATTATTATTTCGATGGAATATCGATATGTAGATTAAGTAACTTCTTGATCAATACAAACTGTTTTCCTGTTCTTTTTTAAATATCAACAACAGAGTGATGCCAATTTTGTTCTTCAATGACTTTCTCAAACTCGTCATTTTTTGTTTTAATTTATTTAACGACAGTCATATTTCACAGAACCAATAATCAAATTACTAATGACATAAAAATTGTAGCGCTTATTTCAAAATTACCTCAGAATTAGAGAATAAAAACTTGTTTGCTGGCTAAAACACCGTTATGATGTCACCTTTCCAAAAAATAAATTTTAATAAAGTAAATTTTTAAAATTGTTACTTGTTACTTCCAATGGTAATGGTAATGGTAATGCCATGGTATTCTCTTTACCTATTGTATTTTTCATCATAAAACAAGATTCAAATACTTACATTTACTTTTACTCAGATCCCAGTCCGGTGTCTTCAAGCCAAGGATAGTGTTCATTTTGACGGTTCTGCAAAAAAAAAACGTGTTACCTTTACAAACCAATGAGAACGACTATACGTTGTATTTGCCAAAAACCAATTAGAAGTTAAGTACAATCAATAGAAAAAGACACTTTTGTCAAATAAGTAAGTAAGTAAGTAAGTTTTGTCAAATAATAACTACCTATACACTAGTGGCAATTCGGAGTGTCGCAAAAGCTAAACTAAACTAACTAAAATTAATGCCATCTTTATTCCCATCGCTATGAAAGGGACGGCAACGTTTTTAGTTAGTTAAGTTTAGCTTTAGCGATACTCCGAATTGCCACTACTATGTAGTTATTACTTAACAAAAGTGTCTTTTTTAGCTAGCTAAGAGTTCTAAACTATAAGTACAAAATATAAAAAATTACAGAGGTATTAAAAAAAAGCTAATGATAGGTATCACAAACAAAACAATTTTTTTTTAATTCTCTTGTCGTACGTAATAATAAGATAAAATACGTGGCAGCGCTAGTTTGACGATTGAAAAGGTTGAAACCTTTGTTTTTTTTTTCATTTGGACCCAAATGGTCTAACGCTGAAACGGTAATGATATTTTCCCTAAAAGTTTTGTTTTGAAAGGAAATAAAGAATAAGGAACTACTTTTCAAAATCTAACACTTTACCAACTTTTCTAAAAAAGCTTTTCATATTGACAGTACCGACTCATTAGCTAATAATAATGATTGCTAAATAATTGTCATTTGACTTGCAAAAATGAGCGAAATAAAGAAAAGCTATGCTAGAAGTTTTGCTATTATGAAGTTTTTAATGTACCTAAGTGTGTTTGTTACAATTAATGTAGAAACAGGGTGCGTAGACAAGTGACAAATGTGTCGTATCTATTCTCTTTCTATCATCGTTACACCTTTGATTTGACATTTCTGATCGCTCGAGTTTTCGTCATCGAATGTCAATATCAATAATCCTATACATTTTTTTTACTTTCTAATCGAAAGCGATTGTCGAAATATAACATGGCTAGGGCAGCAGGATAAAAAACTATTGCGTTATAGAGAATAAAAAAGAGCATAGACAAAATTACATCCGCTACCGTTGCGACTTTATCTCGTATAGTGAAGTTGAAAACAGACAACTTTTGCAATTATATGACTAGACGAACTCTTTTGCATTGGGGCTCGTATAATAATTAATACTCATACCTACTTTTAAAATTATCGAGATGCTGCAAATTCTTAAACCTACGTACTTTAAATAAACTGCCAATGATGTCAATTCAGATGTTGCATAATCTGAACTAATTTGACAGCACTAATATTGAGTTAGTGTTTTATTTTATGTTTACAATCGCTATTTTTTCCGAAATATATTTTTTTATTCCTTAAGAAATTAATGACTTTAAAAACAACCCTGTAAGGGTTCCCTTTTTAGGGTTTCGTCGTCAACAGGTTCAGATTCAGATTCAGATTCTTGTTTGACTTGCACATTGTATAGGTACTATTTTTACCTTTTATGACAATTTTGCATTTTGCTGTCAAAAACATTGTACTGATTTGCGTCACTAGTTCAATTTGTATTCTAATTTACGTCTACATTCAAATGTCAAATGTCATTGTAGAACATTGAATTTGCACGCACATTTTTTGAGTGTTTTCAGCTATTAGATTGTGACTCTTAAATACATCTCAATGGTTATACTTGATTCTAATTGGTACTTTTCATTTTGGAATAAAGTAAAGTAAGTAAGTGTCAGTTTTATTAAACTACTACCTCAGAACTTTGTCTTTTTCTCTCCACGCATTGGCCAGTATGTCCCTGCTCGCGCGCAATACAAAAAAAAATATCAGTGTAGTATTATCAGTCATCTGGTTACTACAACACAAGCATTAAATTGCTTAGCTTGGGACTAGATGGCGCTGTGTGGAACGTCCAAGGATATTTATTTATTGGAATTTTTGGAATTCTACATTCTTCATCAAGTGTATGTCAAATTTATACAAGGACATTCCGGGTTCACACTTACACAATTATTCACAAACTCAAACATATCCATCGGTAGATCCACGTACATTCTATATACATATTTGAACAACCAGTACTTAAACATACTCACGAGAACATAGTCAAGAATTGAGATAAGATTTAAATGCTTAAACATACATGGCTTGTTTATTGTAGATGTGGCACAAATTATAGCAAAATTTCTAGATATTATTCTATATACGTGCAAACGGGTATTCATCTTTAAATTATTAAATTATCTCTTTTTTATTAGCCGCCCAAAACTTGATACATATCTTATGACCTGGAATTACACAAAGGCTACTTTTTACCAAGGCACGAAGCGAAGCTGTAGGCGTTTACCTACTAGTACATTCATAAGAATATTTACATTGATTAAAACATAGGTAGGTATAATAATGAATGAAATTAAAGGTAGAATTAAAATAAAAAGTCAGGGTGCCTACCCGTAATATCTTCCAAAAATGCGTAAGGTCACGTTTATGTCTACAAAAATTCACGTGTTGCCAACTCGCATGATCACCTTGTTTATTATACATTAATGGCATGTTACTGTATACCTAATAGCCCATTCACACTTCGCGGCGCGAACCTTGACGCGAAGCTCTCACACTCTCAAAAACTCTCCTCACTCGCCCCCTCAATCATTCTTCGCAGCTTTTTCGCGACTCGTTCCCGTTTTGTCGGTATTTTGTCCTGCGACAAAGGATCGCGAACATTATTGTTATAAATTTTTGGAACCTTTTTGTGACGCAAATTGTGACGCACATCGTTCTTTTGGTATGGTAACAGGTATCTGAATTGGTACGGTACTGGTCACGAATAAGTTGATATGGCGGGTTCAACCCGTGTGGATTTGAGCGGATTTTGAGCTGCATTTTAAAATTAATGCCTGTCCTGACAGTAATACCAAAAAATATTTCTGACCAAGTTGATTGAGTGCAAAGATAGAGAAATAAACATTTGTATTTGTAATGGAGAAGTTTCCGTTATTTTTTTTTAATGTTAATAAATCGTACTAAGCATTTCATGAAGCATGGTGAAATAATTTTTTGAATATTTTGAAAAATGACAAAGTTATTCAACTTTTACGGCGGCTTAAAAATATTCAATCAAGGATCCGATTATATCATCGTGTGACGTCACCACGGCCCCTTTGCTTCTGATTTTGTTAGCAGTTACAAAAATTATTGCACTAGGTACTTATAATAAAATAAAAAAAATGGATTTTGAAGTTTAGGAAACGTCTCCATTGTTGTTAAGATATTTCACAGCATCGTTCGAATAATAAAATCGTGTTAAGAGCGGTCAACCCGGCTCACTTTTCATACAAACGCTCGTACGTGATTATGCCGTTGTAACAGATCTTTCTTTTAAACTTTTGGACGAATAGGTATCTTGTGCACTATATCTAGGTTTCTATCGAAACTAAAAATCAAAATTTTGAGAAACAAATTCAGTATAAGCTTCCAAAAACCTGCTTTTAGCATAAATTTTACCTGAACTTTGGCCGTTCATAATGTACTCATAAATTGTAAAAGTAAAGAAAATATTGTCATAGAAATCTTGCAAATCTTATGGAGATTCTAAATGACAAATATTTATTTTACAAACTTGTAAGGCTTACTGAAATACACGTATTTCCTGGAACACTTTTTATGAAATTTCCGCACACTATTTTTCGATTTGTATGACATACGTCAAATAATGTCATACCGTATTTATAGTCAAGTCAAAGTGATTACTTACTCTAGTAAAAGTAATCACTTAAGTAACGATTTTTATTTTATAGTTAAGAAATTGCTTGAAGTAAGAACTGTCTAAAACGGGAATTCTTAGCTGAGTTCTAGTCACCATTTCCTTTACTTAAGCATTGAGAATTCTATCATTTTGTATTTGATTTGACAGTTATTGCGTTCGAAGTGAAGTAATTTTACTCGACTAATAGATAGAGTCACTTTTTTGGTATTCGGTCGGGGGTAAGTCTCAGTAAAAATGTCTTCAATAAAAAAATAAACGGCTGAAATCGCATAGCCTGATATAAATTTATTAATAACACATTATTGATGAATATGGTCACGTAATTTTTTTTATGTATATAAGTGGAGGTTCAAATAATTGCATATCTACGTAAAGTACGTCATGTCAAATAACTCGTTAATATTATTAGATGAATAAATATCGCTTGTAGTTACTATGAGTAACATACTTTTTAAATAAATATCGCTTATTGTATTGCGTAACATACCTAACTTTTGTTTTTAATAAAAATAAGTATCTATCTACTTACAAATCAAAAACACCAAAACCACTTATTCACACAACACTAACTGTTTATTTATACAAGTCTTGTAAAATTATATAAAAACTGAATTTGGACACGTAAATCGAATAAGTAATTAAAATGAAAAGATAATAATGATTAATTAATTTTCTAAATTCATTTTGTTATAAGGTATTTTTAAAACTGAAGACCGGCGACTCGGAGTACCTGAGTGGTTGTGAATCTTCACAAATAAAGAAGTATTATACCTATCAATAAAGTTGAGAGACCTTGTTGACGCACGACACCATAATTTTAGTCTATTCTTCGAGGAAAGGTGAGTGTGTGGTGTTTTTTGATTAATAAATAATAATAAAATAAATATCCTTGGACATTCCACACAGTGTCATCTAGTCCCAAGCTAAGCAACTTCATGCTTGTGTTATGGTAACCAGATGACTGAATTATACTAACTTAGATACATTTTTTTTTGTAAATACATACCTACATATTATAGATAGAAAAACACCCAGACCCGGAACAAATATCTGTAGAACATACAAACATTTGTCCCGCGGCGGGATTCGCGTCAACTTACACGTCTCAGGCGAGCCTTCGCCCACTGCGCCACAGAGGTCGTCAAACACATACCATCATCTGTGAAAATTTCAACTGTCTAGCTATCACGGTTCATGTCATGAGATACAGCCTGGAGACAGACTGACGGGTGGACGGACAGGCAGACAGAAGGACAGCAGAGGAGTCTTACACCCGTATTTATAAACAAGTAGTTACTTGTTGCTAAGTAATTTCTTAGAGAAGTCATCACTTGACAGTAGAATTCTAAATCTTATTCTATAGTCGAGTAAAATTACTTCACTTTCAAACGCAATAACTGTCAAATCAAATACAAAATGATAGAATTCTTAAGCTTAAGTAAAGGAAATGGTGACTAGAACTCAGCTAAGAATTCTTATTTCAGTTCTTACTTCAAGCAATTTCTTAACTATAAAATAAAAATCGTTACTTAAGTAATTACTTTTACTAGAGTAATCATGGCTTGACTATAAATACAGCCCAACTAGCAACGGAATCCTATAATAAATGACTGTAGGTAAAATTAGACTTATAAAGCTCTTATAATGGCTTTTCTGGAGACTCTTGTGCTAATAATAGCATTGTGCAAGCATTTATACTCTCAAGAGTAAATTCACTTATGTAATTGCCTTGTAGTTTACTACTAGACTACTTTATAGGATAGTTACAAGACATATAATCTTATAAGTGCATTGACGAAGTCTAAATAGTCCTATGAAAATTGTAGTCTTATAAAGGCATTGTGTAAGATTCCCAGAATTTATAATACACTTGTCTAAGATCATTATAGGATAATATAATCTAATAAGTGCATTGACGAAGTCTAAATAGTCCTATGAAAATTATAGTCCTATAAAGGCATTGTGTAAGATTCCCAGAATTTATAATACACTTGTCTGAGATCATTACAAGTATGCAGAAATAAAGTTTTATAATATACTTAGCTGAGATCAGTATAGGTAGGGGAGGCGATGTAGTCTTAAAAAAGTCGCTTATAAGATTTTTATGAGAGTAAATAATCTTATAAAGTGCTAAGCTAACACTATGAAGTCTGTTTACCAGTTTTACGTCGCCAGGTTTGGAGACATTGAAAATTATGATTTAGGTAGGTATCGTTGTTATCAATATGGATTTGCGAGTATGGAAAAAAGAAGTGGAGCATATTTAGAAGAACTGTAAATAAAAGACACGAAGAATTGGTACCACAAAAGCGATCATCTGAAGCAAGTTCTGAAAAATCAGAAACCAGCAATTTATTGAAGGGTTCCGTAGGTACATTCCGAAAATGTATTCGAAATACCTAGCGGTATTCGAAACGGTGTTTTTCAAAACAGCCTAAGTAGGTACACTTGAAATATTTTTCGGAATGGCGTGCTTCGAAACCATACAGGACTTCCCCCTGTCATAACTAAGGAAAACAAATTAAATAAAAAATGTGTAGCCGTTGCAGGGTTTCAGGCATCAATCGAGGAACTCTAATTTGATTCAACATGGTGGAGAGCTATTCTTGGCTAAGAGTAAATCTAGAGTTCTTTTACCTATAACAGTCTGATAATTGTCTTCATGCAGAGCAATTTTTAAAACATGGCGAATGAGCAAAACACAATAAATAAATGCTTGATCGTATTTTTATAATAGCTAATTTTATATTCGATTTATGTAAGCGCGATCAAAAATCAGTCGAAACATGGTACACTTCTACAATAAAAATAGATTTGCCACATGTTTAGTAATTTGTAGGTATAATTCTTAATTAATTTTAGTCTTTTCATTCAATGAAACAATAACTATAAAATTACTTACGAGGTAAAATAACACTGCACAAATAATAAAAACAAAAAAAAATGACTGTCACCAGCGAGTAAAATTTGTAACAAAAAATGAAAAACGAAGTATGTTATAAGAACATTACTAACATAATTACACTTGTAACAAACTAGAAGTAGATAATAACAGGAGTATTGGCTCCAGTAACAATCTTCTATAAGGCAAATATAGGAGCATCAGTGCTTCCGTAATACTGGTGCAAGACAGTTACTAGACTTATTAGCATTCTGTTAGCTCATTGCAGGAGCATTACTAGAACTTGTACTCCAGTAACTGCGCCCAAATCGAGGCTTGTAGTATGCTACAGGACAGTTATAGGATAGTCTTGAAGACTGTTATAGGATCTATTTTGTTACTTGGGAGGGGTTAGTAATAGGGTTCCCTGCTTTACCCTTTGGGTACAAAGTCTAAAAATGTCTATGAGAATATGCCCACCGCATCATGCAAATACAGTCGTAATCATATTTAATTAGTTGTTAAATTGTTTCCCACATAATTTAATGGTAACAGAAGCTTTTTATTAAGTAATACAAGACAACAATGATTCTTATGAATTAAATCGTATAATTACCGAACAACATAATTTTTGGAACAAAAAAGCGTATTGTATGAGTTTAAATAATAATCATTTATAGGTATGCTAATGAAGATAGAGTTTAAAATTATTTGACACTAACTGCTTGCCGCTTCCCTGTCATCTCGATGAGAATGGGTGCCTAAAATTATCATATTAGTTTGATATTGAATGTTTTTTTATACAATGTGGAATTGGTGTAGGTACTATTGACGTTGCCCAAATAAAATAATACCTAATTTTATTTACAGAAACTAAACAACTACATATTTACATAACTGTACAAAATACAATTAGAACCAGTTGAGCCATCTAAGGATCGTTACAAACGATCTATAGGCAGCTCAACTGATCCAATAAATAAATAAATAAACTAAACAAAAACTTTTGTTTAGTTGCCTAAAACAATTAAGCATAACTTTTTGTTTGAACAGTTCTATTGTGTAGTTTATTATTTTACAGTGTTAAACCACACTTAGGTATTGGGTATTTCATTATAAATGAAAAATCTTACTAAAAGTTAACGGCTCCATCAGGATTCGAACCTGTGTAGATACAAGCGATTGCTCTTTTGCTTATTTCTTTTTTTAACATAATTAGACACTAACAGTTTGCGTTACCAGAGATAACCCACATTATCTGAGTGAATTTAAATTAAAGTTATTATTTAATGATCGTGTTTTACGGTGGCTGTTATTTCCGATAGTTTGGGTAATTCCAATGACAAGCCATCCGCCGAGTAACCGGATAAATTGGTAATAACTGTTGATCATTAATAGTATTCTGAGGCATCGTTTCACTAATTGTGGGTGACCGCAAGGGGGAGGAGGGATATTAGCTTACTCACCCGCGGCTTCGCCCCCGTGGCATTTACCTGGATAAAAAGTAGCCTATATGTCATTCCAGATCATGAACTAAGTATAGTATTCTAAGTTTCAGCCAAATCCGATTTAAATGAGATATTCTCTGTCTTTTCTTCAGAAGACATTAATAATAATCAAGCACGATAATTATGTAATTGGGTAATACTTTAATTTTTATTAAGTTTAGTTTATTTGTACTTACAAAATAGATAACTATCGAACTTAAATTACTAACATCACACTACCCTCCAGAAAGTCTGTCAGTATGGATGTGTGAATGTCTGGATGGATGTATAAATATTTGTTACTCCTTCACACAAAAACTACTGAAACTTTACAAAAATATCTCTTATGACATCATAATATTAGTATCATAATACTGAGGTAAGCTATAATTTATAAAGATATTAGTGGCAATTCTGAGTGTCGCAAAAGCTAAACTAAGCTAACTAAAATTGTTGCCGTCCCTTTCATAGCGATGGAAATAAAAAGGATGGCAATAATTTTAGTTAGTTTAGTTTAGCTTTTGCGACACTCCGAATTGCCCCCATTGTGTCAATTGTCCAAAATATAACGATAAGTGTGAAGTAGAAAACAAAATCTGTCATCTGCGAGCTATTTTGGCGTGCGCTGCAAAACCGTTTTAATTTTATTATAATATTTTCTTGTTTACTACAAGTTTAAACATATAACAAGAGGTCAGTAAACTTTTGATATATCTGCTTACCTAATTAAGTAATATGATGACAAAGTTAATTTTATTATAGGTTTAGCAAATTATACCCTAAATCAACTACGTAGGTTTTATTTAGTGGCAATGAACTTGCAGTTGTTAGTTAGCGACCTCTTCATGTAAGGTCGTGTAAAGTATTCGAATCTCTGTCATAATGTCAACTGTATTGTATAGTACAATTATTGAACGTGTATACGTTCAAGAATTGTACTTTTTTACTCGACCGCGTGAGAAAGAGGGTTAGATTTTATGCAATATCTTTGTCACGGTCCATAGCGTTAACCCATTCACGGGCCCAGCTACACGCGTTAACAGCTTGACGGATTTTAGTATTTGCGATGGTTATTTTTTGTCTCGAATGACATAAACGAAATTGAAAACATAGTACGTAATTTATAAATAATTTTAACATAGTAGGTAATTATTTCTAATAGTCTCTAGTTAGACACTGAGTTGTAAATTTCACACAGCGTCATCTAGTCCCAAGCTAAGGAATTTAGATAATAAACAAAAAAAAACAAACATTCAAAACAATATAGCATCACTCTTGAAATAACAAATAGTGCTTAAATAGCCAACGCCTTATTTATCGTCTCATAAGGATTTTTATTTATGTCTTTATTAATATTTTATACAGAACATTAACTGCTACGCTAATAAAATACACACAAACAAAGTAAAAACGCTGAAGCATTCAGTCTGTTTATTGCATTATTAGTAATATATTTACATAGTAATTGTATTATAAGTAACTGTAAAATTAGGCACTTTTTAAAACGGTTAATCGGGTATACAAGACCGCGAGCAAGTGACAATGTTATTTTAATGGGGTATGAATAACCCATTTTTTACATACGTATTACATTATAATAATCACGTCCTTTCCCATAAGTAGGCAGAGACCACGTATTTTCCCTTGCTACGATCCTGAAACACCCAATTTTTTGTAGTAGGTTACATGTTAGATTAACTTTCTACAAAAAAATACAAGCTGGGTGGATAATTGTGGCTTGCTAGCTTTATATGTCAGAGATTTAAAGTAAAGTGTTATTAGCAGTCTTAAAACCTTTAATATTTTTTTTGAGATAAATGAAACTACCATTTTCTAAACAAATAGAAACAAAGTAACCAATATTATATCAATTACAAAAAAAATATGTTACGAAATAACGTCGTATTATGTAATTTTAAGACTTCAAGTAACATGATTTAGATATAGATTTAAATAATAAGGCAAATTTGTTCAAAGATTGTTATTGTTATTATGAGCCGTGATGATCCTACTGCTGGGCAAAGGCCTCCCCCACTCTTTCTACACCTCACGATCCTCGGCAACTACCCTCTAGTCCGGCAAAAACTGATCGGCAAAGAGTATTATCAGGTTTTGAATAGTTTTAACTTCTGTTTGATTATGTTGGTGTGTATGGGTATAATATACCCTAAGTGGGCGTTAAAAGGTTAACCATTATATTCCACTTTTACAAGTTCTAAGTCAGTTATATCATTGTTTTCAGTTCAATCAGTCAATAAAATCAGTGATGAATAACATTTTTATTTAAATTATTTGTAATGGCAGCCATTTTAGGAAAGATCTGGGAAGGCTATGTGTTAGTATTTGAAGAACTTCCGGGTAAGGTTTAGATTAAATAGTATTTTTTAACGTTACAATATTTTGTTGATACAAAAAATAGCATAAATCACAACAGTATACCTAGTAGGAACAGAGTTTTTAAGGACCACTAGGATAAATTTGAAACCGTGAGCTATCGAAAAGTTATATTAATTCACAATAAAAAAAAGAATTCTTTAGACTTACCCTCAGTGGGCTTCTAAAAAATAAAAACTCACCCTTATATTTTTGATCTATTATGATGGTCTCTTCTTAGACATAGATAAGACTGAACAAAAGTTATAAAGTTTAAAAATAATGCTTCTCTATATGAATTAATTTTAACGCATTTAAAGAGGTGTGGAATATTATTTTCTCTTCCGATCTTAATTTAGCGGGGTTTGACTTCCGGCTGAGCATCAAAGGGAGCAGAATAATTTAATTCTAGTATCGATTGTATCGATACAAAAGACAGTGCCAAGCTGTGACCATGCTGTGAGCATTAGAATCACCTAGCATGTAAAACGAAACTCAAGTGATCCTTGAGGTCCTACAAGAATAATGATTTTTCTTTCTTTTTCTTTCTTTCTTTCATGCATACTATCCTCGTGTTTGTAAAACGAAGCGAGCTAGCAGGTGATGTGTTACACAAAATCGTGCAGTGCTCTTTTGATATACGGGTGTGCATAGGTTCTAAGGGTGGCTCTGAATGGTATGCTGATTTGTTGAGCCAAATGTGCATCAAACTCTATAGTTGTTTTTTCTTTGCAGACCCAAGAACAAAGCCATGGTTGCTAACTGCAAAACCTTACCAAGCGCTTACCATACTGGGACTCTACCTAATGTTTGTATTAAAATGGGGCCCCAAATACATGAAAGGCAAACCTGCATACAATCTCGATAAACTTCTCATCGTGTACAACTTCTTGCAAGTTCTCGCTTGTATATACATTTTGTACAATGTAAGTAGATTATTTCTCTCGACATTCATTCAGAAGATCGAGGGTTAGAATCCCTATCAATGGATTTTTCATTTTGAAAAAATTATAAGCACTTAATACAAGCCCGACGACTGTGAGAGACAAGCTAAGCTACAACATCGTAAACCCGTGGTGGCAAAAATTGGTTACAGACACTATTATAAACAATTACAGAAAATAGTAAAGCTGATAAAGCCAAGTACATCCTAAAATCGTAAAACAAGCTTTTGTAGTTAGACGAAAATTTCGACAACCAAGGACGATCTTACTAACGCCCGGTTCCTATATTCAATCTGACTAACGATCGCAGATTCATTTCCATAGTAATTTTGTTATACAACACAATTTGTATGTAAATTTTTGACAGATAAAGCGTTGCTATGGCAATGGATCTGCGATCGTTCGTCGGATTGAATATAGAAATTGGGGGTTAGTCGACAACAAAAACCTCCTTTTTTGAAGTTGGTTAAAAACAGATTTAGTAAGTATGTATTAAAATAACATTCCAGTCACTGATTGTGGCGTGGGGTTGGCACTACAAGTGGATCTGTGAGCCCGTGGACTTTTCCTACAACGAGAGAGCAATCGCCATCGCTAAATTTACTTACCTTTACTATCTTACGAAAGTCGTCGATCTTCTTGATACAGTGAGTAATTAACATTTTCTACAAATATTTACTTAATCAATTTAAGGAACTACTTTTAACGCTTTTAAAGCTTTTTTTGCTTTTAACGGTCTCTCTCTAGCCTCAAGGTTTGCTAGAAGAAAACTATTTTCAGGGTTAAGCTCGCTTTTGTACATGCCCTTACTACCTGTACTATTTTATTGTGTACAATAAAGAATAAAGAATAAAGAACTACCCCGTATGATGCCATGACCGTTTCAGGCACGGAGTATTATTCTAGTAATTTTCTATTATTCTAGTAATATTAGGTATATAGGTAAACGCGAAAGTTTGTTTAGATGTTTGTTCATCTTCCACGTAAAAACTCCTAAACTGAGACTTGGAATATACATAGTTTATGACCATGGTATCACGCCAGCGAAAGCCACGTATCAACTAAAATTAAATAGTAGTAAGTAGAATGGCGAAATAAAGAGCAGGGTAGAAATGGGCTGAAATTATGATTATCCCTAGTACTTATTCATAACTTGAAGGCCCTCCAAACTCATTACACATTAAAAACGAAGGCCTTTCTTCTTTACTATCTTTACTAGATGATTAATACAGTATCTGTAGGGTTACCGGCGGTTTTTGTGTAGTATTAGTATAGAATAGATATTCTCGCTCACGTGTCAAGTATTATAAATGTATGGAATTTTTAGTTCATGCAAGTTACCGCAGGAGGCGCTGCACTGGATTTTCATACATTTGTGATACTTGACTCGGTATCGAGAACAGTATCCCAATAGGTACTACGGTAAAATGGCGTTAACCCCAATTTAGGAAATTTTTGTCTACACCTAACGGGACACTATAAAGTGTAATTCACACGATGCAAGATTATTGCCTGTTGCATACAATAAAATTGACTGTCATCATGACTTGCATGGTCTAAGCAAAAGTTGCTTACAATTATTGAACGTCAGTGCGCTTACTTATTGCATTCTATTATTGCTCTGGTACGTACAAGAAAATGGCATCATGTAAATGGTACTTAATGACTGATATTGTTGAGATGGAATGAATGAATGAATGAATGAAAATTCTTTATTGTACACTAAAATACGATACAATTAACAACTTAAGAAAAAACTAAGTACCTAACAATGTACAATGGGCGGCCTTATCGCTAAGAAGCGATCTCTTCCAGGCAACCTTTGGATGGAAATAAAACTTAAGATATGGAAGATTGGTCAGGTGCTTAATAACAAGAGAATTACAAGAAAACAAACTAAAAATAAATGAAACATTAAACACTAAAGCAAGCAATAATAAACTACAAGCAAAAACGATTATATTAAAATAAACTTACATGAACTTAAATAGATTTAATATTAATATATACACTTATGTAGGTACACATTCTGATGTAATAAAGAAAAATACACATATACTTAGGTAGATATTCATATACTTACATACTACAGTCTGATGCATAAATTACACAATAATTTAATGAGAGATCGATTCCTGGTAACACTCGGACAGGAAATGAGTTTTTATTCTAGATTTAAATGTAGAAGGGGAAGAGGACTTTTTAATAAATAACGGCAGAGCATTCCAGAGTTGTACAGCTTGAACAGAGAAGGAGGCAGCATAAAAACTAGTTCTATGGACAGGCGTTTTGAGAATAAGGTTATCAGCGGAGCGAAGAGTACGAGAATTCCCATCGTGAAGATACTCAAAGCGCTCCTTTAGATAACGGGGGGTGGAAGGGTTACGAAGGATGTTGAAAATAAGAGAGAGAAAATGGGAATTACGACGGAGACGGATTGGCAGCCACTTGAGCTTCTTACGGAATTCTGAAACGTGATCATACTTACGTAGTCCGAATATAAATCTAATGCAAACGTTCTGAAGGCGCTCAAGCTTATTGAGTTGCTCCTCCGTAAGGTCAAGATAAGATGAATCAGCGTAGTCAAGAACAGGAAGCATGAGCGTTTGTGCAAGCGTAATTTTAGTAGCTGTCGGGAGAAAATTACGCAGTCTTCGAAGGGAGCTAAAAGACGCAAACAGCCTACGGCTTACTGATTCAAGCTGCGGCTTCCACGACATACAGCTGTCCAATATTACGCCTAAGTTCCTAACAGTATTAGAAAAAGGAACTGTAACATCGTTAAATTTTATTTTAGGTAGTGTCTGACAATTTATTTTTGCCACGGAACGGGAACTACCCAAAACGATAGATTGTGTTTTAGATGGATTTACTTGCAATCCATAAGCTTTACTCCAAACATTAATTCGAAGCAAGTTCTCATTAATGCAAGCAATTGCATCAGATATACAATCTACTGTAGCCTGCGTATAAATTTGAAGATCGTCTGCATAAAGGTGGTAGGAAGAAGTGAGGTGATTTGAAATTGAATTTATAAAAATGGCAAATAGAAGGGGAGATAACACGCCGCCCTGCGGTACACCGGCTAACGTATGGCTCCAAGACGAGAAAGTATCGTCAACTCGAACCCGTTGCCGACGACCAAGCAGATAACTGCGAAACCAGTCAACCACCGATGGAGATATGTTAAGAGAGCTTAATAAACCGAGTAAAATGTCAAAGTCTACAGTATTAAAAGCATTACTGAAGTCCAGCAACGTCAAGATAGTAACCTGACCGTTTTCCATTCCGGATCGGACATCATCAGTAATCTTAATAAGTGCTGTCACAGTGCTATGACCGGGACGGAAACCAGATTGAAGAGGATTAAGGAGGTTGTTTTTTGTAAGGAAGAAACTTAGCTGATTGTAAACAAGACGTTCAAGGACTTTGGAGAGGAAAGGAAGAATGGAAATAGGACGAAAGTCGCTCAAAGAAGATGGTTTAGATTTTTTAGGAAGTGGAATAATGTAGGCTTCTTTCCATACAGAAGGTACAGAACAAGACATTATAGAAAAATTTAAAATGTGCGAAATGATAGGAAGAAATTCTTCAATTAAAGGAACAATCATATTCTTTCCAATGCTATCACTACCCATAGCATTAGATGAAATAGATATAATGCTCTTCTTAACATCACATGCAGTGAATTCACTAAAGACAAAAGAAGGGAAAGTCGGAGTTGGCATGGAAGAGAGATTGTTTAAAGTGCTAATTTTATCATTCAAGTTAATATTGGATGAGGAAGAAAAGTGTTTATTAAGAGCATCGAAATCAATATAATTGGAAATTTGTTCACTAACAGGCTTACCAACTCCAAGTGACCTTAAAAATTTCCAGACTTTAGAAGAATCTTTATTGGAAACAGAATCATGAATATGGCGACGTTGTGCATCCCTACACACCCTATTGCAGCGATTACGGGCACGAAAGTATTTTTCTTTATTCGCATCAGAGGCATTTAATTTATATTTTAACTTAGTAGCTACTTTTTTCCGCATTACCGCCTTGATCTCATCTGTAAGCCAAGGAGCCGGTAGGTGTTTGATTTTAATAGCCCGTATGGGAGCATGAACATTAAATAGATGCGTAATGGCGCAGTTGAATAGCTCAACTTTATCTTCGATTGAAGACGCAGCCACCACTGGAGACCAATCTATCTCCTGAGCATCTGACCTGAGTTTCTCCACATCCATACCACTAAAATTACGCTGCAGAAGAATTTTGGGCTTAGGTTTTGGAGGACGAATTTTATAACACAGGAAAACAAGGTCATGGTAAGAGAAAGCATCAGCGGAACACTGACCATGTTTGGCAACATGCTGACACGAAGAAACTAAGATTAAATCAAGAAGAGAAGGAATACAATTAGGAAAGTGGTGAGTAGCACCAAGAGGGAGAATATGTAAATTACTGGAGTTAGCAATAGATTCTAAGCGAGTAGAACGATGATCACGTTTCATTATGATTAGACTTGCTCACCACCTAAACCGTCCTCTCAGCTTAACCGTCGGTATCCACAGGAAAGACAATGGGCAATACGTGTGGGGCTGGCTAAGCCGCGGGTTTCCTGGTGATGTTTTCCTTCATTGTTTAGAGCTCGTGTTAATGCCCATTATATACGGCTCTACATGTGTATCATACCAAATACTACATTTGTGTTTGGTTTTATCGTATTTCATTTGTAATTCTAAACTTTGAATAAAGAATTGACCCTTGTTAGCTAATTATCAAACAATGAGTTGGGCTCGGAATTTGAATAGTTCAGGAATTCATTTAACCCTTCCTACTATGTGGGCGGAGCTTATTTTCGAAATTTTCAAAAAACACTTTCCGCGATTCTTCGGAAAAAAATTAGAACAAAATAATTCGATCCTCTTTTCACAATCCATTCGGTAAATATCTTCACAGATAATTTATCTACATGTTTGTATTATTGGTTGAAGTTATTTTTACGAGAAACTAATTTAACCCGTCGGGGGTGTGATCATTTCAGACTTCATTCGATTAAAAAAACAGCTAAATATTGTCAAAACTAATTGTCAGTCCTTTTTTTAGTACTTCTACCTTAATTTACAGTAAAAAACCTTTTTTTTTCATTTTCATTTTCATTTTTCAATAATAACTTTATTGAAAATCTTAAAAGTACTTATTTTTTATTTCATTTTACTTATATTATTACATTTCATGTACAGAATTAAGTAAGGTGGTAAGTCTAAGTAATGAAATACAATGTAAATACCTAGCCATATAATATTAGTGATCCTCCTGTAGGATTTATAATAGTTACGCAATTATATTTTGCTGTCAGAGAAGCTACAGGCACATTGTACTTTACAGTTTTATATTATACTAGCTTACTCGCTTGCGGCTTTGCTCGCGTGGTACCTACTTTGATAAAATATAGCCTTTGTTCATTCGGAAAGTCTAAGCTACAAATAGGTGAAAGAATTTTTGAAATCGGATAAGTAGTTTCGGAGATTACCCTAAACATACAAACAAACAAACAAACCAACTTTACCTCGGATTGGATTTTGATGATTTGGTGATGATGACTAAATCAATAATGTTATTTACAACCGGTTTCTCGAAAGCAGATCACCTCAAAAAATAACTAAACAATAGTTTAATCACGTGACAGTGTCAAATGGGTTGCTCCAACCATTGAGTTACTATACTAAAGAGTCACAATCTAATAGCTGACAACACTCAAAAAATGTCCGAGCAAATTTAAGGTTCTACAATGACATTTGACATTTGAATGTAGATGTTATGTCGTTTGTTATAATGTTCAATGTCGCTTGTACGCAAAAAAGTAAAACTCGGCGCACTACGTAGCGTGCGTCGAGGTTTGGCGCGGACATTTTATTTGCCTGATTGTGGCTCTAGGTGTAGATTGTACCTCAATGACTCCAACGAATTGATTAGTTAATTTTAGAGATGATCTGCGTTCGAGAAACCGTTCGTTAATCAGGCAGTCAAATAACGTCATTGGTGTCAATTCTGATGTCACCAAAACCAAATTAAACTAATTTAACAGCACTAAAAGTATTGCCGTCTCTTTCGTAACGATCAAAATAAGAAGGATGGCATCAATTTCAGTGCTGTCAAATAAGTTTCGTTTGTAAGACATCTGAATTGACACCATTATGTACCTATATCACAATGACCTAAACTGATAAGTAAGTACTAAAAATAAAATGGTACGTAGGTAGGGGTGCTTAATGTGAATTTCTCTTATCTAGCTACAAAAAAATATGAAACATCTAGTAGGATAATTAGTAGGCACCTACTTAGGTAATATAGACTACTTTAACATAATAGGTATAATATCGAATGTAGGTAGGTATTTACATAACTAACTATGGTTACTGTGGTATGTTACTGAGACAGATTAAATTGATAAAAAAAATAATTATAATAGATCACAATCACCTTGGGCTGTGTGTGTTTTTTCTTTTTTAGAGTACCGTAAAAATAAAAAAACGCAAGTCGAGCCATAACGTTTAGTGATTAACATAGACTTATAAGAGACAAGAAGCGGCAGGTGTTTAATCTAAAGTTATACATTTTTTAAGTAAAAAGTAAAAAAGGTCGTATTAGCAAGTGGCCAACTCTGGAAAAGAAGTTTTTAGACCGCCTAAAGACCTCTGTCATGGCATCATCTTGGAAGTCTTGTTGAATTCATCTATAATGTGCATCTTCTCCTTGTTCTTAATGCGCAGCCGCTGTTAAAATATGTTTATTATCTTATTTGTGTATTTCTTTAATTTCAGGTATTTTTTGTGTTACGAAAAAAATACAATCAAATAACTTTCCTACACATCTATCACCACACAGGTATGGTGTTGCTAACATGGGGAGCTGCCACATATATGCCAGGTAAAGACTGCTTAAGCCATGACCAAGGTGCTTGGGTACCCATGCTAATCTGATATTTCTAGTCTACATGTATATTTTATTATAGTGTTAAAACATGCTTTGTGACAGGTCAAATACCTATGACCTACCAGTACCTGTTAGCCACGAAAGGGACATGACAGTTCAAACTTTATTCGATAGGTTTTCAAGGTACAAAGCAGGGTAACAAATCGGAGTAATTCACAAAAATTAAATATAGTAATAACACAATTGACATTTCTGACCGCTCGAGTATTCGTCATTCTACATTTTTACAAATGTCATTTCCTATACCTACCATATTTTTCCTTGTTTATATTCTGAAGCGATGCTTGGCTAGAGGGACAGTTCATTCGAATCCTGTAGAAAATAGTTTATTAAATTTCGTTTGACTACCTTGTGAAATTCCTACGTATCTAACGGCAAGTCTCACTTATCAATCTTTGGTTTTGCTTATAATGGTAAGATATTTGACATTACTTCCATACTAAATATGTCAAATATCTAACCACAGTAAGCAAAACCATAGATGGATTGGATATTGAGACTGGATGTAAGACTATCCATTTTGATCCTTAAAAAAATCTACCACTATTAGTGATACCAAGCTGATCTAAATGCGGCTTAAAGTAGACTTTGATGAACCTCTTGCTAATAAAGAATAAATTGGAATATTTTTTCATTACCTAGTTGAAGAAGAAGTTTTCATTGTATTAGTTCATTGTATTAATTAGATAAATCTTTGTAGGTGGTCATGGAACTTTAATAGGGGTAATTAACACCTTCGTCCACATTGTGATGTACTCTTACTACCTGTATACAGTAGTGAACCCGAGTGCCAAACAGTCTGTCTGGTGGAAGAAATACATCACACAGTTACAAATTGTAAGTATGAACCAGAGGCCTTACTCGGGATCAACTAAATCGAAGTTTCGTGTCAATTTTCGGGTTCCAATTATGTTGGTGAACTATTACGAATTCAGTATCCACCAACATAAGCTGACCCCGAAAATTGACACGAAACTTCGTTTTCGTTGATCCCGAGTACGGCCTCAGTATGTTGTGACAGGCAAGGTTATTCGCAAAGTACGTACTCCATTCTATTATTCAAAAAAAGATAAGAATCTCATACATTCACCTTCTACTCCAAATATGTACTTCTCATTTGTTTATTTTCTGACGTTTCTTTAGTGTACCATTTCTATTAGGAAGTATTCCCTAGCTTTGACGACATGGAAATTGATCTACAATGTTATGCTTATACTCCGCGCAAATTAATAGGTCCCCTTGGACATATGTCATTGTGATGTAGCTAGTGATGTAAACCTAAGACTCGGTACACGATACTCACGAAAAATTGATTCAATTTGTATGAGTATTTGATTGATTTGATTATATTGTAAAGTGCATTGGATTTAGGTTCTAATTAGAAAATTTAAATTAAACTTTAACACTGTATTTTCTTTTGATGATGATGAGCCAAAATCGTCAGATGAGCTATTTTCTTCTATAATTCGTTCGTTTTCTATAATATTATCAATATTGACATCTCTGTCATAATATTCCTTTATTATTTTTCATGTTCTTTCTACCACTTTTGTTTGCACAGTCTTCTTAAGTGATTTTGGTACAGGCTTGTTTCAGCAAGTCATCATTTCAGTAGTGGAGAATGGCGGCTTTGTATTATAGCGTGCTGCGTATCCTTTGACTTATAGTATTTCATTTATTTATAAGTATTAATTTATATTATAATACATAATAGTATTTTTTGTTATAAAAAAGACAAATGCAACATCCTAGTGAAAAATATTTCACAAATTAAAAAATACTCACGACAAAATAATATGAAACTGGTGAGATTCAAACATGAAAGAAAGAAAGAAAGAAAAGAAAGAAAAATCATTTATTCTTGTAGGACCTCAAGGATCACTTAAGTATCGTTTTACATGCTAGGTGATTCTAATGCCTGTAATTGCTGTGTAATTCTGTAATGAATTGGTTACAACACTATTATTCAAAAAGACTGAGAATGTAACTGTTTTTGATACGTTTCGTAATAATTTTAAATTGCATGCTACTATAATTATATTATACGTGAAAATAATAGTCACAATATATTCTATCATGTTATTTATCGCACCACAAAAAGTATGTATGTTTGAGGAACACTCTAGGACTCTAGGTAATGAATTATTATTTTGTTGTTTCTTTCAGTTTCGTTCCAAGTTACATTCTATGGTCTTTCTCAAACGTCAAAACGGGCTTCTAATTTTATTTTAACTATAGTTTTGTAAATAAATATCTATCTTTAGTTATTATAATTTTGTATAGAATACAGAGTTCCTTTTATTTATTTAGTTGTTTAGGATAAGAAGTGTAGATATTTTTTGTTCCTGTGTGTTTCTTTGTTCATAAATAAATAAATTGATTTATTGTAAAATAAATATAAATTAAAAATAGTGTAGGTATGTATGTTTGAAATTACTCCGAGGGTTTTTAATTAAATTGCTAAACTACTCCTTTGAAAACATCGATCTATAAGTAAAAAATGTTTCATTTTACTCCATAAAATGAAAGAGGACCTACAATGTGTCAGAGTTCTGTAACAAAATTATGCTGGCGAAAGTTTTCTTTTAATTATATAATACGTTCGTTTACGTCTATGGCAAATGGAGTAAACTATATCACTTCAATACCACTTATTATTTCTAATTATTGCTCTATCATTTATTACTTTATGGTAAACTTTTAAATTTTTGGTTTGTCAAAATTATATTTTTGTTAATCTATCGTTGATTTTTTGAAAATGTAGGTAAGTATGTTAATTTACTTAACAAATTAGGAATCAGTTACTGTTTTATAATTCTAATCTTCATTAAAGTTAAAGTAAGGCATTGGTGGCTATTCGGGATGTCGCCTAAACTAAACTAATCTGACAGCACTAAAAATGTTGCCGTCCCTTTCATAACGATCGAAATAAAAAGGATGGCATCAATTTCAGTGCTGTCAAATTAGTTAAGTCTAGCTTTATCCCGAATAGCCACCATTATAGTTGCAACATACCTACAGTGTAAACTCTGTATAGCGTCACTTACCTATAATTATAAGGACCTAGCCCTTTTTTACGTAGGTATAAAGGAATGCGCATTTTATGGCGTTATAGGCGGTTATCTTAAAATTAAAAGAAGAAAATCTGTATCTGTAGGTATAAAATTGATACAAATAAAGAAGTGTTTGAGCAACTACGAATATGATAAGCCAAAGTAAACTCTTGCAACGTATGTAGTAATCTAATTCTTGCTCGATGTTCGAAGCTCTCAGTAAATGTAGCAGGCGATGCTCACCAAACACAACAACCAATCATCCATTGCTTGAAGAGTTTCAATGCACACTCTTTGAACAATTTAAAGTATTGACTATTATTAATGAATGACCAATTATTGTGGAATTTTAATTACGATACACCTTACTATTTGTTTGTCATCACAATGACTAAACATGCTGAACTAATTGATGTAACATGCTTTTGACATAACCATATTCAGAACAAATAAATAAATCTTTATCTTTATCGTTATCTTTAAGCTTTTTACGAGTAGACGCAGGGTCGCGCATGTTTGTAGATAACCATGCTTGAATGAAACATGCTCATCGAGCATGTACGAACGTGTATCCAACACTAACAAACAAAAGAACACCAATTCTTGAAATCGTCGATACGTATTATGATGCCGATAGTCGAGATAAACAACGTCAACAAAACAACAAGCAAAAGAACGTACATAGCTGCAGTTTTTAGCGATTTCCTTAAAAAAGTACTGTTTTTTGTTTGATTTGCATTATAATAACTTATTCTGGTTATTATTGAGAATGGTAATAATGCTACGTAGAGTATATCATTTGTATGGACAATCTATATTAAATTATATCGGTTTTATAAAAAAAAAATTGCTACTTGTTAGGTACTATAGGTACCACTAATCATGCAGCTGACTGACGTCAGTCACCGTGTGGAGTAAAATGCAAAATATAACAGCATTATTTACATTACTAATTTCTAATATTAAATGTTTGGAGTAGTTTGAAAACAACTGTTACTATACGATAAAGTAATTTTCGAAACAAGTAGGATGAAGTAGAATTAAAAAAAATCGTGTAGTAGTTTGAGAAAAAAGCGAGTACTTTGTACCGGAGTATCAGTGGCTCCTTCAAATTGTGTTATATTTTATTTTCAGCCCCTGACGCAAACAAGGTGGTTATATGTTTTTAGTATGTACCTAGTTAGGTTAACATCTTTCATTGGGTTTGCTTACTGCTGGTAGATATTTGACATAACTTGCATACAAAAAATTACCAAAGATAGATAGGTTATTGAGACTGGCCGTTAAATGACAATGTTTCTGTCAGAGTTATAGAGCCATGGCTGAGTGATTAGGGGCATGATAAAGCAGAGTATCATGAAACAAGTAAATTAAAAGGTTTAAATGAGGGAGAGGTAGACGCAAAGATGGATGGACTGTGTGAAAAGTACAAGGATATCGTTGACCTAGGTGTGGTTCAATAGAAATTAAGACAACCCTTACCTGCAAACCCTTAAGTTTTTAAAGTAACAAGAAGTATTTTTCTGTTTCAGTTACAATTCTTCTGGTGCGTAGTACACATGCTGATCATCGTCTTCAAGACAGACTGTGAATACCCACGATGGACCAGCGCAGTTTTTCTACCACAAAACTTATTCATTCTAGTCCTATTCATAGATTTCTATATAAAAAATTATATTAGGAAACCCCAAGCTTTAAAAAAAGCAGAGCTAAAGAAAACTAGTAAACTTAGCAACGATCATGGAAGTTCAAATGGTGATAATGAAAGCAAAACTATTAGTGAATTAAAAATACTATCACAAGCTTTAAATGCTTTGAAAAAGGACTCATGATCAAGGACGTTTTACCCTAACGGTAAAACGTCTTTGCTCATGATACACAAATGAAATGAAATATAAAACCTTAATAATAAGTCACATAGACTACACTTAGATGAAAAGTTTACAGTGAGAACACAATGTCATTTCGCGATTCAAAATAGGTCTCATGATTATAAAATAGGCCACATAATTATGAAATTGGGTCAAAAAATTGATTATATCGATAAAAATGAAGAACGCGCTAAATCAGAATAGGGACATACAAAATAAAAGTTTATTGTAATTCTCTGAACTCGACATTCAGGTAGGTAAAAGTCGTTCAAGAAACTACCTCTACACACGCAACTCTATAAAATCTGCCACAGTTGTTGCCAACGGCCGAACAACCATAAGGCGCCCTTACTCAGTATGTATATCGCTTGTACTCGTAATTTTGCGTTAGAGCTTACGCGTCTTCTGTGTGATTTATAAATTAAAATCTGGTCTAAGTTTCGCAAGAAAAAAGTCGTGTAACAAATAAAAAATTATTACATATTTATATGTAGATACTTATCAGCCTGATTTTAATTAAACTATGAAATTTTGTAACATTTCGCAAATATTTTTCATCACTTTTACCATGGATTATTTATTTTTTATTTTATAAAAAGTTATAGGTTAATACGTTTTAGACATTGAATATACTGGATTTATTTATACGTTTTTTGGACATTGGATATACCAAAATATATAAATTAATATTGTTGGACATACTCGTACACCCAGCGTCATTTGCTTTCAAGTTAATGCCTGTGTTATGGTAACCAGATAACATACCGGTACATTAAGTTTTTTACAAATTATAAAAACCTATAAAAGAAGTAATTGCAGATTATGCAAACAGTTTGTCTTGCAGCGGGGTTCGAACCCGCAATCTCTTTAGTCTCAGGCGGGCTTTCACCCTCCGCGCCACGTTAGAACAAAGATGCATATAATAATTGCTTGTGTCTGCGTCTTACTTAACTAATGTACGCATACCTGTAACGTAATAATAATAATAATGTCCGACCGATTTCGGTCATGGTGACAGCTTCAGCTCCGCTGATTTCTATGGTGAGCCCGCATGTGGCTTATGTAGCCAATCTTATTTGAGAAGATCCTCGCACATTGCGGGCATGTGAGCGCATTGTTAATATAATTGTAATTGAAAGCCGCTGGTGGTCGGGTTTTCAATTCATCGCGCTTCGAGTCCAGTACGTATTGTCTAGTGTAAGTGGAACTTAAATAAAGGCCTCCAAGGGGTAGTTCAAACAGTCTGAGTAGGAAATGGGGTGTGAAATAATCAATACTATCAATAATCAAACAAGGTATGAATCTAAGTATATAAAATAAAGTCGGGTTTGTTCTAACACTTAAACTTGAGAACAGCTGAACAGATTTTGATGAATTTTGGTATGGAGGTAGCTTTTTACCGGACTACCTAAAAAAAGGTAATGTTTTCATTTAATAATAAACTACGAGTCAGCGAAGTTAATACCATCTCAATGATAACAACTTTCAAATCGATTGGTTTCAATAATTCCAGATTTTGGTATACTAAAGTGGACCGGGACAGCTTATTATAAAAAAAAAAAGAACTTTACTTTAGTTAGTACAAACATAATTTTTTAACATATCAATAGTTAAGATCGGCGTTTCCAAGTTGTCTTCATATTAAAAGCATTCCACACTGTATTGCATCGGGTTTGAGTATAAAAAAGGTTAGAACTTATCATATCTATGAGGCTTTAATTCCACCTTATTTTCCTGCTTATCCGTTCAGTAGTTTTAGCGTGAAAGAGTAACAAACATCAAATTTCCGCGTTTAAAATATTAGTAGCATAAACCATGAGCGTTCATCGTCAAAATTACAACAATAATAATTTATACCAATATAATTCAGTTTTATTCACCTATTTTTGAGTCCTTATTTTTTCCTTACTGTTATGAAAATCCAATCCAGATTTTTCCTGTCTTTACCCAATTTAAAATGTCATCTGACCATCAGCCACATGTGTATTGTATTGACACACACGTTCCCACCACAGTCGCCGTCTTTGTCCATCTTACTCTTTTTCATCTTTACCTTTTTGTCCTGCCCATCTACACTGAACTTCAACTATTTTACTTTAAGTAATCCCGTATTTTTGTATGGCGTGCTCCTTTCACCATGAATACCTAAGCTTAGTAAATGTAATAACTTTGTGTTATGAGTGTATGTAGCACTTTTTTCTTCATAATTTATTATTATTCGGATGACCTGTAAATTTCAAAACACCGTACAAAATGTAGTGTATTTATTTAAGAAGTTTATACAAAAATACTTTATGAAAAGGTTTAAAACTAAAATAAAATATGCAATTAAACTGCAAAAACCATTGAGTACTTTTATTTTTTTTATTAAATTCCTGACAACAACTACGCCATCAATCGAAAGTTTTAGAAAGATTTTCATTTATAAAACAGTGAGGGACTTTTTGCATAATTGAGGATTTCTTAAACACTAGGCGCTAAACACCAACAAAGTAAACGAAGACCTAAGCTTTCCTACATAATACACATTTTGATATCTCCGCTGGCCAACTCTACTGCTACGCCAGTTCGCCTTAAACCCAAGTTTGGTTTAGCGAGCCATATCGGAGCTAATGGTAGCTAGTTTTTCTTAAACTTATATAAAAAACTATAGTTTTTTTATATACCTATTTTATTATACATAGTGTTAAACCACACTTAGGTATTTCATTATAAATGAAAAATATTCGATGCTCTACCCGAAAATATAATTTTAATGATACCTAGTTTCGTCGTTGGCGTTTAAGGCTTCGTGGCCGAGTGGTCGATGGCAAGGGTGATCGCTTGTATCACGCGGGTTCAAATCCCGCCGAAGTCGTAACATTTCGTAAGATTCGAAGTCGTAACATTTATATAAAAAACTTTTATAAAATAATAAAAATATAGCTATAGGTATACCTACTAATATAAATAAAATAAATCATTCTACTTCAATTTTGTAAGAAGAAAGAAATTTCTTGCACTCTTGAGATGCTTTCTTTTCTTAACTTCAAAGATCCCCTTCCTATCCTCATTTTTAAAGAATTAATAATTAATTATGTATCCTTTATCAATCATCGAATACCTCGTAGCATTTAATTTTGTCCATGATTCCGAGACACAAATAACATCATAGGATTTTAAACTTACATTTAAAAAGTAGCCGATTTAGTACTTTGACTAGCGAACATTCTAAAAGTAAATACTAATAATTATTAACAGAAAATACTAGGTAAAGAATAGGCATAAGAATAATAATATTAGAATGCAAGTAGAATGTTTTGGCAAAATGGCAATAAAAATAACTATTAAAGTGTACGTGCGAAAAGAAACGATATTAATTGGATTACCGTAGTAAAATATAAATAAACTAGCTGACTAGGTTGTGCGGATAGCGAATAGTGAGTGTGAACAAACGGCGCAACCGCAAAACAAAAGCTTGACCTTGAAATAAATATGTATTTAGTAGGTAAGCGCTTGTCAACTTTGGATCGCATGACATAAAACATCAGTTGTATTTGCATGCATTTTTTGCATTATTGTTTTAAGGGGGGAAAGTTTGACGATCCCTGGTAAGTGAATAGAGTCAAAACCGGTATGGACGCGTGCGTATGGTTCATCGTTTATATAATTTTTTGGGGTCGCCGTCATTAAAACTGTA
This sequence comes from Xanthorhoe designata, assembly GCA_963582015.1. Taxonomy (NCBI): domain Eukaryota; kingdom Metazoa; phylum Arthropoda; class Insecta; order Lepidoptera; family Geometridae; genus Xanthorhoe; species Xanthorhoe designata. The sequence continues at coordinate 11,453,052 of OY757034.1, read as the reverse complement.
AGATTGCCTGACACTGTATGAATCATCTAGTAAAAGATCTAAAGGCCTGAGATGGATAATTACTAAAATATATTTCGTAAAAATCTTTACTAGATGATTATACAAGCAAGTTGTGATTTTAACACTTCAAATATTCATTTTGTCTAATTTTCAACTTTAAAATATATCTAGCATAACGCGAATGCTTAAAGAATGACGGTCTCATGCATAATCAAATTTGTCCATTTATGACGCAGATCCAAGCTCTCTAAAACATTCTTTAAAAATTTACCATTCATAATCACGTTTTAGCTCTAATACCTAGATTATAAGCGTTGTAAACTTATCATCTCCAATACCCTACTTTATCTCTCTAATAGCGTAAAAAATGGCCGACATTAGATCGATCAGCTGTTTGGCTTGCTGAAAATTGTTGTTGGAGAAAATATAAATAATGCTTTGGCTGTGAATTTCACTATTGAAGATGTAAATAGTTTTTTTTATGGAAACGAAAATGATATTGATAGAAAAAACTTCGCAAGATTTACATCATCAGTTTCACACCATAGGAAGATGAGCTAAATTATCCGATTACTTACCAAAACTATACTATACAATACCTACAACCTACCAGCTGAAGAGCTGGAGGCGTAGGGATCGTCTTGAGGTATATGGCTACTAGGGTAGGTCTAGTCTAGGTAAAAAATAGAAGGTATAAGGTATCTACTGAATATTATATAGTATTAGGGCAAAATTTAACGATAGGTTTAATTATTTGCTATTTATAGAAAGATGCTGTCTACCATCACGGCTTATCAGCCGCTTCTACAGCCTCAGTGGAACAAATAAAAAATACTGCTTTTTCCAACTGCAAAATGTATTTATTTATTGTAAGTAATAAGAATAGCATTTTGAAAAACATTATTTTGTTTAACATTATTTTAACAACTTGTAAAAACAATAGAAAATATGTATTTCCCTGCTGTAGGTAAAGTTACTATTGATAAAGTCTCAATTTGTTCAAAAAAAAGCTCATTCATTCAAATTGACTCAATGGCACACATAATTTCACTTTGTCCAGTATTTTACAACTTCATGGCTTCATCTGTCGCTTGGTTGAGCTGGTCCCGGGTGCAGGTGGCAGGGCACAGTGGGCAGGAGAGCAAGCATGGCATTGCCTGTGTGCAGGCTCCGTACTGGCACTAGATTTGCCTATTGTTGATTGCTCCCCATTTGTTGGCTTCTAAAGCAAACAACATGGGCAGCCTATTGAGTGACTTCCACGTCTGCTACATTTCATAAAAAATCGAATTCGAGACTTTCTATTTTTATTCATTCATTTTTAGAGATGCTTTGTCTAGCTTCTTCCTGTACTTGATTTCCGCAGCAATTAATTCTGCAGGAGACAGTTTCTTTCATGCTGAAACAAATCAACAATCATATTTAGTTTATGTACTACATCAAAGTGGTAGTATACCAGTAGGTACTATGTAAGTATATAAATAGGTATGTAAGTACTTACCCTATTATCTTCAAGCCAATATCCACTATGAGCTCTTTTATTTACTTTCGTTTTTGTTTGTTTATTTCATACCGAAACGAAACGAATGGAAAAATGACAATGAAGAAGATAATGTTTTGACATTATGTACTTCAAAACCACAGATCAAAAACAGTTTGTCTATCGAATTCTCTTTTTACTGGCTTGTAAAGCGTGATCATGCAGTATTTTAAACAATATTTTCATTATAATGGTAACATTTTGTTGTTATAAATCAACTTTAGTTATGAGAGGTTTACATTTTGATTATGAATAAAACTTTTCTTAAAACGTTCTGTAAGCCTAAAATAGATTTTAGATGCGTATTAGTTAAGTCATCAGTAAAGCTGTAATAGCTCCTTTTTATGCATAAGACCCTGAGTCTTAGCAGGAACTACTTTGAATTTTAAATTCAGTAAATTAGGGCAGTTTCCAGAATGATAAATGAACCGACTGAGTAATGTCCGTAAAGCTTGTACATAAACAGAGAAGTGTCAAAAGCATTAAATGGGGATGGTTGACAGCTTCGCTGAGCGATCGCGCGCGGTGATCGGCGTAAACCGCGAACTCGATTACATGAGTGAAGAGTCCCTATTAAATTTTAATTAAATGGAAAACCATTGATGCAGGACACAGGAACCAGAAACCCATCCTTTGAAGCAAATCAAAATACTTTTCCACTCTGCCAACACAGTTAAAAAACCAACTCAATCAAAAAGCACGCCTCGCTTTGAATCAAGCTAGAAGCCACTACCGGTGAAGTTTGCAAAAGTTCTCCACTACATTTCAATTTCTGCTACATTCAGAGGTGTGGTGTGTTCTCAGTTGATATACCTCTCGTGTAGGTATATCTAAATTTAATCACCACGAGTATTTAGTACCTACCAAGAGTAGCAAGACTTATATGTGTATTATATAGAATTGAAATTAAAATCACACTTAGGTATATCATAATAAATAAAAACCTTACGAATATTTACGAATTCGACAGGATTCGAACCCACGATGATGCAAGCGATCCCGTCAAAGTCGTAACTTTTCGTAAGATTTTTCATTTAGTAGCAAAACTTGGCAACATACCAACATTTTTACTTTGGAATGTTATGTTGGGAACTTCTTTGTCATCTCAGAATGAACCAAATGAGCAAAATGGTAAGAAAACAGGTCCATCTAAGACTAGTTTCTACATTCACTTTACTAACTATACTTCAGCCAAATTGGCCGTGCCAATTTTATAAACAAACTGTCACTCGTAAAATTCAATTGCTTCGTAAAGCCCGTCACACACGTAGCTATAATATATATTATAGCTGCTTGAATATTTGCATAGAAAATAGGTATATCGTAATATGCCTTGCTATAATTTATAGTAATATAATTTATAGCTACGTGTGTGCCGGGCTTAGGTTTTTTGACATAAGTAGTTGATAATTAACTAACATAGTTGACACAGTTGATATAATTAATTTAAATTTAGAACTTAGAGTTGAATAATTGAAACAAATACTGAAATAAATCTGAACAGTGTGTTCACGGAAGAAAGACGGCATTCAAACGATTTAAAAAGTCTTACAAAAGATTAATAATAGGTTTTCCCGGCTAAGGTAAAACCTTTTTCAACTACATTTCAGAGAAAAGTTTTTCGCAGCTATTCGAGCTCGGTATTTATGTTTCGTGCGAGCTAAAGTCTATAAAATACCCAACGGATTACCTAAACATGAAACATATCATACCGAACGTAGAAACGAATTTAATCTCCAAAATAGGTCTTAAAGATCTCAAGATTACGTAAACATTTCGATCTTAGGTATTTATATAACCTTAGTAAGTTCGACAATAACTAAAATTAATGCCATCCTTTTTATTTCCATCGCTATGAAAGGGACGGCAACATTTTTAGTTAGTTAAGTTTAGCTTTTGCGATACTTCGAATTGCCACTAATGGTGTTAGATTATCAATATAGGTATTTTAAATGTTGGTACAGTTGACATACTCATAGTAGACAAGAATTAATTTAATAACCAAAAAGCAAAAATTTGTAGTGTAATCTATTCAGGCTTTAGCGACAACCAAAGGAATAGCTTTAATATATTTATTCTGAAAAAGACAATGTCAGTTACATGAGAACAATATCGTGCTTATGTATAAACTAATCTAATACCGTTCTTACAAAAGTTAGATAGAGAACAAAAGAATTTAACATTAATTAGAATTAAGTAAGTTTAGAATAAGTTTTAATCCTTTCGATGCATTCTTTATTTGACAAGAAGTGAGTTATCCGACAGGATTCACATACAAAGAAACACATCATTGCCTTTCTTCATCGTAGTAGAGTAAAAAACGGAAAACGCTGTAACTTATTGCGTTGGTAACTTTGTTACAGTCAAAGGCTGAAAAGGCTAGAACTACTACATTTTGACTATTTTAAAAACCCCTTAAAAATTCTCTAGACTACTGTTATTTTTTTTATCGGAATCGCTGAAAATTTTCGGATTCTTTCTCCTCATTGTGATTTAATTTTTTCAAGTTTTCAACCTTGAATTCGCAATCGTTTTTTAATTTCTAAAAAGGTTTAAAAAATATTTCTCACCAACCAAACTGCATGTGTTGCATTAATTCTAAATTGTATTACCTGTACCATAAGTAGGACATCTTAGGAGTCCTTATATCGCGTGTTAGCCCGTTTTGTCTGTCGGTCGATATGCCGCAGTGCTGTTCGGATCGGCCTGCGCTCCACACGGCCGAATAGCCGTGGTCGAAGCTGTTGATTTCAAATTGCGATCGGTGAGTTCCTATTTCAAGTGACATGACAATAGAATTAGATTTTTTTTAGAACGCTGCCGGTTTTTTTTCCAGTGAAATAAGTGGCCATGTTTATTTCAAATTAAGAACGGTGAGTTCCATTTTCAAGTGACATGACCATAGAATTTGAATGATGATTTTAATACGATGCCGGTTTTTTTTTCAGTGAAAATAGTGGTTAGAATGATTCAGGATATCAGGGAATCGTGAGTGTCGTATCTAAAAATACTTTCATTGTCTATGTTTTATTGATGCCGATAAACTAGTTATTGCTTTAACTATAAAACGGAGCAGAAACCTTTTTTTTCGTGAAAAGCGTATCTAATAAAAATACAATAAACCTTTTGAGTCTAAAAAGTGAGCTGCGGAAAATTATTGTTACGCTGCGTATACGGATTACTTACGTAAGTAAACAAAGGGATGAATGCTTGTAATTTACCACAAAGTATCCTGGTAGACAATCTTTTCTTTAGGATATTATCATGACGTAACATTTTATTTTCTGCGTCTTTTAAGAAAATAAAATGTAGAGTAGTTAGTGTGTAGTAAAGTCTGAAAATAGCAGCTAAACAGATTAGCATACAACAATTTAAAGGAATATATTGCTAATGAATATGATAGAAAGGCCACATTTATTATTATTATTGAAATAGAACAATAATAATATTATTGGGTCGAGTGGTGGAAGCGAAGAGAGCCTATGCCCAGCAGTGGGATGAGAGGGGCTGATGATGATGATGTATTAGCTGAGACTTTTTTCTTGTTAATATCCAGTCATGTAGGTTTAAAAAACTTCACTAGTAAATATTTTGTTTTTCTTATTGAATAGGTATGTCTATAAAAGACTACAATAATAATATTTCTGATCATAATGTTGTGTTTTTCCTTTTTTTATGAGGCTCAAAATAAAGTCAATTATTATCGTCCCATTCAAATCATGTACAAGTTAATCTTGTTTGGGATAAATCTGACAACTGCAGCTTTAGAATTGAGATCAAAATTGCCATGATACATTGTAAAATTTCTGGGTGAAAATACATCGCTCATAAAACCTCGTAAGATAGGTAAAAGTGGCGGTTCGCGTCGCGAGAGAGACAAGAAAATTCACTTTATTATAATACAGCAAAGGCTACACTAACTCTTCAAACATTTAATTTGCCGTTGTTGCTGAGCGTTGAATATCTCTCCATTGTAATAGATCATTGAATAAAGCCGACTAACAACGAAAGAAAAAAATCTAATGCGGCGAGACACTGTTCTGTTAGGGTTGATTTCAACAGTACTAGCTTACTCAGCCGCGGCTAAGCCCTCTTGGTACCTTCCTGTAGAAAAAGTACATTATAATGTGATATTCCAGGTCATAATAAATAAACGAATTATATTTCAAGTATCAGCCGAATCTGTTACTTAAGTAGTTTTCACGTAAAAGACCAACAAACCTCCCATTGAATAAAGCCGACTAACAACGAAAGAAAAAAATCTAATGCGGCGAGACACTGTTCTGTTAGGGTTGATTTCAACAGTACTAGCTTACTCAGCCGCGGCTTAGCCCTCTTGGTACCTTCCTGTAGAAAAAGTACATTATAATGAGATATTCCAGGTCATAAACTATATTCCAAGTATCAGCCGAATCCGAATCAGTAGTTATCACGTGAAAGACCAACAAACCTTCATACATCCACACATCCATACAAACTTTTGCGTTTAGAATCATCATTCTCCTGCTCTTATCCCACGCTAAGTGGGGTCGGCACAACATGTTTTTCTCTTCCACTCTCCTCTATCGCTCGTCAACTCTGAACTCACTCCTCTTACATTCATATCATCTTTCACACAATCTATCCACAAACTTTTGCGTTAAGAATATTAAAAAGATTAATAATAAATGTAAAGCTCCTCCATTACTTCCAGTAATTCAAGTTTAATAACTCTGAATATTAAATCATAAACAAATTACCAATAACCTCCTCAAAGTATTGAGTACCATAATAACTACTCATTTATTCATGTCGTGAATACATGATTACACATTCTCTTTGTACGAATAGAAATATAATAGTTATAATAACTTTAGGCAATAAAGAAAACTCGAGAAAAAATTATAAGTAAGTACTTAGGTATTTCATATATTGTGTATAACAAATCAAATATGATCACGACTTAATAACTAGCTTACCTACTCGGCCAAGGTTTCGCTTTCTTGGTACCCACCTTAAAAAGTAGCCGATGAGTTCCTTCAGGTCATAAACTACTTATGTGTATTTCAAGTTTTAGCCAAATGCGTTCAGTAGTTTTCGCGTAAAAGAGCAAAAAATTTCCACACATTCCTACAAACTTTCGCATCTATAATACTGGGCTGTTCGAATTGTTTGAGCAAAGAATCGGTTTAAAAGACATAATATTCTCATAAAAGACTCAGTCACTTACATGAGAACATATAAAAATAACTAATTAATCGGTTCACTAAAGAATAGTGAAGACATTGTTCACTATAATATTACCTACCTACTAGTAAATAATAATAATAATAAATAAATATCCCTGGACATTCCACACAGCGTCATCTAGTCCCAAGCTAAGCAATTTAATGCTTGTGTTATGGTAACCAGATGACTGATATACTACATAGATACATTTTTTTTGTTAATACATACATATTATACATAGAAAACACCATATTATATTATATTATATACAAGATATAATATATACTATAATAATAGGTATAGCAATAGCCTTTGCCTGTAATATGACATCTTGGATATTTAAGTTTTCTGTCCGTAGCGGTCTAGACGCGTCCGTCATTTCGAAGATTATCACTTATATCATTAATCTAACTTGACCTTTATATTATCATAGATCAGGACAAAAAAAAACATTCACCTTTTTAGTATAAATTTACTGAGACTTAGAGGGTAGTTAGAAAATACCCTTTAATTACAGGAAACTTTAATTAAAACTTATTTAAATAGCTCTAAATAAGTTTAACTCCCTATGCCAGCATAGTGATTAGTTTACCTCTTTATCAAATTACTACGGATTTATGACGGTAGCTAGTTTAATACTTTTTAATTACTCTAAAGTTAATTAAAACTTCTTTAACTAGGACTAAATAAGTTCAACGCCCTATTTAGGCCAGTATTTGATTATAATAATGACGGTACAGAATTAAAGCAACATTACAAATACAACAAAGGGCATCGCATTACTTTCAGTAACGTTTCAAAAGAAAAATCTACATAGAATTGAATCGACGGAGTAACCTGGTTTCCGTATAAACATTAAACAATTTAGAGACCATGTACAGTCAGTCAAAAATGTGGTCTACAAACCCACAGTTGAGTTTTATTATAACATATCAAATCATATCATAAAACAACAAGGTCGATTTCCACTTGCAATAATATAATAAACATAACATTATGAAGTGACGGCCTAAAAACTCCGTCACCAGAGTTGGCCACTTGCTCATAAGAACTTACTTAACTTATAGTCTTTCCAATCGTTTATTTAACTTTTGACAGATCATGCACATAAAGTTTTGTAATAATTTTTGATACAATGTACTACAGGGAATACTGTACTGTCATGGACGGGATCCGCCCACTTAGAGATGTTTCATTTGTAATTAATGACAACTGGTTTTGAAATAAATCGATTATCGATTATATTAAAACATACAATAAAATTATTGTGATTATTTTTATATCAAATCACGTAAAAACCTTTATTATTTTGCATTAAAATGCCCTAAATGTCTCTGTTGTAATGCATAAATAATTTGCGTAATGAAAACAGTTCCATGGGATCGAATTTATTCGCTGAAAATTAATGAATCTAAAATAATCGTTTAGACTTACTGTAGTTGGTTCAAATAAAAAACATGTGAATGAACTGCGGTACCTACTTGTAATGAAAAGGTGCAAAATGTTGATATTCATAGTAAATAATGAGTGTGTTAAATCGATTAAAACTTCTTCATGAATAAAATCGATCGATAAAATAAATCGAATCGGTAACGGGTCAGGGTATCACTATTTGAGTCAGTATTACAGCTGTCAAAAGTTAAATAAACGGTTGGAACGAGTATAATTAGTGACAATTTATTGCTTATCTTTACTTTTACTATATTTACGTCATGCCATGTGTCAAGTTCGAATTCTCGCAAGAAAAAGTCAACCTTATCGACAATGCTGGATATCATTGCTTTTCGAGGTCTTACAAAAAGTCCGTGTAATGCTTCAGTAAAGACCCACCATCTTTACTGACTCTGACTCTGACTTTCACTTGACTTCTTTACTGACTTGAATTATATTGACATGACAGTGGCTGCCGTGCGAAGCCAAAATAAAGAAGAAGAAGAAGATCTCACAAAAACTTTTTTTTAAACTGGTAGGCCACTTTCTTGGCCGAGCGTACACAGCGTGTTTTTACGGCGCATTTGTATCGATATAAACGCGTAAACGCAGATGAAATGCCCTGATCACGACAATAAAATATAATCCTAAGGTGCGCTAGGCAAATTCTTTCAGTTATTTTTAGTCATTTTAGATCCTTTGAAGATGTTTAAGGATGTTGTATGGGTGAAACTAGCGCCACCGCCTATTTTATTTTACTATTACGTTGAACAAAGGAATTTTAAAAAACGGAATGTACAGATTGTGAAACCTATCATAAGCTATTACATAGGTATTAAAAAAAAGCTTATGATAGGTTTCACAAACTGAACATTCAGTTTTTTTAAATTCCTTCGTTCAACGTAATAATAAAAAAAAATCGGCGGTGGCGCTAGTTTCACCTTAAAGGGTAGTTAGAGGTATGTGCAAATACTATTTGGTACATGCCAACATTTTGCAGAAGTTAACATTCCATACGTGACAGGTTGCAATATGTATAAGTATTTTAAAAAAAGTAGTAGGTACTATACATTTTTATAAATCATCTAACATAACAAAAACATAGGTAAGTTGAACTTAAATTTCAAGCATCACCATTTATTTTTATGTTATTGGTCTTAGAGCTTTGTTTGAAAATATCGGCATCATTACAGATTCCCTTCCCTTAACGCGTTCAGTGTTCATGATACGGGTTTTTCGGGTTTTGCCTCTGCGTTCTCCTACGTAGTTGCACTGTGGTAGCTGGGCCAGGAATGGGTTAAAACGGCCTACTCCATCTTTTGCACCTAATGTTCAAACATCAACTGCAACTTTTCTTGTGGTCGATGTTATTTTTTCTAATAAAAAAATAGTAAGTTCGTATGAGCAAGGTGGCCAACTCTGGTGACGGAGTTTTTAGGCCGCCTAAAGGCTTCCGTCATGGCTTTACGACTTTAAAACCCGGGACCGAAAATTTAACGTGCCCTCCGAAGCACGGAAGCGCGAACGAACGAACGAACGAGCTGATAATGCCACTTGCGGTCACCCATCCAAGTAGTGACCGCTCAGAACGTTGCTTAACTTCAACGATCTATCAAGAACGTCTCAGCAAGCTTCGCCACGAGCGCTTCTAATAATATTTAAATTTGCACTATCACATAAAATATTGTAAATGCATGCAAAATGAAAGGGTCAACCAGAAATGGCTCTGCATCGTCACTAATTTAAAATGCAGATTATACTGGCACAGTAAACACTAATAAATGTAATAAAACTATCTAATTAAAATAGGTACTAAAAAGATGTTTTGCGTATGACAAACATTGTTTAATCATTTCTAAAATGAACTGAATGAAATTCTCAAATTATTTTAGACTAACTGCGAATACCGGTATCAAAAGTAGCCTATGTGTTAACGGTTATGCCTATCCATGATATACGCTATCCTGGTACCAAATTTAATTTAAATCCTTCCAGCTGTTTGAGCGTGAAGGAGTAAAAAACATACACACACACCCACATTTACACACAAACTTTCACCTTTATAATATTAGTGTGATTTGAAATTCAAAACATTACATTGTAGTGTATGAGAATAGCTGTTGAATAGGTTTTCACGAAAGAGTTTGACTCGCACCAAATTCTACGTGCAATGTTTGTAACTTTGACTTGAATTCTCTACTGACTTGAATTATAATATGACATGGTAGTGGCTAAATGCGTGGCACAATCCGTGCGAAGCCAAAATAAAGAAAAGAAGATGAAATAAACTGCCAATATTTGACCTACCTAATTAACTTGATTTTCTGTTGATTTTTATACATCTTTTAGTTGAGTATTTTTCACTATAATTACCTAATCAATGGTCAAAAATGACGTGCCATGTGTCAAATGAGGAACAAATTTGACACTGTCACGTGATTTGACCGTTAATTCGTTATTTTTGAGATGATCTGCGTTCGAGAGACCGTTAGAAATTCATCCTATTTTATGAGTGACAGTTTGTTTAAAAACATAGCAAGTTGAATTTGGCTGAAGTGTAGATAACAAATTTCTCGTGGATGAAAATGATTTTCAAGTATTTTTAGTCTGCTGCGGTTCATGTTGCTGCATAATTAGGTATTCATTATACGTGGCTTAGTGCTTGAATTTTTTGTGTCTGCTGTCTCAACTTGGTTATTTTATTATTTACTAGCCTACTCAACCGCGGCTTCGCTTGTGTGGTACCTACCTTGATAAAATACAGCCTATGTTCGTTCGGAAAATCCATGCTACACATCGGTGAAAGAATTTATGAAATCGGATGAGTAGTTTCGGAGATTACCCCAAACATACAAACAAACAAACCAACCTCTTTATTATTAGTATAGATTAGTACAGATGAATACTTATTTTAGTTCGTTGGTTTACAATAAATAAATAAAAATAAATAAATATTCTTGGACATTCAGTTCAGTTGATCAGTTGAGCTACCTATAGATCGTTTGTAACGATCCTTAGGTGGCTCAACTGGTTCTAATTGTATTTTGTACAGTTATGTAAATATGTAGTAGTTTAGTTTTTATATAATTAAAAAAAACATTAGTTTATATAAAAATAGGTATTTTCGCTTCCCATAGCGGCAGCGAATATCGCGTAGGTCCGAAGCTTAAGTTAGTAGGTAATCGTCTCGAGTGTCGAGCCCTCTGGTTGAGTCGGTACCAACCCTCCGTCAATTCGAAGGAGAGTCGTGACTCACACATTATTTTCGTCAATATTATTACATAATAACTGTTGCCAGGAAAACGACGGCGTTACTGAATTTAGGTGTAGGGTTTTATAAATGTGTGGGAATTTCACAGTACCTATCTGCATGTTGATTGTCAAAAGAGTTTTCTCTCGATATTTTAGTAAATGCAGTAAAGTCTTTTGTAGGCCCCGTTAGGAGCTAAAGAGCCATATTGGTTGAATAAACTAGTGCCATAATGCTGAGTTTCAAGGCTTCGGAAGGAACATTAAACAGTCCGTCGTGCCTCACTGTAAAATCGTTAAGGTATGCCTTACTTACTTATTTTGTTAAAAACTTACTTATTCAACTAACTTACTTTTTTTTTTTTAAATACGGATCATTTGTATCTGAAATAAAGATTTATTATTATTGCTGTAAACTGTCCTTATGCAACCAATCCTCGGCCTTTGTTATTTTACATCCTTGATAAAGGTTTCGAGTTTTACTATTATTTTTTAACTGCCTTCAAAAAAGGTTTCTCATTTCCACAGTATTTATATATTTTTTCAGTTTGTTCGCGGATAACTTCGTCGTTTATAAACCGATTTTGATGATCCTTGTTGGAAAGATATTCCAATGATGGTCTCATCTGGGTGTTTTCTATGTATAATATTATGTATGTATTTAAAAAAAATGTATCTATGTAGTTTATCAGTCATCTGGTTACTATAACACAAGCATTAAATTGCTTAGCTTGGGACTAGATGACGCCGTGTAGAATGTCCAAGGATATTTATTATTATTTATTATTATTATATATATAATTTTTTGAGGATCTGATCAGAATCTTCGGAGTTATACACAGGAGCATTCCTCGCGAGTGCAGAAAATTGCTCTCTTTACACGAAATTTTTAATTTTGCCACTTGCTTGTAAAACATGTTACCAAAGAAACAGATGTACCACGGATCACTATAACAAGCTTAAACATTAACCTACTTCTGAAACTGCTGGTAAAAATAGCACGTGTCGCGAATAACGACTAATCTGATTACTGAAGTAAAAAAATGGTCACGATTGCCCAAGCCGCGGTAGACATATTCTTTTAGGGCCTAAAAGAATATGTCTACCGCGGCTAAAATTTAGGCCTTGGGTATTTTTAGATCCTTTGACGATGTGTGAGGGGTTAGTCATAAATGTTATCCAAATACCTCTGTGGCGCGGTGGGCGAAGGCTCGCCTGAGACGCGGAGGTTGCGGGTTCGATTTCCGCCACGGGACAAATGTTTGTATGTTCTACAGATATTTGTTCGGGGTCTGGATGTTTTTCTATCTATAATAATGCATGTTTTACAAAAAAATATATTATCTAAGTAGTATATCAGTCATCTGGTTACCATAACACAAGCATTAAGTTGCTTAGCTTGGGACTAGATGACGCCATGTGAAATGTTCAAGGATATTTATTTATTTATTTAAATACATTTTACTTTTACAGAATACATTTTGCAGAAGTTATCATTTTATACGTGACACGTTGCAAGCTCATACTGCTAGAAAGCTAACTGGTTTCTTCACGATGTTTTCCTTCACCGTTTAGAGTTATTCCATCCAGTACTAGTAGTTCGAAAATCTAATTGTTTGGACAGAAATATTCCCAATTGTTAAACTGTATATTCAAACTTCTTGAATACGCTTGAATACGCAGATTTTTTTTAAATAAAACAACTATGAATACGGTACACTCAAGTGGGAAAAAGATCCGCCCAGTAGTTACTTGGAGAAGTTTGGAAAGTTTTATACAAATAGTTTATTGTTAAAAAACCAAATCACCACAAACCCATTTATGTTTGAACTCGTAGGTGAATATAATTTTGGCCTAGGCTAGGCTTATAGAATCGCCTTGACTTCAAACTATTTGTAAGCCTAAATTTCCAATATCTTTTTGTGCTAAACTCCTCCACTTTCCAAAAACGAAAATAATTGCTTTTACTCCTTATTTACTTGTACTCAAAGTACACTGGTTTACGAGTAATAGAGAAAGAAGATAATAAATATGCAAATAATTTCTTGTCTAGCCCGTTCCGGGTATTTTCTACGTATAGTGTAAAAAAAATTAAAAATTTGAATGAGAATGGCCTGAACAGCGGTACACTGCTTGTGAACATTTTCTTTGTCCAGAACATTTCATATTCTCTGACATTTGGAAACATCATCCAAATTTCTCTACATATAAGTAGTCTATAATACCAGAGATTAGGGAAACCCTAGATTTCTAAGGAAGTACCCAATAACATAATTTGTTTTTAATTAACTTATCGCTCACTAGGTGTGTGTGATAATTTTAACTATAAAATAATTTAAAATACTTGGATAAAATTGATATTTTAAAGTTTCTCAGGCTAGCTCTGTGCTGCCATCTACTTTTAATTCCGAATTTGGACGTTTTTCAGGATTACGATTTTGTCTATGGCCTCTGTCTGTCTTCTTGATTTATTTGGTCTATGATAATAGGTACTAAGTAAGTAGTATACTAATATCATAAAGAGGTAAAGTTGGTTTATTTGTATGTTCGGGGTAATCTCCGAAATTACTCATCCGATTTCAAAAATTATTTCCGACACTCTAACAATTTGGAGAAATTGAGAACAATAGTGTTTTGCTAATTTACTTATTTGAGGCATTCTCAAATCCTTTGAAGAAGTCTTAAGGGGTTAGCCAGAGGTATGTCCAAATATTGTACATGCCACATTTTGCAGAAGTTAACATTCCATACGTGACAGCTGGGTTGCAAGCACATCGACGATATTATTTTATTTTTTTATTTTATTTTATTTTATTGAAGAAACTAACAGCTACAAAAGTAAAACAGGTAGACTTAATTAAACAATGATAGTAACAGCCAATAATAGGTTTCTCTTGATATTTCACTAAAGATAAAAACATAATCCTACAACTTTGTATAGTAAAAACTTTTTTTGTCCAAGACCTTAAAATATGATCATGTGAGATGTTAAAAAGCTAACTGTTGTTTTACACAATTTAACTAAAGTGAAAAAACTCCTAATACATAGAAACGACGATCGAGCACAAAATCTTAAACCAATCTCCCCAAGTTCTTGATCAAAGTCACTTTGGACAAAGTTTAAGTTATCCCCAGAGTGAAATCTGTCGCAATGCGGTCTACAGCGGGATCTACTCATCGTTGGCAGTCTCAAGGACGCCACCTGCTGACCTTGGTCGTTTTCGTGGATATATTTACTGTCAGAACTTTATTTAAACACTTTTTATCAAAGAAAGAGAAAAATCATGTTAAAAGTCTATCGTAAAAGTGTATTTTGAAATAGAATTTATTTCATTTGTAAATGTTTCCTTGTCTGTTCAAAACACCCACACTAATAATAAAAGCAATTTTACCATCAAGCTAATTGCCTATGAAATACCCAACCACCAGTTCTCGACACTATATATTTTTGAAGATTGATTCATATTCGACTTTTCATTTATAACAAAAAAAAATTGTTGCTTCGTGTTAAAATAAGTAAATGACAAAAAAACTAATTCTTATTTATGAAACTCTTGATTAATTTGTACATGCCTATTAGCTAAGTTTTTTTTGTGAATATTATAGTATAATAATATAATATTATAGCACATTATACATAATAATTATGTATTTTCGTTGTACATACGAAAATACAATACACATAAAGCATACATTAACACAATGGTTATAAAGAAGAATATTTAATGAGTTTGGATGAAGGAAGTAATCCGAAAGAATAGAATCAATTTAAAAATAATTCTAGTCTATGTTCCATGATAACTGATTCGCGTACGGAAACGGAAATCTAATTTAAACTGTTATTGATTCTACAAGTCTGTCTTACAAGTTGTACTTTTATAGCTTTTATGAGTTATACTTGACATTAATAATAAATACACGGATAAACGGCATTTTCTAAAAATGATTCCTAGCTAGATCGATTTGTCGCCCCCGCGAAATCGCCTGCATAATAAATTTCATGAAAATCGTTGGAGCCGTTTCCGAGATTCAGATTCTTGTAAATTGAGAATTGCTCGTTTAAAGGTTAGATAGATCACGCCTCGTGTGTGAACGTACCACGAGAGCCTCCTTCAAAGACAAAGATTATCTGCATGATTCTAAAAACATTGTTGGTATCTAAATCGAGAAAATACAGTCGCTTTCATTTTTATGATAGATTTTGTAGAGGGTTCAATGGTAGAGGTACGTAGGAAATTGGTAGTTTTGTTTCGTATAACTTGACCTTGGTGTTATTTCTGGCCTAATTTCACTATAAATATCTACATACTTTCTAAGAATCGGTCATAAACTCTGTTCCCAAAATATTATGCAATAATAAATAATATTAAACCGATTTAAATTTAGTAAAGAGAGAGCAATTTTCTGCACTCTAACCCTCTTATTAATAAACAAAGATCAACGAAGTATTAATTTTAAGTTTTATTTGTATCTTTATTCTGTGTACAATAAAGTGCTAATTCGTTCATTCACTGACGTTCGTTGTTATTCTTCGTTTATTAATAAGGGGGTAGAGGTGCATTTTTGTTAACTACTCCGAAGATTCTCTTAAAATGTTTTTCATGTGACCACCTCGAGAATATAATAATCTTTCAATCAAAATTTTTTTTTATTAGTACCTATCATAAAAAATAATGAACATCAATTAATAACAAAAATATAAAAATTATACAGTGAAACATAGAATCTCCTTTTTAGGAGTCGGTAAAAAAAGTAAACATTTACATAATTCAGTCATAGAATAAAATCAAACTCACAACCATCACAACCTTCAGAGCAAAAAGGAGAGCTGACTGAATTCTAAGGCTATTTTCTCCGCAAATGTCATTATTGTCTGCCATTGACCTAACATTACCAAGATAGAAACCTAGGTCAATACAAATCACCTATAAACACATCTTCAGTCATTCAAAATCCTTTCAGCGTTTGGATTTGTACTAACAACCATATAATTTAGTGTTTCCCTTCAACAAGAGGCGGACATCATTATGCGAAACGGTGAGAGTTTCGAACCGACGACTTGTCGTGCCTATCAGTTAGTCTTGTAAAAACCAGAGGCTCTATCTAATCAGCCGGTAACATCCACTGCTGAGTAAAGGCCTCTTCTCTATCACGCCACTCTTGGCGGTGTTAGAGTTAGAGGCTCTGCTTGAGTTACACTAAAACTAAGATTCGTGACAATTTTCGGGTTCAGCTTATGTTGATGTGATACTGAATTCGTAATATTTTTATAGATTTAAAAAAAATAAAAAGATCACTAGGTTAATTGATCTTCGTAGTAACCAAATAACGTTTTTCCAAAATAATCAACCGCAAGACTTTATTGTCAACTTGTAAATTGTATAAATAATATAAAATATAAGATGTTACCTTCAAAAACTAGGTTATTTATACATTTTAATACAGTTTTTTGGCTAGAAAATATCGCGGGCGTTTTCAGAAGACTCTACCAAAGTTTATAACAGAAATAATGTATTTTTACTTATGATTGTAGATTTACAGTTTCATCTCTATCTGGTCCTTGGCCTAGGAACGCGTGGAGAATGAACATAAAATCATTCTTATATTATGTAGATGTTTAAATATTTTTAGTTCAAATACCATCCATTATTACTTAGGTTTTGCGATGGTCGCGTAGAAAGTCGCGTAGAAAGTCGCAATCTCAGGTCGCGCGTCAGACAAACCTCTACATCTTGGCCTGCTCCCGATTCGCGCTAAGTACACCGTCAATCAGTGTAACAATAATGTCACTTGAATAAGTATTAGTCGGACATTGACCGACGATGTGCAGGTGGAGTGGTGAAAGGGTTGCCAGTGTGTATTTAGTACACGGTAGTGATATTTTAGGCCTTTACTCTGATCAATCACAATAATATTATAATAGCACACGGGAAATTACTCACGAGTGTGAGACGCGACCGCGAGGAGTGACCACACTCATACCCAGATGAAGATTCTCCGGAAGAATCGAAACATTGTCGGTATCTAAATCGACGATAATTTTACGTGTGTAATTTCCCGTGTGCTATTATAATGTCTAATACAACTCACGATAGTTTTGAAAGTGAAATCACAATAATATTATAAAGGTGAAAGTGTGTGTGTTTGTTACTCCTTCACGTATAAACGGCTGGACGGATTTGAATGACATTTGGTATCAGAATTGCTTATACCCTAGATAAAAAATTTTTTGATCCGGGTATTCTAATGGGAACGGGAACTATTCACTGCGGGTAACACCGCAGGGCACACACACAAACTTTTACCTTTAAAATATTAGTAGGATTTAACGTTTTTACATTCCATTTTCATGTAGCCATTCATTATGTTTTCAAAAATAATAAAATTTTAATGGATGTGCTTAATCTTGGATCATAAGATGGCGGGACGTACTAGACGCCTTTGAGAGGGACTGGCGGACGAAGGCACTGGATCGGCGTGACTGGCGAAAGTGGGGGAGGCCTTTGCCCAACAATGGGACAGCGTATGGGCTAGTAGCAATAGTAATAGTAATAACTATTCATCGAATATCATCGGTCCATCAGGTCTTTTCCTAGACAGCCCTAGAAGCGGAACAAATTTAAGCCCTATTTTCGTGTCCATTCCAACAAAAGCCGTTACGCTCTGCAAATCGTAAAATAACTGCACATTAGAAATGCATACAGGGAATTTTATTGACGTGTTCCTAATGCCTTTTCAATTTACATCTCATTGAGTTGACTCATAGGTTTTTAACCGACTTTAAGAAAGGAGGAGGTTCTATGCTGTCGTTTTTATGTTGCAATAACTCGTTTTCGGGCCTGACAGTGTCATCTACAAATTCGTGATCAGCAAAATTAGCTCTACGTTTTCTTCTTATACAGTTTTTACCTATCGCCGTTACAGCTTTTTTTTCTAAGCATTATTATATACGCAATAAATATGACTACTAGGCATTACATCAAAATTTTTTTGTTTTTTGATTCGCCTGTTAATACTTCTTATCCAGTCGTTCCACAATCGATCTCGTGCTCATATTGAAATAGTCAAGTTACTATTAGGTATACGTGTTTTACATAAAGTTAGGTCAGCGGATCAGTCATACGATCGGGCATACAGCTGAATCCATACAAATTCTAGACTACAAGTCGACCTGACACTGTTGACAGGTTTTAAATTTAGCCTACTTTCGCTAGACTAAGGTCTTGAACTATATTGACGTAGTGGGCTCAGCTGAGCTGTAAGAGGTACTTATTTAATTCCTAACGATGTATGTTGATGCTTAATCTGTAGGTTTGGAAACATAAAGTACTTCTTTTTAGGTTTCCGTACCCAAATGGTAAAAAAGGGACCCTCTTACTAATACTGTCTGTCCGTCTATCACCAGGATGTCTGTCAACAGGCTGCATCTCATGAACCGTGATAGCTAGACAGTTGAAATTTTCACAGATAATGTATTTCTGTTGCCGCCTATAACAACAAATGAGAATAAAATAAATATATCGCGTAGTCATGTACCTAATAGTTGTGAATAGGACTTACTTATCGTAACCTTCAGATTCTTTATGGAAAGATTAATTTACTAGCAAGCAATAGTTCACACGAATAGCATGAGACATCATTATAATGAATCGATTGAGGTACAACTGGCACACAGTAATAATAGAGAAATTACGCCTTTGAGAAGCTTGTTGTCCTCAACATGATGACCTCAGTAGCTGTTTATCAGAATATTAAAAGGATTTTGTTATATACGTTTTTTTATTGTTTTGCGTTACTCAAAGTGGATTAATCTAACACTCGAAGCTTGGTTACGTAAGTTCGTATGAGCAAGTGGCCAACTCTATTGACGGAGTTTTTTAGGCCGCCTAAAGGCCTCCGTCATGGCTTAACGACTTTAAAAGCCGGGACCGACACTTAAATTGATTGTTTGATTGATATTGACATGTCAGATTATCATCTCGACTTCCTTCACTGACGTGTTACCCCTTAGTATAACATCTTTGACTTTCTTATGCTACGGCAGCCATTTTATCATCACTTCAAGTACCTTCTCCTTATCATCAAGTCTATTAAAGTTATCCCCTAGGATTTTTTTTAGTATACCTACCTACTCAATTTGGTCCCGATTTAAATTTTAATGTAACGCAATTTTTTAACAATTTATCTTTCTGTTATCAAAATATTCTTCTGATATGCAAACTTTTTGTCTCTCTATGCCTGTATTATTGTGTATTAAAAACTTTAAACAAATAGTTTGTAATTGACAACCCTATTGTAAACAAAAAAAAAAAAGAGAAATGTCAAAATCGATTTTACAGAATTTTTTTTGTAACTAAAATAGCTTAAAAAATAAATATACCTACTCTTGAAGAATAATAAAATAACTGTGTGTTTTTCAATATTGCAGGTTGAAGTTAATCATCATGAGTGTCATAGAAAAAGTGGACCGATATCTGGACTCCCTAAAGATTGGGAAAAGTAAGTTTTATTGAAAGGAAACACATGACGAGTTTTAATAAAAAATTGTTCATCGGTGAAATAATGTACTGAGGCCTTATTTGGGATCAACGAAAACGAAGTTTTGTGACAATTTTCGGGTTCCAATTATGTTGGTAAACTATTAAGAATTCAGTATCCACCAACATAAGCTGATCCCGAAAGTTGTCACGAAACTTCGTTTTCGTTGATCCAGGGTACGGGCCCTGGTTTTGCATAAACTTAATCTAGAGTAAATTAAAACCACTCAATTTAAATAGTAGGTTAATTTGGAAAATCTGGCAACGTCTTATCCAGGTGCATGATAGGCATAGGTCCAAACTATTTATAGGTTTGTAAGAACCGTGTTGGCTGAGTGGTATATTACCACGACTTTCGGCTCGTGGGTTCGAATCCCGGCCGTGAATCAATGGATTTTTCGTTTCTTTAAGTGTAGGTATTTGCGCTACTGTGAAGGAAAACATCGAGAGAAAGCCCGTGGCTTAGTCAGCCCCACAATAATATTAAAAAAAAAATTTATACCTACCTATATTAATTATTGTAACTCCTGTGCATAATGGCAAGTTAAGTTGAGAGGTTTAGATGTTGGCTGAAGTGAAGGCAAAGATTGCCTCTTGATTCTGATAAATCATCAAGTAAAGATCTAAAAACCTAAGTTTTTTTGTTTTGTGCTAACAAACTTCTATAGAAAAACACGGCTACATTTTATAAAATTTCAAAAGCTTGCATGACCATGATATTATTGAATTCAGCACATTGAGTTACTATATTAAAGAGTCACAATCTAATAGCTGACAACACTCAAAAAATGTCCAAGCTAATTCAATGTTCTATATGACATTTGACATTTGAATGTCGACGTTATGTCGTTTGTTTTAATGTTCAATGTCGCTTGTACGCAAAAAAGTAAACTCGGCGCGGATATTTTTTGGATTGTGGCTCTATAGATTGTACCTCAACTATTCAGCAGCAAAATATTGCTAAGCTAATAAAAAAATGGACCAAAAATTTTCATGTTACCGTTCTTTTCCAGGTGCGCTAGTGGACTCCTGGTTCATGATGTCCAGTCCTGTGCCTATCACCTCAGTGGTCGTGGCTTACCTCATCCTCATACGCATAGGTCCAAGGCTCATGAAGAATCGTGAGCCCATGAGGATGAACAAGCCAATAGCTTATTATAACGCCATCCAGGTGTTACTAGCTGTCACCCTTTGTTTTAAGGTAAATTGAATTCTTTTTCACGAATTATAGGAGAATAATTATTCAGACCAGGTTAGATTTCACGCTGAACTAATGTGGTCTCAACTTTTTAGTTATAGCCATATTAGGATGGTTATGGTTTTATTTGTGCATCTCTTTCTCTCATGTGTCAAAAATGTGGCAACTGCACTTGTCACACAACGCAAATGAATATCAATAAATTTAAGGATATAATAATAGCAACAATGATTTTTGAAAAATAGTAGCTGACCCACAGATCTCTTTTTCTTCCTGCCCTTATCCCACTATGTGGGGTCGGCACAACATGTATTCTTCTTCCATTTCCCTCTATCAGACGTCATCTCAGCACTCACTCCTTTCTTACTCATCCTTTCTTGCTGACCCACAGATATTCTAACTTAAATTTTCTAAACAATTTAAAAAATTCTTCGTAAGAACTTTATACAAAGTAGATACCTAAATAAAAAAAAAATGCATGAAATCGGTAGTCGTAAGTTAAGGCGTGCCCAAAGGAAATTTTCTAAATAATTATCGATTAAAAAAGATTATTCTACCTTTCTCTGCACATATAGTTGCATCATCATCAAAGCTCGCCTAGTCACCAACAAATTCTATAGTCTATGCCAACTACCGGGTAGGCATGCCATGACCTAATAACAGAATTGGATATAGAATGACGTTTCATTCTAATTCAAAATGCAAGAGAATTATTTCATTTATATGCCATCCTGGTTTGTTGACCCCTGTTCTACAAGTAAACTGGACTACCGCCCGGACTGGGCGGACGAACTTCAAACTCACGTCTTATAAAATTAGGTGCTCCTGAAAAATAATGACGTCTAATGCCGGGTTCCTATATCTAACGTACGGATGTCCGTAGGTTGGTCGTCATAGTCTGTTATCTGTCAAAAAGTCTTATACATTTTGTTTGAATAAACAGCGTTGCTATGACGACCGACCTACGGACATCCGTACGTTGGATATAGGAACCGGGGGATAATGCCATAGAAAATATGAATAAATAAATAAAATATCCTTGGACATTCTACAAAGCGTCATCTAGTCCCAAGCTAAGCAATTTACGTGGTATGGTGACCAGATGACTGATAAACTACTTAGATATTTTTTTTTGTAAATACATAGGGTCTGTGAAGATTGAAGAAAATACACTAATCAACATTTTCTTACACATTTTTTCCAGGTTTTCAACCTAAATATCTTCAGAGACGGAATCATGTACGCAGGATGCCGTTTTTCATCGAGCACGCAAAATGTTATGGTAAGTAATTTACATAATTAGTCACTAGCTGACGAACAACAGATTTCGTTCCGTTCAAAGCAGACAGTTTTAATGGGAAAATGAAAACGTAGTTTTTACGCTTTTCTGTGCATTATTTTTATTACTTCAAAGCAATTTTTCATCGAACTTAAACGAGATTTAAAAAAAAGTTGCTGCATTGGTCCAACCGTCTCTGAGTTTTACGCTTAGCCAAAGATGATAAGGTAGCAATAGCAATATTAAATATAAAAAAAAATTAGGTAGCTAATTTGAACTAGAAAGTGATTTAGATTTCTTGGATAAAATTGATGTTATAAAGTTTCCAGGCTATCTGGTGCTGCCATCTACTTTAAACTCCCGTTTTGGGCCATTTTCAGGGTTACGATTTTGTGTATGGCCTTTGTCTGTCTACTTGGTATTATTCATCGTCTTTGGCATTAAATTTAGCCATTAATTATCATAATATATAATTATACATATTTACTACTTATAGATTTTATTTGATTGAGCTTCACCAGAGCATTAAACCTGGATTATACCATGGGGTACCATCTCCTTATAAAACGCTTGCAGTTCCAAAAAGTAATAATAGATAGCGTTACGTGTTGCGATTTCGAAATAATGTCTCTGGAAATTCATGTAAACACCAAAATTATGCCAGAATCATACATTTTCTGTTTTAAATATATTTTTTCAATATACGAAATGACCTTCCTTCCACTCGACACCACCAAAACGACACCATCGGTGGTGTCGTATGGAATCACTAGTCCATACGACACCACCAACTAATATAGTGAGGTTACCTACATACAAAGTTGTTGATATGAAAACTCCAATTTAGTTCAAGCAGTTTCATTAACGAGGTATGTCATTTGATAAAGTTTATATTTAACTGTCACTCAAATGGTCATCTTGACATTGTTCATTGCAATTTGCATATTATTGTCTTTCCGTCCGAATATTTTAATTTTTCACAATGGACATGGATAATGGATAATGGCGGAACAGGTTTGCTCTCTTACTTCACTGAAATAAAAAAATAATATTTCATAAACTCTGTTTTATTAATTATCGTTTAACTATAGATAACTTGAAATAATAACTTCGGGGTCGGATCAATGTATGTGATGGTGTCTGATATTTATTTATTTATTTTAATGAACTGGGAGCTGTTAGTCAAAAACACGCGTTTCTGGACATCACTAGGGTGGTGTCGTATGGACTAGAGATTCCATACGACACCACGGATGGTGTCGTTTTGGTGGTGTCGAGTGGAAGGAAGGCGAAATGAAATATCTCATTATTTTATTTCCTAGATCAATTTCTACAAAATAAAATAAAATTACATGACATGAACGCTAGATGGCGCTGACTCAGAAACACAGGTAAAACGGGATAGCCCGACGAATTGCCCGCAAATTCAGGATTGATTTCAATGTTATTTTATTTTATTTTTGCATCTTAGGAAAACAAACAGTCATAAAAAAACAAATTAAATAACTAAGTATAACACTAAAGACCATTTAGAGCATTAGAGAATGTTCTACATGAGGCATCTGTACTAGTGTATTATATAGGTAATCTGTGATTATACTAAGTTAGAACTTTGAATGGCGCCGATGGGCACCTTTCACATATTTTTCAAGATTTGGGTTGCTGCCAAATATGAATTTGGAGTGCTTAAATTAAATTATTATGAGCTACTGGCTAACTTTAGTTGGAGTTTTAGGTCACCTAAATGTCTACGTCATGGCTGACAACAATTTGACATCCCATGGCACGAAAACACTATCCCCTTATGCATATTGGTTCAGTAAACCTACTCTAGCTGAAACGGATTTTAAATCTGTTGCTATCTCATTTCATTGACATAAGAATAACAAGAAATAAACATTCTTTAAATCTATATTAAATTGACAAATGTACCTATATGAATAAGACCATTGCTACTAGAATTAGAAGAAAAATCATAAGAGCCGTGTTGGCCGAATGGTTTAGTTAGTACCTCGACTTTCATTCCTAAGGTCCTGGGTTTGAATCCAGCTGTTAATGGATTTTTAATTTTGAAAAATTTATATGCTCTTTACACGAGCTCTAAACGATGAAGGAAAACATCGTGAGGTTCCTATATTTACCTTACGAATGACCGTAAAGCCCGTCACACACGTAGCTATAATATATATATTAATAAAAATTATAGCAAAGCTTATTACGATATATTTTCTATACAAATATTCAAGTGACCTATTTATATTAATATATAATTAAAGCTACGTGTGTGACGGGCTTTATGGTCATTCGTAAGTTAATATTGAAACCGAGAATTAGCAAGATACCTATAGATCTCTTTAAATTCAAAAACTAGTGCATGCCACTGTGTATAAATGATTGCATAGCTATCTCAAGTTCTTACTTTTCTATTACAATAATGACACTTCTTCATAATTTATTCACTAACTGGCCTTTCCGTTGGGTCTCTATTTTGTCTCCGAAATTTTATACCCCTAAAATAAAAATCTATAAATTGGGTTTTCATAATCATCGATTGCCCGTATAATCAGGATCTATAATATAAGGATCCCTAATATAGTTACGGCTAATATCAACATCCCTAATGTTTAAAATACATAAAATCATTCTCAATAAATAATATAATCCATAATGTAACTAACTCATAACTTTATTTTCATAATAGTTTATGAGAATAAATTTAACATAAGAGCATTGTGTCTCAACTCTCAAGCACAAGGCAGCATAGGGAATGTAACTGATTTCGATTTGGGTGGCTGATTACTTTTATTCTAAATTTTATTGGCGCTTCGGCGGCCGCTACCGCGGCACGCTCGCTACGCTCGCTCGCCTCGCGTGTTAGTGGTCACTGTTCAAACCTAACCTAACCAACTGATTTCGATCTGGGTGGCTGATTTCTTTTATTCCACATTTTAATGGCGCTTCGGCGGCCGCTACCGCGGCACGCTCGCTACGCTCGCTCGCCTCGCGCGTTAGTGGTCACTGTTCAAACCTAACCTAACCAACTAATTTGGATTTGGGTGGCTGATTACTTTTATTTCACATTTTATTGGCGCTTCGGCGGCCGCTACCGCGGCACGCTCGCTACGCTCGCTCGCCTCGCGCGCTAGTGGTCACTGTTCAAACCTAACCTAACCAACTGATTTCGATCTGGGTAGCTGATTACTTTTATTTCACATTTTATTGGCGCTTCGGCGGCCGCTACCGCGGCACGCTCGCTACGCTCGCTCGCCTCGCGCGTTAGTGGTCACTGTTCAAACCTAACCTAACCAACTGATTTCGATCTGGGTGGCTGAATACTTTTATCCCATATTTAATTGGCGCTTCGGCGGCCGCTACCGCGGCACGCTCGCTACGCTCGCTCGCCTCGCACGTTAGTGGTCACTGTTCAAACCTAACCTAACCAACTGATTTCGATCTGGGTGAATACAACCGAAGTTGTTTCTGTTTTATATAATTTATAAACGTTCGAAAACATTATTAATCGGAAGTGGAAGTATTATGATTCTTTATTATTATGACACATATGTTTATAACGATTAAAGTTAGGGATTATAATATTAGGTAACATAAATTTATGGATTAGGAGCATAAGGATGAACAATACCTTATTACAAACTATAGTTATGGGACCATAATATTATGGATTCCTATGTTTCGGAGACACTTGTTATTGATTGTGATTTACGGACAATCGATTTTCGGAGACGAAATGGGTTCCCCTTTCCGTTATTGATTTTATGATTACAACCCCAATGTAGGTAATCCCCAAGTGTAGTGCAACACTTATCGATAACTGCTAATGCATTATTTAATGCTTTGTAATGCTTTTTCAAATGTGAATGTTGTTTGTTGTCATTACATGAATATTATAAAGGTGAAAGTTTGTGTGTGCGTAAGCATGTAAGTGTGTAAGTGCGTTTGTTACTCTTTCACGCTCAAACGGCTGGACGGATTTGAATGAAATTTGATACCAGGATTGCTTATACCCTGAATTAAAGAATATGCTACTTTTAATTCCGGTATTCCCACGGGAACGGGAACTAATCACCGCGGGTAACACCGCGGGGCGCAGCTAGATTAAATAATCATGCAATGAAAACAATTCTGTTTACACATTTTTATACATTTTCAGTTGCTGGATCTAGGTTGGTGGTACTTCTTTGCGAAGTTCACTGAGCTACTGGACACGGTCTTCTTTGTTTTGAGGAAGAAAAATAAGCAGGTAAGTTAGTATAATAAAAATAATAATTACACAGTTTTCTTATGAAAGTTCATAATGAGGTATGAGCAAGTGGCAAACTCTGGTGACGGAGTTTTAGGTAGGCCTCTGTCTTGGCTTAACGGCTTTAAAAGCCGTCACTCCTCGCGGTCGCGTCTCACACTAATGACTCGTTGACAGTCGAAACTTTGTCGGTATTTATGTCATTATAATAGCACACGGGAAATTACTCACGTAAAATTATCGTCGATTTAGATACCGACAATGTTTCGATTCTTCCGGAGAATCTTCATCTGGGTATGAGTGTGGTCACTCCTCGCGGTCGCGTCTCACACTGCCAATATAATGTCTAATACAACTCACGATAGTTTTGAAAGGTATTTATGTCGATATTTTTACGTAAGTAATTTCCCGCTGTGATATATAAATGTATAGTACAACTCAGGATGGTTTTGAAAGTGTACATGATATTATTATGCATTACAGATAACATTCCTACACGTGTACCACCACGTAGTGATGGCTCTCTATTCCTGGAGCTACCTGAAGTTCGCCGCTGGGGGTGAG
Source organism: Xanthorhoe designata (assembly GCA_963582015.1). NCBI lineage: Eukaryota > Metazoa > Arthropoda > Insecta > Lepidoptera > Geometridae > Xanthorhoe > Xanthorhoe designata. The sequence continues at coordinate 11,425,785 of OY757034.1, read as the reverse complement.
GGAGCGGTCTTAGCACTCCTCAACTCAATAGTCCATGTGGTGATGTACACGTACTATCTTCTGTCCGGACTAGGCCCTCGATTCCAGAAGTATTTATGGTGGAAGAAGTATGTCACCAAGATGCAACTGGTAAGTTTTTGTATATCGACTCAACTTATTAACTTGTTTTTATAAAAAGAGGGTTACAGACAAGTGCGCATCTTTGTATCTGAGTGTCATCTTTGTTACGAATGACCGTATGTAGTAGTTTCCATAGTAATATTTTTTTGTAGTAAGTATAAACAAAGTTGCTAGTGCGATAGGTCTCCGGTAATGCATCAGTTGAATATTGAAACCATGCTTATGGTAACATAACTCTTAAACGGATGGACTGATTTTGATGCGATTTTTTTAAACTGACGTGATCGCGATCGTCTTAGCTATTATTTATGAATGTCTGCTCAGGAGTTTAAAGATTATCAGTTCTTTTCTAGTTGAGAAAGGACACTCGAATAAAAAAATAGAGCCAGGATAGTTATAATAGAAGCACAAACATCTGAACATACTCGAAAACTCACAGAATTAGAATAATTACTAAACTTCTAAAAGAAACGTAGGATTTACAAAAGCTTGTTCTCAGTTTCAGTTTCTGCTGATGCTCGTGTACTGTGCGTGGACGCACTTCTCCCCGCGTTGCCAGTACGCCGCCGGCTTCACCTACTTCATTTGCTCCAACATCGCTATTTTCCTATTACTATTCCTCAACTTCTACTCCAAAAGCTACAAAAAGAACAAAGACATTGAGAAGGAAATCAAAGACGAATACAAAAAGAGTCGCAATGGTGTCAAGGCGAATGGTGTCCACGCCAACGGTTTCGCAAAGGAAGTCAAAGAGAACGGACTGTCTGGCAAAGATAGCAACGACGCTCAGGATGATACTCCCTACGAGGTAAACAAAGCCTGCGGGGATTACATCAAAGATGGGAAAGTATTCATAACCAGACGTACCGCCAAAGCAACCTACGGCCCAGAGTATGACTTCGATAGCATAATAAAGAAATGATTCGACAGGGACTTCCATAGTTCTACTGAGACTGATTTTGTGATGATGATGGCTTACGATGGCTATGAATATTAGTGTTAAGAGTGAATAAGTCATTTGGGGCTGATTCAAACGTTTGTAAAGGAAACAAAGAGGACCATTTGGTGCTTATAGTGTGTTCTTAGGATTTGTTATAATTTGAATAAGCCCTAAATTTGTAAATAAGAACAATAGTCAAAATTCTAAATCAACGCATATCGTAGCTGATAATAATGTTTGCAAGTGAAATTAAAAACAATAATAAATTGTAATAATGGAACGATACGCTTTATAAAAGAAACTATTACTTATAAATTGCCAACCGCACAATTGTATTAAGATAGTGTTTTAAGATTCGTCAGTTGCTGAATAGTAAACACTGCTGATTTCAGGGCAACGCATTCAAATTCTGTTCAATCAAATTGAAGCCATCATTATAATCTGTCGTATCTAGATTAAGATGGTTAATTTCAAAGTAAGTCAATTATGTTGACATCAATTTCGTCCAGAATTTAATAATTATGATATTATATCTGTAATTCTAATACAATTTTGCGTTGTATGTTATTTGCGAGGTGGACACTCATCGTTAGTTACTAGAGTACATCATTTTCTACAGATCTTCCACTATGCAGAACCAAAGTAGAATTTAAAAATGCATTCGTGAACATAATACATTTTCTTCTTTTTTCATTCTTAAATTTGACGGCAACGATTTCCGACAAGTGTCCATCTTCTTGTAAGTATAAAAATAAATTAAAAGGAGACAAATAAATTAACTGCCTAAGCGTGTGGCTACGGGTTCTCTTGCATGTTTTTAAACATTAATTTGCAAGAATGTCGAAAAAAATGCCACACAAGAGAAGCTTCTGGCTAAAAATATTTTAGTACGTAATAGCATGTAAGCAGTACTCGTTTGATACAGGGTGTAAAGGGCTATTTGATTTTTCACTTAAACAAAACCTACAGCTTTTACATGGCCTGTGGGAACTTAGTTGCATTTCATAAGTCTCAGTAGCTGTCTTATTACACCTTGTACTTCATCGTTTCAAATGACACCATGTTTGTTTTTAGAGTCAAAATTTATTGATTGTTGATTTTTTTATTGGATTAACACACAAACAATTTTCATGTATGTTTCAAAATGTTGCCTCTCCAAAGTTAAATTTTACTGAATGAAATAATACGGCGATAAAGATATTTTATGCATTATTCCAGGTCAAAAAGTATCATAATATGTTTCAGCCACATTCAATTCTGTTGAGTAGTTTTGGCGTGAAGGAGTAACAAACATTTATTCATCCAAATTTTGCATTTCTACTGAGTGAGTTCGTATGAGCAAGTGGCCAACTCTGGTGACGGAGTTTTTAGGCCGCCTTAAGGCCTCCGTCATGGCCGACTTTAAAAGCCGGGACCGACAATTTAACGTGCCCTCCGAAGCACGGAAGCGCTCAGATATAAATGCCACTTGCGGTCACCCATCCAAGTTGTGACCGCTCAGAACGTTGCTTAACTTCGACGATCTATCAAGAACGTCTTAGCAAGCTTCGCCACGAGCGCTTCATTTCTACTAATAACATGATAAATACTTAATATCGATCTCGACTTTTTTCTTACTCGTATGATGGTAAATTCCTTTGTGTATGTGTGTGTAAGTATATAAGTGTAAATGTTTGTTACTCCTTCACGCTCAAACGGCTGGACGGATTTGATCCCGATATTCCAACGGGAATGGGAACTATTCAACGCGGGTAAAACCGCGGGGCGCAGCTAGTAAAATATATAAAATATTATATACTCATAAATTTTTGGAGATATAAGGTAGAACTTTGCCCAGCAGTTGGACGAAATAGGTTAACAAATTAATAAAGTTAGAGTCGATTATACAACTTTTAAGATTAGACAACAGTCGTGGGACTTTTAGTTCCCAGCGACCGTCGTGTGAAAGAAAGAAGGAAAGGAAAAATTATTAATTTTAGTAGAACCTCAAGGTTCACTATTCGAATATCCAAGTCTTACTTGCTAGGTGATTATGTTGCCTGTCCCAACGCGACTCTCAGGACACTAGTAGGCTTAATATGTTACAATAATGTCAAGACGACAAACTAAATATCTCGATAATGTCAAGCTGCTTGAACGTAGGTACTGTGCTAGAGCAGGAGATAATATTTTGTCGACAACGAGAAGGTGTGTCGTGTTGCGCATGTTAGGCCTGCAGGAAAATAAAATGAGCCGACATCGCTCGTTTCAATCACCTGCACATGAACCATTCATAAAACTTGCTTGTGTGAGCATTATTTTGTAGTTTTAACGATAAAATAATAGTAGTATTTTAAGTTGTCTTAGGGAAAAATGTATGTAACTGCTTGATGAATAGAATTTTTGTTTGTTGAATTCAGGTAGGTATGTTATTTTGGTTAACTTGACTAAGAATGTCATTTTATAAATTGTAAATTGATCGCGATCAATAGTACAAAAATAAATAAGCTATGAAAGCAATTTACGTTTTTTTAGTCTTAGCTTGAAACTCTGGAAAAAAGTAAACAATTTACATCAAAAATTTATTTTAGGTAGGTTTAGATAAAAAGCAAAATATAATAATAAGAACTTTTATTAAATACATTTTAACTTATTCAGAACTACTTAAAATTATATTTACAGCCGCTACCTACATAATTTAGTTACAACTATTAGACCCGAAATCCGTTTCCAAATCTATCATAATTTACTATCTAACTTTCTTCTCTTCGATACTGGTCTTTTTGGTGTTATAGCTCTTGATGTAGAAATTTCCAAACATGTACAGAAATGCTAAGCAGTTGAATATGACAAAGACGTTAAGATACTTGGGGTAATTGCAGTTTTTGGCGAAAAGTCCAGTCACGTTCAAGTAGAGGACAATAGCGAATTGGATCTGAAAGAAAATAATCTCATTAATAATATTGGATTGTTTTGCGATAAGGATCAATTTTTTACAAACTCATAATTGCGACATCATTATATTATATATGGCTCTATAGAGGGAATGGAAATAATCACAAGTACCTATCATGTTTTCTACGTAACACTGCATCGTTCAATCAAATAATAATTAAATAAGAAGTCAAATGAAATATTCATTGAACTTTTCCCTGTTCATTAACCTCTTGTATATCATTAACCTCTGTACCTAACATAATAGTCTTAACTAAAAAGCAATACTCAATATAAAAGAAAACAGCAGTATCACTAGTGGTTAAAACCAATGGCAATAGTAAAATTCTTACCATTTGATAATGCTATTATGGTGTCTATAGAGACGTGCTGAATATTACAAAGTAACTCAAAATCAATGGTAATAGTAAAATTCTTACCATTTGATAATACTATTATGGTGTCTATAGAGACGTGCTGAATATTACAAAGTCAACTCACCAGTTGTAGAGAGGTCAGGTATTTCTTCCACCACAAATACTTCTGATACTGGGGTCCGAGGCCAGAGACGAAGTAATAGCCGTACATCAGGATGTGGATGAAGGAGTTGATGCCACCCTCTGCGATTGATTGACCTCCTGTGCAGACAAATATCGTTATAGCCCATCCACACCCACAGAAAGACAATATTGTTAGCGTTCCTTTGTCGCGGGACAAAATAACGATAATAACGGGAAAGAGGCGCGTATCGCGCGCGAAGTTGTGAGTATGAGAATGCTAATTTTTTTTGTAAAGATTTTTAGGTGTTTATTCCTCCATTTAGGCAGTGACTGGAAACGTTGATCAACAAAAAATAACAGCTGTGTGGATGCACCGTAAGTATTAAAAATTCCCAATCTGGGTGAATCTATTATTATTAAATAATGATAGTTACCTGGAGTATACTTGGAGCCGAACCAGGAGAGCAGAGGCATTAGGGTGTGGTGATACAGATGCAGGAACGACACCTGGTTGTTCTTCTTACGGAGCACGAAGAACACAGTGTCCAGCAGTTCCGTGATCTTCGCGATGTAGTACCACCAGACTGCTGATGCCCACTTGAAACACATAATTTAGTTAATAATGTGATTTGATGTTTCAATAACAAAGTTAGGATGGTTCCACACTAATCTGTAATAGTATACTATTGTTTTGAATAGAGCAGAACTCCGTCACGAGAGTTGGCCACTTGTTAATATGAACGAACAAACGATTGACCAATATAGAGCAGAGACTAGAAAAGTAATAAAGACAGTTATCTGCATACAAATCTGCGTGCACTCGAAAATCTAGTTAAATTTAGCTTTTGTTGTTTTTATATAGATTGTATAACCGCCTATCGAGCTTTATAAGTATTCAAAGAGGGCGACAGTTTATCTGAAATAAGTTGCTACATAACGTACCTAACAGATAACAGACATGCATACTTTGTTATTGTAAAATGACGTCACACTGTACGTAAAGCTATTTTTAATTCAGGTTCTATGTGAGACAAGTCACGCACGGATGCCTATTAAAACAGCGTCTTCAAAGCGTTTTACTGGTATGTTAATACATACCTATAATTATCTATATATATAACTATACCGTTTATATTCCATCCAGTCCCCAGTAGTTCGATAGTTGACCTGTTTGGATGTTTTTTTTCAAATTGTTATACTGACGTATCGAACTATTTGGAAACATGGATTTTATTCCAAATAGATTTACTAACTCCGAAGTACAGCCATCGATTTACGATGTGCAAAGATAAATGAGATTACTCGTATAGTTAATTTGGTCAGAATATGTTAAAAGTATTTAATTTAATGTATCTAATATAGAATACCTATTGGTCCTCATAGAAAATAGCATCATCGCAAAAAGGTAAAAGGGAGGAAAATAAAGGTGTGCCCTGCCCTAACGACACATGCTTGCAAATAGTAAACTATGTCGTACATACTTTTTTATGTACTTACTTTGACACCATATTCTGAATAATCTATATCATGACACTTGAACTTGTAGTCCGTAGCGAAGACGAATTCCAGACCCTGTAAAAATAGAATCGTGATCAAAAATCAATGCTCATTGAGTAAATATCCACAGATTCCTAGAAATTATATTGCATCGTTCATTGAGACTAGAGATAAGAGATTGTGAAAACCTCAACTTTCGACATGAAGGTCGTGGCGGCTAATTCGTTCATGGTCGTGTCCTAGTAGGTTCAAATCCTTGCAGTGTAAATTGAATTTTCATGTTCAAAAAGATGATGCAACATAATTAGAAAATCATTAAGCAAATATTTATTTATTTTTCTCTTTCGTTATCTTTAACTACGGAGGAATATGATAGGATAATTCATAACTGTACCAAGATAGTTAATTAATTCAGGCGTCACTTTGCGGAAGTCCATCTTCAGATATTGTTTTTTTTTCAGAATATCTAGTACTCACAAAAAGGTTTCCTCACTCTGTTTTCACAAAGGCCACCTAACCACCCCTTTGCCAACCTTACTATGCCAGGCTAGGCAGGGCAAATCTGGGAGCAGCACTAGTGCTAACACAAAAAGAAACCTACTGGTCTTCGACACGTGTTTCGCCCCTACACGGAGTATCAAGAGCAAAAATATTCCAAAAAATAAAACTTTAACTAAAGAGGCCCATTTACAAGCAACTAGGTATGTAGGTATAGGTACCTACAAAAATATATGAAGTTTTAAAATATGAATCAAAATGTAACTTCCATGAGTTACAGACAAAAGTTAATAAAAAAACTAATTATAATGAATGAAGTCACGTGGATTCCTCACGATAATGTAATGTCATATCATCAAGATCAGAAAACCTCATAAGCATTTTGGCACGTAGGTACTGTGCTAACACGTGCGATTTCATAGATAATAATCAAATATTATCTACTTATATTAAATTACTAGTATGCATAGACTGGATATAGAGCCTTTGATAAAACACAATTATATTTACGAGTATTTATCGCTATTACCCGTAAATATAAGCGGTTTTTGTGTAGTTATAGTAATCTGTCCTCGCTCACGTGTAAAGTGTTCTAAATGTATGGAATCTTTAGTTCATGTAAGTTACCCGGGGAGGCGCTGCACTGGATTTTCATATAATTTGTGATACTTGACTCGGTATCGAGGACAGTATCCGATACAACGGTAAACAGGTCGTGTTAACCCCCCTGATCGCAAATGCTTAAAATAGACAAATTGAGAGACGTTTCGATCTGAATGTCGTGGACTTCAACCCGGCCATGCATCATCTCTAATCAATGAAGGATAATATCGTGAGGAAACCAGTCAGCTCTCTAATAGCATCGATGGGCTTGCGATAGATTTATGGAATGTTAAAAAATACCCATACAAATTTTAATTTGAATAGCAACCAATAACTGCTCTAACTTTAAATTAATTAATGATCATTACACAAAAAGCTAATTGAAACTATTTGAAACTAATTAAGAAAGCATGTCATTGTCTAATAAGTGAATTGTTAAATTCATTAGAACAATTTCATAATTATATATTGCCAGATGATTAGATGATTAAATTGCTTAGCTTGGGATTAAATGTCGCTGTGTGAAATGTCTAAGAATATTTATTTATTTATACAGTGACAAGAGGCAATTTTTGCCTATACTTAACTGGGGCACTGTAGTGCCTGGAACATTGTTGAGATGGAATAGGCTTGCCCAGCACCTAAACCATCCGCTGGCTTTAGCTAGCCTTGACCACCGGAAAGACAATGGTCAATACGTATGGGGCAGACTAAGCGCGGGTTTCTTCACTTTCGATTTACCGATTCGATTTCGATTCGATTTATCGAATCAAATATCATATTAGATAGACAGATAGAAAACTCTTTATTTTCACACTAGGTTATGTACAAAAACTAGAAAACTTAGAAACTATTATATTAGTCAGTAGAAAAACTCACCCGATAAGTAAGGAAGAGACTGAACAAAACTTGTATTAAATTGTATGCTGCTATTGCTTTCTTTAGCTGATAGGGTTTTCGATCTTTCATATAGTTGGGGCCTGCGTATGCGCAGAAGAAGAGGTATGTGGCCAGAATAGTCAGGATGGGACCAGGGCTTTCCACTAGCCACCAGTCTTTGGTTCTTTGATCTGCAACATTATTATAATATAGAAAAACTAGCATATTCGGCCGCGACTCCGCCTCAGTGTATATTATCTGTATAAAAAGTAGACTATGTATAATTCCAGGTAATAAATATGCCGAATCTGTATACCTATGTCAAATTTCAGCCAAATCTGTTCAGTAGTTTTCGCTTAAAAAACTAACAAACATTTCTCGTTTATAATGTTAGTGGGTTATGAATAGAATAGTCGCATTTATTTTCGTAACTACGTATTTCCATTATTTGTTTACTATGTGTACAAAGTAACATGGTGCTTGAAGCTATAAAACTTAGAAAATAATCAATATTCTTTCAGGTACTGTTATTTCTAAAGAAACAACTACACAGCAAGGGGGTGGTTGGGTGGCTTTTGTGAAAACATCGTGAGGTTACCTCACGATTTGGTGTAGATTAAATTAGGAGGAGTACCAGATATTCTGAAATTTTCAATATCTGAAGATGGATTTCCACACAACCACGCCGGAATCAATTAACTATTTCTGAAGGAGCCTAATAATATGTCTCGTTTTGCCTGACGAAAAACCGAAAATATTTTAAAAGTGTGTACGTAATTCATTGACCCCAACGTTTAATTGGATGACCTGTATTTTTAGTAAATGCTTGGTCGGGCAACAATGCATATTTAAACATATTTTTCAATGTTTTTATCGCTTATTTTATGTTCCTACAAAAATTTGGTCTTCCTTTTGCTCGGGCTTCTTTTTTTTCATTCACTTAAAAGACCATCAATGCAAACTAGTATTTATCGCGAACATACTTTTTAGCTTGATGCAACGTTTTGACTGGATTGCCATGGTAACGGGAAGTTGTTTTTTTACCTGGGTTGTTTTTTATAAAAATTGGATCCGATGATGGTTTAGTGGAGTTCCAGTTTTTTATATTTTCCGACATGAAGAGGAAAATGTGTGTTTTTACTTTTCAATTAAAATCGTTTAAAATAAATTCGTTTGGAATATCTGAACAATCAAAGTATACAACTTTTAAAGTTGGATCTGATAATGGTATATTATTGGAGATCCAGTTTTTGATTTCTGACATGTTTAGAGGAAAATAGGTAGGTATGTGTATGTGTTTTGTGTGTGGAGTCGCGTTGGAACAGGCATTAGAATCACCTAGCATGTAAGACGAAACTGAATTGATCCTTGAGGTCCTACCTAACTAAATGATTTTTTTTCGTTATTTCTTTTACTTTTCAAGTAAAATCGTAAAAATAAATTCGTTTGAAATATCTAAATATTATACCATCTTAGATTAAAGATGATATCATTTGTGCGATTACATTTTGTACTAGTACTTCAAGTCGTATACTTTGATTGTCTATTCACCATTGGCTTTGAATAGCACAAAGTAAATTATTTACAGTTTGCGGCCATTTGTGATTTATGAAGACTGCTTCCGAGTATTAACATGTGACGGTTGTTAGTATAAACAGTTTGAGCTTAAACGTTCATCCTTATATCAACTTTGGAATTTTTTGAGTAGTTTTTTTTAACTGATATTAAATTAGATATATTCAAAGAATCTTGAATAAAATTTTTGGATAATCTTAAAAGTTGTGATCTCGTTTTTGGGTTATGTAAGATCATCATTAATATCCATCAATATCTAATAAAATGATTAAAAGCGTCAGCGTCAGTTTAACAAGATAGGCACTTATGTTCATGGTTTTAAGGCTTATTTGGGAATGACAACTGCGGCCCTACTTGCGACAAACAAAATACGTCCCTGTAGTATAGGGAGGTATCGCACCTTAGAGCCAATTAAATAAACCAGGCGTTTGGTGGAATTATACCAGGTATATAGTTTCAAAAAAATATTTAACTTCAGCGTGGGTGTCAAAGGTATAAGGTTTCTGCCCTACAGTAGAATGACGCAAGTACTTTATAATTTATAAATCAAGCGCCAATAATTAAAATGGTAATCACTATTATTTCATTCGTTTTGGGTAAAATTTTAGTATTCAAGGACGTCATCATCATCCACAGCCCATAGGTACATACTGCTGGGTGTAGGCCTCCCTTCGTAAAGTAAGTAAGTACTTACTTGAAGGAAATGTAATCTAGCCTGAGTAATTAAAAAATATATTTTTAAGGAATGACATTCTATGACAAACATTAAAGTACGTAATTAGAAATGTAAAACAAAATCGATTGATAGATAGATACAAAGATTATAATTATGTAGATGGCCATGATAGAGAAAGAGAATAGAAACGATGCGTTGTCACTTATGGCTACAGGATCTTCTGTGGGTAGCGAAACAGATTGAGCGCTTTTCTGCATTGACAATTTATCGAAATTTTGTACATATAATTTTAAGCTCAAGCGAAACCAGCCTACCTTTGTCAGGTAAGCAGACCTTTTCGCTTACCTTTTTGTTTAATGATTTAATAATTATGCTCATAATCTTATAATTATTATAATTTTACCTGATAAAATAATACCTTTATAATGTTTAAATTTATTAAAGTTTGATGACCCTGTAATTGCAATCAAAGAAGGGTTTTTTTCGTTAGATATTTTATTCATATTTGTAGTTTGATAAAATAAAAATAGATATTTTTTACATGTTTTAAAAACAAAAATATTTTTTCATCATTTTTCTTTCTGAATGGAAGTTCTCAGGGCCATAAATAATAAGTAAATTGCGTATTGTGTATTGTTACTCTAAACAGTAAAGGAAATCATCGGATGAAACCAGTTATTTTTTTTATAGCGTCGAAGGGTTTGCAACCTGTCACATATATAATGTTAACTTCTGTAAAATGTGGGCATGTGCTAAATATGCATGTGAAAATACCTCTGACTACCCCCTTAGACATCTTCATAGGATCTAAATATGCACAAAGATCTGAAAAGAAATTAACAGCTCTCTGGGAAAACAGTCTTGGTTACTTATATTTAATTTTTTTTTTCATAAGTACATAGATCACACCTCTTTCTCATGGGGTTAGGCAGGGATCATGAACCTCTACTTGCTTCTATCCTGACACACCTTTGCCACATTTACTCTTTTTTCAGCACTTAGTTAAAGCAACAAGATTATTAACATTTAGTTGCAAGATTTTTCCCAAACGCACTAATTTTTAAACCAACAGATAAAGTTAATTAGCAATTTGTAAATACAGTGTAAACTTAAAATTAGTTGTCTAAAGTCTGCGAAAGAGTCAAGGTCACTACTGTGTAAACAAATACCAGCTTTAAGTAAATATGCCTAAAGTACCGGATTAAGAATTAGGCAAATAAATGGCTTGGAATTAGTCTGAGATTTTTAATCAACTTTTATGAAAAGTACTGTATTAAGTTTAAGCGATTTCGTACCTGGATGAAAAGTAGCCTAATATGTGTTATTGCAGGTGACAAACTGCAAATATTCTAAGTTGCATCCAACTCCGTTTAGTAATTTTCGCGTGAAAGAACAACAAAAAAACTATTGCGCTTATAATTTAGCGGCATAGTAGGACGTAGGTATGCTTATTAACTGACAGAAAACACACTTAAAAGCAAGATACTAAAACCTTTTTAATAGTTTAGTGGATCTTTTTAGTTTGTGAAGATGCATTATGAAATTAAGTGACACTGGAGTTAGACAAGGGTGGGTATTAAACATTAATATGCAAGTTAGTTTCATTATAATTATTATTAAATAAAAATACCTAAATAAATCAATTAAATCACTTACCAGCCAAATCTGATATAACATAATGGTATCCCTGCAAAACACTCTGTAGGGTCGCCATCTTTAAAAACTGAATTTAATAAAAAATATTTTGTCAAATATTTTTAAACATGACCCGACCACTCCGCGTTCAGAACGATTTCTGAATTAAGTCTTAGCCGATTGTTAATATAGACAGCATATATACCTACTCGCGTATAGTCGGAGCATTTTTATCAATCGACGTACAATGTCGATGTCTGTACTGCTGCATAATAATTTTAATACCATGCTCAATTTCAAGTAAATAGTCATTACGTGCTTCTTAACGCATAAACGCATTATTGCACATTCTTTAAAACGACTTATAATAAGTAGGTACCATTTAAATATACATTATAGTAATGTTTCGCGTTAAAAGTAGGTATTGTTTTGTTCTTAAAATAGGTATATTTGTACCGGATGTGCATAGAAAAATAAACTCTCTTCCGTTTTACACAGCATAATCGAGCATGTTGTTTTATGTCATAAAACTGTAAATTTTAACTAAATTATAATAAAAAGTGTTTTGAATAATGTCTTTGGTATGTTTAGCGATAATCTGATTAGTTAGGTATATTTAACAGAAGATGTTACCTTGAACTAGTGGTCAACTCGTTGTGACGTAGAGTTATGACTTTAGTGAATCATAACATTTTTCGAAATTAAACACAATTAGAAGTCTGGATTTGATTTTCACATTAAAATATTTTTAAGGCTTCATGCATTAATAATTCCTCATACATCATAATGCAAAGTGTCCAATAACAAAATGACTTGCGGAAGTGACTTGCGTAAGCGGCTTCCAACGTGTAAACGCAAGCGCAAGTGGACTCCTGCAAGATAGAACTTCACTTGTCACTAAAGTGAGTTTCCGAACTTGCTGAGTCGCACGTGTCGTCTTGCAGTCAGTGGAAACAGTTGTCAGTTGACTTATGCAAGAAATTGTGGAAGTTACTTGCCAGTGGACACTTCGCTAAAGGTATATGACCTCTATGCTTTGTCAGGGTGGCAGAGACGTCATACGTCTCTAATCTTGAATCGGGGTTAATAACTTTTTAAGCGACTTAAATAAAGAAGGTGCCACTGCATATGTTTTTTTTTATGCACGTTCATTGATTTTTCCGACTGTTGTGGACCGATTTTGAAAATTATTTTTTTATCTGAAACAGGTAGGTAACTCCAAAAAATTTTGGTGTGGATCTTCAGAGTATTAAACAGAACTGCACCTCCAGGGTTCTTTTCACCTCAGGGGAAATTGTTCTTACAAAAGTCTTTTTTAAACTTTCGCGATCAGAAGTTCAGAACACATGATTAAACATACATTTACGGGTATTTATCGCTATTTACCGATATTTAATTTTAATTTTATCCCAACGTTTCGACTGGATTGCACGAGCCAAATAAAAATAAAATAGCGATAAATACCCGTAAATGTATGTTTAATCATGATTGTGTTCTTACAAAATTGAGGTCTGGATTTTTTTTTTTTAATTTTGCTACTTTTTGACATAAGTACCTACTTACTTACTTTTTAAAAATTTAATTTTTTCTTTAATTGAAAACCGTCACTGTCAGTGCCCAACTAAGTCGTTAAGCCATGACGGAGGCCTTTAGGCGGCCTAAAAACTCCGTCATCAGAGTTGGCCACTTGCTCATACGAACGAACGAACGAGTGCCCATGAGGCACATGCGCATATACAGGCAAGCTAAGATCAGGGCAGAGAATGGGTAAATAACGGTCGGTCCATGTTATCTTTTATTCTAAAAATTTATAACAAACTTAGGCACCGGTGTTTTTCCATCTATAACCTATGTATGTATTTACAAAAAAATGTAAGTATCTAAGTATCATATCAGTCAGGTTACCATAAGACAAGCATTAAATTGCTTAGCTTGTGACTAGATGACGCCGTGTAAAATGTCCAAGGATATTTGTTTACGATTATTATTTATTTATTTATATATTTTGTAATCTTGTACTTAATCTACCATTTTGATATTTATCTACCTTAACTTGTTTTTTTCTTGTAATGTTTTGAAGTTTTTAATAAAATTAATGGTCTGTGTCTAAGGCGTTTCACACTTCGCTGTATCATCACTGAAAACCAGCGCTGAGTTGCTCTTTGAGTTGAGTGTTGACCAATTTGCGTCACTCATCATTGAAATTCATGTTTTAAATAATGTTACGTAAATTCCTTGTACCTACGAGTACGTGTGGTAAAGGTAAGTAAGTAAGTTCGTATGAGGAAGTGGCCAACTTAGGTAGGTGATGTAAAAAAATATTATTCAATTTTAAGAAAAGAATATTCGTTATTGATTGGTTTTTAGGGTTCTGAGTTTCAATAAAAAAAAAGAACATAATTTTATTAGTTTTAGGACTGTCAAGAGAATTTTTTGTTTTCTGTAACGGTTTTAAATGCTGTATTTGTAACTATTAAAAAAATTGATTTGAAAATCGTCTACATAGCACTTGTCAACTTTTGCTTTCATATAAGTAGGTGTGTTATAATATAAAATCCTACAAATATTATAAACGTGAAATTTTGTAAGTATAGATGAATAAATATTCGTAAAAATAAACAAAGCAAGTAGTAAACATAACTCGGACTTTAGGTACTTACATATTTTAGTACCTGAAATAACACAGCACAGGCCACTTTTTATCCGATTAGTACCACGTGAGCGAAGCCGCGAGCGGAAGCTTGTTTTGTTACATTCTTTTATTTATTTTATTTTTTTACCTATATTTTCCCACTGCTGGGCAAAGGTCTCCTCCAACTGCTTCCATCCCTCTCGGTCCCCTGCCATGTCCCACCAATCCTCCTGAAAGGTGTCAAGGTCATCACGCTAGCTCTTCTCGGCCTGCCCTGGCTTCGTCGCCCATCTGCAGGCACCCATGGCGTGACAATCCCCGCCCACCTTTCACCATCCATACGACTTACATGGCCCGCCCAGTTTCATTTTAACTTGGCAGTTTTTTATTTGGGATTTTAGACCATTGTAAAATTCAAACTTTATTATATTATCTGAAGTAGGTAATTATTTTTTAAGTAAATATTATTGTTCTCGCTTTGTTTTAGTTAATTTTTTGTCAAAACATTTTGCCTCATTTTGCATAATACCTAATGATCATTATTAACATAAGTAGGTAATTAGTAAAAAATTATGGACTTTTCACACAGTAACCTAACTTAAGTTAAATTTGTAATTTTTTCGAGAAATAAATAATCTGAAACTGAACCCGAAAATCGACGCAAAATTTAATTTTCGTCTATTCCAAGTAGAATATCAGCTTACTAATGCTAGTATTATATTATCTGTGCTAATGCCTAATGATAAAAAAAATCCCAGTAGTTCTACCGACAGAACTAATCAACAGAACAATGGTGGGAGCAGACGAAAATGTTATAAAATTTTGTTTTTGCCATTTTTTTAATACAGTCATAACAAAGTGTAGAAAAACACCCAGACCCGGAACAATTTTAATTCTCTTATGGTGCCTCTCCGACTAGCGTAGGTTGTCAATATGGCATATTGCCATAGCCTTACTTAGTTTGACTGGCTTCCCACTGAAGCTTGACTATTTAGATTGTTATGGGATCGTTAAAAAAAGCTAGGCCCACCAGGTTCTTGCCTGATTCTTTCCCTGGTGTAGGGAGTCGCATTGGAACAGGCATTAGAATCACCTACTCGTAGCATGTAAGACGATACTGATGCGATCCCTACCAGTTTTTTTTTTTTTCTTTTTTAATTGTTTACGGTCCTTAGCGAGGCGAAATAGTTCGGCAGCGCTCGCTATCCCCGTCCACTCTCTGATGTTCCTCAACCAAGATTTCTTCATCCGACCAACACGCCTCTTGCCGTTTAATTATCTGCAGATCATTACAAACATTTTGTCCTGTAGCGTGGATCGAACCCGCAACCTCCTGCGGGTCAGGCAGGCTTTCACTCACTATTCAAGAGTAGTTTTCGTTAGTTCGAATAAAAATTATGATTATAGTCTTTCTAAAACTTTCGCGATCACAATTCATACTTTTAAATTGAAATTTACAGGATTTTATGATGAGTTGCGCCACAGTTTTAATAACTACTGCAGGTATCACCGATATTTCCCAAAAATTTGTACCTTATTTGTATGTTCCGAAATAAATAAATATTATTATTATTATTATTTTGTTGTAACATTTGTTTTTCTCGGTTTTGAAACCGGTAGTAACTAAGGTGCACGGGCCTAGACCAAGTGCATCTCAGCGTTAGTTTGAACGTCTTGATGATTTTCAGTTTGCAGAAACTTTCTCACAATCCTGCATGTGTTGAGAATCACTGCCTTCTGCATGCTAATGTATGGTGGGGGACCTGTTCCTCGTCAGTGTTCACTCCGGCCGGCCAGTAAAGGCAAGCGGAGGTGAGGAACGGTGACCTCCCCCAGGAGCATGGGTCGGGTTCGCGGGGTCGCTACTCCCCGACACCTCGCCTCAAAGGTGCCCTGCGCCCTTATTATTATTATTATTATAGTTCGCCCCCGACCACGGTTGTTGCAACACAGCCAAAACGTCGGGAAATAATAAAAGGTAAATTACGCGATAAAATCTTGTAAATTTCAATTTAAAAGTATGAATTATGATCATGACTATATTCCCAAGGTGCGGTAGACATATTTATTCTTTCAGATCTTTTGTCATTTTTAGATCCTTTGATGTCTAAAGGGGTAGACAGAGGTATGTCCAAATACATTTTGGTACATGCCTACATTTTACAGAAGAAAAAGTAAGCACGATAACTTTGTTCAGGTGAATTTTGTTGGTATAAAATTCAATAATAGCTATGTTTAAAAGCAATAGTTTCAGTAATGTGACAGGTTTACAAAATGTATGGTAACGAATATATAAAGTGAAAGTTGTGCACATAATCCATTGATGCACGGTTGGATTCGAACCTACGATCTTCGGATTGAAAGTAGTAGAGAGGTATAAGACCTGTTCGGACCTAAGTTGGTACGCGGTATTCGCTGCTACTGTGGGAAGCAAAAATACTGCGCAGCTATTTTCTATGAAGTTCTGCGGCGCGGTATTTTCGCTACCCACAACGGCAGCGTTTACCGCGTAGATCCGAACGTAGGCTCATTCTGTAAACTCACTTCGAACCTCGCTAAGCTGAATCTGCAGTGAGATTTAAATTTTGTATTCTGTCAAACCCGATAGCGCCTATGACAACCATACCTACACTACACCACGCGTGTACCAGCGATATTTAAATTAAAATATGTAATGGTAATTTCCAAGTCACCACGGCACTGAAAACCCGAATTTACTTGTCGAAAAGGGACAAGTGAGTTCAGCCACTTGAGTTCGAGTTTCATTTATTGTTACAGAATGATTCTACTTGGTCAACACGGCTTTTCAAATTATTTTATCGATTCCTTTGTGTCTCTTTAAAGTTTTATGTTAGAACTATCTTTATTCCGTTACGTTCCTCATAAATACATACCTACCGCTTTTAATTTTTAACACGACGAGGTAGGTATTATATTATATAATAAGTATTCATTATAGCAATGCGTGAAACACTAATATTGATATATTCACAGCCACAGAAATTCAAATATTTGCTTATTTTGTAAATATTTTACGAGAACGTACGTTTGAATATCTAATGGACTTATGGAAAGACTATACCTATTTCAACTGATATCTTGTACTTACGTAAATTTGTAAGTTCATAGTCGTCATCATCATTATTTTTATTCATTTCCTATAAAATATATAAGTACTTATAGTTAAATAAATATAAATACAGGAAATATTATTTTAAAATAAAAACAGTTAAAAATAATCCAAAAATAATTATCAATTGCAAAATTATTGAAATTATATGTTGTGAGAGACTGGTTCCTGAAATGAGTACCTACCTATGTATAAAAACCAATTTTACGAGTCATTAGTGCCTACTTCACTGATAGGTCATATCCTTAATTATACAATTTTAACAAAGTAATAAAAAAGTTAGGGATTTTTGTTTCATCGGTTGTGCCTCCCTGTAGCATCGGTAAACGATCCCGTTCCCAAAAATCGAGAGCAAAGAACACGTCCTTGTACGAGTACTTGGCGGCCACCTAGAGCACTAACGACTTGAAGTTAGTTTATTTTGTAGAATCCAGTCGCTTCAACAGGCATTAGAATCACATGTAAAACGAAACTTAAGTGATCCTTGAGGTCCTACAAGAATAAATGATTTTTCTTTCTTTCTTTCTTTCTTCGAGCCATGTAGGTACGACTAACACCAGGTGGCTGCCTGATTCGGCATCGGCTCCTCTCATCCACATACTGGCGAATGGTTTCCTCAGTCATGGGTTAAAACAACCCATGTCTTGTGAAAAAAATAGTGGCGATCCGTGGTCTCCGCCTACCCACACGGGAAAGAGGCGAGATTTTACGTATGTAGGTACCGTAAAACGGGGTGACTTTGAATCACGGGGTGTCTTTGATGATTACTAAAATTTTTAACTTATTAATTCGTATTTCACAAATTTGTGAATAAAATGATTTTTTATTTTTTGCGTTGGATGCACTGATATTTACTCTTATCTTTTCCCTAACGCTTGTGCTCGTGCTGTTCATCACAAAAGAAAAAAAAAATATTTCAGTTAGGTATAGAATTCCAACAACTTTTGACACCTGCAAAACTTCAATGCTGCACTCGTGGCTATTACTTTCTCAATATTCTATTAGTTCTTACAGGATTGTATGGTTTCCAATGATTAAGTTTTAGACTGTTTTGATGGGCAGGATCCACCATTTTATTTTCTAGAATGAGTTTTATGTGATGAGGTGACTTTGATGAATGATGAGAGGCGACATTGATAGCTATCAAAGTCCCCCCAATAAACAAGTGAAAGTTACATAGAAACTTACAGTATTGATTATGAAAGTAACCCCTTATGTTTCTTTTGTAGTCTGGAAGATGGTGCTTAAATACAAAAAAATACCGGGTAGATACGTTTATAATTATAAAATCTTATAATAACGGCGTGGTTTCAATTAAATAAACAATACTACATATAAATAAAAAAAATGATTTTTCAGGTTAAAATAATGGTCATCAAAGTCTCCCCTTAAATCAAATTCGCCCCATTTAACTTTACTAGCTCATATCTCAAAAACTAATGAGTGAACAAAAATTTTTTTTATGCAGTTTTACTCTTGTTTGGGGATACTTTAAGAATCAGTTAAAAAAACGGGGGCAATCAAAGCAACCCCGATTGCATTATAAACTTGATAGGCGACTTTTTATTTTTTTACTCAGAAAGTAAATGAGCAAATTTATTTTTTATTATGCTAAATTAAACTGCACATCAAGTCGTCACTATGGTATCAATATCATATTGTTTACTCGCAAATTAAAGAAGTTACAGGTGTTTGAATTTTAAAATTAATCAATGTAACCCCGTTTTACGGTATGTACCTACGTTTTGTCTTCTTAAAACCTTTCTCTAAGCGGTTGTCTTACACATTACTATCGTTAAAGTTCGTCCTAAAGAACTCAAATAATTCGTAATAAAAACAA
Source organism: Xanthorhoe designata (assembly GCA_963582015.1). Taxonomy (NCBI): domain Eukaryota; kingdom Metazoa; phylum Arthropoda; class Insecta; order Lepidoptera; family Geometridae; genus Xanthorhoe; species Xanthorhoe designata. The sequence continues at coordinate 11,406,347 of OY757034.1, read as the reverse complement.
GAGTATTTTATCGTACTCGTTTATTCTTAGTCAGAGTAGCCCAAGATTGTTTTTTAATGTTAATAATATGATGACCAACCGTAAAATTCTTGACCGCAGAAACCGTGAATCTGTAACGTATTGACGTAGTTTCTTCGAAATCTAAGAAAGGTTTGTGTCCTCTGGGTTTTTTGTCAAATTTAAATTTAAATCTGTTTATTACTGTATCGTTAATGTTCTGTTCTATATTGACGTAGTGTTTGGAAACAACACCATTATTCGTTTGATAGCAGAAATGTTTGTGGTATTCTTGGGATTTTTTAATTTACCTAATCAAATCAAAACGTAAAAAAGCCGTGTTGGTCAAGTGGATTAGTACTTCGACTTTCGATCCGAAGGTCGTGGGTTCGAATCCGGCCGTGCATCAATGAACTTTTCGCATCGAAAAATGTATATGCGCTTTAACACGAGCTTATAACGGTGAAGGAAAACATCGTGAGGAAACCAATTAGCTCTCTAATAGCGTCGATGGGCTTGCAACCTGTCACGTATGGAAAGTTAACTTCTGCAAAAAGTGGGCATGCACCAAATATGTATGTATTTACATTATAGGACATACCTCTGACTACCCCCTTAGACATCTTCAAAAGGATCTAAAATTTCCTAATGATCTGAAAGAAATGTCTACCGCTCCCGGGGATACAGTCGTGATCATATTTCATTTCATTTCAAATCAAAACGTAAACTGTAAGTGTGGATTATTGACAGCTTCGCGTCATGGTTTTGCCGCGTCACGTACGAATAGCGGCGCGAACCGTGACGCGAAGTGTGGATAGCCTACAAGTATCATCCTAGGATATAGATGTCAAAATAGCTTCACATAAGCCCAAAAACCTGTTCTTTATTTACATAAACACCTATAACAGCCAAGGCATAATTCAATGCCACTGAAGTCACGCGTTAACAACACAAATAACACTAATGTGATCAATCTCAATTGTTATCGGTGAAGAAAAACATTGTGAGGTAACTAGGAAGTATTCTAATTAACATAGAGTGTAGTCACAAATTCTGGTTCACGTACAGTAGGTACATCTAGGATTTAAATCCTAGATGTTACTGTAGGTACCTACTGGACGCGAGGTTATGAGGAAACTACCTACCGAAAAGATATTTCAGAAATTCAAGCAATATGCATCATGGGCAAAATGTTCAATAATAACCTCTAATAATAATAATGACTTGTACGTATATTAAATTAAAGGTACCTAGCTTGTTTAACCCAAAACGATGATGTTTTGGGTTAAATTAATATTAATTTTGCCCAACCCTAAAATATATAAGTAAGTACCTAATAAGTATAAGTAAGTATATAGATATTATCGCGTATTGAAATCATTATATTATTTCGTTTCGATGACGTTACAGTCACCGTGGTCACGAGTAGGTAGACACACAGAATCATTTCATAAGTCCCGATAATATCTATAAATATGTTTTATACTTTTAAAGTCAAATAACTCCAGCTACTGAAATAAAATAAATCCATGTTGTGTCGACCCCCCTCTGGGGCAGTTAAAAATGAATAATAATACAAAGAAAATAAAATAAAACTTTATTGTAAAATAAACTTAATTATTATAAATTAGCTAAATTTTACACTATCAAATTTATTTCTTAAGTTTTCTTTGATTTTTGATGTAGGTCAAATAATAGAAATTTCCAAACATATAGACGAAATGTATGGCGTTTATACTGAGAGTTATATTAATCCATTTCGGGTAATTGCAATCAGTGAATATTGGGTGCAAGTTGTGGAAGAATATGATTACAAACTGGACCTGAAATGCGACAAATAATTATAAATATCCTTGGACATTCCATACAACGTCATCTAGTCCGTCTAAGCAAATAAATGCTTGTGGTAACCAGATGAATTAAATATAACATAGGTAATTTTTTATGTACCTGAACACATTTTATAGTACTTATACATAGAAAAAACCAAGACTCGAGAGAAATATTTGCAGATCATACAAACATTTGTATGTGTATCACACTTACACTTTGTTTGTGTATCACAGCGGGGATCGGACCCGCAACCTCTGCTGCGTCTCAGGCGGGCTTTCACCCACTGCGCCACAGAGGTCGTCAAATTGAAGTATTCCCAAGTGAGCATCTTTGCATTGAGCACCTTCTATGCATTGAGCACCCAAGCTATTCCCATTTGAGCACCCATCTAAATTTTGACGTGCTTAATGCATAGGTGCTCACTTGGGAATACTTCGTCAAATTCCTATTAGGCCGGGCGCGCACTAGGCAGCCAGGCTGCGGCAGCCAGGCTGCGGCAGCCAGGCTGCGGCAGCCAGGCTGCGGCAGCCAGAATATTTGCGCAGCCAGTTATAACAGCCAATCAACGACTAGTCTAGATCCGAAAGTCATCTTGTCAAAGTTCGGAACGCAAAATACGTCTGGCTGCTACAACTAGTGCGCGGAGACTGACTGCAGCCACATACATTCGCCTACACACGTTCTGGCTGCGCGCAGCCAGCTGGCTGCCGTGCAAACAGGCGCGTTTTATTGGCTGCTGCAGCCGAGATTTCGTGGCTGCCTAGTGCGCGGGCTCCTATACAACGTCATATGTTTTACTGGCTGCCGCAGCCTGGCTGCCGCAGCCTGGCTGCCTAGTGCGCGCCAGGCCTTAGTTTGCAATTTACTTTTTTGTTTTGTTTGATAATTATTATCAAAACAAAAAAAGGTGTCTTTATCGGGAATGTTCTTTCTAAGTGGAGTGTGTTGGCCGAGAAATGTACCTAGGCTCTCAATCGTTGACGATCCGAAGGTCATGAGTTCGAATTCCAGCAGTGCCTCAATAGATAATTCGTTTCGAAAAAAAAACATGCGCATTAACAGAGGGAAAAAATTGTGAGAAAAACCAGCGGCTTAGTCAGCCCCACACACGTATTGACCATTGTCTTTCCTTGGATATGGCCGGCTAAGCTAAGATGATGGTTTAGGTGCTGGCAAGCATATTCAAAAATGTATGTAGTACCTATACTTATCAGTCATTTGGTTACCAAAACACAAGCATTAAATTGCTTAGCTTGGGATTAGATAAAGCAGTGTTTAACATTGATATTCCTACTTTCATTTCATTTATAAATTAATTGTTATGTAGATTATTTACTAGTATCTTTTAAAACGTACGTTTTCGAGTTAATGATAATGAACTCACCAGTTGCAAAGTTGTCACATGTTTTTTCCACCACAAATACTTCTGGAACCGAGGTCCGAGGCCGGCAAGTAGGTAGTACGTGTACATTACAGTGTGAACCAAACAGTTGATAACACCAAGGAGAGTGCCGTGACCATCTAAAATTAATATTAAATTTAATCTAAATCTAAATTAAATATTATCATGTACCTACACCTTCCTGATTATATTTAAATAAGCAAATTGGTTTTACATACGTTTTTTATTCACTGTTCAACTTAACTTCTTGTAACATTGAGTTTGGTGTTAGTAACAAACATTGCTCTTAGATATAACTCAGTTTTTATTATTGAAACAAAAATTTAAATGGAAAAGTCTTTTACATTAATATTTATAGAGAAATTATAAAGGTTAAGTAAGTAATTCGAAAATAATATTGTAAAAAATGTAATGCCTTTCAAAAATATAATAGCAAATCACTTTTACATCGCTTCGTAACATTAAAAAGGGGCTAAAAAGCTAGGATTAACTAAAATATTTAGGGGCCCTTTATCATAACCATCATCATTGTGGCAGTAGTCCAAAGCTGGGCATAAGCCTTCTTTTCCATCCGCCAAGCAGCTCTCCTCTGAGCCTTTTTCTTCCAGGTCCTTGCAACCTACGACAATTGAGCTTTCCAAGACTGGCTATCTGCTACATTTCAAACTCAGTACAACGTCTTGGTAATCAATTGTATTTGTAAGGCTATTATCTAACGGGATCAAATTTATACAATAAAGTAGATATAATTAAATAAAGACGTAGTTAGGCATAGTTAGCCATAGTTACTAATTAGGTAAGCCTCACTATGTCTATGATCCCGTTAGATAATAGCCTTTAAATTGATTACCAAGACGTTGTACTGAGTTTGAAATGCAACAGATAGGCACTCTTGGAAAGCCCAACTTACTTGGAAAGAATATATTTCCCAAACAAATAAAGAATTGGCGTCATAAAGTGATCGTAAACATTAAAACATTAAAATGGCACTATTGAATATTGAAAACGGGAATTAGGGCTTGCACAACGATTGCTCATTGTATTTAGAAAAACTAGTTACTTAAATTCTAATGTTATCCTTAATATTTCCAATTAGATAAACGTAGTTAGCGAGGAATTTAGTGTTGTGCAAGACGTCATTAGAGGTCAGCATGACTTATTTTAGGATAAAAATAACGGTTGTCTCTCTTAATTCCAACAAGTTTTATTATGCCAAGTGGTATATCAAGATAGATGAAACGAATTATTCTTTAGATAAAAATGAAATATCATTCTTTTAATTCAAAAAGGTTTCACCTATTTTTAACGTTTTTCATGACGAAAATCGTAGATGACAGACAGACATAATAATAAAAGACAGTAGAAGATCGACACATAGTTTTTAAACGACCTCTGTGGCGCAATGGGTGAAGGCCCGCCTGAGATGCATAGGTTGCGGGTTCGATCCCCACTGCAGGACAAAAGTTTGCATGATCTGCAAATATTTGTCTCGAGTCTGGTTGTTTTCTAATTATAATATGTATGTCTTTACAAAAAAAAAATTATCTACCTATGTAGTGTATTGTCGTCTGGTTACACAAGTACCATTCTTGACTTGGGACTTAGATAAAGCTGTGTGGAATGTCCAAGGATCTTCTCTTATTAATTATATTAATAATTGATAGTTTCTCGTATAATTTAATTTCATTTCATTTCATTATAATCACCATGCCTCATTACCATTAAACCACCCGTACAGTTCTACTTACTTACTTATTACAGAATACATGTTGTGCCGACCCCACATAGTGGGATAAGGGCAGAAAGAAGAAGAAGACAGTTCTACTTACTTGGATAAAATTTTAATCCAGTCCAAGTGCAAATCGGCATCATGAAATGGTGGTAGACATGAAGGCTTGAAATCTGTCGATCTTTTTTCCTCAGAACAAAAAACACAGTGTCTAGCAGATCAATGAGTTTGAGCATCAGGTACAACCACAATAATTTGTGCATCTGTAATAGTAATGCAAAAAAAAAAAAACATTTTATCCTTAGCATTTCCAAGGCTGTTGGAACAGGCTGACAGTTCAGTAAAAGTATATGTAGCGTATTTTTGTTTTTCATGCAAGACGTCCTCTTATGCCGGGTTCCTATATCCAACGAACGCAAGTCCGTAGGTCGGTCGTCATAGCAACGATGTTATCTGTCAAAAAGTCTCATACATTTTGTGTTGAATAAACAACGTTGCTACGACGACCGACCTACCGACATCCGTACGTTGGATTTAGGAACCGGGGGTTAATGACTTGAGGCTGTCAAGTTTAACTTGTTGAAACGCCATAGTCAAAAATAAATGACAAACGAAAACTGTTCCTGTAGGTACGTGTCCCAGGACGAATATACAATCATTACTTTACGGCTGAGGGCGATCGCAGGTTCAATTCCCGCCGTGGGACAAATATTTCTTATGTTTTTCAGATACTTTATTCGGGTCTAGGCTTAGAGCATTTAAAATGCTGTAAGGGCGTTTATCAATATGTATATTATGTTTCAACTTAACACACTTACCTGCTTAGTTTCAGGCGTATCGGAGTAATCAACTGGCTGACAAGTAAAGTTATACATTTGTAGCCACACATTGAAGAACGACTGTAAAATGAAGACAATTTTTATTTGCGACTAGCTGTGTTCGGAGGTTTGATCTGACATATAATTTAAAACTTTACTCAAAAAGAGGTATAAAATGCAGTTTATTTAATCTGAAGTTTGATAGCCCGGTGAAGTTATAAAGGTCCCAACGACCACATAACACTTATGTAAAATTGGTTAGATTTTTCCAGATATTAGAGCCTTCAAACAAACTCTCCGCTTTGTGTAGTTAATTATTAGTATCCTCCCTACTAATATTATAAAAGCGAAAGTTTGTATGGATGTAAAATTGCAGTTCATAAACTATAGCATAATCCAAGTTCTATGCATTGTAGTTTTTGCGTGAAAGAGTTACAAACATAACCAAACCTAACCTACACAAACTTTCACGTGTACATTATTAGTGGAATGCCCCACCTTGTGTTTTGAAAATAGTTTTCTTACCTCATAAAATAAGTAAAAAGAGGCAATAATTTGAAATGCATTGTAAAACAGAATACTAGTCTTCAAATTGTACGATTTTTTGTTTTTCATCCATGCTGGCCCAACTACCTTTATGAAATATAGGTAAAGGAGGAGAATTGCTAGAAGGGTTGGGGCGTTTGGCCAAAAATCACGTGTCCTATCATCTGAAAACAATATTAGAAGTTTTTTGTACAAAAGTTTAAAGTAAATATTTATTTCACTTTCAAAACTATCGTGAGTTGTATTAGACATTATAATAGCACACGGGAAAAAAAATATATTAAATATAATAAATATTTAAATATTTACGAGTATTACCCCATCGTGAGACAAGAGCATGAAGCAGAACGAACATTTAAGTTAACAAGGTATTGAAGTTATAATTACTAAATACCTACTTCTCTAAGCGCAGAATAAATAATAGAAAAAGTACAGACGCACGACATCGCTAAAAAAATCTTACAACGTCGCAATAAAGTGCAATTCAGCTCGCATAAACGCTTCGTGCCTGCCTCTATTACCTAATACCTAAAATTCTAATGGATTGTATAACTTTGACACTGTCACTGAATTTTGTAAGGAAGTCATAATCAAGTTGTGTCACATCTCTTTCATTTAATTTTAGAAAAGACGATTTATTAAAAAAAAAAAAGTTCTCTTATAGAGATTTATTGAAACTTAAACATGATCGTAAATCGAAATTATACAAGTTTCAAATAAAATAATGTATATTGTTGAAAACTATTTTTCTTAATTTAGGTATAAGAGAATTCGTGTTACTTATTTAACACGCATTTCTTGCGTTGGTCAATTGGGACAGTGCGCACATTATTTTGATCAAAGGTCGAGAATTTCAATTATATTAGGAGTCGAGTTTTTTATCCATTTGAAGACCTATTTCACAGAAATACGTTTTAATGCTAGTTCAAATCCTCGACTTTCTTGTTTCTTCAGACAGTATGTTACCTAACTCTATAACGAGCATTTATAAGTACACTTACCTACTTGTAAATGCCCAAAATATCAAATGACTTTCAATGTCATTTAAAATAAATAAAAAAATACATGTTGTGTAAAACTTTATAAGTAGGTACTAAGTAGTGTTAGTAGCACTTGTCACATTCATGTATTTAAATTCCCTTAATTTTCATATTTTTTATTGAATATGGTGACTATTTGCCATGGCCACTTAGTCGGTCTAAAAATTCAAAGAGAGTTCTTCTGAAAATGATGATAATTATAAATTGAACCTACTTACTTATTTATATTATTTTTATTTTACCTTCCTATACTGTATTTAAAGATATTGAAAAATATTAGGTACTCACCGTTTAAATCATGAATAACATAATTTAAATTTTCCCAAAGTTTTACCAAAATTCCACTCATGTTGAGTGAGTTTGGCTAATAGTTTTCAAACTAGTGTCTAATAAAAACTATCTTTTAAGTATATCGAACTGAATATTTTTAATTGAAAAATATGTATAAAACACCTATTCCCTACTATTTTTAATTGAAAACTAAGTCTGAATTTGTTGAATGTTATTATAACCTATGCTTACTAATTTACATTTTAGGTATATCCAGGTATTTTTTTACCTACTAGGTACTTTTGTACATAATTAATAATAATATCTAACGAATATTTAGTTTGAACCACGTATTCAAATGATTAATTAGCCTTTGAAGGGGATTTAGACACTAAGCCATATGAACACTTTACTCAAACACTTTACATGAACAAGTGACAAAGAGCAACAACTTGATAATTTATGAATTAAATACACCAATGCATAGTGATGTCCACGAGTAATTTCTTAGTAGGTATTTATATTGAATCAGTTCGTTCGTTCGTATGAGCAAGTGGCCAACTCTGGTGACGGAGTTTTTAGGCCGCCTAAAGGCCTCCGTCATGGCTTAACGACTTTAAAAGCAGGGACCGACAATCCTCCGAAGCACGGAAGCGCTCAGCTGAAAATGCCACTTACGGTCACCCATCCAAGTTGTGACCGCTCAGAACGTTGCTTAACTTCGACGATCTATCGAGAACGTCTCAGCAAGCTTCGCCACGAGCGCTTCATTGAATCAGTTAAATTCATCGAATTCTCTAACAGACCTACTTTCCTAGACTTTTACATTTTCTACAATCGCTCTAAAAAAAATTAAAAAAAATGTATAGCAAATGACATTCGATGACGAAAACTCGAGCGATCAGAAATGTCAAATCAAAGGTAGGTACTTATAGATGATTAGAGAATAGATACAAAACATCTGCTGCGCACCGCGGTGTTACCCGCGTTGAATAGTTCCCATTCCCGTGAGAATACTACCTAGTATCAAAGATAGCCTATTCTTTAATCCAGGGTATAAGCAATTATGGTACCATTCAAATCCGTCCAGCCGTTTGAGCGTAAAAGAGTAACAAATACACTTATACACTTACACACAAACATTTCATCTTTATAATATTAGCGTGGATAGTGTGATATTAGTGTGATTATAATCTTTAATAACTCGTAAAATGTTGTCCTTGATTAAATAAATCTACCATTTATATGTCTATAAACTATCTATAAATTATTTACTTCAATGATGAGTTTTGTAAATCACTATTTTGAATTTGACTATAATTTGTATGCGATGTATTAATATATTTAAATATATACAAGGGGCTGATGTCTACAATACATTTCTTGGGTTCACAGAAGAACAATCACCATGGCATTGTAAAAGATAATTTTGACATTTGTTTCTAATTGTATGATAAAGCTGTGATTAGTTTTCTCTAACACTTAATTTGATTAATACACCTATTAATACAGCATTTGATTAATTATCTCATTACGTTTTTTTTATTTCTGAAACTTGTGCAACCTGTGGAAACTTGCATTTTGTGTTATTTATATTTTTGTTAGTAATAAATAAAAAAGGCAAACTCTAAAGCAACGTATACTTGGGCGGCCTCAGTCCGAGCCAGTAGCCTGTTTTTGAGAGCTGTTGCTTTAGTTATTTGTACCTACTATAAAAACTATGAAAAATGCGATAAATAATTTCATTTGTTTTATTTCAACAACTACCTTTTATATCAGCCCACGTGGCTTAACTTAGATAACAATAGTAAATCTTGAAAACACACTTCTGTCAAAATACACTTATTAAAATAATATATCCTGTGAGGCCCGTGACTTATGCAAGTTTTGGTGACTTGTATTTCGTAAAATGAACTGAATACTACGATTTGGTCGAAAACAATGATAATGCAATGTAGAAATTATAGGCACTAACTATTTAATGAAATAAGTAGAGATAGTTTGTGCAATTTTTATATTTATGTTTTTAAATCGGTTAAAAAAATGGAAATGTTATGCAATACATATTATTTTTACGTCACAATACACTTGTCCGATTTGCATAAAGTTAGCAAGTGAGTAGGTAATAGGAAAATTATCTTGCATTTTGCATAATTATCACCTTAAGGGGAAGTTACGGAAAAAAACATTGGATGGTACAACTGTGTTGTCATTACAAGGAATGTTCACGACTTCTTCATATACATTGATTTACAACCAGCCAGCTGCAGCGCCTTTCTCACGGCCACGGAACAGGCATTAGAATCACCTACGCCGAAACTTAAGTGATCCTTGAGGTCCTACAAGAATAAATGATTTTTTCTTTCTTTCCAGTCTCAATAACCTATCTATCTACTATCATCTTTAATTTTGCTTAATGTGATTACCTACACACATTACTTTCGTACGAAAAATGACAAATACCCACTATTGGGACTGGCCCACTATAGATTGTCACATTATGAAGCTGCGTTTTCACTAGGGGACATGTCATGGAGACATACTGCTAACATTCACGTGGTATGTCTCTCACTATCATTCACACATTGAGCATCGTCTTGCTAAGTCCCGAAACCTGTAGATGTCGATGTCGATGATGTATAAATAAATAGCAAAAAGTATCCTCGTTTGCGGAATGAAAAACGTAGGTTAACGCACTTTGGTGCATTCTGATGTAATTTGCAATCACTTCACATCAAAGTTTAAAGATTATGATTATCCTCCTTTTACCGCTTATCTATCGTAAAAAGATATTTTTTTTTTAATAATTACTCGGCCTAAAAAACCTAACGAAGAGTTGGAATTACGGCTTCCAATCCCAGCCTGTCTATAAGTAATCTCGGTACTTGCAGGACTAAATATTTCTAATCCCGCGAGATCCCGGTATTTGCGGAATCCTGCGTTGAAACTAAAAAAAAAGAAAAGTAGTAAAAGCTTCGACGAGCGTTATTTATCATTCGTTAACGCTCAACAAATGCTCTTCATCCAAACTTAGCTTTAGTTGCAGAATTTTTTAAGATGTTTGTTTCACTTGTGAGATTAATGAAAAAACTAGTATGTAAATAAATAAACAGTGTTTTACTTTGTTCGTCTTTAATAACAGCACTTTACTTACAACCGGTTATTGTCAGCGTCAATACAGATTTATGACCATGCAATTATTCCACTACTTTAAAATGAACTTACAATTCAATTACAAAAGTAATATTTATACATTTTCTAGGTAAAGACCATTAAGTACACTTTATATTATCCCATAATAAAAGACCTGATTTTTCAAGTTATTTGAAGACTTGTTAAAAAATCTGTAATTTTTTTTATCTCACAAAATTTATTTTTAAAATTGTAGTCATTAAAAAAACATTAATTATAATTACTTTTGGCAGTTCTTGGAGGACCATTATTACTTATTTGCAATCGCTTTCGCTATAACAACAGTTAAACATATTATATTGTGAAGGAATTGGCTTTTGTCACATGCTCTGAAGTGTCAAAAACAAAACAACAAAGGATCAGCACTAAGAGACATGATAACAGTAATCAAGAATTACAAAAAAAATATATTTACCTCATTTAATGTGAATAAAAAAAAAATATTACTATTTTTTTTTTTTTTTTTTTAAATTGTGATTCCTGAAATGTGATCCTGAAAAACGTATTTATAAAAAATAGTCATCATGCCTATTAAAATTTGTTACATGCGAAGCGATTGTAATATGGCTACAGGCTCTGGTAACATTTCAAGGTAGTGATTGGTCCTGGTAACATTCTTAAGTAAATCGACAATAAAAAATCTTAGTTCGTATATCTTTTTATAACTAAATATTGTCTTACTCGTATTAGTAGCTGGCATTTATAATGCAAAATCTGTATACAAAAGTCTTATCTCCTATTCGATTATATAAAATGGTAATGAGATTGACAGTTTTTCAAAATCATTAATACCTAAATCAAAGAAGACAGACAAAGGCCATACACAAAATCGTAACCCGATCCCGCAGTACCAGATAGCCTGAAAACTTTAAAACATCAATTTTATCCAAGAAATTTCAATACTTAGTAGTAGGTAGCAACAATATTCAATATTTAAACATTTTTAACTAGAAAGTAATTGAAATTTCTTGGATAAAATTGATGTTTTAGAGTTTTCAGGCTATTTTTTAGGGTTACGATTTTGTGTATGGCCTTTGTCTGTCTTCTAGATATTAATCGTCTTTGCCTAAATTAATCAATTGCGTAGTATTTGAAGGTGAGTTATATTGAAATAATGATGTAGACAGTCTTTATAGTATAACATGACGTAGTGTACTGACTTACAATAAAAAACTCAAATAATTATCATTTGATTGCAAGATACGTACCTACACACTAACAGTCATTGATATAAATAAACCATCAGTCATCTGGTTTCCATAACACAAGCATGGGATTAGATGACGCTATGTCAAATGTTCAAGAATATTTATGTATTTATTTATTTATAGATTCACCTTAATGCCCTGCTTGCCTCTCTTTTGACAGACTTTAAAAAAGGAGGAGTATCTAGCTATCTACGTTCTACAGAATTTATTTTTTTATGTTATGTTCACTTTCTCCGCCAATTGTGGACAAATTTTGAAAATCGCTTTCTGCTTCTGCAATGGTCCCATGAAAATTTGGTCAGGATTTTCGGAATTGTACCTTGAAATTGCAAGAAATTGATATATTTACGTTTAGGTCGGCTATTTAAAAAAAAAAGTTTTGGCATTTTTTAATAATGTGATATTCAACAAAAAAGCGTCGTATATTTTGACTACATCAATAATAACCATCATTTATTTTGTAAAGTGTTCTTTCACTCATCTTTGGATATAATAAGTGTTTATGTTTTGAAAATGATTCAAATAGTTTTATGAAAATTCACTTAAAACTATAACCCATAAAAAACACCCCTAAAGGCTTATTAAAAATATTCAAAATGCACAAGCTTTATACAGCGTGATTGTTTCAATTAAAAATCACCGTATTTCATGTTTAAATGAAATACACAGTATTTTTTATACATAACTAGAGTAATTTCAAATGTGAATATTTACAGAAATTCAGAAAATATAGAGTGATTTTTATAACTGGGACATTAAGGGGAACGAGGGGAAATCCAAGTATTTAAAAACGCAAAAAATAAAAGAAAACACAATACATAATATTATACCTATACTTAGTCTTCTACCTATATAATATTATATATTATATCGGGAAAACTGTCATATGAACCGATGGAATGGTTCCAAAGACAGTTTAGTTATTTTTATAAAAAAATTAACTTTGTTTTTGGCGAGAGTTGTCCAGAGAAAAGTCTCATTTTGACAAACTAAAAACAAGTTCAGTTTAAAAAATGATCGAATTTCGGTTTTTTCAACAGCTTCATTGCATCTTCTATAGTTTCGGGTTTCCCATATGTCCCAGTTAAAAAATACCCTTTTATGGTAAAAAATAAAACTACCTTAAAACTAAGTAAGATTATGATGAGGATTTCTATCACATTTTCTATATATTAACTTAAATCTAGACCTAGTAATTAAAGAGTTCCCACCACAAACAGAAATTTTGAAATCTTTAAATGATAATAATATTAATTTTATTCCAACAGATTTAAAAAATATATAAAATTTTAATGACTTTTTTCACAAAAGTATAAAAATAAATGAATAAATTAATTATAAATTGGACATTTAGAGTAAGTATTGAAATTTTCCAATTTATTTTCCTCAATCTCTATTTTTTCAAATTGCCGTAATCAGATCTAAAATCTAAATGATATGTTAAGATATACGGGAATACGGATCAGGCACGGTTTTAATGTGTGATGTTTTTTTGGTATTTTATGTTTTTTGTTTATTAAACAGGGTATGGTATGAATGACCACTTAATATTAACACACGTATCGTGTTGAGCTAGTTATCAGCAACAAGAAAAAATATAAAAGTGTTATCAGCAACAAGAAAAAATATAAAAGTGCTAATTTAAAGTCGCCATTCGTGGCACACCCTGTATTCTTGGTGGCGACTCCTGAAGAGGTCAATCACAATAGTCTTTTACTAACACTCCTTCTCTTTTCCATTGGCTGTGATCGCTTGTTCTTCTCTCTTCAACTGTTCCTCTCTTTCCTTCTTCGCTCTTCTACTCTTCACGTAGTTATGGTAGTAGAAGTTTCCGAACATATACAGGAACATGCCAGCGTTCAGTGACAGTAGAAAGTTGATGAATTTCGGGTAGTTACAATCAGTAAACATTACTGAGAAGTTATGGTAGAATATAATGCAGAATTGGATCTGGAAAAGGAAAATAAGAATTTTGCAGTGTTGGCCGTTGTATTATCTGTGCTTCAGTCACGTATGTATATTATACTAGCTGCGCCCCGCGGTGTTACCCGCGGTGAATAGTTCCCGTTCCCGTGGGAATACCGTAATCAAAAGCCTATTCTTTAATCCAGGGTATAAGCAATTCTGGCATCAAGTTTCATTCAAATCCATCCAGCCGTTTGAGCGTGAAAGAGTAACAAACAGACTTACATACTTACACACACACAAACTTTCGTTTTTATAATATTGGTAGGATTATACCAGTTACTTACCAGTTGCAAGCTAGTGACGTGTCTCTTCCACCACAGCAGTTTCTGGTACTGAGGTCCCAAACCGGAGATAAGATAGTAAGTGTACATGATGATGTGGATGAAGGAGTTGATCACGCCAAGAAGAGTGCCGTGACCACCTGTGAGATAAAAAATAAATTAATTTAAATTTACACGTACTATCGCCTAAATTTCCGCTTTACCACCTTAAGAGCGGTCAACCCGGCTCACTTTTCATACAAACGCTCGTACGTGATTATGCCGTTGTAACAGATTCTTCTTTTAAACTTTTGGACTAATAGGTATCTTGTGCACTATATCTAGGTTTCTATTGAAACTAAAAATCAAAATTTTGAGAAACAAATTCAGTATAAGCTTCCAAAAACCTGCTTTTAGCATAAATTTTACCTGAACTTTGACCGTTCATAATGTACTCATAAATTTTAAAAGTAAAGAAAATATTGTCATAGAAACCTTGCAAATCTTATGGAGATTCTAAATAACTAATATTTATTTTACAAACTTGTAAGGCTTACTGAAAAACACGTATTTCCTGGACACCTTTTTATGAAATTTCCGCACACTATTTTTCGAGTGAGCGAGTGAGCGGCGAAAGTACCTACTGAATGCCGAGCGCTGAGGCGCTATCTCTCTTTTTTCGCTTTGCTTCTTTTTCTAGCATTGCGCTGGATGAAACAACAAGCTTTTCAGCTATGCCCTCGTCGATGATAGACGCACCGGGAAGGGCCACCTTAAGGGTGAATTTTCTGTGAAGCTGTTACTAAGCTGTGTACATAAACTTTTAGTAAGATTGTTAATTTTTATTGTACATTATAAATTAACAATCTTACTAAAAGTTTATGGCTTCGACGGGATTTAAACCCACAAGATACAAGCGATCACCCTTTAGCCGGGCTGCCATAACCACTCGGCCACGAAACCTTATGACGCCGAAGACGAAACTATCAGTATTATATTTCGGTTAAAGCACCGATTACGTGGTATGTTCTAAGAGATGGAATGAATAACGAACCTGGCAGGAACTTGGTTCCGATCCAAGCGCAGATGGGCATCATGAAGTGATGGTACAGATGGAGGAAGGAGATCTGTCTGTTCTTCTTCCTCAAGACGAAGAAGATTGTGTCTAGAAGCTCAATAATCTTTGCCGCGAAGTACCACCATACAGCTGCCGCCATCTGTTTAATATATAGAGAAAGGCTTTATTTTACTACTTTTTCATGGAATGTTGTTCATGGAACGCTGCGGGGAATGTGTTTACCAAGAACGAATAGAATCGGTTCATTCTTCGAGGCTGGGTAAATTAAGAAATTCTATTGGTTCTTGATAAACAGAGTGCATTTTTGTTCATAACTCTGAAGATCCTCATCAGATCCTCAAAATTTATCAGCATCAGCTTTCACATAAAAATAGAATCATCATAATTGGTTCACCCGGTCGAAAGTTCTGAGGTACTTAATTTTATAGAAAATGTACATGCACATTGACTTCTGTTATTAAAAGTCTGTGTGTTAATTCACATCGGCTGTCCAAAATCAAAACCTAGCAAGGGACATTTTCGCCGAAATATGTTTTTTGAACCTATCGATATATATTTTTTTCGCTGCATATAATGTAAAAACAACCATATCTCTATCACAATTAGGGCCAAAGTTACAAAAATGCCAAACCTAGTAAGTGAACGTTATAATCCAAAATAAAAAAGTCAAAAACCTAGGAAGTTACATTTCCAAGTCCATAATTCTAGTAAGTGCGGTACATACTAGATTTTTGAATTTGTAAGTAGTTCTTACTAGGTTTACGTATTTGGAACCTCTGTGTGACAAACACTATGTTTAAACACAAGGGGATTCACACATATACACGAGAGGCGAAAAATGTTAGGAAAAGCATGATAGACTTTGTGATAGTAGATGAAAGAATAAAAAAGTATGTTATGGACACTAGGGTGTATCGTGGTGTTGGGATCCATACCGACCACTTTCTGGTATTAAGCCGAATAAGTGGTCTCTTTAAGAGATGGAGACACACACAGGCCGCGTGACGGAACCAGTGTATTAGAGCGAATTAAAGTGGAAAATTTGCAAGATGATGAAGTGAAAGAAGAGTACAAAAGCAAGTTGTTTGAAAGATTTAATGGTTTGGATGATGTTTGTGAGATTGAACATTTATGGACAGTTTTTAAAAATGAGATTGTGAATGTTGCTTGTGAGGTATGTGTTGTGTGTAAAAGAAAGAAAGGTAAAACTGTGAGGAATGTATGGTGGGACAAGGATGTGCAAAAGGTAGTATGTGAAAAGAAAAAAGCTTGGTCCGACTGGTTAGCAACTAGAGCTAATGAGAGAATGCAAAAAGCAACGAATGAAGATGTGAATGTAGCTAGGAATGAATACAAGAGAGTGAAAGGTGTAGTGAAAGAAATGGTTGCAAGAAAGAAAGATCAGCAAAAGGATGTCTTTGATCAAAGATTATCTGAGGATTTCCGGAAGAACGTAAAATTTTTCTGGAAATCAATTCGTTCCACCCGAGGTAAAACTCAAAGCTCAGAGTTGACTGCGATCAGAGATCAGAATGGAAGGATAGTAAAAGGTGAAGAATGCGTCTTAAAGAGATGGAAGGACTATTTTGAAAGTTTGTTTGAGAGAGAAGACTCACAGGCACCAGCTGCTTCAATTTCATATGAAGATGAGGACGGTGAAAGTAGTATCGGAATGAATGAAATTGTGATTGGATTGAAAAGTATGAAATCTGGAAAGGCTGCTGGGTATGATAGGATTACGGCTGAGATGCTGAAGGCTGGACATGGCGTTGTGGCTAGGCAGTTGCATCGTCTATTGAATTTGTGCTGGAGCTCCGGCCGAGTACCAAGTGATTGGTGCAAGGCTGTGATAGTACCTCTTTATAAGGGAAAAGGCTCGCACCAAGACTGCAAGAACTACCGCGGCATTAGCCTTCTTAGCATCGTACGTAGGCAAACTGTATGCAAAGATATTGATTGAAAGGGTTGTGAAAGAAACCGATGAGAAAATATGGGATGAACAAGCGGGTTTTCGAAAGGGAATGGGATGTACGGATCAGGTCTTTACCTTGCGATGCATAGCCGGAAAAGTCTTGGCCAAAGGTCAAAGAGTCTATTGCGCATTCGTGGATTTGGAAAAGGCCTATGATAAAGTGATGAGGAATGAACTTTGGTCGGTACTGTCGATGTATGGAGTGAACAGCAATCTTGTTCGAGCTCTGAAATCTCTTTATGAGGATTCCAGTGCTTGCGTGAGAATACATGGGTCATACACTGATTGGTTTATCATCCAAAAAGGTGTTAGGCAGGGATGTGTAGCGTCTCCATGGCTGTTTAATCTATTCATGGACAGTTGTTTGCAAGATTTGAAAGAAAGTGAATGTGACTTAAGAATGAATGAGTTACTCGTCAAATGTCTTCTCTATGCCGATGACCAAGTGATACTTGCGTCATCGGAAGATGAGTTGCAGTTGCAGGAGATGGTAACAGTTATGCATGAAGCTTTTGAGAGCAAGGGAATGAAAGTTAATGAGAGTAAGACGAAAATTATGGTTTTTGAAAAAGATGAATGTATGACAGCATGTGATATTATGATTGGTGGTGAAAAAGTAGAATAAGTGAAAGAGTTTGTATATCTGGGGACTTTGTTTACGAGAGATGGAAAGCATGAGGCGGATATTGAAAGGAGAGTGAATGCTGGAAACAGAGTGAATGGGGCACTACACGATTTTATGAGCAGCCAGAAAGGGTCTGAAAAGGCACGACTAGCTGTACATAGAGGAGTGTTAGTGCCGACATTGATGTATGGTAGTGAAAGTTGGGTATGGCAGGAAAAACACCAGAGTAGAGTGAATGCTGTTGAAATGAGAGCGTTGCGTAGTATGTGTGGGTTAACTTTGAAAGATAGAGCGAGAGTGAAAGAAGATGTAGTGATGAGAATTGAGAAGGGCATGTTAAGATGGTTTGGGCATGTAGAGAGGATGAATGAAAGTCGTTTAACAAAGCAGGTGTACAAGGCGGGTGTAAATGGGACATCTGGAAGAGGAAGACCTAGGCGAACATATTTGGACCAAATTGGTGACATTTTGGAGAAAGGCCATGTCCGAAGTACCCTAAACCGGAGAGCGTGTATGAAGAATGTAATGAGAGTGAATGAGGCGAAAGAAGTGTGTCAGGATCGTAGCAAGTGGAGATCCGTGGTCTCTGCCTACCCCCATGGAAAAGAGGCGTGATTTTATGTATGTATGTATGTATGTAATATTTTATTACCTCACTAGGTATTGACATGACCATTAGCTATTAATTATGCCATAAATAAATTCAAAAACATAGCTAGTGATTTAGCTAGGTTTTATTGTTTGATCAATAATATAAGTTGCTTAGACTAACCATTTTATATACCTAGTAAGTAACCTTGCTAGGTTATTGTTTTGGATTACATATGCAATTTAACTGAGATTTCCTAAATCAAACTGCAGTAAGGCACATAAAACTTGTAGAATTGTAAATTGAATAAAAAACATAAACTCATAATGTAGAGCAAGATTTATTTATCAAAAGCAAAATAAACACAGTACCAAAAATAAAATGTGTTCGTAAATATTTAAAAAAATATTTGTTTTCCTTCTCCTGTAAAATTTGGTGAACATAACTTGCTAGGTTTTGATTTTGGACAGCCGACATAGGCACGGTAAGTCAGCAGCGTTCTAAATTAATATGCTTCGGAAAAATCCGAAGCTTTGCTTTGTTTTTACGCTCGTGGCGAAGCGCCTGAGTAGTGGACACTTGCTCATACGAACTAACTACCTTCTTTGGAGTGGTGAATATTTGATGTAGGTACATTTAAGTAGTTGTTTAGATAAAATAAATATGTAGTTGAATGTTTCTTTACCCTATTTGCTTTTGGGTTGTCTGAGTAGTCCACTGGTTGGCATGAGAAGCTGTAATCATTCCACCATCCTGCTACTAAACCCTGTGAACAAATAATTTTAATATTTAATGAATTAGTAGTTATAAATAGGTTCATAGTTGAAATCTATTCAGGTACTGTTGAGGGTGTCGTTAGCAATGAACCGAATCTGCTCAAGATCTTTGCAGTCCTAAGGGTCTAAGGCGACCACTTTTGGTATTTCATGGGAACACAATAATGTTTTATTTTGTAAATGCTGACGTTCCTTTTCATTGACATTGTTTTTCATTCATAGTTAGGTATAGCAATGCTATAGAAAAAAACAGTTGGTACTGACTTTATATGCCATAAGGTACATTGTTATCTTATTAATCATATTCATTTATTGTTTGTGAATCATGAATAGGTACATAATATACAGTCAGATTATTTGTTTCAGATTCTGCTACTTGAGCATACAACCATTTTTACAATTTATTTGTCAATTACCTATACTTATAATTAAATCAAAACAAGTCCATGCAATATAATTTTGAATACTTAAATTAAACTAAACAAATTTTAATAAAAAAAAAAAAAAGTAAGTAAAATGTTAAACCTGTTCGAAATAAAAAAAAAAGAAGTCAAAACATTAGTATCAATTAAATAGTCCAAATCAGAATAATATTAAAATTTGTATTGTAATAGTTAGCTCTGTCTGTAATAGTTCTAGTTGAGACGCGCGAAAACCAACCGGCCTGTTTATTAGATTTACACTAAAAAGACCGCTCAGGAATATATTTTTCTACCTTAACAGCGGAGTGCGCGAGGCCTGAGGCCCTAGCCATGTTACATTTCGACAATCGCTTTCGATTAGAAACTAAAAAAAATGTATAGGAATTGACATTCGATGACGAAAACTCGAGCGATCAGTAATGTCAAATCAAAGGTGTAGCGATGATAGAAATCGAATCGCTTCATAGCGAATGCCGGTTGGCTAGGCCCTCTGGATGAAAGGATATGAACAAAATTACGGGTCGATGACATCATACAAAAACAATAATCTGATTTAAAACTAGTTTTCACGTTGGTACGGAAGCCGGTTTAGTTTAAATACGTAAATTGTGTAAACTACTTCTGACAGGTTTATCTAGTTTGTAAAGTAAAATGGAAATGGTCAGTTTTTTATTATAATTTTTAAGTTTTTATAGATCTTGTAAAAGATAGATAGATAGTATATAGACACTTTATTTTACACCACATAGACATTACATCAAATAACAAACACGAATAATATTAAAAATGAAGTACAATGGGCGGTCTTATCGCTATGAGCGATTTCTTCCAGACAACCTTAGGATGAACTGGATATTCAGGAAGGCAAAAAGGCGGTGTAAATAAAAAATATAGTAGTATTATTACTATAATTTAGAGTGTAATTTACACGACGCAAGATTCTTGCCTGTTGCCTTCGATCAAATATACTCCTTGTTGCATACAATTAAATTGGCTGTCATCGAGACTTGCATCACATGGTCTAAGCAACAGTTGCTTACAATAATTGAACTATTGCATTCAATTATTGCTCTGGTACGTACAAGATAATGGCATCATGGAAATGGTACTTTGGTAAAAAATGGATAGGCTTCAAAATTCAACGATCTAATAATGGTCGCTAAATTTGCTTATTGCCTATCGTCTACTATACTTTCATATAACTATGTAAGTATATATTTTGAAAAAACTAAAGTAACTACTTTGAAATCGGGTTTTCGATACATTATTCAGATCCTTTTTCATAACAAGCTTACTACTTTGTAACCCCAGTTTTTTTGAATGCACAAACTATTAGAAAACATAAAAAAAATATCCAAATTGCTAAAATATCCAGCTATTCTCGAGTCATTGAGTGACAACGAAATAGGATTCATTTTTATATTCATTCATTAATTATATTCTCAAATTATCTACTCGTTTGTCTACTTTTTACCACGATGACTGCAACATCCGAAACGTTGAGATAAATAAAATGATTTCAATACACAATTAAGCCTCGCTAATATAAAAAATAAATTATTCTATATCATTAACTTAATTAAAACTTACCTCATATACTAAGTAAATGCTCATTAAAATCTGCGAAACGTTGTAAGCTGCAATTGTGTTTTTCAAGTCGTAAGGTTTTCTATCTCTCATATACCGAGGTCCAGCTGACACACAGAAGTATAGGTAGGTAGCTAAAATTGTCAGTAGGGGTCCGGGTCCCGACATCAACCACCAGTTTTCTGTCCGAGGATCTGAAAATCAAAAACTTTTGTAAATTTATATACATCTACAGCCTACTAATATTATAAAGGTGAAAGTTTGTGTGTGTTAAGTATGTAAGTGTGTTTTACTCTTTAACGTTCAAACGTCTGGACTGATTTGAATGAAATTTGGAACCAGAATTGCTTATACCCTGGATTAAAAAATAGGCTTTTAATCCCGGTATTCCCACAGAAACGGGAACTATTTACGGCGGTTAAAATCGCGGGGCGAGTCAAGATTTTCAGTGCAATCTCAATGCTTTTTTTAAGGATATAAAGTAAGTATAATATAAGTATGACGACGAATAAGCTCGGGAACGAACGAACGAACGCTAGCTAAGACAGCTGATAAATATGTTGCTGTCTCTTTTTGTTGACATAAGAGTAACAAGGAAAACAATTTTTTTTAAAGCCTTGTTAAATTAATAAATCATGAATAGGTAATGGGGTAAGTTTTTGCGAAGACACATTAGAGAACAGACGTGTCTAAGTATAAATTTTTATTAGTTAGTTAAAGTACTTAAAACGGGTCTAACTTTTTTTGGGTCTGTTTTTATTAGATCTGATTAATTTATTAATAAATCATTAAATATTCTTAAAGTTGATCAATTACAATATTTGAACTAGACTTAAACAAGTTTATAAGATAGAAATAAAACAAGTAAGTAGATTGTACAAGGAAGTGTAATAAATTATTATAAAATAGAACTAGGTATTTGTTTAAGTTAATTTAGATTTAAATATAAACTAAGGATTTTTCGCTTAACTTAAGAACCTATAATAGTAATGTTTATTTAATGAAAACTTTAAACACATATAAAAGCATTATTATAAAGTTGACTGCGTCAGAAATTTTATTTATTTAATTTTTTTTTATTTACATTTAATTTTGAGAACTTTATAATTCTTATTATTATTACTTACTCGTACATCTATTTTTTTTTATTTATTGAAACTTGTACAGTCTTAATCTATTAAAGGAGAAACAAAACCGTAGACTGGAGCTAGGTCTTAAAAGTTAAATATAACGATAGATTGAAACAGTTTTATGTTAAAAATACTTATACAGACTAACCTGTTCTGAAACCGGTAAAAATGTTTTTTACTTGGACCACAATAATCTACTTACATCTACTTAGACATGTTGTAATCATTTGATGCTCGGCAGAGATTGAACCCACTCTTCCATCTTATAACTTGTCTATAATGAACAGCTACATTTTGGTTCAAGACATATTCAAAGGACTTTTTTAAACAACGGATATTTATCGCAAATTTATTTTAATATTAGCCCGACGTTTATGGTCCGATTGTACCAGCCGTGATCGAGTCTTCCCGCGATCACGGTTAGTGCAATCCGGTTTGCAACCTGTCACGTATGGAATGTGAACTACTGAAAAATATGACTATATACAAAAATGTATTAGGTCATACCTTTAACTACCCCAAATAATCTTTAACAGCCAATCTCAATAACCTATCTATCTTTTGTTTTGCTTATTGTCAGTAGCTGGCTTGACGTTTTTTGTATGGAAGAAATGTCACCAAGCCCGCAGTTAAAGTATCTAAAAATGCTTACTTTATACCAACTTGGGGTTTACTTTATAGTCGTGATCATAGGTTTTTTTTTCAATTGCGAAGTGCAGCTGCTTCTCAATGTATAACATAATGCAGTATTTAATGCTTAATCATAAACAGATCGCCAGTTGTAACGTATCACATCAGTAAGTGATTCACTTGACACTTGCATCGCATATATACGGCCTATCACAAAGACCGTGGTTTTATAACAACGTAGTAAACTTAATACACAATATGAATGCCAGTGTCTTGGGCACGCTTCCGTCTGGCAGTGGTTTGGATCAGTTGAGCTACCTATAGATCGTTTGTAACGATCCTTAGGTGGCTCAACTGGTTCTAATTGTATTTTGTACAGTTATGTAAATATGTAGTAGTTTAGTTTCTGTAAATAAATGCTTAGTACATATGAATACAGATGGTCTTATTAAACAAGTAAATATGAACTGTGTAACGGTTATATTAAATTTTTTTTGACATTTAATTGGATTGATATGTTTTAATGTTTGAAAAAATGTGCAAAAATGGACAATGAACGTAGTGGTATTATCAGCTGAGCGCTTCCGTGCTTTGGAGGGTACGTTAAATTATTGGTCCCGGCTGGAGGCCTTAAGGCGGCCTAAAAACTCCGTCACCAGAGTTAGCCACTTAGCCATAGCTTAATTACTTAATTACTTACTTACATATATCTTAAAATGATTTCTGTCGTCATAGGGATGTCATCATGAGCATGTTTATATTTTTAAACACAATTTATAGTCTGCATTAAGCAATTTACAAATAGCAATTAGATGTAGTATTTAAAATCATCTGGTAATAAAATAATATTATTACTGTTGTAATTAAGCAATACAAAGCTACATAATAATATTTAATTTAAAACGCCTAAATTTAAAACCAAGCCTCGTTAATTAAGTTACACAAATAGTTATTACTTCAAAATAAACGAAATCACAATACTTTACATAAATTTACAGTTTAAAGTACCTAAAATCAGTTAACGTATCTAAGGATCGTTGGAAGCGATCTATAGATGACTGATTAAGGCCAAGGTCACTGCCAGTAAAATTACATGACAACGTTTAATCACAGTGCTTTATGTTACTACTGAAAGTAATTTTAATTTCCGGAGACAGTTACAAAAAATTAGTTTTGTTATATTTTTTGTTATGGCTAAGAGACTTTAAAAACCCGGGACCGACAATTTACCGTGCTCTCTAAAGCACGGAAGCAAATTGTGACCACTCTGAACGTTGCTTAACTTCAGTAACCTTTTCGCGAAAGGGACATTAAAGTTCAAATCGTAATCTATAGTATAATAATATATAATCTTAATAATTCATAATAGAACGTCAAAATTAGCGACACGTTTCATGTCCATACATGAAGCGTGTTTCGTAGCTAATTTAAATGGTGGTTCTTGGTGGTGTGGTTGACAAAGAAACTGACTTCATATTATATTTAAACATAGTAATAAAAGCAACTCCACGAAATAACATATTTTACAAGCTAATAAGCTCACAACAGTAATTCTAAGATGACAGAGGCAATAAACAAAACGAGTATGTAGAAGGTTTGCCATACTGAATAATTTATGGATCTATGTTAAATATCGTCCCTGTAGTTGGAAAACTAAATAACTAACAAAACCAAAATCGGGAGAAAAACGCAATTTACTATTTTTTTGCGTGTAAAATGGCTATAAAATGTTATTTGGTAACATTTTTACTATGCATCTTTTGCTATGTTATAGATTGTTATTTAACCTATTTTTCAATCTAACAGTCTTATACGTTAGCTCATTTGTTTGTAAGAAAAAAAATAAAAAGCAATTATGTAATTTTCCCTCAACAAAGTTTCAAAGTTTTCAAGCACTTATTTATTTTTTCATGTCAGTTGTTTAGTTCTTCTTCGTCAATGTTCTCCATACAACATAAAAAAGCTAACATTAAGTGCTTTTATTTAATTTTCCTGCACTATCTAATTAATAATATGACCTATTATTTATTTATTTGACTCCTATTTACCTATTATTCTACCCATGGGTAAGGATTTTAATAAAATTAGTTTTTTGTTTTTAAATATCATCATCATCATCATCCGCAGCCCAATCTCTCCCACTGCTGGGTGTAGGCCTCCTTTCGTTCTTGCCATTTCTCCCGGTCCTGCGCTTGCCTGATCCACTGCCGGCCCACGACGCTGATAATATCGTCAACCCATCGCGCTGCTGGACGTCCGACGCTTCTCTTGCCAGTCCTCGGCAACCATTCTGTCAACGTTTTACACCACCTGTTGTCACCACGTCTTGCCAGGTGCCCAGCCCAACTCCATTCGAGTTCCTTTGCCCGGATACCGACATCCTTGACCTTGGTTCGTCTTCGGATCTCGGTATTGGGAACTCGGTCTACAAGCTTAATGCCGAGCATGGCACGCTCCATGGCCCTCTGAGCAACCCTCATTTTGTACACAGCCTCCTGGGTGAGGGTCCATGTCTCGGCACCGTACGTCATGGTGGGCAGTACACACTGGTTAAATAGACGGGTCTTCAGACACTGTGGGACGTTGACAGATTTTAGAATGTCGTCGAATTTTCCGAATGCAGCCCACCCAAGCTGTACCTACTCGCCTTTCGATCTCCTTTTTCTTATGGTTCTTGCCAAAAGATAGAGTATGTCCAAGATAAATGTATTTTTCCACCATCTCCAACTTCACATTTCCAACTGTAACAGCACAAACTGCGGTGCCGGAGAGGTTTTCCATCACTTTCGTCTTGGACAATTCATCTTTAGCCCTACCTCCAAAGACGCATCATACAGATGTTGTAGCATGAGCTGGAGATCTTCGAAGCTCTCTGCAAAAAGAACAAGATCATCCGCGAATCTTAAGTGTACATCTTCTAAAACTGTAAAAAGCTTGGGTGAAATAGTATCTCCCTGTCTCACTCCCCGCTTAATCGGTACAGGATTCGTTAGACTATGCACTCGAGCTTGCAGAGTAGCTGACGTGTACAGCTCCCGGAGCACATCCACGTGAATCGATAATTATGGCAGCTATGGAGAGCGTGGAACACGGCCCAATGTTTGACACTGTCGAAGGCCTTCTCGTAATCGACAAAGGCCATAACAAGGGGCCTGTTATACTCGTGACACTTCTCCATCAGCTGCTTTACCGTGTGGATATGGTCGATAGTCGAAAAACCGCTCCGGAAGCCGGCCTGCTCTACGGGTTGAGCTTCATCGAGTTGGCGTGTGAGGCAAATAGTGAGAATTTTGGCAAACAGCTTGTACACCTGTGATAGTAAGCTAATTGGACGGTAATTGTCCAATTTTGCAATGCCACCTTTTTTGTGCATTATGTGTACTATTGCATTTTTCCACTGTTCCGGTGTGCGAGCTTCGTACAAAACCATGTTAAAGAGCTCCACGAGAACCTTAAAAATGGGAGTTCCACCTGCTCTAAGCATTTCGATAGTAACTCCATCCTCCCCAGGAGATTTATCTGTCTTCATGGCGTAGAGAGCTCTTGTAACTTTACACGGCAAGATAGGTGGTAAGATTTCCGTGTCATGGTGTTCAATTGGAGGAGCTCTAACGCCATCAGGTGAGTTTGGTTCTGCTGCATTCGATGCGTAAAGTTTCCCATAGAACTCTTCCACAATGGTTACGATTCGGCTTCGATCAGTTACAGTAGTTCCGTGATCATCTTTAAGTTTTAATAACTGTTTAGATCCAGTACAAGTTTTTCTACGAAAGACTTTTGGGCCTCTATATGCCTTAATGGTGTTATTAATTATATTTGTGTTAAGTCTCTTCATCGATGGATGAAGCAATTTCTATACTGCCTCTTTTTCCGATAATTTCTACCATTTGTGTTTCTGCTTGTGTTCATTTTGTGTTTCTACTGGTCCAATAATATTGAACAAAGTCTTATATTAAATTTTACCTTATCTAAAATTCCAAACAGTTAGAGAGATTTAGTAGAAAATTGAATAAAAGGTACTTATAACACAATCATGTTACACGATAACATATATAAATGCTCTTGTTTAATTATTCCTAACTGCATTGTTCCTGTACAGCGTAGAAATGTGTCGAAGGAAAACTGAATAAGTAACTTTATGCATTTTATTCGCCGCAAAGTAACGCATAATTACACTTAGCTATTTTATTGCCGAGTTAACTACTTCTCCTTCGCTATTTTTTTATCATTACTTCAAAATTCATTTTTCCATCTTTGACGTCTTGACAGGTTCATTTTTATTTATTTTTTTATTGAAATATGATATCAAAATTTTAGTAACACAGAAAGATGCAGCTTGAATTGGACTTTATGAAGGTGCAATAAAGTCGATTTGGCAAAATGTGTTAGTTATTTAGTTTTCCAACTACAGGGACGATATTGACTTCTAACGTTTACTTAGCCTATTGGATTAGTTGATTACGACAGATTCCTTTAAACAGGTAATGTGTTTTAATTAGCATTAAGGAAAAACCAATAGCAAGTTTGACAAGACTTTTACTAAAATGATATTCTAAAACCCTTATTTATCAAATCTTTATATTCTTGTTTATCTGCGTCATACGATTGGTGACTCTTCACGACTTGTTTAAAATACAATTTCACTTAATTTATTGGTTTTGTTATTTATTTTAATTCAGGTTTTTCTTATACCTGGGCCCATTTTGCACAATGACGTCCACTCATAAAACATTGGGATGAATTTTTTTGATGTATGATGAATGTTTGTTAGGTACTCTTATGCGGGCACCACACTTTGACTTAGGTTAATTGGTTCCAACATTGGCAACGAATAGAATGGCCAGTGGCAATGCTCCGTTTGTGTCCAATAACCGTCCAAGTTCCATCCCCACATTGGAGTCTTGGAATGAACCCTCCAATGTGTGGTGCCCGCATTAGACGTAAAAATTACTGAAAGAATTGAAATAACTGACTTGGAATAATACATAAAGCTATTTTATTCCGAGTAAGTACGACGCAAGCGACGCGACGCCGCAGTCAGATACTAGTTAATCACAGAATAAAATAAAATTGATAGATGCAACTTAGACCCGAACCTTACAAAGACTGAGATTATAATTATTTCCTGTATTTGCCGCAGAACAAAGTTATTTTTGGTGCCCTTTAGGAAAGCATAGAGTTTATTTTGGAATGCCTAAAATTTGTTCGTTTTTTTGGACATTGTATTTACCATTGAGTATTTTTCTAGAGATTTTAGACATCCGTCCTCTAAGTAAGTTCGTGTGATCCTCTTCTGCTCTAAAGGGGATTTTGACACTATATAACCCATGTTTACAGAAGCCAGACCTTGGTGACATGTTTTATTTTGTTCCATAAAGTAACCTCAAGGGCTAAGAGACCAATGTTTAACCATGAATTTAGAAATATTTCCCTAATTCATATTTCTATGCCAGAATATACAAAACCTTGGTTTTATTAAAAACTACATTTATTTAATCACCATAGAGCGGTGTCGAAATCATGTGGTTGCCTTGTGGATTTTATAATAATTAAACTAAACCCATTTTCAAGCTCGTGATCCATTGGTACAAATTGTCTACAATTACATACAACCTCCAACAAAACTATGATGGAATCATTGCCATAATGATTTTAATACGAAACTTATTTTACATTTTATTGTAGAAAATTAATGCTTTGAATTTTTTTAACCAATTAAATCAGATGGAAGTTTACATTGTTTCAAAATTATACAAAAAAACATCGTTGATTTGAAAATCGTGTCATAATAATAATATTGTTTTTATTTTTTTTATAAGACTACATTTTGTTAACTAGGTTGTTTATTCTAACCACATAAAAAAGTCGTGATTGAAATACGAGTAGGTCAGTAGATATTTCTTTATTATTTATTTTAAATTTTGATTTGCTCTTTGACAACAGCGCTAAATAGGATTTTTATTTCCTAAAGATTGAGAAAATATAAATCGCATTAAACAATACGAGTAGGTACAATCGTGACCCATATTTTTATTATTCACCATGAAAAAAAAGTAAGTCAAGTAATTCACCATTGAAAGTAACAGAATGAAAGCATTGTATTGTATAACCATTCATATTCATACCTTATTACAATTATCATAACCTTGAAATTCCGGTGAGAATTAAAAATACACCCATTCAATTAAAATGATATTTACATAAACTTACCTTGGTCCAATAAACTTAACCATAGTTATATTCGCTTTAAATGGTGTCACGCATTACGTTTCTAAAGGGTCACTTCATACAAAGGTGATTTTAAAACCCAATATTATGATAGAATTCAATAATTGAAAATAGCGACCCACGGTTCTCTACTATAATATGCACGTGTATTAAACATTTAAATATTCCTCAAATCACTCTGTCAATAAATGAAAACCGCATTAAATTCCGTTGCGTAGTTTAATTAAAATTAAAAAATGTAAGCGCACAGGCGACATTGTTTTGCACTACGGTAATAGTGAAAAATAAAAAAAAATTTAGCCGTTGTTATAATTATTAACTCACTTAATCTTTTCAATATCTTGATCATAAAAAACCCGATTATTTTATTATAAAAAATTACTTCAATATTTTCTTGTTATTTCAGAAAATAGCTTAAATTACCTACTTATAATGCAAGAATGCAATATTAGTGTGTCAACTTTGAATAAACAGACAAAAATATTTAAAATATCACAATTACAGGATAAAATAAAAGAATTATTTTAAAAGAATTATTTTAGATCTTTTATTTTATTCTCCCATTTGTAAATCATAGTTCTGATTTATGTACTGTGATTCCATTTTCATTTTTTATAAGTACTAAAAAATAAAATAATTCTACTATTTAGTTTTAATATTATAAACGCAAAAGTTTGAATGGATGTATATAGATGGAAATTTGTAAACTAATGAATGGATTTGACTGAAACTTGGACTATACTAAGTTTAAGACCTGGAATAACACATAGGCTGCTTTTTATCCAGGATAGTAATAATAATAATAATAATAATTTTTATTTTAATAAACATATGATACAAAAATTCAAAAGACATATAATTAAAAAGAAGGGCAAAACAATTTACAAACTAACCCCGCACTAGGTCAAGCCTGTATCGCGGAAGTTAAAAGTAAGTTTTTTTATAATACTACAACTACTATAATATATAAAAATATTTTTTAAACTGTTGCTGGATAAATACCTTAAAACTAACATACATATTTTATGATAGTACCTACTATGCAATCGAAGCCGCAGGCGTGTAATCTAGTAATATAATAAATTAATTCTTACCCCCATTTCGTTCCATGAACCGCTTGTAGGAATCGACAATCGACATATCGAATGATGTATTTGCACCTGAAAATAAAAATAAAAACACTTCACAATCCCGTAAGTAAACAAAATTACAGTAACTGAATTCTAAAAATATGTATTATAATTGAATACCTAGAAAATAATAAGTAGATGTTTTATGAAAAAAATAAAGTAGGTATATACAAAGAAAAATTATTATAAATTTTCCATCATGACTACCCCCACCAAAAAAACTTTATTATAATCTCAAAAAGATTAAATGAGCCAGTCCCTTGTATGGTACCTACCTATTTCAATAACAGAAAAAAAATCTTTTAACTCCTAGGAATTGTTAAAAGCTGTGAAACGGATACACAACTTTATTTATTCTACTATTTAACACTTCAATGTCAATGTCAAAACACACCTGAGCGAAAAAAAAACTTTCGAAACACCACACACCTTCCACGAGCGATTGTAAACTGGCGGAATAAAATATTTTCGCATTAAAATTGTATTAGTCGATTGCGAAATCTTAAGGTAATGAGATCCTTGGAATGAATTGCCCTGAATGTTTCGTAGCTTTTTACTTTCTGACTTATTTTAACTGAAACTTTTTTCGCGATATTTGGAAACAAATCGATTTTATTTTTGAGAAAAACTTAACCTACTTACGTAATATTCTTATTTTTTTTTTCTTAACCTACTATGTCCCACTGCTGGGCAAAGGTCTCATTTTTTTTATAAATTCTTTTTTGTACCTAATAAAATGATCTTAGTTTTAATTGTAGAAAAAAAATATGTGCTTAACATCTATTGTGGCGTATAATAATCACATTGTACATCGGTAGGCAAATTCCATTTTTAATTTAATATGCCATTTGAAATAACTTTCATTTTATAGTTTCATTTAAAAAAAAAATTGTAATATAAAGTAATATTAAAAACCAATTATGTAATACCTAATTTTATTTATGTATTATAAGTAGTTTCATTTAAAAAATTGTATAATAATTATAAAGTAATATAAAAAACCAATTATGTAATACCTAACTAGGACCATTACCTTGTTTATGGGGTTAATTATTTATTTTAATATATCCGATGTTTTTTGCAACGCGTATGAGTTATGTGTCTTAAATCTGTATGTCCAATTAAATTAAAACAGCCATATCGAACTCTAAACAATACAACAATATAACCTTCGTAAAATTCACACGATTCGTAAATCCCATGACTATAATTCTCATATATCTCTCTCAAAATGATTCTTAGTCCACTCAAAATAAGGTTAAGAATGATTTGATTCAAATGGACAAAGCAAGTGTTCATAGGTTAAGACAAATGATGTAGAAAGATCACTGATACAATTGTCACTTTTTCCGTTGATTCCAATCATTCTTGTTGTAATATTAACCTTTTTGTCTGATTTCCGTGATCAAATTATATTGTCCTAAGGAAATTAATTAGATGTGATCATTTTGCTTGTGTAATGTCCTTATTAGAACAATCTCAGGCCATTACATCTGATTCTAGATAAATTTATTATTTTGGGCATTGGATGGTGTGGGCATGGGCATGCTTGGCAATCGTTATTTCGTCATTAATAAACCTTATGTTGTTGATAGTCTTTAATAAACCTTATCCAAAGGAGAATGGAAAGTTAGAAAGTTGCCATCATTAACCGACTTCATTAAAGGAGGAGGTTCTAATGATTCACTGATTGTTTTCTTTATGAGTGTTCACCGATTATTCTGTCAATAGTGAACCGATTTAAAAAAATATATATGCTTGTTTTTTTTTTTTCTTTAACCTATATCTTCCCACTGCTGGGCAAAGGTCTCCCCCATATCCCTCCAACCATTCTTGTTTTAAAAGAGAAAAAAAAACAAAAAAAATCTAATTCTTAGGTACATTATAGTTACAAGCCGAACGTACGAACGAGTTACAAGCTTGTATGAATGCACAAATAATTATTATTGTTTCACAGCCAGAATAATTTTATCTAAACTGACTGAGATCAAAATAAATAAATAAAATAAATAAATAAATATCCTTGGACATTTCACACGGCGTCATCTAGTCCCAAGCTAAGCAATTGGCTTGTGTTATGGTAACCAGATGACTGATAAACTACATAGATACATTTTTTTTGTAAATACATACTTATACATAGAAAACACCCAGACACGAAACAAATATTTGCAGATCATGCAAACATTTGTCCCGCAGCGGGGATCGAACCCGCAACCTCTGCGTCCCTAAATAGATATGTTAAACCAAATTTGTCCCAAGTTTAGGTATAAATCAATTTTTTTTAATTTTTACAGCATTTGTACCTAACGTGTAAAACAAAATTGCATACAAAACTCAGCATCGATATTTTGCTAAATGCCAGATACGCTCAATTGTGCAACGCCAGGCGTCGGATTAAACAGACCCCTTCGAGTTAATCGCTGTATTGCCGAATTTGATAAGCTTTCTTAATTTTTGATCAGATTAAGTTTGTGCAATCGATAAATCGAAGATTATTCTAAGGCCTTATCAAACTGATATTACGGAATTCAAAAACATGTTAGATTTCTGGCAACTCTTTGAGCAGCTGTGCTCCTCGGTGTTAACCGTGAATAGTTCCAGTTCCCATGGGAATACCGTGATCAAAAGTAGCCTATGTGTTAATCCAGGATATAAGCTATCATGGTAAGTACCAAATTTCATTAAAATCTGTCCAGCCGTTTGAGCGAGAAAGAGTAACAAACTTTCGCACACACTTACACACAAACTTTTACCTTTAGGTATAATAATAGTGTGATTTAAAATCCCACCCAGACTGTCAATCGTGGCTTTATACTTAAAGCGCTGGTCAGAATGTCAAGGATAAAAAGTCAGACTTCCCGTAAAATTGCATAAAATTGTAGTTTATTTACATTTTAATAATAATTTGCAAGTCTCTTTTGCGTATCGTGCATTTTATAAACTTTATTTTTGATATAACGATTTAGGAATGTAAGTATTGTAAGAACCTATATTCTGTTTTATTTTATGTTTAACGATTCGAATCCTAATAATATATCTATCTCATTTATTTCTATTTTTTTAACACACCTCTGGTCTATGTCAGTTTTGACCAATTTTCTGCCACTCCTTTATCATCCATTACAGAACACTACTGAAAATACGTAGGTAAGTTAATTGATTAATTAGTGCAACAAGCTGCCCTAGCCATGTTACATTTCGACAATCACTTTCGATTATAAACTAAAAAAAATGTATAGGAATTGATATTCATTGCCGAAAACTCGAGCGATCAGAAATGTCAAATCAAAGGTGTAGCGATAATAGAAAGAGAATAGATACGAAACATTTGTCACTTGTCTACGCACCCTGGACATGTTTTCGCGTATATCAAAAGTATTTCAAGTAATAAACTAAACATTTATTGTTTAATGAAATTTTCGTAGTCATCGAAGTGACAATGTGTAGGTACAATTGGCACAGCAACATAAATTATTTCAAAAATGTTAATGAGTCTAGTAAAAGTTAGTTCGTTTATTGGTAATTTTATTTAACGACTGAATTTGGTAATTAACTAATTTGTGAAGTGCACTAATTGCCTAACTGCGGTTGCAACAGGTAGACAGATTGACAGATTCACAGATTCACAGATACCTAACTGATAAAAAACTCAGGCGTTTACATCTTTACTAGATGATTTATACAGAGGCAAGCTTTGCCTACACTTAACGGGACACTGTAGTGCCTGGGACGTTGTTGAGATGGAATAAGCTTGCCCAGCACATAAAAGATTATCAAGATGATAGAACAAGTAACAAAATAAAAAAGAATTTTCAAAATCGAATTGACAAAATAGTAAAAAATAAAGAATAGATAGATAATTATTTATTGATTTCTTTAAACTACAATAGTAACAATTTCAAGGAACAAATTGTACAACCAACTGGCGGCCATTTGGTAGAATATATACAGTGGAACATAGAACCTCCTCATTTTTTGAAGTCGGTTAGAGAAAATATAAACAAAGCGTTTGTCATGATGAACGGCTATGAACGACATGAACGGCCAGGCTCAGGTTGGCTTTATAGTAAACAAAAGATTTAATGAATTAAATGAATTTTAACAACAATTACGATATTTTAATGCTTTTCTTTGCTAACAATAATACAGAGTTAAGGGGCGCGTCTCTAAAAACGCGCGAACAGGCACTTACCATTTAAAAAAATTAACTAATGAAATCACTTCATAGAATGACAATAAAAAAGAATCGAGTTCTCAATAGATGAGTCTACACTAACACCGTGTAATAATTCTAAAATAATCCTTAATTTTTGAGAAAAAAATCGTCAAAATCCATCAAAAACACCGAAATCGACCTTTTCTATTTGAACTATTTATGATATTATTGTTGTTATTATTGATAATATTTTTTGATAAATCGTGAGTCAAAATAGTAGTCAATACATTCACCGTAAATGTTTTTTACTAATTAAAACCAAAAAGCATTAATCTGAGCTTAAACATCATTAATTTTTTTAGCAGAAATTTTTTCCCGCCGCCATACATTTTAGTATGAAGCAGTGCCTGACGTAATTCTCTTTTTATTAGAATACACGCTGCAGAAATATTCAGAACCCGCTGGGTTTCCAAAGTGACCGCACGTCCGTCATAGATCTCGCCGAGCTTCTTTTGTTTACTTTGGACTAGAAAAAGGGTGGGTTGCGAGTGTTGGAAACTATCTGTACCTATTCATCGAGCAAGTAGACGAACTAGGTAGATACGTGACTTTTACTTTGTAGTATTTTTTCTTTTGAATAAATTATCAAACCCTAACCAATGAACTATATAGGTACGAGTTATGTCGTAACTTATTTTTTACCTTTTTCAGAGAGATATGGGACAACGTATAGAAAATTACTTTAAACACAAAGAAATTAAAGAAGTATTAAAATAATGCAGTAAGCACTCACATATAATGCACCTACTCATCTTTTTACCCGACCGTAGCAAAGACAAAACATTGTTGTGTTTTACCTTTTTTTATTTATTATCTCGGACCTCTGTGGCGCAGTGGGTGAAAGCCCGAGACGCAGAGGTTGCGGGTTCGATTCCCGCTGCGGGATAAATGTTTGTATGATTTGCAAATTATATTTGGTCTCCAGTTTGGGTGTTTTCTATGTATAATAATATGTATGTATTTACAAAAAAAATGTATCTATGTAGTATATCAG
This sequence comes from Xanthorhoe designata, assembly GCA_963582015.1. Classification (NCBI taxonomy): domain Eukaryota; kingdom Metazoa; phylum Arthropoda; class Insecta; order Lepidoptera; family Geometridae; genus Xanthorhoe; species Xanthorhoe designata. Next base: position 11,370,704 of record OY757034.1, on the reverse strand, counting down.
TCATCTGGTTACCATAACACAAGCAATAAATTGCTTAGCTTAGGACTAGATGGCGCTGTGTAGAATATCCAAGGATATTTCAAAACATACAAGAAATTAGGTATGGAAGAAAAGTTAAAAATGATTTAAGTACCTTGATTGTATATCTCGACTATCACTGAGAAAAACAAAAAAATTAACAAATAAAAACAGGTTCAATAGGGTAATTCATTCATCATTATCATTGGCAGCTCAAATTATAACCCACTGCTGCCGGCCTAGCACGGACTGGGGATAAAAATTTTGTCCCCGGTTTATATCCACCTTCAAGGGATAAAATTATCTTCTCCACCCTCTATAGCATGGTAACAGAAGAGAGAATAAATTTATCTACGTTTGACATTTGCGGTGGAAACATATCCCCACCTCATAGCACTAGTACGTGGATAAAATAGTCCTCGTTTGACATAACATAGAGAGAGGCTATCCACGATCCGCTAAGGTGGGTATATAATTTATTCCAAGGAAAAAATATGTCGCGAGCGTATTATAATTATGTTTTTACGCGTGAAATAAATATAATGGAGAGGAAACTGCACCGAAGATTTATAAGAGAGACTCGAAACGGAATTATACTTAAATCATTTTCGAGTCACCAAAGATATGGCTCTGTATATAGGTACTTATGTGAGGAGCTTAATAACGCATTGAGGCCTTTAGGCGGCCTAAAAACTCTGTTACCAGAGTTGGCCACTTGCTCATACGAACTTACTTACTTACTTAACGCATTTAATTATCATTACGAGTGCATTCATTAGAATGTAGGTAGAATAGCAAGCGACTATTGTTTATTAATAACACCATTATAGAAAAGAGCTTCAACAGAAACTGATTCATTTAATGGGCGCTATTGACTGCACCTATGTCGACATATTATCAGATTCTTATAATTCTTCGTGAATTTTCACCAAACCAAAACAAACAATGACAATGAACTAACAGCTGATCTCACAGCAGCACTACTAAAATAAAATGTCGATTTCATGTATTGAAACTCACATCATTACCGTCATTTTAATTTAGACGTGTTATACCCAACCATAGATGATAAAGCAAATGAACGAATAATTATTGAAAATTGAGCGAACAAATTGTTAAATTTATTAAATTTTCTTTGTATGGCAACAATGACGGAGATAATGGTTTCTCCACCGTGGATAAGTTGTCTACCGCCGAGCCCGTGCTCGGAGAGTGGATAAAATGACAGCCGGAGAATAGATTTTTATCCTCTCCCCGTGGAAAGTTTTCCCCAGTCCATGCTAGGCGGGCTGGGCATAAGCTTCCTCCCTCAAATGCCACTCTAATCGGCCCTGTGCCGTTCGCATCCATCGTAGTTCATTACAGCTAAAAATATCTAAGGTTCGGGTTTCCAATTTATTACGATTATTCAACCAGTCTTACTACCGACATTCCACTACAGAGTGAAGGCCCGTCACTCATGGTCATCGTCCCCGTCCCCCCTTTTATAACTTACAGTTTTTTTTTTTACTTTATATAAATAAATAAAAAAAACCTGCAACACCAGGGATCGATTTTTAACATAATTGTTGTAACAGTTTTATGTGGATATCGAGTGTTCGTATTTTTGTCTCATTTCCGATCCGAGACGGATTTAATAAAAGTATTAAATAGGTATGTTTCGGAGTACCTACTGTAAATAAGTTGAAGCCGTCCTAATCTGTACATATATTCCATGTTTGTACTAAATTGTCTTATAAACAAATGAATGAATGAATGAATGAATGAAAATTCTTTATTGTACACTAAAATACGATACAATTAACAACTTAAGAAAAAACTAAGTACCTAACAATGTACAATGGGCGGCCTAACAAATAATTTTGATAAACGATTTTTTATATATTATTGCACATTTCTCATATTATTATTATAACACAGAACATTTTAAAATGATACCAAGAAGCATACACTGTGACCCAACCCTTTGCCGTGCTGGTAACTAATTGCAGGCCGCGTGTTGCTAATACATTGCGTGTTTTATTGTGATATTTATATAATCTCACAACGACAAACGCGTAATGGATGTGTAACTAGTGCGAAACTTCGAAAGTAGTTTTATTCGTCTTCAGGTTGTAAATGCTAATTTCGGGATGCACTTGTGTGAGTAGAAAGTGTCAATGTAGGTGTTAATCAGAAATTCCCACGCTCAAGGACTGCAGGCTTAAGTTTCTTATACACGATGCAAGATTCTTGCCTGTTGCATACAATTAAATTGACTGTCATCATGACTGGCATGGTCTAAACAACAGTTGCTTACAATTATTGAACGTCAACTAAGGTGCGCGTCATTATTGCATTCAATTAATTGCTCTGGTACAAGAAAACGTCATCATGTAAATGGTACTGTAGAATCATTATCATCATCATGTTCAAAAACATTATATTTTATTAATAAAATATTGCTTATATTTAAAAAACAAAATATTTACATTATTACGTCTTTTTATTACTTCATCCTAATAGTAATTTTAATTTGTTAACATCTAAGTTTTCATTATGAATCATAAAATGAAATCATGTATGGTAATGTTAGCGGACCCGATTTTTCAATAGTAGGTACCTATGTTAACATATGTTTTGAGCCCGATTTTTATGTTGTCTAGATTTTTAATATAAATGGTTAAGACCTTTTTTTTCTTCCATACCTACTAGCAGATTACAAAACTACTAGCATTGGTTTTACAGCCACATAAAAAAACAACAGTGGGACAATTTGTTTTTGTCTGCAAATATTTGCCTTGTGTCTGGGTATTGTCTATGTATAATAATGTATGTGTATTTAAAAAAAATATCTTTGTAGTAGTTATCTAGTTACGCTTGAGATTAGATGACGCTGTGTGGAATGTCCAAGGATATTTATTTATTTTTATCTTGGAAAATCAGCCTCTAAATATCTGATTTTCTCTGTTATGTAATGTGTGTACATCGCGAAAAGAAAATTATATTTACTCATACTTTTACACCACTTTGTAGATTCGCGGTATGAACAATTCTAAGTTGTTGTACAAAGGGTAATTAACTTGATTCTACGTTTATGGTTTCATTGTTAACGTGTCTGTTTTGCCTGCGAAGATAAGAAAATTGAAGGTTTGTTTGTTTATTGACCCTACACAGTACTTAAATCTCCATGCCCGGCCTAGGCCTAGCGGTCGTCTCTGAAGGAGAGGACCAAGGCCGACCGCAACTAGCCCACGACGTGTGTCATGGGCAGTGAACGTTATAAATTACTAGATCTATAAGAAAATAAAATATTTAAATAGTAAAAGGAACCTCCGACACAAATGAAACATAGCTAAGAGCTTAAACACTTTTGATTTTTACGACACTAGAACAAAATAAAAATCGGCTCATTTATGTTCAAGAGCTATGAGGATTGATGCCACAGATAGTCACACTTAGACACACTAGAAACTTGTAACATCTCTCTTTTTTGAAATGAAATCAAATGAAATATGATCACGTCTGTATCCCGGGAGCGGTAGACATTTCTTTCAGATAATTAGGCAATTTTTAGATCTTTTTGAAGATTGTCTAAGGGGGTAGTCAGAGGTATGTTCAAATACATACAAATTTGGTACATGCCCACTTTTTGCAGAAGTTAACTTTCTATAGGTACGTGACAGGTTGCAAGCCCATCGACGCTATTAGAGGTTTCCTCACGATGTTTTTCATCACCTTTATAAGCTCGTGTAAAAGCGCATATAAATTTTTCGATGCGAAAAGTTAATTGATGCACGGCCGGATTCGAACCCACGACCTTGGGATCGAAAGTCGAGGTACTAACCCACTTGACCAATACGGCTTTTCATTATAGTTTTAAATATTAAATGTCACTACCTAGTAACAATCACACATCCATCAAAAGTATTTTTTTCAGACCTATTGAGGCTATAAAAATATTCTGAAGATGCTGTATCAAAGGAAATTCCAAAAACTTATCTGGTACTTGCCCACATTCTATTTTTTTTTAATTCCAAACATGACAAAACATGTAAATTTATGCAAAACGACGAAAATATTACGATGATAATTATTCTTAAAACATACCAAAGAGCATAGATCACCACGCACGTGTTAAGATTTTCGCCAAGTGTGATCACAACGCACAAAACAGCCATTAACAAATAAAAAAAAAACTACTGTATTCCCAAGGTGTAGTAGAAATTCAATACTAGTATAGATGTATGTAGTTTCATTTTACTGTGCGCACTTGCGAACACTAGATTCAGTGTGATTCAGTATCAGTCATGTTTATACTAGCAGACCAAGCCGACTAATGCTGGGTTCCTATATCCAACAAACGGATGTCCGTACGTAGGTCGTCATAGCAATGTTGTTATCTGTCAAAAAGTCTCATACATTTTTGTGTTGAATAAACAACGTTGCTATGACGACCTACGTACGGACATCCGTTAGTTGGATATAGAAACCCAGCATAAACTATCGGCCTATAGCAAAGTTTGCAGTGTGCAAGGGGTCTTTAGTATTACTAGTTTAGTATAATAATAATAAACACCGTATCATTTGACATTTAAATAATATGGGCGTGTGCAGATAAGAGGATCTCGTTGACATAAACGATTATTCACTTTAAATAAATTATAAATAGTTAAATTATGATTTATTTACGTTTATTCACCTTCTTGTTCAGCAGAGTGGTATGAACAGGTGGTTACAACACTTTGTACTTCCAAAGAAGCCTTAAGGTCAATCAGGTCTTATGAAATCCCGTCATTGACCAGGTTTAACGATGCTTCATCGGAACATTCATTGTTTATAATATTTATATAAATTTTGTGAATTTGAAAGGCAAATGAGAGGCCTATTCTAGTAGCGTTAGAGTTCAGAATATCGCACTAATAGTAAGTATAAATGCAAATGTTTGTATGTTTTTGTAAGTTTTCGCATAAAAGAGTTAAGTATACATCCAGACAAACTTTCGCATTTAAAATAGATATAAAATAAGATTAGAAAACTTTCACGTGTTCACTTTTTTATCTTCTAACAGGTTAAATTTCAAGATGACTTCCAAGGGTACCTTCAAAATTGCTCTGGGATTTCGATTCGACAATGGTAAATTAAAGTCAGCCAGTTAGTTGTATAATTGTATAGTCATGTGGGCTGTCGCCTATTGAGCCACAGAGGTCGTAAAAAAAAGACGCCCGGCTTTTTGTTTGTCTTGGTGGTTGTAAATAACATTAGAAAAAAATCACAATTATTCCAAACACAAAAACAATATTACCTAGGTACTTTACTTCTATAAACTTTATTCAGTTTCAATTATTTAAATTCAATTTAGATTAAAAAAAGTCTGAATTAATTTCAAATAACGGACAATTGAAGTCCATGTCACGTATAAATCAGTAACCACGGCACAAAATGTAAGCACGTGCTTATGTTTGAATAACGTCTAAGCCTGCAAAGTGGGCCAAAGCTAACTTTTAACATCCTGGGTGTTCAAATAATCATTTTATAACAGTACGAACACGATGATAATTTTTATAAGACGAATATGCAGCATGTCCGTCCGCGTATCGCGCGCGAAGCCGCGATCAACCCGTAGTACAGGAGTGTTAGTAGTATAAAAAGTTTCTCAAAGAGGAACACTTTTGTATTGTGTTCGTATTTTAAATCGAAAGAAACCTTTTTCAACCCCAGAAATTATCAAAATTTTATTTATGCCAATATTAATCATATTGATTGATTTAAAATGATCATTTGGAGCAGGTTTATCAGCAATTAAGCCACCTTCCCAATCGACCTTGGCAACATGAAAGACATCGCCAATATGTAAGTCTGACTAATTCGGGTTTCCTCACGATGTGTGTAGTGTATATTGTGCATATAATTACAGAACTGAATACATAAACCTATCGCAATATTCATCGTTTTATCTCCGAAAAAGTTATACAATGATTCATGCGAAATAATCGCTTGTTGACTGGATTTCACCAAGTTCATACCAAAAATAAAATTGCGTTCTGGCCTTTGAGTCAATTTCTTACCACATACCTACTTTAATGGAAGTTTTGTAAGAATATCAATATTTAGAATGTGTATTGTTCATTTTTAAAACCCTCACGCGTCAAGATAACAAAAAACTGAACTTTTGGTAACATACCTACATAAATCAATCATAATAAAATAATCGATTTACAAATTATTTTAGATTGTATTCTTTACGATTTATGGGACCGGATTGTATCGAGATCCAAGTTTTTTTATCTGTGGCAGAATGTCTGCTTTATACGACACGTATCCGTTAGTAACAATACCTACTAAAAGCTGTTTATTTGACTATATTCTATTTGCAGAGTCGAGCTAATATAAGCTGTTCTCTCTTGCACATTTTTATGAAAATGAAACGGAAGCACAATCAACACTGATCATCTCTATTTAATACTATATCAATGAACGAAGTTTAATAAAAAAACGATTTTAAATTCAATTAGCCTACTGTTTATTTATGTTATATGTCGCTCATGTCATGTGTCATGAGAGTTCACTGTTACTTCGTCCGCGCGAAGTATTTCACGCACTGCAATGACAACGTTAGCTATACCTAATTCTTCAGACCTAGCCAGGTATTTGTAAAACCTGTATTTATTTCATCATTAACTTATGTAATTATGTTATTAACATTGTTGTCTCAAGTCGTGAAACTATTATTGACTGATTAAATTTTTGCTTCAATGTTTACCAAAAGTTCTATACAGACGAACCGGAATTACCTCACCTTGAAAAATAAATAATCTAAAAAAATTTGGATTTGGATATAAAATATGTCATCTGCTGCGTCTCATCTTATAACTTTGACATTTAGATTGTACAGCTTTATGCAAACAATTTTCTTAAACCATTTTAATCACAACTTTTTTTTTAAATATAATCAGTACTAATTGAGATTTTTTGATCATTACATTAAAGTGTACAGTGTTAAAATTAATGTCACTATAAACTGGGCACATCATGTTTTTCGAACGCGTTGTCACTGCGCGTTTGTATGGATACAAATGCGTGGCGAACAAAATATAGGCGGCAAGCTGTGACCGTGCACACTATCCTCGCGTTTGTGAAACGCGCTGCGAACTAGCAGGTGACGCGCTACACAAAATCGCGCAGCGACTGCTCGTTACTCAGGAGCAAGGAGTACCTAACTCAGGAGTATTTGTAGCAATTGTTGAGATGACGGCGATAGGCTTGCAAGCTGTTACGTATGGAATGTTAACTTCTGCAAAATGTGGGCATGCACCAAATATGTATTTGGACATACCTCTGACTACCCCCTTAGATATCTTCATAGGATTTGAGAATGGCTAAAAGATCTGAAGGAAATGTCTACCGCTCCCTGGGAATACAGTCGTGATCATAATCTTTTTTTCTACAAGAAATACTTTGAGATACGAGATCATCAAAAGGCAAAGGATAACTGAAAGGATTCAAAATGACCAAAAAAACATGAGCAGTTTACCTTGATATGATGACACAGTAAAGAGCATTTTTGCGTTAAGTTTATAAAAAGTAAACAATATCAAAAATATGATCCAGATTTGAAATCAAATTACACTCGTTCTGCAAGGTCAATATACCTTAAAGGGCCTACTATACGGTCGAACGATGCCTTTGACTTTACGAAACACTTACGCTGATCTTGACCTAGGCACCAATAATAATTCACCATAAACTGCTTATCATTGTACCAATCCGAACCGTTATTACTATTATTATGTCCGTTTTGATATTGGAATGACATTCAATATAATATTATGTTGGAGTATAGTTATTGTGGCAAAACGAGGTTCGCATCGGTCCTATTTATTTATCGTGAATTCATCTAAGTACCTATAGTATAAAGCCGTGTTGGCCAAGTGGATAAGTACTTCGACTTTCGATCCGAAGGTCGTGGGTTCGAATCCGGCCGTGCATCAATGGACTTTTCGTGTCGAAAAATTTATATACCTACACTTTAACACGCTTTAAACGGTGAAGGAAAACATCGTGAGGAAACCCGCGGCTAGTCAGCCCCACACGTATTGTCTTTCCTGTGGATATGGCCGGCTAAGCTGAGAGGATGGTTTAGGTGCTGGGCCTATTCTATCTCAACAATGACCCAGTCACTACAGTGTCCTGTTAAGTGTAGATAAAGATTGCCTCCTGACTGTATAAATCATCTACTTAGTAAAGATGTAAAGGCCTAAGTTTTTTTTATAGTATAAAATAAATATCAATCTAACAGTCATAATGAGTATATAAGGGGGTGCATTTTTGTTCATAACTCTGACCTATCTATCCTCATCAGAGCCTCAAAATTGTTTTATAGGACACGTGAAGCACTAGCTTTCAATTATAAAAATAATACTAGATCCTGCTATCTTTGTTTACATTGAACATGTAAACACACATAATGTTCTCACATACAGCCTGATGTATCTGTTACGAAACAAGACATTGACCTTTATTAATAGTTTATTGTGATCTTTAATGGGCACCATTTATTTTAAGTACTAATTAGCGTCCCTACTTGGGAGCGGTTTTCACGGTCGGACAAGAAAGAAATTGTCAAGATGAGTCGGTGACATTGAGCTAGTAAGCATTTTTGTATCAACCTAATTTGACGATTGCCTCTAAGAAAGGAGTTACGAGTGGCAATAATTTTATTTTTTAAACCGGGATTTACAAATAGCATTTTTTTTTATTTAACAACTTCAATATCGTAAGAATAGAGAGAAACTTCCTGCGCTCTCGAATTACATTTACGACCTCTGTATCATAGTGGGCGAAGGCTCGACTGAGATGCAGAGGTTGCGGGTTCGATCCCCGCCGCGGGACAAATGTTTGTATGTTCTGCAGATATTTGTTCGGGTCTGGGTGTTTTACTATCTATAAAATGTATGTATTTACAAAAAAAAATGTATGTAAGTAGGTACCTATATCAGTCATCTGGTTACCATAACACAAGCATGAAGTTGCTTAGCTTGGGACTAGATGACGCTGTGTGGAATGTCCAAGGATATTTATTTATATAATATTATTTATTTATTTCTGTTTATAGCTCTGAAGATTCTCATCAGAAACTCCTATAATTTTTTTATGGCACTATCTCGGGGGAATTCCTCAATTTAAATCCGAAGAATCCGTTAGGGTCATCCACCTTAGAAACCCATGATATCAAATTCTGGTTACTTTAGATATATAGAATATAGATAGACTTTAGACAACGAATATTTGTTTTTTAAATTTTAACGGTTTCATAATTAACTAGACATCGTAGAAAAATTATATCTTTTGAACATTGAGATGTATTATAGAGCCACAATCAGATAAATAGAATGTAAACGCCAAAACTCGGCGCACGCTACGTAGTGAGAGTTTTTCTATTTTGCGTACAAGCGACATTGAACATTAATACAAACGACCTAACGTCTACATTCAAATGTCAAATGTCATTGTAGAATATTGAATTTGCACGCACACTTTTTTGGTGTTGTCAGCTATTAGATTGTGACTCTTTAATACATCTCAATGCTTTTGAAGAATAAAAATAGCTAAAAATGACAAATTCACGTATTTTGCATTCGACAATAATAAGCGTAAAGTTGGGGCTAAACGGACTTCGTGTGATAAAACAACTATAGGTAATATTAAAGATTCACAAGATTATTTTTATAATTAATTAGGTAACTAATCAATATTTCTTGCTATTTGTTACACACATTATGAATGAAAGCTATGCAATTACGTCATTAGTAGTTGACAGGTTGTTATCCAATATAATTATTGTACGCATAAATAACTAAACAACTGTTAAGGTACTTACAGACGACGCACTTATAATAAAAATAATAATTAAATTCTTCATCAAAAATAAAATCCTAATATATTTGTTTTTTTTTGTTTAAAATTATAAAATTTTAAATATAGAACCTATAATTTGTCATTGTCAAATCACAATCGCTTCATATAAGTTTAGTAATTTAAAAACTTCATAATATTTTAAAACATATGCAAACGGGTATTTATCACGAATTTTACCTTTAATATTCACCCGACGTTTCCACCGGCCACCAGACGTGGTCGCGGGAAGACTCAATGGGTGAATATTAAAAGTAAAATTCGTGATAAATACTCGTTTGCATTATAAGTTTTATAATGGTGTTCTGATCGCGAAAGTTAAAAAAAGACAATTCATAATATTTCTTCGCAACGAGGTCAAGCGGGCAATAAGCATAAAAATGTTACACATAAATTGTTCAACAGATGATTTTTTAGAGTATAATAACTCTGTACCGTCAGGGCATGTGGAAATCGATTTTCCTCTGACTGCAAAAACACCAGAATAATAATATTTTGTATCACAGATTTTGTGATACTATAACCACTCACAGGTGTTTTAAACACGCAGTATGCACTTAAATAAATAAATATCCTTTAATATAGCAGAATATACAAAATCATCCTGTGCTAAAACTGAATAAATGAGATTATTTATATCGATGTATGAAGATTTTAGTTACAATTTTATATTTCCCATTGAACTGAGTAAACAGCGGAACCGCATTAATTTCGCTGTGTTTTGTCCGTATGTAGGAGAAGCGGAACTGCCACGGAACTGCCTGTTCTAACGCATAGATTTAACTATATTCTATCTCTTTCCCCGCGCGGATCTTCTATCTTCAAAGGATTTTACGAGGATCTGTATTGAGGGTATAGTCTTAATCATATCTGTTGGTTCGCCATTGACCAAAATTTTAGTGTAAACCAAAAACCAACCAAAGAATATGCCTAAAGATAAAAGAAAGGAATTACGTAAAACTCAACCCTTCAATTATAAAAAAATATACACATGGTGTATAAAAATATACAAAGAACGCAATTTTTATAATGCTTAGCTACTTTTAATAATTAAATAATCTTTTTTTTAAATGTCATCGATTTAAGGTACCTACTTTTCCTTCATGTTGCATATCGTGGGGACATTTGTATATTAAGGATACAATCGTGATGTTTCGTATTTACCATCGACTCAAACTCAAGTGTAAAACCAACATAATATTAACCAACCATTTTTAAAGTCAGTTGGTGCCACCAATTGACTTGGTGGACGTCATTGGTCGACTTAGGCTTTGGTGTAAAAGAGGCATAAATAGCTGAGCGTGTCACACTGACTCAACTGGCTATTACGAAGTCGATAATGATAGCAATGTCATTAACATTTGACGTAAACAATGTTTAGAACCTTCCATCTGCGTGTTTTGCAGCTGTGTACATGGAAAATACTAAAAATACTAATGCATAGCTATTTTTGTAACACCGGATTTCTTGACCAAAATATAGCTTTGATATCAGATGGGTAAGTATAGAATTGATTGAAAATAAAAATGTTGAATTCTGACTGTATTTTCAATGTAATTATACCCTAGTGTACCTAGTTTAAATCATCTGAAACAATAGCATTCATAGTCTGTAAATTCGTTTAATAATGCCCGGTTCCTATAACGAAAGTACGGAGGACCGTAGATCGATCGTCATAGCAACATTGTTATCTGTCAAAAAGTGTCATACATTTTGTGTTTTATAAAAATGTTTCCATAGTGATAGATCGACGGTCATCCGTAAGTTGGATAATTATAGGAATCGGGCATAAATGTAGTTGATGAAAAAGTATTGATAAAACGTTAGTTAGTCCGTTAGTCTGCGGGCTTGATTAAAGACCATTGATACTAGAAAACTAGACATGGATATACTTAATTGACAAATTGGTACAAACCTATAAATAACATCCTCAAAAAATGGGGGTAGGTACCTACCCTCACCTGAAACGTGAAGCGAGTTTTTTTTTCAGAGTGGATCTGTGGATTATGCCAGCATGGATGTATGTAGTGTGATATTAAATAATCATTCATCACCAGCATTATTGGCAGCTCAAAAGCCACTCTAATCGGCCATTCTCTTGGTCCATGTCTTTTCCTCTATGGCCTAGATACCATCCATCCTCCGATCGATGGTCTGACAATTTTTTATCTTACTCAACAAGGCTGTGAATCGTGAAAGAATTTCATAATATTTGTACAAAGCCTACGTGAATAGCTGCTTACACAGTATAGGGATTACGTCAAAGTTGATATTAGTCTATAAATACGATCTGCAAATAATTGGCATGTCTTTCTCACTTGGTTGTTAATCAAAATACCATTTTTTGACGTATCCGGGCGTTTTTCGAACTCTATTTTCCATTATTTCGCAATAAAATATAGAAGAATATTTCACACAACACCATCTATCTCAAAACTAAACAAAAATTATATTAGGAACCAGACTGAAGGATCGTTTTTAATAAATCCATTCTTATAATACTTTACTACTTGACCTATAACCTCATAGTATAAGCCTATCCACATTTCTCGTTGGCCTAAAGCTGTCAGCAATCAACACTCATAATTATATCTAGTAATATTGTTCGCGTTCCTTGTCGCGGGACAAAATACCGACTAAAGCAGGACCGACGCGCGGTTCGCGCACGGCGCCGTGAAAAATATAGGAATGCAATCTTGCGGGTTGCTCACATGCTCACGGCTTCGCGCACGATCCGTGGGCGAGTGAGGATCGGCTTTAACGAATAGGAAAAGGTGCTAACCTTCTCATGTTTCTAGGATTTCTAGGCAGACATGTCAATCTAATCTTGTTACTGTGCCTACGAGTAGCATATCACTTTTCGTCAGCCTTCATGTCGGCAAGCACTGTACAGTGTACATTATTGTTTCTTGCTTGTAGGCAAACGCTTAAATATCCCCCAGCTATGGTGGATTTAATTTTCCATAAATAAGTCGAGCTTACTTAGTATATAAAAAAGGATCATAGAACCTCCTTTTTAAAAGAATACTACAGAAATGGCCCCAAATGACAAAGCGGGAGTTTCAGACTGGCAAGACGTGCTGAACTTGCACGCATCAAAATCCACTAAAATCGGTGGTAAACCCCCTTATCATTACATCATCCAGTCCCAGAAAAAAGCAACTACTAGCAAACTCTTTGTGTCGTCGAAACAATCGAGCCGGTCACCGAAATCCGTATTAAAAATGGTTTATTTAACAAAAAACTTAATCATTATAAGATAGTTCTGACGTCATCTGGACATTTTGCTGGCTCTCAGGTTGTTGACCAGCGATTAAAAAGGTTTTGAACCTTACACGGTGTGATACAAAAAGAAGACCATTTTGGAAACTCCGGTTTTAGATAATTATTATTATGTAATCTTTTCATGAATATTAAGAGCAAAGGATACATGAAAAATAGGATTTGAATAAAATTTCCTGTCTCATTGCATCCCGCTGCCGCGCTAACAACTGCAACTCAGATTATTTTAGGTAAATAATTATTGACCAAAACATTATTTCCTAGTTGACTATTTACTCCCCAAAACATGCCCAATAGTTTTGTTGCATACAAATCTTTATAACATTGTTCTTGATATATTTATACAATTTCTGACAGTGCTATGATTAGGTACCAGTAACATCTGCTGCAACTGTCCTTATACTTTTTTGGTAGTACTGCGTTATAGGTATGATGATAATGGAATAAATATTTCATATATTCTACATCATACCATCAGATTTCCCTCTACATTACGTAATTTGATCAAACATAGCACGAAAGCACAAGTACATTACAAGCTAATTATACCAAAACTGTTTGTACCTAGAATTTTAATGACATAGGTATATTATGCTAAGCAATCCGGATGTTTTATCAATAACTGGACTAATAGTATTGACGCAAACTATTGATAATCGAAACCTGGTGCAATAAAACGTGAATTAAAATTAAACGTGATACCTGCTTATATATTTATAACAAACATAATTTTTAAAGCCGAAGCAGTCGAAACGACATTTGCGAATACATAATGCGAAGCTTTCCGTGTTGTTATTTGTTGTTTATAAAAATATTTTAGCTTTAAAATATTGATATAATTGAGGATGTTTCGGGAATAATTTCAATGAGTAATATTTAACTACTACGGAAGAGACATTCGTTAACTACCTAAATAGAAATAGTGTTAGTTTTCTTTTTCAAAACGTCCGGGTTCGATTCCCGAGCTGAGTATATCATTTTTATAATGTATGAATGCAGTTTTTCTGATTACTAAAATCGATGACATAGTTCCTAAAAGGGCAGTTATACGGGCTATAAAAATTGCATCTTGTTGGCAATTTTATTGAGCAATATAGCTCAGTATACTTGCAACTTATACCCTTGCTGCAATTGCATAGTGCAATACATTACCGAGTGGTAGTTCAGCAAGATTCTGCAACTAGATTGCTGAGAAATTTTGTATGTAAGTACACGCAATATCTCAGTAGTTAAGGGTGAGGGTGATCGCAGTTAAGCAAAGCAGGATAATCTGGCACAGTGGGCGAAGGCCCGCCTGAGACGCGGAGGTTGCGGATTCGATCCCCGCCACGGGACAATTAATGTTTGTATCTTCTACAGATACCTATTTGTTTCGGGTCTAGATGTTATTCTATCTATAGTATGTATGTATTTACAAAAAAAAATGTATCTATGTAGTATATCAGTCATCTGGTTACCATAACACAAGCATTAAGTTGCTTAGCTTGGGACTAGATGACACCGTGTGGAATGTCCAAGGATATATTTTTTTTTTATTGACATTACTTGTTATGACAATGTCGCCGGACAACACACCAATTATTGCACAGTCCAGCTAGAATTTGTCGTCACAAATAGCCCGTTTAGAAAGGGCCTAAAAAAAGATCTTCGTATGTCTTACAGTTTCAGACTTTCCCATACTGACCGATCTAAATGTGCCACATATTACATTCTTACAGTTCTTAGTGTAGTTGGCGTTGTTTTAATATCTAGTCTTTTTACCTACAAAAAGGAGGAAGATTAAGGTTCCAATATCCTGTATATTGGAACCTTGATCTTCCTCCTTTTTTAAAGTAGGTAAAAAGACTAGATATTAATTAAAACAACGCCACTAACCGGTCCAACGACACTAAAAACTGTAAGAATGTGACTATATGTATAAAAATACAAAAAACAACAAAATTGGTAAAAAAAGGAATACGGACGCACGCAAATGATATTTTTTAACATAATAGGTATCCAAGACAGTCATCAAGTTGTTTAAGAGAAACTAAATATAAACGTTGTAACTTATATCACTTTGTATTATAAAACAAAGTCGGAATAGATTATTAGATACAGTGATAGATTTGAAGTATTTTCTATGATCTTTTGTTCGTTGGATTCGTCTCCACTCCAGAATAGCTTAAATAAATTAGTAAAACCCTGGAAATTCACGTAGAATTTATGACAAAAGTATTTTTATGACTTTCGCAAAGGATGGTTTTTTAATGATAACGAATTAATATCATCAAAAAGGATTACGAGGTTCACTGGACCTCTTCCTTTTTATATTCAGTTTGCCTCAGGCCTTTACCACTTCAATATAGATGATTTTGACCTCTGTGGCGCAATGGGTGAAAGCCCGACTGAGACGCAGAGGTTGCGGGTTTGATCCGCGCTGCGGGACAAATGTTTGTATGGTCTGCAAATATTTGTTTCGTGTCTGGGTGTTTTCTATGTATTATATGTATCGTTCGTTCGTATGAGCAAGTGGCCAACTCTGGTGACGGAGTTTTTTAGGCCGCCTGAAGGCCTCCGTCATGGCTTAACGACTATATTATATTATTATATGTATGTATTTAGGGACACTGTTATAGGACAGTGTTGAGATGGAATAGACTTGCCCAGCACCTAAACCATCATCTCAGCCTAGCCGGTCATATCCACAGAAAGGACAAATAGTCAATTCTGGACTGACTTAAGTGTCATTTAGACGGGGAGAGTTTCTCGTCTCGAAGATACGATTATCTAAGGAATATAAAACATTTTTTCGTCTAAACAATCGCTCTCCTCGCAATTAAACGTTTCGGACAATTGCCTTGCAATCGAATATTATTATGTCTGTGTAAACAAAATTTCAAAGAAATAGCAATTGTTTAGACAAAAAAAATGTTTTATATTCCTTCGATAATCGTATCTTCGAGACGAGAAACTTTCCCCGTCTAATTGACACGGGTTTCCTCGCGTCATTCTCCTATACCGTTTACAGCTCGTGTTAATGCGCATATATTTTATTTCGAAACGACAAATCCATTGATGCACAACCGGGATTCAAGCCCACGACCATTTGATCAAAAATCGATTCTTCCAACACAGCTCTTCAGCTCTTGAGCTTGTCTATAAGATTTAAATTATAATTGGCTTATGTTGCTATAATAAAGACCCCCATATTCGTTTTTCTTTAATATCTCAAATGTACAGAAATCGACGTGTTACAGTTTAATTATAATAATGTAGATATATAAAATTATAATACAAATAAACCCGTGCTCAAGGCTCCAAGCTGAGCGGGTCCTGTTTTTTTTCTTGTGAAGTCACAAAAAATACTTGCTCTATTATATTATGTAAATGAATTATTTTAAATGATTTAACTACGAGACGCAAAGGTTACTGCACATTTCCTGTTCTGGATCTCTACCATCCTATAACTATAAGGAAGAACCGTGAAAATATGAAAAAGATGAATTTCATTAAAATCAGGCAAGCAAGCAAAGAAGGAGAAAGATTTAGCACACACGCACTTGAATTTTAAGATGAAATAAATACGATAACGATTGAATTTACAAAGTGCTTTCGGATCGTTTTAGTTATTTTATCATTTGAAGGGGAATCTAAGTTATGTCCTGATACAATATTTGGTACATGCCCATAAGATTAAAATTAAATAAATGAGAGTTGAAGTTACCAACAACGCAATTAACGAAACGAAACGAGTAAGTTTAAATGTAACGAATTTACAGCAGCGATGTTCAGTGGTATTCGATTTGTGGCATGTTAGGTTATTAACATTATCTAGATCAAGAATGCCAAGGACAACAAGAACAGATTCTTTGAAAATGTCTAGGACCTCTGAGCGTACATTAATTAAGTAGTACAAACAGAAGAAATAAGGGAAAAAAATGGAGCTTGTTCAAAAAACAAGGTTTTGTGGCATCTGTTTAATGCCAGGAAATACTAATACGTACCTTCTCTTACCGAAAGATCGTTCATCATCATCATTCCCCTTCCCTTATCCTACGCTAAGTGGGGTCGGTCACAACATGTTTTTTTCTTCCATTCATCTCTAACATTCGTCAACTCTGAATGAACTCCTCTCACATTCGTATCCTCTTTCACATAATCCATTCACTTCTTCTTCGGCTATCTTCTGCTACAAGAGCGTTAATTTTTTTTACTAATTACCTAATGTTTAAATATTTTATTATAATAATAATTATTTCGTATTAAAAAAATTGAAGAAGGCGATTCCTATTTTTAACTGGTGATGAAACGGAGGAGGTACGCAGTCGACGCGTGATTTTGTTTTTGTATGTGGGTATGTATAATCTTTTACATAGTCCGATTTTGATTATGATTTTTTATTCAATAAAAAAAACGTACCTAAGTACTTAGTACCTACTTAAAAAAAATATTCGCCATAAAAAAATACACTTGATGTGATTTCCACACGTGATAAGAATAAATAAAATTCCAACATTGCTGTAATTAAGTATAAATTTCCATCCGCTAATGACTTATCAACTCAGAAATTTCCCAACAAACTTATCACTATATTATAAAATAACACTTACTATTCATTCTGGAATAATTATAGTCCCAATCACTTTTCACTTCATACAATTCACACGAGGCAGGAGTATATATTTTTCATTCATAAAATGTGTAGTTCAAAATATTGCGTAGACGCTGCAAAGTCAGCCGCGCAGCTCGTTTGATCAGACTATAGTGCGATTGTGTACCAAAGCGAGTGAGTAATAAGCAACCAGTGACATGCAAGACGGTACGTGACAATTGAATACATGGATGTCAATGATATCGGTTTAATATCTGTGTGGGAACAAACTGAAGATTAGGTGCAATACGTATTGTTGTAATTAGCGATGTTGTGCGCGATCATCTAAGATAACTAAATGAGATCGTATTTAATCAAGTTCTCTGTTTTTGTTGATTATTCTGCACACAAATGGTGTCATTGTAACAGCTAACAAGCTCTTTTGCAGATTAGACCTGTGACCTGTGCTTTAGAAGGGTAAACAGCAATGTGTTTTTAAGATTCATGTTTATGAATTGAAATATTACGACAGTATTTCCATTGTGCGGTATTCATTTAAATATTTTGAAGATCCATACATTCTATAAGAATAATGAACAAGCCAAGTACGTGTCGGGCCACTCTCTACTATGAAGGGCTGATAGTTGCATTTAGATGTACTTAAATGAAATGATAATTATTATCTTTAATGTAAAAAAAAAAATCTATTTCGTTGTCACTCTAGCTCGAGAATGGCTGGACCGATTTGGTTAATTCTTTTTTTTATGTTTTCTAATAGTTCGTAGATAGTTCGTACATGAATAACGATGTTGGTACGAAGTACGCCGGTTCAGCTTGTATACTATACTGTAGATATTAATAAATAAAAAATTCCACACAAATTCCTTGGAAATTCCAAACAGCGTCATCTAGTCCCAAGCTAAGCAATGTAATGCTTAAATATAAAATTATAATAGATAAAACAATTCTACGAATTTTACTTACTTTACTACTATTATATATTTTTTTACATCTAAAACAACATTATAAAACGACTAGCAGACCCGCGCGGCTTCGCTCGCGTGTTGTATACCTACCTTAAACACTGGTCGTACTGACTGGCTATTTTGAGAAAAGTGAATCTTGATAAATGGAGGTGTACCTACATAGAAGGGATTTCTAGAAATTAAACCAAAATAGAGTGAATGAATGGAGTAAAATCGAATTTATATCACAACACAACACAACAAAAAGGTCTCGTAACATTTATTTTCAAAACTACCTCTCAAATGTGAAGGGATCATAAGGTTGTATTAACTTGTATTTAAAGTGGCTACCTACGTTGATTTTGCTTACGGTGCTCATAGAAAAGGCTGACTGTTTGTCGGTTCATATTCTATGGTCTGGCACAGTTCAATCTGCTTGCAAAATATTCTAGAAGCTATGGTGCGAGCGCAGTCAGCTAAACTTTTTTACTGTCACTTGATTTTGCTTACGATTTTCATAAAGAAGCTGACTGTTGGTCGGTTCCTATTATGGTCTGACACAGTTCAATTTGCTTGCATAATATATAGGAAATTTTAAACGGGCTTAGCGATTTGCTTGAAACTCTGTTGCAATACTTAAAAAACAAAAGCTTTGAACCAAGAACTTCTTTGACTCAGAAGCGAGCCGAATTTTTTTAAGACAAATGCGTCATGTGAAACTTGGTTTTGCTTGTAGTAGTATGGTTATCATAGAAAAGACTGGCTGTTGGTCGGTTCTTAATCAATCGTCTGATACAGATAAATTTGCTTGCAAAATATTGAAGAAGCTACCGGGCGAGCGAAGCGAGCTTCAAAGTTTGCGAGCGTAGCGAGCCGAATTTTTTTTAGACAAATGCGTCATTGACTCTTAATTTTGCTTATAGATAAGGCTGGCTGTTGTTCGGTTCATACTCTATTGTCTGACACAGATAAATTCGCTTGCAAAATATTGAAGAAGCTACCGGGCGAGCGAAGCGAGCTTCAAAGTTTGCGAGCGTAGCGAGCCGAATTTTTTTGACAAATGCGTCATTGATTCTTAATTATTAAATACAAATACAAATACAAATTGTTAAATAAACAATTTGTATTTGTATTTAATTTTGCTTATAGCTAACTAAGGCTGACTGTTGTTCGGTTCATACTCTATCGTCTGACACAGATAAATTCGCTTGCAAAATATTGAAGAAGCCACCGGGCTAGCGAAGCGAGCTTCAAAGTTTGCGAGCATAGCGAGCCGATTTTTTTTTACACAAATGCGTCATTGATTCTTATTTTTGCTTATTCTGCTCATAGATAAGGCTGACTGTTGTTCGGTTCATACTCTATCGTCTGACACAGATAAATTCGCTTGCAAAATATTGAAGAAGCTACCGGGCGAGCGAAGCGAGCTTCAAAGTTTGCGAGCGTAGCGAGCCGATTTTTTTTTACACAAATGCGTCATTGATTCTTAATTTTGCTTATAGCTAAGGCTGACCTGTTGTTCGGTTCATACTCTATCGTCTGACACAGATAAATTTGCTTGCAAAATATTTAAGAAGCTACCGGGCGAGCGAAGCGAGCTTTAATGTTTGCTTTAAAAACCGCCGCGTTTCACTCTTTAAAGGTTTTTTATTTTGTATTTTAAGCGTTACAACTGATTTTGTCGTACAAATCGCTCCACCTTTTAATACGTTTAAATTCACTTCAGACTTTGTCACCGAATTTCACTCTTTATAAGGGTTTTGTCGAAAAACCCTAAAACAATTGCCCATTTATTTTGTAGTATCCATACCGAATTTCCAGTCAATCTCACCTCGCTTTAATACATTTCACTTAAAACTTTTAACATCGGATTTCACCCTTTTTAAGGGTTTTTTGGAAAAACCCTTCAACGCGTGTCTATTTATTTTGTTTTTTAAGCAACAGAGTTTCAAGCAAATCGCTAAGCCCGTTTAAAATTTTCCATACAACCTTTGACACCACTTTTTGCCCCTTTTTAGGGTATTTTTTGAAAATTCCTGAAACACGTGTCCAACCATTTTGTATTTTTAGTATCCAAACCGATTTTCAAGCCAATCGCGCTTCCCTTCAATACGTTTCACTACAAACTTTGACATTGCATTTCACCCTTTTAAAGGGTTTTTTTCGAAAAACCCTAAAACACGTATATATTTATTTTGCATTGTTAGTGTTGTAACCGAGTTTCAAGCAAATCGAACTACCCATTAAAAAGTTCTCATACAAACTTTGACACCCCATTTCACCCCTTATCAGGCTTTTTTTTTTTAATTTCTGATTAACATGTAAATTTATTTATCATTTACCATATTTAAACCAAGTTTGAAGAAAATCGCTTCACGCATTAAAAAGTTGCATACAACGGTTTTCATCCCTTTTCAACCCTTTAGGGGTGGAATTTCGAAAAATCCCTTCTTAGTGCTCACTTTTGTTTTAAAAGGAAGCTACCTTCCAAATTTCAGCTTCATAGCTTCAGCGGTTTGGTCTGTGCGTTGATTGCAGAAAAATGCTTATTGTTTTATATATATTGATAAACATTGTTTTTTCTAAAGTAATTAGGTACTATTGTGTGTAATCTTCATAAAAACTATAGAACTAATTTTCTACCCACAAATTATAAATCTGTGTACAAAAAACATAATTAATTAAATTAATTAGTCATAATATTATGTCTAACACAATTTGCTAAGCTTGGGAGCTAGGCCGTTGTCTTTCCTGTGGATATACCTACCTAGCTAGCTAAGCACTAGGTACTTACAGTCGTGGCAATTCTGGATGTCGCTAAAACTTAACTAAACCAATTTGACAGCACAAAAATTGATGCCATCCTTATTATTTCGATCGTTATGAAAGGGACGGCAACATTTTTAGAGCTGTCAAATTAGTTTAGCTAAGTTTTAGCGACATCCTGAATTGCCACTATTCGACCTCTGTGGTGCAGTGGGCGAAAGCCGGCCTGAGACGCGGAGCTTGCGGGTTCGATTCCCGCTGTAGGACAAATGTTTGTATGATCTGCAAATATTTGTCTCGAGTCTGGGTGTTTTCTATGTATAATATGTATGTATTTACAAAAAAAAATATTTAAGTATGTAGTAGGTATATCAGTCATTTGTTTACCATAACACAAGCATTAAATTGCTTAGCTTGGTACTAGATGACGCTGTGTGGAATGTCAAGGGATATTTATTTATTATTATGATAAATGTTTTTTTTTTTTATTGTCCCGTTAAGTGTAGGCAAAGATTGCCTCCAGACGCTGTATAAATCATCTAGTACCTATCTAATGATAGAACAGGCAGTAGAATCCCCTAGTTTTAATTAAAGATGTGTCTTGTTATCTACCCTATACTCGTATTAGACTTTACTTTAAAATAAATGACGCTAATACGTAATAAATTATTTCGAAAATTTTTATTAAACTGTCTCCATTTCTCTCTACATTTCTGTTCATATTCATCAATTTATTGCGAAGAAACAGTACTAGTACTGATTATCGCCTAGTTCTTAAAGACTGGACTTAAATGGATAAATGCTTATTTAAAACAACCATGTGAAATTTCACGTTTCTAATATCAGTAGGATATCCATCAGTGACACTTAGGACTTTATTCCAACAAGCAAGCTGTAACTTTCTCACTAAATCTTATTTTTAGTATTTCTATCAAGATTATTTAGGGAATGGTGCACGCCAGACATCAAACTTCGTATGGAAATTAAATACCACGAAGACATCTTGCGCAAACGCTCCAATTCAATCAAATCGTTTACCTCAAGAAACAAGTCCAAAAAATCTCTCAAAAGGTTGTCTACACTCCATTTTATAAAAATAAGATCAGAAATCCTGTTGGTATCCACCAACAGGATTTCTGATCTTATTTTTAAATCTTTGTTTTTACGTGGCCCATCCGGGCCACGTAGGTAATGTCTGTTTTTTAAAATAAGGAATCATAAGATACCAATAACTTTTTTATTTTAAGAAACTAAAGCACTTATACATAATTTACATAACTACAAAGTTATTGTTGACGATCTCTGGTGGCGCAGATACGAACATTGCTCATACGAACTTACTTACTTACTTAGTGCAACATTTCATAGTGCGTATTAGTGATTTATTTAATAAAACTGATCGACAATCATTCGAGTAAGCATCACTAAAACTTTATAACCATCATTTAAATCTAAATTTTTTTATGGCGAAATGTTAGCGATTGACCTTAGCACAGAAATTCGCTGGTTTGTTTGTTTATTAAATTTATTTGCGTTTCTTTAATTTGATGTGCTTGAGAAAATAAAAATATGGCAAGTAAATACTTAGCCTTGACTGATAAGTGGCAAAATTAAAAAATAGATCCGACTTTAATTTTATTTTGTAAGAAGAGATAAATTTCCTGAACCCTTGAGGTGCATTTCTATAACTCCAAAGATACTATTAGATCTTAATTTTTTTTATGACCTTGGGGGTAATATTCTTTCAAACAAAAAAAAGAATTATCCAAATCGATCGACTATTGTCGGAATAATAATAATTAGTGAACAAACATAAAAAATACATGCTGTAGAAAAAAATAACCTCCTCCTTACTTGAAGTCAGAAAGAATAAGTATTTCTGCCTAGGGTAGACATCTAGAATCTCTCTGGCTGAGTTAAATAGTACTACCGATAATATAATACTATACTAGATTATATAGTAGGTACCTAAGTAAGTTCGTAAGAGCAAGTATAAGGTGGAGGATTTCTCAAAAAAAAAATCGCCTATAAGTATCAGAATTTAATTTTATAAGACTTTTAAATTTAATGTATAAACAAAATTGTATCGCGTCATTAACATTTTTAGGGTTTTCAAGTTAATAATGAACTATTGTAGTTTTGCCATGCTCAAAGACTATTGATACCTAGAAAACTGTCATTTGGCATGGAGGGAGGGGAGATACATAATTGAAGACACTGACAAATTGGTAGAATATAAAGTAAAAATAAAATTGTTCAGTGAATTTAAAAAAAAATGTAAACCATCACAGCCAAGTAGGATTTAAAGGTAGACGAGAATCTAAAACTAAAAATTTCGTAGAAAATTACGAGTAGGTACTCGTCTACGGAAGACGGAACCTTACATTGAGCGTGGCCCGACGCACACTTGGCCGGTTATTATATTATTTACCGACGTTTAGGCTGTGTTGCAATAACCGTGGTCGCGGGCGAACTCATTAATTTAATTATAGTAAAAATCTATCGTCCAATCAATAGTGATTCGATTCATTTCGACATTATCTTCGGCTTGAAAACATTAAAAGCCTAACCTCAGGCGCTCGTAAATCGCGCGCGAAGCCGAGAACAACCTCCGAATCAGTGTAGAT
The DNA here is from genome assembly GCA_963582015.1 of Xanthorhoe designata. NCBI lineage: Eukaryota > Metazoa > Arthropoda > Insecta > Lepidoptera > Geometridae > Xanthorhoe > Xanthorhoe designata. Next base: position 11,346,579 of record OY757034.1, on the reverse strand, counting down.
TTCATTCGCTAATTCTTTAAGGTTTCGCGCGCGATCCGGGACCCGTTCTCGTTTTTGTCGGTATTTTGTCCCTCGTTAAAGGAACACGAACAATATTTTAGAATTTCTGTTAGTGTGGATGGGCTATAAAGGCTAGTAGGTACTTATTATTATTAACTAGTATCGAAAAATGTATGCGCATAATTGTATAATCTACAATTCTAAATGCAATTTGAATATAACCTTTCACAACTTAGTTTAACTTATGACCTTGAAATACGCACTTCACGCTGCTAAAAAATAAGTTTTGCAAACATACTTAATACACAATACAATGATTAATTCATGGTTTATTATGACTACTAGTATAAGCTCGCGGCTACGCTCGTGTAGTACTTACCCGGAAAGTTGCTTGAGTTGTTCCTTGTCCTAAGCTATGTACTCTTAGATTCCAAGTTACAGCCAAATCTGTTCAGTCGCTTCGCTTGAAAGTTAAACAAAAATCCAACTATAAGTGTTATATTATATAATACTACTTATGTGTTATATTTTAAATTTATGTTATGTTAGTTTTTAAACTATGTCTTTAGGTATTTTGTAAATTAGCACGCCTTTAAACTTTTTCTTTATGTTGGTTGGTTAGCAGGTAGAAAATGCCTTTGGCATTATGCTCGCCAATTCTACTTTGTATTTGTTTATACGAGTAAGTTTGCAATAAAGTATTAAATAAATAAATATAAGTACATCCATTCAAACTTTTGTTTTTATGTATTAGTAGAATTGAACTAATTTGCATAAATGTGCACATTGTAACTGTATTTTATGAAATCAGTTTGTCTATTATTATGTCTATTGCATGCTGAGAAGATGTTAATGTGCTAAAACATTGTGAAAAATGTTAGCACACTGCGAAAACTGTCAGTTTGAGTGGACCGATGCTAACGCCTTTTTTATTTAAAATCAGGTTCTCCAGCGGTGGTAGAGATGTTTAAAAATCGGCTAAGAGGGGTTACAAGGGGTGAAAATGGGGATGAATAATCAAATGTTTTCAATTAAACCCAAGTTTGGTATCAAAGTGAAAGGATTGTATGCAGTTAAGTGCTTGTTGACTTTGTTTATTGTACCTATAATATGTCGTTTGGTTATTCCCACCCTGGAAAAACATTAGATCTTATAAGGCCGCTAGCCTGTTTACGCTAATAGTCCGACCCGAAAAAACAACGCCAACAAAATTTAGAGTGCAAATAAACGCAGATATCACATAAATCACATGCGCTCAGAATACAGGCAATGGCGCGACGCTCTTCTTCGGGGAGCGTGACCGCAGGGCGTGGATAGGGTTATTGAACCATTAAAACATCCCAAAATGTTTGAATATTCAAAAATATTTAGACATTTAAAGCAACCAGAACGAAAGATTTTGATAAGAATAGGATAATTTTGTCTAGAATAGAATAGAATAGAAAAAAGTTTATTTTGTGACTTAATAATAATAGAATAAAACATAAAATAACTAAATTTAAACACAAAATAGGTCGCCACTCAGCGTGTGCTGCAGCAGCAGAGAGCTGCTGCAGCGCTGGTATTCTGTGGTATTCTGTGTCTATTGCGCATTTTATAATTTTGATATAAATATTTAATGGATTTGACATCTCGTTTACATTTTTTTAACTGTAAAAAGTTGAGTTTTTAAAAGAGTTATTTTGCCAAGAATTCAAACATAGGTAATGTTGCCTTTGCCGCTGGACGAGAGGACTCTAGATAGGTAGAATAAATTGCTCATTAGTCTATACCTGACCACCGAGTAGGTACTAGCAATTTAAGTTTAACCACAACTTAAGCACCGTTGTAATGACACTTCAACTTTTAAGTGCTTCTAAGTGATATTGCAGCCTTGTTCTATCTTTACTGAATACTAGCAAATACCTTCAACTTTTCTTGCGTGTCATGTCAACTCAAGTAGGTACCTACCTAAACTTTTGGATTGACGCTTCGATGCATCAAAGCGTCAATCCAAAAAAAAGTAAGTAATATCCAACCTTTCAATCAAACACAATAGAGTACTTATAGATAATGAATTGAGATAGCAACACGAGAGGGTGTATTGGGATAATAAATAGGGTAGGTTCAAATTCTGATTATACATTAAGATAGTGCCTTTTTTAAAAAGGAAAACTTGAAAGGTACCTATACCTAAGTATTTCAGATTGTAATTAAGAGTATAAAAACCCGGTAGTTTTTAGTATGTGCTTTTCGATGACGGTCAACCACACTTTTTCCCACTAGCCCGGTCAGTCACATTCATTCACAAAAGAACCAACCGGAATAATATCAGATGGATATAAGGCGTTTAGAAGGAAAATAAAAGAACCGCATATTAAATCTATATAATATGCTAATTCATTCAGATAAATATTTGTCACGGTCAGATTTGATAAAGTATTTTTTAATTAGATAGTTTATATCTTGAGAAAATGGCTCAACATAACTTTTTGTTCCACTCACCTCCATCAATCAACTCTGAATTCACTCCGCTCACATTCATTATCCTCTTTCACAATCTATTCAAACTACATAAATAATACATAAATCGATACAAACTACTTAGGTAAGTACCTACTATTTAAATAAAGACTAGGTACCTCATCTAGCCATTTCAATATTAATTTGTTTTTTCAAGTAGGTAGTTACTAAAAACCAGAAAAATCTTGTCCAAACAGAGCTTAGCGAAATAGGATATCCACAGTTTATTGCCAAAATAATTATAAGAATTATATTAGAACAAACGAGTTTGTTGGCAAACTTGTACAATAATAGGATTAAACGAACTAAAGTGAAGTTCTATCCTTATTATTTAATTTGCTTATTCTGGAATGACCACTTAGTAGTACTCGCTGCTCTCGCTATATATCGCGTGTCCAAAGTGTTGCCCTGCAACTAAAAAAAAAATTTTTGATGCCTGCAACACAACCAAATCACATCATTACGTTCAGAGATAAATAAATGAGTAGACCCATGGGAAGAAGCTATGCGCATAATAGCTTTGGGATGGGTAGGGAAATTCTCATTCCAGAATAAGCAAATTAAATAATAAGGATAGAACTTCACTTTAGTTCGTTTAATCCTATTATTATTTTGCTTTGCTTATTCTGGAATGACCACTTAGTAGATGTTTAGAGTTAAACCTTAAAAACCCATTCAATGTAGTAACATTATACCTAAGTACTTAATTTATTACAAATGATACTTCCATATTAAATCACCAAGGTAAGTAGGTAGAACATTTACTATGATTTCTACATTATACTGTTAACTAGAGGCACCCCATATGCCTTAACAAAAGAAACTTGAAAATCTTTACTATTTGAAGAGTTCTAAACTAATACCTACAATTAAATTGCTTTGCAAACATCCATTATCAAGAGGTTCACCCTACTGACTTAAAAACACTGTAAGGACTTGTCCCACCGAGACCTTTCTACTGATAAACTAGGATGTGGCTCTCTTAAGAGGTCTCTTAAAAAGCAATTTGTAATTAATATTTTAATAGTTCATCATCACATCTTAGTTGTTTAGTACCTATTTACCAATCATATGAAAGGTATTTTAAAAGACAATAACTGGCTTGGCAAGATACATCTGCTCCAAGCAGTTGATTTCTTAACTAGGTAGGTATATAACAAAACAAAAAGAACTCTGTTATAACTGTTAACATTTAGTGTTTGGACTCTGCTATGTAGGAGTCAAAAACAAAGCAGTCTTTTTAATCAAAATTTTCTTAATAAGAGAATGCCACTGTCTTATGAAAAACAGAACCATAATGTGGCTCCTATGCTCCCAATCCCAAGTGGCTTTATATTTTGGCACATAGGTTTTATTCTTAAAATTCCTTTAGAACCACGTTTAAGGCGACCATCTGTTTCAAAATGATTAATAGATTATGTATTAAAAGTGACAGACAAAGCTAAACAATTTGCAGTTTAAGAAGCACCTTTAACAAAGACGGTCATTAAATAACAAAATTAAAAATAAAACATAAACACTATTTTCTGATTTCCTAACTTACCATACCTACTGCCACTATTTTTCGAATCCTAGTTTTTATTTTTACTTCTATTGCGCTTTGTCCTACCATTATTCCCTTCATAATTATTATTGCCTAATAACAAGCCCCCTAGGTAAGAAGAGTTGAGTTGACTTTGAATAAAGATTTTATAGATTTTCACATGGTGCAAAAATGTATCTAAACACGCTTGATTACTCTTGAATACCCATACCTACCTGAAAAGGCCAAATTAGAAACAATAAAATACTTATCTTTAACTACCTAATAAGTACCTTAAGCCTTTTATACCTTTTAAGTAACATACATAATCATTTTTAAAGTGACATTCACTTTTTTAAAACATGTAGAAATGCATTAAAGAAAAGTTTCTTTAATTCAAAGTAGAAGCACTACCATCCAAGTAAAAGGATTACCATGTCAAGCTATAGGTACAATCGGTATATTTCTCACATTTTTTATTTAGCCTTAAGCAAACAAATAAATGTCTGGAGGACCAAGTGTCCACAATCCTTACAAAAATGTACTGGCTTTCTTACTTCTCATTCTGTATCTTGATTTGAGTGACAAGATTCAAATTTAGTTTTTGTATTGTCTAGATATCTATGTTAATACTGAAAATTGCCAGGTAGGGTCATTAAATTGAGGAATTTGACTATTTGGATGAACTTACTTAATTTTAACCATATTTTTAAGTATGTCTCAACCTCTAAAATGCATAACACTTCCATGCAAAAAAAATAATAATAATAATAACAATAATACCTAATATTGCTTAAAGGGACCTAAGCTACCTTTCGCTTTCATAATATTTCATTACAGAAATACATCTAAAATCTAAACCAACCTAACGTAGGTCCTTTTTTCCTAGGCTAGCAAAAACAACTACCAACTATGTTCTGATCTTATTCTGCCAAATAAATAAAAATAAAACTTTGCTTCACCGGTTCGGTTATTTTCATAAATCTACTATCATAGTACCCCCCCCCCCACAACGTACCAAAGCTATGAAATTTTATTTTTACAAAACCATAAGAAAATATTCACCATAATATTTTTATTTGTATAATAAAAGTAGGTACCTACTTAATTAACAACTTTATTATTGATATTATTTAATGATATCCAAGGAAATCAATTTCTTTAAATAAATAACTATTCTAGTAAGTACCTTGTTCTCTCATTATGTTCTATGACCCTCTTGTAAATGTAAACCCATTACTAAAAAAGTATAATATCCATTTATTTGATTAAATATTTTTATAGTTTGAATTAATTGAATTTAATTAGTATGATTTTCCAATTCTATTTTACACAAAGTAAAACCAATTTTAATTAGCCTTGTGTTTAAAGTAAGAAGTTTCAACAACCTTAGTTATATAAGTTTAAACTCATATTAAAATAAAGCTACAGGTACCTAGTGTCCATCCTTTTTTGGGGATACTAAATCATACATATTACCTATGTACTGGACCAAAATTAATCCTATTCAGCTTTGCATTCTGATATGACACAATCATTATTTGATTTAAAAGTTTTATTATCCCATAGGGAATCAAAATTTTTTAGATTTGGTTACATAATTATTATTATGTGGCATAAGTGATTGTTCAGGCAAAGCATGAAAAGTTATCCTTTTAACCAACTAAGATAGTGGAATCTTGTGCAATTCTGTCCCATCCAGCATCCATAATAAATAAATACATACCTTAAAGCACACCCACAAAACAAACCTCCACGGATATTTGGCCCAGCTTTTGTTGGATAGGTCTGGGTGGTGGCATAAGCCCGTCGTTTGGCTGTTCTGATACTTATGTTAGGGCTGTTGGTAGTTCTTTATTTTATAACCAACCATTTTTATAGAAAAGCTTCCTAGCTTTTATAGGTCATTAGTATAATTAGGGCCAATTCTTATACAGCTTCTTCCTCTAAAAAATGTAATAAATACCCAATGTGTTCATTGGTAATCTCTTTCCAACGGAGAGAGTGCCATCTTGCCTTTGAAAGATATTTTTGGCCCAGTTTTGTTTCATGTTGACTGTCTAATTTTTGTTTTATGTTCTTGAAGAAGTCTATGTCATGCTTTTGCTGTTAGGTTCAGAATACCTGATAATTCCACATTTAACTTTGGAGCCTCCCACAGTTTGCCATTTCAAGGGGTTTTTATTTCATTGTTTGTCAACTTTAGTCCGACTTTTTATTAGTAAGGATTCCATTTGAAAGTCCTTGTCTTAAAGGCTTTCCCGAGGCTTCAGCTGTTGTTAGGTACCTCTTTACTCTGAGGTTTTAATCTCAAGCATTTCTAATTCAAATTTCAAAATTGACCGTCATAAGTAAGATTAAAAAATCTAAGTTCTTCAGAACAAGCATACCATGTATGAGCTGTTTAAGTCACTCTCTGCCACGTACAATTGTAAAACACACAATTTGTAGTCACAATAGGTAGTTAGTACTTTAATGTTGGTTCATTTTTTAGATTTCTTGAGTTCAACCTCCTCAACGGAGAGGATTATTATATATACATATTTTATTACATGTCATGTTAGGAACTGTTTGCATGATTCTCTTAGTAGGTGCACCACCCCTCCACCGGAGGGGATACATATTGTACCACAATACATATTTTATAACATTATAACATGTTGAGAACCTTATTGTTTGCTTGTTTCTCTTAGTAGGTGCACCACCCCTCCACCGGAGGGGATACATATTGTACCACAATACGTATTTTATAACATTATAACATGTTGAGAACCTTATTGATTGCTTGTTTCTCTTAGTAGCTACGTGCACCACCCCTCCACCGGAGGGGATACATATTGTACCACAATACATATTTTATAACATGTTGAGAACCTTATTGTTTGCTTGTTTCTCTTACTAGGTGCACCACCCCTCCACCGGAGGGGATACATATTGTACCACAATACATATTTTATAACATGTTGAGAACCTTATTGTTTTACTGTACAACCCTTTCAACGGAGGGGATATAATATTGTTATGTTCCTTATATTTACTTGTTCCACTTTATGTACAACCAATCCAACGGACTGGATACTTAATGTAACACAAAAAGTATTATTTTACGTGTAAGGTAGCTACTAAGGATTTCCCCGAAAAAAGCTCACGATGTACCTGGAAAACAAAAAACGAATCGCCCAAAAACGTTGAACTTGAAGGTTAGGCCATCAAGATGGCGATCGGCCTTGCCGATTTCACAGCCAGCCACGGTTGGTGAACTTGGTGAATTTGAAAATTTCTTGGGAACAATGAGACAATCGTTATTATTGAGACTTTTTGATAAATAAGTAGATGTCTTACCACTCCTGTGTGGATTGTATAATAACGTAAAAAGGGATAAAATAGCCCCTAGCTTCCATTACTTTCATCCTTGCGCCTTTCCAATTTTTCCAACATCTTGACATTTTCACCAGCTCTGGATGTTATCCACACTTTGCAAATGACCACTATAACTTATTAAACCACTACAACACAAGATTTCGGAAAGAAACTATAATTTCTTTGCTTTTTAAAATTTTCGATAAAAAATCGACGACACCGCGAGTGAACGCGAAAGAACGAATGATGTGATTTGGTTGTGTTGCAGGCATCAAAAATTTTTTTTTTAGTTGCAGGGCAACACTTTGGACACGCGATATATAGCGAGAGCAGCGAGTACTACTAAGTGGTCATTCCAGAATAAGCAAAGCAAAATAATAAAATGTTGTGGTTTAGTAAATAAATGTTGTTAAATAAGTATAAGTAGGAAGTCATTAATTTTTCCTATAAAATCATAAGTACTTATATTATGAGACCTGAAAATTAAATGCTAAATAAAATATGTTGGTATGTGCCATAATGTTTTTTGCATAAAACCTACCTAAGTAGGTACGTACATAAAAATATCACAATATTTATGTATCCGAATATTCCGAAGAAACGTAGAGAACATCTATTTTTCCAGTTAACTTGTGTTGTGAGCCTTTGTTTATTATAGACTACACTACACATAAAATTCCTTTTTAGATATATTTTTATTCATTAGAAAAACAAATCGTCTAGCGCCATCTGTTTGTTAATCTTAGAAGCTTCAGTAACGTATAAGTTAAGCTGCCTCTCTGTGGATCATACTATTTTGTCCTTTCTTTTACACAAGTTCACAAATTAATTACTAGATGGCGTGTATTAAATCTCTTTTAAAAATTTTGAACAAGAAAAAGGACCTTTTTTAATTAATTAATAGTAGTTATTTTATTTTTAATAATATGACTTCAAAAACCTAGTTTGCTTTAGTTAGTTTTATTCGGCAAAAAAGCCCATCATTATCGATGTACCTACTTCTACTCGTTAAAAAATATAGCACGGTTTACCTACACCAATGACGATGATAACCAAAGCCATACTTACCTATTCGTTTTAGAAAAGTTAAAATTGAAATGTGGAAACAACAGAATCATCATTATCTCGTCAGACATTGTCGAGAAATTCGTTTCAACATTTCAACAAAATACACATCTGTTATGGACCGTGTTGGTCAAGTAGATTAGTAAATACCTCAACTTGCGATCCGAAGGTCGTGGGTTTAAATCGGGCTGTGCACCAATAAATTTTTCGTTGCAAAAAAATATTGCGCTTATGGCGAGTTCCAAACAGTGAAGGAAAATATCGTGAGGAAACCAGTTAGCTTTTGTTAGTGTCAATGGTCTTGGAAACTGTCACGAATGAAATGTAAAATGTGGGTAAGGTAAAAAAAATATTTAGACGTACCTCTGACTACCCCTTAGACATCTTCAAGTCTCTAAGCTGACATAATAATATCTCTTGTATTTGATTATTGATATTTTGATATTTGAACTGTTCAAGAATTTTGGTAAATTCATCTAAACCGTTTTGTTCCATCACAAGCTATCCTCATAATTTAAATTGTCGGTCAGAAGCATTGTGTCATATAGTATAATAGCCACAAGTTGCACAATAGGACGTTGAAATTGCTTTGTAAATGTTAGTTTTCGAAGATAACGTTCTCCGTTGAGACATTATTTAGTTTTCACCATATTTCTACAGTGAAAATTAAATTGAATAAATTCGAACCTCATACTTTGATTTTTATCGAACACCATTCGAACCGATTGAAAGTTCCATTTGACCTATGATAATCTTAGCACTTGACTAACACCTATGAACTAAGAAGGCCTTACTTTACTTACTTTACATAATGAACTGACAATTGTAGCTGAGAAACAATCCGGATCACCACGGAAGATTATCACACTAATTATTATAATCACACTAATATTATAAAGGTGAAAGTTTGTGTGTGTGTAAGTATTTGGTGTGTATGTTTGTTACTCCTTCACGCTCAAACGGCTGGACGGATTTAAATGATAACAGGATAGCTTTTAATATCCTGAATTAGCACATAGGCTACTTTTGATCCCGGTGTTCCCACGGGAACAGGAACTATTTATGGGTAACACCGCGGGTCTAGCTAGTGTGTAAACAAAACTGGGCATTACCTACGTCCGTCATATATCGAGCATCGATATCATAGAAATTCCCAGATAAGCGTGCAAAGTTTAAGGCACTGTTTATAACTAAGTTTGACTCCAAACAGTTGACTAGGGAGTAGAGAGCAAGTGCCATTATTGCCTGGACTTTATTACCTGCTCGTACCTGTTTAAAGGGTTACCCTTTAGGGTGGCTTTCTGAAGTATCTGAGGGAAGATGGATGGGTGTTTATTTATTTTTACTTTTTCTCTTGGATGAATACAAAAGCTTTGTTTTATTTTCAGAATAATTCATTATTTTTGTTGAAAATTATATGCACATATTTTTTAAGGTAGGTACATTTATTATATTATTCACATAGCCGCTGTTAATATTAATAAAATAAAATAATTGGAATAATTTATGTTTTTATCATTAATCATCTTTAGTTAATATAATTATACTCGTAGAATATTTTCTATCTAGATAATAAATGTAAGTACTCATGTATTTACAAAAAAAAATATATTTTATTTTATTTATTTGGGTAAACAAACAGTAACACATTACAAAAAGGGTTACATTCTTATTGATAAATGACAACTAAATGTGAGACCAACACCGTTTACTACGGATTACATATATAAATATTATATAATGTAAGTATATCAGTCATCTGGTTACCATAACACAAGCATTAAATTGCACAAGCATTAAGATGCCATTTTCTAGAACATACCAGAGCAATAATTCAATGCAATACGCGCACCTAATTGCCGTTCAATAATTGTAAGCAACTGTTGTTTATACCATGCAAGTCATGATGACAGCCAATTTAATTGTATGCAACAATCTTGCATCGTGAAATGACACTTTACTAATTTATAACTATGCTATGGTAAGATTTATTTTTCAGGGCCGACTGTCAACACGACCGCTTTCCGTTACATAACAGATCCATAATTCACCCGTTGAAACCTCTGAACTCTCAGCTCATTTGTAGAGCAGCCTCCTTGTCCTGGGCTCATTTATTAGGTACCTTCATTATTCACTTAGCTGTGTTGCGATTCTGGGTTTCCGGTGGTTTAAAGCTTTTATATAGTAAGCGCGATATCGGGGAACTAGTAACAATAATAATCTATTTTAAGGTGCCTGTATGCGCGAAAATAGCGCCGTTGCCTGTTTTATTTTGTTATTACGTTGAACAAAGGAATTTAAAAAAATATTGTTCCGTTTGTGAAACCTATCTTATGAGAAGCGAAAACAGAGTTTAGTGGCCACCAACTGCAACTTCGCTACTCCTAAACTACACTACTATGAAATAATGATCACGACTGTATTTCCATGGTGTAGTAGACATATTTTCGAACGATATTACTATTATTCACGGCCAGATACGAATCCACCACGGCCGGATTCGTTTCTTGGAACGAAAGTCAAGGTACTAATCCATTCAGCCGACATGGCTCAATACATAGGTAAACCTAATATAAAAATGCTAATACGTTACTTAATTCTTCACTTTTTCCATTTCATTTGAATCAGCAATAAATAGTACGAAATATTATAGCTAACAGTGTGCAATTAATTCATTCTAATCTCTACGACTTAGTAATTGATAGATTTTAGTTTCAAAACTAAACTAATCTCGTTATACTTCAAAGGGCAGTGAAACTAATGTGATTAGAATTTACCAGTTCAATATTTGTCGATGGGAAATTTGCGGCAAGAATTTAAATTATCGACTTGCAATTAGCGTTCAAAATTTAAATTGGTAAAGGCGAGAATCAACTCTTTTGTGTTTTCAACAGTCAATAAGTAAGCACAAAATCTTCGGTAATTTTTAAGACAAAATGAACTAATTTTGAAGGTAATTAAGAACAGAAACATGCGCCTTATCTAACTGAATATAAAAAAACAGTTGATATAGGTACATACATAACATCCGAAGAAGAAGTAAAATGCTTTTTCTTTTTCATTTATACCCTGAAGAAGAAAGAAAATGCTTTTTCCTTTTTCTTATAAATTAAAATTAGATAATGTTTTTTATATTCAGCTATATAACTAACAAATGAATATTAATTACAGATTTTTTTTCGAATCGAATTTATTTCTAGTTTTTTAGGCTGCAGCTTCGCCCCCGCTGTACCTACCTGGATAAAAAGTACCTATATGTGTTATTCCAAGTCATAAACAACTCATATTCAATGTTTCAGCCAAATCCGATTAGAAGATATCACATAAAAGAGCAAAAAGCATCCATACAAATTTTCGCGTTTATATTAGTGTGATGTCTGGATATTAAGCCCGAACACTAAAACGCTACTTAATTTAAGTGTTGCTAATTTATTAAATTTTTGACGTTTTTTTAAAAACAGTTTGTACAAATCTGACAAGTAAGATCGTCCTAAAGGGTTAATACGCTCCTAAATATTTAAATAATGTTTAAGTATTACACACAATAATTTCTTGAGGTTTGAGTCCTTTATACTAGTCTAATCAGCTTTTCAATTATACAGACCCATAGAAGGTAACTATGTAGCCTTAAAGTAGTTTTTTAGTGATGCGGGAACCATACAGACAGACAGACAAAAATTATAAAAACCATTTTTTTGTATTCTGTTGCCATAAAACCCCCATAATAGTTTTTCATTATTATCTCAAATGTACAAACACGTGTTACAGTTTTATTATATGTAGAGAAGAGATACATTTAGATACTGACTGAGAAATAATCACAATGGAAATCAAATTTCAAGATAATAATATTTTTTCGCACAATGCCATGAGGTTTCACTCAATCAATCTTTCGTCAAGATACGACAAGTCTGTGAAAACGAATTCCTACGCATTTTCTTCGTGAACTATTATCATGACATTGTAGCTTAAGCAGCAGTTTTCAATATAAAAAAAGACCAAAAGAAGGGATCAGTTTTATGTCACAGCCGAATAATTATTATCCGGTAAAATTATTGTGCAATTATTGCAAATACAGTTGATTTACAATAAATCTTAAATCTTTCTTTGGTTGCAATCTCGCTAGATATACAAATGTATTTATAAATCAACACTGTGATACAAATAAACGTGTAACAGTGTTATTCTAATAGTAATTTAAGAATAAGTATAATTTATAGCTATAAACTCGTGTTTGTAATTATTTTGTAATAATAAAAATTTATGATCATGATCGTGAGAAGTGGAAGGATATTATGGGGGAGACCTTTGCCCAGCAGTGGGACACACTATAGGTAAATTTTATTTAACAAAAAAACGTTTTTTGTTGTGAAATTTTTCAAACTCCAATATTTTATCAAAATTCTAACTCGTTCTAAGGTTATGGTGAACCAAAAATCTTCTATCACCATGCATTGATGGTAAATGATGAATTATCAAAATCTGACGTGTGCACGTCATTGTGACGAGGGTCGAACGAATGACACTCTCTCATTAAGCCCACTCCATACTCTTGCTCCGACAAGAAAGTCTCTGGACTTGAAAATTCGCATTTAGGTATACAAGCCGTGTTAAAGAACCAGTGCCTTTGACAGTTTTTTTTTATCTTTTGTTTTATTTAGGCGGAAAAGCAGCTTTTGATCTTCAGTTGTTTAGTCAATTGTGGCTGGTTGATCAAAAAAAATGCGTGTTAGCAATTGTTCTCGTGCGTGATGTAAATTTAAGCATTTATTAGGTGTTACTACGAACTATTGCGAAAAGGGTTACTTTCAACCCTTGTATAAAAATCTACTATAAGGTACATAATTTATAAAAAAAATTAAATATCTTAAGACTAGAATGGGACAAGACTTAATATTTCTTATGATTTTAATTAATCACTTTTGATATTTTCAATAGGACATTGACAACAATCTTAAAAAAAAAAAAAAATTCAAAGAAATAATTTACTAAAATAAATATAAACATAGTAAGCAGACCTCTATTAATGCAGTAAATTAATGTATTTAAACTAAAACGAAAAGAATAACTTTTACTTGGCTTAAATAATATAATATATATTTTTATTAACCTATTTTGTCCCACTGCTGGGCAAAGGTCTCCCCCAAACTCTTCCAATCATCTCGATCTATAGCTGCTTCCACCATCCTTCATCGAAGGTGGCGAGATCGTCAATAATATAAGTAATAAATAATGTAAGTAGAATAAAACATAATGCTAAGTTGTCTTGGCGAGAGTGTGAAGCGAGTTCATGGTGTCTACTAAGTTTAGCGGGTCTTTGTATCTACATAGCTAGAGATGATTTTCGAATAGAAAGATTTTTTTTAAAAATTTCCATTGAATTAACCGTTGTTGAAACTAAAATAATGTAAGCTTTGAAACTCATTTTATTGAGATTATGTTGTTACTGGGGGATACTCAGGGATTCTACATGAAAACATTATAAAATAATTCTGACAAACTTTTGACCTTTCTTTGAACTTAACTGAATAAATTTACTGTTTAGCTAAAACATAGGTTAATTTCTTATCTCAGATTTAGATAAAGGAGGCAGTTCAGGTTTTATACATGGATGACCAAAAAAGCTAAAGTGCTTGTTCACAAAAAAATGACTACTTTTGGGATCAATAAAGCACCGAGTCTCTTTAACCAGTCCTTCATCACTTGATTTTCTTCTTCTGTTCGAATATAAAAATAAATAATTCAACATTCCAAATGTCTTCATTTCATTTACTATTTCACTCCGCCTTTAATATATTTTGTGGATAGCATTAAGCTGAATATTATCATTTGTACAAAACGACTCATTTGCACCAAAACGACTCAACGTTGAGTCAACGAACCAGCTATAACAGACAGCTGTTCTAAATCTAGATTTTATTCTGACTAAGGGTGAGTTTCTCCACAAATTACGGATTAGCTACTTTGAGAATCTTTTTTCTATTCTCTTCAATGCTTACCTACTATATTTTTACGAATCATCTAGAAGTTGTCCTGTTTTTCTAATAGACAAAGAGTTAGTTTTCACGTTAAGTTTAAGTTATATAATAAATAAGTTAGTTTTACCTGTTAAGTATTATATTATCTGTGGTTTTACGTAACGTTGAATTACGATGATGAATTTAAAACTAACTCTTTGTCCAGGGCAACAGGACAGTTAACAATTTGACAAATCAAAATTTTAGTGCCTTTTTCATTTGAGCCCTCTGAAAGAGTAGATTTGCTAGAGCCCTAAACTTTATCAAATAAAAAAATTTAAATATCTATTGATCTGAGAAATTTTCTTGTCTTCTGTATACAACTGCGATAATGTTTCAGTTCATTTCATTATATTATCTAAAATGCTTAAATTGATTGACACGCGCTGATTAATTAATCAATTTTATTAACACGGAACTTGAGTTGCGCTTGCTTTACGCATAACTAAGTTATCGCAAATAACTGTTATGTAAGCAACTTAAAGCCAACCTCAGTAAGTTAATATTTGATTGCGTAACCACACATTAAAGGCTTGCCGTGATAACGCACTGATTTTCTTAAAAGCGGTGACCGAATCGGGCAAACACTCTACGCCTTTACAAACCGAAAATGATGCATCGTGCCGATTCGTGCCACTAATCACAGCTCAGCTTATGTTGGTGGTAACCGAATTCAGAAGAATAACTAACATAAAATGAACTGCGACTACTGGTACGACGATGTTGTATCGTTTTCGGTTTGTCGAGTAGAAGGGCTGACGTTCAGATTTACCACGACACGAGCGATCAACGCGCTTGCCTGTAGTTGAAATAATGAATTGGGCAATTTTAGTATTTTCAGCTTGTATAAAAACTTTTAAAACAATTTTTTATTAAATAATTTTGTTCATCATTTTCCTCTCCTCTACCAGGAAGAAAATGATGATTAGATGTATGACTAGATAATTTACGTACGTAATAAAACGGCTACTAATTTAGAGGAACTGAGAGCTGAGTAAGTAAAGCATTATAGACGTATGCATTATTTGTGAGGTTTAAAGGTATATTATGTCTGGGTGTTTTCTATGTATAATATGTATGTATTTACAAAAAAAAAATGTATCTATGTAGTTTATCAGTCATCTGGTTACCATAACACAAGCATTAAATTGCTTAGCTTGGGACTAGATGACGCCGTGTGAAATGTCCAAGGATATTTATTTATTTATTTATTTATTTATTATAGGTACCTACGAGTACGTAGATTAAATGATCGGCTTCGGGACTCTAGGACTTGGGAGCGTTTGATCGTTAAATATTGGTTTATAAATATAAAGTTTACTATTGTTTATCCGAAGCTTGCTAAGACGTTCTTAATGAAGCGCTCGTAGCGAAGCTTGCTAAGACGCTCTTAAAAGATCGTTGAAGTTAAGCAACGTTCTGAGCGGTCACAACTTGGATGGGTGACCGCAAGTGGCATTTATATCTGAGCGCTTCCGTGCTTCGGAGGGCACGTTAAATTGTCGGTCCCGGCTTTTAAAGTCGTTAAGCCATGACGGAGGCCTTAAGGCGGCCTAAAAACTCCGTCACCAGAGTTGGCCACTTGCTCATACGAACTTACTTTACTATTGTTTATCTAATCTTTTACTATTAACAAAATCTGTGGCGCAGTGGGTGAAAGCCCGGAGATGCAGAGGTTGCGGGTTTGATATCCTACAAATACTTGAAGCTGGGCGTTTTCTATGTATAAATGTATGTTATAAAAAATGTACTTTAGTATTATTATCAGTCATCTTGTAACCAGTACACAAGCATTAAATTGCTTAGTTTGGGACTAGATGACTTTGTGTGTATTTGAAATGTCCAAGTACCTATATTTATTTTATTCAATTCTATTCTAGAAACATATTAGTTTGTAAAGTTTTTTTTTAATTCGTTTATGACGATATTAGTAAGTAGGTATTCTTAAGCGGTAACAGGTTCCAAACCTATGAAAGTTACTAACAAAGCGTAATACTAATGCTAGGTACATTTACACTAGCCTCTGACTAACCCCTTAAAATTTTCATAATATGCAATGCAAAGGTTGAAGATTTTTCTAAAGCTTGATTCTACTATAGTGCTAAGTACAGCACATTCAAAGATGTGAGTGTTAAAACGATGGCACAGAATAATAAAAAAAACAATAATTAAAACGGCACAGGTCATCAGACGATGAAGGAAAGTATCCAGGGAAATCAGATCGATCAAACAAAGACAAAAATGGCGGCACATTTAATCAAAATATTCACTAAATGTTTTGCAGAACTCATTCCAATGTATCAAAAATATTGATTCTCACGATCTCAATTTTGTACACCAGTTTGGACGCAATCGAATTGTTAGTGAGCTCTTCATTCTTCCGAAGTTTTGAAAGTGACATACATTTCTTAAGAGAAAGAGTAGAAGAGAGATAGAGAGTAAAAGAGTAAAACATAGTAACACCACTACGTATTTTATCAACATCAAAGTAAATTATGTACCAAAAAAAAAACTAAAAACGCAATGAATAGGTAGGTACACGCAATGAAATTGTCTAAAAGTCATTAAAAATTACATCATTATTATGTAATTTTTTTTGTTATGCATCTTTCGCCCCCCCCCCTCCCCCCTTTCACGGGTAAGCGACGAGAGGCTACTGCCAAATTGAATTCTACGACTGGATTCATAATAGTAACGCTAAAGAAATTTCGTTGACATCGATTTAGTGACCTATTGTATGTCCGAAAGAATGAAAATTGCCAGTGCTAAGGGTACTCAATGGCTGGATTCGGCTAACTAAGCACTTCAGCTGTCGATGCAAAAACTCGGCAGTTCGCGAAATGGCAAGATTCAATTTCAAAGTTTGGCGTCAATCTAAAACTGAGTTACGACGATTCGGAAGTGGGATTGGAACGCGGGATTTTGAATTCAACGGCTTTTTTTACTGCTGTTCTGACCAATGTCGATCTGGAATGTTTGGTATCAATGTTGATGAATTTTAGTAATTGGTTTTATCTCAGGTTATTATCATATATTTGTTAGTAGCAGATGCTACTAGCACATTACTACTAAATTTTTGATCTTTTGCAAATGTAGCATCTTCAACAAAGGATCCAAAAATGTCCAAAGACTTTCATACTTTGGGAAAAACAGTCGTAATCATATTTAATTTTGTTAGTACCTAGTTTTAAGCCTCTTTATGAATCTGAATCTAGTTTTAAGAATTGCTGCTATATTTAAAATACAACTACAAAATACGCCAGAATACAAATTTCTTAGCATATAATTCGTAAAATTAAATATTATTTAGTTTTGTTAGAACTGTGATCAATTTTGATATCTAAATGAGTCAAGCAAGTTCCAAAACTAACTAAAATAAATGCTTGAGTGACAATCTGTTATACGAGCCTCAGTTTAAAAATAAATTGCTCAAATTGACAGTTACATTAAACAGAGAATCATATCCGGACGATAAATTTGCAAATATATCTGTTTTAAACGCACCATTTAATGTTATGAACTCCGTTTTCTTGCATTAAGGCGCTTGTATTTATCGCGTTTACCACTGCACCCATTGTGCACCAAGATCTTACTACCATCTACCAAAAGAAGCTGCTCAAAATACACCTTATAACTATGATTGTAAGACTCAAAGTTCCATCTATTACCCTATCCAAAAGCAATACGAAAGTGAACCTTATTTTTAAAGCATTGTGGTTAAGTTTAAATGAGTTGTTTTTTTTAGGTGCACTGAAAATTGGCAGTAGAATCACAAGAAATCATAGCTAAGTTGGAAACCCCTTAGGTACCGCAGTGGTTACGTTTGGCAAACAAACAAATAGGGCAAAATACATGGATAAATTATAAGCCTTGTGATAATCCTTCCCTAAATATTTATAAAGCGATGCTACCTTCTGAATTATTTGCTACTTTTTTTTTAAATTTAAAAAACCAATGGTTAATTTTGAATTACGAGTTGTATTACCGATCGAGTGAGCGAAGCGAACTATGTATGTACGAAGATGTCGAAAACGATGTTTAACCAAGGGTTTATTACCATGCTTTAATACTCTTTGGATTAGCCGATATAATATAATTGCTGCCTATGCTTGCTATACTGCTAATAAACCATCAATCAGACACAAAAAGGTTTTCTTATTCTTATTATCTGTGGTAAAAGTTGAAATTCAGAGCACGTTGGTTCGCACTTTTCTGGATAGATACGTACGGCCCTCCCGTTGCCCATAAAATCTTGATTTATTTAAAATACTCGCATATTGCGTGTGAAGAGTTTTCATGTTTACCATTTCAGTTACATTTTAATAGAAAATTTAAATAAAAATAACTCTCGTCAAGGGTTACTACAAAATGGCACAGTGGGCGAAGGCCCACTGAGACGCAAGAGGTAGCGGGTTTAGTTCACGTCGCGAGACAAATGTTTGCATTTTCTGCAAAAATAATCAGTCATCTGGTTACCATAACACAAGCATTAAATTGCTTAGCTTGGGACTAGAAGACGCCGTGTGGAATGTCTAAGGATATTTATATTTATTTATTTATTTGATCCGAGTCTGGGCGTTTTTAATATAAAATGTAAATACCTACTTACAAAAGAATATGAATAAGTATAATTATCAGTTATCTGGTTATCATAACAGAAGCATTAAATTGCTTAGCTTGGGACTAGATGACGCCGTGTAGAATGTCCAAGGATATTTATTTATTTATTTTTAAAATTCATATTATTATGTTTGGTTGATAGTGTTTCAATCAAGTCTTATAATAGATCGATTTGGATAAAACTTGGAACGAATATAGTACCACGCCATATAAGGTGACTGTATGGGTGAAACTAGCGCCACCGTTTATTTTATTTTATTATTACGTTGAACAACGAAATTAAAAAAAACGGAATGTACAGTTTGTAAAACCTATCATAAGCTTTTTTTTAATACCTCTGTAATAGCTTTATTTTGTGTTGTTTAGGAAGAGTAGCGAAAACAGAGTTTGGTGGCCACAAAGTGCAACTTTGCTACTCCTAAACAATGAAATAACTTCTGATCCTGATTTCTACGTACTTAAATAAACCACTTTAATCAGCTGTTTAAAATAACTCGTAAAAAACTGTTAACCTGAATTAAACTTTCTCCTACCACTAATATCAATTTATCGTGCTACTCCCTATTCTCAGAAGAGTCTGTACAAACAAACAGTCGAACTAAAACAACAATTTTGTATCGACTGTGAACAAACATCAAGATCACGACGCTACTAAAAACATTTGAATGCTGTGTTTAGAGTAAAAATAATACATAGAGCGTTATTCTGAGCGAACAAGCTTTCATGATGGTAGTGAAGTGAAAATAATTAGGTTTACTTATATTTTGTTTAACTTTATGAACACAATTACAATTTATATTGAATCGTCTTTAAAATTTGGTGGTGTTATTTTACGAACATTGTACCTTTGTAGGTAATAGTTTCATTTTGTATAGTTTAGGAATAGTAGCGAAGTTGCACTTGGTGGCCACCAAATTCTGTTTTCGCTAATCCTTCTAAACTTTACAAAATGAAACTATTACATAGGTATTAAAAAAAAGCTTTTGTTAGGTTTCACAAACTTGTTGTACTGTACATTCAGTTTTTTTTAATTCTTTTGTGTTGAACAAAAGTAATAATAAAATAAAATAGGCGGTGGCGCTAGTTTCACCCATACAGGCACCTTAAGAATTCGTAAAACCTACTTTTTTCGGTAAACAATTACCTAGTAACTTTTAACAGCTGCCTACTTGCCTTGCTGGCTTTCATCGTTACCGAAATTACAGCATTACCAGATTTTTATGAACCCTCATTTCTAGAACTTTCAAAGTGCTGAGATTTTTTTGCCGTACGATTACATTTGAAGTCAGTTTTGAAGTATCGTAAGGCCATGAAAGCAAAAGTCATTTAGACCAGCTCTGTATTTAACTACTCTTACCAAAATATTTTTTTATTTACGTCAATTTGTTATCATCTTTTAGCATTAAGCGCTCGTGGCGAAGCTTGCTAAGACGTTCTTGATAGATCGTCGAAGTTAGCAACGTTCTGAGCAGTCACAACTTGGATGGGTGACCGCAAGTGGCATTATCAGCTGAGCGCTTCCGTGCTTCGGAGGGCACGTTAAATTGTCGGTCAAGTTAAGTCATGACGGAGGCCTTTAGGCGGCCTAAAAACTCCATCACCAGAGTTGGCCACTTGCTCAAACGAACGAACACACGAACGAGCATTACAAAAAAAATATAAGTAAAACAAGCAAAGATAGTTTGCTTTTTATCACTCTAAGTTTAAAACTTTAACACGTTTACATCAGACCACATGCGGCATACTTTTTATACCAAAAGTCCCTGCACACGTGTCAAGTTCATAATTGCATCGGGATTTATAACTGTCTGTGGTCTGGAGTTTTTGATGAAAAACTCAAGTGGATTTTAATTTGAAACATGTTTTTGATGATTATGACAAAACTGCGAGGGTCGCTTGATTTGTTTCCGTTTAAGTGCGACTGTTTTTAAGAGATCATTCTTGAGTAGATTCTTCATCCACATTTCATGTGACTGTTTTTAAGAGACCTAATTAAAATGATTCATTCTCTATTCTTATTAAGCTGTCTTGATTTTTGATTATGTTTTCGTCACTGCCATCATAATTATACTAAATAGTTACCACCACACCATTCATTCGATTTGCAGATCCTTTGATCAGTTAAGCTGTGTGTGCTAAAAAAAGTAGGTAAGTTCGTATGAGCAAGTGGCCAACTCTGGTGACGGAGTTTTTAGGCTGCCTTAAGGCCTCCGTCATGGCTTAACGACTTTAAAAGCCGGGACCGACAATATAACGTGCCCTCCGAAGCACGGAAGCGCTCAGCTGATAATGCCACTTGCGGTCACCCATCCAAGTAGTGACCGCTCAGAAAGTTGCTTAACTTCAACGATCTATCAAGAACGTCTTAGCAAGCTTCGCCACGAGCACTTCTTTTGTGTGCAAACTATAATAATAAGTATATCGTTTACAAAGTTCCTTAGATGACTCAACTATTTCATTGCATTTTATAAAGTTATGTACCTACTTACCTAAATATGTAGTACCTACCTAGTTTAGTTTTTACAAATTTTTTTTGTAGTTTTTACAAATAAATTATTTTAGTTTCAAAGTAACTTGTGCGTCGTTTTATATTTTTATTCCTGAATAAACTGCAGATCAGAAAACAAGCAGCTTTTAACGAACACACATCGAAATGCGTAGGTTAATAAAAAATATCCTTACGCTTTTTGAACCTATCGATTCAAAAAGTAATACAGTTACTCAGATTGCATATTTCTCAATTTAAGTGTTCGTTGAATTATTCAACGAACACTTAATTTGAGCAGACTGTGAGTTCAGTACTGCCAGTTTAAAAAAAAGTGGGAAGAGGCAATTTTATTCCCTAATATAAAAAAAAACTCCTCCTATTGTTGCAATATCATCAACAATTAAAAAAGTTATAATTATGTGCAACAATTAATAATTCTAATAATATATTGTAAATCATACGCATTTTAATAAATTTGATTTGTGAAGTATATTATAATAATATTTATAAAAACTTAACTATACATTTATAAATGTTTCTAATACAACGAAATTAATAACTAATTCATAAATTTTCAATCAAAAGTTAAATTATTAACATACATAATTTTAACACAGTTATTTTTGTCTGTCGAACCTTTTTCTCGATAGTTAGCAACACTAGCAAGTGTAATTTGGTTTTCATGCGGCAGCATTATGGGTCTTATTGGAACTTTTTGCAGTCCACCTTCGTCACAAAGGTTTTGCATTCAAAGACTGAAAAGTCGTTTGCTTCAAATTGCATTCCATCATTTTCAAAGAAAATCGAAGACAAAGGCTTGAGATAACGAAATCTGAAAGTTCAATTGAGTTTAGAATGTTAATCGAGAGATCGCAATCAGAGGTGAGTGACTTGTATAATAATTCTAAACCGTATGTAATTGATATAATCGCTCAAGGATAGTAAAAGCAAAGACGATTAATATCTAGAAGACAGACAAAGGCCATACACAAAATCGTAACCCTAAAAAATAGCCTGAAAACTCTAAAACATCAATTTTATCCAAGAAATTTCAATTACTTTCTAGTTAAAAATGTTTAAATATTGAATATTGTTGCTACCTTCTACTAAGTATTGAAATTTCTTGGATAAAATTGATGTTTTAAAGTTTTCAGGCTATCTGGTACTGCGGGATCGGGTTACGATTTTGTGTATGGCCTTTGTCTGTCTTCTAGATATTAATCGTCTTTGGTAAAAGTAAGTAAGTTCGTATGAGCAAGTGGCCAACTCTGGTAAGGGAGTTTTTAGACCGCCTAAAGGCCTCCTCCTCATGGCTTAACGTCTTTAAAAGCCGGGACCGACAATTTAACGTGCCTCTGAAGCACGGAAGCGCTCAGCTGATAATGCCACTTGCGGTCACCCATCCAAGTAGTGACCGCTCAGAACGTTGCTTAACTTCAACGATCTATCAAGAACGTCTTAGCAAGCTTCGCCACGAGCGCTTCGTAGGGATAGTAAATAATCTACAGAGGTTTACGTGGTCATATATCATTTTTTTTGTTATTTTCTGCGCTCTTGCACTCTTCTTGCACTCTCTAGGTGCATTTCATAACTCCAAAGAGGCTCATCAGATCTTAAAAAAAAAGCGCTTAAGGTGGGTACTGACCAACGTTACGAGGTGTAATGTAACATTCGCATCGAGCGTGTTTTAGTATTCTTTTATCTGTGGTGTTACGCATCAAGTTACTCGAGTTACTCGCTGGTTTCCCCGTAACACGACGTACTGACTGCACGAATGCTCGCGTTACATTACGCCCCGTAACGCCGGTCAGTACCCACCTTTAGGTAAATGGAACGTATCTAGCTGTAGCATTGAAAATGTATGAACGGCTAATAGGCTAATGCAACCCAGTTGTCTACTATTAGCTCATACGTATTTACTTACAATCATCAGTATGCTTTCATTCTTTTTAAAGTAATTCAGCTTTTACCTTGGACTAATGAAACAACTGAATCAAAATCAAATGACTTTTCTTTCATGACGTCAAGCGACTCAGCGAACTTTCAATGTGGCATCGAAAATTCAAATCTCAAAGTTACTCATTACGTATCGCAAAGTAAATAGGTACACCATGTTAGATACGATGAAAAGATATCTGTTTCAAGTACAACTTTGGAAGTACCTACAACTTTCCCCAGGAAACTTCGACTTGGTATTGCTTGGCCTACATTTTGTCTCTCCTCGTGTTATTTGGGCCATGAAGTTGACGTTTTTTAAATCTTCTGAAAAACGCCAACTCTCAAAATAGATTTCAAAATAAGTATCCTGTATACTTATTTTGAAATGGTGCAAAAGGCCTGTAATAGCTTACAAAATAAGTGTATAAAAAAATGTTAATAGTTTTTTTTAATAAATTTAGGCTAACTGTTGCTGCATTTATTCTTTTTATTTTTTTTGTCATTTTAAAAATTGGATAGTGTTGCTTCAGGAATTCTAATTATCTATTCTAGTTAGTTAACGCATTTTTAAGATGCAAACACAATTTCGATGACTGGATCCCACGTTGATGACAATTTGTAACCACTGTCGCGGTTAAAATTCTTATGCTCATTCATTTATAATAATGGCGATCATTGGACAGGATTAATGGTTTGTGCAATTCTTTTTATAATTGGCGTCTATTAACCCGTCTGGCAGTGGTTTGGATCAGTTGAGCTACCTATAGATCGTTTGTAACGATCCTTAGGTGGCTCAACTGTTTCTTATTGTATTTTGTACAGTTATGTAAATATGTAGTAGTTTAGTTTTAGAAATTAAGAAATTTTATAATTTAAATATTTTAAATATGTTTTCAAGTTGCTATAGTTTAAAAAGTGTTATTTGTATTGATACCAACGCGGAGTGACCGTGGGTTCCAAAAACGTGGTGTGCCTATGCTTTAAGGTAAATTATCCTTACTTCGATCGAAATCAGCGGTAAGATTAGATTTGTGTAAGTCCACTAAAAGAGGCATATACGAGTACATGCCTCTTTTAGTGGCCCCAACAGAAATATGGGGAGCCTACAAAATTTTCGTATTCAAAGTAGGAGAATATTTTACATTGCTAAGTGCATTCACAAGTTTAACTTTGGCAGTTCTAAAAGATTTGAAGATCTTATATTCGTACTAACATTAGAGTCAGCATTCTTTCGTATGATCAATCATTATAAATATCTCAGATTATGGTAATAGGAAGTGAGAGACAGCGTGAGAGAGAAAGAGACAGTATGATATTGTACAACTCTCATCCGTTAATCTGTCAAATAGTAAAGTCAAATTATTATAAATTTTCAAAAACTAAAATTGGACTTCACAATCTTCTGATGGAAAGTTGAGGTATCATCCCACATGTCAGAGAAATGAAAAGGAAATGAAATTATGATCACGGCTGTATTTCCAAAGTTCGGTAGACAAATTATTTCAGATCTCTTTAGATTTTAAACATTTTGATGATTTTTACGGGGTAGTCAGAGGTTTGTCTAAATACATATTTGGTACCTACATACCCACATTGTGTAGAAGTTAAAACTATCTACGTGACAGGTTGCAAGCTCATCGACGCGATCGATCACGATGTTTTCCTTCACCGTTTGTGATGATTTTTTACCATTTCAGTGAAGTGGCATTTAATCTTCGAGAGAATAAATATAATATGGCTAGATACTTGTAGAAACGTCTGAAGTCCCTAGTTCAATAGAGTTTCTCTCTCTTGGAGAGAAACCTAATAAACTGATCCACACAATACCCTTTCCCACTAGTACAGTCGACGACAAAAATATTATATTATACTCATCAAATTAAATTGAATTCTGTCCTTGAAAATGTCAAGGAGTTTAAATAAAACAAAATTTTGTCAAGAGCTTCGCATGAGCATTTTTTTAAAGAATATAATTTCTTAACTTATAAATTACCTTTAAAAAATATTGGTGTAGTTTGTGTTACCTTAAAATGTATAAACACAATCATAACTGTTTTTTTTAAGAAATTACCTATACTAACTTCTTATAAATTACCTTTAAAAATATTGGTGTAGTTTGTGTTACCTATTAAAGGTGTTGATTTAACAAAAATATTGTCTAGTTTTGGTTACTTTTGTGACTGAATGTACGCCAATGAGAGCAGTTAATTTGCATTCCGCGTCTTGTATGCACGTAGATAACGCCGAGCTTGAATGACGCTCCACTAAATTTACTTTAACGATTATACTCAAACCTACTATTAGAACTCGAATGCTAGAGGCGTTTTGGTAGCACAATAGTGGCAATTCGGAGTGTCGCAAAAGCTAAACTAAACTAACTAAAATTAATGCCATCCTTTTTATTCTCATGGCTATGAAAGAGACGGCAACATTTTTAGTTAGTTAAGTTTAGCTTTTACGATACTCTGAATTGCCACTAATGTCAATTGAAATGTTTTGGACACAATGATAACGAATGCATTTTCTCGAAATCAAATCAACACACATTTTATATAGTACTATTTTTTTCTTACATACATTATAATCACGCCTCTTTACCATGGGGGTAGGCAGAAACCACGGATTTCCATTAGCTACCGATCTTAACACGCATTTGCTTCATTTACATACGGTACTTTTGACCGTATAAAAACTATGGTAGTTCGAAGTGAGCCGGGTCAGCTTGTTAAAAAAAAATCATCCTTATAGCAACGTGTGAACCGACACGCTGTTTAGTTATGTCTATGTACTGATTGATTATTTTATCAAAATAATCACGATTGGACTCTGATCCTGTAAAATACAATCGAGAAACAATAGTTAAACCAACGACCGTACATTACATAGGATACACGCTTGCGACAGTGCCGACTGCTCGAAGACGTACGTACAGCGCTATGTAGATGACATGTACTTATAGATAGGTAGGTGTGTAAACCATATAAGTACCTATTCTACTCATAAACGTAGTAGACTTTAAAAACGTTGGTCGTATAGGTAGACGAATTAAAGAGCGTCATTGGAAGACCTAGATGAAGCTAGAAACTAGAGCTGGGTGACGAACGACGAACGATGGGTAATTGGGCATGTTTAATTGTTTGTCCAGGAATGTAGGTACGGGAATGTAGATCGTCCGCCGGCAAGATGGGTCGACGACATAGTTAAAACTGCAGGTCGGATATGGGTTATATTGGCGCGAGACAGGTCGAGTGGCGGAAGCGAAGAGAGGCCTATGCCCAGCAGTGGGATGAGAGGGTCTGATGATGATGAATTGTTGGACCCGGCTTCTAAGCCATCGAGGCATTCAGGTGGCTTAAAAACTCCATCACCAGAGTAAGCCAACTAGCTCATACAAACATACTACATAGTCGACATTGCGAAATAGTAAAAAGGCGACAGATATCACGTGTGCCTTGTCGAAGTGCCTTATCCGAACTCCGCTGCAAACTCAAGATGGATAATAGTGTATTGCTATTTGTTTTTGATACAAGGATGTCCAGTTTCTAGAAATGTCTATGTTTCTTAATAAATGCAATTAATTGGTCATTTAACACATAATGTGACCAATTTATATGAACTCATTGATTTAGAAAATATCGGCCCGTCTCTTGTTAATCTATATCTTATGATTATTAATGTAGGTACCCATGTCATAATTATAATGCTTTTGGAGATTATCCGTCACGCATACACAAAAATTCACCACTTTCTTTTTAATATTTTTAAATGTATAGTGATCATTTAATCACCATAGTTGATCAAACAATTTAATAAACTTTAGCTTTCTCTAGGTAGACCGAGCGCAAATCTACCTCTACGCATGTAATATTTTACAATTGCTTTAGAATAGAAACTTATAAAGATGTAGGTATATACATTCGCTGATGAAAACGCGAGCTATCAGCTCACACGAAAACGCGAGCTTCAAATCAAAGGAATAGCCTTGATAGAAGAGAATAGTAACAAAGCGACTGACACATGGATCTAAGCACTGGTTTTCTTGCTTCATCATCTCTCAAGTGTTTCGGTCACTTCCAGTATCTTTCATATCTTTTATGGTCAGTTCTGTATGCATTGGCTCGCCTGCCCCATTTGTACGGTACCCGCCCATAACTTACAGCGACATGTGATTCATCAAATATTCCCTTATTTATTATGTTTGACCGCTAACTTGGAAACAATATCTTAGAGTATCTTGTTGTGATTTATTATAGCGGGTTATACCCAATATTGGATCTTTCAAATCACGAGAACTGTCCTTTGGAACTTGACGTACAGGATGGAAATAAAAGGCATTGGAGGGAAACTGCTTATTGTATTGAAGTTAGCTACCTTTATATAAGACATACTTTCTGGTAGGCCTTAGGAAAGTTTATGCGCTTACTGTTATTTATAGGATTAAATATCTACCGTATGTAATTGAATTATTGAAATATAGTTATATTCAAAAATTTAAAAATGTCGTATTTAAATTACCAAAATCTCCTATACTTATAAGGGATTTTTAAAAGGGATTTTGAAACTAGGCTCAGTAAACGCATGGTCAATACGTGTGGGGCCAACTAAGCAGCAGTTCACAATCTTTTCATTAAAAAAAAACATTAACAAAAATGTCGAGGCACGATCTCAGTCGGAGAAAATAAAAGCAGTCACTAAACAAAATCCGTCCGACAACTTTGTGATGAAGATTAAATTTATAAAGAAGAGCACACAGAATCTACTAAGGCTATCTATTTCCAAGTAAACAAACAACGTTCAGCGAAATTCTCGTAAATTACACAGCCGTTAACAGTTAATTTAATATCGCTGTATTTATTGCAGTTTCAACTTGTGAGTATAACTTTGGATGCACTTACATTGCACTGTTTCTGCAGCGAACACGGTATCTACAGTGTGTTTTTAAATATTACAGTTTAATAGCTATATAGTTGACTAATCTGAAAATAAAGATTGGAAAATGTAGGTAAGTAAGATGGTATGAGATACGGGCACACTCTGGTGATATAGTTTTTAATCAACCTCTATCATGGCTTAACGACTTAAAACCGAAACCTACATGATCGGTAAGTGTCTTAGTGATGAAAATAATAATAATGAAACGTGATTTTTACTTTTCCCTTATCAGATCTCATAAGGATCTTCGCAGTTATGAACAGAAATGCACCTCGAGAGTGCAAGAATTTGCTCTTACGAAATTAAAGTCGGTTTACCAACATTTTTAAATTAGCCATTTGTGATGAATGTTGAGGATTATAAAAAGTGCACTATTTGCTTAAAAATTGCACCCTATTGGCCTAGCAGCTCTAGTCCCACTGAGCTACTAGAAACTAGTCGTCAAGGATAATTTTTTTTGAGGTCTCTACATCACAGTTTTTGTCGTTTACGTACCTTATTCTTTTATCTGTGGTTTACGCTAACTACCTATGCAATTTCGTTGAAAATACCTTTATTTTACTATTAAAACTAATTAATTGCGTGGACAGGTGACACAAAATTATTAAATTGATCTAAGCGTTTATTTACCACAGGAAATAGTTTTTAGGTACGAAACCGACTGCAGCAGTGCATTTTTTACTAACTGTACTTCACTTGAAACAATTAAAATAAACTGCCTCAGGGTAATTGCTTAGAATTTTTCCAGTACACAATATTATACTACAATAACAAAAACACGCTGTACAAGTTTGTAAGAGCACTTTTATCGGCAAACGATAAAGTTGTCTTTGAAAATAGTTGCAATTTTCTAGACTTTATCGTAATAGGAATAGCAGAACTGTTGCTGCCTTTTAGCTAGAAAAGTAGTGTATGTAAACAGATTCGTATGGATCTTTAGTGCTTTAACAAACATTCTGAGAAACTACACTTTTGCAATTTTTTATTTTCTGTTATACAAAAATATTAAGTTGATAGTAGCGATGAGCTTGGCAACTCTAATGTATCATATATAAACGTCTGGTAAATGTATGAAATGTGTATTAGGACATAGGTACCTTAACAATCTCGAAAAAAGAGTCTTTGACGGCCTCTATAGTTCGTTCGTTCGTATGAGTAAGGGCAGACTCTGGTGACGGAGTTTTTAGGCCGCTTAAAAGGCCTCCGTCATGGCTTAACGACATTAAAAGCCAGTACCGACAATTTACCGTGCCCTCCGAAGCACGGAATGGTAAGTAGGCATCGTAAAAGCCAAAGTTCCAATACTATCTAACAAAGAAACTAATCGAACGTATCGAATGTGATTACGAAAATAATCATGATTTTACAAAACCCTCGCATTCAGGTCATTCTGTTCGGACGATCAATTCATAATCCACAGAGCGAGGTCCGAAGACAGAGCGTCTTGGATTCCGTTATCTAATGACAGACGAACATTCGACCTTGCCACAATATTATTATTCTACAGTAAACCAAGTTCGTATAGCTAGTGAACAACAGCTCTTGACTAGGTATTTTTCATACTAAAAGCTGCTGCTATTACGTGCTGTCGAGTGGTTGACTGGCGTCGACGGTGACTGAAATTATTATGGTACGCTTACTCGTGCGCATCCACATCGCATTTCCTATAATATAAACTAGGGCTAGACAATTATTGAACAGACTGGTAGCAAAAAATCCTATCTGCGTTTCTATAGTCGCTTTACTTTGACGATTTATCAAAAACATGTAAGAAATATACAAGCTATCATAATATACATTCTCCTTTATTAACTCACTTAGTTTGCTATGTAACATTAAGCCCTCATTAAAATTTGCCCTCATAATTTAACATTTTTCATTTATGATAAAATATCAAATGAACATCAACAATTTTAAAAATACTACATAGTATTAATTTATGGATTGTGTGAAAGAGGATAATGAATGTGAGAGGAGTGAATTCGAGTTGACGAGTGATTGAGGTAAGTAGGTAGATAAGAAAAAACATGTTGTGCCGACCCCACTTAGTGTGGGATAAGGGCAAGAGAATGATGATGAATGAGGACAACATAATATTTAATTATAATTACTGTTAATGCTAATTAGATAAATGGATTGTTAAGCGACCATTTTATGCGTAAAATAGGTAAATGTAAATATTACACATTGCTCTCCATTTAATTAATAAAATTAATTTCGTGAATAGCAACTCAATTCTGCTACGAGTGTGCACTAGACGCCATTTTCTAAATAAACAATGTAATAAATAATTACTATGTGGTAAATTGGTTTATTTATTAATGCCTACATTAATAAATTAATTTTTACTAAAATACTATAACATTGTGCGTATGTTTTGTAATTCTTCAACTCCTAAATGGCTTCATCGATTTTGATGTTTGGTTGTCTCAGACGATTCTAAGTTTTATTGGACCTGATAGTTGTCGCTGTGGTCAAGATTTATTACGACCAAAAAGGACAAAATCTGCTTACCGGTAATGTTTAGATATTACAATATTTATGTATAGTAAGTGGTGTCAATTCACATGTCGCAAAAACTAAACCTAACTTTTCTGACAGCACTAAAATTGATGCCATTCATTATATTTCGATCGTTATGAAAGGGACGGCAACAATAGTTATTATTAAGTAGAGTCATGGTAAATATCCTGATGAGTATTGTTTATTTATTTAGAAGAATTGTACACTGCTGCATCGATATCGACTGGGCAAGATTGTCCGCGGTCACAAGACAAATGCTCTGTCAGATTGCTTTAGTCCCCGCGGAAGCTTACGAGATAAGGATAACATAAATCTTCGTCAGATCAATTAGAAAGTTTGGGGAATTGCGGTTCTTATGGAGTTCAATATACCTTCTAATTTTGAGAAAATACTAATTTGTACAAACGACTGTTTTAATCAACTACAAAAAGGAGGAGGTTCTAGGTTCACTATACATTTTTTATAAATATAATAAACTAGCTTATTCGCCGCTTCGCTCGCGTGGTACCTACCTTGATAAAATATAGCCTGTGTTCATTCGGAAAGTCCACGCTATACATCGGTGAAAGAATTTTTGAAATCGGATGAAAAGTTTCGGAGATTACCCCAAAACATACAAACCAACCTACTTTACCTCTTTATAATATTAGTATAGATATAGGCATAAAAAAAATTCATCGACGATTCCGTTAATAGTGGCCTGATTTTTTTAATTCAATTTTGTTTGCTTCTGAGGTGTTCCAAAAAAGTAGGATGACGATTTTCAGAGTTTTTAACAGAAATGAACCTCGAGAGTGGAGGAAATTGTTCTCTTCTTACGAAATTGAATTCCGTTTAATACTACTTGCTACTTGACTAATAGCGTCGATGATTCCCGAACCTTTCATGTATGGAATGTTCCCTTCTGAAGGCTACCACACGTACAAAGAGAAAATGAGTAGTCTAAAGTATGTACAAAATTTCTTTTACCTTAGGCTACTCATTTTCTCTTTTTACGTTCATAGTAACAGGTAATGGACATTGTTTTTTAAAGCGTCTTCCGTTTTTATTAATTTTCTCCTTAATATTGAATTTTTCTTAGTGAATATGTATATATCCAAAATGTTTGAATTAAAAATATTAATGTATAAAAGTAGTATTATTTTTATCAGTCATCAGGTTGCCCCTAACACAAGAATTAAATTGCTTAGCTTGGGATTAGATGACACTGTGTGGAATGTACAATTTATTTATTTTATAAAACATATGCGAACGGGTATTTATCACGAATTTTACCTTGATTATTGCCCGACGTTTCGACCGGATTGCACCAGTGGTGGTCGCGTGAAGACTCAGTTCTCCGCATGTTGTATAATGTGTTCTGATCGCGAAAGTTTAAAAAAGACAATTTATTTATTTTAGTATTTGTTTTTTATAGCAATGCCGTGAACAAAGTCACGGGCCTTCCACCGCTCAGAAGTAAACGTTCTGTCTTCGATCGCGTTTATCACTTTCAATCCGTAAGGTGCTGTCGAACCTCCATCAAACAGATTGCCCCATGAAACTATCTCCAAAAAACCTTGACTATTTTCTGGTCCGATGCCTTTCAAATTGTTATTCATATGAATGAGGCGTGTGTCATAAGTTTTGATTTGTTGTTACCGGGTTAAGTCTTAAAAGTTTGATTTACTGTTCCTATAATAAATGTTTTAAACGAAATACTTATTTGAAACTTGCTTAGTACTTATCTAGCAGAACGTTGCAGCATGTAGAATGCCATCATAGATACGAGTACAACCCAAATAGTACTTATAGAATAAAATAGTAGGATTATTAGATCAAATAAAAAAAAGCTTGACTTTGCATCAATATCTCGGTACAAAGTTCGTTGTTTTATTACAACGAAGTTCGTACGAGAAAGCGACCGACTCTTGTATTTTTATGATCTACTGTTCAAAAAAAGTAAAAATTATTAACATAACTATCAAGAATATTTGCTAAGACATTATATTCTTTCAGATTTTAAGCATTTTGCGATCCAATAAATGATTGTTGGTAGTCAGAGGTAGAGTAATTCCAATAACATTTTCATTTGTCCAAACATTTTTAGTGCATGCCAACATACAGAAGTTTTAATTCAATTTTAATAACTGTAATAATAAGTCGTTAAGCCATGAAGAAGGTCTTTATGCGGCCTAAGAAATCCGTCACCAGAGTTAGCCACTTGCTCATACGAACTTACTAACTTTACTCTAATAATAACGCACAACAAGCCTTTTGGCTTTTTATGCCTAAAATTCAAAAACATTGTTATCTGCTGCTCGAAAAATAATGTGATACAAAGTAATTTTCTAATTTTATTATCAGTCAGACAATTTCCACATTTTCCAAAACTCCCAAGTTGATCTTCACCCTTATTAACTTCTTGCAAATCAAGCGTCGTGATTAAGGTCGCTCCACACTTGATTGATGAGACCGTCGCGGAGTGATCGATAGGCACATCTGCTAACGTCAACTCATGATTGGACGCGTTACATCGCTTTTATTGATATTAAAGTAGTCAAACACACCTGAGAGTACCGTTCTATGTAACGTTATGAATAAACTCAATCAAGGTTTACGAGCAGAAAAAATAGGTTGGTGCTTTTATGTTTTAAGATATTTACTTTCAACCAGTCTCTGTCTACCTCAGTTGGTTCTAAAAGATTTGTAATGCCTAAATATCTAAGTATATTATTATGTGTGTTATTCACAAGAAATGATGGTGCTAGAGCTAACAAATCAACTGATTGGTTGACTTTGATGGTTGACCACAAGTGGCACAAACAATTGAGTGCTGGCGTGATTCTTGGACATATAAATGATCCCTCCCGGCATTTAAGCTATGACGGAGGCCTCCGGGCCGCCTAAAAACTCCGTCATCAGAGCTAGCCACTAGACATACAAGGCCATAATTATGTATCATGCACAAAAATGTATTTATTATTAACAAGCTCCCGCCCGCGGTTTCGCTCGCATGATACTAACCTGGATAAAAAGTAGCCTATTATTCCAGGTCATAAACTATGGACATTCTAAGTTTCAGACAAACCTGTTCTGTCGTTTTTTGCTTGAAAGAGTAATAAAGCCTATTTTTCTAAGAGCATAAACTAAGGACATTCCAAGTCTCAGCCAAATCTGTTCAGTATTTTTTTCGTGAAAGAATAACAACATTCAATACATGCATACAAACATCCGCGTATATAAATTAGATATATTTCGGAAGTTATAATGTGTTATTCAGCCTCACCACCATCAACTAGATCCAATTCACACCACAAAATCGGGTTATTAATGACAACTGGTTCAATTCTACAAATATAAATGCGATTTGTTTGTGGTTAGGCATTGAAATGGACAAAACAATAAATAGGCTAACAACAGTGTATTTAAACAAGTAAACAAACATACAGATTAAATTAAAGAAGGCTGCGCCAATTTTAAGTTTTTCTTCCGCCAATCTAATAAAAAAATGACATTTTCATACTTATGGTTGTAGATTGTCTTACTCGGCTTCCCCTTGCTCTTTCTGCGTCAACAGAAACGTAATATAGATAGATTAACGTTCCAAATCACGTAACTTCCACAAGTCAAATAAACTCAGCAAATACGTCAAAGTTTTAAATGGATACTCCAAGACCCTTTGTCTATGCTCATTTAGCTTTAAATTATTTTACCTTAAATTAAGGGAGATTTTCACGCCGTAGCGACTCGCAACTGATTTGATCTCCCAACTTTATAAAGATGCCTGTCGTTTGGATCTTGTTCAAAGGGAACTCCTAACTCTAAGGTATTTCTTTTGACAGCTTTTTTTAACAAGGTATTTAAAATTCCCTTTAGAAATAACACAGGAAACTTATGAACTACAAGATCTCAAAATTAAATGCCTTTTATATAACAAAATACGTTTATCTTACACACAAAAATCCCTGTTCCCTTTCATCAACGTGAAAAAAGCTGATGATTATCAAACATCTAAGTATATTTTCTTGAAACACAGGAATATTCTCGATGATGACAGCTATCAAAAAATAAAATGTAATCATCCGGTCAGTAGCTACGTTCTGCAGACAGATGAGATGTACAAATACACAAATGCCCACTACAAACTTTTAAACCCTCTTTTTTTCAAGGGTCAATAATACTATTTACCTGCTACAGTTAAGTACATAAAACCACACATTCTTGAATATTTATCGACATTTTTATGTTCACTACACTCATGTTAACTGTAATTTTTATTTGTGCTGTAAAAGCATATTATATGGCGGTCGTTACTTTTATTAATGTTTGGGTGAAAGACACGAATTTTCCGTTGATGTAATAAATAGGATTAGAGATCAATTCTGTTAGGCTCACTGATTACATAATCGTATCTTGTACAGTTAGCTACAGAAGCTGAGAAATTAAAAAAAATCTGTAATCATTTCTTTTAAGTGTCTGGGTATTTTCTATGTATAATATGTATGTATTTACAAAAAAAATGTATCTATGTAGTGTATCAGTCATCTGGTTACCATAACACAAGCATTGAATTGCTTAGCTTGGGACTAGATGACGCTGTGTGGAATGTCCAAGGATATTTATTTATTTATTTATTTCGTCACCAGAGGCCAAGTTCAGGCGAACTAACTTATTTGAACTACCTTGCAAACAAATGATATGCAAAGGTTTCATTAATATCTCAGAGAAAATTTTATGAAAATGAAGAAAAAAATCGGCTTCATATTATATTTTCACGAAACAATACATATATACAAGTTTTAAGAATTGGTACTGCTTTGAAATAAGTATGTTTGTAAAGACCCACATCTTTACTGACTCATAACTTGAATTATAATATGACATGATGGCTAAATGCGTGGCACAAGCCGTGCGAAGCCAAAATAAAGAAAAATAGAAGAAAACAAACTGACAAAACTGTAGCAAATGTATTTTATGAATACCATTTTTTTTATTTGTAACTAATTACTTCTTTCAATAAACAAACAATAATTTTCTCTACAAAAACCAACACTGCAAAGAATTCTGCCAAAAATTTGATACTTACTAATAAATATAATAACAGTCTTTACAAATAAAATTAAAGGCCCCTTAGAATTACAATTTCACATTATTCACCCCTAATATGACGTCACCACCCTCCATCAAACGATCTAATTTTGATATCAATCTTTGCGACTGTTTGATGTATTTTGAAAAAATGCAATTTGTCACGCTTCGGTGCGTTTGAAAGGGGAATTTGCGGACATGTTGTTGTTAGCATATTGTACGACATTAGAAAATGAAAAAGTAATAGATATTATAACTATATTTCAAGTTTCAACCAAATCCGTTAATTAATTTTAGCTTGAAAGAATAACACACATCCATTCAATCTTTCGCGTTTATAATGGGACTAATAAAAATACTACTATTTTACCTCTACCTATAAATATACTTTTTTCCTTTCATTCTTTTGATTAAATTATAAAGTAGGTCATCACTCTATCATCATTCAAGATGAATTAACGATACTTTGTTGTTGTTGTTTTTAGCCTGTACTGTCCCACTGCTGGGCAAAGGCCTCCCCTCGAGTTTTCCAGTCGTTTCTAAAACGAAAACTTTACATATTGAAATTTGTCAAATCACAAAGATGTAGCATACCAAAGAAACAATTAAGATTTGCATGTGCCTCTGACTATCTTAAATCTCTTAGACCTCTTTAGAGAATCTTGAATGTGACGCAAATTAATTTCGCTGATAAAAAAAAATTGTATTACAATTTTGTTTTTGTGTCCAAGCTATTATGTTTGAATTGTATGAAGAAAACACGAAGTACATGCAATATTTGCTACCTAATTCTAGCTTCTCACAATATTATTGCTCGAGCAAATATTATTCGATAATTGGAGTATTATACGAGTCCGTGGCCACTCAACGTTGGCCGGTATCGACAGATATCGATTAAAGAACGCCTCTTGATTCTACTAGCTCAGCAGTCTGCTGCAATTTACTTATTTCGTTATCTTATTTGACCCCATTCGATTTATTCAATGAATTTTTCGTCCGGAAATTTATATGTGCATTAACACGCGTAAACGGTGAAGGAGAACATCGTGGGAAATCGGTGCTTTAACCGAAATGATCTTATTAATCATTTCATTCTGGCGTTAAGGGGTTCCTTGGCCAACTGGTAAGGCAGTCTGGCTTAAGAATAATCGCTTTTATCATCGCAGTTTCGAATCCCGCCGGAATCGAACGTTTTAGTAAGATTTTCACTATATGTCGATTTCAAATCGACGCCATAAAAGCTAGCTGGTTTCTTAAACATTCCAAGCGATGATAAGACAGGTTGCAACCTGTCACATAAGGAATGTATACTCTACAAAAAGTGTATACCAAATATGTATGGACATCTCTGTATCCAAATATACCTATACGTCCAAATTTATATTCAAAAAAATCAAAAAAATAATTTATCTACCGCATCTTGGATAATACAGTCGTACAATTCTACCAACAACCTAGAGTTGACTACATAAAACTATGGATTATATCGTGTGAGTCAGTGTTTCTGCTCTATTAGCATAAAGTAATATGACAACAACTTGCTCCTACTCTACATATTATCGAGTGCTGGTTGCATCGAAGATTAATAGATTCGCTTTTTGCATTGCAACTTGTAACAAGAGCACTTAGCGTTTCCGATACACAGTATTCATTGAAAGTTTTGAAAGAAGAATCTTACTTGAAATCAAAGACGATTAATATCTAGAAGACAGACAAAGGCCATACACAAAATCGTAACCCTGATCCCGCAGTACCAGATAGCCTGGAAACTTTAAAACATCAATTTTATCCAAGAAGTTTCCAGGCTATCTGGTACGGGTTACGATTTTGTGTATGGCCTTTGTCTGTCTTCTAGATATTAATCGTCTTTGCTTGAAATAAAGAAAAATCAAGTACAATTTCTTAAAAACAGTGGCCACTTATAGGCGTTATAAAACATATGCAAACGGGTATTTATCACGAATTTTACCTTTAATATTCGCCCGACGTTTCGACCGGATTGCACCAGCCGTGGTCGCGGGAAGACTGAAGTATTGGAGGTACCGCCACAGCAAAGCGAAAGCGTTTATTCAACTACCCTCACTTGATCTTCATAAATGTCAATTAGGGCCGGTTCACACTAGGACAACACACTACACTAACAGTGTCCACATACTGAGTTGATCTCACATGACGAGTACACTTTGCAATCACTGGATTCCACGAGGAAGAGAGTCTGAAGCCGTCTTCACGATTAAAATTAGGATACTTCTTAATCTCAATCGCTTCCCGAACCATTCTCTTGTAATAATGCTTCTCGTTGGCAAGGATTTTTGGATTGTGCAATTCCATCCAGTGATTGGGTCCTGAGTCTACTATATGCTCCGCTATAGCAGACTTGTTTATTTGCCGATTTTTGACCGCTGCTATATGTTCCTTGACACGTTCAGCGACTGTACGCTTCGTTTGGCCTATATAGGAACGGCCGCAGCTGCAATCGATTTTATAAACACCAGGAACTTGGAAAGGTACCACATCCTTCGGTGTACGCAGACGCTTAGCCACTTTGTTAAAAGGAGTATAAATCGACTTTATTGAAAACTTCTTGAAAAGGTTCCCAATTTTGTCCGTAACCCCCTTCACATAAGGCATGAACGCTGGCTGTCTAGTTACATCACTGTGTTTTAGTTTGCGTCTGCTATCTGGATGCCATCCATTAGTCTTGTAACCATTTCGTTTTAGAACCTCCTGAACATGTTCCAGCTCTCCGGGTAGATGTTCAGGGTCACAGAGGTCGTAGGCTCTGTTCATAAGTGAGGATACTACTGACTGGAGATGTAATGGATGGTGATGTGAGGCAGCATTCAGATATCTGTCCGTGTGTGTCGGTTTTCTGTACACAGTATGCGACAAAGATCCTTTGGACTTAACCATCACTTTTAAATCTAAAAAGGCTAAAGATCTGTTATCCTCCATTTCATACGTGAACCTTATCTTTGGGTGTATGGAGTTAAGATGTTCTGTCAGTCGATCAACTTCCTCTTTACCTCCATTAATGATGCAGAAAACATCGTCGACGTATCTTTTCCAGAATCTTATACCGTAAGCTGTCATGTTAATCATAGTCTCAAAATGCTCCATCCAGATATTGGCAAGCACTTATAGGCGTATGGCTGATATTGCATTGTCTTATTGTGATAATTGCCGTGTTGGTCAAGTGGATTAGTACTTCAAATACAAATACAAATACAAAATGATTTATTATCTCCAAAAAATTACACAAGGAATACAAAATAAAATTTAATCTAGGTACAGCGTAGAGATAAAGGGAATAAATTCAGCATGAGCTGCATGTAAAAACATACAGCGCTGGTTTTCAATTTACCCCGCTCGGTCGATGGCCACCGAGCTAACAATAGCGGTAGCGGGTTAGGTACATTATCTAATGATATTACAAATAAATTGATATTTTAAACAGACCAAATCATAGTTTTAATAGATAAATAATAATAATAACAACTTATACAGATAATAATACGCAAAATATGAAAAAGTACTTACTTAGATAAAATATTCATAAATATATTAATATGTTTGTGTCTTGTGTGTATCTTATAAACCGGTAATTTGCAAATAGGTAAATTGACAAGGCAATGTGGAGAAAAAAAAAAAAAATTAAAACTTGGAGTTAAAGATTGCTTCCACCGTATGTTTGTGTCTTAATATTAGGAATAATTTAACTTTCTTCTTAAATGTCACATTACTTATTTTTATTCTTAAAGGGGGTGGTAAATTATTCCATATTTTAGAGGCTCGGTATTTAAAGCAACCCTTATACCCTTCTGTTTTGTGTTTACAAATGACTAGTGTGTTACTGTGTTTGGAGCGAGTGTTACGATCATGCATATCTCTTGACCAAGTAAACTTTTCAAATAGATACTCTGGTTTTTTATTCCATAGGATCTTCTGAGTGGTGCAAGCTATATGAAGTTCTCTTCTGTCCTTCATATTAAGTATACCGTGTTTAACTAGGAAAGGACTAATGTGCTCTCTTCTAGGTATACTGAAGCAGAACCTCATACATGCATTCTGCACTCGTTGTATGGCTCCTTCTGTCTTAATCCACAGTCTAGGACCATAGACTGCACTACAGTAGTTAAATGGAGAAAGCACGAGGAGATCACACAGGAGTAACCTTATGTCCTCTGAAATATATTTCCTGATCGAGTATAAAACCTTCAGCTTGTAGAATGCATTCCGAATTTTTTCATTAATATGCTTAACAAATCTCATCTCACTATCCAATATTAAACCTAAATTTCTAGCATCATGCTCTACTGGAATAGCTATGTTGTTAATTCGTAATTCGGGGTTGAATTCAAGAGCTCTGTGAATTTGTGACTTAGTACCGAGAAACATCATTTTAGATTTAGTTGGATTCAAAACGAGTGAGTTTTTAGTGGCCCACTCAAAAATTCTAGATAGGTCTTTATTTACTAGAGTCATAGCTTCTTGCGTTTGTTCCGGGTGAAAACTGTAGTACACCTGTGTATCGTCTGCGTAAAGATGATATTTACAGACTTCTATATGTTGAGGCATATCTGCAGTAAAAATTGAGAAAAGGATTGGACTTAGGATTGAGCCCTGTGGGGTGCCTGTAGGAACTTTGACCAAACCAGATACCACTTTCTCGCCATTTCGCTTTTCCAACTCTACGTACTGTTCCCTACAAGTTAAATAAGACTTAACCCAACTACAAGCACCATCAGTAAAGCCATAGTATCTTAATTTAGCTACAAGTAGATCATGGTTTATGCAGTCAAAAGCGCGGGAAAAATCCAAAAGAACAAGCACTGAGCACAGTCCCGCATCAGAGGCAGTGATAAGATCATCCGAAACGCGTAGGAGTGCAGTCTCAGTTCCATGGTTCTTCCGAAAGCCAGATTGAAACTTTGGAATAACATTCTCCTTCGCAAGGTATTCTTCAATTTGGTACAAAACGACTCTCTCCAAAATCTTCGACAAAACTGGGAGAATACTTATAGGGCGAAGATTTTTAAGTTCTTCAGCTGAGCTTGATTTCGGTAGTGGCCTTACAAGAGCACGTTTCCAGCATTTTGGGAACTCATTTGACACGATAGAGGCATTAACAATGTCAGTAATTACCTTTAAGGTATCGGGTAGAGTCAGCTTTATCATTTCCGCGGTTAGTCTATCGTGGCCAGAAGCATTAGTATTTATCGTTAAAATAATCTTCCCAACAGCTTCTTCTGATGTCGTATGTAGAGAAAATGACTTATCGGTGTATAAGTTGGTAATAAAAAACATATATACATCATCATCAATGTTGCCTGAGCCTGGTACGTCCAGAAAGTGTTTATTTATAAGGTCAGGATTCATAAGATGCTCTGGAATAGAAGGAACATTATCATTAAATGTTTTTATTTTTTTGAAGTAGTTCCACATTTTCTTAGGGAAGCCCAAATTTTTATTTATATAATGTTCAAAAAATGCAGATTTCTCTCTTTCTAAAGCCCCCGTTACCAGATTTTTGAAACTCTTATAGTAATTTCTAGAGGAGTCAGTCTTTTTTGAATTTGCCTTAAAGAGAGCTCTATCTCGTAGCTGCATCATAAATCTTACTGTATCTGTGAGCCATGGTTTTGGGGAAACTGAAATTTTCTTACGTTTCAAAGGAGCATGGGAATCAAATAAATTATTAATATTTTCATTAAATTTTTGGACCTTAGAATCAATATCCATTTCGTGTAGCTCATGCCAATTCAAGGACTTTAAATCTGATTCAAATTCACGGGTATTTATGTTATTAAAAGAGCGGGATTCGATATAGCGGGGTAACTTCGACTTTCGATCCGAAGGTCGTGGGTTCGAATCCGGCCGTGCATCAAGGGACTTTTCGCATCGAAAAATGTCTATGCGCTTTAACACGAGCTTATAACGGTGAAGGAAAACATCTATATATCTGCTTAGATTATGCTTTTGATTACTTTGCGGCACATGATTCTATAGCGGTTTTTTCAAAACTGGTTAAACTGACTCTCTCTCTCTGACAAATTGAACAAGAACGGCACTAAGAAGAAGAAAAACCTTTAATTTCTCATATTTGGCAAGTACGGTTGAAGATACCGCTTCATCTTTGTATACCTACCTAATTTGTAGTGAGACTATAATATCGCGTT
Organism: Xanthorhoe designata; assembly: GCA_963582015.1. NCBI lineage: Eukaryota > Metazoa > Arthropoda > Insecta > Lepidoptera > Geometridae > Xanthorhoe > Xanthorhoe designata. The sequence goes on along the minus strand of OY757034.1, from coordinate 11,304,363 downwards.
ACGCCAAGTCAAAACGCGATTAAGACCTTTTTAGAGATAGGCCTTTTGCGAGGGAGACATCCTCATTAATAGGATCACATCGTGTGGTACTCTTTAAAAAAAAAAGAGTTTTCAAAATCGGTTTACTATTTGACGAAGTAATCAGTGTACGTACATAAAATAAACATTATACATACACTAGCTGCGCCTCGTGGTGTTACCCGCGGTAGTTTTCTGTTCCCGTGGGAATACCAGAATCAAAAGTAGCATATGTGTTATTCCCGGTCATAAACTATGTATATTCCAAGTTTCAGCCAAATCCGTTCAGTAGTTTTAGCGTGAAAGAGTAACAAACACACTTACACACTTACTTACACACATACAAACTTTCACCTTTATAATATTAGTAGGATAGTAGGATTATTATGTAACCCAATACATAGAAATGTGGGCTATTTAATGTTTGTAAACCCTCAATATAATGAGTCATGAAATGTTTCTATAAAGTTCCGACTAAACTCAATACTAATTGAGAGAAATATGATCCCAACATCGTACCCTTATACCATCAGTCTCACCCACTTCAGTATGAATCGAATATTTGACGAGGGAGAGGAATCGATGGCTATTCGATACGATACTGTTAGTGTGAATAACTTGAAACTAGTTATTACTGTACTCGTATTAACATGGGTAGGGATAGCAAAATAATTTGAAGAAGGAAAAGGCGTGGATCAAAGCAAAGATCAAAGAAATTCCGACATGCCATTCTATTTTTACGTTATTCGAGATTTGTATACTTACTATAAATGTCCCAAACAGTTTATACGTGCTATCGTATTTATTTGGCAGATAATGTATATCAAATTACCCCTAGCGGATAGACGTTGTACTAAAATTTTACAATTTGCAAGCCAAGATAATGAAACTAACAAATAGATTGATAATTTTCTTTGACGAAGGGTGGTGGGATACAGACAAAGATAGAGATAACCTTAACTATCTTTGTCTGTATTGGATGAGTTTGAGGGAGACCTTTTCCTAACAGTGGGATGAAAGGAGAAAAAAATATGTATCCTAAGGTACCTAACAATAACTTCCTTTTCCACTTTTTTGTAACTCGTCATTTCAAAATCAACTCTTAACGTTTAAACGTTTTTCGTTTTTTTTTCATTTGCTGTTACTTAATACCCTTACAGAATTTCGCAAGTCAATTAGGAATGGCATAAAAAAAATCTATCAACAAAAAAAACTACATTTTATGCGCACCATACCTGTGGTGATGATTAATAAAAGTAACTTATTCGATTACACCCAACTTGTTTCGCAAACCGTACTCATCTAGTTTCAGATACCTCTGAGCAGGGGGTTCAATTTATAAATACATGTCTATTTCTGACTTGGATTGGTTATTACAGCTTATTAGGATCATTATTAAGAGAACATCGTGAGGAATCAAGATATTCTTTTATATAGCGGTCGTGGTTTGCTTATACGTTCTTGATCTAACAACGATAGCGATCTAAACTTGGATAGCTAATCGACATAATAGTGGCAATTCGGAGTGTCGCAAAAGCTAAACTAAACTGACTAAAATTAATGCCATCCTTTTTATTCCCATAGCTATGAAAGGGACGGCAACATTTTTGGTTAGTTAAGTTTAGCTTTTGCGATACTCCGAATTGCCACTATTAAGGTCGCTAAACTATGTTAATTAGAAAATTCAAACGGCGGAAAACCTCTAACAGCCGGTGTCTCAAAAGCAGATCATCTCCAAATCAAATTATTAAATGGTCAAATCACGTGACAAGTGTCAAATTACGAGTAGGAACAAATTCGACACGGTCACGTGATTTAATCAATGATTAGTTTGATTTGGAGATGATCTGCGTTTGAGAAACCAGCGGTAAGTCTCGTATTCAAAGTGTTGACTCATACTTGAGTCTTAGCTCAGGCATCGATTTGTTGTTATATTTCGATGAAAATTGATGGATAAATCACCGCTTAAGATAATTCACGCCTGAGTATGGACTCTTAATACGAGCTTAACTCATAAAAACTTACTTTTTAACTCGAGTCAAGATAGATACACAATTTGGACATGCCTCTGACTACCTTAAGTCCTACATGTTTGCCCACATAAAATGCAACTTGCTATAGGTACATTAAGCATGTTGCTAATGAGTGCTTCTTCTTCCATACCAAGATTTGTCATTCCATTAGGTACCTATATAAAGTAGATATTAGAAAATTTCAAATTCAGAAAAGTTCTGACTACGTAGACATGTTACGTACCTATAATAAAGTGTCTATCAATGTGTTTACTGTCGGTACAGCAGTGTACGTTGTTTACATTCATCTATCCAACTAGGTATTGCATTTAATTTATACCTAAATCTGTTTTCGATCCCACAATCTAGATTCAGAACTCAGCTTACAAGTCATTGCGAAACCAGCTTATCCGTTGGATAGAGTCCAAGATTTATCGAGAACAAGAATATTGACATTATCAATGAAATTCAACTTGCGGTTGCAAATATAGGGCAGGTCTTGCTTGCCTTTTGTTATGTTGAAGCTGTGGCCGAGTGGGTTTATTGCGTCGTTTTAGTGGACGACCTATCATTATAAATTATTATTATTATGAGCCGTGATGATCCCACTGCTGGGCAAAGGCCTTCCTCCACTCTTTCCACTCCTCACGATCCTCGGCAACTACCCTCCAGTCCGGCAAAAACTGATCGATTTCATCTCTCCATCTCCGTTTTGTTCTGCCGCGTCGCCTTCTCGCTGGGTCGGGGCGCCACTCGGTAGCTACCTTCGCCCACAGCTCATCTGTATATATTATATTATTAGTATATATTATATTATTATCATAAATTATATTAAGTATTAGCCACTTTGCTATTTGAATCAAGGTATAGGGACAATGTAAGTATGAACGAGTGTGTGGTCAGCAGTTTTGAGTGTAAGCGAGATGGATGAATGCGACCGGAGCTCAGTCTTGGGTAGCTACCGGTCACGTACGCAAGGCCATCGAATCGGGAATAAATCGGGTAAAATAAACAGTGTGAACTTTATATTGTGTTGTAATTGGCGGCCTACGACAATACGATACGTTACGGCGTACGATATGTTTAGGCCAACTACGACTTAGTCCAATCGGGACCTAGTCCATTCAATATAAAACTAGTCTTATCAAGATGTCGTCATAAAGCTTCTAACCCCCTTGGGTCTTTTAAACAAAAAAAGAATAGAATTTCAAAATCAGTTCACTATTTGATGGAGTAATCGGTGAACATAAAAATATCATATAAAATACATACAGTGGAAAATAGAACCTACTCCTTATTAAAAATAGAAAATAGAATCGGTTAAAAATAGAATCAGGCATAATTAATGTGGAATGTTTATCTGTGACTTAAATCATATTAACCGTGAGCAAAGTCGCGATTGGAAGCTAGTAATGAATACAAGGCTAATGGACATTGTCATAATTTTTAATACACCCTGTGTAGTTACATCCTTTAGTGTCATAAAAGTTTATTTGCTTGAGTGGGCTGTATCATTTGCAATAAACCCCTGTTTTTATGTGAAATAAACAGAGTTGTAAACATAATGACTGCGCGTAAGAAACTATGAACCTTTTAGTTTTCTGATACAAAGATTAGTTCATACGATACATTTCGAAGAAAAAATATGCACAAACATTTTATAAAAGAAATAATTTCCTGGGAAACACTGCTACTACTATAAAGTTAATTTATTTAGGCTTTCTTATGTTAAAAGTCTGTAAAATAGCATCAAAACTTAGTATTTTATGCTTCTGTTATATTGTCTGCAAATATACAGGCTTTTTATTTTACTCGTATCATGTACTTACTTATAAATTCGAATTTCATGCTCTCCTTGTATTAATTACTCTCAGAAAAAATGCAATCAAAGCTGTGATCACAGCATCTCGTTGGTGAAAGAAAGTGTAAATGCGTGCGGTTTTCTTTTTTAATTAATGAATTTGTTGTTTTGTGGAAAATAATGTACCTTGAATAATCTAATTATATTCATTCTATTTTAACTGTACAAAATGTTAGAATTTTTTTTTTATGATATCACACCTTAAGGCTGTTTGTACACGCTAAGACATTTCACCGTGTCTGCTTCAGATACGACACATTCATCATGCGACAAGACATTTGTCGGATCTAGGCACGAAAACTTTTAGCGCTTAAAATACTTTTTCTTGATTAGCGCCGAAATAGTGTAGGTACCTACACAGTACGTTTGTAGAAACGACAAGAATTCTTACATAGGCCCGGTGTCTTTTCTTAGCGTGTACAAGCGGCCTAACTACTCAGCTGATCCGAGAAAATAAATAAGGAAAAACGAATTGAAACACATTTTATCGAGAAAAAATCTATTGTAATAAAAGAGTGAAGAAAATAAACAAAATATACATGCACAGCCAGTTTTTTATTATGAAGACCCACAAAAGAATACAACAGGTTATTAAAAAAATATATTTATAAAAATATCCTTAGATTTGAAAATAAAATTTACACGTTAGAGCGTATCGATTGAAAAAGCTCTTATTATAAGGAAACTTGTCACAGCGACTCTAGCGGATAGATGAAGTACTAAAATTGCACCTTACGGTATTTATATGCAAAAGTTATGGTATGACACAGATGAAACAACCTACAGGCTTTTTTCGAATCCGTTAAGCTATTGAAACATGAATAATCAACAAACATTCAAACAATCATTTATATTTTTCAAACCAACACCAAAAACTGGCACCATGAATTCACAAAGTCCTCAAGAAGACAAACAAAACAAACTTTGAAACACAACGAAATATTTTCGACAAAAAGGAGATAAGGGTTTGGCAAAGCGCGAGTGGACAGTTCGGTTGCAGACACGGCTGGAGCTGGCCAGGATTGGCCAACGTGTGACCATAGGTGCTACCATGAAGCACTGGGGCATAGCTTGCTCAGACGTTCTTTATAGATCGTGGAATTTAAGCGACGACGTTGCGAGCAAAACAAAAATATTAAGGATCACTTTTGCCTGTCACAAAGTTGCCGAGGGGTCACACATTTTAAATAATAATAATAATAATTTATTTTCAATCATACATGTTTCACTGATAATGTTGAGGCCCTGTCTCCTGGAAAAGCGTGAGCTGTGGCCCAGGAAACAGTACCCTCCCAAATAATTATACACTGATGATACATTATAGTAGTAGGGTTCTTAAAATTAAAATTAAAATGTGTTAGTGTGTTGTGTTGAGTGAGTGTAGGGATGTGTGTGTGTGTGAGAGGGAGGGTGTGTGTATGTGTGTGTGTGTATGTGTGTGTGTGTGTATGTAGTAGTGTGTGCTAATATAGTAATTCCTCAGTTTCATCATAATTTAAGGACTCTTACCATTGCGTTAAGATAGTTTTTAGTTGATAATTGCTGTATTGATTAATGTCCATTCTAGAATCAATCATTTACAATGTCCACTTAAGGATGGGTGTTAGTAGCGTGTTATCAGCTGAGCGCTTCCATGCTTCGAATGACACGTTTAGTCACGCGGCTTTTAGGCGGCCTAAAAACTCTGTCACCATAGCTTATATGTAAACGATGTAATTAGGACGTTCATGGCATTTCAAAGGCCTACCTGCCACAAATTTCTGAAATTATTCCGTAACAAATTATGTCGGGCATGTCACCAACACAGATGTGACATGGGGTATAGCTGTGTCGTGTCGACAACCAGTGTACTCACTGAAATGTTATTTCGTTGTTAGAGTATTGGATACTGCATTATATTTTTCCTTTATTTAAAGTTCACAGGTAAAAATAGAGAACAGATGTGATTTTCAGTATTTTTAAAGTTATTTTAGAACAATATTATTAATAAAATTATCGTTTTTGTTTGCGAAGTTTTGTATACGCTGGACGCAATCGAAGTACTTACTCTAATCTTTAGTTTTAAAATTTCATTGTTATGAAGATTTTATAAAAACAGTTCGTTCGTAAGTTCGTTCGTTCGTATGAGCAAGTGACCAACTCTAGGTAAGCATAAAAGCAGTGGGTAAGCACAATCAAGCACGTAAAAAAAGTACTTATAAGTTTTAATTAAAAAGTACCTTGTCTTCATTTTTCTATTTCTTGTAACCTTTTTATTAGCACACGATATAAGTAGATCTCATATTTTATTTTGCCTCAGATTACCCCTCTTTTCACTTTCAAATGTCTAAAGATCTGACTGTCTACCTTCATTTAGTATATACTCATGAGCTTTTAATTATTTTCGTGTATTATTAGGTTTTGTAGTGTCTCAGTAGCGCCAAAGAAGGATTGGCCAGCTGCCAATGCACATGAATCATAGCATCCAGCGCAAACCATCGCTATTTGTCAACGCACGCCCGCTTGAGACGAGTTGGTTTTTGCTTATAACAACTTGTAGGCGTTGTTTTGGAAAAGTTGGTACTTTAAAAGGTTTATCTAAATTATATTCTAAATTATAAACTTCACTTTCATTTCATGGAGTACGTAAAAAATGTACGTATGCTTATTTCCATTAAAAATGTATAAACTTTTCTTATAAAAACTTTATTCAGATAATAATAAACGATTTTAAAAACTTTCCTAAGTTGTAGATTATACTCGTATAACTCCCATTAAAATATCATCGTTTTGTGTATAGTATCTATGCACAAATCGATGATACCACAAATTATAGAGATAGATATAAGATCCTATAACGTTACTAAAGTTTCACTGGGTTTATTAAAATCGTAAAGAAATGAAATTACGTGGAATGTAAAAAGAAAATTAGGAAAGTATCGTAACGACAAATTTTAAGCCCGAATTCCGAAACACAGAAAGCTTCTTCATAAAATTCGGTTTCATTCAACGACTTTACGATATAAGGGGCAAAGTTCAGAAATAGATTTTATTTTTAAACTTATAAGGGTTTGGTTTTAAGATTTTAGTCGGAAACTTGTATAATAAAGAGTGAAATTGAATTTGACTGAAATTGTGTTTACGTTCGTGAGGTGAACTTCTGGAATTGGAAAAGCATTTTTCTGATGGCACAGTGTGTGCTGCTGTGAACTAATCAAAACGGGAAAAAGAGTCGGAAATAATATCAACTGTGACTTTTACTCTATATGGACGGAGAATTTAAAATAGAATATTATAAACTTAATAGAAATAGTAAATTGACACAAAATAAAATAAAAACTTAGGTCAGTTACATTTTTACTAGTTTTATTTAGCATCAGGTGGCAATCTTTGCCTACGTTTAACGTTGTGCCTGGGGCATTGTTGAAATTAAACAGGTTTGCCTAGCAAAGATTGTCTCCTGACTCTGTATAAATCATCTAGCAAAGATGTAAAGGTCTGAGGTTGTACATGAATGTACAAACATTAACATGAATGTACCAATATTCGTATCGAGTCTATACTCGAGACGAAAATTTGCAATTAGTGCCGCAGCGGGGATCGAACCCGCAACCTCTGCGTCTAAGGTGAGCTTCACCTACTGCGCCATCGCCACCGAGCGAGGTCGTGAAGTCAAGTGACACATTTGATGATTTTCTAAGTTATATTCTGTGGTTTTTCTCTTCTCAGGTTTGCGGATGTTAAACAAAGAGAAACGCTGACCAGTCAATAAAGAGCCGTGTCTGTTTGATATTTCTAACGCAATTCTAAGCTTGGGAATGTCGTCAAAGGTCTAGCGAAATTGGTAATAAATATTCTAATAAAATCACTAGAAGTTCTGAGAGTTTGAAACCTTTGAGGCAGTTGAAAGCCTGACCGGAACCCTACTCCAAGTTATGGTGTGAATTAATCGCAGCATTTCCGATTGACTTAATCGTTTTCAGTTTGTTTTGGAATTTATTACCCTAATATACTTTGCGATTAACTTTCTGTATCGATTATCGGAGAGAACGAATATGTTGTTCGTACGCGTTAATTCAATTTGTATGATGTTACAAGATTCTTAAGTGTATCTTGTCTAAGAAAGGTTGATTATCATTTGAAATTTTGAAGCATCCTTTGAAAGTATATTTATTGTTTTTGACGATCGCCAGGAACAAAACTCGATTCACGAAATTCGATTCGCCAACATTATAACATAAATTTATGTAATTTCAAAATTCTTTGAAAGTCTTTTCCAAAGTTACAAAATCTTCACGACTTTTTAAAAGGACCATCAATTAAAAGCCTCAAAATCACATTACTAGTCCCCGATTTACTTTTTCAGTAGGTACCTGCCGAATGTTGCCGTGTTTTATCAATTTAGCAAACAACGTTTCATCGATCTGCGAAGTGCTGCAAAAGCATTAAACAGGTTATTGACCCTAGGTAAGATTATCTTGATTAGACTCACTTGTCTCCCTCAACACTCAGACCTCTGTAAAGGATCTTAAACCTCTGAAGATCTAATCGGATTACAGCACCTGAGGGTAGAAAGGGCCTGTTTTGTTTTCATTTGACTACAATAATTATATCATTAATAGAATCTATTTCTTTGTTACATTCAAAGCTCTCGTGGCGTAGCGTGCTTGTATGATGTTGATAGATCATTGAAGCGACGCTCTGAGTGGTAACAATTTAGATGGGTGACCGCAAGTGGCATCACTAGCTGAGCGCGCTAGTGCTTCGGAGAGCACGTTAGTGGCTTCAAAGTCGTTAAGCCATGGCATAGGCTTTCTGACGGTCTAAAAACTCCATTACTACATTGGGAATCTTGCTCAAACAAACATAAATCATAAATACATAGTAAAAGTGATTGAACTTCAACATTACTGAAGAAGGACGGATATTTTCTAAAACTAAGTTACTGACGACTTTTTCTTTCACGGAAGCAATAATACGAGAGTATTGACGATGTAAAAACGATATTTTCTAGAAGTTTTGGAAGGTTTTTTGTACGACAACTTCAAAAGAACCATAAGTTATAGCTCGCACTTGAAAGTTATAAGATCAAAGATCTATTACATAGCGTATGACCCTCAGATTTATAGCATTATCCTGTCACGCCTCAATAAGTTTGCTGCTTGGCTGAACGAGACCCGAATCCCGATCCTTGCCTCGGGGTTGCCCGAAGAGACACGAAGACATACAACCGAACCGAGAAACTGAAAGGCGAAAGCTTAGTCTCGCACGAACCGCACTGAGGGGCGGTCGCGTCGCGTTCCCCGAAATTAAGTTTCGCTACGAAAATAGCTCGTGCAGTGGTAAACAGTGCAGTGACAAATTTATTTGTGTGACTCAAAGTGATTGACTGCCAACCGAAAGGATTTTAAACAGTGAGTATTTTTGGAACAATACGGCTGTAGTAATACGATTTACTAAATTTTTTATAAGTAATTTCATGAAAGCTCATTATGCGGGGATTATTTTTTATTGAAAGGATGTTTTGAGGATTCGTTTTATTCATCCTTTGAATAAAAAGTTAAATTTAAAAGTTTTTAAGCAGCAGGCGTTCCTCTGACAGCTGAAAATGATTTTACCTCGAAAAAAATGTGTTTGAAATGTGTTTGAACTTTGTCTATAAAAGCTAAGAGCCAGCGATTTATTTTGTAAACTAACAATTTTCAGAGCTTGTACGTATTATTTCGCATCTTGTATTTATTTCCATTTTATCTAAATCAACCAGCTAGAGTGAAATAAACTAAAACATTTTAGTACTTAAAGACTTCTCAATCTCGACTTAATTGAAGTTTATATGTTTGTTGTGGTAAGGACGTGTAGAGATTTGCTTGTAGTAATTATTGTATACAAGCTTTTACACAACTCGTGTTGCATGTTTAAGATTTTTCAAGGTCTAAAAAGATTAAATGCTATGTTGGCCAAATGGATTAGTAGGTACTTCGACTTTCGATCCGTAGGCGTAAGTTCGAATCCGATCGTGCATCAATGCACTTTTCGTGTCGAAAAAATTATATGCGCTTCAACACGAGCTTTTAACGGTGAAGGAAAACATCGTAAGGAAACCAGTTAGCTCTAATAGCGTCGATGGACTTGCAACCTGTCACGTTTGGAAAGTTAACTTCTGCAAAATGTGGGCATGTACTTACCAAATAAGTTTTTGTACAGACCACTGACTATCCCCTTAGACATCTTCAAAAGGATCTTGCCTAAAGATCTGAAAGAAATGTCTACGGCTACTGAGATACAGTCGTGATCATATTTCATTTAATTTTTTTTCTGAAAGATATTAGTGTCTGAACTAGTTTAATCTTGTCTATCGTAGACGATCGCAGATTGTATGTTTTCTCACGATAATACTAGTTGTAAATGAAATAATTAAATAAATATTTATAAATGTTGTAGATCAGATACATTTCATAAAAGCTCAGTTTTAATATTTATGTTAAATTAATAATAATTTTAACCAGTAATATTTAAACAGAGACGACGCCGACGGCTGAATAAGTTATTAATTATCACACTCCAAACCCTGACCTAATTAATTTGTTGAAGGTTTGTCCAAATTTTCGTTTACTTCTTCTATTTAATAGGTAATTTTTAATACTACGGTTTTACCTGAAATTTTCATACTTTATCAGGTAAATTATTGTTATTCACAATCAAAATAGATTATTAGATATTTAAGATAAGCTTTGATGGGTAATAGAATGCTATAATAGTCAGAAGCACGCAATACCTATTGTTAAGAAGAATTGCAACGTATTGCAATTTGCAGTGGGTTTAGGCCCGCCTGAGACGCGGAGGTAGCGGGTTTGATCACCGTCACGAGACAAATGTTTGTATAAATGTAATATCTAAATAAAAGTTTACGACTTCGACGGAATTCAAACCCGCGTGAAAAAAACGATCACCCTTTAGCCGGGTTGCCATTGACCACGCGGCCACGAAGCCTATGACGCCGAAAACAAAACTATCAGTAAGATTATATTTCGGTTAAGCACCGATTAGCATTTATAATAAAATACCTTAGTGTTGTTTAACACTACATAGAATACAAAATATACAAAAAAAACTATAAATGTTTGTATGTTCTGCAGATATTCGTTTCGGGTCTGGGTGTTTTTCTATCTATGCTAAGTATGTATTTACCGAAATGTATCTAAATAGTAAATCAGTCGTTATCATAGCCGAGAACTGATAGTTATCTGGTTACCAAAGCCTGGTACACTATAACGCCGTGTTTAATGGATATTATTTCTACGTGGTTATATCGTGTCAGTTACACTTGACACTTCTTTTTAACGGTTTTGACCTTATAATGTCAGCGCCACTCGCACGCGTCTAAGGAAAAAGGAAGGGATTCAACCCTTTGCCGTTATTCTTAACTAGAACTCTTATAACTTTGTTCCGAAGCTATTTTGGGAACTTTATGTCCGCGTTCCAACTTTCGGGAATTCAATTTAGCCCTTGAAGACAAATTCTGTTTGTTTTGCAATAAAACATGATGTCAAAAAAAGTAATTAAGGTCTTTATGTCCAACTTTTAAATGTATAACAGGTCTAAGTATTTGTATGTCGAAAAATTACTCAAATCAGTGGGTCGATTTCACGGAATGAATTCGATTCAAATATTTAAATTATAAGTTGCTGTTTTTTCAGCAAAGAACGTCCTAGAATCTAGGACTTGATCTAGGACCTGGATCTTTGAATCAAGTGAATACCGTAGAATACAAGTGTGAATCGCCCCCATAGATCGATTCAGATAAATATCGATGTTGAGTTAAAACTAACAAGAGTAAAAAATTTGAAACGACGGTCCTAAAAAGGTGAAACTTTGTGTGTATGTAAGCTGTGTAAGTGTGTTTGTTACTCTTTTACGCTCAAACAGCTGGACAGATTGAATGAAATTTGGTACCAGGATTGCTTATTGCAAACCCTGGTTTAAAAAATAGGCCACTTTCGATCCCGGTATTCCCACGAAACGGGAACTATTCACCGCGGGAAATACCGCGGGGTGCAGCTAGTAGTTAATAATGTTTTGCTAGACTAACGTAGTTGTTCAAACCAGCACCCTAATAAATCTTAGGCTTAGGCGTAAAAGTAAATAACCTCATTATTATTCAAAAAATATTCATGAAAATTCGACGATCAAAGCGCTTTCATAAGCCTCAAGGTCAGGATCAGAACTAACGCTCATAAATCTTTGCGTACAACTACTTGTTATGTTAGTGGCAATTCTGAGTGTCGCAAAAGCTAAACTAAGCTAACTAAAATTGTTGGCGTCCCTTTCATAGCGATGGGAATAAAAAGGATGGCAATAATTTTAGTTAGTTTAGTTTAGCTTTTGCGACACTCCGAATTGCCCCCAATATCTACTTATACCAATATTATAAAGAGGTAAAGTTGGTTTGTTTATTTGTTTGGGGTAGGTAATCTCCGAAACTACCTTCTCATCAGATTTCATAAATTATTTCACCGATGTGTAGCATGGTCTTTCTGAATGAACAAAAGCTATATTTTATCAAAGTAGGTAGGTACCACGCGAGCGAAGACGCGGGCGAGTAAGCTAGTAACTCTTCTCTGATCGTTATCACTCTCTTTATGAATTGTTTAATGTACAAACACGTACGCTTTAAGTTGCTTTTTTGTTTAATTCGGTCGGCGCGGTGTGCCAATGTCTGTCTAAGCGGGTAGTTTTTAACACATCTAACTATCTGTCTCAGGCCTTTAAATCTTTACTAGATTGTATTCAGCGTCAGAAGGCAATCTTAATTTATGTAGTGCCTGGGATGTTGTTGATACCCGCAAAAAAAATAGCATTCTAGTGTTGACTTGCCCGTCGCCATTTAAAAGAAAACAATTTTTAGGAGCTTAACTACTTGTTCTGTGTTCCAACTATGTAATACTTATAGGATTATAATATTAAACAACCTCCCAAAGCACTTAGCTTATAGCTCACAATCGTGCCAAGCTATTTACGAGCGTCGGGCCATCATTAAAATGTAAGGGTACAAAAGGATATCCCTAAGGACCTTGATGGTCCAAAACCGTGTGCACACCGCAAAAACGACCCACCTGCTTGCTCTTAGGGAATTTAGGGAAAGCTAACAGAAGAAAAAGGATATCGATATTGTATTACGAAAACGTTTGTATGAATGTATCAGATGTTATGTAAATGTAATGTGTAAACTCCTGTACGGATTGGTTGAAATTTAAAATATATGAAGTAATTGAATGCTTGTGTTATGGTAACCAGATGACTGATATTTTTTTATTATACTACTAGATTTTTTTTTGTAAATATATACTTAAATATTATAGATAGAAAAACATCCAGACCCGGAACTAATATCTGCCGAACATACAATCATTTGTCCCGCGGAGGGAATCGATCCCGCAACCGTTTCAGGCGAGTCTTCGCCCACTGCGCCACAGCCTAGAGGTCGTCATAATAGCTTATGAACTGAAAAAACACATGAGCTGCTTTTTTTTCGAATAATTCCCACGAGATCGTAGCCGCGGGCAGAAACTTGCTGGATATTTCAATACAACTTATAAAATTATTAGGAAAATAATTTTTAACTTTTTTTCTAGAAAATATTTTAGGTGACAATATTTTAAAACAAATATATTTTACCTTTTTCACTTCATCTTTTTCGACGTGAATGAGTAGGTACACAAATTAGGTACTGTAAATATTAAACCATCCCTTTTTAACAAATTAATAAATCCGTGCCTGAAGCTTTGATTTTCTAGGCAGCCGCGAAAGGTCATCAGTAGGTTAAAATAAATTAAGATATTTTTTGTATTAAAAAGATATTTTTAAATTAAAAGGTACTATACAACGGTATAAAATGAAATAATTTGCTATGCTATCAGCGGACTTTTTTTTTACTGTGTACTAAGTTTTGATTATGCTTTCATAACTTCTAAACTAAACATTAAAAATATCTAAAGACTGAAGCAAAACCACAGAATATAGAAACCGCGATGCACGAGCGTTTGTTTGCCCACTACCAATTCTAAAATATTCAAAATGCTAACCCCGGAACATTTTAGCGTTTTATTTTCGCTCCATTTCGTACACTCAACCACTTGAGAGTGCGATGTCAATACGCTAGGAGTGACGCATTGACGCCTCTGGGAACGTCAACGCGTCATTCAGATGTTCGCACTTTGACATAAGAATCTGCATTAGTTTTTTACGAGTTGCCAGTTGATGTGGTTGTTTTTTATCGAACTGTAAAGGAGTTTGTTTATACCAAGTTTCGTATATTTCTTAATTTCGTAATGCAGTATTTTGTAGCGAAAACAATGTGTTTTTCCAATTACTACATAAAAACTAGTGCTTCAATATTCGTATCAGCCACATCTGACACCAATGAGTAATCTGGGGTTTCAAACTGTGCAAATGAAATATTTAAAAAGTTTTTATTGAAACTAAAAACTCTTTTATTGAAACTGTGAAAATGCAAATGTGGAGATAAGTGCGAAGTGAACAGAACAGACTAGTATTGAATGAGAAAATCTGCTTAAATAAATGAATGAATGATTTTTTATTCTACTGTCTATAAACTATACTTACTATGATGTAAATAAATCTATAATACAATTTTTCGGCGGCGGGTACCCTTCGGTTAACAGTCAAATCTATTGCTCTTCGGAAAATTACCAAAAACCACTGAAAAACCTTAATAAAAGCCAACCAAAGTGTTAAAACCATCGTCACAAGTGTTAAACGGAAACATCCAGCTATTAATCACCAAGAAAATCGAAAATCCATGGAAGATAAACCGAAATCACAAAACTGGAATTGGACAATTGCCTGAAGTAAGCCAATATCAATCACCTTACTGACAACATAACAACACAATAAATTGTCAAAGTCAACTTTATTGACACTGACAGTGACAGTGACAACCTACACTCCTGCCAGTCAGCAAGCATTGTGTTGCCACATAAAAACCAGTGCTGCCCCTTCGGTAAATCTCCCCAAAAACATGGAAGGTACAATGGAATTACTACTCGAAAAAATCAAAGAACAAATGGCATTACAAACTATACAAATAACTGAAGCAGTGACCATTAGCGTCTCAAAAAACATGAATGAAAAAATAGCGGCTATTTTAGAAGAAAATAAATTCTTAAAATCCAAAGCAGAAACTATGCAGCATAAAATTAACTATCTAGAAGACGAAAAGAGAGAAAACAATTTGATATTCTTTGGAGTAGCGGAAACTGAAAAAACCGGTCATATCATTGACTTCGCGATTAACTTAATTGAAAAAGAAACCAAAATAAGACTGGCACCATCTGAAATAAATAAAACCCATAGGCTGGGGCCAAAAACAGGCAAAATTCGTCCATTACTTGTCAGCTTCACTACACAATGGAAGAGAAATCTAGTCTTCAAAAATAAAAATAAACTAAGCTCCGATGTTCGTATTAAGGAAGACCTTTCGAAAGAAACTCTAGAAAAAAGAAAGGAACTAACACCCCAATTGCTTCAAGAAAGACAAAAAGGTAAAATAGCTTTCTTCAAAAAAGACAAACTTATAGTAAGAGAACCTAGGGAAGACACGAATGTCAAGAGGAAAAGAGACCAAAATGAGTCTCCCAACAACTCACCAAGCCACGTATTCAAGTCAGCGCCAAAGAAAAATAGAACAAACCTAGATAACTTTGTAACAAGGAATAGATCAGCTTCGCTATCAGAGTCAAAAAACTAACAAGCAACGCTAGCCGGAAAACAAAACAAAATAAAAACAAAAAAACAAAAAAAACAACAATAAGCACCCCAAACCGGCCGGTCACCGTGGGGGAAGAAGACCACAACCTTCCAACTTCAACACCAAAGAAAATCTGCCATCACTCTGTAGCACCAGACAACCAAGACAAACTATCGTACTATATTGCGACATACAATACACTTACCCTACGAACAGATGAAAGCCTACTAGAACTTGTCACTGCGCTAGAACATGTTAAGTGGACCATTATCGGTCTCAGCGAGGTAAGAAGATGTGGAGAAAAGATAGAAGAGTCAGATAAATACATTTTCTACTACAAAGGTGAAACGCCTGGAAAATATGGAGTGGGATTCCTTATAAGAAAAGAAATTAGAGACCAAATACATGAAATAATCGGCGTCTCGGAACGCATAGCCATACTAAACCTGAAAATCGGCGAGGAGTACTGGTCTATAGTTCAGATTTACTCTCCCACAGAACAGGCAAATAACACAGACATTGAATCATTCTACTTCAAACTGAACACTTCTTTAATAGAACATGCACATAAAAATATAATAGTAATGGGAGACTTTAACGCCAGAATAGGTGAGAGAAACGGAGGAGAAGATTCGATCTTAGGACGCTATTGCTATGGGAAAAGAACACGGAATGGCAGGAAACTAATGGAACTAGCTTTCGAACACAACCTTAAAATACTTAACACCGAATACAAAAACAGTAGTAGATGGACATGGGAATCTCCTGACGGAATACATAAAAATGAAATAGACTACATCCTTACTAACAAGAGCAAACTATTCGAAGACTGCAGAAACATCAAACATATTAATTTTAACACCAACCACAGAATGGTCCGTGCAAAACTAACATCGAAACAAATCAATAAACGAAGACCATTTCATATTCATATTAATACTCAAGCACATAATAACGAAGAAAACATAAACATAGATGAAATTTACTCTCAACTAGAAGCCTTCTTAGAAACAACGAAACATTTTAATCTTCAGGATAAATACGACAAACTTAACGAAATCCTCAACAAAATAGCAAAACAAAATATGAATAGCACAAAAAGAAACAGCAATTCAATTTCAGACAGAGTTAAACAACTACTAGAAAAAAGACTAGAGCTGATAAATATAAGGGAAAAAACTAAAGGAACAAGAAAAGAGATAACCAATCTTAGCAAACAGATAAAAGAAATTATGAGGAAAGAACGACAAGCACACAGATTGAGAACATTTGAAATGCACATAAATAAAACTGGCGGTATAAAGAAAGCGTTAAAGACCCTAACAGACAAACGAGACTGGATTCCACAGATTATGAACAAACGAGGCAAATGCATAAGCAAACGACCAGATATACTCGCCACAGCAACTGAGTTCTACCGAGATCTTTATACTAGTCAAAATAGTATACCAGAAACACATCTGCCAGGTGAAAATGAGGTGCCGGATATACTACCGAGAGAAGTAGAAAGAGCTATCGAAACTCAAAAAAAAGATAAAGCACCCGGACCAGACCTCTTTACTAATGAGTTCTTAATTGCTGCCAAAGATGCCATTGCCAATGTTCTCACAATAATGTTTAATGAAATCTTAAGAAGCGAAATTATCCCGAAACAATGGTTGTCATCTACTATTATATTAATACATAAGAAAGGGGATAAAAATGATGTAGGCAACTATCGGCCAATCAGCCTAATGTCAAACATTTATAAAATATTTTCAAAAATAATTCTTAGCCGTATCACAAAAACACTAGATATAAATCAACCTAGAGAACAAGCTGGCTTTAGAAGTGGCTATTCAACACTCGACCACATCCATGTTATCAAGCAACTCATGGAAAAAAGCAAAGAATTTAATATGCCCTTATACTGCTGCTTCGTAGACTACTGCAAAGCCTTCGACTCCCTCGAGCATGAAAAAATATGGAAAGCTCTTAGCAATCAAGGAGTCGAAGATAAATACACTAGGATAATTAGAAACATCTACAGAAACACTACTGCAAGCGTCAAACTAGAAAGAGAAGGTAAAGCTATAAAAATAGAAAGAGGAGTGCGCCAAGGGGACCCTCTATCTCCAAAACTATTTTCAGCAGTTCTCGAAGAAATATTTAGACAGCTAGATTGGAGAACCTACGGCCTAAACATAAATGGAGAAAAACTTACTCATCTAAGATTTGCTGACGACCTGATAATTATGTCCAACACGCCTGGCGAACTCACTGTTATGATACAAGACCTAGACAAGGAAAGCAGGAAAGTGGGGCTATCGATGAACTCTCTTAAAACTAAAGTTATGACTAACAGAAAGGAAGAACCAATAACACTGAATGGAAACCCAATAGAGTATGTTCAAAAATACACATACCTCGGACAAGTTATTTCACCAATCGACCTAACTACAAAAGAAATTGAAACAAGAATAGGGAATGCTTGGAAGAGATACTGGACTTTTAAAGAAATTATGAAAAATAAAGAGGTTAGTATTAAAGTCAAAAAGAAACTATACAATACATGTATTCTCCCAGTATTGACTTACGGTTGCCAAACATGGGCCCTTACTAAAGCGCACAATAACAAGCTAGAAGTGTGCCAGAAGTCAATGGAAAGAAGTATGCTCAGCATAAAGAAATCGGACAGAGTGAGGAACACAACAATCAGAGAAACAACCAAAATAGAAAATGTAACACTGGTAGTAAGGAAGAACAAATGGAGGTGGGCAGGTCATATTTTAAGAGGAACCGAGAGGTGGAGCAAAACTTTAACAAACTGGCAACCTAGAAACGGAAAGAGGAAAAGTGGAAGACCATTTAAGAGATGGGAAGATGACTTCCGAGATGTGGCTGGGAAACTATGGTCGAGAACTGCCCGGGATCGAAGCAAATGGAAGGAATTGGAAGAGGCCTATGCCAAATTAGGGCAAACAGAGGAATTAACTAAGTAGTATTAAAGTAACTTAACTAAGTATATATAAATTGTAAACCTCTGAATAAAGGCTTATATTATTATTATTATTATTATTATTATAAATAAATCTATAAATTACTAGAGAGACTAATTTCCTAATGTTAATATTATTTTCTTAGTAGGATTTTATTATCACGAATGTAATACCAATATTTATGTCAAAGTGACTATCAGTAAACAATTTTATTAAAACTTCAATTCGTTTAGCGCCAATTAGTGTCAATGACACCATAATTACATTAGGGTGTTAACTTATGTATAGCTAGCTTACTATATAGCAACTTTACTGATCGCAATACATTCCCACTGTTATTATCTATTCCCAGCAAGAAACATAATGCGTGTGACTGAGAAATGATTTCATGGAACAGCCACTGGGAAACATACATCGTATAATAACTGTAAAAGCACTTGCAAATGCCAGAGCTACTTAACAATCCCTAGAATGAGCGGGATTCACAGTTTTAAGTATTATTTCTTGAAACAGTTGAAATTTACTTTAACCTATAACTTAAGAGATTATTTAGTTAAAAGCTGAAGCAAGTCGTTAATGGTTTTTGACATTTTTGAGGACATTTTATACAGAGTGGACCGTTTATACGAACTATGGTCAAAATATTTTTTTTGTGTGTTTTTTTTCATTTCCAGAACAATTACAACGGTTGGTTTTGGATGTATATATTTTTAGTTTGCTGCCTCCACTGCAACCATATTGGTGGATACTTACACATCTTAATTGAAATTTTATGGCATATTTCTTTATATTCGTTGAATTTAAAGATTTCAGTCGACAAGCTCTTCTGATTGTCGGAGCCTATTCGGAACAATGGCAAATGTTTTCCATGGCGCAAAACCAATGAGCAATATTAAACAAAGACCGCTAGCGATCAACCGTGAATGGAGAGCCACAAACAAAGGAAGCTCCCAGAGACGTACCAACTTACACATGGATAGTAACTATGAACAGTTGTAGCAGTAAATATGCTTTTTGCTGTTGGGAATTATTGTCACTGGAATGGATTCACAGTAAAGTTTAACCCCGTTATTCGTATTGGATTTTAGTTAACTTATTTTTGCTAAAACGGATAATTCTGTTGCTATCTCTTTTCATTGCCATAGGAGTAACAAGAAAAAAACAGTCTTTAAATTTATTTTAAATTGACAAATCTTTATGAATAAAGGCATTATGCACGTTAAGGTTACTTAAGTTACAATGTTGCATATATTTTTGCATATATTTTTTATAATTGTTTTTGGAATGGTCTAACTAAAAAGTGTAACTTTTTTCATAAAGCTAGACGTGACGTCAGCGTTGACATAATTTCGCATTTATTGGTCTTATCGTATTACTCCAAGGAAAATTGCTTTTTTGTTCCGACTAAATTCATGCTACATGCTTTTATTTCCGTTAACATCCCTTAACATGGTATAGAATTGAGGATGTTCCGTTTTGGAGTGTTTTTTCGTGCTTCGCGAATCGGTCAGGAGTTTCTCTTCATTGAATAAGCGGAAAACCAACAAAACATTTGTTTCTTTTGTAATGATAAAAACGATCATCAGACAAATCCTACGTTTTACAAGCGCAATACAGAGGAAGTTCTCAATTCGACAGAATCTTTTATCCGATGATTTGGATTTTTTTTTGTTTGAAAGGGTGTCTCGAGGTGGTCCTTTAAAAAATTGAGGATCTGTAGAAAATCTTTAGAGTTGGAACAAAATCTTTAGAGTTAGGTTTTTATACAATTTTTTTTTCCACTTGTAAACTGTCTGAAAGTCTTCATCATGACTAAGGAGAACTGACACCTTTTAAGTCAGCTGTGAATGCTACTGGCTGTAATCAAAATGTTATTTGTGACCGTTTCTTTCACCACTCAGAACGGCATTTTGATTTGAACCGACTCATATTATTACGTTGAACAAAGGTATTTTGAAAAACTGAACGTTCCGTTTGTGAAACCTATCATAAGTTTTTTTTATATACCTCTGTAATAGTTTTATATTTAAAAAAAAGGAGGAGTTTCTATATATTATATATATTATATCTCGCTGTAGGTATTCATTGTTTTTATGTATGTGCAGTTCACTGATGATGTTATGAATCTGGATTACCAAAAATATAGGGAAATGGACGGTCACTTAATGACCAGTGATCGGAACTAGTCGGGCTAATTCCGATCACTGCTTATGACAGTATAATAGTACATTTTGAGCTGGCGGCTTATAGAAAATGTATTCAGTCATGTTTTGAAAGCAGAAAGCCTACTTCCAAACAAACAGTAATCTTTTACTATCCAATATTATCCTCCCTTTTTAAATAACGTACACATAAACCTCATACACTTACGGATATTATATTAACAATATATTTATGAAATCCGCAAAAAGAACATGCTTACCTGTCCTAAATCTGGCTTCAAAGTCCCGAAGCCATTTCTTTTGCATTTCAATAGCTCAAACGGACTTCAAAGAAAGATTGGCACAATACTTATACATATACGATTTGATAGGTGTACATTGTGATTCGAATGGTTGCTAAGATATTTAAATTGTGTAGGTAATATCGAGGTTTTTACTATTGAAAACTTGTTGACGCAGTTTTGTATAACTAGTTTTGTAATCATAAATACGAATAAGTCTTTTAAAATTTCTATTACAAAAGAATGATTAACGGTCTCAATAATCTATCTATCTTTGGCTTAGCTTACTGTGGGTCTGTCATTACTTCCATACAAAAAAAAATACGAATGTTTATCGACCTTACAGATCACTTCAAATCGTCTTACATGCGTCTATTGCCTGTTCCAACGCAACACCCAAGAAGCAAAACCAAAAATAGATAGGTTATTGAGACTGGCAGTAAGTAAATTTTATAGCCCGGTTCTTTTCTCTCTCTCATTATATTAACCCACATGCATATCAAGCATTCTCTTACATGTTATTTCTAAAAACAGCTTAAGGCGATAAAATGTTATTGACATTCCCTGAAAATTACGTTACAAAATATTTATTTTTGCGTTCAAAATCACAAACTACTCAAGTTATTCTGCAAAACGTCCTCTATTATTCGTTTAAAAGTCCTGACCTCATAAACTAGGCTCAAACACAAAAACCGGGCAATATAGGGTGGAATAACATTGGAGGTCCCATCTAGAGGACGACGAAGCGAATTACCAATTTAAGGGACACTTAGACCCCTCGTAGACTTTAGACTTTAAATCGGTCGATAATTTAAATATTCTGTCTGTAGTTTTGCTCAATGGTTGTTAGATATTTGACATTATTTCTATATCAAAACCTAGGGATGTCCAGACTGTCACAGCTGCTAGCGTACCGCCAAAAGGGGAAAAAATGCAGTGATTCCTTAGTCTTGCATTACAATGAATTATAATGCCAAAAAATATTTTGTATCTGTCTTATTTTATTTTAATAATTTTGTATATTAAGCTACTTTGTTTTAATTGACTGAAAAGGGACGTTACCAGCAGTATCATACTTCTATGTCTATGATTAATTATGTAAGAAATCTTGCTACACTAAGCAGAATCATATATATAGGTAGGTACATAAAAATAATATTGAAACTGATAATAAATCAGTATAAGGATAATGCACACAGTACAATGAACAGAAGAGCTCTTCAAGTTACCTGTAGATGGCGCTAATTGGTGCATAACCAAATATCATGTTATCCAAAATTTCGTTCTGATGTAATAGGGTTCCGTAGCTGAATTAAGCACTCCAGTTTGAGAACGATCGATGCGACCATGAATCAATGCGTGTTCGAATCACATCGGAGTCGAAACTAAATGTAATGTTTTTATTTAGGTACACTTTGATAAATTGAAAATTATAGATCAACGATTCAGGGCCCTTACTCTGCAAAACGAAAAACGAAGTTTCGTGACAATTTTCGGGGTCAGCTTATGTTGGTGAACTATTACGAATTCAGTATCCACCAACATAAGCTGACACCGAAAATTGTCACGAAACTTCGTTTTTCGTTTTGCAGAGTAAGGGCCCTGTGTCGGCCAAACTATCGGCCGATAGAAAAGTCTCTAATCTGCGAGGGTTCTTACCGTCCTTTAAAAGGTCAACTTTGAAAGTTGATATTCTCCAAACTATTTGTTCAAAGGTTCTGTAAGCACCTGGATTTTTAGGCCTCTCTATTTAAATGAGCATTATTTTATCAAAACCTTTAAGTATTCTTACCCTTTTTGTCCTTGATAATTTGGCTCAATGACATAAACAGTCTAAAACAAAAACGTAGTCCAGTGTTTCACGATACTTCAATACCAAAAACTTAAAACAACATCTTAACAAGGTTCACTGTAACTCATACAAAACATTCATTTATAATTATTTTGTATTTAATAGCAATTAATGGCACAGAAAAGAGTTATTATTATTTCTATTATTTAGCGTAGTGTGTGTGTACGAAGTGTGTATGTACTTACATTGTACAAGTATTTGCAAAGCACATTACACGTTTATTACAATACTATAGGTACTCAGCGACTCTCTTAATCCTAACTACACTCAATACGGAGCACGTAATAATAGAGTTTACCACATTTGTTGCACAAGAGGATGGTAAAGCGTATTTTGTGGAATTGGCAATACAACACCTGGGGCGATGAGCCACCGCGGTACCCTATGCACGCTACCCCTTGTACGAAAACACTGCAACCACGAATACGCTACGCACGAATAAATAAATATTATGTTACTTAGCAAAATAGCACATTGGAGATTAAAAAAAAAATAAACTATCTTGGATGTAAACACTAAAAACGGGATCTTTACCATGACTCATCGGTTTATGAGTTCCCTGATATTTCGGCACAGTTGCAAGCGCCATGATCACGACATTTTTTGACATCACATTTTTAACTGACTTTAAAAATGGAGGTTCTGTATGTATTTTTTATGTATGTTCACCGATTATTCCGTCAAAATTGGCCTGATTAAAAAAAAAATTCTAAGAGTTTTCTGCCGAAGCAGTCCCCTTAAAAAAATAAGGATCTTGGGAGCTATGAACAAAAATGCACCTCGAGACATAATACAAATTTTAAATTTGCCACTTGTGTGATCTTATTGTCAATTAGTTTCAATCAATAAGTAATTTAGTCCCTCAATTAATGAACTCCATGTTAACTCTTACAGCTTTAGCAATTAAGATCAAAGAATGCTTTCATGATGAAAATTATTACGAGCTCGCGCCTCATTACAATGTTCCACATAGTTTTGCTACATTCCCACTGGATCCCAAGGGATATGAACGAAGTGACATTGTGTTCGGTTGAAAAACTTATAAACGTAATGTGGTTGCTCTTGGTTATATTGTTGGTAAGTAAGTTATTTTGCGTTTAAATAAAGTATTACATAATATCTATATAAACAAGTTGTATACGTATGTTGAGTAAGTTCATAAAGCAAGTGGCTCTGGTGACGGAGTTGTTAGCTTCGTCATGGCTTAGCGACTTATAAAAACAGAGACCGACAATTGAAGGTGCGGGTGACACCGCGAGCGCAGCTAGTAAATTATAAATTAAATACTTTGTTATACCCAGAATTACCTAGTTCCTAAGACGTTTCAATGTGATACTTATAAATGAAAAATCTTACTAAAAGTTTACGGCTTTAACGGGATTCGAACCCACTAGATACAAGCGATCACCCTTTAGCCGGGCTGCCAGAACCACTTGGCCACGAAGCATTATGACGCCGAAGACGAAACGATCAGTAAGATAATGGTGATACGTAATAAATAATTTTGGAATTTGAATTTGAATCAGTCAGCGAACTTTGTTGATAAATCATTGGCATTGTCGTGTCGCAATACACTGCAAAAACCGCATAGTGCAAAGACCCCTTTTGCAGTAAGCCTTTATTAGAGATAGTTTGCCTAGTTTATTGAGCGAATTTTGAAGCTATTTCAACATGAACTATTACGCTGAAGTTAGTGGATAATCACTTTTCTTTGAGGGGGAATTTCGTTATTATGCAGTAATTTGAGTTTGTGAAAGTTAAAATATGAACAATATGAACATGCTTTAGTACCTCATTCTTAAACAAAAGCTGTTTTCGCCTATAAATGACCTTTCCAGTTTCTATTAAAAAACTTTGTGAAAGTGGCTCAGGCTGTTGATGTTTTCAGTACTCATAGCCCATATGAATTGCGTGTAATAAACTAGTGGCACAAGCTTTTGACGCACTCAGTACGCATGGCCCACTTGAGCTGTGTATCATATTTTTACGCAATTCCGATATTATTAATTACCATTATTTAATAAAAAAAGCCGTGTTGGTCAAGTGGATTAGTACTTCGACTTTCGTTCCGAAGGTCGTGGGTTCGAATCCGGCCGTGCATCAATGAACTTTTCGCATCGAAAAATTTATATGCGCTTTAACACGAGCTTTTAACGGTGAAGGAAAACATCGTGAGGAAACCGGTTAGTTCTCTAATAGCGTCGATGGGCTTGCAACCTGTCACGTATGGAAAGTTAACTTCTGCAAGATGTGGGCATGTACCAAATATATATTTGGACATACCTCTGACTACCCCCTTAGACATCTTCAAAAGGATCTAAAAATTGCATAAAGATCTGAAAGAAATGTCTACCGCTCCCTGGGATACAGTCGTGATCATACTCGTATTTCATTTTCATTTTTTTTTCATTATTTAATCAAATAAAACGTAAAACTTCCCACGTCGACCCACCAATCTCGCCACTTAGGAAAAAAATACTAATCTTCGAAGATTTTTAAAAACAATCTTATCTTACAACTAAAAACTATGGATAAGCAAAAATACAAAACAGCGCTTGAAGCAACGGCTGAGTGGCGACATTCGCTTTATTAAAGCGAAGCTAAGCCAAGATCTGAAAGCGCAAGCGAAATAATGGAAACGCGAAGTGGCATCGCACCGTAATACGACAGAGTTATTGTTTGCTCCACTGGATTAACTTTTTCTCAGTTGTTATTTCTTTTAGGTATTATGATAGTATTGTTGTCAATGCTATTGTTGTGATAGACAAGAAGCACAGTAACTGTACTTAGATGTCTCTAGATTTAGGTAACATTAACCAAAGATTAAAGATTTTTAATATCAGTGCCCTCCGAAGCACAGAAACGGCTTTTAGGACTTCTTACTCAACGATGACAAAACAAATGCAAATGCATTATGAAAATTATCACAATCACTTTCTAGACAAATTATTCTAGATCTTAAGCAATTTTAAGAATCTTTGAGATAGTCAGCGGTATTTCAGATACATATTTGGTACAATCCCAAATATTACAGAAGTTAATATTCCATGTCACGATGTTGCTCATCGTGACATGGAATATTATTGAGATACTATAGGTACTAAAAAGTCACAATCTAATAGCTGACAACACTCGAAAAATGTCCGAGCAAATTCAATGTTCTACCATGACATTTGACATTTGAATGTAGACGTTATATTTTAATGTTCAATGTCGCTTGTACGCAAAAAATAAAACTCGGCGCACTTCGTACGCGTGCGCCGAGTTTTGGCGCGGACATTTTATTTGTCTGATTGTTGCTCTATAGATTGTACCTCAATGAATAACATAGATGAAAATATTTATACCATATCCTGTTATAGCAAGTTCTTGCGCTTGTCTTCTGGTTTCCGACAGTTGTGTTGAATAATACGAACTACTGTCACAAGATCGTGAAGCGAGCATTTACTGAACACCTAAAGTTTCTCTTTAACGAGCAATCTGATCGGTCTGTTCGTAATGTCAGGTACTTGTTATGTTATTTTTATTCTGTGGTTTTTTATATTGCACTAATCTATTTGATTTGGTAAGTTACTTTGGGAAGTGTTCCAGGTGGGAAATAGAGTCGATCAAGATCAACTTGTTTTTTTTAACATTGTAATTTTCTGGGCTACGTATTTTTGAAATTTTAATTGTGATTTTTTTTTTCTTTAAATAAAACACCGATTGTCTAACATCAAAACTTTTTCATTGCAAAGGAAAAGGTACCTAGTCTGAAGTACTCAAAATGTTTCAACACCCTGTATAGCAAACGACCTAGAAGATGTACCTAACACTGAGTTTTATTACATGTAAAACTAATCTTCAAAGCGACGTTTATAAAGCTCATATTTCTTCGTAAGATTTCTTGAAGAAGCTGAAAATGTTTTCATATTTTTGCTGTGACATTTCTTTTATAGAGATTGTGTGTCAGTGAGGGTATTAGATTTGTGTCTGAATGCCGTTGTAGGGAAAAAGGATTGGTTTCTTTGGACAAAACATTTAGTCAGTCGTATAATGGGCACACTAAGCAACAATTTCGAGGTTAAGCTAAGCTTAACGGATCAAATGTTGGATTTGAGCTTGGAAAACATTAATTGATTTACTTATATTGAGCCTTATCAAAGTAGAGATTTACTTAAACGAATAATAATAATAATTATAATAATAAAAACCTTTATTTGCTGACCAAATTACAGTGCAGTATAACTTAATTATGTAGTACCTATTTAATTCTAAGTTTGTGAAGATTGACCAAAAGTTAACTTTATCTAATTAACTTTACTAAAATTCTTCAGCAACCAATTCATTTTTCATGTTGTCCCTCGACATAGGCCTCCCCTGTGCATTTTACTCAACTATGATGGTACTAAGTGCGCCGGGTCAGCTTGTAATAAATAAATGATAATAAAATCGAAAGAAAAAAAAAATGTTCAGCTAAGTTATCAAATACGTTTACTAAAACTGTTCTGTCTCAGAGATGTGGCACAATATCCAATATCAACCCTTATTATAAATGTTCATAATTAGGAAGTAATCTGGGTTGGGATATTGAACAGTTGCGGGTAAGTCCTAGATAAGGGATAGGGTTAAAGAGAAGGGTAAAATCCAGAGGAATCTATCCAGCAATAGATAGTATTAATTTATAAATAGGGCTGTGTCTCACAATAGTTTTTCTTAAACTTTCGCGATCACAATTCATATTCATAAATACATGTACTGGTCCACCCGCGACCATGGCTATTGCAACATAGCCAAAACGTCGGGAAGTAAAGAAATAAGGTAAATAACGCGATAAAACCCCGTGTACATGTATTTATAAATATGTGTCTCACGATGTTACCAACGACTACCTGCGGTGAATAATTCCTGTTCCCGTGGGAGAACTGGGATCAAAATTATCAAAAGCCTAGTATTCATACAGGATATAAGCTATGCTGGTACCAAATTTCATTTAAATCCGTCCAGCCGTTTGAGCTTGAAGGGGTTACAAACATTCATACTTAAACACAAACTTTCACCTTTATAATACGAGTATAAGTGTTATTTAACGATATGAGAAAAATGTTCCGAGGAACGAAGATATTTAGTCATTCCGTCATTTATATGGGTTAGATTGGCGCGAGACAGGGTCGAGTGGCGGAAGCGAAGAGAGGCCTATGCCCAGCAGTGGGATGAGAAGGGCTGATGATGATGATGATGACGTCATTTATATGCATTGGAGATAATTTGAAGATATCCGAGGGCGGTCGTAGGTATTTTCATATTTACAATGTTTGGTCCATACTACGAGTACATTTTGTGATTAAAATATAGTAAGGTATTATGCTGTTCATTGTAGTAGAACTATCGATTCTGAATATCCGTATAAGCTTGTAATATTGCCTATTGTCAGGGCAACAAAGAGTTTAATATAACTGACTGAACAATATTGAACGTTCAGTGACTCGACAACCCTAATACAGCATAAGCAATATTGTATAAAAGTGTACACTTCACAACCACAATATTATTATTGGTATGCAGCTTAGCAATGTGATAGAAATAAAAAACGTAGCTTTTGGCATACTGCACAATTAGGTACTTCAATATTTAATATTTATTCTGTAATAATTACTAAATTTAATCAACTGTCATTATATGCAATTGCATATAATGACAGTTGCACCCGCAGAAACCTTGCATATAATAATTATATGCAAGGTTTCTGCGAGTCCGAGTAAAACACATACTTTACCATATAAAATACCTATAATAATACCTATACCTATAATAGCCAATCAACACTTTCCACTAGTCGCGAACAAACCACCTGTGTGGATCCTATTCGCATATTATTCGATTTATTATTAAATACTAAATTACTAAATTTTTGAGGTAAAAATAAAAATAAAATCGAACTTTTTTAATGTAAAACTTATTTTTATTAAAATAGACATGACTTTTCGATAACTCTATATAACACAAGCATTAATATTAGATTGGGACTAGATGACGTTGTGTGAAAAAAAGGCCTGAGGCCGCACTCGGGATCAACGAAAACGAAGTTTCGTGTCAGTTTTCGGGTTTCAATTATGTTGGTGTCTTATTACGAATTCAGTATCCACTAACATAAGCTGACCCCGAAAATTGTCACGAAACTTCGTTTTCGTTGATCCCGAGTACGGCCTCTGTACTGTTGCAAGTTTACTAAACGTTCATATCGATGATAAAACTTTGTATCTCTAAACTATTATTGCGGTGCGGTCCATACCTTTACAATATTTATGCACTCAAAGGGTAGGATCGTTCTAAAAAGAATCAATTTGTTGGTTGTTTTTGTATTTAGATTTGTTTTGTTTATTTATAAGAAAGCTGTAAACCGACTGAAATGGATGGGAAGCCTTGCAAAGGGTTACGATAAGATTTCTATAGTAGATTGTTTTATTTACTTCGTGAACTTGGAATAAGGAATGTTGAATTTGCTATTCATTACTTACTTTATTTTATAAGAAAATTCTTTAAAGGTAAAATAATTTGTTGTGTGTTTATATTTTTGTTTAATCATCATCATCATTAGCAGCCTGATTTTTCCCACTGCTGGGTATAGGCCCTCTATTATTTTAACTTACAATACTTAAATCATGTAAGTATTATGTTTTTCCAAATACGCATAGAAATTAGTTACTAAATAAAAAATTAAATTCGATATCAGTTGAAAGGAAAAGTTTAAAAACCCTATTTTAAATAATTCATATTGATTCATTTATTAGTTAATTTAAATATATTTTTTATTATGCGTCAATTAAAAATTAACACCTGCTCGAAATATAGGCAGTTTAAAGTCCATTAGGCATAACGGAGTTAGTATTGCAAATAAAACACAAACCTAAATAAATATTATATTATATAATATAAAATATAAACATAGCAAACAATAAATATTGAAATAATTAAAACAAGGCCACTAATCATTGTTATTAGATTCAATTTATTATGTTTGTTTTTACAGACAAAGCATTGAGTCCAAATAAGTTTTGCCGTAAAAATGTTAAAATTAATTTCAAATTTTCAAATTAATTACGACCGAACGTCGTATCGAACAATAGAAAACAATTTCTAAAGATTATCTGTTTTTTGTACTCGGAAAATCCCTGTTTTGATTAACTTATAACTATAGTCTTTCCAATCGTTTATTTAACTTTTGACAGATCACGCACATAAAGTTTTGTAATAATTTTTGATACAATGTACTACAGGGAATACTGTACTTCATGGACGGGTCCCGCCCACTTAGAGATGTTTCATTCGTAATTAATGACCACCGACTATAAACTGTTTTGAAATAAATCGATTATCGATTAAGTATATTCATAACACATAATTACAATAAAATTATTGTGATTTTTTTTATATCAAATCACGTAAAAACCTTTATTATTTTAAAATGCCTTAGATGTCTCTGTTTTAATGCATAAATAATTTGCGTAATGAAAACAGTTCCATCGTACTCGTACCTAGTAATGGGATCGAATTTCTTCGCTGAAAATTAATGAATCTGAAATAATCGTTTAGACTTACTGTAGTTGGTTCAAATAAAAAACATGTGAATGAACTGCGGTACCTACCTTGTAATGAACTGGTGCAAAATGTTGAAATGCATAGTAAATTATGAGTGTGTTAAATCGATTAAAACTTCTTCATGAATAAAATCGATCGATAAAATAAATCGAATCGGTAACGGGTTAGGGTATCACTATTTGAGTCAGTATTACAGCTGTCAAAAGTTAAATAAACGGTTGGAAAGGGTATAGTTAATGAAAGAAGAAAAAACAGTTAATGCCACTAGCTCTGACTTTGTAATTTAATAACCACAGCTCAGACTTTGTAATTTAAGAACCACACCCCTTAAATAGAATGTCTATGATAACCACAACTGTGAACTGATTCCAAAGGTATATAAAATGTTATAAAACCGACTTCAATTTCGTAAGGAGAAATCAATTTCCTGCACTATCGAGGTGCATTTCTGTTCATAACCCTAAAGCTCCTCGTCAGAACCTCACATGGACCTAGTATAGTACTGGACGAACAGTGAGCGTGCCGCCGAGAGGGACAAAAGTTGCAGTGCATCCATAGTTTCGTAGTACAAAATTCGGAGCATCAAGTTTCCGACCATACAAAAAAGCGGCACGCGATGAGGTACAAAAGATCTAATGCTTTGTCTCTTTTACTCACAAGAATGTTGTATATCCTCTTTGTTTTTGTGTGACTGAGAAAGAAATATACAGCGCTCTATTTCTTACTTTCTCTAAGGAACCTCACGTCATGTTTTATATGGGACTATTGAAGTATATTCTTTTAAACGTAAAAAATTGTTTTTTCTAGAATTGATAGAATAATCGGTTAACATACCTATATAAAAAAACGTTTTATTTACTTATAATGTAAAATAAAACCTCCATTTTGAAGTCGGTTCATAATAAATGGTGCTCATTTGCATTTTTTAGATAATGGTGTGTCAAATGCTACATGTTACTAGCAGAGATTAAAATTCACTTATAAGTAGTAAGTAACAAATCATCATTCTCCTGCTCTTATCCCACGCTAAGTGGGGTCGGCACAACATGTTTTTCTCTTCCACTCTCCTCTATCGCTCGTCAACTCTGACTCACTCCTCTTACATTCATATCATCTTTCACATAATCTATCCACTTCTTCTTCGGCCTTCCTCTAGTAGTAACAAATATTTTTTAAGTACTTAAGTAGTAAGTTTCTAAGTAGTAACAAATATTTTTGATAAATTTGGTAGGTATTCAATACTTTCAGAAATACATGGACAAGGGTTTTTTACTAAATTACTCTCAATTTATTTTACTAGCTCTCCTGTCCTGTAGCCATCTCATATTTAGTTGTTCATAATAAAATTATTAACTGCTTGCTCCCCGCGGCTTTCCACGCATGAGACCCGACCCGAAACAATGTAGCCTTGTCCTTTCCTAAGGTTTGCCAGCCCTATACCAAATTTCATCATAATCATTTCAGTGGTTTTGGCTTGAAAGCGTGACAGATAGACAAAGTTATTGTCGTAATTATAATATTTTAAATAGTAGGGATTACTTTACTGGTTAGCCATTTTACTCAATCATAAAATTTTTATCATTTTTATAGAACAAAGTTCAAAATGAACCGGCGATTTATTAATTTCCACGCTCGCTGCAGAAAACTTTGCGACAAACAAACGATTGCAGAAAACGATCCGGGTATTTGATTTATTGAACGGTAAAGTTCTTGATTGTGTGCAATTAAGTTGAAGCTAGTTACCACATTTTTATAATTGGTATTTGCTTTAGGTATTGTTAACACTTCACAACTTGGACATCTGAGAAAATGCCTATCGTGTTAGGTATAATTGCCACTGTTCTGTTTTTTTTAATTATCTAAAATGTGGTATCGATTGGTCGATTTTAAACAATTTTCATACCAAATAGGCTACCATACTTTGCAGCGTATTAACAACACAAGTCACGAATATGTTTTTTTCATAAAACCGAAAGATTATTCGTTTCGGAAAACAATAGATTTGCAGGGGAAATCTTGTAGGTTAGCTATTTAATAGCCAGTATTAAATAGCTAAACTACTAGATTTTTCCTCTTTCTCTCTCTCTCTCTCCATCCTTGGGTTGGGTAACTCGGCCTTTTAGTTCACAGTATTCTAGACTGTCTAAAGCAATAACTACAAATTTTGGTAAGTCAATTCTATTTAAATCTGAAGAACGAAATACACAAAGATAAACATCAATCACAAAATGTACATAACAGAAAAGTTGGCCCCATTCAAAGGTACCAACCGCTGGCGCACTTAAAACTTCCGTACCTATTTATAATAACAAAAGTAATGTCATTTTCCTTCACAAAAACTTGATTTACTTATTCAATTTAAGTTACGCAACTCGTAATGGCTTTTTGCAACTTACTTTTACAAGACTAACCGTAAACAAGGTAAAGCAGTTTTGTTTAATGGATAATTCTTATAAATTGGGATTTATTAAAAAATGAGGTCATTATAACTATTTTAAATGGAAACAACAGAGGCTTTTCATTTTTAAATAAGTAGCTTAAGTTTATTATTCAACGGCCTAAAAACTCCGTCACCAGAGTTGTCCACTTGCTCATACGAACGAACGAACTAACGAACGAATAAATCGGGATTTTCTCTCGTAATTACCAAATTTTATAAGAGATAGATAGACAAATGTCCTTAGTTTGCGATAGTAAGGGTCGCATTATTGTGAGTTAATATTAATTAAATAAATAAATAAATATCCTTGGACATTCCACACAGCGTCATCTAATCCCAAGCTAAGCAATTTAATGCTTGTGTTATGGTAACCAGATGACTGATAAACTACATAGATAATTTTTTGTTTTTTTTTTTGTAAATACATACATATTATACATAGAAAACACCCAGACACGAAACAAATATTTGCAGAGCATACAAACATTTGTTCCGCAGCGGGGATTGAACCCGCAACCTCTGCGTCTCAGGCGGGCTTTCGCCCACTGCGCCACAGATCCTTACACTTTGTTAGTGTAAGGATCTCTTAAACAAAAGTATACTAATACAAAATAATCAACCCTCATTTTGGAAATGACCCTTCTCAAAACAAACTAAACTTTGATCAATTGGAAACCGATACCTGATTTTCCTGATTGATAATTAAAAGTGTCTAGTAGATGAGCTATTAAATTACTTAAATAATTCAGTGTTTCAGTTTAGTAATTTAGAACTGAGCTGTCACAGATCAAAGGGCAATTAATCTTAGCTGTAATTATTACATCTTGCTAAATCCAGTTAAATCTAGCTACGAGTATATCTACTTTGAAGAATCTTTTTGAAGTGATAAAACACATTAATATTCTTTGATGGCTTAGGGAGTAGTTAGGTTAGGTTAGGTATAAGATGTTTTTCAGATATTTACGCTTTAGATCCTTTGAAAGCCGTGTTGGTCAAGTGGATTAGTACCTTGACATTCGATCCGAAGGTCGTGGGTTCGAATCCGGCCGTGCATCAATGAACTTTTCGCATCGAAAAATTTATTATGCACTTTAACACGAGCTTATAACGGTGAAGGAAAACATCGTGAGGAAACCAGTTAGCTCTCTAATAGCGTCGATGGGCTTGCAACCTGTCACGTATGGAAAAGTTAACTTCTGCAAAAAGTGGGCATGTACAAAATCTGTATGTATTTGGACATACCTCTGACTACCCCCTTAGACATCTTCGAAAAGATCTAAAAATTGCCTAATGATCTGAAAGAAATGTCTACCGCGATCCCGGGATACAGTCGTGATCATATTTCATTTTTCATTTCATGTCAGATCCTTTGAAAATGTCTAAGGAAATGTGTAAGAGGTATGTCCGAATACATATTTGTACACAGCCACATTTTGCAAAAGTTAACATTCCCTACGTGACAGGTTGCAAGCCCAGCGTCACTTCCAAAAAGCTGAGTAGCATGATTGAACATAATAATATTCATATCATTCCAAGTGACAGATAGCAAAGTTGTCCATCCAAAGGTTACCTGGAAGAGATCGCTTTTAGCGATAAGGTCGCCCATTGTTACACTGTTTTATGTATTGTTTTGTTATGTTCTTTCTTTTTCTTTTATGGTGTGCAATAAAGTCATATTCTATTCTATTCTTCGACCATCATTTGATAAACGACTGCTATTGAATCGTTTAAATTGAAGTTTCTAAACTATCCATTTTCCGATTCACTGAATCTCTCTATGTGGGTTCTGAAAATCTGAAAACGAGTCAAGTACATAAACACTCGGTAATCGAATCGGTTGAAGTTTGACTAGTTCTGTGCCTTTGGGAATTCTGGGACTCGTCCGATATTTTGGGAAACGAAACGAAATGTCCCGGTTTTATTAGTTGATATTTAACAGTAAGTACTTTATGTTTTATCATAGTACATGGTTGAACTATATTCATAAAATATTATTGACCGTCTTTAAAGTTTATAATTTATATGTTTTCGGTCATACCTCTTTTACCACCTTACATCTACGTTTGATCTTAAAATACCTAAAGATCTAAAAACGAAATGTCTAACACTCCGAATGCAGTCGTTATTTCATTTTTCGTTTTTATAAAGTGTCAACGTGGTCGGGAATCAGTGGATGAGACTCGCAAGGGATCGGAGAGAGTGGCATGATAAGGAGGAGGCCTATACCCGGCAGTGAGTGGAAATGGGCTGAAATAATGAAGATGTTGATAAAGTTTATGATGAAACATAAATTAATATAAATATGAGTAAAGTTATAACAATTGTTGGGAAATCCGTCTTATTTCTATACTTATTATGATGGTTTAATTTTAATAATAAATGTAAATCACATGGCAACTTATCATTATTCATAGGTAAATTAAAATGTGTGATGAAGGCACAAATAAACAATTGTGAGCAAACCCACACTTAATCACTACGAATCTTTTTCGCAAGCGCTCGTGGTGTAGCTACCAGACTTTCTTGATAAATCGTAGAAGAAGCGACGTTCTGAGCGGTCACAATGTTGAATGGGTAACAGTGGCATTAACAGCTTAGTGCTCCCATACTTTAAAGGGATGTTAAACTACCAATCCGACCTTATGTCGTCAAGTCTTTACAAAGACCTTTAGGCGGCCTACTAATTCCGTCACTTTAATGCAAAACAAGAAACGAGACATCTCGATAATGCGAAATTGCTCTTACGTACTCTAAAAGGTTCGAAAACTTTATCGACGACAAGATGGTTTGTCATATTGCGCATGCTAGGTCCACAGATTTAGCCACTTTTACATACAAGGATAGTTATACCCTACAGCAAAGTCAAACGAACTAAAGAACATTTACTAAGCTTTATTGTTTGTTTAGTCCTAAGTAAAGGGCCAGAGGTATAACCTTAGACCTGAACACTGATTGAACCGAATCAATCAAGATTCAGGACAGTTTGACTGAAACCAAATTATCTAGTCCGATAGCCAGTGATTGAACTACTCAGCTGATTGAAATTACGCAAGTGATTCATTAGTTTGCGGTCTATGAGATACGATCTGATGGATCAAACTAATTTGAGCTTAATGTACTTTCTATATAGTATCATTATTCTGTGTAGTTTTGGTCATGATAATGATTGTTGGCAAGGTAAAAATGACAGGTTTCACATCATTTTATCTTTTTTTTTAGTTCGAAGATGAATATCCAAAGAACCTACAGGTATTAGTTATCAATACCCTTATTGTCCAAAACCAATAAAATTTTTAATATTTTAAATTTTTAAATGGCTCAACTCATTTTATGTTACAGATCCAAAAAGATTATGTCTACCGCTGCCTGAGAGTACCTACAGCGATCATATTTATTTTATATTATGTATTAAAAAATTATAAAAAATGTCATTGGCATGATCATACTTTAACACTTTCAATTCATATTGCCCTTTGGAGAAGTGGATAGAAAATAACGTTTTCAATTCACTAACGGAAGGGAGGCTATAACACTTGCGGTGTTTACTTAAACGACGAGTAGGAGGACTGTTTATCTACAACAACCCTGAATTTATTTTGTTACAAGTAGCAATTTCGTGGGGCCCTTTCGATGAATGAACGTTTCGAAATTCTAACAAAAATTTACTGATGTTGACATCCCAGCAACTTGACTCGAGCTTTTAGCACACTAATAATTATAAAAATGTAATTATTAGTGTGCATTACGTAACAAATATACAGACTGCTAGTCTGTAGGTATATTTGTTACGTCCTCACTGTTGCGTTCAAACTCTTTAATCAATGCACAATGCACATGTTCCATTCGTCGTGATTATGCCACATCTTAAATAGTATGCAATGACTCAATGACAGTGAGCGATATCGATTCCAAAATCCAATGCAGTAGCAGTCAAAACAAGAGGCAGTATTAATGCATTTACAAAAATGCGGACCGTATACTAACAACATCGTGGAGATATAATAGCCCATTTTGTTCATTTTTTATAATAAATATAGAGGGATGGATGGAGAGAAAAAATGTAGTCCTCACATGTGAAAGTTGTTAAAGCATTAATCTTTGAATTTAGTTCAAATGCTTCCTGTTCATTGACTGTCCCGGCCATTGTGATTTTGTACAGCTTAAACTTCAGTGCAACTTTGGCCACCATTTAAGCAAAGTTTTACTCTACCGGACACCGTTGTCAGTAAATAGTGTAGTAAACACTTTAATCGTCACTTTGCTCAGTTCAAAAGCTCAATTTGTTCGCAATCCAAAGTACATTAATGAATATTTTACGTTTGCGAACATTTTAAAAGTACAGGTATATCTGATTTACATCGTTACTCACTATAGGCATCGGTTTGTAGATTCATGTGTTTGTCATTTCCAATTTGTCATCCAACGAATAACAATATGAAACAAATAAATACTGTTTCAAACCTAAAGTATTTTATTGCAATTTTTAAAGTAATCAATATAGCAGGTGCTATTGGGTGATAAATGTATTTGATTGAAAACTAATAATCTTGAAATGAATAATATTTCTCAAAGTTTGAGGGTGAATTAATTTATTTACAGAAACTAAACTACTACATTATTTACATAACTGTACAAAATACAATTAGAACCAGTTGAGCCACCTAAGAATCGTTACAAACGATCTATAGGTAGCTCAACTGATCCAAACCACTGCCAGACGGATGCCCAAGACCCTGACAGCATTGCCGCGCTGGATGGCAATGAATTTCTCAAAGTCAAACGGAAATTTATTTGAGCCACTGAATATTTTGTCAAGTATTTAGTAAATATATAATAATAATATAGATTTAGTTACCATTAAAATCTATGAAATTATCCAATATCTCAGTTAATATTTATTAAAATATAATTTAAATTTGAAGACATGATAAATCATAGCTGTTTTTTTTTTTTAACCTATGCTGTCCCACAGCTGGGCAAAGGTCTCCAATAGTTGTTTTACCAGAAGATAAATTTGTATCTTAATACCTTCCTGTATTTTAAACCATTTTTCAACTCAAACTCTCTTAGAACTTCAAACATTTAATTTGCAAATGGAAGGAGCTTGTCACGTTTCGGTTATTTTAAAAATCCTCGCTTAACATTAGTAATGGGACAAGTCTTGAAACCTTTAAAGATCCTTTTCAAAATTAAACCTTGAGGACTTGAGATAGAGGTGTAAACTCCACAGCAAATGCCAGCTGATTATAAAGTTTATATCGTTGAGAATCACATAGCACTTAAAACTTCGGAGTTTTAAGTAAAATGGGGTATGAATTTACGAAGATAGAAATCTTTATTATATAATAATAATTATTGTTATATAGTCTTTATTATTATTGGTCTGCAAATTTTTAAATAATGATATTTACAAAATAACTTTAAGTTTATTAATAGCCAATTCTGGTGGCGAGTAATCACCTATAAATTAACAAAGCTCAATGAAGTTCAATAAAAATGAATTTGGTTATTATATTCATAATTTTAAATTGACTATTTAATTATAAATTTATCAATGAATTTAAAAATACTAATATAATTATACAAACAAGTATTTACCAGAATGTATTAAGTTTTTTCACACGATTTTTTTTTTGTAAATACAAACTTAGTAAAATAGAAAAACACCAGGATAGGAACAAATGTCTGCAGAACATTAAAACATTTGTCCTGTGGCGGGGATCGAACTCGTAACCTTCGCGTCTCAGGCCGACTGCGCCAAAGAGGTCGTCAAATAAATGCAGTCGTTCACTGAATAGGGCCTCGCAAGTTCATTAGTATGAGCTATACGACATGTTACTAAGATTAGTTTGTCATTTTCTTCGCTAACTGCGAGATTACTTCAATCCAAGCTTAGGTCTTAGCAACTAGGAAAGTTATGTGAACGTGGTGAGGATTTTAATCATACATAGACTATGTCCTAGATACAAGTACCTCTGTGGTGCAGTGGGCGAATGCCCGACCGAGACGCGAAGGTTGCGGGTTCGATCCCCGCCGCGAGACAAACGTTTGTACGTTCTACAGAATATATTTGTTCCGGGTCTGGGTGTTTTTCTATCTATATTAAGTATATATTTACAAAAAAATGTATCTAAGTAGTAGGTATATCAGTCATCTGGTTACCATAACACAAGCATTAAATTATTATTATATTTCAAATTTCTGCCAAACTCTGATAAATAACATTTCTAGCACTCTCCCTATGAATATGAAATGAGTCGGTACTAGTTTCACTCTTATAAATTACAATCAACATCAAAACCATAGCTGGAATTGTTCCAGCAAATTCAATCCCAAAACAGCGTAACACGACTCATTTTACATGGAGCTAATCCTAAAAAAACTGAAACTACCGAACAACTCCGAACGATTTTACAAGTAGGTACTACTAAAATGGCGCAGCGAATCAAATAGTTTTAGTACCGCGTATAATTCAAGCGTGGAATGCAAGTTCCCAAGTACTATTGACTGGGAGACTGGGGACTATTTTATTTGATGACACGCTGTGTACGGCTGTTTCATCTGCCAATTAATTTAGTTTTTACTTAAACTAAATTTAAATTAAATAGTCTTGCTTAAATAAAGAGTTATCAAATGCTGAAATAATTTTACAAAGATAACGCGTTCAAATTTTTTATTTTTATGTTAGCTGGTCGTTGGGTGCCTTTGTAATTTCACCGAACTATAACGAGGGCAGAAGGCTCTACGCCGGAAGGCAAAAGGCTCTACGCTGGAGCGCGTTCAAACAAACACACTCTTACGCTTTATATTATTAGTATGTAAAGAATCAAAATCTAAATCATA
Organism: Xanthorhoe designata; assembly: GCA_963582015.1. Lineage (NCBI taxonomy): Eukaryota > Metazoa > Arthropoda > Insecta > Lepidoptera > Geometridae > Xanthorhoe > Xanthorhoe designata. The sequence continues at coordinate 11,264,592 of OY757034.1, read as the reverse complement.
AATTATCTTTCACTAAGATCATGTACCTAGATCACTTCAATACGTCTTTATGAGGTAGGTTTTTCAGTTCAGTTTCAATTCAGCTCAAACTTTCACCTTTATAATATTAGCGTAAGTAGGGACAATAGGCGTCGATTTCAAATGAGCATAAAAAACACCATACACGTCAGTGCTACAGTAGCTTTATAATAGTTAAAGTTTTGCTGACTCGCGTAAATTTCACGAGATGAAGTAATTCAGAACTTTTCGTCTCGCCATTGGCTGTTCACGAATTGCTTTAAAACATTTTAACCCGTACTAGTAAGAAAACTTTTAGCTACTTAGGTACTTCTTAAATGGTAGTCCACTTATTAAATTTCGTGTTACACTATTTACTATAACTTGACTATATCTAGACTTCACGTGCAATTCACACGATGCAAGATTCTTGCCTGTTGCATACAATTAAATTGACTGTCATCATGACTTGCATGGTCTAAACAACAGTTGCTTACAATTATTGAACGTCAATTAGGTGCGCGTAATTATTGCATTCAATTATTGCTCTAGTACGTACAAGAAAATGGCATCATGTAAATGGTACTTTATGATGTTTTTCCATCATTAATTTTATCTAAAACTTTAACTGGCCCAGCAACCACGGTGTTCTCCAAAGGAGAGGGCTATGACCGAATGTATGCATCTTGGCCACGTGAGTCACCGGCACTAAACGTGTTAGATGGAAGCCTTCAAGCAGCCTAGAAACTGGGTCACCAGATTTTGCTAATAACTCATACGAAACTTAGATAGCTTCTTACGTTCTTATTTATCATAATTATCTTAACAATTTAATTAGATTTAAGTTACTAGACTTATCTACAAGTTTGTGATATAAATGTGGATGGATATCTCGTATCTATGAATGGATAGAGTTTGTGAGGGATGGCATGTTTAAAAATAGCGTGAGAAGATGAAGACAATCTCATTCTGTCACATTTTGTAATTTTTAGGTGCTATAAATATGTCGTTTTTGTAGCAAATAGAGCGAAATACCTACAGCGAATGCAGCTACACTATTCGACAACGTTGTTTTTTTCTTTGACAACATTTAAACACGATTGTTTAAAGATAGCGCATAAATATATGGTGTGGAAAACAAAATTGAATCCTAACCGTTATCATATCAACAATTTTATTGCCCGCCTGCTCCTACATAAGTGTAAGTCTATTTTTGTCATTTTAGGGTGTTAGAATGGTTTATTTTATCGTTCGTTGGGGTTTCGGAGATAGCTCTTTTCGATATTAAAACCATTTTGATATGGGCGATAAAAGGAATGGGGCGCAATTGAGAGTACAAACTCATTCTTTACTACTACTATCTTTACTTTTTAAAGTTGATAGGTCTAAAGATAATTATGATGATGTTAATGCCTCTTTATCCCAAGTCTCAAACTGGTTCACTGCTAATAACCTCTTACTTAATGCCAAAAAAACTAAATGTATTAAATTCACTTTGCCTAACGTGGTTCAGAGACCTACAAAAATTAAATTAAATGGGGAAGCACTTAATCTTGTTGATTCAACTGTTTTCTTAGGTCTTACAATTGACTCCAAAGTGCAGTGGGGTCCGCATATTGAAACACTTGCAGGTAGGCAAAGCTCCGCGGCTTATGCAGTGCGTACGATTAGGCAACTTACTGACGAAGGAACAGCTAAGTTAGTATATTTCAGTTACTTCCATAGTGTGATGTCGTATGGTATTTTTCTTTGGGGTAAAGCAGCAGATATTCAAACTATTTTCGTTTTACAAAAGCGAGCTGTCCGTGCCATTTACAAAATGAAACGTCGGGACTCTTTAAGAGAGCGATTTAAAGAAATAAATATTCTTACTGTTTTTTCGCAATATATTTATGTAAACCTATTGCACACTCACAAATATATAAACAACTTTAAGAAAAAAAATGATGTGCACAAAATTAACACTAGAAATAAAAATAAACTATGTGTGCCTAAATTTAGACTAGAAAAAGTAAACGGTTCTTTTATGGGAAATACTGTACGTTTTTACAATAAACTCCCATCAACGTAACTAACCTACCGACTCGAAGGTTTAAAACGTACATAAAGAATATTCTTGTAGAGAAAGCGTATTATTCCATTGAGGGTTTTATTAATGATAAAATTACGTGGCCTGATGTCGCTCTGCCCCTCGACGGTTGATGGTATACAATATCTTTACTACCTTGATAAGTAGGTACCTACCACTTAAGTCGGCCAAGTGTAGCGTGTGATGCCAGACAACATTTTGTTGAGGTGTTATCTTGTTAACTTTACAATTACTTTTACTTTTTTTTGACATGCCTTACTTTGTTCGACTGGCTTCCCACTGAAGCTTGACTATTTAGATTATTTTAGATTGTTAAGGGATCGCTTTTAAAAAAAAGCTAGGCCCACACCACCAGGTTCTTGCCTGATTCTTTCCCTGGTGTAGGGAGTCGCGTTGGAACAGGCATTAGAATCACCTAGCATGTAAAACGATACTTAAGTGATCCTTGAGGTCCTACAAGAATAAATTATTTTTCTTTCTTTCTTTCTTTCATTTTGGTAAAATTGGCGTTTTATATTTATTAATAGCTACGATAACATAGAATCAATTAGAATGGTACAGTCAACTTCAAAAAGTATAAGTAAGTATTATGACGCTCGTTTGGTAGCGTTAAATTTTAAATAAAAACAAAGTCATTGGTATTTCAATAAAATTAATAATTTCAAACAATTAGGGCTTTGTCCACAGGAAAGAAGCGTGATTTTATGTATGTATGTATGTAATTAGGGCTAAGTCTTCTATGACACTTGTGATCATGCTTTATTGGTCGACTGAATTGAACATAGATCTATAGGTACTAATTGTAAGTTAAGGTTTTTCTTGGTTTACGTTTTCCTTAATTTGTTTATAATATCAAAAATAAATACTTAAAAACCTAGTTAATAATGGTTAAGGTGGAAGGGCTTAAAAGTATGGTCGTCCGCAAGAGAAATGGGCCGACGACATCAATAAAGTCACGGGCAAACGATGACAAGGATGATGAGAACTGGCGCAGAATCGTGGAGGATTTCACAAGCTAAGGGAGGCCTAGCAGTGGGAGAAGCCGGACTGTGGATGATGATGATGATGATGGAATACCTACGTTCAAAATAAGTAAAATATAAAGAATACTTGCCTTAAGATCTGAATTAAACTATTGGCATTATCTCCACTTACCTTCAACGAGTTTTAAGCAATTGAAGAAATGAAAAGCGCAAATAGAAGCGCGAGCTTAATGAAACACTTTAGATTAGGAAAGTTTAAAATGTCTACTTCAAAGTTTCAGAGTTTAGTTTTGCTATTGTATATTGCTGCTTTCTTTAGAATTCTGCATTAAGTATAGCATCTTTAGTGTTTATATGATCACGCTAAAACTGTTAAAGTAGGAATAGACAGTTTTCCGTTTGCTTTAAATATGTCACCTCTGATAAAGTCATAATTACGGTTAAGCAAAAACAAACACCTCCTTTGTGTCGGGGGTTGGGAATAATATCGTATTTTTAGTTTTTTGTTTAGTTTAAGGACTATTTTTATAGTCTTTTTATTGTCCAGAAGCTCAATTGGTAAAGAAGTCACGGTCAGGGAATATTGTGTTTCATTAATCCATCCTAGATGAAATTTGGCATGAAAAAATGATAAGAGATTAACCCAGATTAAAAAAAATAAAGATAATTAGTTCTTATTGAATTCTTGAACTGCCAGTAACTCTTCTGTTATAGCGTAGCATGGTTTTGCTTTGTAGAATTTAAAACACAAAAGAGAACAGGAGAACCCCAATTCAATTGTGTTTTAATCCAATATTTCAAAGTTCAAGAAAACTAAGACTCAAGCCGCGGTGCTATAAAATTTTATTGTTAACGCCAAGAAACTCTTTCTGTAGAGTTCTGACTTTCTAAGAAACTGTAGCAATTTATTGTTTATTGGAAAGTAAAGTAAACATTATAATGAATGATCATATCACAGCTTTTGGTGTTTGATATTCTAAGCGTATGCAGGCAACTCTATGAAGTCAATTTAATTGACAATTTCGAGAAATCTATTTAGATTATACGGTGACGTGGTTGTGTGCCTTCTTTTCTAATATCATGTTATAATGCCACACTAGATTTTTTTGTGTTATCTTAAAAAAACAATTGCGGTCACCAATCCAAGTTGTGACCGCTCAGAACGTTGCTTAATTTCGACGATCTATCAAGAACGTCTTAGCAAACTTCGCCACAAGCGCTTCAAACGCTTGCATGTTGGAATATGCAATGGTTAAACTCAAAACTCCTGTGATTATGGCCTACAACCGTCACAAATAGTAATCCTTTTCTTAGAAATCCTGTTACAGCTTCACAACCAGCTGAATTCCTCCGCCCAGTGAGGTCAGTGAGGGAATTTTTATTATCAATATCATAGTGTTTTGTTTATACCCTCGTAATATTTATAGTTTTTATTGTGTTTGCCGCGTTTCTCACAATAACGGTTACTGCCTTTTGGTTGTTGGCAGTAAATTTCGACTTCGCGGCGGTCTGTGTAAACTTTATTCCTTTCGTATCGTATTTATTAGCATATTTTGTGTGAAATTGTGCGCGAACTTCTACTTATATTAGTTTCTATGATGTATTATTGTAGGCATTGTAGTATGTTGTATTTTAATAAAGTCCCAAGCAATAGCATTCGTTTTATTAAGTTTTATATTTACTAATTTAATTTTATATTTATTAACATTTTAATATTTTTTAAGCACTATTAATATAATTATCATTAATAAAGTTGTGGTTGTATTTTAATAAACTGATTTTTGTTTAGTTTAAACAAATATAGAAAGAGAGAGACACAAATAACGTAAAACTTAAGAAAATTCAGGGCTTACCAAAAAACCTTATTGAATTTCTTGATGTAAGCATAAATATGGACGTGATCCTAAATAGACAATATTTATCCGTATTCTGAATACAAAAAACAATGTACTTAGAATATCGAATAGAAAAAACAATCGTCAGAAAGTAGGTTATTATTTGATTTGTTAGGATTCCTTGGCATTTTGAGAACATTGATTTAATAATGTATTACCTATTTATTTATTCTACAATAGAGTCTATTTTTTATATTCTGCAGAAACAAAACTCTCAGGACTGAGACATACTACAAAAATGACAATTGTATTTTTTTAGCCAAATCTTATCCATGTTTTTTCAAACAAGAACAAGAACTCCAAAGTAAGTAAGTAATTTCGTATGAAAAAGTGGCTAACTCTAGTGACGGAGTTTTTAGGCCGTCTAGAGGCCTCCGTCATGGCTTAACAACTTTGAAAGCCGCGACCGACAATTTAACGAGCCCTACAAAGCACGGAAGCGCTCAGTAGCCGTTTATGTCACTTGTCACCCATCCAAATTGTGACCGCTCAGAACGTTGCTTAACTTTGACTATCATGAACGCCATAGCTAAGTCACGAGCGCAAAAACTCCAAAGAAAGGATTCACTTGATAGATGATACAAAAGTTGAGCCATAACTTACAGAAGACCGTAAACCGAATAACCAATCCTCTGCCTAAATCAGATGAATTGACAGGACGGACCTTGCGAAACCCTTAATGTTTTTGTACGGGACCCTACTAAATTAAACGCTTCTACCCTAAGTTTAGGCGAAACAATATCTCTGTGGGCTATAAAATAACAGAATAACGTTATAAAATATCAGTTTAACGGTTATGTTATTTTTATTGAACAGTTGGGGTTAGTAGAGTAGGTAATTTGTTTTCGGAGACGTTAGATAGTGTCTATTATATTTGATGTCTATGTCTTTTGGACTGAGATAAAGTTCACACCATTGAGCATAGACTTAAATTTAAAATTATTTTAATTTTAATAGGTATCTTCTTGTTTTGTTTACCATTGCGGAGTGAAGGATTCACTGAGATGCACAATTTTGATTCACACAGTAGATTTCATTTATGTTCAGGTGTTTTAGTGGACGCTATAATTTACGCAAAATATAATACAAATGAAACTACTTTAAAAACTCTACGTGTCATCAACTGTAGAATCACTGCAAATCAAAATAAAACAAATAATATTTCAAAACCAACATTAACCACACCAAAAATCATATTCACACTCACCACATCAATATTTCAGAGATGTGAATTATGGAAACCTTTTACGACTTTATTTATATTTTTATCGTCCTATTGTTTATCTTCAAGTGTTTTACGACGAGTGAAATAAATTACCGTGGCGTACATTATCTTTTAGGGTGCGTGTTATGGTTTGTCACCCCTGAGTTTATACAGTTACCCCATGTTTTTAAAGATGCTGTGATGTTTACAAATAGATTTTGTTATAAGTATAGTTTAAATGTAGAAAAAATAATATAACTAGTTGTTGTTGTTGTTTTTAGCCTGTAGTGTCCGACTGCTGGGCAAAGGCCTCCCCACGAGTCGTTTCGGTCTAACGCCATTGCCTGCCACTGATCATCGCTAAAGATGTCCAGCTCGTCGCGCCATTGCTTGCGTGGTCTACCGCTAATATAACTAGTGTAAAAATAATTTTCAACAATTCATTCACATTTCTATTTCAACAATTCATTTTCTGAAAATGATATCTGAAATGAAATCTAAAATCGCTATCATCAAATGAATTCTACGAATTTATCATAATGTTTTTCTTTGGAAGAGCCCTGTTGAACGTGTGGTATTCGACTTTCGTTCAGAAGGTCATGGTTTCAACTCCGGGCCGTGCGTCAATGGATTTTTTGGTTCTAAAAATGTATATGCAATGCGATACAAGCTCTTAACGGTGAAGGAATCGTGAGGCAACCTACGGGTTAGTCAACCCGATATATTGTAATGACCATTGTCCTTCCTGTGGATATGGCCGGTTAAGCTGAGAAGCTGGTTTACGTGCTGGGTAGGCCTATTCCATCTCAGTGTCATCAGTGTCCCATTAACTGTAAAAACTACTGACATAGTTTAAAATAATCTAGTAAAAGATGTAAAGGCCAATGGTTTTAATGATAATTCTGTTCTGTTTTTTTCTGTGTCTAATGGTGTCCAAAGGCTGAAAATGATTATGAATCGTAAAACCGGATGACAATACCGTCATCTCAGTTAAATTAATTCTTGCGGTCGTCTTAACGCCTATTAACATGGTAATGTCAGTAATCTAACTGTCATTGTAATTATGGAAAATAATTTACATAACAAATAATGTATTTCATTAGCTTCCGTTATGAAGAAACAAATTATGGAAGAGGACTTTTTCCTTATTTCTTTGTTAAATTCAAATCCACATTGGAAGAAATCTTGCGTCTGAAAGGAATGCTTAAGAATTAGAAAGAACCAGAAATATTTATTAAAATCTTTTCATAAGAGTAGGTTGAACAAATTAATGAAAATGAAAATGATCAGGAGTTATTCCCAAGATGCGGTAGATCCTTTGAAGATGTTAAGGGGTAGTTAGAGGTATGTTAAAATACATATTTGGTACATACCCACATTTTGCAGAAGTTAACAATCCATACATGACAGGTTGAAATCCCAACGACGCTATTACAAAGCCAACTGTCCTCACGAAAATTTCCTTCACCGTAGTAAATATTTTTCGATACGAAAATTCCATTGATGCACGACCAGAACCGCCCCTACTCCCAAATCGCCGATAATCGTAGTTCAGCTTAGGCTGGTTAATCTTCCGAATTCAGTTTCCACCATTATCGGATCAAAAGACGAGTCACTACTCGTTCTTGTTCAAGGCGTCTCCTTTTTGTGAGGACTTTAACCATTTTTTAAGAAACAAAACTGAAAAGTGGTAGTATTTTTCCTACTTATAATCCTACATCCACACAGTTCTGATAGCTGAAGAAAATCTGTTTGTTCTATGTCAGTATCAAGCCTGAGTTTCCTACGAATCTTAATGACAGCTAAGTTTTCTAAAAACTCAGCTTTGCTAAGATTGCCAAGTCAGCAGTATATTTTTGTTTGTATTTAATTAACATAACAGTTTAACAATGCGATGTTTAATTTAAACTAAACATGTCTTTTTTTGTTTCAGGGTTTGGACAACATTCATGCTACAAAGAGATAAGAGTAAATCAGTTGTTTTTAAGTTTGTATTTTATTCAAGTAGCAAACTTTTTTAATTTTTATAAAATCGACATAAATTTTGTAGTAGAGCAGTTTCCTGTACTCTCGAGGTGAATTTCCGGTCGTTACTCCAAAGATCATCGTTTGATCAAATTTTTATGGGAAAGAGAAAATTATTAAAAAAAAAGGAATATATCGGTGAATAGGTTACTTAAAAAAATACCAATAGTGAAAAAAAGAACCTTCTCTTTTTTAAGTCGGTAAAAATCTAGCTGCGCTTCGAGGTCTTAGTTAAATATGTATGTGTTTTAAGCATGCATTAGATGATAACAGAATGAGTGATTGTGAATGTGTAAGTGGATGACAGAAAGACATTGAAACTTCTAGCATTTTGCCACGGGGAAACATTTAGTCAGATACAAGCTATATCTTTTCTAAATGTAATTTCAATCTGTTGAGCCGTTTCAGTGTAGGTAGGTACAACTTACAACCTACTTTACCATAAGAAGCAAAAAACAATGTCACATAAATACTTACTAATCAATAATAAATAATAAACATCAATAAAAACAATAAACAAAAAGCAATAAACATCCACACATTCATACAAATTTTCGAGTTTGTAGCATTGGTATAATAAACATTTTTAACTACAGAAAATACACCCTATATATCCTTCTGAACAACGTTCTAACTCTACTAGTTCAATATCAAATAGCACACGAAGTCGAGAAACTAGTACGGTAGAAGTTTGCTAACCCATTATTGCTACTATTCGTAAGTGTCGAAAGCCCCATCACTAAGGAACTTATTGATAAAGCAGACCTAGTTATTTCCTCCGTCTCTACTTGGGTATTTAGTGGTCGCCACGCAAACTTGCCATTCCGCCCAGCGTTTCGGTAACAGCTGGGAATGTTGTTAGTCTTCTGACTAGTTATAATAAAAATAACTTATCGTACAAACTTCTGGTACGGTGAACATTCTCCATGATATTCAATTATATTTTCTTCAATCAGATCTTTTTTTATGTGTTTAGGGCTTGGTCAAAACTTGGTTAAAACACATTAGTAACACAATATGACATGACCGACTTTATTATGATTTCTGCTTATCTTTTTGTTAATCTAATTTGATAAGATAAGATAAGATAATTTTTAATTGTAAAACTGTTGAATGGTTACTAGGATGGTAGGTTATATATGATAAAAAATACAAACAGTTTGCCCTATTCGGACGTACAACATTAAAAATAGGTAGGCACTTACAAACTAAAATTCAAACACTCATTTACATTCATTTTTTTGAATTGAGATTATCTGATGATTTCATGGAATGTTCACTAAGGTGGGCCGCAATTGCAAATGCATAAAACCTTATCCGAAAATATGATAAAACGTATATTTACGGGTATTTATAGCTTAACCTTTATTTTATTTTATTAATACAAATTGTATTTCTTTGTTACGTTCTTGGAACGAAACAGGAACAGAAACAGACTAGCATAACTCTATAGAGGATAAACCAGCTATGCACTATTGCTCTGTTGCTGCACCAATACCCTGCAACTTCGACAGGACTTGAAAGTTCTCCATAATAAGCAGTTAATGGATGCTAAAATCACATTTAAAAATTTTGGCGGACTCTGGCACCTAGTCGGATTGTTGCATTATAAATGATCGACCGGAGGAAATGAAATGAAAATAGACGAAAAAAATATAAATGAAATATGATCACGACTGTATTCCAAGGGAGCGGTAGATATTTCGTTCAGATCTTTTTTAGGCATTCTCAAATCCTATGAAGATGTGTAAAGCCCGTCGCACACCTAGCTATAATATATATTAATATGCCTTGCTATATATATACAAATACACACACAGCTATAATATATATTATAGCTGCGTGTGCGGTCACTTGAATATTTGTATAGAAAATATATCGTAATATGCCTTGCTATAATTTATATTACTATTAATTATAGCTACGTGTGTGACGGGCTTAAAATGTAAGTAGTCAGAGGTATGTACAAATACATATTTGGTAGGTACATGCCCACATTTTGCAGACATTAGCATTCCATACATGACAGATTGCAAGCCTACATTATTTCAATTGTTATACCTACGCTTTCCTAATACAGTGGTCCTTACAATTTGTACATTACTTTATATGTTCATTCTGTATTTTATTAACTGGAGGCAAATGAAAATCAGTTTATTATCGAAACAATAATAAATACTGAACTAACAACAATGTAGTCCCCGCAGTCTTTTGTTCTTGTTCTAAATACCCATACAACTTTAATTACTTAAACCATTCATAATAGAACCACAGTTTCTTTAATATCTATAGCATTTTCAACACTATTCATTGTTTACCACCGAATAAACAATAGAACATGAACAACTTTGAGAAAATATTCATTTAAATAGCGATGAAACAAAGTGCAATATAGCTCCGACAAGCGCCTCGTGCCGATCGATATAAGTGCCTAAACTTGCTATTTCATTCTACAGAGCTATTATAAATTATAACTAACAACGCGCTAAACAAGCCACCCGATTGAAACAGCGAATTGGGCTAGCCCTGGTTTTACGAAACTATCAAATTTGACCTTTATTGCCTTATATCTGTAGAGCAGTTTCCAACAAAATGTTATTAACAGAAAATAGTGTTCAAGTGAAATAAATCCTTAAAGTCTTATGAACGTAAGATTCAATATTCTGTGAAACTGAAGGATTATTTTAAAAGGATGTGGAGCTATTGATCTATTTGTAGCAAACACAGAGACGTAATTAAAGACGCCATGTTTGGTATTCTGTTTTGTAATTGTTTATTTAGGTCTTTAAAGATTTTAAGTTCAAGGAAATGGGTAATCGTTAAAGATTGTTTGTATAAAGATTTTATTAGATTATATTGTTGGTTTATACTTGATTTATTATAGTTAATTAATATTAAGTTAATTATAAAAATGAGTATCTAAAATGATTATGGTAATATAAAAAAAAGTTACACGGTTTTCTGATCGGTTTTTTTTTTCAAGACGTGTTGAAAGTTTATTACCTACGTTTCGATAAAAAAAGAAGGTTAAATCCTGACCGTGCATAGATTAATAATTATTTATTTTTCTAATTGTTTTATGTAGTTACCATCAAGCTAATAAAGCTTTAAAAATATAAATTGAAATTGATCGACATTTACTTTCATTAAATACAAAAAGTCTTAAAGATTATAAAAAAAAATATTCTTGGAAAATTTGTTATTTTTAAATTGGTATCGACTCTAAATTTATGTATTTCCAATCACGACTATTGTTTTCCTATTTTTGAAAAATATTTGTTTATACATGCGTGCTGTTTCCATTCAAGTTCCAGAAATCAATAACTGTACACCTCGAAGACAAATACAGTAAAATATTATTTACATTACTGAAACGCGGCAACATAGTAAACGAATTCCTTACCGATGCAGCTATTTTCATGAGCAACCTCGCTTTGCTCTGCAATAACTGTCACACAAAATGCATCAATTCACAACCATAAGTACTACCGTCTATACCGTAGAGTTGAAACTCCCTTGTGATTTCTGTAACGGTTATTGTTTTGGTAGGAACATGTCACGCCTGGTTAGAGAGATATGCTTCACCTATTTTAGTATCCACTAAGGCTGCGTTTATATAGTTAAGCGCTACTAGGATGCGTACCGAAGCTGTAAAAGAATGTGAGTGCTTCCACTAGAGATGTGCGAGCAAGCGGTGAGAGGGGTCCACAAGACATCCATAGCAACACATCAGTAGCACACATCTTTCACACAGAAACTCATCTAAACTTACTTATCTAAACTGTGTATACTGTGAAAGTTAATTAAACAACTAATCGAAAAATTAAAAGACGAAACTAAAGAAATACTTCTAGGTTACAAAACAAAAACCCAACAAAAATAGTGTGGTGTTCCTGCGATAAATAGCAAAATGTGTGCAAAACATGTATTTAAAAAAAAAAAATTATAGAAAAACTTTTACCAATCGTGTTTTCAAAAGATATAACCCAAGATAAAAGTTCGAAGTATAATTTCCCCAAATATCAAGGTCGTAGCTTTCACATATTCTGAGATTAATAGGAATTTCGAACTTGTAAATTGACTAAATTGCATACATGTCACACTCTTAAGCCGTATCCACTAGAGCTGCGCTGAGCGATACTAGGTTAATCAAGTGACTCTATTGCTTTACAACCAAATCTCTAGCTACGCATCCTCGCACATCTTTGGTGGTAATTCAGCCTTATGTTGCTTCTGGGAGAACACTTAGTCTTGGTGCCTCGTTTCATTGTCTGACAATCAAAGTTTATTGTCGTGTGTATCTTGTATCAGAATAGTAAGATGGTCAACAGAATATATGGATATAATGTTTGTAGTGATTGTTTAATTTGTATGAACAAGTGGCTAACTCAGCAAGCTCAACTCATTTGAAACGTCTACCATCCCAATGCGTTTTGTTTTGCTCAAAATGTATAATGAAAATGAAATTGAAATGAAATAATGGTCACGACTGTATTTCCCAGGGAGCGGTAGACATTTCTTTTCAGATCTATGCAATTTTAGATCCATTGAAGATGTCTAAGAGGGTAGTCAGAGGTAAGTCCAAATACATATTTGGTACAAGCGCTCAGCTGTTAATGCCACTCTTTATCCATATTGTGACCGCACAGAACGTTGCTTAACTTTAACGATTTATCATAAACGAATAACTGACTTGCGTACATCTATCGTACATCTATCACCATAGCAATAAATAAATACTTTAATACCCTCTCTACACTCACGCGAAGCCGCCAAGAACACGCAACCGCGATTTTCCCGTTTGTTGTCGGTTTTTTGTCCCGCAACAAAAACTTCGTAAACTATACTAAAAACGCGAGTGTGGAACTATTACTTACTGTTTCGTGCCACAATCCGCGCCGCGACTTCATGCTTCGATCCGCGTGCGTGTGTAGAGCGGTTACTATAGCTTTTGTTATTAAAAATTGAACTATAGTGCTATCATTATTTTATCAATAATTAACTTAGTACAAATTAATTGTATTACAAAATATTGGCTATTGAAACCGGACATAAGCAAGCTACGGCAGTAGCGCTTGAATAATGAGATGGATAATAGTCTCACGTCGGTCGGTTGTCTCAAAGTGAACCCTATCGGGTTCAGACAATTTCCTTTGTGACTGTTCCATAATTTAATTGGAGAAGTAAAGTTGTGAGTGCCGCAAAAATACAAATTGTTATGGAGTTACTGTTCTTTGTTAGTCAATTTGTAAGTTGAAACTAAAGAAGCTTTATACAAATAGCAATTAAATTGTTTATTAACACAATGCTCTCATTAAATATTCATCTGTGCCTGTCTGGATGAGATTGCTTTTAGGCATATGACCACCAACTGTATCTATGTTACCATAGGTACATTTTGTACACTGATTATAAGAGTATTTCCAATTTTTCTATACTTCATAAATCATATAGACGTAAAGCGAGAACTAGACATTTTTTTTATAATAATGAAAAACAGTAAAACTAATTATATACATTTTAACGAGCAATTGTTATATAGATATATAATTATATAATATAATTTAATCTGAATCTCGGAAACGGCTCCATGAAATTTAGTATGCTGGGGGTTTGGGGGCAATAAATCGATCTAGCTAGGAATAATTTCTAGAAAATACCGTTTTACCCGTGTTTTGGTAAAAGGAATCTTTTTTTTTAAATATAAGTTATTATTTTTATATCAGGTATTTTTTTTATTGCCTAGTGGCAATTAAAAAAAAATACTGATCAAAGCTTGGCCATCCTATTAAAGATATAAGCACTAAATCCTGTGTATCATAATAAATAGTACCTAATGGTAAAAAAACAATCGCCTGTGACTGCTATTGAAACATTTCCAATTTTAAAAACATGGATTTTCACGACAAAATTCATGCTTCCATTTTACTACCCTTTTGCTCTCAAACTTTCAGCATGTTTACTACCTTGATTCCAGAGTCAGGATTCAAAATCTTAGCTAAAAGTTACCGTTCGATTCCAGATTTCCGGGCAAACGTACGAGTTAAAACTCCGTGGGTTGGAACATTTAGCGGATTTTTCATTTGATTTAATAAATCCGACGTCGAATGATACGAAATCATGCTTTCAACTTGTACCGAGTAAAAATAAAGGTGCACGATTCTTTGGTTTTTGTGGTTAAGATAAATAGAAATATTTTTTATCTCTCTCTTATCTGCAGTATCAGAAATGTATGAAAATCTAGTGCAGCACCTTCCCCAGTAACTTGCATGAACTAAAAATTCCATACATTTAGAATACACAATGAACTTGACACGTGAGCGAGGATAGATTACTATACTACGCAAAACCCGCCGGTAACCTTACTGATCCTTCATAAGTTTTCACTTTGTCAATATTTGTAACCAAAATAAAAGAAGGTTCTTCATTTGATTATGTCACTATATGAATAATTAGTAAAGTTATTTTGCCGTTTATCTTATATCAGCGGATTTTCCGCTAAAGTCCGCTGGCTATGCACTCACCTAAGTCGTTCCGCGACGCCCGATCTTACATTTATTTGTAGACTACTCTGGTAGTCGATCTTTGCCGGTCCTAAGTAAAAATTCTTGTAGTGGTGGAATACACTGTTAATTTATTAAACATTGCAGAATGTCTTTCAAATAATAATAAATTTTGAAAGTAGATAAAATACAACAGTACCCACAACTTGAATCAGCTTTCCCTATCCTCAAAGGTTTGCTGGAAGAAAACTCTAGATAGGGTTAAGCTCGCCTTTGTACATGCCTTTTAATTTAGTTTTTTTAATTGTATTTTTTCTTGTGTACAATAGAGAATAAAGAAAGAATAAAGAAAGAACAGTTAAAAATATATTTTTTTAAACACGAAAATAATTATGCCTCTCACCATATTCGGTGTTTTAGTGAATTTTTTTAGCCTTTATTCAAAAAGGTTTGTCAGTTTAATATAGATTTAAAGAATGTTTATTTCTTGTTACTTATGGCAATGAAAAGCAACAGATTTAATATCCGTTGTAACTAAAATAAGTTTACTAGCCCAATAATTATAAATAACGGGGTAAGAAGTTCGAATATCTAATTGTCGTCGAGTACAGACAAATGTCATCTCAAGCGGTTGAAGAAAATTGGCTTAAAATACAGTAGCGAAATAGTTAAACAAAAGCTTGTGAAAGCAAAATTACTGTTATTAAGATGCCTTATAATTTTGCTAATATAAAACGTACGCAATTCCAATGTAAAGTTTAAAGACTAATTTGCGGCTTTCATTCAAACCTCAGAAGGCTAAACTTAAGCCCTATTTATTCAAAAGACATCTAGCACAAATAATTGGATGGCACTAAGCTGGAATGCGGTTAAATCCTCTACCAAATTAAATTTAGTCTCAGCATTATTTGCAACTAAATTGCTTTACCGGCGCGATCCTGTCTCAATTTTCTAATTCAAATCAGGGTGACCTTATCTCTGTTTAAATATACCTTTGGTTCCTGTTAGGCTTGGAAATTGAACCTTTCCTTTTCAAAAACCGAGACAAACTGAGACAATTTTAGATTACATTGAGGGATCATTTTCTACGATTGCGGTGAATTTGGTACTGCATAATTTATCATAGTTTAACAAGAGTTGGTTGGTACATTTTATGTTTATATACTAACCTGATATACATATTTTATTGGTAATTTATCCAATTTATATTGTACGAAAACGATAATGAATTTCTTATCACTGTTTTTAGGTTGTGCTGATGTCAAACAAAAGACCACTGTTGATTAACCTGACCTGTAATTTTTAGTTGATTAAAATAAATTTCAATAACCACTAATCACTTTGTGCATCAGAAGATATTCTAAATCGTTGCTAAAGACCAGAAAGTTGTTAACTACTTCCTTGTACAGCTACGGTGCACGTAACTAGGCCATGGGCGTCATGGAGAAGAGAATAATTTATTTGGCCTGAAATTATCAAAGTAGCCAACTTTGATAACTAACTCAAAATTAACCGATACATCTGTTTGTCACACTACGGTTCTCTGCCTTTCAATAATCAATCTCTAAGGGGGTTTCAGTTTCTTGTTGATTCGTTTTGGGTCGATCTATTGATCCCAGTTGGATTGTAATGGGTCAGTTCGTGATGTATAAGGAAATCGTTGCTGTTTCAATAATTCTGAGTTTTACAGTTGGTACAAGCTGCGGCTTTATTCCCCAAATCACTTTATAAGAACGTAACGTGCAGTGACGTCATTTTGAAATACGAATCTATAGTGCCAAGGCTTGTTTTCTTAAAATGGTATTCTCCACGCTCTTTCACACAAGTCAAGTCTTGATCTTGAACGAATAGCCACTGGACTAGACATATTAAGTATAAGCGAACGTACCTTCACCGGTCTTGTCAGTAACCAGTCAAATTCTAGCCTTGGTTGTTTGTTTTTGCGTAAGTCTGAAGCACTTACTTTTCAATAAAACATCTCCCAAAAATGACTAAATGTTCAGTTAAATTGTGTAAAAACTATAGCGGCGGAAGCAGCACTACTTCTTTTCACATGTTAGGTACATTATTTTATTACATTAAGGTATTGTTATTAATCACTAAATAGAATCACATGTAGGTACCTACCTAAAATATAACTTCGTATTCGCCAACTTTATTTAAGGTGCATGTACGGGTGAAATAGCGCCATGCGCCACCGCCTATTTTATTTTATTATTACGTTGAACAAAGGAATTTTAAAAAACTGAATGTACAGTTTGTGAAACCTATCATAAGCTTTTTTTAATACCTATGTAATAGTTTCATTTTGTATAGTTTAGGAGAAATAGCGAAAACAGAGTTTGGTAGCTACCAAGTGCAAATTCGCTATGTATAATAAATATGTAGGTATGTAATTATACAGATAAAATGTATCTATGTAGTTTATCAGTCATCTGGTTACCATAACACAAGCATTAAATTGCTTAGCTTGGGACTAGATGACGCCGCCGTGTGGAATGTCCAAGGATATTTATTTATTATTTATTTATTTATTTGTATTTTATGTCGGGTCCAGTGGCTACTTCGTTCATGGTCTTGATATTTTCGTAATTCGTTCAAAACCATACTTCCGCGAATGTTTTTGGAAAGATATTATAATTTTAGTTGATAGATTTTTTTGGTTTAAACCACATCATATTATAAGTAAAATAACATTGAATTAGATGATTATTAAATCACAATAATTATTAATTTTGTTGTTATTCAAAGTTTTGAGTCAAAAAATAATTATTTTAATTCATTAGGTACGTCCGACTAGTTCCCGGACGAATTGTCAAATGTCATAACAATTACCTACTTCAATCATTGATTAATTTTCATCGAAATTGCATTTTCTCTATTTTAATTACCTAAAACTAGCAATGAAAATGTAAATTGTTCTTCGAAAACAACGCACAAACATAAGTAGGAGAGATTTAGGGTATCATGATCCCAATCAATGGATCCTAAAATTGTAAATGTGTGAGCACTACCTAGAAGTGGTTTTAGTGATTGCGCGGCATCCTTGGAGGCAAACTTGGGTAGCTTTGTACTTTATTTGGAGCTATCAAAAGTCAATTGGAAACGATTGGTTAGCACTATCAGCCAGCCTAGTGCAAGTCGCTTCATAGCGAAATTGGAGAGCACGTTCAATGTTGCTGCCAACCTACATTTCCTACTTCTCGTCTCGGCAAGAGAGTAATTAAGTCAGAGTTTTTTTTTATCAACCACATTTATTTCACAACCATTTATTATTAATTGCATTTGTTAGATCCATTACATCAGCGATCCTGTGAAAGAAATCTCATCATAGTGCTTTGTGAATAAATTTATAAAAAATGTGTTGTTTTTTTTCTGGCAAAGCATAATATTTTATTATAGCACTTATTTTAGGTTATCTTGTTAGGATTACCGACTTGATTTATCTTTGTTGCCGACAAATATTCAATGATAGAATACGTAATATAATTTTATCAAAATACAATAAATAAATAATACCGTGCCGTCACTAATGTCAAGTCAAACCCTGACAATCAAAGAGAATATAAACACTACGTTTACTGACAATGTTCCCCGACGGCAAAAAGTCTCTCCTCCAATGAGGCTGCAGTGTAGATGATGTGACCAAAAAGGCGTTTATCTTAGTTGCCGCCTGAAACACCTATTCAATGATTTAGTACATTATTTGTCGTAAAAATAATATTGTTAAGCTATTGCATAGCTTCTATCGCGGGCCTTGAGCGTGGAGACCGAATACAGAAATTCCGTAACGAAAATAACCTAACACCCCGAAAAAATGCTACTATGCAATAGCTTTACCGCGGCAGTCTCCGAGTGCTACACGTCTTCTTTCACCATTGAATAGTTAAAATAACACAAATCTCATAATAAATATGAAAAATTGTACCGCGCTTCAGCAGTGTTTTTACAAAACACGGTATTAAGAAGCATGGAATTTTGACAGGTATTAACCTCGCCTAGTCGTGGCACAAAGAGCATGTAACGGTGGCATACAGAATTTGAAAATTCATGACATTGCGTATGTTATGTTTTCATTGGTCAATTCCAATCTAAACGAGCCTAGGTGACATGTAAAATTGCACATTTTTGGATTTTGAATTTCGAATAGTCAATAAAGCACGTGTTTGAGTGAAGTTATGTTACTTTGTGCGCTGGGGAATAAAGCTCCTGAGTGTATTTGTACGAAGTTTTGAAAAGTTAACTACATATTTTCATAAAAAAGTATACAGAGATTTTAAAAATCAAAATCAAAATGTATTTATTCAGTACGATCGTTTATAGACCACTTGGACATGTCACGTTCTTAAAACTAGATGATACTGCCTGTTCCAACGCGACTCCTTACACCAGGGAAAGAATCAGGCAAGAACCTGGTGGTGTGGGCCTAGCTTTTTTTCAGCGGTCCAATCTTAATACTAAGTAAAGTCGGAGCACGTTTAGTCCCAAGCGTTTTTGTCATCAAATAATCTGATATTTTATAATACGCTTTTTTTTTAAAGATGACGTTTAATTAGGTTTTTAATTTTATTTATTGATAGTTTTTGCAAATTGCTTGGAACTTTAAAGAGAGAGAGAAAAAGAGAAATTCCCTCTATCTCTTACTGTTTCGGATAAATCATTGTCCAATTTAAAAAAATACTCTGTATAATAAATACCTATACCTTAATTTATTGTTTTAACTTCACACTTAGGGAACCCGTTTTTTTGTGTACAGAATGCTGCCCTTTTTTGTCTGGTAGCTTAACGGTATGGAAGTTGCTTCGTACTAATTGTGTTGACAATGGTTTTAACAAATATATACCTAGGTTAAATTTTTAATTTATAGCTATTTTCAGAATTTCACTGACTTGCATACTCATCTTAAAATATAACTCGTTTGTACTTCAAACAAACAAATGTAAATAGAAAAAAATCGTTCAAGCAATTTCTCTCAACTTATAAAAAAGGATGTAATTTCTCTATAATAGGTATATGTATAAAGTATAAGCTTTCGAAAATCAAAGGAACATACACGAGAGTTCGGTCCGACATTTCAAAAGATAAATTAAAACCATTATTCACGTAATTCCCGATCGCGCAGCGCACGTAATCTATACAAATTGGATCGCGGCACGTTGATACATCGATAGGGAAATTTCAGCTTTTATTTTATTTACAGTACGTATGGGAAATTAATAACCAATGTCCCGTCTTTGGGGACAGGTTTTCATTTTCAATTCTCACTAGTGGTATTTTAAAATTCTGTTGTAGTGATTATTTTACGAGTATAAATTCTCGGGATTCGTAATGATGACATTTTGTCATCATTACGAATCTAAAAGACTGTACAATAGAAAGATAATAAAGCTAATTTTCTTTTATAACCTTTTAAGTATATAAACCTTAAGACTTCAAAAATGGAGAATTTTTTAATATAATGTTCACCGATTATTTCGTCACATTTTCGTCATTAGTATACCGATTTTAATTTTTTTTTTGTTTGAAAGTGTGTTTGAAAGTATTTGAAAGTCCGAGGTGGTCCCATAAAAAAATGTTTGAGGATCTTCCGAACTTCTAATATTATTTACAAATGAAATATGATCACGTATCCTACTCCTATTGAGCGGTAGATATTGCTCTTCATATCTTTTAGGAAATTTTAGATCCTTTGAAGATGTCTAAGGGTGTATCAGAGGTATGTCCAATTTAAAGGGGATCTTTAGGGGAATTTTGACAATGACCCTTATCCTAAGAGTGTTTGTAGTACCTATAGTCACGCTATATATAATGGTCAAACTAAATAAGGTAAACCGTGAACAATCATCTTTATTTGAACCCACGACCTTGTAATCAGACACCCGAATCCCACCGGATTGCCAATAAAAATCGTTGTTTCTAAATGTATTGGGGATTTGTTTCCGAAATGGATTGGAAATCGTCAGGCGGGAAATAAGTCAAAATTCTAGGATTTACATAAATCGGCTGAAATCGCGCAAGCAAAAGCAAACCCATGTCTCCTTTCTGTAACCTTCAAAATCCAATGTAAGGAATTTCTTGTGTTTATGTCAAGATGGGTAACAATAAGGAGGTTTTGTTATGAGTTTAGATAAATTTTAATGGAATCTTAAAAATAAAATACATTTCTACACGGCATGCCATTGTTAATAACCGATTTAAAAAAATATTTAACAGTGATAATTCTAAAAAACTTAGGCCTTTTTATTTATAGTAACGATGTAAGTAAACTTAAAGGAAAAAAAAATTAAGTACATGTCAATTACCTGGTACAAATACGTTATCTAAGGCTGTTGATTATGATTATTATTTACGAAAATACTTAGATATTTATAATAAGGACGAAAAAATTAACAAATACAAAAAATAATTTGCAGTCGAAACAACCAACCATCGAAAATTCTTTAGATATGAGCCTTATTTGTCCTTTTAGATTGACAAATGAGCTAAAATCGGAATAAGCCTTCATTAAAAAAAATAATAAGGGTATTTATTTATATCAAATACAAACGCAGGGATCCTTACAAAAGCCTTGAACTGAATAAGTCTTGGAAGACCCAATTAATGTCAGTTTAAAGCAAGCACCCAATAAAACTGAAAGATGGTCAATTTAAAACCATTAAGCATTTACAGCGGCTCTTAAACTTCATCGAGTACAAGTCAATTAATTAGACCTCCATTTTCAGCGCTCATTAATGATCCCAAATATTTGGAATTTGCGGAACTTGAAGACGTAGCAAGTTGTCTTAGCAAAAATTCTGTTGACTCTGAATATTGAATACTTCCTGGGAACTTGGTCTTGGAAGTTGAATAATTATTTAGCAAGACAAGCTTTTGAAATATGTTTTTTTGTTGAAATAAATTGATTGAATGAGATGTTAAAATGATATCCATGGATTTTAGTTTATTAATGTTGTGTCTTAAATTATCATTAAAATACTTGCAAATTTCTTAAAAGTAGTAAAGGTAGTTCTTAAAGTAATGAATTTCCGTGCTTCTGAGAGTAAAATATTCTTGGCTTGACTCCTGAAGCCACAATTAAGACCTTCAGGAAGTGTTATAAGTCCATCACCAGAGTATGATATTGCTGATAACTCTCTTGAGCTAATTTAGGCATTTATTTACAGGAACTAAACTACTACATATTTACATAACTGTAAACAATACAATTAGGATTAGTTGAGATGACTAACGATTTGTGGGTAGCTCAAATGATCCAAGCTACTGCCAGATAGAAGTGTACCCAAGACACTGGCAGTATTACCGCGCTGAATTGCAATGCTCCTTTAAGCCAAATAGGTACCAGCACTCGGATCACACGTCGCTTCGACCAGACGCCCCGAAATAGGTTTTAAAACGCGATGGGCCCCGGTACCCTACGGACCCAGGGGTCCCCCCTCTCAATCCCAAAAGGTCCAAAATGTAAACCCTATCGAGAATGACATACTTGCGCCTCTTGAAATAAATTTTTCTTCTACCTTTCTCGAGTCAAATTATTTTAACGTTCTTTATTTCATCAAAATACTTCAAACTCGTACATTTCGATTGTTAATTTTATAACTTGCTTGAGTAATTCATTGATTTTTATTTAATTGCAAACAATTTCTGCTTGTCTTTGGAGAAGTCTTGCACCAAACCCGTATAATTTACTTGCCTGTAAAAGTCCGCAGTAAAATGGACTCGGATAAAATACTGATGGATAGGATTCGTGAACTTACAAAGTAAATTAATTGGAAATGGGTACAATACATTGTCGACGCACGTGATCTTTAGCATTTAAGATTCACGTTTGAACTCTGTCTACGGAAAAGTTCATGTTTACAAACAAAGATTCGCTAAAGGTAAAACAAACAATAAATCTTTACAATCTAGTAGCATTGTCTAGTAGCATAATTATGAACTATCCCCGTTAATGGACTAGGAAGCTTGCGTTAGCTCAGACGGCTGTTTTATCCCTTGCTATCTCTTTTTATTCACATAAGAGAAACAAGAAAAAAACATTATTGAAAGCCTTATTAAATTAGTTAATTGATTCAGGCGTAACTTTGCGGAAGTCCATCTTCAGTTATTGAAAACTTCAGAATATCTAGTACTCATGGTGTTAATTTAAACCATTTTCTCACGATGTTTTCACAAAGGCCACCAAATATCCACTAAAATCTATCCACAAAAAATAAAATAAATATTTAAGGGAGCTCTACAAAACTCTGCATTGAGCGTAGCCCTACACGCACTTAGCCAGTTCTTTAACGCTTCTTTCATCCCAGGAAATCAAAGCATCAACCATGCCAATCCAAACTTCCCTAGACAAATTAAACTAATCTGAACCAGAGTAAGCACCATTTATTTTCTCCTAACAATGTGCCCTCATTTCTAAGCCTCTGGGACTTGTTCAATCCTGGACGATGTGATTTTCGACTTAAACCCAGAGTTTTATTTCTCGTTTCCTCATAGGCGTATTCCCAAGAGCTCAGGGTTCATTTCGAGACTTCAAAAAGCAAAGATTAGTCAACAAAGAGTTGGAAGGGAATAAAACTAATTTGGACGTTTTATTAAATCGACTGGTACAGAAACTACTCGCTAAAAGATTTTTGTGAATGTAGATCTTATGTTTTTAAAAACAAGTGCAAAAAAGTCTTTAATTGACGTTGCTGATTGAGCTTATGATCATCATAAGATCATATCTTGGCCAATTAAATAGCTATTCTAGAATGAACATTGTTAAAATGTACGACGTAAATACAAAGAAACGCATTTATTTATCGAAAAGTTTTGGTATTTATAGGTATGGTCCTTTATTGTAATTGCTAGTGTCCCAACATTACCGATGCAAAGGTGGGTAGGTAATAAGTAGACAACAGCAAATGATTGACATGCAACTTCATGCAAGCCGTTCCAAAGCTAGTATTACTACTATTATTAATTTAAAGACTTCTCGGTCTTCCCCTTCCTCGCCTTTCTTCTACTTTTCCATCTGTGATGTTCTATACGTAACTGTCTTATTGTAAAGGTTGTCCAAATATTCTCCCTCTTCTGTTTTGAATAGAGTTCAAGAGAACCCATTTCTCCTCAACCTTTTCAGTACTTTCTCATTCGTACTAGATAATCCAAACCGTTCCGAACCGTTTTGGTTGGAACTGGTTCCGAACCAGAACCAGTTCCAACCAAACCCAGCAGATTGGGTGTGTTTAAACCGTTATAGTGCTGTACTATAACGGTTTAAACACACCTAATCTGCTCCGAAATATATAAATAGTTCGGAAGCACTCTGGAACGCGCCCCGTCATATTGGAAGAAAGAGTTTATTACTCCCGCTCAACAAAAAGCTGGCGATCAACCTGTTTACTTCCGAGCTTAGAGATTACGGATTGTTCGATAAGGGATCGCAACACTACATCGCATGCTTCAGCGTTACTGTTCATACAATAGTTTTTTAAGTGAACTATATATAAGAACTGTATGTTCGTTCGTTCGTATGAGCAAGTAGCCAACTCTGGTGACAGAGTTTTTAGGCCGCCTAAAAGCCTCCGTCATGGCTTAACGACTTCAAAAGCCGGGACGGATTATTTGACATGCCCTCCGAAGCACGGAAGCGCTCAGCTGATAATGCCACTTGTGGTCACCCATTCAAGTTGTACTGTATGTGAGATGCTGACAATTTTATTTTAGACTAGCTGCGCCCCGCGGTGTTACACGCGGTTGTTAAAAGTGTACATTATAAACCTCCCTCTTCACAACCTCACTCTATCTAATAAAATAAAACTGTATCAAAATCCGGTGCGTGGTTTAAAGATTTAAGCATACACATAGGGATATAGGGACAGAGATAGCGACTTTGTTTTATACTATGTGATAAGCAAGTGACCAACTCTGGTGTAGTCTTTGGGCTGCCTTAGGCTTACCTCAACTAAATTGTTAAATTGTCGTTCCGGGCTTTTAAAGTCGTTAAGCTATTAAGGTGGCTTAGAAACTCTATTACCAGAGCTGGCCACGAACTTAACAGTTTAGTTTCTATTATTAAATATATTTGTATTTATTTCTAGGTACTTACAGCCGAATGGTTCTCTAGAAAGTTTCAACTTGCTGGTAAGATTTTTTGATTAACATCCTTGCTGAAGAGTGCACGCAATATCGTCCACAAGTGAAATTTATCGTCGGAAGTAAAATTAATATTTTAGAAGTATTTTATTTGAAAGTATTGTTAGATTTACTAGCGTATTAACAAGGCTCAGGTGTGAACAAATTGCTATAAACTACAATATTAGGATTTTTAACTGCCGGCCTTTGAACGGTTCATTGATTCTCTGTTGATTACGTATAAGTAGTATAGGATCCCGTCATACAACGACCTGCACCGAGATGTTTATTTAATGAAACTAATTTTATATGTAATTTAATATGTAAATAAATATATTGCATATGGGTTGGCTAACAAATTTCAGTCCAGTATATGCTTAATAAAAAAAAAAATTTTTTTAACATTTCACCGGTATGATTATTAGACAAATTCTATACCAATCGAAAGTCTGAAGCCCATAGAATATGCAAACGTTGGGTTGCCTATTCTTTTCCGGTCACAACTCTCGGGCAGCCAGGTATAAACAGGTAAATAATATTAGCATTTTGCACCGATCTGATTATTGAATTAAAATTAATTTACTAGACTAGTAGTGGCAATTCTGAGTGTCGCAAAAGCTAAACTAAGCTAACTAAAATTGTTGCCATCCTTTTTATTCCCATCGCTATGAAAGGGACGGCAACAATTTTAGTTAGCTTAGTTTAGCTTTTGCGACACTCAGAATTGCCACTAGTAATAGACTAGTAAGTCAGTTCGTATGAACAACTGGCCAACTCTGGTGACGAGAGTTTTCAGGCCTCCGTCATGGTTAAACTCCAAAGCATGGAAGCACTTGCGGTCACTAATCCAAATCGTGGCCGCTCAGAATGTTGCTTAACTTCAACGATCTATCAGGACGTAGCCAGCTTCGCCACGTACGCTTCGTTGAGTTTGCTTTAAAATGATAGAGGTGATTCTGTTATAATTCTACGGAGGATATATTAATTTATCGTTCCCGGTAATTCTCACTCTGTCATAACAATATGTAAACTTGTATTTTGTAACATTGTAAAATTTTACAAAATAATCAACATTCCAGTATTTGTTTTATTTTATTCTAAATATTTGCTCATCCTGACAAAACATTATGAATTTATGGTCATCCCAAACAAACATAATAAAATTAAAATATTATAATACAAAATAAGTTACCTTTACTAGGTATTTGTGATATAAGTACCTACTTCATTTTTATATTTTACCTATATAATTTTGAAATATAAACAACAAGGATAAAAAAGGAATATTTAGCGTCTGACCACTATGATAATAATTCACCTAAAATTAATAGAAAAGCAGTTATTGGAATTCATATCAGCACTTAACACAAAAAAAATCTATGATTATTAATACCCAAACGAAGACGAACCAGAGAATTTGCAAATACAATAAGTCTCAAAACAAAGAAAATTACAATTCAGAAACAATCAACACGTCCCCAGAATGTTCCCGAAACCGAAAATATCTCTAAACTTGATCCGAGACAATTAGAAGTTCTGAACTTTGAAAGGGTTCTTACTTGAGTTATGTGTTTTAAATAAAGAATTCGCTCGTGATTTCGCATTCAAATTTAAGCGTATAGATCGCGCCATGTAAAAAGAGCGCTGGCTTACAGGTTGCGCAGTTGGCAATTTAATTTGAACATCATCGCGCATAAAAGTTTTAGATTGCGAAATGGTTTTACATAAAAAAGTAAGAAATAATGATGTAAGTAAATAATATTTATAATGTAAGTACCTACCTTTATTGTTTAAGGAAGCGACTTATAATAATGTAGTTGATAATTTAAAACAATAATGAACAACAGAAGCAACAAAATATGAATGTTTAAGTATTTTTTTAAATAAACATACTTATCAATAAACATCTACATAACTTAATATAATCTACAAAGTTGCGAGTGAAAAGCTAAATGCTAGTTCAAAAATAAAAAAATAAAATAATAGGCCAGGTACTTTCGTGCGCGAGTGTACCCATGCGCAAACATACCCCCACCACTTTCCACCAGCGCTCTTTTTACGTTGCGCGGACTATAAATGAGTAAGTTTTGAAAGAAACTCAGAACTTAGAAGTAATAAGGATAACCTCACAAGCAACTCAACTTGTAATGCATACATCGTTTATATTTGTAAGTTATATAAATAGCAACTTTCATCAATAAATATTATCCACTGCTATGTGGGGATTTCATTTTTGGCTTCGCCATTGATGTTTAGCAGTTGCTATTCCCTGAGCTACCTTGAACCACCTAAAGGTAAGTATCGTTCGTCTTTGGAATAAGGTAGAAAATCGTGGGTATTTCGTCTTTTGATGGTGTCCGTTTTGTATTAACGAAAGCTCTACGACCTTTTTCAAGATCAAAGAAAATAAGTAAGGGACGATTTATGTTCGCTTGACCCAGGATCGTGTAGTGCAAAAGGAATAGATTTAGAAGTCTTAGAAACAAAACAACTTTTCCAACAAGTGTGGCAATGTAGCTAGCTGTTCAGACAACATTTTTTTAACCGCCTTCAAAAAAAAGGAGGTTTCTCAATTCGACCGTATATAATTCCTTTTGCCCTGCAGTGATATGACATAGTAAGTATATTATATAATTTAAGTTTACTAGCTACACCCCGCAGTGTTACCCGCGATGAATAAGTTTATACATTATATGCTCTCCATTTCAGTGGGAATACCAAGATCCACCCGTTTGTGCGTGAAGGTTATTATGAATGCATCCAGAACTTTGGGCGAAACTCGTCACTCAGTGGATGCCCGAAGACAGTCGGAGACGACGCGGCAGACCCAGGAAAAGATGGCTAGACGACCTATATGCATTCGAATCAAACTGGCAAACTGTTGCCTTGGAGCGTAGAGAGTGGAAGTTGAAGGGAGATACCTTTGCCCAGCAGTGGGACATGATATGTTAGCAAAAAAACAGATATATTATTTGTAATGAGCAATATCATTCAAGTGTCTAAGACAAACCAAATGCGTTTTTAAGAAACTTTTAAATAGAAATAAATTAATAAAAAAATCAGTACAGGATGATCAACGGCCCTGTCCCGGCTGCAAATAAATCATCCTATTTAGGCTACTCGACTTTCCCAAGAAAATAAGCTTTAATAGTACAAATTTTTCTGCTTTCTTCTCATAATACATTTAGCAGTTGACCGCATGATCTAAGTGTGTTTAATGGATGTCTGCCGTAACAGAATAATATGTAAGTAGGATTAGCTATGAGATTTGTATGTTATGTGAGCACTTTTACTTAGTATGGTGAATCAAGGTGAGTTTATCCCAAACTTTCACTGATATGAAATTATTATTTTGAGTACATACATACCTACATAAAAAAATAGATTTAAGCGATATAAAGGAATATATATTTTTAAAAAGGAATAGGAAAGTGACAGCAACATTTTTAGTGCTGTCAAATTAGTTTAGTTTAGTTTTTGCGACCTCTGAAAGAAAAGAAAGAAAAAAATCATTTATTCTTGTAGGACCTCAAGGATCACTTAAGTTTCGTTTTACATGCTAGGTGATTCTAATGCCTGTTCCAACGCGACTCCCTACACCTGAATTGACACCATTGCTAAACTAAATTCAGATTTTAAATTGAAACTACAACCATACCTTTCATAAACGCTTGTTTAAAACTGAAATACAGATATTACAGTAACAAGATATTCCATGTAAGCTTACATACTGACAGTAACTTGTGCTGGAGCTTTATTCCCCAGCGCACAAAGTAACATAACTTCACTCAAACACGTGCTTTATTGACTATTCGAAATTCAAAATCCAAAAATGTGCAATTTTACATGTCACCTAGGCTCGTTTAGATTGGTATTGACCAATGAAAACATAACATACGCAATGTCATGAATTTTCAAATTCCGTATGCCACCGTTACATGCTCTTTGTGCCACGACTAGGTGAGGTTAATACCTGTCAAAATTCCATGCTTCTCAATACCGTGTTTTGTAAAAACACTGCTAAAGCGCGGTACAATTTTTCATATTTATTATGAGATTTGTGTTATTTTAACTATTCAATGGTGAAAGAAGACGTGTAGCACTCGGAGACTGCCGCGGTAAAGCTATTGCATAGCATTTTTTCGGAGTGGAGGGTGTTAGGTTATTTTCGTTACGGAATTTCTGGATTCGGTCTCCACGCTCAAGGCCCGCAATAGAAGCTATGCAATAGCTTAAAAATATTATTTTTACGACAAATAATGTACTAAATCATTGAGGCGGCAACTAAGATAAACGCCTTTTTGGTCACATCATCTACACTGCAGCCTCATTGGAGGAGAGACTTTTTGCCGTCGGGGAACATTGTCAGTAAACGTAGTGTTTATATTCTCTTTGATTGTCAGGGTTTGACTTGACATTAGTGACGGCACGCACGGTATTATTTTATTTATTGTATTTTGAGAAAATTATATTACGTATTCTATCATTGAATATTTGTCGGCAACAAAGATAAATCAAGTCGGTAATCCTAACAAGATAACCTAAAATAAGTGCTATATAAAATATTATGCTTTACCAGAAAAAAACAACACATTTTTTATAAATTTATTCACAAAGCACTATGATGAGATTGCTTTTACAGGATCGCTGATGCCCTCATGGATCTAACAAATGCAATTAATAATAAATGGTTGTGAAATAAATGTGATTGATAAAAAAAACTCTGACTTTTACTCTCTTGCCGAGACGAGAAGTAGGAAATGTAGGTTGGCAGCAACATTGAACGTGCTCTCCAATTTCGCTATGAAGCGACTTGCACTAGGCTGGCTGATAGTGCTAACCAATCGTTTCCAATTGACTTTTGATAGCTCCAAATAAAGTACAAAGCTACCCAAGTTTGCCTCCAAGGATGCCGCGCAATCACTAAAACCACTTCTAGGTAGTGCTCACACGTTTACAATTTTAGGATCCATTGATTAGGATCATGATCCCCTAAATCTCTCCTACTTATATTTGTGCGTTGTTTTCGAATAACAATTTACATTTCATTGCTAGTTTTAGGTAATTAAAATAGAGAAAATGCAATTTCGATGAAAATCAATCAATGATTGAAGTAGATAATTGTTATGACATTTGACAATTCGTCCGGGAACTAGTCGGACGTACCCAATGAATTAAAATAATTATTTTTTGACTCAAAACTTTGAATAACAACAAAATTAATAATTATTGTTATTTAATAACCATCTAATTCAATGTTATTTTACTTATAATATGATGTGGCTTAAACCAAAAAAATCAATCAACTAAAATTATGATAACTTTCCAAAAACATTCGCGGAAGTATGGTTTTGAACGAATTACGAAAATATCAAGACCATGAACGAAGTAGCCACTGGACCCGACATAAAATATAAATAAGTAAATAAATAAATAATAAATAAATATCCTTGGACATTCCACACGGCGGCGTCATCTAGTCCCAAGCTAAGCAATTTATTGCTTGTGTTATGGTAACCAGATGACTGATAAACTACATAGATACATTTTATCTGTAATTACTATTTATTATATGTACATAGCGAAGTTGCACTTGGTGGCTACCAAACTCTGTTTTCGCTATTTCTCCTAAACTATACAAAATGAAACTATTACATAGGTATTAAAAAAAGCTTATGATAGGTTTCACAAACTGTACATTCAGTTTTTTCAAATTCCTTTGTTCAACGTAATAATAAAATAAAATAGGCGGTGGCGCTAGTTTCACCCATACAGGCACCTTAAATAAAGTTGGCTAATACGAAATTTTATTTTAGGTAGGTACCTACATTGTGATTATATTTAGTGATTAATAACAATACCTAAATGTAATAAAATAATGTACCTACTAATATGTGAAAAGAAGTAGTGCTGCTTCCGCCGCTATAGTTTTTACACAATTTATCTGAACATTTAGTAATTTTTGGGAGATGTTTTATTGAAAAGTAAGTGCTTCAGACTTACGCAAAAACAAACGACCAAGGCTAGAATTTGACTGGTTACCTACTGACAAGACCGGTGAAGGTACGTTCGCTTATAATTATGTCCAGTCCAGTGGCTATTCGTTCAAGATCAAGACTTAACTTGTGTGACAGAGCGTGGAGAATACCATTTTAAGAAAACAAGCCTTGGCACCATAGATTCGTATTTCAAAATGACGTCACTGCACGTTACGTTCTTATAAAGTGATTTGGGGAATAAAGCCCCTGAAGACGGGTACGTTTTTTCGGATTACGAATTTACGATGTATCGGAACCGACCGGACGGGATGGACAACATAAATCGAAGTGATTCTAGGAAGTACTAAGAAAGGAAGAGATGCATATAACTGGAAATACATCATGAAACTATTTGTAATAAATACCAAGGATACAGGAAAAGGTTTAGTTTTTTATTTGGTGGAGAAATACAAATACACTGACACACCACAGAATAGAAAAATAGCGTAATAAACAGTCTTTCTTAAACTTTCGCGATAACAATTCATGCTTTTAAATTGAAATCCTGTAAATTTCAATTTATAAGCGTAATTAATAAATCATATTATAATCTAGCAAATAGCTACTTGTATATTAGTAAGTACATGTATTTTAAGTTCATAGTATTCTATGAACTCAAAATACATGCTCATAATTTCAACAAACGAACAATACTCACAACAAAAATAAAATAAAATAGGATACAATAAATATTTATTTGGAAACAAAAGCACAGACATACATTTATAAACAGAGGTAGGTAACCTACCTATAGTAAGTCTAGGTGTTGATTAAAAAATATTAAGTAAATATTTATGGTAAACAGGCAGATAGCACAACAATTATCATTTACCTACCTAAGTAAGTAAGTAAGTTCGTAGGAGCAAGTGGCCAACTCTGGTGACGGAGTTTTTAGGCCGCCTTAAGGCCTCCGTCATGGCTTAACTTTAAAAGCCGGGACCGACAATTTAACGTGCCCTCCGAAGCCTAAGTGTA
This sequence comes from Xanthorhoe designata, assembly GCA_963582015.1. Classification (NCBI taxonomy): domain Eukaryota; kingdom Metazoa; phylum Arthropoda; class Insecta; order Lepidoptera; family Geometridae; genus Xanthorhoe; species Xanthorhoe designata. The sequence goes on along the minus strand of OY757034.1, from coordinate 11,232,770 downwards.
TCTAAGTAATTGATGGTAGTCCAACGTCTGTGCTGGTTTTACCAAAAAGGAATAGTCTCAGCTCACGTTGCCCGCACTGGGTACACCCAGTTTCAGACTTCATACAACACAAGATGTCCATGATGATCATACATCACTTTGATAATGAATCTTGTATACCACTAACCTAAATATATAACCTACTTCATAGAACCAATATGAATACGGCGACCTATTTACGCCTTCCTGAACTTATAACTTGTGTGACAACAAGAAACAGGTGAGTGTCTTGTGCCAAGTTTGGAGGTATCGGAAATCTGAGTTTCTTCTTCAAACGAGAACGATGATTTTGATAAATTGTACTAGTAAAACGCGCTATGACTGCTATCATGGGGTACCATCTCCTTATAAAACGCTTGCAGTTCCAAAAAATAATACTCGTAATAGATAGCGTTGCGATTTCGAAATAATGTCTCTGGAAATTCATGTAAACACCAAAATTATGCCAGAATCATACATTTTCTATTTTAAATACTTTTTTTCAATATAACGAAATGAAATATTCCATTATTTTATTTCCTAGATCAATTTCTACTAAATAAAATAAAATTACATGACACGAACGCAAGATGACGCTGACTCAGAAACACAGGTAAAACGGGATAGCCCGACGAATCGCCCGCAAATTCAGGATTGTTTTCAATGTTTTACATGAGGCATCTGATTCTGTACTAGTGTATTATATAGTCTGTGCTGCTATAGGTACATTTTGTGTCAGATAACAACGTTACTATGACGACCGACCTACGGACATCCGTTAGTTGGATATAGAAACCCGGCATTAAAGGGTAAAAATGTCATGATTGGATCAAATGTTATTGTTAAAAGTTATCATCGAATAAGCAATACCTCTCAAGTACTGCCTACCTTTGGCGATGAGAATTCGGTCAATAAAGCAATAGTTCTACACAAACTTAGACTGGAATCAAACTTATAGCGTTGGTCGACGAAGCGCGTTTCTAGTAAGCTAAACCCGTGACGATGTAGTTTGAGCATTGTTTTCAGAGTATTTCATTGTCACTGTTCATTCATGATTTAGTTGCTTAATAATTTTCAAATGAAATGAGTGACGCAAGTGGCATTATCAGCTGAGAGCTTCCGTGCTTCGGACGGCACATTAAATTGTCGGTCCCGGCATTTCTTTAAGCCATGACGGAGGATTTTTAGGCTTAAAGCAGCCTAAAAACTCCGTCACCAGAGTTGGCCACTTGCTCATACGAACGAACGAACGATATTTTCTTGAAACAAATCGCATGAACCAAACCCGTATGTCTGAGACAGATTTAAGATTTGAATTCATGTTTTATGCACGACGTGCAAGTACACTTCGACCGGAAACTTATCCAGACATGAGTTCGTTTTGTGCAGTAACTTTATTATCATACGTACTTGCGGTGCGATTGCGAAAAGCTTGTGTTCCTCTACAATTTAGCCACTTTATTTGTACCTAATATTCAAAACATACTTAATTTTATGTAATTTTTAGGTAATTATTATTGTGAAATTAGGCTATCACTTATGATTTGTTCGGAATAAGGATAAAAGCCCTATGGCTATTCAAGATCTTTTAAGGTAAACATTTTATTCAACTCACCTAGCCGTCTAGTTGCAACCACACAAAACATCCCTCTCATCTCTCATAAAATTGTTTAAAGCTGTTAAACTTGAAAGATGTGGTAAGTTATCTATTTAAATATATTTTCTATGCTTCACAGTCCAGTTAGTGGTCGACTTCAAAGCTTAGCAGCAGATTTAGATTTCATCATTTTCTTTCATGTGTGAATTTATTTGACCATTCGTACGATATATCAGACACGTTTCGCTTGGATAGGAATCATATATTACTAGGTGTCTCAGCCACAGTACACATTTTCAGTTTAATTAGTGAAAACTAATTAGAATAAATCTTTATACTTAAACAGGAATATTTATTATATTTTCAAGCATTTGCGGCCCGAATACGACATAAACCAAACAAACAGACGAAATAATATTTTGAAGCTCTGCCTTTCTTGTAGTATTGAAAAACATGTAACTTAATTGAATAAAGCACTGAAAGGCATAAAGCACCGTTCCACTGAAAGGCACCATACCCTTTCAGTGGAACGTGGCGCTTTAAAACAAACTCTCTCAAGAAAGGATCTGATTATGGTTACACATCCGATAGCAGATTTTTTTTTATTTCTATTTCTAGCCCATATCGTCCCACTGCAGGGCAAAGGCCTTCCTGCCTTCTTTCCAGATTTTTCTGTCCTTGACCGCAGTTGGCCAATCTGGAAGGTGCACATCTAACTTGTCTCGCCACCTCCGTGTCGGTCTGTCACGCGGACTTCATGCGTTGTGCACCCATTAGGTTGTGTCGATTGCAGATGGAAAAATTAAAAATAAACTAAAAACATTATAATATACTAATATATTATTTAAGCTTTATTTTTTTAATAAAGTGTATGCTATAAAATATCAATAAATGATGCTTGTTCGATTTATCCTTTTGATGTTACTCGTATCTATTCAGAAATTGGAGCAGAACCAGTCTTTGTGCCATTCGATATTTGTTTCAAAATTTCACAAAAGGGTAAATATTAATGAATCCAATAAGTTACTTGACAAGCTGATGGAGAAAGCATGTCGAAGGGTATCCGTGAAATGTTTTAAAATTCGACATATTATTGTGACCTTTTCTGAATACAAAATAAAAGGAAGCTGTCTCTATGCAAAATTAAGCCGTCTGATTATTTGAGTCCCCACGCAAAATGACGGAAAGGGATCCTTATAATTTCATAATTTCTGTTATATTTGAGTTGTATAATAAACTAGCTGCGCCCTGCGGTGTTACCCGCGGTGAATAGTTCCCGTTTCCGTGGGAATAACAGGATCAAAAGTAGCCTATTCTTTAATACAGGGTATACGCAAATCTGGTACTAAATTTCATGCAAATCCGTCCGTTTGAGCGTGAAAGAGTAACAAACACACTTACATACTTACACACACCCTAACTTTTACCTTTACAAAATTAGTGTGATTAGTGTGATAGTGTGATGTGATAGTGTGATAGTGTGATAGTGTGATAGTGTGATAGTGTGATAGTGTGATAGTGTGATAGTGTGATAGTGTGATAGTGTGATAGTGTGATAAAATATTGTGCATTGGTAATAAAAGCAGAAAAAAATGATGATGAGCATCGGGTGTGTATTGTAGCCAATTTCAGTTTCGTATCGAATCTCTTTCTGTCACAATTCAGTTGCGAGACGCCTACAATCGAGCTTTCAAGTAGCGAGGCGTCTTTATGAAACCTCTGTATAAATAATCACACCATGCCTATTCATGCATACGTTTAATTGTTTTTACTGTTTTGTTTGATGAACTGTCTTATAGTATCAACCTAAACATCATGATGCCTATTTTACAAGTATATTATGTAACAGTTTAATTTTGGTTACTTACTAATCCTTTATTCTGACACTTTTGGCCACGTCATTGAATTACAAATGGCATAGATTTCCTGTAAAATCTATATAGTGATAGCGATTGTAGATAAGTAAATGACTGGCAACTCTAGATTGCGCAAATAAATAAACAATAACAACATGTTACAATATCAACTATCTTTGTGGTTTTTATAACATCGATTTAAATGTACCCACGGAGATTAATCATTCATTGATAAATTAATAATGTTTGACTTAACTCCTTTGATAATCATGATCAAACATCAGAGATTGAAACAAAACTCACGAACATCAATCTCCATGAAATTCCAGGAAAATGACATCCTCCCTCATCCGAGAAACAGAGATGAAATATATACGGATTACTATGTAAATAGAGCGCGACAAAATACTAATGACTCCTTTTTCAGACTTTAGTAGTTATTATACTAACTGTGGTTTGGTTTGACGCGACATCCTATCTATTTTTATTATTTCTCGGACTCTCATCAACTTTGAAGATTCTGAGAAATTTTAAATTATTTAAGGTTATCCTGTTTTGGTTTCCAAGCGCTATTATGATTTTATTATTCAATCTTGAAAATAGATCCATTAAGATAAATATTTTACCATCAGACTGTTGAGGTGAAAAACGCTTACGTTAATCGACTAATAATAATCGTTGAAATTGTCTATATCTGTAATAATATAATGTACTAGGACCATTTTCAAATGTGCAAAACTGGGCTTACAGATAAATTGCGATAAAAATAGTGACTGATATAATAATACAATGTCATTTCTAAACGTCAGCGTCACAGTAAAAATAAAGTCTTGAATTATAATGACGTGGTAGTGGCTAAATGCATGGCAAAAGCCGGCGAAGCCAAAATAAAGAAGAAGAAGAAGTTCGTATGAGCAAGGGCCAACTCTGGTGACGGAGTTTTTAGGCCGCCTAAAGGCCTCCGTCATTGCTTAACGACTTTAAAAGTCGGGACCGACAATTTAACGTGCTTTCCGAAAAAAATCACTGAAACTCTCTTAAATTTTGATATCGCAACTAAACATCTTTCTACCCTTTTTTGAATTAAGTATAAATGTATTTTGACTCTGTGACGAACGAATTTGTATTACCGTGATGTCATCTCCATAAAGTTCTCCTACACTCCAACAGTAAGACAACCTAGTTAAATCTCAGTCCAAAATTCTGCAAGGAGTTGCCTGTTGCACCTCTGATTATGTTCTAATTTGCTTGCGAATGTAAATGCCTTTTCACATCATATTACTTATGCACTACGGTATTACTCTCCTGTGATATTAGATGTCTTTTTTCCTTGGAGGGAAAGTTGAATATTCGGTCCCGGCTTTTAAATTCGTTAAGCCATGAAGGCGGCCTTTAGGTGGCCTGAAAACTCCGTAGGCAGCAACTCTAGAGTAGGCAGCTACGAATTTACCTGTGTCATGTACGTTAAAAACAAAATGGTATAGGCGAACGTGGTTCTAAAGAGTGCATAGGACCTCTCTTGTCGATCGGTGTTACAAAGATGAATCTCAGTAAACAACGACGACTCCCCACCTAAAAACACCGGTGCCAGAGTTGGCCACAAGCTTTTACGAAATTTGAAGGAAAGAAAGAAAAATCATTTATTCTTGTAGGACCTCAAGGATCACTTAAGTTTCGTTTTACATGCTAGGTGATTCTAATGCCTGTTCCAACGCGACTCCCTACACCAGGGAAAGAATCAGGCAAGAACCTGGTGGTGTGGGCCTAGCTTTTTTTTAAAAGCGATCCCTTAACAATCTAAAATAATCTAAATAGTCAAGCTTCAGTGGGAAGCCAGTCGAACAAAGTAAGGCATGTCAAAGAAAGTAAAAGTAATTGTAAAGTTAACAAGATAACACCTCAACAAAATGTTGTCTGGCATCACACGCTACACTTGGCAATTTTTAATTATCTAGACCATTTTTTTACCTCTGAAATTATACTCAGAGAGTTCTCAGTAGAGAAGACAACACATTATCTGGTGATGAAAATTCTACTGAACTCTGTATCTATTACTCTTACTCAGGTCTTTACATCTTTACTAGATGATATTTTATACAGATTCAGGAGGCAAGCTTTTGCCTACACTTAATGGGGCACTGTAGTGCCTGGGACATTGTTGAGATAGAATAGGCTTGCCCAGCACCTCTCAGCTTAGCCGGCCATATCCACAGGAAAGACAATGGTCAATACGTGTGGAACTAAACTAGTAACTACTGTATCTATTAGGTACTCGTACCACACAAAATACTTAAAACTTACAAAACTATGTAGGTACCTATACTTTTTATTCTGTTCCCGAATTTCCAATGTGTCAGCATATTTTTTAACAATATTCACTGTTGTCTATTTTTGTTGATTCAACACATTGTTATCATTTTCCAAGTTTGCAGGTAATCAACGATAATAGGTTTTGCATGTTTTTCATTGAGCTGCAGATATGCTAATCTTTTTATACAGGTGCGCTGATACATAGAAAATTCATTTTGTGATGTGAAATTATACAGTACAGAGATAAAGTAATTGATAGAACACAAAAAAGCTAGCTTCAGATATGTACATACCTGTATTATACGTCTCTACCTACTTACAAGCAACAATCACGCCTCTACCTACAGGTAACAATCAGAAAGCATACCGTGAAACATGCCAACTTTGCCAACATTTTTCGAATAATTTCAATTTTTGGATAATTTTTCTATGGGAACGTAAGTATTTTCTTTTAGCATCTGCAATTAAAAGATAATGAGCATGTATTATTTTATCAGATTTTATTATTCATCAATATTTAATTAAGTATTTTATTCATTTTGATGGCGGGCAAAGTTATCTGGACTTTTTGCCAACATTACCCACATTGATTTTTGACGCAACTAAGGCCTCTATACAGATGGCACAAAGTCCAATACAAGAATTTTGGCAAAAATGGCGTTTACTTTATAAATGAAAACGATACCATGAAAGGTTTCCTACCAAAGTAGCTGGGCAAAGTTACCCTAACTTTTTTCCTCTTTTTCATACAAACCACATTTCGCTTTTTAAAAGTACTAGGGTTGGCACATCTCAGTAAACTGATCTTAACGTATTTTTCTTCTTTTTCTGCAAAGTATTGTAATTCGCTTTAAATTTTAGGCAGGAATTCACATTTTACCTACTTCCTTGAAGTTTAGGCCAATATAATCTACCTATTCCGATCACTGGTAATACTATAATAGGTACTATAGAATAATAAAAATAATAAGTTTCGTAAGTGCCAACCCTAAGCTTATTTTGATGGCGGGTAATGTTGTCAGTAGTAGATCGCAACATCACTGGGTAACTTTACCCACCATTATAACTTTAGTTTTAAAAGACCTTCAGCAATGATAATAAAATATAATACTCTTAAAGTGTTTTTGCATAACTTAATATAAATTAAACTAACCTGTGTTTTCGCCATCACGCACAATTAACTTTAGAACTTGTACTAAAATTTGCCTGCGAAAATACGCACCACATTCTACAAGTTCTAAAAAGTGACTGAGTGAAGTTAGCGACAAACCTGATAGACTGTGTTACTAGACACATAACCTACTTTCTATCTAAGTCAATAAATGTTACTATAGTATTCCGATACTTTTGGAATTTAAAGATTTGCTTAAAAATTGATTTTCGGGCAAAGATACCCTTGGTGGCAAAGTTGGCATGTTTCACGGTATTTCAAAGAATATTATATCAACAGTAGCCGTGTTGGTCAAGTGGAAGAGTACCTCGACTTTCGATCCGAAGGTCGTGGGTTCGAATCCGGCCGTGCATCAATGAACTTTTCGCATCGAAAAATTTATAATGCGCTTTTAACACGAGCTTATAACGGTGAAGGAAAACATCGTGAGGAAACCAGTTAGCTCTCTAATAGCGATCTCGATGGGCTTGCAACCTGTAACGTATGGAAAGTTAACTTCTGCAAAAAGTGGGCATGTACCAAATATGTATGTATTTGGACATACCTCTGACTACCCCCTTAGACATCTTAAAAAAAAAGGGATCTAAAAATTGTCTAATGATCTGAAAGAAATGTCTACCGCTCCCGGGATACAGTCGTGGTCATATTTCATTTTTTATTTCATTTCATTTTTCATTTTTTACATATTTAGTGAGTTGGTACTTTATCAAAGCTTTTCTTGGTTTGTGATGAAAAATCATCAAAACGATCACTTTGGTGAAAAATATGCTAAAAAGTGGTTTGTAGGTTCGCGTATCGTGTAGATGGCAACCAAGTAAATGTCAGACGCTTTCAAACTTGGGAGAGATCTCTAGAAGTTTCCCGAACGTGCTAAAGATGGTTCCGGTTGCTGAAACGTTGGTTATAGTAATAATGTTTTTTTATTTCAGACACAAAATCGTTATAAAACTTAAATGTAACAAATGAATAACCAACTTAAATAATATAACTACAGAATTCGACTTGACACCTTAGTAAAAAAAATGATGTTGCTGTTATTAATATTTTTATTAGAAAATAATACCCAAAAATTATTAGTAGGTAAATAATCATGATGATGAATGAGAATAGGTTATGAAAAATAATGACGCTATTAATCTACTGATTGATTATTAAAATCACGATGATGAATGAGAATGTTATCAAAAATAATTAATTAATTAAATCTTGTTATCGTAAGTCAATTTCCTGCTAAATTAGTCATTACTTATTTCGATATCAGTCGAATCCAAACAGGGATTGTTTAATGTTTATCATTCTAACTGAATTTCATGGGTTTCGGATAAAAGAGTTCGTTCAAGAGTTCATTCATTCATTCATTCGTTCGTTCGTTCGTTTGTATGAGCAAGTGACCTAAGAGTTCGTAACAAGATTGATTAAAGATATATTTTGACATCTTATCCTATCTACGAGTAATACAAAAGTATAAAGTCTTTAAGGCTTTTAAAGTCGTTAAGCCAAGACGGAGGCCTTTAGGCGGCCTTAAAACTCCATCACCAGAGTTGGTCACTTGCTCCTACGATCTTACTTAATTTAATATCGATCGATGTTTGTATCTCTTTTACGCAACGACCCCATTACTTTTCTACAATTGCTTTCAGTATGGAAACAGAAAACAATGTATAGGAAGTGGCATTCGATGATGTTCACGCGGTCAGAAATGTCAAATCAAAGGATTAGCGATGATATAATGAGAATTGATACGAAGCGTTTGTCCAAAATCCAAAAAAAAAAAAAAAAATGTTTATAGGATGTACGGATATACGTACATATTTTTATGTACGGATTTGGCTGAAACATACATGCATAATATGTAAAGATTACTCTACTTGAATGTTATTCCAGGTCATAGACACTTTGCCTACAAAGATCTGAAAGAAATGTCTACCGCCCTGGGATAGAGTCGTGATCATATTTCATTTTATTTTAGACACTTGTCTTTATATTAAGTCATTTTGTGTGGCAAGTATCGCGAGATACTAGTTATTAATGTAGTACACGGCGATATCAAACTAGTTTAATATACCTAATGGATTAAAAAAAATACAAGCAGGTGTATTAAGTAACAACACTCAAACCAAAAAAATATGCGGACCTTGCTAAAAAAAAAATGAAAACGAAACAGTTTCGTCCCTCCCCGCCATTATCGTGCTTATAAGTTTTAATAAAATTAAATGAGTTTTCCTTTATAAAACAAACATACGTTTTTGATTAGAACACATTACATGCAGTAACAAAACTCCCCTTAAATAAAAGTTATAGAATCATTCTTAATAACAAATAACTAAGGGGTTCTCTTAAAATGATAACTCAATAAAATGTTTAAATACCATTCTTTATCATCATTTAATAACAGTAATGAATAAACAAGGTGAATCAATGAAACCGAACTAAGCAATAATAGTCCTTATCCTAAGCGATCAAAGTTTAAAGTTGGGTGTGCATTTGGTATCAAAATGTGGTCTCATCAAACAATTGACCCCTATACATTGAGCCAATTGGAGTTGAGATGTGGGGTAAAGATCTTTGACGGCTCATTTGGTAATGGGTAATTGACGAGATAATCTGGTACCTATCATCTGAGTAGTAGAGATTCGAGACCAAGCTTACCTACACTAGATGAAAATAAAAAAATATATACAAGTAGGTATAATCACGACTGTATTTCCAAGGTGCAGTAGACAAATTCTAATCGATCTTTTCGAGTGAAATCGATATTTTTGAGTATTCAGGAATAGTGTGGCTTTTTTTAATCAGTGAAAAATATTTCATATTCGGTTTAGTTGCTCAAGAAATTTCCTATTACAAACTTATAAACTACTAACTACGTCCGCGGCTTCGCTCGCGTGGTACGTACCTACCAATAACGTTCAACGTTCGTTCCGGGTCTGGTTGTCTTTCTATCTATAATGAATGAATGAATGAAAATACTTTATTGTACATTTACAAAAGAAACTTAAGAACTAGTAAACCTTAAGAATAATTGTACAATGGGCGGTCTTATCGCTAAGAAGCGATCTCTTCCAGACAACCTTTGGATGGAATAAACAAGAATGAGATGGTTGGAATGGCAGGGGTGCACAAAAAGTATAAATTTTAATTAAACAATCGCAAAATAACCTAAACATTAAACATGTACCTACTACTATATCATATACAAACTAAATAATACCTACATAAAATACTTACATACCTATAAAGTAGACCTAATTCTTACATATATACTCAATAATAAAATAATAATAATAATAAATAAACACTTAGGTACTTACATAAATAAATAATAATAACATACATACAAAGTGATCTTACAGTATATTATAAGATTTGAGAGTTTGTGACAGATAAAAATCTTTAACTCGATTTTTGAAAATAGCGATAGATGAAGACTTTTTAATCTCAATGGGTAAAGAATTCCAGAGACGTACAGCTTGGACAGCAAATGACTTATCATAAAAACTGGTTCTGTGGACGGGGGTTTTTAAAAGGAGATTTTCAGATGATCGTAGTAAACGGGAATTTGTATCTTGAAGAAAGACAAATTTGTTTTTTAAATAAGAAGGAGATATGGGAACAAAAAGTATGTTATATAAAAGAGAAAGGATGTGAGTATTCCGGCGAAGACGGATAGGGAGCCATTTAAGCTTAAGACGGAACTCGGTAATGTGGTCAAATTTACGTAGACCAAAAATGAATCTAATGCACAGATTTTGTAACCGTTCCAATTTATTGAGTTGTTCTTCAGTAAGGTCAAGGTAGCTGGCGTCGGCATAGTCAAGGACAGGGAGAAGAAGAGACTGAGCAAGCGCAATTTTAGTAGCAGTTGGCAGGAAATTACGAAGTCTTCTGAGTGAGCCTGCTGAAGCAAAGAGCTTACGACTAACAGCTTCCAGTTGTGCATTCCATGACAGATGTTCGTCCAAGAGCAACCCCAGATTTTTAACCTTTTTGCTAAAAGGCACAGTCACGCCGTTAAAAACAACTGATGGGATTTTAGACCATTCGATGGTTGAAACTGTTCGCGAGCTTCCAACCACTATAACTTGGGTTTTGCTAGGGTTCACCTTAAGTCCGTAGGCCACACTCCAATTATGGATACTGACCAGGTCCTTGTTGACTACTTCGGTTGCATTAACTAGGTCAACGAGTGAGGCTTGTGTATAGATTTGGAGATCGTCTGCATAGAGGTGGTAGGAAGAAGTAAGTTGATGTGAGATAGAATTTATAAAGAGAGCAAATAACAAAGGAGATAGCTGAAGTGCAACACCAAGACGAGAAAGAATCGTCTATATGGATTCGCTGCCGGCGCCCGTAAAGGTAACTTCGAAACCAGTCAGTTACAGGTGGAGATATGTTAATAGAGCGTAGGAGACCAAGGAGAATATCAAAATCTACAGTGTTGAATGCATTGCTAAAATCTAACAATGTGAGGATAGTGAGTTGTCCGTTTTCCATGCCTAGTCTAATATCATCAGTAATTTTTACAAGAGCAGTTGTCGTACTGTGACCGGGACGGAAACCAGACTGGAGAGGATTGAGCAAATTGTTACTAACTAGGTAAGAGTGGAGCTGGTTATGAACAAGGCGTTCAAGAACCTTGGATAAGAAAGGAAGAATGGAGATGGGACGGAAATCAGTAAAAGAAGAAGGTTTGGGTTTTTTTGGAAGAGGGATGATATGTGCTTCCTTCCAGATTAAAGGAACTGTACCAGAGGTAGCGGAATAATTAAGTATGTGACAGATGATAGGCAATAGCTGATCAATGATAGGCATTATCATGCTACGACCAATATTGTCACCACCTAAAGCGTTGGAGGAAATAGAGAGGATGCTCTTTTTAACATCACACGCTGTGAACTGACTAAAAACAAACGGAGGAAAGTTGGGGGTAGGCAAAGTAGAGAGATAGCTAAGAGTATCTGTCTTTGTATCCAAATCAATATTGGGTGAAGATGAAAAGTGGCGGTTTAAAGAATCTAAATCGAGATTATCAGTAATAACGTTCTGACGTGACTTGCCAATTCCTAATGTTCGTAGAAACTTCCAAACTTTGGCCGAGTCGACGTTAGAAACGGAGGCATGAATATGGCGACGTTGCGCATCCCTACACACCCTATTGCAGCGATTCCGAGCAGAAAAATATTTGCTTTTGTTGACCACACTAGCACAATGTTTGTACCTAGCCTTAGCAACCGCTTTCTTGTGTATTAAGGACTTTATGTCATCAGTTAACCAAGGAGTAGGAAGATGCTTAATTTTAATTTTACGAATAGGTGCGTGAATGTCGTATAGCTGCGTCAAAGTAGAATTAAAAACTGTTAATTTGTCATCAATACTATCAGCCAACATCAAAGGAAACCAATCAATTTTCGTGGCATCACAGATTAACTTTTCCACATCCATACTACTAAAATTGCGCTGAAAGAGAATTTTAGGTTTGGATTTTGGAGGGTGAACTTTATAGGACAGAAAAATTAAATCATGATATGAAAAAGAATCAGCAGAGCATTGCCCATGCTTAGCTACAAGCTGTAGTGACGAGACTAAAATTAAATCTAAGAGAGAAGGGTTACAATTAGGGAAGTGATGAGTAGTACCAAGAGGAAGGATATTCATATTTGTAGATTTAACGATAGTTTCAAAAGAGAGACTACGGGAATCCTTTTTGAGGAGACAAGTGTTAAAATCACCCATGATAATGGTGTGATTGTAAGCAGGTAGAAGGTCTTCCAGCTGTCTCTCAAATGATTGAAAGAAATTAACACTTAAAGAAGGGCTGTAATATACTCCGAGTAGAATTTTCGTGTTGGAAAGTAGTAACTCAATAAAAATATGTTCGCCTGCATTGACTGGAGGTGGCTGTGGGGACATGCTAACAATCGAGTAAGGAATATGAGAACGCAAGTAAATAGCAACGCCACCACAGCCCTTACCAATCCTATCGTTGCGAATCAAGGTAAACCCAGGTAAACAATATAAAGTAGAAGGTAGACAAGGTTTGAGAAAGGATTCGGAAACTAATACAGCATGAAGGTTTTTGCAATCAAAGGAAGCTAGCATGTCAGAGAAATGAGCCGGAATACTCTGGGCATTTATATGAACAGCATTAAAGTTTTTCGGAACATCTGAAAAATTCAACGACAATGTATCAGAGAGGGATGGGATACTACTAAAACTATTATTATCATTGCTCGAGTTATTTGATGAGACAGATAAAAAATCTTCGGGATCACTTTCAGAAGACATAAATAAATACCTTTATAAAATGTCTAATAAAATATATAATATATAAAAACGTATAAATAGACTAAATAAAAGTTAAATAATATAAAATTCAAATACGATAAATGTAAACTACTATTACAAATTGTGTTCTATTTGGTAGAAAAAAAAAAAAACCTACTCTTAGAACCATCCGCCAATTCTATAAAAGGGATGCACTCAAACAATTATATTATAATAGGAGGAACGCAACGTCAAGTACAATGCCAAACGTAAATTTATAAAAAAAAAAAAAAAAAGATATACTGACATTGACAGTTTTAAACGGACAAACGTCACAAATTTGTCAGTGTTGAGTTTGACAATTTACACAAAAAAGAAAGAGAAACAACCAAAATAAAATTTGGTTGCGGGTGCGCAAAACATTGGACATACAAAGAAAAATTATACGTAATTGCAGATCAGTCAGATCAGATAGCTGGCAGCACATTACTTTCTCGACGAAACGCCCGCTCGTCTAGCTGAGGGTGGCCTGGAATCCTTTACCGTACTCATAGCGATACGCACCGATGCCGATGCCGCCGATGGCATTGTGGTCGGCTTCAGAGATTCCGGCATCAGTTTATTGAGCTCATTGACGCTCGAAATACGATGTCGGGTTCCGTCAGGAGCCAAGATGTGGATGTGACCATCCTTGGTCCAGCAGTTCTTCACGCCAAACCTCTCCCGTGCAGACATGAAGGCGAGATGTCTGGGCCTCGTCAAGAATTCGGACAACGTGATGTTGCTGCCTTTCAGATTAGTTTTTGCAAACCAAACAGTATCCCGCATTGCAACATCACGGATCTTAACAAGGATTGGACGAGGTCTGTCACCATTAGCAGCACGTCCCATGCGATGACAGCGGCCAATGTGGGCAGCAGTAAATTCAGAGATTTTTAATTGGTTGCTGACAGTTCGAGCAACAACTGAAGCTGTGTCCTCCTTACTGACCTCGGGCACTCCGTGAAGCAAGACAATCTTGCGCCTACTTCTCATCTCCAGCTGATCGGTACTGTGTGCAAGAATTTCCATCTGCTGCTGAAGACTCTTGAGGATGCCTAGTGTGAATGATTTGAAGGCTGCATAGTCTGTACCGATGGTCTCCAATGTTGTAGGAGAAGATGATTTCAGCAGGGCACCCTCAAACTGTGTCATCCGGTCGTGTAGAGATTGGATAATTTCTGACATAGATTGCTTGGCATCCATTTTGTGAAGTGTGAAAGTGTGATGAGTGAGGTGAAAAGAACCAAAAGGTGGATAGCAGTGCAATTAAAGGAAATGTTGATGGTGGCAGATGAAGTTAAAGGTAACTGAACAGTTTAAAACATATAGAAGACTTTTTAGGCTGTTAGTTTAATTATAAACAATAAATATAACTTGGAGCAATTTCGAAAAATGTTTTATCACCTACCCACCATAGGGAAAAAACTATAATGTATGTATTAACAAAAAAAAGTGTAACTAAGTAGTTTATCATTGATCTGGTTACCAAAACACAAGCATTAAGTTGCTTAGCTTTTGGGACTAGCTGACGCTGCGTAAAATGTCCAAGGATATTTATTTATTATTTTGTAAACACCATGGTAACATGTACGTACTGTCTCCAATCTTCCTACTCAAATGCAAAAGTGTCGTGCCCATAGTAATCAGAGACGCGGTAAATTGTGGTTCCCCTTCCGTAGGAACCTAATTTAACCCGAAACCCGTTTTTAGTAAATTGAATCTTCAAATCTCACGTAAGGATTAGAATAAAACATGCAAACTGACGCTGAGTTTTTCAACACTGTTCAATACCTAAATTTTCAAGTAACTTTGTATAAATTCATTCATTTTTGTTTAGATTATACTCTAGCTGCGATCGTGGTGAAAAGTACGTGAATTATTGTCATCTTAGAGTGATTCCTATGCTTTAGAAATGATTAAATCTAGGTAAATAGAAGGTTGAAAAATTTCAAAAAAGTTGTATTAAAATCAAACATGCATATCATTTGGAGTTATTTCTATGCGTCAGCGTCGTGAAACAAAATCAAGACAATGCATCAAGAACAAAGACAAAGAAGAAATATAAAAGCAGTATTAAAGGGCAGCAAATAAAGCAATCTATCAACAATCGTCACGTTCACATAAAACCAAACGGAAGCTGGCCAGGATACAATAAACTTAATTCCTTATCCATATGGACGAAGCTAATCCAATACAAGAAGGAAATTACTACAAAAGCATATTTTTGGCACCAGAGCTTGTGTTATTTTCGAATCATATCTATCTTAATCATTGTGTAATCACAGTCATCATCTCACACACAGGTGAAAATAATTATGAATGGAATAGAAAAAACGGTTATTTGGTAAAAAAATACACACAAGAAAATAACCAATGCCAGAACAAAGAAAAAACAATAACATTGACAGAAATAAAAAAAAACATACCTAAATACAACTTAATTTAAACGAAGAAAACAATATTATAATAAAACTAGCTTACTCGCTCGCGTGGTAGGTACCTGGAGCATAGACTTTCCGAATGAACATAGGCTATATTTTGTCAAGGTAGGTACCCCGCGAGCGAAGCTGCGGGCAAGTAAGCTAGTATTAGTATAAAAGATGACACCACGATTCCCGGAACAAATATGCAGATCATGAAAATTATTTATTGTTTCGTAAGATTGAAAAAGATTTAAAAAAATTATTTTACCGATGTGTAGCATGGACTTTCCCAATAAACATAGGCTATATTTTATCAAGGTAGGTACGACGCGAGCAAAGGCGCGGGCGAGTATGCTTATAGTCCTGTATATTTATAAAGTATGAACTTAATAATCCATATAGAGTAAAACATCTGAATGATAGTACTGTTTCATATTCTGTTGTGATATTATCTGGTGCTAAGGGCCCTCATCCATTATCCGTTATTAGGGTTAGGACAGGCTATCGCTTTGATTATTACTATGACGAGATTACGGTTATCGCTTTTGTCGTAGTGTAATTACGCCTTTACGAGTGTGGGACTAGAATTAAACAATATCGAGTTGATCTCTTGATATTGCCAGTAGCAAAATATGATTCTTCTTTACAAAGATCTCGTAAGGTATATTCTCTATATTGTAAGTTTTATGTTATATTCATGTTAGTTTGATGTTATAATGTTTCTTAACTTGTCATTTATAATCCGACCAAATCGGCCCTTAGTCTCGTTTGTTTCGAAAATTTAATTTTCATTGCCGTAATTTCTCACCCTTTCAAAGTTCACTTTGTCCGTCATTTAAAATAGTTTACGGGGCAAAATATCATAATTTTACTGTAACTTTGTGCCCGCTGTTGTCTAATTGAGCATCGTTTGCCATAATCTCTATTAGGACTTTAGGAGCGTCGCCGCCATCTGCTAGCTTCAATTCCGTCTGGATTATACCCTTATTTGTTTCGTATCTTCTGCTTCATTGTCTTTTAACATTTGGAGTTAATTTCTATGCTGGAGTTAACTTTGAATTTTGAAAGGAACGTAGGCTTTCTATTATGTCTTTGGCTTATGATCACTGTAATCTCTTATTGTTGCATAAAACTATTTAATTAAAATTTTAGCGTATTATTTTCTCTGAATTTTTGATTATATTTGAAACAACTAACATCCACTATTTGATATCAATAGTTAGATATCAAAACGTGTTGATTTATCAAAAGAATATTCACCTCTGTAAAGTAAGTGACTCGTAGTATGTCAACAAAAAAGCAAAATTTCAAATCTAAACCAGATCAGAAAAACAAAATTACATTTGTTCGAGGAAAAGTCTGAAATTGTGAGAGTTATCTAAAAGTCGTATAGGGTCTTACGTGTTTGATTCTAAATATTATAATTCTACATTTAAAAAAATCTTACCTTATTCATAGTTTTTGCGGAAAAGTCACATTTCTTAAAACATTATTTTACATTTTCTGAATCTTCATCAGGTACAGTGTCACGTGAAATAAACTTATTTCTCAATACCTACCAAAAAGTAGATGATAATAATACTACGCAAACCTCTCAAGCACATAATTTAATTTGAATATCATTAGTAATTTTCCAAACGTGTTTTAATTGAAGTGCAAAAGCTATACTGTTTATATAATATTAATTGTATATAATTTTCTCCAGTTTATGCTTCAGTAAGTAAATATCAGCGTTTAAGTGTTCTTGAAAACTGCCAGGCTAATCTTATTTTAATTTAAAATAAAACAAAATTTCAACGTAAAATCTCAAGCATCCCGAGCAAATTTTTACCAACGATAAATTCAGGTAATATCTACCATAATTATCTATTTTAAAAGGAAATTTATGCTCAGCTCAGTGTAATTACCTACGTTCTATAAATTTCTGTCTCGTAAATAATTTCTTCGTGGGAGGTTGTAATTATCAAAATATTACGTCATGTGGACTATGACAGGGGATGTAACGACGAAAATAGGGTGACGAAGCGAGATGTTGAGGGATAAAGGTGAGGGTAGACGACAACTATAAAATATTATGAGGATGTGTAAGCTGAATTAAGCGCGTCACACACGGTGAAGATAATATAAAATATATATTATCTAAGAGCATATTTTAGAATATCGCTCACCATAGAAATCCTATGAACCATCACACACGACGAAGTTAATTTATATTTATCCTCAGTATCATAGTATACCGAGCGAATACGCAAATATGGAAATATATATTTCGTATCTTAATACGTGTGGCACCAACGCAGACTCGTAAGGAAATGAACAGGTTTTTTAATATTATCGTATCTTAGCCGTGTGAGATAACCTAAGATACTATAATATTTTATATTAGGGCATCTTAAGAGCGGTCAACCCGGCTCACTTTTCATACAAACGCTCGTACGTGATTATGCCGTTGTAACAGATCTTTCTTTTAAACTTTTGGACTAATAGGTATCTTGTGCACTATATCTAGGTTTCTATCGAAACTAAAAATCAAAATTTTGAGAAACAAATTCAGTATAAGCTTCCAAAAACCTGCTTTTAGCATAAATTTTACCTGAACTTTGGCCGTTCATAATGTACTCATAAATTGTAAACGTAAAGAAAATATTGTCATAGAAACCTTGCAAATCTTATGGAGATTCTAAATGACTAATATTTATTTTACAAACTTGTAAGGCTTACTGAAAAAAACGTATTTCCTGGAACACTTTTTATGAAATTTCCGCACACTATTTTTCGAGTGAGCGAGTGAGCGGTGAAAGTACCTACTGAATGCCGATCGCTGAGGCGCTATCTCTCTTTTTTCGCTTTGCTTCTTTTTCTAGCATTGCGCTGGATGAAACAACAAGCTTTTCAGCTATGCCCGCGTCGATGATAGACGCACCGGGAAGGGCCACCTTAAGATAAAATATTATATCATCTTGACCGTGTGTGACGCGCTTTACATATTACAGGATGTAATTGAACATTGTATAGAGTGAAAGGAAAAAAGAATGCTTCAGACACATTGAGATGTATTAAAGAGTAACAATCTAATAGCTGACAACACTCAAAAAATGTGCAAGCAAATTCAATGTTCTACTATGACATTTGACATTTGAATGTAGACATTACGTCGTTTGTTTTAATGTTCAATGTCGCTTGTACGCAAAAAAGAAAAACTCGGCGCACTACGTAGTGTGCGCAGAGTTTTGGCGTTTACATTTTATTTGTCTGATTGTGGCTCTATAATATATCTCAATGTTCAGACATTAAGAAGTTTTGTAGTAAATAATTATTATAATGTTTTAATTAGTTATAAATAGTTTTTTTTTTTTTTTTTTTTTTTTTTTTCAACCTACATTGTCCCACTGCTGGGCAAAGGTCTCCCCCAATTCTCTCCAACCATCTCTGTCCTTTGAGACTTCACACCAATCTCTCTCAAAAGTATCGAGATCGTCTCTCCAGCGCTTCCTTGGCCGACCGCGACCACGCACTCCTTCAGGCTGCCAGGTGGTAACGGCATTCGCCCAGTTATCTGAATGCATCCGGCCAACGTGACCCGCCCAGTCCCATTTGAGTCGGGCAGCTTTTTTCCCGACGTCTGCAATGCTTGTGGTTGAACGCAGTATGCTATTCCGCACTCGATCGGTGCGTTTAAAACCGAGCATACTACGTTCCATTGCTCTTTGGCAAATCTTGAGTCTGGACTTCTGTTGTTCGGTCAATGACCATGTCTGAGCACCGTAGGTTAGGACGGGCAGAATACACATGTCGATGAGTTTGCGCTTCAGTGCCAGAGGAAGGTCTCCCTTCATGTGCGCCTTCATGGACCAGTAGCTCTTCCAGGCATTCTCGATTCGGCGACCGATTTCTTTGTCTTGCCTGTTTTCGAAGCTCGCTAACTGGCCCAAGTAAATGTACTCATCGACGTATTGTATTATCTGCCCATCTACCTCGACCCTACGTTTCGTGCTATTGGTCATTAACTGAGTTTTGGATCTGTTCATCAGAAGTCCAACCTCAAGACTTGCTGTGCTCAGTTCTTGTAGCATACCCTGTAGGTCGTGAGCTAATAAATAGTATGAATAATTAAAAAATAAGTTTTATTTTCGGCTCTTTTGCAATTTTTAATTTACTTTTCTTTGAATAACTCTTTATAGAGTATTTAAGGTTATCTTAAACTTTTATTAGGGTTAAGCTCGCCTTTGTTATGTACTTTTGTTATGTCTTATTTCTAAATGTTTCTTGTGTACGATAAATAATAACTTCCTAAATTTACTATTTCAACAATTTTTAGCTGTTTATTCCGATAGCAATCATCTTAATATCGCTCCAATTTAATAAATAAACATAACAAACATCACTTCATAAATTTAATTGAAAACACTCATTAAAATATTCTATTAATGAAACTATTAAACATTTATTCATTTTATTGAATCTATTGACATAAATTAATAATTTAACAAAATACACAATATATTCCATGAGAGCTACTATCAATATTCGATTTTGTAACAACATTACTGAAATATCGCTCTTTGTACGATTCGTTACAATAACTCACTATACAATTTTATAACACGTACAAAATTTAATTAATTATTATTAAATCATTAATAATTAATTATATTATATTTAAAATAAATCATTTCCGCATCCCAGACCTCATTGTACCGGTTTGTACAGAAGGGACAAAGTATGACAGAAAAATTTACTGAGAACATTCCAGTGTTCTGTGTACCTATTTGGCGAAGAAGTTGTTTTTATATTCTGGTTCAAACAAGATTATTTTTTATACATTATAATAGCACACGGGAAATTACTCACGTAAAATTATCGTCGATTTAGATACCGACAATGTTTCGATTCTTGCGGAGAATCTTCATCTAGGTATGAGTGTGAATATTTTTATATTTATACACGGATACGGAGTTTTATCGCGTTATTTACCTTATTTCTTTACGTCTCGACGTTTCGGCTATGTTGCAATAGCTATGGTCGCGGGTTGACATTATTTACATTTTACACGAACTTAAGTAAGTTCGTATAAGCAAGAGGTCAACTCTGGTGACGGAGTTTTAAGACCGCCTAAGGCCTCCGTTATAGCTCAACGATTTTAAAAGCCGGGACTGAAAACGTGCCCTCCGAAGCAAGCTTTAAATTGTCACTTGCGGTTACCCATCCAAATTGTGACCTTTCATAACGTTGATTAACTTTAACGATCTATCAAGAACGTTATAGCAACCTTCGTTACGAGCGATTGTAAAATATTCAAGTTTATCAATTATTTTTAGAGGTATTTTTCCTCCCATATTGTTCTAACTTTCTAACCTAACCGAACCATTTGCAATTTTTCATTTTATTTGATTAGATGATGTCATTGTGTATTCTACTATAATAGAGGTATAATGTTATTTAGTATCTTACTGGGTGTACATAATTTAACAAAGCAATTTTTTTTATTGAATATTAATAAAGACTCCCCATAATTTAATTTTTAATTCATATTTCAAAATATACAGACATCGACGTGTTACAATTTTATTACAATAATGAAGTGCTCGTGGCGAAGCTTGCTAAGACGTTCTTGATAGATCGTCGAAGTTAAGCAACGTTCTGAGCGGTCACTACTTGGATGGGTGACCGCAAGTGGCATTTTCATCTGAGCGCTTCCGTGCTTCGGAGGGCACGTTAAATTGTCGGTCCCGGCTTTTAAAGTCGTTAAGCCATGACGGAGGCCTTTAGGCGGCCTAAAAACTCCGTCACCAGAGTTGGCCACTTGCTCATACGAACGAACGAACGATTACAATAATAATGTAGGAATTTTTTTAGTGCCAATAAATAGCTGCCTAGTTCGAATCATCGATGTTAAGAAAATAAAAGCTCTTTGTCTTTGATTCCATAAAATAGAAATTTTATACTGAACAAAAGAGTTTGTTCTAGATTGGATTGTAAATGGATTAAATGATCAAAGAGATAAATCAAGCGCAAGATTGTTCTTTACGATGTTGAGCTGCTAGATTTAAGACACAAAAAAATTAGCACAATTTTTTTCGAAAAACGTTCCAATAAACTATTTTTAAATCTGTAATTATTAACCGATTTACAATAATTCACTCGTGGTAAATTCCTATTATTTTTCTCTTAATATCATAGGATAATAACTATATTGTTTCACCGAAAGTGGGAGCTAAACAAATCGCAAACATAAAAAACAGTGAATAACAATGTTAAATAATAATACGAAAATTCACTGTTATTTGTTTAAAAAGCCTGGAAAATTTACACGTGTTTAAATAAAATTCTTCGTTACACGGAAAATCCCAAATATTTGCTCTAAATCATGTTTTAGTAATCAACACACAACACAACACTACTGGCAACACACTCTCGGCGGCCATAGCTTTATAAAGAAATGG
This sequence comes from Xanthorhoe designata, assembly GCA_963582015.1. Taxonomy (NCBI): domain Eukaryota; kingdom Metazoa; phylum Arthropoda; class Insecta; order Lepidoptera; family Geometridae; genus Xanthorhoe; species Xanthorhoe designata. The sequence goes on along the minus strand of OY757034.1, from coordinate 11,210,646 downwards.
CAAAATTAAAATTTTTACTAAACCGACTTCAATTCGTAAGGCCGTTTATCCATCGCCGCCGTCACCGGGACGTCAACGAGAACGAGATTATTTCGGGTCGAGTTTAAGATGACGTGACGGCCTTGCGGTGGACACGCGGCTATAGTTAGTGCTTTGCCACACTAGACCGAATTTCCGTCGCCGAAGTTCGGCGGCGGAACGCCAATACATGTTATTGCATATAAAATACAAATAACATGTATTGGCGTTCCGCCGCCAAACTTCGGCGACGGAATTTCGGTCTAGTGTGGCAAAGCACTTAGCTTCGGCGCCGTCATCTCGTTCTCGTTGACGTCCCGGTGACGGCGGCGGTGGACAAACGACCTTAGAAGAGAGCAATTTTCTGATGTGCATTCCTGTTTATAACTTCAAAGATTCTCGTCAAATCCCATTTTTTTTTATGGAATTACCTCGGGAGTATGCAGAGAACAATTTCCTGCACTCTTACCCTCTTATTAATAAACAAAGATCAACGAAGTATTAATTTAAAGTTTTATTTGTATCTTTATTCTGTGTACAATAAAGTGCTAATTCGTTAATTCACTGACGTTCTTTGTTAATCTTCGTTTATTACTATGGGGGCTAAGTTGCATTTCTATTTTTATCTTCGAATGACCTCGTAGATCCTTAAAATAAAAAACTCGTGGGATGACTTCAGAAGCATCTCTTTCAAACAAAAAATAAATAATAGTGTGTTACAACGCACACAATATAAATTATTTAAAAAACTTAATTATAAGTGGAACCTAAAATCCTAATTTTAAAAAGTAAAAAATAAAATTACGAAATCTTACCTCATTTTCAAAGTTATAAAGTAATTGTCAGGAGGCGTGCCAAAATACTAGAAAAACATAAAACCTCCTTTTTACCACAGTCGAATATGATTTTGAATCTTTATTATATTATTTTAATACAACCATTGCCTTTGTCTCGTCGGGAGTGCGTAGACAAGCACAAGAATTTTAATCAACAAAATTAATGAAAATAAACAACTCGAGCGAAGCCGACCCCTAATTTCATTACAAAACTTGTGCTAACTAGGCAAAAACAAAAACATTGAGGCATTTTACAAGTTTCATCTTTATTTCAATTGTGTTATAGCTCACATTGTTTTGACGAATAACGAGTCTACATTGTGACTTGTTATCTAGGTTAAAGATTATAGGCTTTGTGTTTGGTCGAGTCTCAGTTTTCATTGTTCTACAGTAAGATGGACTGGAGACTTTTTCGAAGTAATAATTTATAGAGCTTCAGATTATAGGTTTTTACAAACAAGTCAATTCACAAATTAGCTTTCAGAATAAGTTTAATACATCTAAAATTTATAAAATATGTATAATTTATTTACAGAAACTAAACTACTACATATTTACATAACTGTACAAAATACAAAATTGATTATAATATTTCATAAAATTAAAATTATGGAAGAATGTGGAAATATAAAAAATACCTAATGCTTCTAAGTCGAAGTAGGATTTTTTTTAAATAAATATTCAATTCATGTAAGAACACAATAAGTACTTTTATTTCGTAAAATTGTTTTCATTACAGACAAAAAAATAAAGTTAAAGACACAAATTTTAAGTTTAAATAACAATTCTAAAAAATATTATCGCCGACATTTTCAGAAAACAACATAATCCTAAAACCTTTTTAATAAAATATTCAGGTTCCAGAATATTCCATTTTCTATATATTCTTGGGTCAAAGCAAGTTTAGAAAATCCTGAGGTTTTAATAATGTTATGTTTATGCATTAATACCGTTGTAGCTATTGGCGAAGCGCCAACCTAATAGTAAGCGGTTTATCCAACCCCAGGTATAACGTAAATTATACCTGCATAATATAATGCTCGCTATATCCCGCAAATGTACTGAAACCGAGGCGGTTACCTTTGGTGATCTTTCTTTTCTATTTATATTAAGTTTAATAATGCTATTTTAATACGGCTTAAATAATAATAATAATAATTTATTCAAAAAATTTCATTACACTAAAAGTTTACATGTATATAGTCTTATTTAAGGGTAAATGCATCAAGAACGTTGGGCGAAGCTTGTCAATTATAACTTTAGAAGTGAGCATTTCATGTTTTATTGCAAGCCCATAACAGCTAATAGATTTTACCAGTTTATTTGCGAGTTCACGCCTAAAAGCAAGAACAACAATAATTTTCTGAAACGAAGAATCCAGCTATCCTTGGACTGTTCTTATCCTATCCTTGTTTGAGTTAGGCCGCGGCCGAACTGCAGGGCACACTTAGTGTGGCAACAGGTTAGCTTCGATTACTCATCCTAGTGAACCAACACAAGGCACGTTATGTGCACGGCCCCACCGCTAAGTGGGTCGCTTGGTCGCTTGGTCGCCTGGCTAGCCTCTAAGCGTGCCACCTGCAGTGCGGCCGCGGCCTTACGGTTTTGGCATTCCCAATTTTTTTATTGAGGTTGGATTTGTCTGAGGTCTAAAGATCCCTTATATTTTAATTTAATTAATATTAAGTAAATTAATTGTATCATGAGGCAATAAATAATAAACATTTGGTAATTTCCTACTTAGAGGGTACAATTTTATGCCTGGTGATCCATAAAATTTTTGATGTTAAATCGTCGAGTAAATTAAATTAAGTAAGTAGATGCTTAGTAACTCACACTAATTTAAACCACGTAGGTATATTGACTTTTGACTGAGATTTTTAATAATGATAGCAAAAGTAATATACCTATACGACTTGTGTGGTAATCAAGTAATTTTTTTATATTTTGATGATTCGTCGGATTTCGAACTCTATATTTAGGCTTTTCTGATAACAGACTTTTACAAGGATACGCACTTAATACTTCTTATGCTATGAATTTTCGTCGAGTGTAAATATGCCTAAATGACTCTGTCAGGGAGCATGTCGCGTTCCCGTTTATTTTATCTCCTACAAGCTGCGCCTCGCGGTGTTACCCGCGGTAAATAGTACCCGTTCCCGTGGGAATACCGGGATTAAAAGTAGCCTTTTTTTATCCAGGGTATAAGCAATTCTGGTAACAAATTTCATTCAAATCTGTCCAGCCGTTTGAGCGTGAAAGAGTAACAAACACACTTACAGTTACACACACACAAACTTTTACCTTTATAATATTAGTAGAATAGAATTAAAAGCTTTAAATAAGTTAAAAGCTTTCTTATTTCGTGTCAATTGCCTTGTTTGCGTGGCGTGCACTGCATTAAGTACCATTATTACATGATGTCATTTCTTATACGTACCAGAGCAATAATTGAATGAAATAATTACACGCAATTACGTTCAATAATTAATAAGCAACTGTTGTTTAGACTATGCAAATCATGATGACAGTCAATTTAATTGTATGCAACTGGCTAGAATCTTGCATCGTGTAAATGACACTTTAATCTTGAAAATAGCACAAGAAGTCTGCTTTTAGGAAAACTTATAGTGTTAACAGCATTTATTGAAGATAGCACAAGAAAAGTTTGCTTTTCAGGAAAACTTATACCTAGTGACAACAGCATTTAACGGCCTTTTTACCAGCTTTTTTGTAACAACGACGTACTTAATAAACCTTGGTCAGCACCTATAAGTCTGGTCAACCTTATTTACAGAAAAGGCCAATACAAGCTGACTAAGCTGCGGGTTTGTCACGTCTTACCTTTAAAAAGGCGAGTAATGAGACCCCACTACAGTTTTATTTTCATAGGATAGTCTGCTTAACAGTTTGTTTTGCACGAGCAAAATAGTAAGACTTTTTAAACTATCGCGACTTGAAAACATATTTTAAAATATTAACATAATATTTAATAAATAATAAATAAATAATATTGATTTCAATACGCGATTAAGTCCCGTTAATATTTTTAAATATAAAATAGTAAGCTTTCTAATAGCGTGTATGGGCTTAAAACCTGTAAATTCTAGGGAATTTAAATGAAAAGTATTTTTTCGTAAAATCTTGTGTTATAATGTTCGTTCAAGCAATGTTCTGTAGAGTCGCAAATTGAACGGTGTCCAACTACAGAGAGCTTCGGTGATTTGGACATTCGAGTATTTTGAATTGTATTCACTTTTTAACTAAGTCGTAAAGCCATGACTGAATCAGGCAAACTTATAATGTCACTAGTTCATACGAACATACACTAATATAGCGTAAAAAAAAGAAAGTGATTATGAGTTAGTGGCCAACTCTGGTGACGAAGTTTTGAGGCGGCCTTAACGCCATGGCCGGCATCGACCATTTCACGTGCCTTTATAACACATTGAAGAAGTAACAAACAAATAACACACAATCATGCAGAACCACAAATAGGTAATTTGTATTTATAAAATTAGTGAAAAACAAACCTGGCTCAGCTAATATTGAAAGAGCTTTATTAGTCAGTAGCATAATACTATTTAAGCGCACTCCACTTTGGCGAACAGCCAGGTTCGTGAATCATCGTGTACTGTCAATGAAACCTAATCTCCTCACTCTAAGTACTCGTAACGGTGCCGGTGCTAAGCTTTGAGTGATCTGCTTTAAACGAATCAGTTTAATTTTGGATGAGGCCACCCTGTGTCAATTTGCTTATAAAAATATAACGTGGCTAAAGAATGTATCATTTTTGATTTAAGCGGCAACTTGGGTGGCACCCAAGTTTTCGTTACATGAGAATGTATGTTCCTATGTTTTTCAGTTTTAAAACTTGTGCTCGCACAACTATTGAACTGAAAATTGATAGGTATATAGGTTCCGCTATAGAAGTTTACTGGTACCTTATCAGAGAAGCTTTATTAGCAAAGGGATTTTAAAGAAAGGTTGGGAACCTTACCTTACCAGAAGGTGAAATAAATAAAAGTTGTAGAAATAATTAGTGACTGAAACCGAGACCGACTGAAACCAAAGTTCTTGGCTACAATTACAATTATTACCGGCCGAGCCTCAATCGATTATTAATTAATAACAAAACATCGCAAGCTGAAGATAATTTCTGAAAAGCATTTAAACTGGCTTTCTTCCAACACATGAATCACTAAGTTAAGTCACAAGATTTGTAATAATTTAATATTCTGTACATTTTTTCATAGTGAAATAGACCATTATTACTTGGCTCGAACAACTACGGAGCTAATGCTTCTTTATACAAACTCCAGACTGAAGGTTGATGAAATAACATTTTATTGATCAATTTGCCTTTCAATGCCATTTGTGAAATTGAGTATTTCAACTTTTGAAACTACGAGTATCATGGTTATGAACTAAAAACGGGATATTTACCATGATTCGTTGATTATGACTAAATAAAGAAAAATTACTTGACTATGTATGTGTGCCGGGTAACAAATTATTGCTTACTGTACCTACAATGTCAAAAACAGCTTGCTTGGTGAAAAACAGCTACATAGGTCATACGACCTATGTACCCATAAATAATATTATAATCCCACATAAATATTGTACCAAAAATAAATCCCGGTTTCTGAGGAAGTGTTTAGGAAATGTATTTGTCGTTAATGTATGTCTGTGTATGTTTGATAAGCTATACCCAGTTCTGGCCACATTGGTGCTCTAAGATAGTGTGTAATGTATTTATTAAACTGACTGACATGACTATGGAAATAATAGTCATTATTATTATTTATTATAAGCCTGATGTTGCCCACTGCTGGGCAAAGGCCTCCTTTCCTTCTTTCCTTTGATCTCGGTTTTGTGCATCCTGGCGCCATTCTTTGTAAATAATAGTTATATCACTATTTTCTGGTTCCTTTTTGGTAACAAAATATTTATTACATACTTACCTCTGACTTTGAACTGTCACAGCTTCAAAAGATCTTCTAAAGGTCTAAGAAATGTGGGGTAGTCTTGATCATATTTTATTTTATAACCATTGAGATGTATTATAGAGCCACAATCAGACAAATAAAATGTGAACGCCAAAACTCGGCGCACGCTACGTAGTGCGCAGAGTTTTTTTTTTTGCGTACAAGCGACATTGAACATTAAAACAAACGACATAACGTCTACATTCAAATGTCAAATGTCATTGTAGAACATTGAATTTGCACGCACATTTTTTGAGTGTTGTCAGCTATTAGATTGTGAATTTTTAATACATCTCAATGTTTATAACGCAAATATTTGTCCGTCTTCAAACCCTCATCACTTGCGTATCAGCTCTGCAACCGCGGGGTTAGGTTCAACACAGTTGATGCCTGAAGCAAGGTGTGGAAAATCATGATAATTTGTGTCTAAATACATACAAATCAGATGATAAGTCGTGCCATTGTATGCTATTAAGTATTCTACGTAACAATTTTTCAATGAGTACTTCAGGGCTTCTTTTAAGGCTTATTAAAATAATTTGACGAGTTGAAGAATGGATTTTTTTTTTGGTTATTTTCGCCAACTGGTGAGAAAACCCAGTTTCAAAAGTGACCAGTTGGCGAACCACTCTCTTTATAGTGCTCTTGACAGAAGAGTAGGCCTAATGGACGTGCGATTAAGTTCGCGAACTTACTTACTCGTACTTTTGTCACCCACATTTACAGAAAAAAAAAAAATTAAAGTGAAATTGACTTTATTTAATGTAAGGCATGAAATAATTGGAAAATTATTCAGGATCTAGCCCGGGAATGGGTTATACGAGTACATTAATGAAGAATATTGTAAGTAACATTAGGTACACAATCGTTTTTAAGACAGGAGCTTAAAGCTAAGATCCCTAGTAGCAAAAGCTATACATGAAATCTGTGTCATTAGAACGGCAAACAGATCAGCCTTCTTCAATACAAATCGAAAACGATATTCGTGCCAATAATCACAGTTCATTTTATGTTGGCTAATTTTCCGAATTCAGTTTCCACCAACATAAACCGACCTGCGATTATTGGCACGATGTATCGTTTTCGGTTTGTAGAGTTGAGGGGCAGGAACGGAGGCTGGCATAGCTGTGAGATATTGTTTATGTTCAAAAGTGAGGATCGTGGCAAGAAAGCCAGTCTGCCAGAGAGCAATACTTTTAGAAACAAACAGCATTATTAGGAGTAATTATGCAACGTTAGTTCTGCCAGTGAACACTTTCTCCAGAACCAATCTTGAAATTGGCATTATTTCTTACAATTTTTGTCCGTTCCTCTATCGTTATCAAAACTAAAACAACCATTTGAATGCAGAATGTGTTTATTTCTTATTAATAGTTCTGTATTTATTCAATACAGCATTTAATGTATAAAGTGAAGACTTGACTTGAATGCACAGTTGAATTTTAACTCTACATACTGATATGGTCTAGTTTAACGACCGTAGATATCGATGTGGTAGTTGTAGCCTCTAGAAGACCCTAAGGAAATAGTGACCCTGCTCTCACCAATACCGCCAGAGACTATCTTAGCATAAGCGTTCTGGGGTCGTCCGACTTCGGTGGCCATAACAGCGGAGATATTGTTGTTATCGTGGCCGCGATAGTACACATACTCCATCATCGGAAAGGCGTTGGAGCTATTGAAGAGGGCGATGTAGTCTTCGCTGCAAAAAAATATTAAAAAATTTGAAAATTTTCTAACTTTACTTACTTTTTCTGTTTCATAAACTATTATCATAATGGAGAAAAAAAAATTAATGATGTAAAAAAGTTAAGGGACTGAAAAAGTGCTAAATATCATTGTAGATATTTGATCGTTATACTTGAATGTAGGATACTGTAGTATTGTAGGGTTCGGAATTATTTATATTGCGGCCGTAGATACCGTGTTATTCATAAGTTTTCAACTCTAGAAAATGAGCAAAAATTAAGACCACACAGATAATATAATACTATACTACTACGCCTTAAATAAATGTAACATTATAATAGCACACGGGGAATTACTTACGTAGACGCGACCGCAAGGTGTGGCCACACTCATACCTAGATGAAGATTCTACAGAAGAATCGAAACATTGTCGGCATCTAAATCAAGTAATTTCTCGTGTGCTATTATAATGTCTAATACAACTCACGATAGTTTTGAAAGTAAATAAGTGTGACATGTAAACTAAACGGATACAACAACAGGTAACACAATTATTACAAAACATGTTTATCAACTAAAATAAAAATTTACGAGATGCTTACGAGTGCAAAAGCGTGTCTCCGGCTGCCACGGAGCCAACGATGAGGTTAGACCCGGTGTCAGCCTTGATGATTGCGGAGTCGCAGGTTACAGCGACAACAGCCAATACGGCGGCCAATGCGAGTGCGTATTTCATCTGAAAAGAACAGGTACTTATAGTAAGGAAGCGAGGCATATTAGGTTAGTTGACTTATGCCCGATTCCTATATCCAACGTACGGATGACCGTCGGTCTATCTCTTAAAACGTTGTTGAAACGTTGTTTATGCAACACAAAATGTATTACACTTTTTGACAATTAACAATGTTGCTATGACGATCGATCTACGGTCATCTGTACGTTGGATATAGGAATCGGGCATTAGTTGTTATTTATTGATCGTTTAAGTTAAGCATCATTTTGAGCGATCTCAATTTGGATGGACCGCAAGTGGCATTAACAGCTGAGCGTTTTCGTGCTTTGCAGGGAATGTTAAATTGTCGGTCTGGCCTTTTAAAAGTCGTTAAGCCACAACCGAGAGATCGAGACTTCGTTTCCAAAGTGAGGAAAAAATTGAGGGATGAGGATCATCCGAGCTATAAATAGAAATTCAAGACTGCAAGAAATTTCTTTCTTCTTACGAAATTGAAGTTGATTTAAAATTGCCACTTGTATTATGATCTTTATTCATAGCAGTAAACTAACAAAAATAAATTATTGTAAAACACTTACCTTTGCTGTGGCTAGGTACTGAAACTGAATGGAACATAGTATCTAATGCACATTTTATAGCTAAAATCAGAGGATAAGCTTGATAATCTCAAACATAGATAAGATACCTAACTAATTATAATTACTTTTTCGAAAGCTATTAATAGGTATTTTTAATTAGTTTTGCTATCTGAATGTTGATTTATCTATTAAAATTAAAACTTGTATTGTTCTCGAGTCTGTTTTGTTCTCTATACATTATATCAATTATGTAGGTATGTATTTACAAAAAAATGGATCTGTGTAGTGTAGTATTAGATCAGTAATCTGGTTACTATAATACAAGCATTAAGTTGCTTAGCTTGGGACTAGATGACGATGTGTGGAATGTCCAAATATATTTATTATTATTATTTTGTGTTTTGTTTTTCACCAACTCGACTTCGACTCACTTGAGTCAAAATAAAATCCCACTAATATTATAAAGGTGAAAGTTTGTGTGTGTGTGTAAGTATGTAAGTGTGTTTGTTACTCTTTCACGCTCAAACGGCTGAACGGATTTGAATGAAATTTTGTATCAGGATTGCTTATACCCTGGATTAACAAATAGGCTACTTTAAATTCCTGAAAAGTGCAGTGTTCCCGTGGGATAAACCATTATTATTCATCAAAATATTTTCGGTAGTTTGGCCGTGCAAAAGGTAGCTGTCAGACAAAATAACTTCATAGATGGCAGCACAGGCAAAAATATAACTCCTTCACGCTCAAACGGCTGGACGGATTTGAATGAAAATTGGTAGCAGGATTGCTTATACCCTGGATTAAAATATTACGCAACTTAAAATTCCTGAAAAGTGCATTGATTCCGTGGGATTATTAATCAAATTCATGAAAATAGGTTATACAAAATAGTTTGGCCGTGAAAAAGTAACAAAATAATTTCAATAGATGGCAGCACAGACAAAGTTATTATTCCTTCACGCTCAAACGGCTGGATGAATTTGAATTAAATTTGGTAGCAGGATTGTTTATTCCTTGGATAAACAAATAGGCTACCTTAAATTCCTGAAAAAAGGAATGGTTCCGTAGGATTAATAAACCAAATTATTCATCAAAATAGTTAGGCCGTGAAAACGTAACTATTAGTCAAAATAATGTTAATAGATGGCAGCACAGGCAAAGTTATAACTCCTTCACACTCAAACGGCTGGACGGTTTTAATGAAATTTGGTACCAGGACAGTTGATATCCTGGATTAACACATGTCTTAGGCTACTTTAAATCCCTTAAAAGCGTATTGTTCCCGTGAGAATATCAAAATACCAAAATTATGCTTCTTGAAACTCAAACGGCTTAACGAATTTCAAATATTGTTTTTTTTTGTCCCGATAATCTCACGGAATTGGGACTTATGTACGCAGATAAATTAATTCCCGATAAAAAGATTTCTGGCTCAACATAAACCATTTGAACAAAGTTTATTTATGTCTTCAATTAAAATTCGCTACAGCACCTCATCGTTGCTATTTTATTAAATTTCCCACAGTTTCGGCTCGCTTCGAGTCTAAAATCCTCGCAGCGCTCGCTTTGCTCGCATGTAAATGTTTGCAAGCAAATTGAACTGTGTCAGACCATAGAATAGGAACCGACCAACAGTCAGCTTTTTCTATGAGCTCCAAAGCAAAATCAAGTATCACGTCAGGACGCATTTGTTTTTAAAAATTTCCGCTTGCTTCGTGAGTTTAAGACGCTCGCTGCGCTCGCTTCGCTCGCACGGTAGCTTCATAAATATTTTGCTAGCAAATTGAACTATGTCAGACCATATAATAGGAACCGACCAACAGTCAGCCTTTTCTATGAGCTCCATAAGCAAAATCAAGTATCACGTCAGGACGCATTTGTTTTTAAAAATTTCCGCTCGCTTCGCGAGTTTAAGACGCTCGCTGCGCTCGCTTTGTTCGAAGCTCGCTTCGCTCGCACGGTAGCTTCATAAACATTTTGCTAGCAAATTGAATTATGTCAGACCATAATTATAATAGGAACCGACCAACAGTCAGCCTTTTCTATGAGCTCCATAAGCAAAATCAAGTATCACGTCAGGACGCATACGTTTTTAAAAATTGCCGCTCGCTTCGCTCGCATGGTAGCTTCTTGAATATTTTGCTGGCAAATTGATCTATGTCAGACATAAGAATAGGGACCGACCAACAGTTAACCTTTTCTATGAGCACCTTAAGCAAAATCAAGTGTCACATGACGAATTTGTCAAAAATTTCGGCTCTTGAATATTTTGCTGGCAAATTGATCTATGTCAGACCATAGAATAGGGACCGACCAACAGTCAGCCTTTTCTATGAGCACCTTAAGCAAAATCAAGTGTCACATGACGAATTTGTCTTAAAAATTTCGGCTCGCTGCGCTCGCTTGGTTCGAAGCTCGCTTCGCTCGCATGGTGGCTTCTTGAATATTTTGCAAGCAAAATAAACTATGTTAGACCATAGAATAGTAACCGACCAGCAGTCATCCTTTTCTATGAGCACCAAAATCAAGTGACACAATGACGCCTTGGTCTTAAACAAGGAGCAAAATTAAAAAATTTATGAAAACTTTTTCGATTACGTAAGAAGAGAGTAATTTTTTGCACTCTCGAGGTGCATTTTTATTCATATCTCTGACGATCCTCATCAGACCAAAAAAAGAATCATCAAGATCGGTTCACCCAGTCGACGAATTGAGAACCTCCTCCTTTTTGAAGTCGTTAAAAAAATGTATTAACTTATTCACCGCGGGTAACACCGCGGGGCACAGCTAGTCTATTATAATATTTATATTTGTCATCATCATCATCATCATCCGCAGCCCGATTTCACCCACTGCTGGATATAGGCCTCCACTTGTTTATGCCACTCCTTACGGTTATAATATCATCCGCCCATCTCGCAACCGGGCGGCCGACATTTTTGTGGCCAGTTCTTGGACGCCATTCAGTTGACACCTTACTCCACCTGTCGTCATATCTCCGTGCCAGGTGTCCTGCCCAGCTCCATTTTAGTGAATCGTATCACGGAACTCCGTGATACGATTCCCAATATCTTTCACCTTTGTTCGACTCTGGATCTCGACATTCGGAACACGGTCTATAAGCTTGATGCCGAGCATGGCACGCTCCATGGCCCTCTGTGCTACTCTCATCGAATACACAGCCTCCTTAGTGAGCGTCCACGTCTCGCTCGGCACTGGAAGTCATGGTAGGCAGAACATACTGATTGTATAGACGGGTTTTCAGACACTGTGGGATATCAGCGGATATTGTCCAGTTTTCCAAACGCAGCCCCACCCAAGTTGAGTTCTTCTGGCAATCTCCTTTCTTTGATGTTCTTTTTCAAAAGAGAGAATAATGTCCCAGATAATACTCACATATTCACGTAGTACACTTGAAGTGCATAACGACATTTGCCAGGACAGCTCATTCTTGATAAGATAAATGACATACACTTTACATTTTACATTAGGTATGTCATTGTCATTGAAGAGCTTTTGCTAAGACGTTCTAGATAGGTCGTCGAAGTTAGGCAATGTTGTGATGTTCTGAGCGAACTTAGATCGGTGACCGCAAGTGGCAATATCAGCTGAGCACTTCCGTGCTTCGGAGGGCACGTTGACGATTTAACGTGCCCTCCAATGTACGGAAGTTCCCGGCTTTTAAAGTCGTTAAGCCATGACGGAGGCCTTCAAGCGGCCTAGTAAACTCCGTCACCAGTGGTGGCCACTTGCTCATAAGTACGAATTATGTCATGTTATATCTATATCTGTGGTTATATTCATGTCCATCGGATGTTTCTCTTTCCACTAAAATAACAAAAAAGTTGAATTCGAAACAAAAATACGCAGAACAGTCGTACAAAGCTGCTAACTTTTCGAATTCGCCGTCTGCAAGTAATTACAAGTTCCACCTGAATTCGTGTTAATAAAATGTTCATTTGTATATTTTTTTGCTAAATGGAAATGGGATTTTACGAAACGCTATTTTGTTTCTCATTATTCATTCAGGTTTCGTTGTTTGACGTTTACTAAATTTATGTTTAATTATTATTTTTCGTTTATTCATTTTGGAACTCTGTTTTCAGAACAAATAGGGATCCTTTTCGTTATTTAACCTGGGTAAAGTTGGTTTAAAAGTACAGTTTTTTTTTGTCATAACTCCGTTAAAGCGTCTCGTGCGAAGTCGAACGTGGGCGACTCGCGAAACAGGAGTGTAGATTGCATTCACATATTTGTCACAGCTTTGCCTCACACGAGTGTAAACAATGTCAAGGGTTTTTCTGCCGACGTATGTCACCCATGTAAGTAGGTAAACATAGGATCAACATTCTTAACAAAATTATACAAAGTTGAAGTTCTACTTCATTTTTCATTTTACTTCTAAGTTTTCAAGCTTTGGAACAAAGAAAGCTTGTGGTGCTCTCTTTCCTAACCCTCTGACATCTGTTTAGGACCTTAGGCTCAGGCATAACACCTGCTTGATTACCAGAAAATGGTTTCTACCGGTAAAATTTGGCCTGGAGGCTGCAGCCAAGTGACAAACGCTTCTCGTAATATTCTATTATCATTTGTTCCTTTGATTTTAAACTCCTGATCGCATTCACGTACCAGTTCCTGCACATTTTTTTTCGTATCTACTCTAAATTGCTAAGATGACGAGATGGGTCGACGACATAGTCCACGTCGCAGGGCGTCAATGGATGCGACTGGCACAAGACCGTAGTGGATGGCACAAACTTAGGAAGTCTTATGCCCAGCAGTGGGTAAAGTCGGGCTGAGGATGATGGATGATTCTAAATTGTAAAAAATGGGACATGGCGAAGAGGGCTGTCATCGATGTTGAATTGCAGATAAAATAATAAATAATAAATAAATATCCTTGGACATTCCACACGACGTCATCTAGTCCCAAGCTAAGCAATTTAATGCTTGTGTTATGGTAACCAGATGACTGATATACTAGGTAGGTACATAGATTTTTTTTTGTAAATACATACATATACATAGAAAACACCCAGACTCGAGACAAATATTTGCAGATAATGCAAACATTTGTCCCGTGGCGGGAATCGAACCCGCAACCTCCGCGTCTCAGGCGGGCCTTCGCCCACTGCGCCACAGAGGTCGTCAGATATTATTTACATCGTCTCCCTTCAAGGCCCGGATTAAAAACTTCCTGTCCATTGTTCATCGACGTCTGACTGACGGGCCCGACGACCCGCGACCGTGCAACGTCATTAGTCTTCGTTTTCTATGAAGCGGTGACGTCATAAGCTTACCAGAAAACTGCAATACAATTTAGCTTAACTTAATTTACCGCCAATTCTCAATAACCTATCGATAAAATTGACACATGCAGGGAATATTTCGGGAAGTCGTTACCATTTCAAAATATAAGGTTTTGTTTTACTAGTTAATTAACCTTTTAAAGCAATATTTTTACATCCATTTAATATGCAAGGCTCACAGATAGACACTATAATACTATAAACTAACCTTGTATTCTATCAAACGAACCCATATTCACCCACTTCTGAATATTAAACAGCCCTCTCAATAAGCTCCAATTATTTCCTTGCCAAATCCAATGAGTTTCTTCGAATTACAATGTAAAGTACGTGGTCAAATGGAAAATGCCTGTAATATTAAATACGCTCCTGGGGGCTTTATAAGGCCGTTTTAGCAATATCCCTAATAAGTCATATTAAAAATAAGGTGCTAAATTATTGTTCTAATTTTAAAATGACTTCTATCAGCAGAATTGCTCAGAACGGCCATTTTAGCCCCCTTATTTCAATGAGCAATTTTAAGAAGATGCATGTACTATTTTGTAAGGGGCCATAACAATGGCCATAATAATATGGCATAATTTTGGACTATTCTTAGATTATGTTTTTTTTGGTCCTTTCATTAGAATCATTAAATTAGCTTTAAAGAATGTGGACTAAAACATTGTATACCGCTTTATTGCGGAGAAAAATCGGGCGCCATCTTTTTGAAAACGATCTTGCAATTTGTATCCAGACTTTGACTGATTGCTTTCCTGAACAACTTCAACTTGGCACTAATTATTGGATAGATGTTAGTATCCATTTACTAGGTTGGAGAGATAGTGATTGAATACACATAGGATGCTTTAAATTAAAGCATAGTGCGTCAACCTTATGTTACTCACAGCCCACTTTTAGAATATATTTTTTTAGAATATTTTTTTTGCAAACAATTTTTCAAGTCACTTAAAAATATTATGAAGTAGTTTAAATGATTAAGTATAAAAAGTTTTTCACAGAATATAATAAACCTATTAACGTTCGTTCGTTCGTATGAGCAAGTGGCCAACTCTGGTGACGGAGTTTTTAGGCCGCCTAAAAAAGGCCTCCGTCATGGCTTAACGACTTTAAAAGCCGGGACCGACAATTTAACGTGCCCTCCGAAGCACGGAAGCGCTCAGATGAAAATGCCACTTGCGGTCACCCATCCAAGTAGTGACCGCTCAGAACGTTGCTTAACTTCGACGATCTATCAAGAACGCCTTAGCAAGCTTCGCCACGAGCGCTTTAAACCTATTAACGTATCTTAAGAATGGGCGATTTTGGACTTACTACATACTGAAAACCTGTGCTATATTAGGTATAATCGAGTAATAAAATAATAACTGTTTTAGAATCCTATTTTGCCGTCGAGTTCTAAATATATTTATGTAATTCATTTTGAAAATAGAGTACACGATTAGGTTCAAACCAAAACTTTCTGACCTCTTTGTGAAATAATGACTTTGTAATCGCTCCCACAGAACTGAAAACGCCACTTAGTTTGCTCCATAAACAACTCGAAATGTTAACGCATTATTTACCCAACTACAAATGACTTGCAGAACCGCGGTCTTGGTAGTTTGTCGTGTTTGAGAGCTAATAATACGAATTGAGAAATAATGGTACATTTTCACCGAAACGACACTAAAGTAAGTAAGTAGGTATAAGTTCGTATAAGCAAGTGGCTAACTCTGGTGACGGAGTTTTTTTGGCCGCCTAAAGGCCTTCGTCATGGCTTAACGACTTTAAAAGCCGGGACCGATGAAACGACACTGCATTAGGGATATTTCTAGATGATTATAACGTCCGTAGACAACGTGTGCCTAGTTTGTAGGTTATATGAAAAATGTTTTCAGTAAACTGAACATTTAATGATACGAATAGAGAGAACAGGTTACGTTTTCTTTGAACCTACACTAGAACTCTTTATTCTTTCTAAAAAAAACATCTTTCTAAATGACATAATACAGTCTGTAGGCAACGTATGCGTACATTAAATGGGATGTAGAAAATTCATAAATAATAATAATAATACTAATAATTTTTTTTAATATGATACAAAAATTCAAAAGACTCCCGGGATACCAGTCGTGATCATATTTCATTTTATTTCATTTCATTTATCCAGTAAGAGCTTTTGCTGTTTTTTTAGTCTTCCGTATAAGTTAGCCTGCCATTCAAAATCAGCAACCCTTTATGAAACCTTTCTCAAATGCTGCAAGATTTTTTAAAAGATCGGTATTTCGCCAGATCTTATCTTGCGTGCCTTTATACGACTCAAACACTTCCTATTTATTATATTAGCAAAGTATAGAATTGTGGTACCTATAGATGAAAAGGTTGATGAAATATAAAAACAAAAGGTGGGTAATACATTTAGTAGTTGTTTATTTTTCTTTGCAGTTTTTTATGATTATAGTCTTTCCAATCGTTTATTTAACTTTTGACAGATCACGCACATAAAGTTTTATAATAATTTTTGATACAATGTACTACAGGGAATACTGTACTTCATGGACGGGCTCCACCCACTTAGAGATGTGTAATTCGTAATTAATGACCACAGACTGTATTGTATTTTCTTTTATAAATTGTATTATTAGGAACTTTTTAAGTCCAACGTATTCAGTCTAATTCAGTTACTGGTTAATTTCTCCAAGTCAAGCTTAACGGCCATAGATCTCGAGGTAGTAGTAGAAGCCCCTGCCTCTAGCGGACTGTAAACGAACAGTGACATTGTTGTATCCGATACCACCAGATAAAATGTAAGCTGTTGCGTTCTGGGTGCCTCCGACCTCAGTAGCACGCACTGCAGTGATCCTGTTGGTAGCGTTGCCGCGCCAGATCACGTCCTGCGATTGAACGGTGTTGGATGCCCCAGCGTTGCGGGTGAAGTAGTTACTGTAGAAAATGTATCAATTTAAAATTTGTTCAAACTAACGCACTTGTACACGCACTACTCCTTTAAATTTTCTGCTCTATTATCAGATCCTGACTAACGTACTTATTGATTTAGGAACCCGAAAACCACTACTGTTAACTGAGAAGATTTTGGGTTTTGTGAAGATTCTAAATTATTTTGCAGCATTCGAGTAGTACAATTAGTTCTGTTGCAATTATTTTTTTGTTTTGATCAAATTTGAAGTCAATGTTTCTCTTCTGATTACCTAACGAATTTGCCTTGTAAATGTAAAATTTAAATTCATTATTCTTACGCGTAATGACGTCTGTCTCCAGCTCCAATGTAGCCAACATTGAGGTTAGCCCTGGGCTCAGCCTTGATGGCTGAAGAGTCGCAGACTGCGGCGACGACAGCCAACACGACGGCGATAGCGAGTACGGATTTCATCTGAAAATAAAATAGTTACATAGTCAAGAAATATAATGTAAAAATATTATCGATCAAGTGAGCGAAGCGAACGCGATCGATACTTTTTTGTACTCGCATAACTATCGAACCGATAAATTCAATCTGCACGGAACTTGATAAGTATATAGGTAGTGCTAAGGCAGTTTGCTGGTAATCTAATGAGCTTAATCGGTGAAGAGGTTGTAAAGATATACTTGTATTCCGAAGCTACTAAAAAAAAGTAAATCAGATTTTAATGAATGTGGCTAATTGAATTGAATAATATGTAAGGTCTTCTTTTGCACATTCCAAAATGGTTTTAATTTTTGTTCTAGGATATTATAATATCATAGGCCTTTTCATCTTTGCTAGCTGATTTATATAGAGGCAAGCTTTGCCTACACTTAACGGGACATATAGTTAGGATAAATAGTTTTTTAAATATTATAATAATAAAGGTTAAAATAGGCAGCAAGGTCACGCTATTTTAGTAAACTAGATGTCGCTGCTAAACTAGATCGGTACGTTTTGAAAAGTTTTTTAAACTATAATTTTTTAAGGCCAAGGAAGCGTTGAAGGGACGATCTCGACACCTTCGAGAGAGGTTGTTGGGAAATCTCGAATGATGACAGAGATGGTTGGAGGGATATGGGGGAGACCTTTGCCCAGCAGTGGGACGATAAAGGTTAAAGAAAAAAAAAAATTTTTTTAATGCATTTTACAGGATTTTTTGAAGTTTATCTGAAATTTTTAGTTTTTTTTCTCAGAGTTCCATGCGCGCGAGATCTCATTTCTGGACAAACTAGTTTTATAATGCAAAAATCTAAAATTAAATGTCTAGTGCAAGGTACAAACCAAGAGATGTGATTTAATTTTTTATTCAAAAATTGGTTAATTAAATTGGTGCATCAAAGTCAAAGTCATTGTTGTACTTGAGACAGTACCTAACTCATTTTAAACCTAAATAAAAGAAATGAAGCCCAGTTAAACAAAGACAAAGAAAGAACATAAATGTAAAACACTTACCTTTTCTAGCAGTGGTTCACTGAAACTGAGTGACAATCAATTCGCAAACCATTTTATAGTAAAAATACGAGCCTTTACTGTGATTCATTTGCGATAATGATAAGGATGTTAATTATAACAATTTCCATGTAGATGTTATTTCTGAAAATAATTGATAATTCTTATCATCCTAATTAATTAATTATATCGAAATTGGTGAAATATCATCATAATCATCATTTTATGATAGCCTTCTATTTTCCTTAAAATCTTTTATTAATTCCTTATATTTAAAAAAAAAGTCGTGTTGGCCAAGTGGATAAGTATTTCGACTTTCGATACAAAGGTCGTGAGTTCGAATCCGGCCGTGCATCAATGGACTTTTCGTGTCGAAAAATGTATTATGCACTTTAACACGAGCTTTAAACGGTGAAGGAAAACATCGTGAGAAAATCCGCGAATAGTCAGCCTCATACGTATTGCTGCTGCTAGTGCTGGGCAAGCCAATTCCATCTCAACAATGTCCCAGGCACTTAGGCAAAAGCTTGCCTCCTGACTCTGTATAAATCATCTACATAGTTAAGATGTAAAGGTCTAATCATAGTCTATTTTCCTTACTATACAGCGTGATTCATAATTGGTATGTTATCCCGGAAGGGGGATTTTGTGACCATGAAAATGGACAGTTGCTTAGGTGCAAATCTTGTGAATTCTAATTTTCAGTTTTTCATACAAAAACTTTTTTGTTAAATCTTTTGAAAACCCTAAGTTTGTCAACGCTGTAACTAGCTTTCAAACTAGGTTCGCACAGATTGCAAATTGGTACAATAGGTAAGTGGGTATGGACATACAAGGCAGACAAAAAAGTTTTTTAAATTTTATTAGGTATGTACTTACTTGAAATTCAAAAAGTCGTAGAAAAAATGTTGTTCACACTGATGAGGTGAATGACCCCTTTTCGGGATAACATACCAATTATAAATCACGTTGTGAAATATAATTTTGGCGTGATGCGCGACCAAGAGCCAGACAGAGAAATAAATTAATATATTGCTTAATTCATTTTCTAATTTTACAATATTTAATATTTATTATTCATTCATATTTTGATATATAAGTTTTTTCTCCTGCAGACGTACTTTTGGTACTATGATGTTGCGTCCGATGTTTTTGTCATCATTACTATGTCAGTTTCACGCGTAATTAATGTTCATATCTTTCATATATCCCCAAGGTAAAACATCGTATTTGATAGACTACGTAGTTATTAGATAATGTTGTTTCTTTTTCAAAAGAAGATATCACATGACATTAAAACGTAATTTAGGGTAAAGTTTCAGGTTAACCCTCGTTTTATAAGATAGCTCACAACCTAAAACTTATTAAAAAAATTATTTATGTTGATTTTCCTTAGCATAAAACCTCCACCATAATAAACGCCATGAAATTTTTTATTGAAGATCGGTAACCAATGAAAAATATTTTCAATTATATGCACTCCGTTCATATTGTTTACATACTTTGACGACCTCTGTGGCGCAGTGGGCGAAAGCCCACCTGAGGCGCCGGAGGTTGCGGGTTCGATCCCCGCCACGGGACAAATGTTTGTATGTTCTGCAGATATTTGTTTCGGGTCTGGATGTTTTTCTATCTATAATATGTATGTATTTACAAAAAAAAATGTATCTAAGTAGTATAACAGTCATCTGGTTACCATAACACAAGCATAAAATTGCTTAGCTTGGGACTAGATGACGCCGTGTGAAATGTTCAAGGATATTTATTTATTTATTTACTCCTGAGTCATAGCGATGAGGTTAGCAAGTGTCCTTAACATGTTTTCTGGCAAGATGTTTTTCTTTCTTCTCTTAGAAAAGCGGCTTATTGTAAAAGCATTTAAAAAGAGGTAAGTTTAAGTTAGATTCTCAAAATCAGCCAGATAGATGGATAGAACAGACACAGGGGCTGATTAGTGAGTAGATTTGAGGGAACAGGCTTATGAGCCTGTTCCCTCCTCCTTGCTGCTAATGGTGATAATCAAGATGATTTTATATGGTAGTAAAACGACAAACAGTATTTTTATGAGTAGATGTTTATTTTCCCCTTTCATAAGAGGTTTTTTTAATAATAATGTACATTAGGAACTTAGAATCACCTAGATGTAAGACGAAACAGAAGTGATCCTTGAGATCCTACCAAAATAAACGATTTTTCTTTCTTTCTTATTCATCTCATTTTCTTAAGTTTTTTTCAGTCAAATACATTCAGTCCAATTTAGATTCATTAATTGTGGTCAAGTTTAACGGCCGTAGATTTCTAGAGTGTAGTTGTAGCCTCTGCCTCTTGCAGATTCGAATCGAACAGTGACTCCGTTGTATCCGATACCGCCAGAGACGATGTAGGGTAAACCCAGGATAGATGCCTCGTTGGGATAGATGCCTCGTTTTCAAAAAACACAACTTCCCGAAGTCGCACATACTAATTAATAGGTTAAATAAGGAGCGTACGTGCCACACTCCTCAGGCCCAAAAGGCAGTTGAGCAGAGTATACTTGGTTTTCTTGTGTGTGCGATTATCTGCGCGGCGAACGCAGGATAACGCGTCAAAGTTTGAAACATGAGTATTCAGTGTTGCATAACTTTTAATGTGGTCATAAATTCTTTTAATTTTTTTTTTATTTTAATACTCTGGTACTTTGAGTACATACCTAGATGTCAATACCCACTCTATTGTATTTAGTTAAGTTTAAATTTAGAAAGGCACCTATCCGTATCAAAAAGGATAGTTGCCTCAATTTTTTAAGGGGATAGGTGCCCTTAGGAAAATCTATCCACTAATACTCTAAGCATGTGCAGTGTTTGTTGAAAAACATAATTATACGTCGGAAACATTTTTTTGTGTTAGTAGGTACATACATGTATAATTATACTTAAGTAATAATCTTATAATACATATTTGTATACAATACCTCATGTTTGTAGGTGAACCATGCCACGAAAGTACAAAAGAAAGGTAGGAGTAACTTTATGGACTTCAGAACAGCTGATACCTAATACAAAGTCAAATTCGACTGACAGAAACATTATTCTATAGGAATGCTCAAGTAAAAATTGTATTTTACTTATGTTGATTCTATAGGGCATCTATCCTCCTTAGCATTTTCATAGTGGGGCATCTATCCATATGGGTAGGCAACTATCCCCAAAAAAAAGGTTCTGCGAAAACTCAATTTCTGCACAATCAGTAATTATTAGGACTACAAAAACAACGCGTAATGCAAGATAAAATATTTAACTAGCTATATTCATAGGAGTTATTCATGGTAAATTAATAGTTTAAAAACTACGAGGCTCTTTCAAAAAGTGGGGCATCTATCCTGGGTTTACCCTATGCATTAGCGTACTGGGTATATCCGCCTTCAGTGGCGCGCACTGCGGTTACCCTGGTGTTAGCGTTGCCGCGCCAGACCACGTCCTGGGATTGAATGGTGTTGGATGCTCCAGCATAGCGGATGAATTGGTTCCTGAAAAAAAAAATATTAATAAAGATTTTAAAAACCCTATAACACTTTATGCTGATGATTCCTGCTCATTTCATTCAAGGTCATTATCAGACCTTGGTCTCTTAACTACTAAAACTCATGCTATAATAATTATCATAAACGTATTGTCCAAAAGGTGCATGGAAAACTTTGTCGACTCGGCTTGTAGGTTGCGCGTGCAAGGCGCTTTAAATCCTCATCATTGTCATTATCCCACTGCTGCCCGTTTTATCCCACTGCTGGGTATAGACCTCCTTTAGTTTTTGCCTCTCACCCCAGTCTCGCGCGAATAGCCCCTTCGGTTATAATAATTTTGTCAAGCCATCTTGTCATTTATTGTATTGAAAATTTTAAATCAATGTGGTTACTACCGGTTACAATGGGTGACCGCAAAAGGCATTATCAGCTGAGCTCTTCCGTGCTTCGGTGGGCACGTTAAATTGTCGGTCCCGGCTTTTAAAGTCGTTAAGCCATGACGGAAGCCTTTAGGCGGCCTAAAAACTCCGTCACTAGAGTTGGCCACTTGCTCATACAAACGAGTGAAGTAACTACCTAAAAAATTGTAACAAATCTAAATAAAATAGATAATAATCATAAGACTTACATGTATAACCGTCTGTCTCCATAGCCAATGTAGCCAACATTGAGGTTAGCCCTGGGCTCGGCCTTGATGGCTGAAGAGTCGCAGACTGCGGCGACGACAGCCAACACGACGGCGATAGCGAGTACGGATTTCATCTGAAAGGAAAATATAATTTTGTGTAAATACAGGTGACATTTATATGATGTTTATATGCGCTTTAACACGAGCAAACATCGTGAGGAAACCAGTTAGCTCTCTAATAGCGTCGATGAGCTTGCAACCTGTCACGTATGGAAAGTTAACTTCTGCAAGATGTGGGCAAGATCTGAAAGAAATGTCTACCGCTCCCTGGGATACAGTCCTGATCATATTTCAATTTTATTTTACAGGATGACCACTTTGCAAACAAGTCCTGGCTACAACAATTCAATGGTTTTGATGAAAAAAAAAGTAAATGAATGACTTTTGTAATGACAATGATAAAAGAACTACCGCGTTTGTTGCATAATTATCAGTCGTGAGATTTTATGAATTCATCAATGTAGTTGGTTACGTCTGAGAGTCTACACAAAGTTAGTGGCAAAGCCGAAACTATACACCTTGATAAATAAAAAGAAAAGGCATTATAAATAGGAAGTCACGATAATTATATAGCGAGAATAGAGACAGCAAAACAAATAGACCTTAACATCTTTACTAATGTATGATTTACAAAGTATCAGTAGGCAAACTTTGCCTACATTTTTTAGGATATTATTGAGATCCATATCAATAATATCCCAATAAGCCTATTTGAATAGGCTTGTCCAGAACCTAAATCCTCTCAGCCAGAATAGTGAATTAGTCATGACGTTTATGGAAATAAAAAGAGAAAACAAGAATTTCTCAATCACACTAATATTATAAAGGAGAAAGTTTGTGTTTGTGTAAGTGTGTAAGTAAGTAAGTGTGTTTGTTACTCTTTTACGCTTAACGGATTTGAATTTGGTACCAAGATTGCATAAAACCTGGATTAAAAAATAGGCTACTTTAGATCTCGGTATTCCCAGGGGAACTATTCACCGCGGGTAACACCGCGGGGCGCAGCTAGTTAATATATATAATCACTTACCTTTGCTGCAGTGTTGTAACTGAAACTGACTTGCAAACACTTGAGAAAACATTTTATAGGACAAACATGAACTAATTTTATATCAGTGACTAGTTTGCGTGGTGCGCGTGCTGCAAGCAGCACGCGGTTTTCTTTTTCCATGTTTCTGACAGGTAGAGAGACCCTTATAAAATTTTGAGAATCCATAGGAGATATAAAATATTTAATAAACCGCTATGGGAAGCCCTAAATCAGTATGAAAACCCTTTAGGAGCCCTAAAGCATTAAGAAAAAAAAAGAAAAAAAAATCCCATGTCGTCGGCCCTGAGTTACGCTTCACCCACTCGACCTTCGTTACGCTACGGAGGTCGGCGGCTCGCTTCGCTCGCCACCTCCCCCCTCCGCTTCACTCAGGTCTCGTAGGTTCGCTCCACTCAGGACCTCCGACCTGTTTGATGTTTGCGTGGTGCGCGAGCTGCAAGCAGCTCGCGGTATTTTTTTCCTATTTTTGACAAGTAGAGACCCTAAAAAAATTTTGAAAAAAAAAAAAATTTAGGAAAAAAAAAATTAAGAAAAAAAAAATTTTGGAAAAAAAAAAAAAAAAAAAAAAAAAAATATAAGAAAAAAAAAAATTATAAAAAAAAATATTACCCTCAAGTTTCCAAGTCGTCGGCCCTGAGTTACGCTCACCCACTCGACCTTCGTTACGCTACGGGGGTCGGTGGCTCGCTTCGCTCGCCACCTCCCCCCTCCGCTCCACTCAGGTCTCGTAGGTTCGCTTCACTCAGGACCTCCGACGCCTACCTACTATAATATTTGTCCAAACACCTAATGGATATCTCTAACCGTTGTGAAGTTACAGCCCTTTCAATTTTAGGGGAGGTTGGGGAGGGGGGGGGGGTGAGTTTTGAAAAAATATTTTGTCTAACCAAGTTCCCCTTAATACAAATCTGAAAAAAAAATTGTTCCAAGTCTTAAGGCTTCCGAGAAAGGGGGGGTGAGGGGGGGCAAAGGGGGCAACACTGAAAAAAAATTTTTACTTCCCCGAGCCTCCTCTATCCGATTCCGCAAAAAAAAATTGTTCCAAGTCTCTTAGTTTACGAGATCCTCAATAGGGGGGGGGGAAGGGGGGCAAAAAGGGGGGGTTTGCGATTTTTCCCCAACTCACCAGACCTACCTCTATACGAATCTGTCAAAATATACCTACCTCCCCATCCACCAACAGGGAGAACAATTATGTCAATGAGTGAGTCAGTCAGTGGTAGTCTAAGTTTATATATTATAACTAGTTTGCGTGGTGCGCGTGCTGCAAGCAGCACGCGGTTTTCTTTTTCCATGTGTCTGACAGGTAGTGTTGCCCTTTTAAAATTTTGAGAATCCATAGGAGATATAAAATATTTAATAAACCGCTATGGGAAGCCCTAAATCAGTATGAAAACCCTTTAGGAGCCTTAAAACATGAGGAGAAAAAAAAACCCATGTCGTCGGCTCTGAGTTACGCTTCACCCACTCGACCGTTTGACAGATAGGTTTACCCTTTTAAAATTTTGAGAATATAATATTGGAGATTTAAAATGTATTGGAAAGTTCATTAGATACCTTAAAAGATTTTGAAAATGATATAAAAATTTATAAATATATTAAAAATCGCTATGGGAACCCCTACATACCTAATATTTACCTACTTTATGAATAAATAGTATAGTATTAGTAAGTAATACTCATTGGTGGTACCAATAATTAAACTGAGGTACAGGTCATCTGAACAATGCATCAGTACAAAGGTCTGTCCTAAGGCAAAACGCAATGATAGCGCGTTCTAATTTTATGTGTGCTGCCATCTAGTTATGCTAGGTAAACTATAACAATATTGATTACTTGATTCTGACATGTGCTGCCATCTAGTTTGAGTTGGGTAAATTAAAATGTAAACTATGTAATAGATTGGGTTCGTAAAGATGTTTCATAAAGTTCAAAGGTTCAATCACTATACTAATTTTTTATAAGTCATTTGCATGCGAATTTTTCTAAGTCCCAAACACTTGAATTTTTCAAAGGTAAATTTAATAGTACCACCATTTTTTTTCATCGGGAACTATAGGATTTTCCCCAATTAAAAATGCCCAGGTGTTAAAGCAGCAGTGGTGCCCTCACTATCACCCTTAGAAAATCATGAGAATCCATAGGAAACCTAAAATGAATTGGAAAATCCATTAGAGTCCTTAAAATATTTAAAGAAAACGGATATTAAATCCGCTGCTATCTCTTTTAGAAAAAAGTATATTTAAAATGTACTTATATTAAATTGACAAATCTTTATGAATAAAACCATTAGATTAAAAACATCGTTTTAATAACTATGAACCCTTTATAATAATAATATTAGTTCTATAATCAGACAACATAGTCCACAGAATGGTCAGAATGGTTAGTAACTAAACTTAGAAGATTAGGGGTTAGTACTTATCATTATATCGGTCTCGGGGAGATTTTCCTGCTGCTTGGGCCGGGCGCACTCTGTAGTGAGGGAGGCCTTTTTTTTCCGCTAGATGGCGCGTCAGTGCGCACATCAGCGAACATGCCTTACGGCTTACGCACTACAGAAGCGCATTTTATTATTATTTTTTATTCAATTAGGTAGGTATAGTTAGGTAGGTAGTTTACCTTAGGTATATATACCTACATTACTTTTAGAATAGGTACTCTGGTGTTTTTCCTGCTGTAAAGGCCTTCAATAAAAATGGTCAGTACCTATAAAGCTCGTTTATTTGCTATACAAGGTAACAGATCTACTGGCGGTGTTCAAAATGATTGGGTCAGAGAGAAAGGTACGGGGATCCATTCAAATATGGGATCGCGAGAGAGCGTTGAGTGTCGGAGGCAAGTGGTCGTCGTCGAGAGGAAGCTCGTGCGCCGCGCCTCCACCTTGCTCGCGATGACGTCACGGTCACCCGCTGATGCTGCTCGCGTGCACTCTGCTCAGTAGTGAAGTTGTTTTTTTCCGCCAGATGGCTTCAAGTGTCAATTGTATTGTGTAGATTTACCTATCTATCTATCTTAGGGTAGGTATACCTACATCACTAAGGCTCAACTCACAACAATAGAGCGGCGAAGCGGAGCGCGTTTTCAGTGTCATAAATAATAAGTATTATAGTAATGAAATAAAGTTAAAATTCATATGACTCTGAAACCGCGCTCCGCTTGGCTGCTCTCTTGGTGTAAGTTGAGCCTTAGAATACTTTGGTGTTTTTCCTGCTGTAGGTAAAGGAGGCCTTCAATAAAAATAAACTGTATAATTAAAGCTGGTTTATTTGATATAAAAGGTAACAGATTTCCTGGCGGTGTTAAAAATGATTGAGTCAGAGAGAAAGGTACGGGGGTCCGTTCGGGTTATTCCTCATGGCCGAACTATTTCGCTTAACTGATTTGGGTACGAGGATTAACATATCCTATCCTCATTAAATAAAAGTTAAGTTAATTAAGCATTTCTCGATTATATTGCAAATCAAAAGTAAAACAGCAGTTTAACATTAAATGTACCTACTTAGTTTGTTCTATGAAACAATTTAAGATAAAAAGTACAAATAGGGACAATATTTTCTTAAACTGTTATTATAACGTCAGGTTCCATAGAACAAATAGGACCTATCGGCATTTCTGACGCTTCGGCGGCCGCTGCCGCGGCACGCTCGCTCTGCTCGCTCGCCTCGCGTGTTAGTGGTCACTGTTCAAACATAACCTAACCAACTGATTTCGATCTGGGTGGATGTAATATTTGGTACGAGTTCGGCCATGAGGATATGTTAGTCCTCGTAGCCAAATCAGTTAGACGAAATAGTTTGGACATGAGGAATAACCTGTCCGTTATAAATATGGGATCGCGAGAGAGCGTTGTTGAGTGTCGGAGGCAAGTGGCCGAGAGGAAGTTCTTGCGCCGCGCCTCCACCTTGCTCGCGATGACGTCACGGCGCCCCGCGCGACTCCTCCCGTGCGTAAGTGATCCGGTCTCGGACACGCTCCCCGGGTCGCTTCAATGATCTGGAAGAGTGCAGATATTATTATTAATATCAGTGGTCGTCCAATTAAGAAGTGAGCAGGAGTGAGAGCAGAGGGGAATCAGAGGAGAGTTTGGGTGAGAGGACGAGAGTTCAAAATAGCCTAAATTTGAGTGAGACAAGTGGCCATTTCCTCATACATAATGTAAGGTGCGTTACTAAGAGCCGCTTGAGATGATGTTTGGTTGAGCGATCGGCTGCTTCTGCTAAACCGTTAAAGTGAGGTGTGTAGGCTGGAACAAATTTAAATTCTACTTATTGAAAACCTACGCTCCAAAAAGGAAAATCGACATTTTGCTTGTTGATATGAATCGCCTAACACTGAAGGGACTCTTCCTTCAGTGGCATAGTCACGACAAACCGACCGTCCTCTTTCAGAGTCGTATTTAAAAGGAAACTCTGCTCACATGCACGTTTTTTCTGATGATAGGGATGGGGGGAGGGGGGGTGCTTTGCTGCTACACACTACAGTATCTAATTAATCTATGACCGATGGTATATTTAAAGTAGGATCAGCAAGAATGATTCCTTTAGGAAGATGAATATTTTCCGTATTTATGAGAATATAAGACAGTCGACAGTCAATTTGAAGTCGTCATGAAGTGACATTAAAGTGAGGCTGTAAGACTGTGTACCTACTTTTAAAAGTATGATTTATGATACCTGTGACAGTGGAGTGTCGCATCGCCAGCTGCCCGCACATCGAGTCGGTAACGAAGCTCGCCCGCTGCCCTCGTCCGGCCTCGCGCGGAGTGCGCGCACCACGGCTGTGGACAGTAACACATGCGAGGGAGTAGTCAACTGCGTATTATAACAATCATTAGCGAAATTGTTTATACTATTCACTGGAATGGAAAGCAGAGGAGATGTCTCTGATTCATGAAAATGTAACAGTGTGTTATGCCTCTTTTTGCAGTAGGTACCTACATGGGACAAGACTGCATAAAATGACCTGATCGAAGGCAATAAAGACAAACTTGTTTCCTTGGCCTTTTGTAGCCTATCTTCAATTGTGAGGGATCTGAATCATTACACAGAGGATATTTAATGCCGCACGGGGGCGGCAGGAGTGTCAGCCATCCACATTCCTCATTTATTCAGTTGCCCGCCGTTGATTGTCTCGCTTCGCCCCCTCGCGTCCTTTGACTCGCGCCGAAAGCCGACACCAAGCGGAGCGCCGGCGAGGCGAGGCCAGCGCACCGTCCTCACTCTCGCACGCGCGTAGCCTCGTGGAAAGTCTGGATGGGACATAAATCAAGAATTATTATTATTATTACTGTAAATATTTGTTTTGTTTTTATTGAGTGTAGTATCTATAAGAGTAGTAGGTATCTAAAATTTGTGGATTGTGGGTTATTAAGAATGATCAATGAATATCCAATGTTGTCTAATGAAGATAAGGCTCGTAAGTTTTTATTTGTTACATCTATGAGCAACAACATTAAATAAGGCTTGGACATGATTGTTTACAAGTAATCGCTTGTCATCATACCTATTGCACAATAACTTCCAAACGGCATCAAAATTATCGGCTTTCAAATCTAAATTGTCAATGACAAGTAATGCCTTTGAGAGAAGCATGTAAGTAATGTGATTTATTTATTTCGTGTATCAAAATTAAAGAAATGAATAAGTTCCTCAATATAATCGGAAATGACTCACCTGTACATCATCACAGCTTGATACGGAACTATCCCGAAGATCGCACTGGTCGCTGCGGGCGCCGAGAAGGTCGCGCGTCTTCGCTACCAGGGAATAATGTTGATCCTCAAACTGTTCGCACTCCTCACTCTCATCGGCGGGATCTTCCGAAAGCATCTTGATGTCACACTGTAATTTGTCAAAAATAGGGTATATGGCATCAAATTTACTAAAGCGGCCCTCGAAATATAATTTAAAGACGAAAAAAATGGGTTATTTCTCATGGCCGAACTATTTCGCCCAACTGATTTGGCTACGAGGACTAACATAATATCCTCATGGCCGAACTTAAACATAAGTGCATTTCTGGCGCTTCGGCGGCCGCTGCCGCGGCACGCTCGCTCTGCTCGCTCGCCTCGCGTGTTAATGGTCACTGTTCAAACCTAACCTAACCAACTGATTTCGATCTGGGTGGATGTAATTTTTGATAAGAGTTCGAAATCAGTTAGGCGAAATAGTTCGGTCATAAGGAATAACCTGAAAGAATGCGGCAAGCAGCGATAAGGGTGACTTGGGGCTAGCGAGAACAAAAGAACACCTGTGCGATAAGCTTTTTGCTGCGCCCCGTGTCATAAAATAATTAGCAATGCTATGCTTTATAGCAGCTGATGCACTTATAGTTATTTTAAAGCGTTAGAAAGATTTGATTTTATGCTGCCTTATATTATATTTACGAAGAGAAATAGAAATTACTCACTCACGAAATCTTACTATTTTGCAAGAGATAAGGTTAAGAAAGGAAGGAAAAAAGGAATAAATTGGAACAAACTCACAAAATACTTATTGCAATGCAGATTCTTCGACAGGATATGAGTTGATAAAAGCTCTCGAAGATTTCTTGCTGCTGAAGAGCTTCTGAACTTCTTGTGTGCCGGTAGTCAGCTTCGCTTGTACCTCTACTCGAATTAAAATGAGCCGAGAAGGAAACCTTGAATCAAAGTAAAAATTAAAAAAGGCCAGAGCCATAAATATGGCTCTGGCACTACTAAATATTTCTATACTAAGTAAACCACTTTCCACACCACCTGAGTGAGGTATGGTTTAGGGCGCGTTTGTTATTTAACGTGGTATCCCCCCCCATGAGGACCCCCATGAGGAGGCCTATTCCACCTAATTACTTCTATCTTATATACATGATAATTTTATTTACAGTATATACACAATACTAAACTAAACGCGCTGCCGCTGTGGGAAGCGAACATAGAGCGCCGCGGAACTTCATGCAACTACATGGAAAACATCTGCGCGGTATCTTGGCTTCCCATAGCGGCGGCGGATATATAATAGGTACGAACAGGCCATTACCTACTTTGCGATACATTTATTTACAGAAACTAAACTACTTACTACATATTTACATAACTGTACAAAATACAATATCTACACTTTTCTAAAATATATACTTACACTTACAAAATTACAAAATACAATAATATTTTTACTTAATATTAATAAATAAACTGAATTAAATATTATGTTAGTGTTGGTGTGTTAGATATAAAAACAGATAATAATATCACCATCACTCTTTAATCATCTTCTATTCTTCTATTCTCATTTTCGTTCACGCAGTAGGTAAGTATACTTACATAGGTAACATATTATTACTATAAGATTAGAAAAACAAATTATTGAATATATTATTATATAGACATTAATAACGAGCATGATCATAATAATAAATAGAAAATAAAACAATTAATAGTTATACCTAAAAGAATAAATACTCTGTGTCAGTTTCATTGATAAGTGTGATATAGGTAATAATGATAAAGTTATAAAAATACGTTCAAATATACTCTATAACTATCACAAGTACACATGCTTCACAACATACTTCTACAACCATTCTGCATCGAAAAATTTATATACGCTTTAACACGAGCTTTTAACGGTGAAGGAAAACATCGTAAGGAAATCAGTTAGCCCTCTAATAGCGTCGATGGGCTTGCAACCTGTCATGTATTTGGACATACCTCTGACTACCCCCTTAGACATCTTCAAAAAGGATCTAAAAATTGCCTAAAATATCTGAAAAAGAAATGTCTACCGCTCCCTGAGAAACAATTTCACATAATACACACACACACATACTTCCCCTTGACTTCATTCATAATCATATCCCTTTTAATCATCATTTTACATACGAATTGCTAGCAATAGATATAATACGGAGTACGTGCGTGCAAAGTGTATGTGTACATGAAAAATAAATAAATTAAAATCAATGATTATAACAAATTTCCATTGATAATCATGACAAACAAACACTCCAGCCTAAACTATCCTTCTTAATTATAAATAAATAAATTAAACGGAGCGTAAGGTAGTTTGAGATGAATACGTATCAATGCGAGATCGTTATTGAACCATGTTACTGGTCAGTAGAAAATCTAACCGATTGTAAATCGGGAACGGATGGTTGCCCGATCAACCGAATGATCTGTAAGTAGTTTGGGTCTAGATTCTGATCAGAGTCAGCTTACTGCCAAGAACACGGTCTGGTTGGTGATGAAGTCAATAGAACCGAGTCGAATTCGTCGTTGAGGTGAGTTGTCGTACCGATGATGGGGAGTCAGTACCTAGGTACAGTAAAGTGTGGTCGGTGTCGGCTGATTGCTGGGATGTCTTGCGTTGTCTGGGACGCGAAAGTCAGGTTGGGAGTCGGTGTCAAGTTGTGGATAGTATCTGACTTGTAGTGGATCAGTAGGGAGGGATGGTATGTCCGTTAACATGGGTAAAGTCGTTGTCTGATCAGTAATAAGTCGTAGTGTGCAAAGGTGTACGTGGAGTCATTGTATTGTTTGAATAAGTTATACGGCATGAAGTTATGATATGAGTATGGCAGATACCACATGTCTTAGTTACTTTTTATGTCTCAGTTAATTTTTACTGTAGGTAAAGTAAAAAAAAAAAGCTGTAGACAGCTTTAGTACGCGAGTGTGAATGGGAATGACATTATATATAATATATAATGACATAATATATAATATATATAATGTCATTACATATTATGTATAAAGCGATTTAGTTACTATTTATGTTATAAGAAATAGAAAGCCGTGGATTGCAAAAGAGTGTTATTGGATGTCATAGTTACTTTTAAGTTAAAAGTTAGTAAAAAAAAGTAGTTATGGGTTTAAATGGCAGTCCAAATATCTCAGTTACTTTTTACTGTAATGTAAAAAATAAAGAGCCATGGATTGCTGTGGTGCACAAGAGTGTGAAATGGATGACATAGTTACTTTTAACTTAAACGTAAGTACAAAAAAAAAGCGGTTTGGGTTAAAATGGCAGTCCAAATATCTCAGTTACTTTTTACTGTAATGTAAAAAATAAAGAGCCATGGATTGCTGTGGTGCACGATAATGTGAAATGTGAATGGATGTTATACTTAGTTACTTTTAAGTTAAAAGTAAGTAAAAAAAAAATGGTTATGGGTTTAAATGGCAGTCCAAATATCTCAGTTACTTTTTACTGTAATGTAAAAAATAAAGAGCCATGGATTGCTGTGGTGCACAAGAGTGTGAATGGATGACATAGTTACTGTTCAAGACCTTACGTTTAGCGCCACCTAGCGGTCCAAGGTGGAACTACGATGACGTCTTAGGGTTTAAAATTAATCGATTCTCGAGGTTCCTACATTGTAAAACATAGACTAAAAATATTTTACTTTGTTTTATATAACTCATTCGTTTCATTCATGCATTCATTCATGTCATTCTTTCATTCAACTGTTCATTCACACCCTTGTCTCAAACTCTCTTTCAAAAAAGCTGCGTGTAATGGTGGATCGTAATAAACGTTTAAAATTCATCGAATATAATCCAATCATTGAAGTACCCTTTTTACTGAATCTCCTTCATCCAGATAGGAACAGTATTAGGCCAGTACATAATTTGGTCCTTCGAGCCGGATACGAAGAACCTGCCGTTTGCCGAGTCGAACGGCCACGCGGTCACGTTTCCCGGTATCGAAATCTGGAAGCGTGTGGAGCCCTGGAGAAGATCTGGAGCAGCGGCGAGCACCTACAACGGTCGGTTCAGCTTACCCATCCTTCCTCTCCCGGTCCAGCTCAGTTTGCGTTAATATTTGTCTCGTGTTTCAGCACCTCGTGCGTTCGTGTTCGTTACCTGTTGCCTTGCATCGCCTGTACCGCTGAGAAACTGTAAGTTATTTCATTTCATCATGAGTGACGACGAGATTTATCTACCCTCAAAGGCTTCCCAAGTAGAAGTTAAGGTTAGCAGATCAAAATCACCACGTTTAGACGCCCCTAAAGTCTTAGATTCACGTCTATCTTCTCTCAAAAAGCAAAGGTCTACTTTCAAATGTAGATTAACGTTGTTTAGTAATCATCTAAGTAAAATCCAACAAGATTCAGATCAGAAGAGTTTGCAGAAGGTAGAATTTGATTTAAGAGTTCAGTCAATTGTTAAATTGTTTCAAGACTTTAACGAAGTTCAGAGTGAGATCGAGCGATTGGTCGATGATTCCGATCTTGATTCTCAACTCGAACATAGGGAAGCGTTCGAAATACAATATTTTTCTCTAATGGCTACTGCGAAAGGCTTATTGAGCGAATTTCCTCAATTAGATTCATTGCCTCATCATAACGAAGGAATAGGTCGTCCTGTGTCGATAAAACTACCGCAAATAAAGTTGCCTGCCTTTGACGGATCATATGATAAATGGCTAGAATTTAGGAATTCGTATCTCACTATGATTCACAATAGAAACGATTTAAATGCGATACAGAAGTTTCATTATTTAAAATCATCTCTTACTGACACTGCTGCTCAAGTTATAAGTGCGTTAGAATTCACCGCGCCCAACTATGCCCACGCATGGGATTTACTGGAAAATAGGTTCCACAATAATCGACTGCTTGTTCAAAATCACGTAAAATCATTGTTTACCGTTCAAGCGCTTCAAACCGAGTCGCCTATGCACATTAGGAAGCTTGTAGATTCAACTTTACGTAACCTGCGAGCCCTGCAATCGTTGGACGAACCAACAGATTCGTGGGATACCTTGATTGTGTACTTACTTGTATCAAAGCTAGACGCGGTCACAGAGCGTGAATGGGAATCTCACAAGGGTACAATCGTCTCTAAGCGATGTGAGGTAGGTACCGAGAATAAAATCAAGCTAGACGATTTACTTGTTTTCCTTAGAAACCGGGCCGACATGTTAGAAATGGTTCACAGTAGTTCTACAAGCACAAAATCAGTTAAACAAAAGCAGACAGAATTTAATAATAAGGTAACTTCTAATAAAAATCAAAATAAATCGAACCCGCACTCGCAAACGCATGCATTTATTTCCGCAAATCAATCGAATGATAAAACAAAACAGCCGCGTTCGTGTTGTTATTGTAGCGAGGATCACTTTTTGTATTCTTGCGCAAAGTTTTTAAACATGTCTGTGCTAGATAGGCAAAATTTAGTCACCGATAAGAAACTTTGTTCTAATTGTCTGCGTTCAGACAAACATTCCGTAAATGACTGTTCTTATGGTGGTTGCAAGTTATGTAGTGCGAAACATAACACGCTCCTTCACGTTAATAGGGAAACCATAAGTACAGTCGCCCATAGTTCATTGTCCCTGCGTCCGCATGACTCACAAAAGTCAGCTGATGCGCTGAAAGAACGCGCTGAGCACAACGTACTGGCTTGTCAATCGGCTATGCAACCAGTACTGCTATCCACAGCACTAGTAGAAGTACCTGATTCGAATAATAGGTATCACACTATTAGGGTTCTTTTAGATAACGGGTCTCAGAACTGTTTCGTTACACAATCGTTAGTAAATCGTTTTCAGATTCCAATAATACAGTCCACTGTTCGAATCTCAGGCGTTGGGGAAACCGTATCACAAAGTACTCACGCTTGTAAACTAAACATACGTTCTAAAACAAGTGATTTCATCAGAGAAATCCAATGCTTAATTTTACCAAGCATAACAACGAAGCTACCTTCGGTAGAACTCAACTGCGCTTCTATAGGTATACCTAGCTACATCTCACTCGCCGACCCTACGTTTAGTGTCCCGTCCGAGATAGATATCCTGTTAGGCGCAGATATATTCTGGGACCTACTCTTAGAAAACAGAATAAAACTAAAGGCCGGTCCATACCTTTACGACTCGAAGTTAGGATGGATCATATCCGGACCGATTCATAACATTCAATCGTATCTCATAAATAATGTTCATTGCCATCATGCTCATGTTGATTCTCAACTCCGTAAATTCTGGGAATTAGAGGAACTGACGAACTTACCTTCTGCGTTGACGAAGGATGATAGATTTTGCGAAAACCTATTCATGGAAACTACCGAGCGCGACGACTCCGGCAGATTTTCTGTTCGCATTCCTTTAAAGGAATCAGCTGACGTGTTAGGCGATTCATTTACAATGGCGAAAAAACGTTTTTTATCGCTAGAAAAAAGATTAGATTCTTCATCGCAATATAAACAATTATATTGTGATTTCATGCGTGAGTACGAGCAGCTGGGTCACATGTCCCCAGTGTCAGGAAACTTCATTGATCCTGACAAACCGTACTACATCCTCCCGCATCACGGGGTTTACCGCGAAACTAGTCTTACAACAAAATTGAGAGTTGTTTTTGACGCGAGTGCCAAAACAACAACCAACAAATCTTTCAATGATATTCAACACATAGGCCCACCTCTTCAAAATAGCATCTTTTCCATTCTCCTTCGTTTCAGGCAGCACAAGTACGTAGCGTGTGCTGACGTGGAAAAAATGTATAGACAGATCCTAGTACAGACTGACTTACGTAACTTCCAGATGATTTTGTGGCGGGAACGTAAAGACCTGCCTTTACAGCTATATTCTTTAAATACTGTAACCTACGGAAATTCATCATCTCCCTACTTAAGTATTCGATGCCTAAATCAATTAGCACAAGAATGCGATGATGAACTTGTAGCACAAATCATAAAGTCCGATTTTTATGTTGATGATGTCATTATCTCACATAATAACGCAGATACATTGTTAGATTTATGTAATCGAACGAATAAGGTACTACAACAGGGTTGTTTTCCGTTGCATAAGTGGACATTTAATCACGACGTTTGTCCTCAGAGTAGTAAAGACTTGAACATAGGCAAAACTCATCTGTCGAAAACATTAGGGCTAGGCTGGTCGCCGGAGATTGACGAGTTGCATTTCACAACTAAGTTAGAACAAACTAACTTACCGCTTACTAAGCGAATCATGCTCTCTGTCATTTCACAGATATATGACCCGTTAGGTTTGCTATCTCCGGCAGTTATAGTGGCTAAATGTCTCTTGCAAAGTTTATGGTTACAAAAGTTAGACTGGGATGCAGAGGTACCAGAGAACATATCAAGCGTATGGCGCGGATTCATTTCTAGTCTGCAATGTTTACAGGAAATTCGAATTCCTCGATACATTACATCTGTGGATGGCAACTACACGGAGTTGCACGTATTCACAGACGCGTCTCAAACGGCATATGGTGCGTGTGCCTACGTTCGTACCTGCAGGGACGATTGTGCTCACACCCCTCCTATCTCTGTAAAATTATTGTGCGCTAAAAGCAAATTAGCTCCGATAAAAACTGTTAGCATTCCGAGACTTGAATTGTGCGGTGCGTTGTTAGGTTCGAAATTATTCGTTAACATAAAAGAATCTCTTCGTATATCTTTCGATAAAGTATATTTCTGGACGGATTCTACAATCGTGCAGGGATGGCTACGAATGTCTCCCCACCTTCTCAAAACGTTTGTGCAAAATAGGGTCGTGCAAATTAATGAGTCTACCGATGACACGATATGGAGGCACGTAAAGGGCACGGATAATCCTGCCGACCTTATCACGCGAGGTACAAAGTTAGACTCATTAAAATATGACACTAGTAATCCATGGTGGTGTGGCCCTAGGTTTCTAGGTGAACCTAGTATCAATTGGTCAAATAATAATGATCTACCCATTAGTGATGATTTACCGGAACGTAAATCTACTACGATTAATTTAGTGTGTACACAGCAAAGTCCATTATTTAATTGTGAACGCTTTTCATCGTTTATTCGCATGCAGCGCGCTTGCGCATACCTACTTCGTTTTATAGATAACGCAAGATCGTCATCGCCGCACGCGCATCGTACTAACAAAACCGGTTCGTTATCAGCTACAGAGCTTGACCGTTCACTCATTACGCTTACGCGCGCAGTACAGCAAGAATCATTCCCTATTGAGTATCACAGGCTTGTAAATAAGCTCCCATTTAAAGTAAATGGTAAGCAGGGTAATCAGATTGCGGGCTTAAATATATTCTTAGACGAAAGTGGAGTGATTCGTGTGGGTGGCAGGTTATGTAATTCAAATGAGTTTAGTTACGATAAAAAACATCCCGTGCTTTTGAGTGGTAAGCATCGATTTTCTAGATTGTTATGCGAATATGAACATAGAAAATTATTACATGCTGGGCCACAGCTTCTCGTATGTTCCATGCGTGAGCAGTGGTGGGTGCTAGGTGCGCGGAACCTAGCTAGACAAATTGTACACAATTGCGTTATATGCACGCGCATGCGAGCTAAAACACTTACCCCTAAAATGGGTAATTTACCCCACCAGCGTTTAGAAGGTGGGAGTTTTAGCTTTATGCGGTGCGGCTGCGATTTCGCTGGCCCTGTATTTATTTTAAATCGTAAAGGCCGAGGAGCCGTTTTAATAAAAGCATACATTTGCTTATTCGTTTGCTTTACAACTCGCGCTATACACTTAGAATTAGTAGGTAGCTTGTCGACACAGGACTATCTACTCGCTTTGAAACGTTTTATAGCTCGACGCGGAAAGCCTTTAGAAATTTTCTCAGATAATGGGAAGAATCTAGTTGGGGCTCTAAAAGAAATAAATCAAATATTTCAAACTTCAAACGAAATTTCCGATTATCTAGGTAACAATCAAATCCGTTTAATTTTTATTCCCCCCTACAGTCCCCATTTCGGCGGCCTGTGGGAGGCTGGAATAAAATCCTGTAAGTATCATCTGAAGCGAGTACTAGGCAATGCAAGGTTAACGCACGAGGAGTTCGGTACGGTATTGACGCAAATCGAAGCCGTCCTGAATTCCCGGCCTTTGTCCCCTCTGTCCTCAGATGTCCACGACTTCCTACCCCTTACTCCGGCCCATTTCTTGATTGGCCGGCCGTTGACTGCGCCAGCCTGCGAAGACCTGACGAGCATCGCGCCCTCGCGCCTGACGCGCTATCACATGGTGGAGCGACTGCGGCAGCATTTCTGGCAGCGCTGGTCGAAGGAGTACGTGTCAGAACTCCAGCAACGCAGCAAATGGAAGGCCGACAGCAAGGACATCGAGAAGGACATCCTAGTACTTGTCAAGGAAGACAATGTACCTCCCCTCAAGTGGAGGATGGGGCGGATAACGCGTTTATTTCCAGGCGCAGACGGCGTTTCTCGCGTAGCGGAAATCCGGACGGCGTCTGGCGTCATTCGGCGGGCATTTTCCAAGATCTGCCCGCTGCTACCTGAACCCTCCGAGCAGTGACGGCGACACGAGCGAGTCCAAGTTGGAAGCCTGCAACCCGGTGCTTCCAAGGCGGCCGGCATGTTCAAGACCTTACGTTTAGCGCCACCTAGCGGTCCAAGGTGGAACTACGATGACGTCTTAGGGTTTAAAATTAATCGATTCTCGAGGTTCCTACATTGTAAAACATAGACTAAAAATATTTTACTTTGTTTTATATAACTCATTCGTTTCATTCATGCATTCATTCATGTCATTCTTTCATTCAACTGTTCATTCACACCCTTGTCTCAAACTCTCTTTCAAAAAAGCTGCGTGTAATGGTGGATCGTAATAAACGTTTAAAATTCATCGAATATAATCCAATCATTGAAGTACCCTTTTTACTGAATCTCCTTCATCCAGATAGGAACAGTATTAGGCCAGTACAGTTACTTTTAACTTAAACGTAAGTACAAAAAAAAAGCGGTTTGGGTTAAAATGGCAGTCCAAATATCTCAGTTACTTTTTACTGTAATGTAAAAAATAAAGAGCCATGGATTGCTGTGGTGCACAAGAGTGTGAAATGGATGACATAGTTACTTTTAACTTAAACGTAAGTACAAAAAAAAAGCGGTTTGGGTTAAAATGGCAGTCCAAATATCTCAGTTACTTTTTACTGTAATGTAAAAAATAAAGAGCCATGGATTGCTGTGGTGCACGATAATGTGAAATGTGAATGGATGTTATACTTAGTTACTTTTAAGTTAAAAGTAAGTAAAAAAAAAATGGTTATGGGTTTAAATGGCAGTCCAAATATCTCAGTTACTTTTTACTGTAATGTAAAAAATAAAGAGCCATGGATTGCTGTGGTGCACAAGAGTGTGAATGGATGACATAGTTACTTTTAACTTAAACGTAAGTACAAAAAAAAAGCGGTTTGGGTTAAAATGGCAGTCCAAATATCTCAGTTACTTTTTACTGTAATGTAAAAAATAAAGAGCCATGGATTGCTGTGGTGCACGATAATATGAAATGTGAATGGATGTTATACTTAGTTACTTTTAAGTTAAAAGTAAGTAAAAAAAAAATGGTTATGGGTTTTAAATGGCAGTCCAAATATCTCAGTTACTTTTTACTGTAATGTAAAAAATAAAGAGCCATGGATTGCTGTGGTGCACGATAGTGTGAAATGTGAATGGATGTCATACTTAGTTACTTTTAAGTTAAAAGTAGGTAAAAAAAAATGGTTATGGGTTTAAATGGCAGTCCAAATATCTCAGTTACTTTTTACTGTAATGTAAAAAATAAAGAGCCATGGATTGCTGTGGTGCACAAGAGTGTGAAATGGATGACATAGTTACTTTTAACTTAAACGTAGGTAAGTACAAAAAAAAGGCGGTTTGGGTTAAAATGGCAGTCCAAATATCTCAGTTACTTTTTACTGTAATGTAAAAAATAAAGAGCTATGGATTGCTGTGGTGCACGATAGTGTGAAATGTGAATGGATGTCATACTTAGTTACTTTTAAGTTAAAAGTAGGTAAAAAAAATGGTTATGGGTTTAAATGGCAGTCCAAATATCTCAGTTACTTTTTACTGTAATGTAAAAAATAAAGAGCCATGGATTGCTGTGGTGCACGATAGTGTGAAATGTGAATGGATGTCATACTTAGTTACTTTTAAGTTAAAAGAAAGTAAAAAAAAATGGTTATGGGTTTTAATGGCAGTCCAAATATCTCAGTTACTTTTTACTGTAATGTAAAAAATAAAGAGCCATGGATTGCTGTGGTGCACAA
This sequence comes from Xanthorhoe designata, assembly GCA_963582015.1. Classification (NCBI taxonomy): domain Eukaryota; kingdom Metazoa; phylum Arthropoda; class Insecta; order Lepidoptera; family Geometridae; genus Xanthorhoe; species Xanthorhoe designata. The sequence continues at coordinate 11,169,824 of OY757034.1, read as the reverse complement.
GAGTGTGAATGGATGACATAGTTACTTTTAACTTAAACGTAAGTACAAAAAAAAGGCGGTTTGGGTTTAAATGGCACTCCAAATATCTCGGTTACTTTTTACTGTAATGTAAAAAATAAAGAGCCATGGATTGCTGTGGTGCACAAGAGTGTGAATGGATGACATAGTTACTTTTAACTTAAGCGTAAGTACAAAAAAAGGCGGTGTGGGTTTAAATGGCACTCCAAATATCTCAGTTACTTTTTACTGTAATGTAAAAAATAAAGAGCCATGGATTGCTGTGCACGACAGTGTGAAATGTGAATAGATGTCATACTTAGTTACTTTTAAGTTAAAAATAAGTGTAATAAGTACTGTAATGTACAAAATAAATAAAGTAAAGTAGGTACCATGCGAGGATAAGTGCTTGAATATACATTTTTTTTTAATTAAGTTCTTTAATAAAATAAGTTTTGTAATTATTATTATTATCTATTCCAAGATAAAGGTAAATTTCAAAAACATGATCCGTCTCAATTCAAAAGGCATTTACACTTTGACTCAGCTTGGAAAGTTTTCTTTAAAAATCACATTTGCATTATGCTTTCCAGCGTTTTTGTTGGCTACCTACCTACATCTTAATTATGTATTTTAGTTAAAATTTATTAAGAACAATATCGTATTAATATTAATTATAATAACAAAGCACATAGTGTAGGTAAGTACATAATAGTTTATGCTTTTTTTTGTTTTTTTTTGTTTTTTTACACACATGACCGTTTTTTTTGCATGGTATCTTTTTTTAACATGGCCCATTTTTTTGCACGTTTTTTGTATTTTTTTCGTTTGCTTTTTTTTTTGCATATTTTTTTTTTTATCATTTTATGTCTTCTGTTCATGAGGATCTTCAAAGGATGATACGAATTGAGCATCGTCGTCGAAATAGTAAAAGCGTAGGTACCCATAGTTTTTATCTATGATTCGAAAGAATGTTCTGCAGTTTTGTAATCCATGCAATTTGAATTTTGAGTGCATTTTATAGTCCAGTGTGCGCTGTATTAGTGATCTTGAATGCGTCATGCATGAGATTTTCTATACGTAGATTGTGTCACAGTGTAAATTTGCAGAATATGTAGGTAAGCAGACTGTTAAGGCGTCAATGGAGTTCCATCCAGATCTCATATTCTATGCCATAAAAAAATCAAAGCTGATGACGCAAATAAAAATATGTTTGCTTGTGAGGTAATTCAGTGGCCAGGTTTAGTGGATATTCTGTGCGCTGTATTAGTGATCTTGAATGCGTCATGCATGAGATTTTCTATACGTAGATTGTGTCACAGTGTAAATTTGCAGAATATGTAGGTAAGCAGACTGTTAAGGCGTCAATGGAGTTCCATCCAGATCTCATATTCTATGCCATTAAAAATATCAAAGCAGATGACGCAAATAAAAATACGTTTGCTTGTGAGGTAATTCAGTGGCCAGGTTTAGTGGATATTCTGGAGCAAGCGACGCCTTTTTTAGATTTTTGTTTTCAAAATCTAAATTCAAAGCTATGGTTGTTAATAAGCTTGAAGGTTTAGTGGATATTTTGCAGTAAGCGACAGCTGGATAACGTTGTTGCAATTTGTTAAAACCAGTTTTCGGATAATTCCATCAAGATGCTTTATTTGAATTTGCTTTTATGCGACAATGCGACGATTTCATAATTAAGTCTTCTTTTTTCATTTTTTTCATTCAATTCAGAATACAAGGATAATCATCAGAATGGAAGGTAGGTAATACATTTTTTAATAAAATAATAATGTTAAGCAGTGCACATATTATTGTCGCTAGACATTTTGCATAGAAATAGTTGAAAAGCGTTATGATAATTTACCTATTTCAAACTAAGAGCTTAATAGCATGCTTGCAATTAAATGTAAATAAAAAAAACAGATAAAATTGGCGAAGAATAAACATTAGCAGTTAAGACACCAAAGGTAAATTAGTATATAAATTTATTTCCTATGAAGCAGACACTGAAACAGTTACTGAAAACTACGGCATTGCTTATTATTTTAACACCTTATTACAGACTCAACGTAATGTGCTTGAAACAAACTGAGATAATTATTATGATAACAATTAATAATTATGGTAGTTCTTCGTTTACATTGAAATTTAAAAGCTAACAGTTGGGGTTCAAACTGGAGTTAGAGTGAGAATTAGCAGAATAAAAATCGTAAAAGTTGTAATGAAAGTTTTTAGGCTTCTTACAAACGCAGCTTAAAAGTAAAAATAGAAGCGACGCGGCGACGGTTAGATTACAACAGTACGAGACAGAGTGAAAAGGTTGAGTGCGCCGTAACAGAAAGAGTGAAAGACAAAGTAAAAAGATTGAGTGCGCCAACACATTTTGTTAACATGAAAACATATTCTGTTCGAATTTAAATAATTTTATAAAAATCTCTTTATATTTTAGTATAATATCATGTAGTTAGAAATATACATATGGCAATTTTTAATAATTATAATTTGTCTTAATATTAAATACTCTTAACATAAAGGGTATAATAAGAGAAAATTGAGTGAAAGTACTTATTCTAATAATAAAATTGGCGAAGAATGAACATCAGTTAAGATAGCAAAAGTAGACATAGTATCTAAATTTATTTTCTATGAAGCAGAGACAGTTACTAAAATGCTCTTTTTTTACATTAAAATTTGAGTTTAAAATGAATGATTTTAGGCTTCTTTCATGCGCAGCTTAAGAGTGAAAATAGAAGCGACGCGGCGACGATGGATTATATTAACAGTGAAAGACAAAGTAAAAAGATTGAGTGCGCCTTTTGAGGCTCTTTTTTTGCACGCGGTAAGAGAGAAAATCAGATTGAGATTAACAGAAAGAGTGAAGAGACATAGTAAAAAGATTGAGTGCGCCTTTTGAGGCTCTTTTTTCGCACGCGGTAAGAGAGAAAATCAGATTGAGATTAACAGAAAGAGTGAAGACATAGTAAAAAGATTGAGTGCGCCTTTTGAGGCTCTTTTTTAGCACGCGGTAAGAGAGAAAATCAGAGTGAGAGTAACAGAAAGAGTGAAGACATAGTAAAAAGATTGAGTGCGCCTTTTGAGGCTCTTTTTTCGCACGCGGTAAGAGAGAAAATCAGATTGAGATTAACAGAAAGAGTGAAGACATAGTAAAAAGATTGAGTGCGCCTTTTGAGGCTCTTTTTTCGCACGCGGTAAGAGAGAAAATCAGAGTGAGAGTAACAGAAAGAGTGATAGACAAAGTAAAAAGATTGGGTGCGCCAATACATTTTGTTAACATGAACCTTTTAGCAAAGCATATTCTGTTTAAATTGAAATAATTTTATATAAAAATCTATTTCTATTTATATAATGTACCTACCTAGTTACAAATATATACTAACGGCATTCTTGAATAATAAAAATTTGTCTTAATACAAAAGTACAAGTACTTATTCTAAAAAGCCTTTAAACTGAGACGATTCATTAACATTAATGACGAATACCATCACAAGAAATTGATTTTAAAATAAACCACAAAAAGAAAAAGAATTGCATATTGATGAACGTGATTTTCGCATGGTACCTAATAAAAAAAACACGTCATGGGTACCTACAATGTAAATAAATAAATATATAATATAATAATAAGTACATGGTAAATAAATCGCTTTTCATCCCAGTACAAAGAAAACAACCCATTGAATGAATGAACCAATGACTCTACCTACACCTTTTTCAGTGCGACATATTACTGATAAGACAACAAAATAAATCATTTCGGAATGGATGGTGAGCGCTGACTTGAGTGAGACCCACGTGGACTGCGCGATAGCGATTATCGTTACCGCGCAGTCACGGGGTTCAAGACAGCGCTCAACTTCCATGCCGCTTGCCCATGTTAACGGACATATCATCCATCCCGACTGATCCACTACAAGTCAGATACTATCCACAACTTGACACCGACTCCCAACCTGACTTTCGCGTCCCAGACAACGCAAGACATCCCAGCAATCAGCCGACACCGACCACACTTTACTGACCCCCATCATCGGTACGACAACTCACCTCAACGACGAATTCGCAATCATTCGGTTCTATTGACTTCATCACCAACCATAACATGTTCTCGGCAGTAAGCCGACTCTGATCAGAATCCAAAGCCAAACTACTCACAGATCGGACAGTTAACCCGGCAATTATCCGCTTCCGATTAGAATCGGAAAGATTCCCTACAGACCAGCATGGTTCAACCGATTTCACAAAGAGACGTATATCATCAAAAACTTACCTCTTTGATCCGTTAATTTATTTAAAATAATTATAAATAGCTTAGACCAGAGTTATTATTCGACACAACGCTCAATGTACATCTGTTATAAACACTGGTTATAACATATTTATTTTTCACAGTAAGTGTAATGTAAATAGTATATATATACCAATATAATGTTATATTACATGATTATAAAAAAGCTAAAACTACTTAAATAAAAAACGCTCATTAAATGGCAATGTCTACATGATTATTTATGGCCTGTCGCCGAGTCATTGCGGGTTCGAATCCTGGTCGAAGTCAGTAACATTTACAAAGATTTTTAATTTATGAAAAAAGACCTGTTTAGGTATTTCGAAAATGACGCGCAGATATTTTCAAAAAGTTCCGCGGCGCGGTATTTTGATTCCCGCGTAGGTCTGAACAAAAAAAAGAATTGAATTTTATTAGAATTAAGTTAAGTATTATTATTATTATTCGAGTTTAAATTTAATTTGCCTTTGAAGATTTGATAGAGGTAAACAGTTTCAGACTTATTCAGGAAGCTCTAAATATTTAAATTTTACTGTTATTATTAGAAGCCCCACTGCATGGCAAAGGCCTCATTCCCTTCTCTTCGCTAAAATTGAATTTACATTAATTGATTTACAGGAGCTCCGGTATTACAACATTTTTCGCGTACGGTTTGCCATGTAAAACGCGATCTTCGTGAATTAAAATTTTTACATTTTCCTTTTTAGTGGCTCGACCTAGCGCGACGTACAGTTGCCCGTGGCTAAACATATCAGACCTCAGATCCACTCCTACACGACTTAAAGTTTGCCCTTGACTTTTGTGAATGGTCATCGCGTAGGACAACTGTAAAGGAAATTGACGGCGGCACATTTCGAAGGGACTTTTTGGATCAATTTGTGTTTTAAAAGTTATACGTGGAATTAGATATTCTTCTGTACCCGACGATTTTTGAACTGTTATTAATCGCGGCGACCAATTCGTTACTATTACTTTGGTACCGTTTACCAATCCGTCATTGAAACTGAGATTCCGCATGATCATACAAATGCATCCGATTTTGAGCTTAAGGTCGTGCTCTGGAACTCCTCTTGGTTGCATTCGGTTAAGTGCATCTGGCCCTAAAAACAATTCGTCTGCATTTTGATCTTCGACTTTATCGATGGAGTAAAAATGCAGAATTTCTCCATCTAACCGATCGAGTATTAAGTCATTTATTTCTCGAACGGCGTCGTTCCGTGTGCACAAAACTGCTCTATGTACGTTGGCACAGGGTTCTACATTTAACAATGGAAAAACAAAGTCAATTAGTTCATCTAATTCCGAAACAATTTCAATACCATCTAAATCAACTAAATTTTGAATACCATTGCCAATAGGAAAAGGAATAGATGGTAATTTGTTGGAGCCTAAATTTAATAAAAATTCTGCAAATTTTAAGTCATCCCTGCATCTTTGCGATGTAGCCAGGGAGAAAGATTTTACACTTTGCCAGATGCACGATGTTTTAACCGATGCATTAAGGATGTCGGAATTGGTTTTTGCATCTGTAATAACAGGCGGAAGCTGCCTAAAATCTCCCGCAAAGATAATGATTTTACCTCCAAAAATGTTATTACTACGCAATAGATCACGCAACGATCTATCCAGCAAATTAATCAAAAATTTATGTGCCATAGGGGCTTCATCAAAGATTATAACGTCCGCGTGTGTTATCAATTCGGCTCTTTGCGTTCCGTTTGTAATGAACCAAAAACCGCTGTCGTCCACCAGATCGATGGGGAATTTAAACATGCTATGCGCCGTGATCCCGCCTTCGTAGTTTTGCGCTGCGATGGCAGAACTTGCAGTGCACAAAACTACTCCGTTCAAGTTGCCGCGCACGTAAGCGGTGATCACTTTTAACAACAACGTTTTACCGGTACCCGCGGGACCATCGACGAAAATCGCAGTATTATTCGCGGCTCGGAAATCGGTACAACTACAAAGTTTAACAACATAATCAAAGATATCATGTTGCTCTCGAGACAGGCGGGGAATCCATTCAGCCGCGAAATCCTCTAATGATTCGCGGTTGTGTTCTACGCGTTCCCTGCCTAACTCTGTAGTTGAATCTTCTACTTCTGGCAAACCGTGTTGTTTTAGCGTCGATCCGTGTTTCCGAAGCAACCTATTTATTTGAATGAGACACAAAGTGTGTACTCTTTCGATGTCCGCATCGCTACCTAACCTATGTGAAATATCTTCACTGAGTTGATTTTTGAAAGTGTCCCAGAAAGACGCGACTGGGACACCGTTTACGGCCAAACATACGAAGAAGCTACGCAGGCGTGATCCCGTTAAAAAGTTTGATGCTTCCAACATAGCTCTTTCGTATTCGACTTCATCATCGGCAAGACCAACTATTTTAGCAGCTTCCTGAAAAGTTTTACAATCGGGACCACCAAGAGATTTAAGATCGCTGTAACTACGACACGGGAATGTTTTTAATAAAATTCTAAGATAAAACTGTTCACCTCTGTTAGGTGCGACCCAAAATAGACGCGCGACAAGCTCACCCCTCTGTCTTTTTGTAATGAATTTATTATTTGTGGTTTCCAAAATTTCCGTATTTTTTGTAGAGGGACGCTTAGAATGGACAATGTATTGCTCGTAAAAGTCCAAGTAGGTTAATGAGTTCAATTCGTCTCGTACGGGGCGGTTAAAATAGGTTATAAGATCCGAACCAGCTTGTTTCGCGGCTTCCGCTTCAGTGCCTGGTTTAAAATAAACGTTCTGTTGATTTTCTAAGTGCACGGACAGTTGTTTGACGTTGGGTTCGCGCGCGGTCACATCGAATTCTAACGTCCTCCAAGCAGCGTCGCTGGAGCCTATATAACGTTTTGTGACGTACTGCTCTATTTCGTTATTCTGATGTTCTTCCGGAACGACAGCTACGCGCGATTCGTCGGGACCTTTAGTTATATATTTGAACAAGTACTTAACAACCGTGCGTTGCGAGGACACTTCCAAGTTAATGTGAGCATCGTATTTTAAAAGAAGACTTGCGTTGTAAGGTACTACCCACGTATCATTGACAGTTACTTCGGCACCGCGATATTTTATAGTGGCTGTATTTTTACTGTCCCTACACAAGTTAATAAATCCTTTTTCATCAGAAAAAGTGGTGGCTGTCTCACGTTTTGGAAAAAATTTTGAACATTTATTTTTATCACTATCCCAACAAGGCAAATTTGTTCTGTGGGAAAGACCGCAAGGACCGTGAATCATGTGATTCAAAACAGCTGTTCGTAATCTTCCGTGTGCCTCTGATGCATTAGGAATGTCAGCTCTGACAAATTTATCAATATCTATATTTTGGACAGGCCCGCCACCTTCAACCCTAAAACAAATGTGAGCGTGAGGTAAACCTCGCTTTTGAAATTCAATTACGTGCATCATGTAAATACATTTACCGAACCAGTTACCACCTCGGATATCTCTTAATAGTTCGGTAAGCTTCAAATTAAAAACTCTAGCACACACAGAAGGATTTACATAGCTGCTTTGAGTGTTTTTTTGAATTTCGGGCCACTTGGGATTGCAGGTAAACGTCAAGAAAAATGACGGATTACCTAATCTACTAACTATTGCAATAGCATCACTATATTTCCCTTTCATGTATCGCGGCCCCGCAGTAAAAGAGCTGGGCAAATAAACGCGGCCAGCTACGAATCCCTCTCCCTGAATGGTTTCATCCTCACGAATTTGACGCGAAACTTCGATGCTCATTTCAACTTCTTGAAGCGGAGCGGACCTCAATGCACTATCCGAGTTGTGTTTTTGCAAGCTTGTTAAGAAGCGAAGGCGTTCTTCTATAATTCGGCAATGCATGTCAACTAACCATTCTTCCGATAGCCTGTCCATTTCGGAAAATCGTGGCTCCGACAATAACAAGCATCGAACGTATTTGGCTTGTGTTAACTTGCTTCCGTTATTATTCACTTTGTTCGGGTACCAACCCGCATTACCTTCGGGATAAAGTAGTGGATACTGAAAGCTTTCATACAATGGATGCATAATATCAACAGTGTGTGGTTTCTTGTCACCAATTTTCCACACTGCTATGCAATGAGGTGTAAAATTTTCTCTCTCTGTACTAATCATAGCCGCAACTTCTTTACCAACCGGTACATCTCCTAAAATGTTACCGTGGGTTGAGCGAGACGTCTGCTGAAATTTAATAAAGGCCTCATCGGAAGGTTCTCTGCTTAATCTCTTAAAACATTCAATAAAAGGATTGACGTTATGTAAAAAGTTGGTTATGCAAATGACTACTTGACTATCAAGGTTCAACTCAGCGGCTCTTTGTACGCGTTCGTTTGAATCGCTAATGTACATTCCCAAGTTATTTGAGCTACCAGTGTAAGCTAAATCAAAGACTCTATGGTAGACTCGACCTTGAATTTTAAGAAAAGATATTCCCGAAGGTTGTTGGTACCCGTGAGAAACGCCTAAGGCACTGAAGGCAAATAAGTTATTGTATGCTCGCGGCCTACTCAGAAACGACTGGAGAGTGTAAAAGTCCTCCGTCAACGGCATGAAATTTTGTATGTTGTTTGCGCCCGATCCACAACACCATTGTATTCGCGATTTTTCTTCTTCAAACAGACGCGCATTACAATTTGGACACCTGAAGATGTCTGAAGAAGGCAAGGTCGTTTTTTTTAGAGAAAATAATTTTACAACGTTTAATTCAGCGTCCCTCTTTTGAGCTATGTTTTTAGATTGACGTAGCGGTACGTCAATATGACGGCTGTTTTTGTTGTATTTTTCAGTGGCTATTTTATTTATTTCGGGGTTTTGCTTGGTATAACGCTGTACAGCTTCGCGATTAATTTCAGGATTTTCTGTATTATATTTTTTAACGGAATCGCGATTAATTTCTGGATTTTTCTTGGTATATTTTTTAACGGCATCGCGATGTATTTGTGGTTTTGTTTGATCATATTTTTTAACGGCATCGCGATGAATTTGTGGTTTTGTTTGATTATATTTTTTTACCGCATCTAAATGGGCGTTTACTTTTGTACTTTTCCTGCCACGTTTTATTTTTTTGGGTCGACCTCTCTTTGTTGACGCCACAGAGGTGTCAACATTATCCACGACAAGTTCCGAAAACATGTTTTGTGAAACGACAACTGGTTTTTCGATTACGTCTGTTGCCACATCCACCGGTTTGTGAGTCTTGGTTATTTTTGTATTTTTGAATTTTGCTACTTCCGATTTAGTGGTGTCTGTGACAAGAAACGTTTCTACTACCGATTCTGGGACAAATCCAAGCAACGTTGATTGGGATTCTGATAATTGGCTATCTGTTGATGGGCATTCGAAGTCGTTTATAGACTCGATAGACGATGACAATGCAGATTCAATTCGGAGTTCTGTAGGTACCTGTTTTGACTGTATTAATTGACTATCGAAGTCGTTTATGGATGCCTGGGTTAAATCTGAGTCGAATTTTATTGAAGATTCAAACCCATCAATAAAACCATCTAGTATGGTATCCGAATTTTGAGACAGAAGTTCAACAACTACATTTTCCGTAGTATTGTGATTGATGACGCGTAATCTGTGTATTGAATACTGACCTACACCTATATTTTGCCTAAACAGCAATCTGGCTAATCCACGAATCGTATTACATTTGAACAAACGTGCTACTCCGCATGCGGAATATTTGTTACTTTCATCTACTGAATGACTATTAAATAAATAATAGGCACCGTCGAATCTCCAAAAAGAAACTGTATAGCCTTGCCCGGTAAATATATAGCTATCCGTCTCATCGTTGTGGTTTGCGTTAAAAACTTCGGAATCAATTAAGTTTGCGAGAGTTAAAATGCCGCTTTCATTCTGTTCTATTTGAGGAAATAATCCATTTATAATCCAATTGTCGCTCATTTTTTCAATTTTAGCTTTATTGTTACCGACGACAATCTCCGTAGGCAATTCCTCGGGGTTCAAAAAATTGACACCCCTCGGAAGAAATGGTTTAAGTGACATGTATAACGTGTCACCGCTTTGGAGAATGACATCGATATCATGAACAGTCAGATTTCGATGTCTGCAAACTGACAAAACTGACGCGCAAGCAGACATTGCCACGCATTGAGCGTTATTACCTTTGTACATTTCACTGCCTTGATTTGTAGTTCCTAAAAAAATTACAAAATACAATGTCAAGTGTGCAAAGTGCAAGACTATTCCCCTTAAATATTTTATTAAGTATTTTATTTTAAAAATTTCAACTCTAGGTACCTATTACCGATTAAGTATGTAATGTATGTGTCCAGTAAGCAGGTATTTTTGCCCTACAAAAGGTGGTGTAGAAAATGTATTAAGTACTTTGTATTGCTCAAGTACCTACCTACTTACAGGCTAACCATGAAAAAACTATTTTCTATCCCATGGGTTCACAGCGTTAGCCGCCATCTTGAATTAAAGGCGCCAAAATTTGTTGTTTTTTAACAGACTTCAAATTATAGGAGGTTTTTCAATTCGACTTATGATATTTAATACCTATATATATTTAACTTAATCGTATAAGAATTGATTTTAATGATTATTATTTTGATGGAAAGAAGATATTCCAAGGGTGATCCCACAAAAAACCTACCTATATTCGGAGTTATGCACAGAAATGCACCTTCAGAGTGCAGAAAATAGAATAGAATAGAAAAAAGTTTATTTTGTGACTTAAGTAATAAAATAAAACAAAACATAAAATAACTAAATATAAACACAAAATAGGTCGCCACTCGGCGTGTGCTGCAGCAGCAGAGAGCTGCTGCAGCGCTGCTTGCTTTCTTCTCACGAAATTGAAGTTAGTTTAATAAAAAATTAAATTCTGCCACTTGTGTTATATAAAACGCTTCAACAGATGTCTTACAGACAAAAATATCTGAGTACCTACAAGTATGACCTCTGACTACCCCCTTAGACATCTTCGAAAAGATCTAAAAATTGCCTAATGATCTGAAAGAAATGAATACCGTTCCCGGGATACAGTCGTGATCATATTTCATTTCATTTGATTGGATTAATGCGTTACAGAAAGTCTGTTGACAAAAAAATATGATCATGAATATATCCCTGGGACATTTATTTCAGATTTTTATATATATTTTAGATTCTTGTTGAAGATGTCTAAGGGAGTAGTCAGAGGTTTGTCCAAATACATATAAATACACACATTATTTAAATTCATATTTCATTTATTTTAGCCGCAACTGAAATACACATTCTGATAAAACTTTTAGTCTTCCATCATGATCATGAGCTATAAAGTCCACTAACAGACAGATGGACAGATGGACAAACAGCAGTCTTACCCCCTTTTGCATATTGGTTTAGTAAACCTACTTTAGCTAAAACGGATATTAAATCTGTTGCTATCACTTTTCATTGACATAAGAGCAACAAGAAAAAAACATAGACAGATCTTTATGAATAAGACCATTTGTATATAATAAGGTTCTGTTGTTTTTACCCTTCAGGTACTGCATCCTTTATGTTTTATCTAAGTACCTACCTACATAATTATAATCTTTTTTAAACAGTAGGTACCTAATTTGAAAAAATGATTTAATGTCTCACTCATTTTTTTGGGCATAGGTAGGTACCAGATTGAATGAAACAACAATCAATACATACAAAATGCATTATAAATTATATAAAATATCATTATTCACAATTGTAACACTCAGGATGATATGTTAACTGCTGATTCTTCTTTAAATCAATATCACTGCAAAATGAGTCCAAAAGTCTGCATGGTCTGATGTCTAAAGCATTATTTATAATGATGATTAGTAGGATGTAGGTCTGTTTCCTAAAACAAAGAAAATGAAAAAGCTTTAAGTACTTACTTAGGTATATTAGTTAATAAAAAGTGATGCTGAAACTGCTTTTTATGTAGGTATTTATAACTTATTATTTGATATGTAGGTACCTACCTACTTAAAAACATGAAAGATTAATTTACGATAGCATAGAATGAAGATAGGTACTTACCTTTAAGAAGATTATTTATTTTCACTTGAATAATTATTTCCCGATCAGATAGTGTTTGTGTACCTATATGTGGCCCAAACACTGCATTTGTAAAGCTGGAGAAAGTAAATGTTAACAGATAACACCAAAGCCAAAAGACTAAGCAGTATCATCAAAGTGTAGACATAGGTACTATAGGTACCTAAGTACCCAGTGGGTAATAATATAATTATTAATTACTTACATGCAAAATAATCAGGGTACACCCCTAAGTAGGTATCTCGCGAGGTAACCTACGGCAGTGAGGCAACTTTGCCATATCTTTACATAATAACTAATAATTTACATAAGTAATTATATTTTTTATAAAGAGAAAATACTTACATGAATATAAATGCTCCTGTTGTCTTCTTGGCACTCAAGCACACGAATTTTATTTGTCATTTGGCTCGCGAGAAGTCATAAATCGCAATCTCGACATCGACCGACCTACCAGGTTTGGAAGCCAGAAGCCTGGTACCAATCATACCTACATTTTGTAGCTGGACCCCCAGCGATCCTACACCATTTCACAGGGGTTAACAAGGTTAAACTTACCAGAAATAAGACATTCTGAATACTCGTCAACTCGGCGACGCGACACTGGTGAAAACTTTTCAGTTCGTTTTGCTCGTTTCATGTTAATTACTTATTTTCAGAAAAAAATAATCAACTTTCAACAATAATTTTCACAAACCGAAAACGAACAGAAGGAAATCGCAACTTTGCCGCTCTTTTTAGATTTTTTTTTATTCACTGCCAAGTTAGTTATCTTTGACAATGACAGTGACAATCGACAATAATCGATAATTTTGAATTATTTTGTTTTAATAGTCCGCAATCAAATGCAGTAAATTATTGTTCGCTTTAGATTCGATTGTCTATGTACCTAGGTGGTATCATTTACTAATTCAGCCTTTCTACTGGAATACTAAATAGGTAATAAATCTAATCGACTGCCTACCATTTCACCAAGCCCGCATGATTGCTATTGATAATTTTTAGTCGATTGTTGTTCGTAATAATCGAATAATATGTCTTGCTGTTTAAATCTCGATTTATAAATCTCGATACATCGATTTTTAAGGAATACATTAGTACATACAGTAGATTAGAACCTGCCTTAACTTACCAGGCTAAAAAAAAGTAAGTTTGTTTACGAAGACCCACATCTAAACGTAGTGATTTTATTCTCTTTGCTCACATCCTAGGAAGATCCTAGGCCCACATCTTTAACTTGATTCTAATTCTGACTTTGACTTATCATGGTAGTGGCTAAATGCGTGGCACAAGCCGTGCGAAGCCAAATTAAAGAAGAAGAAAAAGAATAACTTACATAACCATTACGATACGAATTACGTTTGTTTTTTTGTTTGCCTTTTTAAGATTTTGGAATTTTGTATGCTTTGTCTAGTGGAAAATAAAGACAAAAAACATGAAATAATTGAATAGCTACGCTGTAGAGTTGGTTTGGCTGGGTTTCAAACTGTAGAAAAAGGTTTGTTGTTGTTGTCCTACGCAAAATCATGTGAAGTCTCAAACAAAACACTAAAGAACCTAGGTACTTGTTTACCCACCTATCTTTAGCTTCACAAGGCAGATTTTGCCTAGAATTTCAAATACTTACCTACATAGTTACTTATATTAATAAAGCAGAAAAGGCCACCCAGATAGTATAAAAAAACAAGCTTTCGTAGCTGGACACTGACCTGCTTCGATGGAAGTTTCTTAGATCACAGGATAGGTAGGTAGGTAAGGTACCATCTGTCCATTGCAAGCATGTTAGTTATCATAGCATAGGTAGGTACCTACCTACCTATTACTTACTTACTGTTTTTAGAGACTAAAATAAGTAAGTGTCTGGATACGAAAGAATCAATGATTATAATAGATTTGAAATTTTATGAACATTATTTTCATTACAAACGGGATGATAGTAATAGGAATGAGCCTTTTTACTTTCAATCATGTTTGATTCTAACAGACTTTAACAACATAAAAATCACCCTGCTTCAAAGGGCACCATGATGGATGGAGGCCATTTGTTCATATAAGAATGAACCATCAAAGTAGGTATTAATAAAAAAATATCCTTGGACACTCTATAAAGGTTGTATAGCAATATTGTTTTTAATATCTACCTAGTCTACCTACTACACAGTAGTGATGATAAGGATTAACCGATTATTATTAGTTACTGGTAAGAGGAAAAGACCAAGGTAATGCAGTCGGTGTTCAGTATTATTTTAAGAGCTTACCTATAGATACTCACCCACCAGGAAGGAAATCTTAATGTATTGTAATTAAACTGACCGATTATATATTAGGTACTGGTGAGAGGAAAAGACCGAGGTAATGCAGTCAGTGTTCAGTATTATTTTAAGAGCTTACTTATAGATGTATGTATGTATGTATTTATGGGGACTCCCTTTTCCGCATTTAGACTCAAAGGCGGTCCTTTATGCGTGGGGACTTACTTATAGATACTCACCCACCAGGAAGGAAATCTTAATGTATTGTAATTAAACTAATTACCTAAGTACTTACGTAATACTTTCATGATTTAAAGTGGCAGTGTTGCTTGGACTTGTGCTAGCAACTGATTGCACCTAGGCTTTCAAAGGGTAAGAAATATCATGACAATTCCGTTGATAGGTATCTAATGTTAAAAGCTTAGGTATAGTTTGCTTTTGTTCTGCTGGCTGAATTAGGGCAATAATAAAGAGTAGATAACTCATTCTCAATAGTGAGTACCAGAATTTGATATGACTCTCTGCTGCAGACTATTACAAACTAAAGTGCAAACAATCATACTTTAGGTAGGGTAGGTAGTTCAACAGTGAACCAGGCAGCCACAATTAACCATCGTTATTTCTCAGAAATCTGACGTTGCCCATTTGTGCTTCTACCTGTAAATGATAGGCACATGTGTCCCCCCTCCGCACACCTGTTTGTGCAAGTCGCCCACTAATAACGGCTGTGTGAGAAGCGTTTGTTTGAAAATTGAACCAAAAAGTATGTTTTTTCTGCTGGCATCTTTGATTTTTTGTGTGAATTGTATAAAAGATATCACTTTTTTTATTACAAATATTAAATAAACATTTAGTTAGCTTTCTCATGTACCGCACGTAAGCTTAAAATAATAAGACTAAACCGTTGAAATTTTCAGATTAGTTCAAAGTATGTGCTGTGTCTCTCATAGAACCACATCGAGGTAGTTCACAATGAACCTGGTTTTTATGCTACTTGCTAAGTGTAATTTTCTAAAAAAAATAGAAACCTTGCTGATTTTGATTAAGGTTAATAATAAATAATAATTTTGATCTCTTTATCGTGATTTGAGTGTTTTTCCATTAGTTATTCAAATGTTGTATAGGTTAAATGTAAATTTTTGACCGATTAAATGTAGGAAAATGATAAAAAAATAGAGAAAAGTGTTTTATGCTACCAAACCATAAATATCGCAATTAAAAGCATAAAAGTACTATGTATTTTCATATATTGCCCTTTATTAATGTTTTATAATATAATTACGCTACCCAAAGAAGGTGGTTCATTGTGGAAAATACCCCGGTTCACTGTGTACACCTACGAGTACACATTGAACCAAATCTCATTTTTTTTTTAAAACCATGTATCTTCTAAACTAATAAAATTTGTAAAGAAATTTAAATGCAAATTGAAAGACAGATAAATTCACTAACGAACAGTGAAAAAACCGAACACAAAAACCCAAGAAACTCGAAGCTAAAGGCTTCCAAACTTTACCTGGTTCATTGTTGAACTACCTACCCTACTTACTTATACCTATTAGGTAAATGTTGAATTGTTTGTGTAGGTATTTATATGTAGGTAGGTATTATATACTACCCATAGGTAGGTAATAGTGTAGGTAATTATTTATTTCTCAAGCACAAAGAAAAATTTGACCATTATCCTACTCAGACTGTTGTATGTACCTACCTGATCTGCGTATTTATTATTACCACAGATAACATAATACTATGTATTACAACATTCTGAGCGGAGCGCGTGGCGCGAAATTCAAAATTAGAATTCAAAATTCAAAATATTTTTTTTCCGTATAAATATTTATCAAATTTCTGCAGAAATATCTATCTATCAAATTCTCTTATGAAATTAGTGTAAACTAATACGATTAAAAATAGGTACCTAGGTAGATAATTTTATAAGGTGACAGGAATTGAACATTTTGTCTAGAGATAGACAATTCTGAGCAAAAGTGTATATGAAAATTTTATTGAAATATTTTCTATAAATTGTAAGTAGGTATTGTAATCTTACCAGCAAGTAGACAATGTGTAGAGTCTTCAATGGCCCTACGACGGGATGCAACAGGATATTTCTCACTACTCACTCGTTTCATGATGAAAATTAATATTCAGGTAAATTCAATCTCAACTGAATTCAACTTCTGTAAGTAATTGAAAAAACAAAAGAGTGTTAGGCTTTTTTTTTTCTTTGGTTTTTTTTTATTTGTGCATTGCCATGTACAGCTAAATGTTAACCTTCTATATTTAAATATAATAAGTATCAGCGAATTGAATTGGCCAGCAGTACCGGCGAACCAGTAGGTAAGTAGGTAACACCTAATAATTATAATATGATGGATGGATGTAAAACCTCTTATCCGTTCCTGTCACCAAAATAGTTGTCTAAAGTTTGACTTTTGCAGGAAAGTTTGTTGACATTTTGAATCCATACCCATACTAATCGTCAATCAATCAATCAATAAAACAAAAAAATAAATAGGTAATAGGCAGGTACCTACCTATACCTTATCTATATCTATACTAATTCTATACTAATCTATATTTCTATACTTACAAATAGGTACTATAAAGAGGTAAGGTGAGGTGTTTGTTTGTATGTTTGGGGTAATCTTCGAAACTACTCATCCGATTTCAAAAATTCTTTCACCAAGTTGTAGCTTAGACTTTCCGAATGAACATAGGCTATAATTTATCAAGGTAGGTAGGTACTATAAAACAATAAGCATTTTTGTGAAATCAACGCACAGATCAAACCACTGAAGCTATGAAGCTGAAATTTGCAGGGTAGCTTCCATTTAAAACAAAACCGAAATTCCACCCCTAAAGTGTTGAAAAGGGATGAAAGCCGACTTTTTAATGCGTGAAGCGATTTGCTTCAAACTGGGTATAAATATTGTAAATGATAAATAAATTTAAGTAGGTATAGGTACGTTTTTCAAAAAATTTACTAAAAAAGCGTAAATTAATGTGGTGTCAAAGTTAGTATAAGAACTTTTCAATGAGTGGTTCAATTTGCTTGAAACTCGGTTGCAATAGGTAGGTAAGGTACTAACAATGCAAAATAAATAGGTAAGTACCTACCTATATACGTGTTTGTGGGTTTTTCGAAAAAACCCTCTAAAAGGGTAAGTAAGTAAGTTAACTCAGGTGACGGAGTTTTTAGGCCGCCCAAAGGCCTCCGTCATGGCTTAACGACTTTAAAAGCCGGGACCGACAATTTAACAAGCCCTCCGAAGCATGGAAGCGCTCAAAGGGTGAAATGCAGTGTCGAATTTTTAAGTGAAACGTATTTATGATGTGCGATTGGCTTGAATCTCGGTTTGGATACTATAATTACAAAATAGTTGGTCACGTGTTTTAGAACACGTGACCAACTATTTTGTTTAAACGTTTAAACTAATTATTACGTGTTTTAAAAAACGCTAAAAACTGCGTAAAAGGTAAAATTTTTCAGCCTTCTTTAGATTACGAAGAAATTTACGCGAACGAAGTCGCGGGCGTCTCCTAGTACTAATATAAAAAATGCGAAAGCAGTCCTGCCCGTGGTTCACCTCCAAAATACATCCTGGCTGTACTGGAGCATTTTCGGAAGTAGGTAGGTATACTTATTACTACTTGACAAATTGATTAAACAATAAATTGTAAGTAGGTAGGTAGGTACTTACTTTAAATTTCAATAGGTAGGTAGGTAAGTACCTACCTATGTCTTTTATTTTATTGTCAGTCCGTTACCACAGAATAAATAATATACCACGAAAATTGTCCTGCAACCTATATTGTGTAGGTACCTAGGTATTAATTATTATTTATTATATATATTGTGTAAGTAAGTACCTTTAGCAGGTAGGTACTATACCTAAGTACAAAGGAAGTTGAGAGTCGACTTTATTAGGACAACGAACCTACGCCAAAATCGCTATGGTGCAATCCGAGAAAACTTTTACAAACATTTAGGAATTCTTCAATTTTAATTAGGTACTATTTTAAATTAAATAATAATAATAATTAAGTAGGTACCTACTTAATTACTTAGGTACTAACATATTAAAAATTCGGCCTCTTGGATTAGAAAACGGATGTCATATTCTAAATCAGCACCCCCAAATCACTCGAAAACAATACCCATATCAACATTATTGAATAAAATAAAAGTCAGCCATCTTGGATTAGAAAACGGATGTCATATTCTAAATCAGCAACCCCAAATCACTCGAAAACAATACCCATATCAACATTATTGAATAAAATAAAAGTCAGCCATCTTGGATTAAAAAACGGATGTCATATTCTAAATCAGCACCCCCAAATCACTCGAAAAAAAATACCCATATCAACATTATTGAATAAATTTAAAATCCGCCATCTTGGATTTAAAAACGGATGTCATATTCTAAATCAGCACCCCCAAATCACTCGAAAAAAAATACCCATATCAACATTATTGAATAAATTCAAAATCCGCCATCTTGGATTTAAAAACGGATGTCATATTCTAAATCAGCACCCCCAAATCACTCGAAAACAATACCCATATCAACATTATTGAACAAATTTAAAATCCGCCATCTTGGATTTAAAAACGGATGTCATATTCTAAATCAGCAACCCCAAATCACTCGAAAACAATACCCATATCAACATTATTGAACAAATTTAAAATCCGCCATCTTGGATTTAAAAACGGATGTCATATTCTAAATCAGCACCCCCAAATCACTCGAAAACAATACCCATATCAACATTATTGAACAAATTTAAAATCCGCCATCTTGGATTTAAAAACGGATGTCATATTCTAAATCAGCACCCCAAAATTACTCTAAAACAATACCCATATCAACATTGTTGAATAAAATAGAAACCCCTAAATCAGTATGAAAACCCTTAAGAGAACCCCTAAAAGCAATATAAAAAAATTAAAAAAAAAATTATAAAAAAAAAATTACCCTCAAGTTTCCAAGTCGTTGCCCCTGAGTTACGCTCAGGACCTCCGACGCCTACCTACTATAATACTTGCTCAAAAACCTAATGGATATCTCTAACCGTTGTGAAGTTACAGCCCTTTCAATTTTAGGGGAGGTTGGGGAGGGAGGGGGAAGTGTTTTGAAAATTATTTTGACTAATAAGTTCCCCTTTACAAGAATCTGAAAAAAAAATTGATCCAAGTCTCTTAACTTCCGAGATCCGCAAAAGGGGGGGAGAGTGGGGGCAAAGGGGGCAACACTGAAAAAAAATTTTTACTTTCCCGAGCCTCCTCTATCCGATTCCGCAAAAAAAAATCTTCCAAGTCTCTTAGTTTCCAAGATCCTCAAAAGGGGGGGAGAGTGGGGGCAAAGGGGGCAACACTGAAAAAAAATTTTTACTTTCCCGAGCCTCCTCTATCCGATTCCGCAAAAAAAATTGTTCCAAGTCTCTTAGTTTCCGAGATCCTCAAAAGGGGGGGGGGAAGGGGGGCAAAAAGGGGGGGTTTGCGATTTTTCCCGAAGTAACCAGACGTACCTCTATACGAATCCGTCAAAATATACCTACCTCCCCATCCACCAACAGGGAGAACAATTCTGTCAGTCAGTCAGTGAGTGAGTGGTAGTCTAAGTTTATATATTATAATTTATATATTAGCAGCACGCGCTTTTCTTTATCCATGTTTCTGACAGGTGGTAGCTACCCTTCTAAAATTTTGAGAATCCATAGGAGATGTAAAATATTTAATAAACCGCTATGGGAAGCCCTAAATCAGTATGAAAACCCTTTAGGAGCGATAAAGCATTAAAAAAAAAAAAAAAGTAAAAAAAATTCCATGTCGTCGGCCCTGAGTTACGCTTCACCCACTCGACCTTCGTTACGCTACGGAGGTCGGCGGCTCGCTTCGCTCGCCACCTCCCCCCTCCGCTCCACTCAGGTCTCGTAGGTTCGCTCCACTCAGGACCTCCGACCTGTTTGATGTTTGCGTGGTGCGCGAGCTGCAAGCAGCTCGCGGTATTTTTTTCCTATTTTTGACAAGTAGAGACACTAAAAAAATTTAAAAAAAAAAAAATTTAAGAAAAAAAAAATTAAGAAAAAAAAAAATTATGAAAAAAAAAAAAAAAAAAAAAATTAAAAAAAAAATTCGGAAAAAAAAAAAATTATAAAAAAAAAATATTACCCTCAAGTTTCCAAGTCGTCGGCCCTGAGTTACGCTCACCCACTCGACCTTCGTTACGCTACGGGGGTCGGCGGCTCGCTTCGCTCGCCACCTCCCCCCTCCGCTCCACTCAGGTCTCGTAGGTTCGCTCCACTCAGGACCTCCGACGCCTGCCCACTATAATACTATATTTATCTGTACTATATATTTGTTCAAACACCTAATGGATATCTCTAACCGTTGTGAAGTTACAGCCCTTTGAATTTTAGGGGAGGTTGGGGAGGGGGGGGAAGGGTTTTGTAAAAATATTTTGTCTAACCAAGTTCCCCTTTACAAGAATCTGAAAAAAAAATTGTTCCAAGTCTTAAGGCTTTCGAGATCCGCAAAAGGGGGGGAGAGGGGGGGCAAAGGGGGCAACACTGAAAAAAAATTTTTACTTCCCCGAGCCTCCTCTATCCGATTCCGTAAAAAAAATTGTTCCAAGTCTTAAGGTGCTCGAGATTCTAAAAAGGGGGGGGGGAAGGGGGGCAAAAAGGGGGGGTTTGCGATTTTTCCCGAAGTCACCAGACCTACCTCTATACGAATCCGTCAAAATATACATACCTCCCCATCCACCAACAGGGAGAACAATTCTGTCAGTCAGTCAGTGAGTGAGTGGTAGTCTAAGTTTATATATTATAACTAGTTTGCGTGGTGCGCGTGCTGCAAGCAGCACGCGGTTTTCTTTATCCATGTTTCTGACAGGTGGTAGCTACCCTTCTAAAATTTTGAGAATCCATAGGAGATGTAAAATATTTAATAAACCGCTATGGGAAGCCCTAAATCAGTATGAAAACCCTTTAGGAGCGATAAAGCATTAAAAAAAAAAAAAAAGTAAAAAAAATTCCATGTCGTCGGCCCTGAGTTACGCTTCACCCACTCGACCTTCGTTACGCTACGGAGGTCGGCGGCTCGCTTCGCTCGCCACCTCCCCCCTCCGCTCCACTCAGGTCTCGTAGGTTCGCTCCACTCAGGACCTCCGACCTGTTTGATGTTTGCGTGGTGCGCGAGCTGCAAGCAGCTCGCGGTATTTTTTTCCTATTTTTGACAAGTAGAGACACTAAAAAAATTTAAAAAAAAAAAAATTTAAGAAAAAAAAAATTAAGAAAAAAAAAAATTATGAAAAAAAAAAAAAAAAAAAAAATTAAAAAAAAAATTCGGAAAAAAAAAAAATTATAAAAAAAAAATATTACCCTCAAGTTTCCAAGTCGTCGGCCCTGAGTTACGCTCACCCACTCGACCTTCGTTACGCTACGGGGGTCGGCGGCTCGCTTCGCTCGCCACCTCCCCCCTCCGCTCCACTCAGGTCTCGTAGGTTCGCTCCACTCAGGACCTCCGACGCCTGCCCACTATAATACTATATTTATCTGTACTATATATTTGTTCAAACACCTAATGGATATCTCTAACCGTTGTGAAGTTACAGCCCTTTGAATTTTAGGGGAGGTTGGGGAGGGGGGGGAAGGGTTTTGTAAAAATATTTTGTCTAACCAAGTTCCCCTTTACAAGAATCTGAAAAAAAAATTGTTCCAAGTCTTAAGGCTTTCGAGATCCGCAAAAGGGGGGGAGAGGGGGGGCAAAGGGGGCAACACTGAAAAAAAATTTTTACTTCCCCGAGCCTCCTCTATCCGATTCCGTAAAAAAAATTGTTCCAAGTCTTAAGGTGCTCGAGATTCTAAAAAGGGGGGGGGGAAGGGGGGCAAAAAGGGGGGGTTTGCGATTTTTCCCGAAGTCACCAGACCTACCTCTATACGAATCCGTCAAAATATACATACCTCCCCATCCACCAACAGGGAGAACAATTCTGTCAGTCAGTCAGTGAGTGAGTGGTAGTCTAAGTTTATATATTATAATAATATAATAATAATAATTCATTCCGATAAGATAATTTATATCCGCCGAGTTCAAGTTCTGAAAATGATAGGTGATTCTAATGAAATAATTGTGTTTACTATCAGACTATATTATACTATCAATAACAGTCAGATAGTAGCAGACAATTTGTACAAAAAAATAAAATTTGAAACGATATACATAAAATATATGAATAGTTTAAATAAATAAATAGATATCCTTGGACATTCCACACGGCGTCATCTAGTCCCAAGCTAAGCAATTAAATGCTTGTGTTATGGTAACCAGATGACTGATAAACTACATAGATACATTTTTTTTTGTAAATACATACATACTATACATAGAAAACACCCAGACACGAAACAAATATTTGCAGATCATGCAAACATTTGTCCCGCAGCGGGGATCGAACCCGCAACCTCTGCGTCTCAGGCGGATTTGAAACGATAAACATAAATTTTGTTTATCGTTTAATTTTTTTCGACATCTTTAGATGAAGAAGTAAGTACCTAGTTCCCGTTTGAGCACGTATATCATTTATGTGCGATCTTGTGAATATTGAATGATTTTTTATGATAAGATTATAGAATGTTCTAAGAAATGTTCTGAACATAATAAATCATACGGTTAATTCGAAGCCTTTGCTAAATGACTTATCATTTTGGGATTTCGTAAGATAATAATTATTCTTTGAAATGTGATTAAAATAATAAAGCAGGATTATTTTAATTATTTTAATTTGTTTATCAGATTAAGCTGAAATTACTGATAAGTATGAGTCAGTGTAGTATTATAATTATTATAGCTACGTAATTTGCTTGCTTCAGTTTTCTAGACTGCATAGGTTTATTTGTGCATTGATAGATAGTCAGTCAGGACAAGCGATTTAAGTTTGAAAGTGATGACCATTTCCATGACAGCAAAAAAATAATTAAAGTGTAAAATGACTCATGCATGTGAATTGCACAACTATTATAATATCTATATACTGATAACAACAAATCAATATTGACTTTTACATAATAGTATAACTTCAAGGTTTGTTGCATGTACTTTAGACAATCTTATACTCGTATAATCAATGTGATTCATAATACAAATTGCATACAGAACTGCGCAAATTACGTTGAAACGGCAGGCTATAGCAAAGCGACAGCGATAATTGAAATTTTTTTCTTTTAAATCGCTAATTCGTAATATCTAGGAGCGATAGCAAAAAGAGTAAGTGTAGTAAGAGTAGTTCTATAAGTTCTACTAGTTCTAGATTATGCGTACTAAAATAATGATCTTTTGATTTTTTTCCGTAAAAAGTGACTGAAACAAAATAAAAAAAATTATAAGCTTTACATTTAAATATTAGTAAGATTATCACAACTTCTATTCTAAGTCAAGACTGATTCAAATTCTGACCACTTTCAATTAAACCTCCAAGTTTTAAACTAATTCTCTAAACTTTTTACCCTCATTACCCCCGTATACCCGAGTCTAGTTACCGTAGCCAGAGAGAGTAATCAGTCAGCTGACAAACCTTCGTTAACAGGGCTGCCAGACTTGGTTACTGCTACGTATTGTGCAATAAAATAATACTATAAGATTAGGGTAGATATGGTTTAGGTTTAAAGAATGTTTATTTCCCAAAAAAGACACAAAAGTCACTTACTTGAGAAACAGTTATTACAATAATTGTTAAATTTAAATGTCGCTCGGAAAGTTGTATTTAGTTTGGTTTTAGCCATAAAATGTACTTACTCACGTAATGCATTATTTTAGATGTGGGTAGGCACCTTAGTAAGATTATCTATTAACATTTCATAATGTGTTGTGCAAGTTCAGATTTGAATGCATTAAGTGAGTTTACACTTTTTATACCCGATAAAAATGACGATTTCAAACGTTATTAACAGCAAGCATATCGTCATCTAAAACTTTGATTTTGTATTGACTCTTCCGTATCAACAATTATACTGGCCAATAGATCACACAAATCATGTGTCTGTACATGTAGAAGCCCAGAATGTGCGGTCAAATGAATTAGCGTTGCCAAGCTACATGAGATAGGATAACCCTATGTGTCTGATTTCAGTCTTGTTTTGTTTCTTATAAGATTTTATGGTACAAAGTCAGCTGTTTCTGTACTTACATGAAAGATATCAGAACTTTGAGTAACTCACAAACCAACAGTATTTATTTAGAACTTTTGAATAATTTGCATAAACAAATAAATAATGGTATTAAATTCACACGTGAAATCATACATTTTTGAGGGTAGGCAGACGTCAATTATTTTAATTTGTGTCACTCCTGTCTCATTTTTGCTGCAGATTTTCTTTCTGCGCATTTGTAAATCGTTTTCGATGTGTAATTCTTAAAATCATAATTAATATTTAAGCCCCTGACGTAAAAGAGTGTAAGTTTGTAATTTTGTGTAAGTATCTGTATCTGGTTGAGAGGCATCATAGCTCATTGACGGATGAACGTATTTTTTTTGCGTTTGAAAGTTGTCAATCAAAATCTACTCATCAATTTGAATAATTTCGGAAACCCACGAATAATAGTAAATATCCCGTATTTAGAGTTTACAATGGCCATAGTCATTGGTTTTAAAAGTTACTCAAGAATTTCTACTAAACAACTGTTTTCTTTTTTTACAGATTAATAGGATCATAGTGACAGTGACTTAGAACAGTGTCAGTGTCAGTGAGGTGATACAACAAATATGTTGACAACATGAAGTTGTGGAAGAGCCTGAAAATATCGATAGGCAGCCGTGACCCCAAGTTACATACCCAGGACTTGCCTCAATGGAGCGGCCAGGGGTATGAACTGGACGGTAAGTCGTTGAATAATTTCATTATAAATGAAAAATCTTACTAAAAGTTAAAGGCTCCGGCAGGATTCGAACCTGCGTAGATACAAGCGATCGCTCTTAAGCCGAGCTGCCTGACCACTATGCTACGGACCCTCTAAGCCGAGGCCTGAAACTATTGGTAAGATGATTTTTATCGGTTAAAGCACCGAGCCTTTAACTTTTAGTAAGATTTTTCATTTATAATGAAATTTCCAATACCTAAGTGTGGTTTAACACTGTAAAATAATAAATAAACTGTAGAATAATTTGTCTATCCTATCCTATCCTACTAATATTATAAAGGTGAAATTGTGTGTGTGTGTGTTTGCTACTCTTTCACGCTCAAACGGCTGGACGGAATTAAATGAAATTTGGTAACAGAATTGCTTATACCCTGGAAAAATAGGCCTTATATATCTTTTTCCCGGTGTTTCCACTTGAACAGGAACTTTTGACCGCGGGTAACACCGCGGGGCGTAGCTAGTTAATCTATATAAATAAAACAGTCTGGTTAGTTACACCTCATCTCAAGAGCAGCAGAATGGAATTTGGTCTGGAGGTAGCTGGTACCCTAGATTAACAATACAACTTTTTACTTGGCTTAACCAATAAAGGAGGGTAAAGTTTTTTGTTTAATTATCAGTAAGTATAATAATATAAGTCTGTTTTTAGCCTCAAACGTACAGGTTTTTAATGTAATTTATTAAATCACAATATGAGCATTTTTAACCAGATTGTATACTACAAAACTACATCTATTTTCTTATAAGGGCTATAAAATTACAAAAGTCCAGCAATACAGCACAAAGCTTTGCATTCCTTTTAAAAAATAAAAAATATAAAAGTCATGTTTTGCAAATCAAATCCAAATCCACAAGGAAACCACAAACAACCATTATTTTTCATCAGAAGGTGGAAAACAGCTCGTTAAATTTTTGCTGCGAACTCCGTAACGATGTTATTCTTAATTATACCTCTTTCGTTTTAATCTTTCGGACGCGCAGTGATATATGTAGGTGAAAAACTGGTTAAAATGAAGGAAAATTACATTTTGGAGGCGAAAATGCGTGAATGCGTTGAATAAATCGTGGCGTTATCTCCGTGGAGGATGCCGAGAGAAAATTAAAAGGAGGTGTACGATTGTTGCTAAATTGAATACCGTATTTGTGTTTGTGAATAACAAAATATTCAAAGATAATGATAGGTATTTAGAGTTATTAAATTGGGATGCAGTATAAAAGACTGATTTTATTTCAAAATGAAATGGTACAACTAGTTTTTGAAAGCAAAATTCATTGCACTGTCAAAGATATGCAAAACCACACAAAGCCTTTTAAAAATTCATAAATTTCCCGACACCACCACAAAATAATACCAGAAAATGTGCAAAGCGATAAATCTGAAACTCGACAAATCTAATATTCATGGAAACGGAGTAAATTTAGAAAATTGCTCCAAACATTTGCTGGAATCCAATATTCTCTAAGCTTGTCGAGAACGCTATGATTTGCCAATTTCGTCCGACACTTGGAATATTATTTCTCAATATTGTGCCGAATTCAAATTTCCTAAATCGTAATAGCTGCCGTGCTTCGGAGGGAACCATCATATGGGGACCGAGAGACATGCCCTAGATCCAAAACTTCCATTTAATACTCGCGTTTTCGATCCACAAGAATTTGACAAGTGGAAAAAATACTTCAATTACGTGAGAAAAAAGCAATTTCCTGCACTCTCAAGGTGCATTTCTGTGCATAACTCCGAATACTCTCATCAGATCCTTAAATTTTTTGAGGAAAACCCCTCTTGGAATATCTTCATTCTAACAAAAAAAAAAGAATCATCAATATCGGTTCATAAACGAAGAAGTTATCCGCGAACAAACAATAAACATAAAACCTGCTTTTTTGAAGTAAAAAAGATATTAAAATTGAGTTACTTATACAATGATATCAAAACCACGAGGTATATTTCCTCGTAGCGCACCCAGACTAAGCGCCACGAATAGATTTATTATTATTTACCTGATAATTTAGCACTCTCTTGTCACTATCATATCAGAATTAAATGAAGAGATATCGATAGGACGATAGGATCGATTAATAAGCCCTATAAGAATAATATTCAAATAAGTAATTTCGTATAAGCCAAACGTGAATTATTTATTTTGATTATATTACTCAACTTCAGCTCCACACGTCCACACCATGTATTTCCAGTATCTTTTTGTTTATAAAATAAATGTTAAGGTCAAACAGTACAATAATGTAAATTAGACGGCGTTAGTCCAAACCACAACAGAAAGCTTCCTAATTAAGATTCCAACGAAAATTTTAAAAGGATACGTGACAAAAGCAAGGATCCGGCAATTTGTTTTCATCTTGACCACAGCTTATAAAATGTTGAGCTAAGATTATTTTATATTCTTTATTTTTATTTTTTATTTATTTATTCAGAACAAATACATGAGACAGATTACAAAAAGAACGAAGAGAGCTGCTTTACCATGAATTGTTAATTTTTAACTGATTTAAAAAAAGGAAGAGATGATAAGGCTCGTATTTAGTCCATACTTAAGCGTGAATCGCGTCTAAGTTGAGATATTACTCAATTTCCATAGATATTATTATTGTTATTATTATCAGCTCTCAATTTCTCACTGCTGGGCAAAGGCCTCCCCCCACTTTTTCCATTCATCCCTTTCCTGTGCAAGAATAGTCCAGTCCGCACGGAATTTGGCGAATTTTCCATAGATAATTCCATACATAAAAAAAAATGATACTGAAGGCGAAGACTGAAGTCTGAGTGCAGACTCCGAATACGAGCCTAAGTTCCACTGGATGTATTTTTTAATGTTCACTGAGTTCTCTATCAATGATTATTATTGTGCCCAAAAGATCAGCTTTGCCATCCAGCGCGGCAATGCTGACAGTCTTGGGCACGCTTCCGTCTGGCAGTGGTTTGGATCAGTTGAGTTACCTATAGATCGTTTGTAACGATCCTTAGGTGGCTCAACTGGTTCTAATTGTATTTTGTACAGTTATATAAATATGTAGTTATTTAGTTTCTGTAAATAAATTATTTTGTGAACTGATTTCGATAATTCTTGTTTTGTTAGAAAAGATTCACATAGTAATTTTTGTTGGATCTGACGAGAATCTTCGGAGGACAGAAGTTCAGCTAAATTGCTCTCCTAACAAAATTAAAGTTGTGTTTTTTGTTTTATTTTGTCAAGGCTGATATAGAATGTAAAAACATGAAGCTATTTTTCTATGTAGTAATGAAACTGATTATTACTTGACTGTGACCACAATATTTTTGTCCGTTCCACAAAAAATAGCCAGCTAAGCTCCGGGTGAAACGGCGTTATGTCGACTGAATTTAATTGTTCTTCATGACGGAGGCCTAAAAACTCCGTCACCAGAGTTGGCCACTTGCTCATACGAACGAACGAACGAACGAATTGTTCTTCAAAACACTGCGGTCCTTCATATAAGCAATATTTTTTAGGTTACTAAATAATATTTTTTAATAATGTTTATGAACACTGTAAACTAGAAGCCGGATATTTATACTTACCAAGAAAATTTTATATCCACGAATCATTTTCAATTTCCCGTTTTTATATTACAAAGCCACCTGATTTCTATAATTATCATCCAGTCTATTTAAGATCTAACTTAAATCGACAAATCACCATTTGGATAATTTTTGTTTTCATTTTTAATTTAAAAAAATATAAATAATAATTTTATAAAACACGTTATAAAGGTAATACATATTATTCTACTATCGCTTCTGTATCAGATGATTACAAAATGTCAGTTACATATTAACTTTCTATTTGTTTAAAATAAATATAATATAGGTATTTTGTAAACAATATTCAAGAGATTTTTGTCATTTAAAATGTCCTTTTTGAACATGGATCTCTAAAAATACAAGTTTACGTAATATTATTTCGGTAAAATGTTCATCGCGCGAGAAAATGTAAGTGAACAACATTAAAAGTTTTCACTTCAGTATAATTATGCTGAGATTGCACCCAAAATGAACTTTGAGTGAGAATTATGTCTGAAAAGTTTTTTTCCGGGCATAACTGGTTAAATTAAAACTTCTAAACTCAGCTAAAGCTCTTGGCGAAGCTTGTTAAAACAATCTTGATCGATCGTTGAGGCTAAGCAATGTTCAGACTTACCTTGAATGGGTGACCGCAAGTGGCATTAACATCTGAGCGCTTCCGTGCTTCGGAGGGCACGTTAAATTGTCAGTCCCGGCTTTTAAAGTAGTTTAGCCACGATAGAGGCCTTTAGGTGACCCTAAAACATGAGTAAGCTGGCCAGTGGCCCTTTTTTGTCTGCCTTTTGTGTTCATACCTACTTACCTATTGTACCTTCCATTTTTCAATCTGTGCGAATCTAGTAAGAAAGGCAGTTACAATGTTGACAAACTTAGGGTTGTCAAAAGATTTAACAAAAAAGTTTTTGTATGAAAAACGGATGCCAACGCAAACTTATAACTTATTTCAAGCCTAGTGGAATGTATGCTACGCTTATAAGTTACAAACTGCCTGCAATTACATTTTTATTGCAAGTCTTTCGTTTCACTTCGCACAGTGACAACCATCAGTTTTCAAAAATTAAAAAAGGGATATTCGAATCGCTACCGATGTAAAGCTGAATTGTGAAAATAAAATAATTTAAAAGTCCCGCATTCATACATCAACGCTCCTATAGTCCATATTGTTAATGGCGTCCCCAATTTATCGAGCAACATGCATTTGCCCGCAGGTTTATTCGATTTATCTCGAACCATGAAATATTTGAAATTTTTGCAACTTTAGCGGTATTTAAAATATCGGGACCTAATTGCGAAATAAATTGATTTGACCTTGACATTTATTACATAAACTCAATATAAATAAAACTGTTTAAAAAGTCTGACCTCATTGTCTGATTTCTGGAACTGATTTTATTTATAGATGGTAATCTAGATTTAAATAAAACTTAATTGTTAAGTTTTTATGAGCTAAAACCAAGAATAGATTTTGAATGTTATGCCTATCCACCCACACTTCGAAGTGTGGATAGGCTATAACCGCGACGCGAGGCTGTCAAGAATCCACACTCACACATATTGTTCGCGTTCCTATGTCGCGGGACAAATTAAAATAGATATGAACCTGCGAAACATGACTGCGCAGATGCACTCGCATATTCTTCACGGCTTCGCGCGATCTGCGCCTCGTTCCGAATTTGCCAGTAATAATTAAAACATGATCATTATTTATAGTAGGTAAGTAGGGGTAGGTACTTACCTTCTATAAATAATGATTATGCTTTAATTTATACACAGGAATGCAATATAATTTAAACGACAGAAACAAAAAATACATCAAAAAAGGTGTCGCTTGAGAAATCGGGCCAAAGAAAAATCCTCTTTCTTCAGTTTACTGAAGCGACAAAAAAGTGCTCATATCGCAATGTTACCTAGACAGATCGACGCAGAATGAAATGCTTATTCAGAATATTATTTACTCAATATGCCTATTTTGACGCTTCAGTAGGTAATTTTGCCTTTTACAGTGGCGATATTATAAATGTGAATGTAACTCTGTCTGTCTGTAACACATTCACGCTTAAACTACCGAACTAATTTAGATGAAGGTACAGAGATAGACAAGACCTATAGAAAGGACATAGGCTACATTTTGTTTCCACGCCAAAGCCACGGGCAGCACCTAGGCTATAAATGTTGGTACCTCTAGAGTCAAGTGGCGGTTGAAAATTAGTACTCACGAGCAGAAAGAAACCTTGCAAGCTATTACTTTAATTCGTTTAACAAGTTAATTGGATTCTCATTTACCATACAAAATTATTACCGTACATACAGACAGTCGTTTCAATTACATTTACTATTCGCTATCCAAGCAGAAAGGTGCCTTTTGATTCGACATCGCCAATAAATTCGCAGCTTGAAGTTACTTTCATTATTTACACAATTTGAATACAAAATAAACAAAACAATATGCTGGATATTGCTTTTGTGTTTGTTTTCATATTTTCCGATACAAAAGGTTGAGTATAATTGAGACCACATGAGTTTCAATAATTGTAGTTTCAATAATAATTGTGCTACTTTAGCAGCCAAATGAAACAACTTGAAACATAAGGCACCAGTTTTTCACAAAACAGGCTTAATTACCTCTAACCTACGATTGTTTAAATTTATCATTATTTTTAACTGTATTTATTTTTAAAATATTGCTAAGTATATATTTTTTTATATTTTATGTGTTGTGAGAGAAATAAATAAACAATTTGAATTTGATTTGATTTGATAGTCGTGACTGTATTTTCAAGGTGCGGTAGGCAAATTATTTCATAATTATCACAATGTTTTTCTTCAACGTTTAGATAATGCACATTATAAATTCACAGAATACTTTTACTTACTTACTTTTAAGAAAACTGCCGTACTAAAAACATTTTGTGCCACAAATTGGTGTTTATTATGTAGTGACTGTGGTTATAATTTATACTACTCAATCTAGCAATCAGATTCACAATGAAAATGTATAGAACATTTATTTGTTTATTTTCAATTTCCAGAGCTAATTGTTTGAACAAATTCAGATAGCATTACAACAGATAAAATAATAGCAACTTGGTACTTGATTAATTTTCAACACTGATTTCGGAGAACATTCTCGAACTTGAATTGCAATTTGATCCCTTTATTATGAACCCAGTTCACTCCGGTTCGTAATTGCTGTATTCGTCGAACCGAATACAATATTGTTCAAATCGAAACTTCGAGATTAGTTCCTTGATCCCTGTCAATTTCGTGTTGAATTTCTTCTACAATTTCAATTATTCTTCCTCATTGTCAATTTCTCGTATAATTTGGATTACGAATGATTAGTGAGTTATCTATTTGTAAAGTTTGGCATTCGCATTAAATTTGATTGATGAAACACACAATTTAGGATAAAATTCGTCCGATCTTCTTTTGTTTTCTTAAATCATTTGAAAGTGAATTTTCTTAGGCTGTGTGATTGACGAAAATTTTTCTGACGCGGATCTTCCATGGCGGCACGGCAACACTAAATATTGCAAAATGACTTTATATCGGAGTAATCGGGCACACTACCGCGGCCCAGCCTACTAAGTTCAACGTCGGAATTTGTGCCTAATGTACCATGTTACACGTATGTATTTTAAACAATACAAGAACATATATTTGGTGATCCTAGACGACCTGGACGACCTGGACGGAAGATACTCGACAAACCTAAGCAAATTTTTACCACGATAGTGAAACCGCAGGTGGAAACTTGTTTTCCTTTAACATAATTTAAATTCCCATCGATGCTTGCCGCACTAGTGGCTATAACAGGTAATAAATTACCTGAATTTAACCGCTTTGCCAAAGCATAGAGTAAATTTAAATTACCATTTAAAACGTATGGTAAATAAATTATTTATGAATAATTAAACAAAGTAAATGCAAGTGATGATATTAAACGGCTACTTTCAGTTATTTTTTTAAGAGCGATTCAAATTCAAAAAAATGATTCAAGATATCAGTGAATTTATCTACGAGTATAAGTTATTGTTTTATTTAAACAGATTACATAATTAAAATATTAACATAATATTACTTACATACTTACACGAACATCCCTTTAAAAGCCTTAGTTCTCCTTATTTGGAGTAAGTTAAACAAACTTTAGATACACTTACAATTACATTATAGCTCTTAAGCCGAGCTGCTTGACCACTAGGCTACGGACCCTCTACCTAAGTGTGGTTTAACACTGTAAAATTATAAATAAACACAGTTACTTACAAAAATCTGTCATTCTACATTGCCTTTAACATTCGTATCTTACAATCCAACTTATTTTGGACTCAAATGAACATTCCGCAGCTTTAGCAGCATTTGCGAACCAGCTTGCAGCTAATTATAATCAAATTAGACAGACGTTTCGTTAGCAGCGGAACTGCAATGTCAATTCGAATGCATTTTATTTTGTTCGTTTGTAGGTTTTTGCAGTCACACAAAACTCGCGCAGTGTTACTTGCGTTTTTTAATTATAACCAAATAATTTGACATGGTTATAATGGACGTAGACACTTATTTTTAAATTAATAACTAAACGAGAAAATATTCATTTTTTTTGTTTAACTATATTAGAATTCCCACAATGCGGACTTACATAAGAATTATATAGTAGGTTTTTACCTGTACCTATAAAAAACGGCAATTTCATTACTTTACCTACACCAATCATACCTATAGAAAAAAAATGTAAACGTGAAATGTTTAGTTGGGACTGTAGATACCACTTTCTGTTAGTGTGTGTTGTCCAGTGTCGAAGCTAAAATGAAAAGCCACATTAGTTAAATTAACCCCGTAAATTATACGTATGTTATGTGTTCTCATAATGGAATTAAATTTAGTGCATCGTTTGCTGTTTGCAAAACGAGTAGACAAATTAAATTAAATTTATTTCAAAGATAATAAAGTATTGTTATTAATGTTCTTCCATAAATGTATGGGGGTATAAAATTTATTTAATTTAATTAAACAACAAGGAACAAGGTAAGTAACAAAACATACCTAAACTTCTTAACCTAAACAACAATCGCTGATAGCTTCTTGTGAAATATAGGTACTTTTAGATCAAACCGAAAAAAACATTTACGAAACGACGCAACGTATTTGGTATTTACGGTCAATTTAGTGTAACTGAAATAATAACTTAAAAAACTCAATTAAAAAAACACATAAGCCGCTTTCCTGCAAAAGTGTTAGAATGTCGATGTTCTACCAAATGTGCGATTTTTAAGAATCCCTAGATTCTCTTTGCAGGACATGTGATTCACGATCGTTGAAGCTAATTATAAAAGCTGAGACATCGGTTCAACTAATTATTAATTATTGTGAGATCACTTCACAAATGTGCAGCTGTTAAAAAGGCGTGGTGTGACGTCATTAAAACATGGGACTATGTCTTTCCCGTTCTGTCTTACTTTCATAATGTCCATGATAGCTCGTAGCGAAGTTTACTAAGAAGTTAAGCAACTTTCTGAGCGGTCACGATTTGGATGGGTGACCGCAAATGCTTCCGTGCTACGAGGCACGTTTAATTGTCGGTCCCGGCTTTTAAAGTCGTTATGCCTTGACGAAGGCCTTAAAACTCCGTCATCAGAGTTTGCCACTGATCAGATGAACTTACTTACTTTAATATACAGTGTATATTAGGGGCCATTCTGAGTGTCGCAAAAGCTAAACTAAGCTAACTAAAATTGTTGCTGTCCCTTTCATAGCGATGGGAATAAAAAGGATGGCAATAATTTTAGTTAGTTTAGTTTAGCTTTTGCGACACTCCGAATTGCCCCCATTAAACACTGATTTTGTATTCATACTTCTAAAAATCCAAAAATATAATAAATGCTGTGTGAAATTCACACAGCATCATCCAGCAGTGTCTGGTCAGTCTCAATATTGAGTTAACTTTGTATGCTTCACTTTGTTGCTTTTGAAACTCATTTTAGGTACTTCTAAAGTTTCAGATAAAACAATTTTATTTACAAACGTTAACAACATTTACGAACATAAAAAAACTTAGCAACTACATCGGATCTATTTTTGTTTAAAAAAAGTAAAAATTATTACAAAAAATGTATTTAAGCTTAATATGTTTTCAAATCCATGTTATCAACAAACTCACTCCTGAAACTCATTCAGGATTTCATTAGAGTGAAAAAAAAAACACTGTTTTAGTCACGTAGTCCTTACCCTTGTCATAGCTAAAATTAAACAGCAGGTTTACTCCATGCGAGCTGAGTATAAAGTAGTAATTTTTATGTGTTACGTTAGCTTGAGCGTTTTGATTTCTATTTTGGATTAACAATAAATAATCACATAATAAAAACCCAAAATTTCAGAAATTAGACTTCACAGACGTGTATTTTTTTATTTTTTTTAGTTTTTATCCGGATTAGTTCCACGCGAGCGAAGCCGCAGGCGGAAGCTTGTAAATAATAATACGCAGCTCGTTTCTGAACTGTAGCAGCTGTTTACAAAAAGCTGTGCTTTGGGGCTAAAACGTTGATCCGTTACGTCGCCCTTCTGTTAACACACTGATTGAAAAATGTAGGTGTCATTTTAGGGGTCGCTAATAACATGTTAATGAAAGGTCTCGGGTATACCGAATTAAATGAAATGGGGATCTGTGGGGGTTAATGAACCCCCGTTGCCACAGTATCGGTTTTTAAGCTTTTGATGATTATGCAGATAAAAGGCAAACAAATGGATATTTAATTTAGTAAGTATCAAACAAGAACGAATTATGTTTGATTTTTGTTAGCCAAATTATGGTATAATAATATTATGGAAAATATCTGTTAACAAAAAAAAAAATATGATCACGACTGTATACCAGGTAGCGGTAGTTCTTTCAGATCTTTTTAGGAAATTTTTAGATCCTTTTGAAGATGTCTATGTAACAAAAAAATTTACATTTAAATAGGCTTTTTGATTATTTCTAATAGAAAGAATAACTTTATTAATTATTTGGAATCAATATCACATTCGTACTTATACACAATTGAAAGAAAGATACAAAATTCAAAGAGACAGAAGTAGGTACCTATAGTAGATCTAGGTGTTGAGTAAAAAAGATAAGAAGGGAAAATAGTTCAGAAAGTTATCAAAAAACCGTTATCAATCAAATGAAGTCTCTATGTTGCATAATTTATGAGTCATATTTGTTCAGTGAAAACTTAGCAAAGAAGTAATGTTATTTCTCCAAATGAAACGCAACAAATAGATTAAGATTTAAAATTTGATTTTAACAATTGATATTATTGTGTGATATTGACTGTCATCATGACTTGCATGGTCTAAACAACAGTTGCTTACAAGCAAGTGCGCGTAATTATTGCTCTGGTACGTACAGTCGGCCAAGAAAGTAGTCTACCAGTTTTGCCAAAAGTTTCTGTGAGATCTAATATCGATAAGGTTGACTTTTTCTTGCGTGAATTTGAACTCGACACATGGCATGACGTAAATTTAGTAAAGAGAGCAATTGTCACTTCATAATGTTATTGCAAGCGGAAATAGACCTTGTTGTTTCATGACATTCAAATGAAACTTAACCGTAGGGTGGTAGTGTGGTCTACCACCCTACGAGCCTTTTTGGCCGACCGTACAAGAAAATGGCATCATGTAAATGGTAGGTACTTTACTCAATTATTTACTACAGTCAGTATGAAAGATTCATTTAAATTTCACTTTGCATAACTTTCAGCTTCCTTTGGGACGAGAAAATAAAGTTTTATATTTGACAAGGATATTTTATTCAAGATCGCGACATTTTACGGCTTATAAAGTTCTTTTGACTGGAAAAACTGTAGATTCATGTCCTGTTTTAAAATCTTAGTCAAAGCGTTGACTTGAAACGATTTAATTTGTAAAACTTTTATGAGTGGTTATAAATATTCAACACTTCTTAACATTGTGACATTATTTTCTTTTACTCAGATGAAGATTTTCCGAATGAATCGAAACTTTGTCGCTTTAAGGTTACTTACCGAAAAGGTTTCGATAGCTAAATTGATACTGATGATGCTAAAATGAAGAATATTTTTACGTGAGAAATACCCATATTCTATTATAATGTATAGATACTGTATGTCCACAGATGAAAATCCCGTTTTTATAAATATTATATAATTTTTCACGCTTACACGACATTTGGTAAATGTACATAAAGGAGTATGTATAAAAAGACATTACGCTTGGCTGACTTAGGTCTGGACAAAGGTGCCTCGCCTACGCAAAACTTCCAGAGGCGCTATTGGATTAAACGAAAACTTAGTTTCGTGTCAATTTTCAGGTTCAGCTTTGAATACTGAACGCGGGCTCAGAGGCCTTACTCGGGATCAACGATAACGAAGTTTCGTGACAATCTTCGGGTTCCGCTTACTGTAAGAATTCAGTATCATTACCAACATAAGCTGACCACGAAAATTGTCACGAAACATCGTTTTCGTTGGGGTAAAATAAAATATCTAAAAGCCGTGCAGTTAGGCACAAGACACTATCCGAAAATCGAACTCGTTCGTGTCAGTGGCGCTTGGTGAAGTCAATGACGCTACGACGCGTTCTATGGAACAATAATATTTTTTTCATAAACCACAAAATAAACAGTAGAAGCCCAACCTTGCTAAAAAAATCATTTAAATAGCTACTCTTACTACGACGCTACAAAGTGCAATTCAGCTCACACAAACGCTTTGTGCCTGCCGCTATAAATGCCTAAGCTTGCCATATCATTCTATTGCATTACTTTGTATAAGAAGTGATTTTGTAACATTTAGCGCAGGAAGATCCTTTATTAGTAATGTTTGTTGCCTTATTTCATTTGAGATCACTAATTTTGAGATACTTTTTATGTTTAGCTAAACTTTATTTTTATGTTTAACATGTATTTACAGAAGCTAAACTTCTACATGATTACATAACTTTACAAAATTAATTAGAATCAACCTTTGTCATAGTAAAAAAAATATATTCATCACACCATTATACCTTAGTATCATTGTATTCGACAATCCTATAAATTTACATACATTTAAATACGTCATTTAGATTCCTAAGGCACGTCATTTTATTCAATTACGCTCCGCTTAAACGAGGCGTTAAGCATTTGTTATGAAAGGAAAATTCACCGTTGTAATAATATTTTTTTGGACCGTTGATTTTTTACTTGTGAACAGTCTTCGGCGGGCTTTTTGTACTTTTTTTGCGTTTTATCAACGTCTACTAAACAATTTGGTAACTTTGTACATCTAAGGCTATGCTTCGATGTCGAATTCAACTCTCTTCTCACAAAACCGAAAACAATACGTCGCGCCAATAATCGCAGTTCATTTTATGTAGGTTAGTGTTCCAAATTCAGTTTCCACCAGCATTGGCTGACCTGTGATTATTGGCATGATGTATCGTTTTGGGTTTTCAGTCCCTACTGGATGGATGGTGATAATGGTAGTAAAGATTCCCCCTTGGGCCTCTATCTAGGGGCCGATATTCATCTACCGTGATTTCGTATCCTTATGGATTTCGTGAAATCTCTAGTGTCCTCTTTTTCCTGCGACGAATACATTTACATGATGCCATTTTCTTGAGAGTTTCAGAGCAATAATTGTATGCAATAATTACACGCACCACGCACCTAATTGACGTTAAATAATTGTAAGCAACTCTTGTTTAGACCATGCAAGTCATATTGACAGTCAAGTTATTTATATAGCTTATACAGGCAAGTATCTTGCATCGTGTAAATGACACTTTAGTGTTGTATTGTACAATATTCATAGAAGACACAGACTCGAGACAGCTATTTGTAGATCATACAAACATTTGTCCCGCGGCGTGGATCGACAGGCTTTCACCCAGTGCGCCACAGAAGAAAATAAATTTAAAACTATAAACAATAATTAAATAAATACATCACTTGAGCTAAAAAAGGATAGAACCAAAAACTTCGACTCTTCTAAAACACGGTTACTTCAGTGCGACAAGTTGAAACTATTTCATTGTGCGCTAACTTTCTGCATTGAGTAAAGCTGCCTCTATAAAAAATTTAGCAAGAACTTTATACTGCTAGAGTTGACAGGTTACAGTGATTGTCCGACCTTTTTTTTATGCGAGCTATTTTAATCTTAGGATAAATATTATTAAGTACTATCATAATTATGATAATAATCAAGCTAAATTTTTTAAATACGGTGGGTAGCGCCGTTGGCAATATCCTAACCCAGGAATCGGCAAACTTTTCGTGTCAAAGAGCCAAATATATATATTTTTTGTTTATATTATAGTGTTCCGTATTCATGGGGTTAAATAAATGTATTTACTTTTTTTTTTCAAATATAACAAAAACTCAAACGATAAATTGTGTGGTTTAACACTTTAAAACAAATTATCATTGAAGGGACTTATTTTTAAGTAAAACATGTTAGTCATTAATATAGTACCTACCTAAAAACCAATGACCCAATTATAACTTAAATTATTCAAGAAAAAATGTTATTTTATAATCTTAGCTTTTTAAAAACTTACTCAGACTTTGATAAAAAAGGTATTTTTCATCAGTTCTTTGCTTAGAGACCCCGGCCTTTTTTATATCTTGTCAGCTCTAAAACAACACGTAAACTCGTGGAAGTTTCTCGTGACAAACAAAACAAAACAAGATTTCTTCATGTAGTGCTACAGAAAGAAAAGTTACCACGATAAACAAGAAAGTTTTTGGTACCAACCTAAATATTGAGTGTATGAATGATTGAAACGTTTTAGGAAATGAAAATGTTTATTGTTTGTGTTTGTCGTTTAGTTCGTTTGAAGCTTCCATGGTGGTTGTATGGCGTCATCTTGGGTTCGTGGCTTAGGCCCCCAGTGGTCGACGCACCTGTGGTTGAGGCCCCCGATTCTATTAATTGTATTGTTATTATGATTTGCACTTTTGCACTTAGTACCTACCTACAGTTTCCCAAGCTAAGCAACTTAATGCTTGTGTTATAGTAATCAGACGACTGACTACTTAGATATTTTTGTTTTGTAAATACATACATATTATACATAGAAAACACCCAGACTCGAGACAAATATTTGTTCATACATTGTAGTTCACACATTGTCCCATTGCGGGGAACGAACCCGCAACCTCCGCGTCTCGGGCTTTTCCTAATCTTTGCCCAGCTGTATAACAAAAACACTTTCTATCTACAACAAGCGAGCTAAATAATAAAATTAGACGAAGCCAACGGCACGTGCGCTCATGGTAATGGATTACGTGATGCGCCATGAGGAGCATCGGAAATAAAGAACACGAGTGAGACTGAGTTTTATCCTCAGTTGATTTTTATTCTTTGGACGATTTTGATCTGACGCAGGAGCCGGTTCTATTCAGATGTTTCATCTCATTTGATTATGTTATATAATTTAAAATTAAATAAATAAATATTATCACGACTGTACCTCCTCTGTAGCGCAGTGGGCGAAAGCCCGCCTGAGACGCAGAGGTTGTGGGTTCGATCCCCGCTGCGGGACAAAAGTTTGCATGATCTGCAAATATTTGTTTCGTGTCTGGGTGTTTTCTATGTATAATATGTACCTATGTATTTACAAAAAAAAAATATGTATCTATGTAGTTTATCAGTCATCTGGTTACCATAACACAAGCATTAAATTGCTTAGCTTGGGACTAGATGACGCCGTGTAGAATGTCCAAGGATATTTATTATTATTATTTATTATTATTATTACTGTATCCTAGGGAGCGGTAGACATTTCTTTCAAATCTTTATGCAAGTTTTAGATCGTTTTTGAAGATGTCTAAGGGGGTAGTCAGAGGTATGTCCAAATACATAATTGGTACATGCCCACGTTTTGCAGAAGTTAACATTCCATACGTGACAGGTTGCAAGCCCATCGACAATGTGTTCCTTCAACGTTTAAAGCTCGTGTTAAAGCGCACAGCGGGATTCGAATCCACGACCTTCGGATCGAAAGTCGAAGTACTAATCCACTTGGCCAACACAGCTTTTGAATATACAATCTTTTTGACCAATTAAAGTTGTTAAAACCAATAAAAAAAGCAATAAGTTATTACAACTGGCAACAGTGCATCGTCAAAAGAGTAAAAGCAGAAACCTAAATAAATGTCACTTCAATTCCACCTAGCTTAAAACTGTTCTTTAATAAATCACAATCAACTTAGTTACCCTTAGACATCTGACTACCCCCTTAGACATCTTCGAAAAGATCTAAAAATTCCCTAATGATCTGAAAGAAATGTCTACCGCTCCCGGGATACAGTCGTGATCATATTTCATTTTTTTCATTTCATTTTCAACTTAGTTACTTAGTTCTTTGCAATATTGGTAATTAATGTTTTAAGTCTGGAATATAACACGAGAACTCTACTTATCGGCGGACTTGGCAGCCATTCAACTTTGGTACTCGTAACAACAGCATAAATGTACTTTAAAGTTTACCTATGGGAAATTTAAGTTGCCAGAAAGGCATGTTTTAGTACAACAGACAAAATAATACCTTCGTTTCGGTAGGAACATACTACTCTCGTTGATAATTAGGTATGTGGTTGTACAATTTGTACATTTATTTGCAAAAACTATTGTACTACATGTTTACACATCTTTACAAAATACAATAAGAACCAGTTTCAGAATAAATTATAATTGCTTGATCTGAGTAGCTACTTTTCTTGTTTATAAAAACGTAAATCTTTCGACTGTATTTTAAATGTTTTGAATGCTATGTATTCACATCTAAATGTTATTAACACCGTCTTTTGCCTTCCTGTTATTCCAGTTCATCCTAAGGTTATCTGGAAGAAATCGTTCATAGCGATAAAACCGCCCCTTGTACTTCTCTTTTGTTTTAATGTTATGTGGTGTGCAATAAAGTGTTAATCTATCTATCTATACCCAAGACTCCATTCTCTTTTCCTTCATTTTAAGAAGTTCACGGAATAAAAAAATACCTTTATTTTTCTCGAAATGAAACATTTTCTCATAGGTAGATATTTCAGACGCTAGAATTTCGACATACTCGTAAATTGCCTAAACACACGCCAAGCGAGCAAGCAATATCCAAGGAATCCAAACGCAAATAGAAAGA
The DNA here is from genome assembly GCA_963582015.1 of Xanthorhoe designata. Taxonomy (NCBI): domain Eukaryota; kingdom Metazoa; phylum Arthropoda; class Insecta; order Lepidoptera; family Geometridae; genus Xanthorhoe; species Xanthorhoe designata. The sequence continues at coordinate 11,127,597 of OY757034.1, read as the reverse complement.
ATTCGGTGCAGCGGAACGAAAACACAGAAGATGTAACATGTACTCAAAGAAGTTTCACTGGAATAGTACTAGTAAAAAATATAAAAAATAAAATGAAATATGACCACGACTCAGGTACGTAGGTGCACAAATTCTTTCCGAGTTTCCAAGATTTTTTTTAGATAGGTACTTTATAGATGTCTACGTCAACATTATATATTTTATAGGTTGCAAGCCTATCGACGTTATTAGAAAACTAGTTTACTTACGATGTACATGAAAAAAACATTCACACATACACAAAAACTTTCACCATTATAATGATTAGTGAATTATTGAATTATTAAATTATGCTAAAACTGAGTTTTTTCTGATTAAGTTTAATAGGTGACATAATATCCATCCATATCAACAGGAAAAACAATTGTCAATATTGTGTAGGTCTGAAAAAAGTGCAGGTTTCCTCACAATGTTTCCTTCAACGACGAGTTTTAGGATCCTTGACACGAAGATCTGTATTTAGTATCAATGTATTCAATAATTCGTCTAATTTCAAATTTATTGAAAAATTAATTGAGCTCATTGCACTAGTGTCAGACTCACACTTGGCTGGCTTTTTGTTTTTTGACCTTTTTTAATTTTATAGGTATGAAATTTCACAAACATTTTCCAAAACCCATAGATAGGTTACAAGTATGCAAAATTAAGTGGTGCAGTAAGACTCAAAAAAGAAGATCGCGAGACGCTTACAGAATACTGGCTAAGTTTCGAAGCAGCACACAATGGTGGAACGAAACGAGCGACGGATGCTGTAGTACACGTTGTAGACGTGAAGAGTGACGTTGCCTTTTTGTCGTTTTTGTTGTAGTCAGACGAATAGCGGGTGGAACCTTTTTTGGACAATTTATAATACTTACCTCTTTTAAGCATACCTTTTATGAACACGTAAGTTTTCCTAACTCACGTGTTCAAAAATTAAGAAAAACATAACGATATGCCAATGATAAAAATTGCATATTAAAAGTATCGTCCAGAGAAATTAGCGATCTTTATACATCCTTCCTTCCTTTCTTTGATTTAATCAAATTATAAAAAAAACAAGCTATTCTTAGTTAACGATATTTTAAACAAATGCTTGGTTTGTTATTTATTCAAAACAATAAAAATGAACATGACTTTCAATGCGATATGGAAACTGTACATTTTGAAAAACGAGTCTCAAGTACGTACAGAATCAAATACAAAATAAAAGACACTATTATCAAAAAATACAACAAAGTAAAAGTTACTGAAAATGGTATAACAATAATAATAATCAATATTTTGTTCGCATATTGAATAAAAAATTAATGAACATTCTTCGAAGTAGCAACCACTTTGACCGAACCCTAGTGGTGAATATAACAAGAACGGGCAAATATTCGCAATTTACTGATGTTTATTCTTGTTCTCTCCTGTTGATAAATGATTCGTTCAGGAATGTCTGCTAATTACGAGGTCGGGCTACAGTGCTTTCTGGACGAAACATAATTTATGATAGTGATTTCGAATTTTAAAAGGAGAGATTTGCGCCATGTTTTATTTGGTTGTTTAAGTGATTTTATTATTAAAGGCCTTGTTTTTCTTTTGAGCGTTAGATTTAGTTTTTAGAGACTTTTAAATTCAGCAAAAACTTTCTTTCGGTACAAAGGTTTTTGTAACGGATTTTTTGTAAAGAATTTTAGGTTTTTAAAGATCTTCCTCTGCTGTCTAAAGCTTATCACCCCGCCTAGACAAGTACAAAAATGATTTTGCAGGCATTGCATTCGATAACAAAAACTCGAGCAATCAGAAATTATGAATCAAAGGAATAGCGATTATAGAAAGAGAACAGATGCAAAGCGTAGCAACTTAGCTACAGCCTTTTAATTTTTATTTAAGTAAGTAAGCCTTACCCGTTGTAAAGAAGTTTATTCAAAATTTTCTTACTTAAAAATCCTTAATATAATCCATAAGAATAATATTGGGGGCAATTCGGAGTGTCGCAAAAGCTAAACTAACCTAACTAAAACTATTGCCATTCTTTTTATTTCCCATCGCTATGAAAGGGACGGCAACAATTTTAGTTAGCTTAGTTTAGCTTTTGCGACACTCAGAATTGCCACCATTAGGTATCTAAACAAAATTAATAATTTATAATACTTGTATACAAAATTATACCAGGAATAAGATCTTCATTAGCTCAGAATAGATGCAATAGCCTGGGGTACTGAGTTCTAGAGTGGACTCATCTCTTCCCATGCATGATATTACAAGAAACATGCAACTTTGTATTAGTTGGGTTAAGGCTTAAACACATCTGTGTAGATAATGAGTAGAGGAAATAAATATAGTTTCAGAGAAAATTATCGACTTTTGTACGATAATGTTTTAAAATGAGTTAATTTTCAATTGACTCAGTGAAAACATGCAATGAGACAAAAAACAGCGTACTACACATTAGCATTAAGTTAGCTAAGGAGCTCTCAACACGAATTAGCGTAGAATAGTCCAATCCTTCTTTTTTCAAATGAAATGTCAAGTTCTGCTAACGACTTCAGAGTCGTTCAGGAAATTACACAACTGTACTATTAGTACAGCCAGCCTTAGAAGTTTATAAATATATATTAAGCTTTTAAAGCTATGAAACAATGCTATGAAACTTTAAGAAGGAAGTAAGAACTTTTACGTTAATTTTTGAACCCCTGATGACACCAAATTTTAAACAATTTAAGATTTTAATTGCATTACCACTTATGGCAACTGAGATCTCAAAATAGCACGACCCTAGACTGTAAACCCGTAAGACACAGCCATTATCGAACATTACAACACTAGGGTATTATTTTAGTCGAAACGACCAACAGTTTACAACTGCAGTAACAGTAAAAGTTGTTCGCTAACGAGCGGGCAGGGGAGATTTGTTGGTTTGAAGCTTGTTAAATGTTCCCTGTGTTGTGGTTCGGCGATAAAAAACAATGGAGACAGGGTATAACATCCTGAGTTTAGTAGGCGGACCCAAGCGGTACGCACCTAATGTGAGGTTGCGAATAAAGGTTGTAATGGGAATACACTCTAATTGAAATGACTTGGTTGTTTGACGGGAATACTAGATCTTGTCTATAATTTTATACGAGTGACAGCGTTATTTTTTGAAAAATATTTCGTCTGTTTGGAAATACAAGCCTACGCCCGCAGCTTTTCTCACGTAGTACTAACCCGCACAAAAAATAGCCTAGTGATAATATGTCCAAGTGTATTTTTTCAAGTTTTAGCCAAAGCCGTAAAAAGTGAATGAATAACATTCATTCCTACATATAAAATGTTCTCAAAGAAATATTTCGTGTTTATTACGGTCAATGATTTAATTCTTGTCTTAATCCTCAATTTAAATAGATTTTTAAATAGTAAAGATGTAACGGCCTATGTTTTTTTTTATTATTTTTAATACCAAAAACAACAACATTATAATTATTTCTCTTGTTGCAGTGTTCAAGTCTCAGACATCATTGTCAACGGACTCGGGTTTGTGCACAGAGAGAGGACTGAGGAGAACTCACATAGAGCTACTTAAGCCGCCTGGGAAAAGAATAGGACTTAAACTGGCAGGTAAGTGAGAGTAAGCTAAGTTTTTCATTATAAATGAAAAAACCCTAAAAGTTAACAGCTCTGGCAGGATTCGAAACTGCGTAGATACAAGCGATCGCTCTCAAGCCAAAGGTGCCTTTCCACTAGGCTACGGAACCTGTACGCCGAGAGCTGACTACTAGTACTTACTATTAGTAAAATGATTTCTCGTTTGAAGCACCGATGAGAAATGTGGGTGGTGGACCACCCACATTTCTACCTACGGTTGAATTTCAATTGAAAGTCTTGAAACAACAACAACAAGGTCGATTTCCACGTGTATTAACATTATGAAGTGATACTTGCTGTCTTTTGCTATCTATTGCTTACGTCATGCCAAGTGTCAAGAAGAAAAATTCACCTTATCAATATTTAAGATCTCATAGAAACTTTTGTCAAAACTGGCTGATTTTCTTAGCCGACTGTACTCTGCTCGTATTATTTTTTTTCACATTTATATTTTCCTTATCATTTTGCAGAAAGACCATAGCTTTATTTAAAAACAGCTTATTATACGAGTACCTGTAATACTGCGAGCCGCAAAAATTATATAGCGAAAATAATACCTTTCCTTTTATGTTGTAGGCGTTTAAACATGAAGGCTTCCCTTCTCAAACAGCGCAGCCTCAAATAAATCGTTTTGAACCATAAATTGCGCGACCGCGAAATTCTTTCGCAGCCATTTTCGAATTAAAAGCATAATTTTCACGGGAGCGAGGGTTAACCGATTACGTAGGCTTAGAATGTAAGGCGTGTGTTACTCTTGAGATTTAAATTATTTTACCTTTTAAGTTAAACGATAAATATTTTAAATAAATAAAGTTCTGTATAATACATGACATGTATTATTTTCTGAAAAATTATGAAAGTGTGTGACTGTTTAGAAAAATACTAGAAATAGAGTCTTTTTTTTTCTACATTTGCCTCTACATTACATTGTGGCTACAAAATAATGGAGTATGTACTACAATTTTGAATTGCTTAAGCAACTTGTGTATGCACATAATTAAAAATAATAAACCATATTAGATCCTTTGCACATTCCAACCTTTTCTATTGGCTGATAGTTGGTCCGACTCTGAATCAGTATAAAGATTATGCATGTAAATACGCACACAAGAATAATCTAGTATCGGTATTCTTTTATCTGTGCCACAGATAAAAGAATACGTATCGGTCATGTTTGTACTAGCAGATCCCGACCAAGCAATCGGTAGATATCAAATTTTGCAATGTGAAAGGTGCTTGATTTACTGAAGTCAGAATCACAATGTTAATGTTAAGAGCCCATGCATGACGTTTTTCGAAAGAGCAGTCACTGGGCGTTTTTGTATAGCTAGTCGAAGCAAAAAGCAAAGTGAAGAAAATCTGTCAGGAAAGCTGACCCCGCCACCATGTGGGACACATAGCTTGGAAGAGAGAGAGAGAGAGAGAGACTAGCTAGTCGAAGCGCGTTTAACAAACGGAAGGATTATCAATGCACCAGCACACAGTTCAGGACAGAAGCGCTGGTGGCAAATCTTGCTAAGACATTCTTGATAGATCGTTGAAGTTAAGCAACGTTCTGAGCGGTCACAACTTGGATGGGTGACCGCAAGTGGCATTACCAGCTGAGCGCTTTCATGCTTTGGAGGGCACGTTATATTGTCGGTCCCGGCTTTTAAAGTCGTTAAGCCATAAGTCTTTAGGCGGCCCAAAAACTCCGTCACTAGAGTTGGCCACTTGCCGACTGCGTAAATAGTGTAACTAACCCTACTTTTTTAATTATAAAGATTATGTTGCCAGAGTTATTGTTTCACCACAGTAGCTAAGAGGTGAACCTTTTCAATTTGACGTTTTCCTTAAACAAACTTCCTTACAAAAGCTTTGTTAAAACATATTTCGATTTTAATAAAGATAAAAAATGATTATCGAAGTCGGCAATTTTCCATTCGCGGGCTGCGCGCCGGCGGGCTTCTTTCAACGACGCAGCTTAGGGAGAACAGCTAAGTCAATACACATTTTATTGGTGTAGCAAGAACTATGAAAATCCGTGTTTGTCCTAGGTCTTCACTGTCGTAACTTGTAAGTACGTTCGTATGTGCAAATTAACGGTGGTGAACAAACAGAAGTGATTTAGCTCTTTGTGTTATAATTTGATGTGAAACCAGAGGTTTTAATGAATGAGTCATTTTGCTTCGAATTACAAGTACTTTGATCTGAATTTACAAAGAGAGATGACGTGAGTTTTTGTGTATGAGGAATGTATTATACATATAATTATAATATATAATAATTATTTATTATAATTAAATTAACGAGGGTAAAGTCAAAGCGGGCGGCTAAAAGCTATCCATATTCCAAAATAGATAGTGGTAATTATTATGTTATCATTAAATTATTATAAGCGCATAACGTCTTTCAAAAAAAGCTTTATAATTATAATTATATAGTAAAGTTTTTAAAAACAAAGATACATTATTTTTATGTCTTGACAAACAGCTTTCCTTGCAGTAAAAAACGTCGGATGATCCAGAAACTTCCAGAAAGTATTTGATAAATATATTTTCGCTTGTTATTTGATCGTAGAAGTTCAAACTAGCCCAAACTTACAACTTACCTACAGACCTAGATAGGATGTTTGCCTTAAATCAAACCAGCTGATTTATTTTCACTACAATCGGGGTTAATCCAGAGCGAATTTACATATTTATTGGGTGCCCGGGTACAGATGCGGTGTCTAATCGATAACCCAGCAACTTTTGGCCTCGATTGTACAGACAGCGACAGTTGATTAATATTTCAAGCTAAAAAATTAGAAAGGCAGACTTTTTCATTAAATTTCGCCTTTTTATAAATTGTACCTACTTTTTTTTCTTCATTTATAACGACGACTATTCCTCAAAATTTAAATAAGATAATTGAAAACTCGAAAGAGCTTAGCAAAAAACGCTACGCCTACAATGAAATTGTATCGGCTTGTGTAGTTAACTGTACCAGCTCGGGTGAAGTGTTAATTAAGTTTTGGAGGCGATTGTACGGAAATTTATTGTGATCAAAGGATATTGTGGTGCAGCCTAAAAATAATTTGTTCGGCGAAAATTTAATTTAGACCGTGAAATATTTTTGAATTGACAGCCTTTTGCTTGTAAACTTCACAGTTACAGAGATTTTAGATTTCAATTTTATTATAAGGGTACCTATATTTTAAAACTTTTTAAACTATCGCGACTTGAAAACATGTTTAAAAATATTGAAATCAATATTATTTATACGCGATTAAGTCCCGATAATATTTTTAAATATAAGTACCTTATTTTGTTGAAAATAAAGTGTATTTAAATATTAACAAAAAATCCTAATTATAATCTGATAATAGGCAGTAGAAAAAAAAAAGCAGTTTTGTTAGCCATGACGATAAAAATTAAATATAAGTACCTACATGTAATCCCGATACAAGATATACTATCCAAGTAAATTCTTATTATTTTGACTTTCAGTGGCTTCGTCTGCTACATTGCCAACTGTGGCCCCGCCAAATCCCAAACCAAAATCGAACAAAAGCTACCATTAGTCCTCTCTTCTTTACAAAACTAAAACAAAAGCCGATAAAGGACTCAGTCCATTAGGATTCTACGCGCCTAACTAACAATATCTTAGGAGCATAACTTCAAGAAAGCGAAAAGGAATTGCGTGCTATCAAACATAGCTTTTCTGCAATAAATCAAACGAGGCTTTCTTCGTTCTTATTTCCCTCACATCAGGGATGTAATAAGGATTCCAGGTAACATATTTCCTATAGAAAACTTTTTGATCCTAAAAAACTTTGAAATATTATCTACCAATGCGAAAATGAGACGAGTCCTTCTTTCATTTAAACAATTTACTTACTAAAACTTACTACTACATATTAACAAAACTGTACAAAATACAATTAGAATCAGTTGAGCTTAAGGATCGTTACAAACGATCTAAGTATAGGTAGCTCAAATGATCCAAGCAAATTATTTTAATTTTTATATTAAATAAATTATTGTTGGCAATTAAAAAAATAGTACTTACATGCTTTTAAATAATTTGATTATGACGGGTATTATAATTATCTATGACATTGCCAATTTTCTTAATTAATTTTATCTGAAACTGTTTGAGCGGTGCGTACTTAAAATTTACATAGAAATATTATTTCAATTTTGAAATCAAATTTAATCGCTGAAAAACGTCCACTTGTATGCCAATGCATAAAAGTTGTGTTTTTCAGTGAAAAAACGTCAAAGATGTTTAAATTGAACTCATTCCGAGGAGTTTGAATTGCCCCAGTTTAAAGATCAATCTTATCTTACATACAACCCTGGCGTAAGCTCCCAGGAGCACAACATAATTCAACATAATGTAACGAATGGTTCACAGATATTTGTCAAAGGATAGCAAATGGACAAACGTTGACCTTGATTATTGTATATTTCTTTGGAAATTTCCAGAACTTATATTCTCAACATTATTGCTGATGGTTTACGTTCAAAGAAATACTCGTATCTTTCATAAATCGAATTTGTTATTTTTATAGATACATATTTTTATAGATTTTATTAGGGTTGTCTCAATCCAATATATATAAACAACTCAATTGATATCCCTTTTAACAATACAAATGAGAACTTACTTTTGATTTTATTTCTTTGATTTTGAATGTAAGAGATACCAACACAGTTATTATAATTTCAGAAACATTTACTGAGATGCAAGTTTGATTTTCATTTCAAATGCAAGTCAGATTTTAAATGCTCTCAACTTTTGCTGTAAGATTTATATTAAATTTGATGAGACTCGGTTCTAATGATTAGAAATAAAATATTTATTATTTTTGACTTTTAATGTCTGTGGGCCTGTTTTTGAGCATTGTAATGCTTGGTTCTCCTCCCTCACTATTGCTCCAATCTGGGACGTTATATTAAGTACAGGGGCCGTAGCACCACCTAATAAAAGTAATAATGTAATAAAAGTATTAATTCATGACAGTTTACTAAATTAGAAGAAGAATGTCTTAATTTAAAATTTTCTTAGAAGAAGAAAACTGTCATAATAACATTACCTACAGTAATATTACTTTTAATAGGTGGTGCTACGGCCCCAGGAAAATGCTTAAGTTTAAAAAGCATCATATTTTACGGAAGCTCAAAAGCCACAAATCAATCTCATTCACTACAACAATTGCAATTAAAGCGGAACTTTGAAGAGGCAGTTCCAGTTCATTCAGTGCAATGAGATTTACAGCGTAATTACTCCGTCAAATGCGATCTAAATCTGAACTACAGTGCAGTCAACTGGTTCACTTCGCACGCAATGATGCACATTTGCAGACTCCATTGTTTCGTTTTAGGATTACTTGGCGAGTGAAGTAAGAGCGGTGACCGAATGGGTTAGTACCTCGACTTTCGTTCCGATGATTGTGGGTTCGAATCTGGCCATGAATGGATTTTTCGTTTCTAAAAATGTATATTGTATATCTACCACCTTTGTAAAAATTTCAACAGTTTACAATAAAATGATCTATATATCTATCTATATGCGCTAACATAAGCTCTAAACGGTGAAAACATCTTGAGGAAACTAGTTAGTTTTCATACAGCGTCGATGGGCTCGCAATCTCATCAACCTCGCAATGTGTATGGAAATTCGGCCCTAAACGTCTGTTCGGACCTACGCGGTATTCGCTGCCGCTGTGGGAATAAAAATACTGCGCCGCGGAACTTCATAGAATACACCTGCGCGGTATTTTCGCTTTCCACAGCGGCAGCGAATACCGCGTAGGTCTAAACAGGCCTTAATTCGCTCATCGTTCGTTCGTTCGTTCGTATGAGCAAATGGCCAACTCCGGAGTTTTTAGGCCACGTAAAGGCCTCCGTCATGGCTTAACGACTTTAAAAGCCGAAACCGACAGTTTAACGTGCCCTCCGAAGCATTAAGTACATAGTTCGTCATTAAGTACTGTCATGATCTTGTTTTAGTATTTTTCGTGTTTTATGTTTAAATAAATCGACTTCAGTGAGTGCTTGATGACCTATCCAGCTGCAATGACCTGAGTCTATGGCGCTGGCCCAGCCGCCAATCAGACGCGCATCGAAGCGTGGACCTGACGTTCGTAACTCAATCGCAATTTGTTATGAATCGTTTTTGAAAAGACAATAATGGATGGTTTGAGTTGTCATTCTATTTTAGAAATAAATTACTCATGGAAGTCATGGAAATTTATTTTTACTGCGTATTATATTACAAATTAAACTTTGACTACCCATTATTCGATCTCGGAGAATATGTACAGTGCCTTCTGGAAAACAGTCATGTCAGATCCATTTCAATAAATTAATGTGAATGGCTAAAGATTTTAAAAAGGTGTACAGCGACGTACCTACTCGTAAGTATATTTATACAGCCGTGATCCACTTAATCTAGTAGGTAGGTACTTTCTAAGCTGTTATACATATAACGTTTTACGTTTAATTTTTAACTATGAACTATAAAAAGTGTTTAGTACAAGTGGAAAAATTAAAATATTTACTAAAACCGCCTTCTATTACGTGAAATAAGAGCAATTTCCTGCACTCTCGAGGTACATTTCTGTGCATAACTCCAAAGATCCTCATCAAATCCTCATATCTTTATTATGGGATTCCCCTTGGAATATCTTTGTTCCAACAAAAAAAGAATCATCAAAATCGCTTCATAAACGACGAAGTTATCCGTGAACAAACATAAAAAAACGATATCTACTTACGGTCGAATTAAGAAACCGCTTCTTTATAGTCGATTAAAAAATTATAATAATCGTCAGATACAGTCAAACCAATGAACGTAACTAAAAACTAACACAAAAGTCACAAGACCGCCACAAGCTTGATATCACTAGGTAGCATGGGAACTTAATAGAAACTATATTCAGGCTAATCCTACTCGTACAATTCGTACATCCCTCAAAGCAACTCAATCCATGAATACGAAGAACTGTTTAATTCTAAATCTGAGCCACTCAACGGGTACCTATATCCAATCTCAGTGAACCCCTTTGTGGGGCCTGGTGTTCCTCTCAACGACTATTCTGCGAGTAGATCTTCATTGAACACATTTACTTAGAAAACCGGCTAAGAATGCTTTTAGATCTTATTGAATCCGACTAAGACTTCTGGTGTGCCTTTTTACTTTCATTCGTTTCCGTGAAGTAGGTAAACGCGAAAGGTTGTATGGGTGTGTGAGTGAAATGTGGATATAATATGGATATATGTTTGTTACTCTGGTCTGAAACTCGGAATAGGTATACATTATATTCTAAATATTGTTTATGACCTAGATTAACGCATACGCCACTTTTTAGCCAGGTAAAATACCAAGACCAATATTACTCAAAAAAATCATCAGAAGTGATTTTTGGTGTACTTATTATGGGTATTGTATGTTTGCCAAATGTGCACCAAAATCTGCATTCTATTTATATTGGACAAAAGTCTATTGAGACCCTTTGAAATCTAAATTCTAAGCTACGAATCGGGTCTCTGCTTAAGTCTGACAAATTAAACCTTTGTTTAGCTTCCAATTGGGTATTGGTTGGTGTCTTCTGTTTAAAGACTTCCTTATTCTCGTTACCTAGAATGTTGAATGGTTTTTTGAAATACACATTTTCACATTTTATTTGTTTATACAGTACTTATAAATTGAAAATGTTTACTGAAAGTTTTACGGCTTCGACGGGATTCGAACCCGCGAAATACAAGCAATCACCCTTAAGCCAATTTACGAATTTTTCATATTTTAGTTCATTAAAATGTAGAGCGGCACAAAATTCATGTATTTTCTAATTATTACACATGAAAAAATATATTTTGTAATTAAATTGAATAATACGGTTTCAAATTACATAGAAAAGTTACTGTATTTTATCGATTCCCATTCGTTCCTCAGTTCAACGCAATATGTAATTCATAAATCTTACAAAATCATAAAGCAGTGGAAGTATCAATGGGCGGGAACAGATTTAAAGCGTCAATTAGTACCTTGCCACTGAGAACTAAATTCGTACACTTGGGGGAGTAAAAATAGTGTGTTTTGAGAGCTTGCGGTTACTGGATGTGACATTTTCACTTTAAAATATTGTGTTTATTAATCTTAGATTTTTACAGTAATTTTTAGCGGTCACTACTTGGATGGGTGACCGCAAGTGGCATTTTTATCTGAGCGCTTCCGTGCTTCGGAGGGCACGTTAAATTGTCGGTCCCGGCTTTTAAAGTCGTTAAGCCATGACGGAGCCTTAAGCGTTGTGTAACAATCTGTGAATAATAATATCAAGTATCATGCGTTGGATAGGCCAGAAATGTGACCCAAAAAACTTCCTTTTTTACTGAAAATAATAATATTAAAATACAACGCATTTTTGCAATAATATATTATTAATACATTTTTACTTGTAACATACTAGCTTTTTATATCACACATACATTTTTCGAAACAGATAATTTATTAGTGTACTGTCATGATTTGAGCTCGCGGCCATCTGCTTAATAGGTGAAGAATCGTTGCCAAAAACACTAATTCGAGAATTAAGGTTCTTAGTTACTATACGTAGGTACGACGTACACGAACCAGTATTTACCGTAATTTTGTTCTTTGCAACGTAGGTAGAAAGAACAGAATAACGTTGAATTCTCCTTCATGTGGCTAATAGATGACGGGTGTAGCTTCTGTTGATGAGTTGTAAGATTAAATATTCAAGCTTATAAGTCACGCTTATCGGATTATACGTATTTAATTCTGCACTGGTTTAAGACAAGCACGATGTACTATCAAAATATTGATCATAATGACTATATGAACTTTTAAATGAATTGAATATAATGAAATATGATCACGACTGTTTGCGTTGGTATTTGGCACTAGCTTACATTTTTATGATGCCGGCACCACACATTGGCTTCAACTTGGTTCCAACATTAGAATGGCCAATAGCAATGCTCCGTTTGTATCGAATAACCGTAAACGGAGCATTGCCATTGGCCATTCTAATGTTGGAACCAAGTTGAAGCCCATGTGTGGTGCCAGCATGATAAAGGAAAATCTTGTGAGGAGACTATTGCAGTTTACCATAAGTTTCTGCTTGCTATAACCTAACAACTAAAACCTTGCTTGTAACCTATAAATGCTACTTTTGCAAAATGTGGGCAGGTATATAGCATAACTAACTAACTTATCAGACTAACCGAACTCAGTTGGTTTTCTGCAGGCTTGGCATGTTATTAATCTAAATTTAAACTAATCCATAAGAAGTCACATCCAGTATCTTTAGTTGCTAAACCACGTTAACACCGTGCAGCTGTCGACTCATTTCAGCGCAGGTTTTAAAATTTTAGTTTTACTCTAAGGCAAAAACGACTACCGTCGTAAAGCAGAATTCTCGACATCGAGCTCTAGTGATGTACTCGATAGCTTAATCCGAAATGCAGAATACATGAGGATTGAGTCACAGTTGAGCTTTGGGGGTTAATTCGACTTTAACATAACTGTATCTTCACGAGCATAAATTTACGATCTCAAGTTCCATTGACGACGAAATAGGATTCCGAATTTCAAATTGTTTGGGTTTAGAATTTGAATCAATAAAACTGAGAATAGTAATTGATCTAATAACATTATTATCTGAAATGCTTTAAGATTTGTTGTTGTTTGTCAGAATGAGAAATCATAATTGCAACGAATTATTATTTTATTGGTATACATGTATAACTGATAAGTTTGTTGATATATATCGCAGTTAAAGCCTTTTTTTTTATTTAAATTGACTTACTCTTAATAAAACGTGATTGAAACACAAACATATTTACAAATTTAAAGATTAGTCAATTGAATAGGATACAAGAAAAAAATAATATGATCACGACTGTATCCCAGGGAGCGGTAGACATTTCTTTCAGATCAGGCAATTTAAAATTTTTAGGAGTTCACTCTAATACTAATGCATTTCGAAGTCGGCGTTTTTGCCCCTTCCCTAACATAGAGTTTATGAGTAGTAGAGTGTTTTGCGATGTCGGACCGCTCAGCAAATGCAGTGTTAATGTCCGCGGCTATTTAAACACTTAAGAGTAGGTTCAGTACACTTAAGGCTTGTTTAGCTATTTCTCAGTAAAGTTTTGATTACTTCCTGTATAACGTTCCCCACAAAAAGGTAGTATGAGTGTAGTATGAGTGTTAATAGACAATTAGAGTGACATATTTAGTCTCTATTAGTCAGTATTATAGTAAGTTCAGTTTATAACTGCCCTACAAATCATAATAACTTACTTAATAAAACATTAATATACTTTGAATTTGTGACAACTGAACGCGAATATATTTTTTTCAAGTGATTTAGGAGCTAACGGATTCAGTAATGTTGCGAGTATCTTATCCATTGGTTACCTTGATCAGTTTATATTGTAAGCAATTTTGAGATGGCTCCTTTTATACTCGAACATTATTTGAACCAGTAGACTAGTAAAGACTAGTAAGTAAAGTAAAAGATATTTATTGTACATGTTGCTGATTGCTTCAATACTTTGAAGAGAACTTTAAATTGTAAATCTCAGCTTTTAAATCGTTTATCCATGAGACCGCTAAAATCTCCTTCACCAGAGCCACATAGCTATTATTATTTAAACCCATCTTAGAATCAAACGTTTGGGTGTATTCCACTACGCTAATTCTGTTTCGAATTTTCCACGCATTACAAAGCTCTACAAGTAAGCACAACTTCAGCTGCTAAGTTTGAACGTGAAGGATTAAGGCTGCTCAAGTATTCTGGTTATGACAGTTTTTGTTTGACAGCGTTGGGTCTGATAGAGGCTATAGGGCATTAGAGGAAGTTCCAAACTTGATAACTTTGCTGAAAAACGATGGGATGGCTATGTTATACGTAAGGAGAGATCTTTAGATGAGTATGATTGCTTGTTTTATAATCTATTCCCGGTCCAGCTTCCACGGTGCTCGCTGAAGGCAAGAGCCGAGCCTCAGGGCTTCCTACTGCGCCATGAGCAGTGAACACGTTTAATATGTTTTAAGGTCGGTTTAATTTAACGAGTTTGATAGTCACGTGTTTTACTGAGACGTAAGAGTTGTGGATGTTTAGGTAAGCAAAACGCAAGATTTTTAAGGTCATTAATGCATTAAAGTAGCGTGCCCTTTGAGAGGTTAAATTTAACTGCAGGACAAAGCGCTTGTAGCGTAGCTTATAGTTCATAATGAATAATTCAATTTACCAAGACTATCAATTCAAATGTCGTTATGTATATTTGCATACAAATATTACTGTCGGTCCATAATGATTACTCAATGCATTATTAGTTTGGCTCTGGCCGTCTTTGAGAACGGTTGCTTAGTCTTAATAAAAAAATCCGTGATCAAAATAGTCTCAAATCGGCACCCACTTTACATTTTTTTCTTTACCCCACAGACTAAAGACATGCTTGTACGAAAATCAAATAACACAACAAAACATGAGACCTCACATGAGACAGATTTCAGACAAAAAGACAGCTCCTAAACTGTCCGCGTTCTAGAAAACTTTTGCGTAGAGCTGTATATAATTAATCTAACAAGCCGGTATAACTTAGTTTAAAGTAGTTTGATCTGCCACCAATGTTTTTTTATGTATATCTGCCCCCTCTATTCTTTTAAATTCTAACTCGCCCGCGGCTTCGCTCATAATGGTACCTACCTTGATAAAATTATAGCCTATGTTCATTCGGAAAGTCCATGCTACACATCGGTGAAAGAACTTTTGACATCGGATGAGTAGTTTCGGAGATTACCCCAAACATACAAACAAACTAAGTTTACCTCTTTATAATATTAGTTGTACAATTTTAGTTTGAGTTGGGGTAGCGCCTTAAGAAACAAAATATTTCTCATCTTCATGGGTCCGCTGAATAATCGCGGGTTTCTTGAGTTAATTATGCAAACCTTTGTACTAAGGATGTATTATTTCGTAAAACCGAGGCACTTCTAGACAGGTACTTGTCCTAAGCTCACAAATAGCTTTGAACATACTTTGTAAAAACTGTAAAGTTTAGTAACATTTTAGTTCCAGTCTCGTTTTTGCGTTTTATCTCAACCAGGAAGCTATATCGTGAAAATACCTAGTTATAAGAGTAAAAAATATAAACGCGAAAATTTATAGACTTCAATTTTAAAACTATCGTTAGTTATATTGTAAAAAGAGGATTGAAACAAAATTTCTTAACAATAAATAAATTGTGGGCCGAATACGGAATAGAATGGGGGACGAAAGCAGATTTTTTGATGTGGCCCGAACTTTCATGTGATGAATTCGGAATACAAACATTTATTTGCATAGCTTGGGACTAGATGACGATGTGCAAAATAATAAAAGACAATATTTATTATTTATTTATTTGAGGTGAATAATGAGGCTCTTTTTTACTTTTTTATAAATTTGATTTATGTTGACTAATGTTAGTGTGGACCAACATAAATTGTGTGGAGGCTAATACCAAAATCTTTGTATATTGCTCTAAGCCGTGTACCGAGGGCTACCTTACGTTGAATATTTAATTGAACGGAAGGCGGGACACGGATTTTGATTTACTAATTCATTATAGGATCCGACGAACTCGGTACGTTGTTACGAGGATTATTTAGTTTTATGAATATAATAATAATGATCAAACGAACTTGGAAAGTGAAGTTCGATCAATATTATATATAGTTCGCTTCATTCGAAGCTATTTAACATATTTTGTAACTAAAGAATGATGCAACGAATTATAACCTGACATAAGCTTTGAACAGTGGTTTCACTTTCATTACAAAAAATTGCCTACCGACTTTTAGGTCTAGAAGTTACCATATTCTAACATTTCCGCTTTATTTATTAGTAAATGCAAAAAAATTGTATACGTAAGTACCAATATCCAATATCAAGGACTATTCACTTTTCCACGTAAAATTATTTTAACAAACTATTTTTAATTTTTAAGTTTATATGAGTAGTTATTCAAACTCATATTCATAATAATTATAAAGTGGTAGTTAACACCCAAAAACTATTTCATTAACATACCTACATAGTATCTCGAATCAGAATTTTTGTGGTCAGTGGACTGAGGTGAAAGGCTGAACTAAAATAATTGGATGATCGATTTTAAGACTTTTCATTTTAGAATTAAAGTGTTTATCTACATTTATTTTAAATAGTAATTAAAGTCTATTAATATTATACACTAGCACAATCTTTCGAACTTTTCGCGCAATTTTTTCGATTAATCTTTCTTTATAAACCTTTTACATAAATAACAACTTAATATAAATCAACTCCAACGAAACCATGTAAATCCAACAAATCAAAAACCATGAAAATTGGTCCACCCGTTCTCGAGTTTTTAGTGTTGGAACTAACCCGACTTTGTTTTAGTCATATACCTAGTTATAAAGATAAAGAAGATAGAAGATTAAATTCTTAGCCATTGGTATTTTGTTCTTTGGAATAAATACTTGTTTCTTTCTATAACTTGCAACTCTACAAAGCCATTTAGAGAATCCTTATTTATTATTCCTCCAAAGTAGAATTTCAATTAAATGCAATTCCGATTGTAGAGAACAGAGCAATTACTTGAAACTGTAATTTAAAGAAAGCTTTTGAAACAATTTGAACATACTTCAGACGCAACAGACTTCCAACTTTTAGCATTATTGCCAAGGAGATACAGACTATTTTTCTTTGACAAGATGAGTCATAGTTTTTGTTTGACTTTAGGTGACACCACTTGCTTCTGAATGGATAAATTGAAGCGTTTATTTAATTTAAGGTTACGCGTCTCCTTGGTTCTACAAAAGTGTCTAATTTTGAGATTTTATCTTTCTTGGGAACAATACACTAGATTGGTAGAAAATGTAGGCAGTTAATGGTGATAAATTTATTTCAAGAGTTATAAGAGTTTTCAAATTGCCTTAAGAGCAGCCAACCCGGCTCACTTTTCATACAAACGCTCGTACGTGATTATGCCGTTGTAACAGATCTTTCTTTTAAACTTTTGGACTAATAGGTATCTTGTGCACTATATCTAGGTTTCTATCGAAACTAAAAATCAAAATTTTGAGAAACAAATTCAGTATAAGCTTCCAAAAACCTGCTTTTAGCATAAATTTTACCTGAACTTTGGCCGTTCATAATGTACTCATAAATTGTAAAAGTAAAGAAAATATTATGATAGAAACCTTGCAAATGTTATGGAGATTCTAAATGACAAATAATTATTTTACAAACTTGTAAGGCTTACTGAAAAACACGTATTTCCTGGAACACTTTTTATGAAATTTCCGCACACTATTTTTCGAGTGAGCGAGTGAGCGGCGAAAGTACCTACTGAATGCCGAGCGCTGAGGCGCTATCTCTCTCTTTTCGCTTTGCTTCTTTTTCTAGCATTGCGCTAGATGAAACAACAAGCTTTTCAGCTATGCCCGCGTCGATGATAGACGCACCGGGAAGGGCCACCTTAAGTAATTTCACCAACATCTAACTCATCTTACTTTTTGTAACGTCATAATGTAGCAGTTTTAAGTGTTTTGGGTAAACGATAGCTGTAAGTATTATGTTCAGCTTGAATCAGTAAATATGTGTTTATAAAAAACTGTCATTATTTTATATATTTAATATTTAATACTGACGAGAAAAATATTAAATATCTTATATTAGGCCGACAATTTAAGGATTTCTGATCTGAATTTGGATGAGTGATACGACTTATTACATAATATTTTATTCGTAGCCTATCCGTCCTAATCCCACATATTCGGGCTTGAAATCCTTATTTGGGACTGAATATTATTATCTCTCTAGTCGATATAAACTAGAAATGGAATAGGTACCCGTTTACTATCCGGTTTTCGGCCTAGCTATTTCCCAGCCATTATTAGATTGTACTCCGCTGCATTTAATATCGTTTTTATTGTTTTTAGGTTGACTTAGAATAATTATGCTCTTTGTATTAAACAACTATTATTTTTAAACACCCGAGAAACATAATCCTGTCTCTGACGATGTGGAACACTATCTACTGGGACCGCAATCGCGTTTAAGAGACTTTAAATATGACTGCAGAAGTGTATGTTGCGGTGACGCTCCGGCATATATTATATCCCTGTGCGGTAAATATCTAGTATCCGGCCAAACCACTATTCGTTGCATCTCTATTCTAAGCTATGAGTAATGTAGAGAAAAAGTCATAAAAAATAAAAAGTAATGCATAAACTATTAGTAATGTACAATAAGACACGGAACGGTGGTCATTATAATGCTAAAAGTAGATTTAAAAGCATTTCAGTAGTAGCTTGATGTATTTATAATATAAGTTGATTTATTTAGTTGATTGCTCGAAAAACTAATAGTCACTGGCTCTGTGGAAGGAAGGAATAGGCCGCAGCCCAACGCGATTGAACTATATAATGACTAAAGTCAATTCAAAGTCGAAAACGAACAGAAGTTGACTATTAAAAATAGGTTGATAATTTCAAGAGCTATTTCAACATCTTCCTCTAAAATAACTAAAGTACGATGGTTATTCAAATACATGCTATTTGAATAGGCATCTGGGGACTGCAGATAACTTGTCCAACTGAAAACCATAGAGGCTCCAATAGTTGCCTTGATAGAGATGGTTTGGCCTTATATTTTTCTCTCCTCTATGTTTTTGGTCAATTTAGCCAGATTAAATTAACTTTCTAATTTGTACTACACATTTTAATTTAAAAAAGGCAAAATATTTAGCAGTTATCATAGCTTTAAAGGCCTCTTATCGCACATGTTGCGGTAGCGACCTTAAGCTGAGGCTGGACCTGTTTAGCCGCACACTTAAGGAAGGACCAATATTTCCACTAATTGTTTATTGATATTTATGTATCTTTCTGTGCTCTTTTCTTTATATTTTATGTTTTCTTTTTGTATTTTTATAGTGTGCGTGTGTCCAAACAAATAAAATCGTTATCTTTTATCTTTAACTTTATCTCTAGTCTATTAAAAACAACATGGATATTGACAAAGTAAAAATACAAAAAAAGTAGAGGTAGACGTGGGAAATTTTAGTATCGTTGAACCATGTTCATACGAAATTAAGTTTCGATTTCTATATTTGTTTATTGATCGTCGATTTTTTATTAAGAGGGATCATAATCAGTGTTAAAAATTTTCGTAGTTAGGTTTTTATTTACACTTGTAGTTATTCGCCTCTATCCAGAGAATAAGTAGAAGATTCTTACCTATTCTACGATTTCAACTCAACTAACAACGGTAACACGAGTCGTCCAGGAGGACTGTGATCTCAGCACTAGTTTTGAACAAGGAAAACCCTTCCTTCCTTCCTATAAATTCACAATTTATCGGAAAACCCCAGTAACTAATGCTAAAGGCTGTCTTTGTCTCTGCATAATAATTGTTGTATGCTTTGGGGACTCAAACTACTGTAATTTACGTAGACGGTCTGTGGTATGTGTCGTTGAATGTCAGTACGTTACCTGTTTTACTCTGGAAGTCTCTATTACCAATTAGAACATAGATGCATTCTATGAAGATAATGTTAGCTGGAACAGAGGAAGCTAGAAACATAGAAATTAAATAGAAGATAGCTAGTTTTATATTATCTCTTGTGATAGAGTTTGTAATCGTTTTAAATCTTTAAATTACTGACTTATAACAACAAATAATAATTGCAACGAATTTCCTTTCAAAAATGTATTGTCCAAACCTTTGGTTTGGACAATTTGGACAACACAGAAAAAGCGATCCGCCTTAACTTGAATACTATTCAAGAAAGTAACTGTTACTTTCTTGAATAGTATTCAAGTTAAGTATTCAAGTCAAGTTAAATTTGCGCTATCTAGTTACTAGATGGCGCAAATTTCAGTTGGCAACAT
Organism: Xanthorhoe designata; assembly: GCA_963582015.1. Lineage (NCBI taxonomy): Eukaryota > Metazoa > Arthropoda > Insecta > Lepidoptera > Geometridae > Xanthorhoe > Xanthorhoe designata. The sequence goes on along the minus strand of OY757034.1, from coordinate 11,107,050 downwards.
ATTCAAGTAAGGGTAGAAAATATTCACGTACGAGTAGGTACGTTTTTCTCAGAACACCGGTTTTTGCTTGAGACTACACTGACAATGTATTTCGATTCAACAGCGTATTTTTCAGAAATCTATCTATCTACTCATTTAACTATAACAAAAATCCTATAAATTAACAAAAAAGTCACTAATTCAAATAATTAAATGTTTGAAGAAAAACAAAAAATAAAACAGATTTTTCGGTTCTACCAAACTTCGTATTGAGTGGTCCTTTCTTCTGAAGGATACCTCGGAAAGCTTTTCATGGTACTTCACGGTTTCGTGGAGTAAAGTGATACCACTCTCATTTGCCAATACAACGGGGGAATATAAGAGGAATATTCAAGAGGATTTTCTTGACTGAAAAACGGTCACAGTAAGTAAGTAAGTTCGTATGAGCAAGTGGCCAACTCTGGTGACGGAGTTTTTAGGCCGCCTAAAGGCCGTCATGGCTTAATGACTTTAAAAGCCGGGACCGACAATTTAACGTGCCCTCCGAAGCACGGAAGCGCTCAGTTGATAATGCCACTTGCGGTCACCCATCCAAGTAGTGACCGCTCAGAACGATGCTTAACTTCAACGATCTATCAAGAACGTCTTAGCAAGCTTCGCCACGAGCGCTTCACAGTGACATTATGAAAAATACAAAAAAAAATATAAAATACTAGCTTACTCGCGGCTTCGCTCACGTGGTACCTTGATAAAATAAAAATATAGCCTATGTTCATTTCGAAGTCCATGCTACACATCGGTCAAAGAATTTTGGAAATCGGTTGAGTAGTTTCGGAGATTACCCCAAACATACAAACAAACTAACTTTACCTCTTTATAATATTAGTATAGATTAGTTTAGATAGATAGATAAATATAGTACGTAGTAGGAAGGATAAAGCGAAGTATACACTTACATACATAAACAATAATATTACAAAACATAGCAGATAAACAGTCGTAGTGAAGCTTTGAAAAAAATTACTCGTCGGAAAATCTGTGTGCACACTGCACAACGGCCCATTTCGTTCCACGCAAATATCTCAAAGAGCACAAGGTTTATAAATTCGTACCCAATATTCTTTGCGTCCGTCATTGTTCCGGATCGAAACGCAGTGGAATGGAACGTTTCTGTATCCTACTCGTTGTGGATTTTTAAACATTTTATTGCTGTTTCAGAAGCGCTCAATGCAGTGAATTCGAACTGGGCGCGTTGTTTCCAGTTCAGATGATATTTCACAGCGATAAAGTGAAGCTTGTCTAGACGTTTTTTATGAATATTTTAATTCCCCCTCCCCCCTTCAAGTGAGATTTATTAGGGGGGGATTTCTGGACACTTTTTTCAAAGTTCCACTTTTTCCCCCTTAGGTATATTCTTTAGGGGGGATTTCTGGACATAAAACTTTTTTAATTCTGACCATATTTTTTGACTATTTGAAAATGTTATGTTATCTTGATACTAACCCTAGAAAAAAAGTTAGTGCTTACAAATAAATCTTAAAACAAAATCACTCTAGGTTTTTGTTTTTAAGGTGCTTAGATTTTGAGTGTAACTAAAAATAAGTTAAGATTTACAATCATTAACAAAATCTGTAGCTCAAGTATTTAGAGCGAAATCAAGGTTTAAAAAAATAAATCATTAAGTACTTGTTTTTAAACTTTTGTAAGAAATCTCTGCGCTCTGCCTTTACGTCTTTCTCTATAAATCCCACATTATACTCCAACTACTGCATACCTGTCACGTACCATCATCCTTTACAATTTAGGCAACATTACATTTCCTTATTTACATGCTCTTGTATAATACATCGTGTGTACGGGTAAGAATGTAACACTCTCTCGACCCTTGATGTATTACTGAATATAACGTATATGTACGTTACTTACATATTCTACCGCTAAAGATTCGTGGCCTAAGTTAAAAGAATCTATACATTTAAAATCATCGCTAACCTAACTCACGTGAGTTTATTCACCTAGGTGCATATAATACACTTTTAGTAAACACTTAAGCACCTCGGTGCATTAAAATTATGATGACGCTCAATTTCTATAGATACACGTATATTTCACGTATGTCTGTAGATATACCTTCGTCAGTTTTTCGTGAAACTGACTTATTTGTGAGTTTCCTCATAATTTTTTTTCTGACTCTACGAACTTTTGGGATACAGTCGTGCGCATTTAAATCATCCCGCTTGTACATTAAGCCTTAACCAGTTTGATATTGTCTACGAATACGCAATACCTCAGCCCAGTGATAAATGGATACACGTTAGGTTGATAACATCGGTAAATGTGTTACTCCTTTTTCTCGTTTTTCGTTTAATTTTTCCCTTTCATACTGTTCCGATGGGCTTTGCTATTTGTCAAAATAATATCTGCGTACTTATCTTTTGATGTTTGCTTGCCGAAAACTAAGATTTGGTTAGATATGAATAATTGAAATAATAAATATCCTTGGACATTCCACACAGCGTCTTCTAGTCCCAAGCCAAGCAATTTATCGCTTGTGCTATGGTAACCAGATGACTGATGTACTATAAATACATTTTACATTGCTATTATTTGTTATGGTTAAAAACCAACCAATTGCAAGTTAATTTGATTGATTTTATTACTTATATTTATTTAATATAGAGGTTCTTACTATAAGTTAAATTGTATAAATATTAATAGTATTTTATGCATTAATTTTTATTTTTCTTAAGTACTTTAGGTACTTAAATATCCTTAATACATAACGTAAAAATTTTATTTTTACGTTATGTATTTTCTTGTACACTACCCTGCGCTTCTTATACCTAGTCTCTCTCTTGCCTCAAAGGTTTGGTGGAAGAAAACTCTTTTTAGGGTTAAACCCGCTTTTTTACATGTCCTTTCTGTGTGTTATTTTTATAATGTGTTTTTGTGTACAATAAAAAATAAAGAATAAAGAATAATTAGTTCTAGACATTGAAAATAACATTTCCTAGTGTTTTAATTAAATTATTAGAGACAGCTTCCATAAAATGCGATCTCAAGTGCAAGTCGAGAGAAAGAAAAGTAAAACACTTATGTGCCCGATGAAATTGAATTTGAGCAGTAGCTGGAAAATATGAACTAGTGTAAATTTTTTTTCTAATATCAAATTGAAACAGTAGAAAAAGTTTTAAAGTTATTTCATTAACAAACTATGTACCTGCTACTTAAGGTTAATTTTCTAAAAATACAACACAGTTTCTTAGAATATGGGATTTTTTTAAGTCGTTAAGCCATGACGGAAGACTTTAGGCAGCCTAAAAACTCCATGAATTATGGCCACTATAAAAGTAAGTAAGTTTGAATGAGCAAGCGGCCAACTCTGGTGACGGAGTTTTTAGGCCGCCTTAAAACTCATACGATTGGTACAAATAATTGAGTTCATGTGAGCTTTGAACAACTCTGATGATAGAAGTTTAGTACTAAAACTCCTATAGTATTCTATCATATTTATGTTTGAAGCTTTTGAAGCGCTTTTTGTTAATATTGCGAATGGCCACACATTTTAATTGGCCGCCCACTTCACTGAGCTTTAATTTTTAAGTATAATCCTATACAATATGCGTTTTAGCCTTAAAATTCTAAACTATATTCTCATTAACGTCCATAGCAAATACTAAATTACGCAATTCAAAAACTCAGGATCACCACACAGTTAATTCCAACCATTGTCTGAAGTAAATTGCATTCCCTTTTGTGAAAAAGTCGGGTAAAGCCAGCACAATGGAAATTAGCTCTTGTTCAGAACGATATAAGTTATAAAATAGCGGATTTAATGTACAATGGTTTAGTTTTCGCTGTCGGAAGCATTCACTTTGTATGTGCGGAAAACATAACGTTGAAAGAGGAAACTCTCTGATGCTCTTTGGTAGAATAATGTTTAAATCACCGGGTGTTGAGGTTAGTTTTTCACCGTGACCATTTAGGCTCAATTCACACCGAGATGGCAGCGAAACGGCAAGCAGTTTCAGTGTCATATATTCCAAATTTAACTAAAAGTTCGTATGAGTCGCGGCAAACTCTGGTAACGAAGTTTTAAGGTAAAAATATTGATTGAAGCGAAAACATGTAAATTTAAATACGAACTATCTAAATACGAACTATCTTTATACATTTAGCCTCGCACTTTCGCCAAACAAATTTATTTATAACGTTCAAAACTCATGAATCATAATCCACACTGCACTGACATCCTTTGATGTAACTCTGTCTTTCGTCTCCTTTATGTCACTCCTTTGACGCCATATAACGAGAAATATTTTCTTTTCAGCTATTCTATAATGAACTTTACTCAAACGGTATAAAGATTATAATGAGAGAACGTTCTAATTTGTTTGCCGATGTCATTCAATGCTCTGCCACTTGTACCATCTTGCGCTGCTAAATGTGATCTTTACAATTTATTTGGTCGATTTTATGAAGTTGATATTGAATTTTGAACATCAACTAAATCCACTGCTTACGTTTGGAGATTTGTCAAAATAAAAATTGTCAAAGAATCGGTAAATAAATAAACTACAAGTTTAAAAATATATAAGTAAATACTTCATAATTTATTTACAATAAAGTCTAAATTCAATCACAGTATTTTATAGAATTAAGTTAATTATTGATTTATATTATTTGAAGACTGTCATGAGATCAAAGGAAAGTGAATTTGCAAGACACAAAACGTCAGGCATCATTTAACGTGACATTTTGTGGTGGGTGACATTTCTATCGTTTTGTTGACAGGCAAAATTTCTGCAAATTTAGTTTGTGAACAAAGAAAAACATAATCAAAAATAACTTGAGAGAAGATATTAAATTTATATTCAATTAATAATTCACTCAAAGTTTAATAAAACGAGTCCGTCATCATCAAAATTAAAATTAAGACAATTATTAAACTTTATTAAACTTAACCAAACAAAACAGCACCCACTTCTAAAATTAACAATTTAAATTCAAGAAACATCATTATACAAAGAAACTTTTCACTTAGCTCGATATAGATCATAATTTTGTAAGTCAATTGTTTTTCGTATTTCAAGATTCCTTTTTTGTCCGTCTTTGATCAATGGTCTTTGAAGGGATTTGAAAGTGGCTTCATGGGACACGTTCCGGGTTGCTAGATGCCCTTTGAGTGGTCCTTGGGGTTAGTGACGTCAAACTCGCGAATCTTTTAAGAGGGCCGAGTGTTCGCTGGCGACACAATCATTGCGTCAGCGATGCTTCAGGGCACTTGAGCGAGCCAACTTTCGAGCCAACTGAGTCGAACGTGCCGCGCCATGAGTGGTTGATCGCCTGTATTCGTTTTTTGTTGCGATTTTTTACGGTACCAAATTGGAAAGCTACTCGTACATTTTTGTGGAGGATATTTTAGGTTCTTTTGCAACTTCCAGCATGACGCTGAGTTATGCTTTGATTTCTTTGGTAGTGGAGGCGAAAAATATTTTGGTATTATGAGTTTTTTGTAATAAGTAATATCGTTTGTATGCATATTGTAAAATAAACTAATGTGACTACTTGTTAATTAAGTAAGTAATGAAAAAATGAAAAAAAAAATGAAATATGATCACGACTATATCCCAGGGAGCGGCAGACATTTCTTTTAGATATTAATGCAATTTTTAGATCCTTTAGAAGATGTCTAAGGGGGTAGTCAGAGGTATGTCCAAATACATATTTGGTACATGCCCACATCTTGCAGAAGCTAACTTTCCATACGTGACAGGTTGCAAGCCCATTGCTATTAGAGAGCTAACTGGTTTCCTCACGATGTTTTCCTTCACCGTTAAAAGCTCGTGTTAAAGCCCATATAAATTTTTCGATGCGAAAAGTCCATTGATGCACGGCCGGATGCGAACCCACGACCTGCGCACCGAAAGTCGAAGTACTAATCCACTTGACCAACACGGCAGTAAGTAATGTTATCAATTTTTTAAAGATTTAATGAATTTTTCCTTTGTTCCAGGTAATACAACATACATTCTGTGAGATAACACCGGTAATAGTTCTAGGAGCTGAGTAAAACGCAAAGATTTTTATGTCGGCGCTTTTTACGACTTTTCCGTGAGTGTTTCTCTTCAGAAAGTTGATTAATTCGTGTTTTATCTAAAACTATTCTTAAATGGATGGATATTATTTAGGAATCCATTGACCTATTTTTAACTAAGACTTAATAAATATATAAGATGGAAGATTAACCTGTCTCCTCTTCAGAAAATTGACACTCGACTGCTTGAGGCTACGAGGCCAAAATTAGGATGCGATCATATTGCTCAGGCGGAAATATAAATGTCGCAAACCTGAAATCAATTTTCCAATGTATTTTTATACAGAGTTCAAATTACCATTTCAGTTCTTCTGTTGATTCTACTCATAGTGTTGTAAACAAAACTAATTAATAAATGCTTAACTATATTATTGACTAGTGGCGAGGAGGATAATTACTACTCTTTAAAAAAAAATTCCAGAGACTATTCCATTATATAAAATCCATTATATAACCTGTTATATAAAATTGACTTTATATGCTTGCTAGAACTCAGATAGCCAAATCTGTTAGTAAATATTTATAATGACAAGCGAGTTACATACAATAACCCTCTTCAAAGCCGAATGCAGGTGATTATGAAAAATGGAATAATACTTCTTTATGAAAAAATAATTCAAAATGGAAAGGCTGCGCCAGTTCCTTTTAAATTTCAACATTTAAGCTAAATGAGCCAATTTGCAAACAACTCATTTCACTTACTTTTATCGACAGCAGTTTGGCATGCCATTTTATCCAGTTTTTTATACATCGTAACTATTCTGTAAAATACTAGCAATGTTTGTAAGAGCTGGCAGTGAGCCAATGTATTATCCTTTAAAAGTCTTCGCCTATTTAGTTTGGCTTTGGTCCCGCTAGTTTGACCACTTCCTACTCCTGAAGCCGCGCTTGAAGGAATTTAATTTTAGTATTTCGAGTTCGAGAAAGTTCTCGCTAAATATAAGGGCGGGGTTGGCTGATTTATAGTTTTGTTGAGAAGTCTTTTTTAAAGCTGTGATTTTTTTAGCAGCAGACAAAAAGTAGATAAGTATTTCAATTTATTTTATCTAGGGGTAATTTATTTTTGTTAGATTTCTGTAATTTATTGTTGGGAAGATTTTTTTGTGATATTTCTTGTACGACTCTATCTTCACTTATTGTACTGTTCTTAAAATTATTGAATAACAGTTTATAAATTTAAAATTGATGTTTAAATATAATATTTATAGAAACTAAATTATTACAAGTTTATTTATAATGGTAAACTATAAATAAAGCACCTTCTTTTTTATATTTCATTTTTAAATAAAGCTGTTTACTGCTCTTTTAATAGTATAGTTCTGCTTCACATAAAATTGCATTAAGATCTGAAAGAAATGTCTACCGCTCCTTGGGATACAGTCGTGATCATATTTCATTTAATATTTATTATCATATTTCGTAATATCTCACAGACGCTGCGGAAACAACCATAACAACACAGATTAAACAGACCGCGTCTCATTTACATTCCACCTTCATAACATGAAAAAACACCATCAATCTTATGAACACAGCCGAACCACTCAACGGAACTGACGTCAGCGAATGAACTGAGAGTCTGAGGGTACTTGAAAATTTCGCGTCGCGTCAGTACGTTTCAATCGCTCTCTATGGTTGAGAAGCCTATTTTAGATATCGGCCGTGACATGCCGCTTTAATTTAAGGAACTCCTCCTTTGTTTTCTTAGGCCGTCCCAATATTTGGCTTGTGAAATATTTATAAAAGCTGCGGAACTTTTTTAACGCGACCGCCGTGAAATATAAAGTTTGGTATACATAACTGAGTTAGCATAATAATAATAATGATTGTTCTGTGAATATTCTAGTTGAAGAAATATTCTGTAATGTATTATGTACTTTGTAAATATTTGACTGTGATTCCCATTTTTTTTTGTTCCGTAGTTATAATAAGCAAATATTCTTATAATTGGTACCTACTTAAAACTGGTAATATTAACTCATAAGGAAATAAAACAACTGACTCATACGAACACCATTTCACAATTATTAATATTGGATGTCAAAAGAGAACAAAGTTTCCTAAAATGACATAACAATTAATTTTTACCTTAGGTATAAATGAAAAATCTTAATTTATAATGAAAACATAAGGCCGTCCAATGACGCGGAGCAAGCTTGCGGAGCGGAGAAACGGTTAAATATTAACCAATAGGATTGCATAGAAAAATATAAAAATTGTAAACCTATTTTATATACATAGTAAAATAGTTGCAGAAACCAAGTTATTATTTTCCAATCCCATAGATTTCTATTGAAATAAATTGAAAGTCATTGACCGCGTGCCCAATATTTTACACTCACTACTCACACTGATTGTATCTCCCGAATTATTTGTTCAGCTATGCGAGACACTTCCAAATAAGTTTCTGTGAATAAAAAGGGAAGAACGATACTCGTATCCGGGGTGAGGTCATAAGCGAAACTTTCGATAAGGATAAAGCTTTGATACATCACAAACAAAGTGATGGTAAACAGGACATTTGCAGAACAACTGAAAAAGCAATCGAATTCAACGAATACTTTAATGACGGAGATACCAGAACTCAAAAGGCTTGAAAAGTCCTATTTTATTAAAAATATTAAAATATTTTGAAACCATTTGTATTTTAGCCAAGCCTATTGCTTCACAAAAGAAAGAAAGAAAGAAAGAAAGAAAAATCATTTATTCTTGTAGGACCTCAAGGATCACTTAAGTTTCGTTTTACATGCTAGGTGATTCTAATGCTGTTCCAACGCGACTCCCTACACCAGGGAAAGAATCAGGCAAGAACCTGGTGTCCATGAACCAGGCAAGAACCTGGTAAAAGTCGTCAAATGTTAAATGTTAACCAATTAATTTGTTAATTATTATCTATACTAATATTATAAAGAGGTAAAGTTGGTTTGTTTGTATGTTTAGCGTTGTCTTCGGAACTACTCATCCGATTTCAAAAACTCTTCACCGATGTGTAGCGTGGACTTTCCGAATAAGCATAGGCTATATTTTATCAACGTTGGTAACACGCGAGCGAAGCACCGGGCGAGTAAGCTAGTCTTTTATATAATATATAATATGATCAAACGAACTTACAAAGTGAAGGTCGATCGATATCATATGAGTACGCTTCATTCGAAGTTGAAATAACGCTACCATCTTAAATTGAAGTTATTGTTAGCAATTCTTGGTAGTGATTGAAATCATTTGGCAAACAAAATAGGCACTAAAGATTGAAAGTGTATTTAATAAGTCTTGACGCCAATAAAAGCGTTTCCCAATACGATGTTTCAAAAGATAATTTCCTGAAGCATTATGAGATTCTCAAATTTGGATGTTTAGAGTACAAGGCACCGACTCAGAAATAATAATTTAATTTCCCCGCGGATTTGTTTGAGTGTGGAGAAGACGGAGTAGGAACCTGGTAATGTATTATTTATTTGCAGCATTGGAAAAAGAGCAATATTTTATTTTCTAATGTATAAGGGTACGTTTACACCGGAATTAAGCAAGGCAACGGAGTGTACACCATTGTGTTCTATGATCTGGTCTACCAGTAGCACTTCATTTTTCTAGCCTCTCCCAACGTTGCTGTTTTTGGTGTTTTTTTTTCCTGTTTTCTTGTTTTAAATCTGCACTGTACATACATTAGAAAGAAAGAAAGAATAAAGATAATTTTTAATACAATTGTAAAAACCAATTAAAATGGATCACTGTGTCCTCAAAGCAGTAGACATTTTCTTAGATCTTTAGGTGTGAAAGTTTGTTTGTAGAGGTCCTCAAAATTACATATTCGTCACAAATAACCTTTTGCTGTTTTTAACATTCTATGTTTAACCAAACATATCCCAAACACTTAGCAATAGTTACAAAATCGTTTCTTCACCATGTTCTAATTTACTGATCGTTCGTTCGTTGGTAAATTTGAACGAACGAACGATTTTACTGATTAGAATTCCCGTTAAATTGTATTTAATATTTTTCATAATGAAATATTATTCTACAGTCGGTTGTTGTATGTACGGTCCAATTGAAAGTTAAGGCATTATCCCTCCATCATCACAGCTCCTCACAATTTAACGTAACATTAATATCCCACGCTTCCTCTTAAGATTGAACCACACCCTAAAAAGGGTTCCTTCGATGCGAGAGTCATTAATCATACCTACCCCTAATCCAAAGTAGGTACTAGATGTTGAAATTATCAACTATAGCTGGAAACCCAGCGATTAATTTTATAATCCCAAGAGCGAGCAATCCAAATAATTTGAACTGCGCTACCATTTCGTCTGAAGCCATTCCTATTACCATTTTGTTCTTGGGAAGCCTTAAATGTATTAACTAACTATGTAACTCAGGCCTTTACATCTTTAACTAAATTATTTATACAGGATTAGGAGGTGTCATGGCTTAATGACTTTAACGCTGGGAAAGACAATTTAACGTGCCGAAGCACGGAAGCGCTCAGCTGATAATGCAATTTGCAGTCACCCATCTAAGATGTGACCGCTTAGAACGTTGCTTAACTTCGACGATCTCTCCAGAACGTCTTAACAAGCTTCGCCGCGAATACCAGTAATAAAAGCATTAATTCTAACGATACAATATCAATTGCGGGTTCGATCCCCGCTACGTGACAAATGTTTGTATGATCTGCAAATATTTGTTTCGTGTCTGGTTGTTTTCTATGTATTATAAGTATGTATTTTCAAAAAAAAAATGTATCTATGTAGTACAGTCATCTGGTTACCATAACACAAGCATTAAAATGCTTAGCTTGGGATTAGATGACGCTGTGTGGAATGTCCAGGGATATAAAAAAAAAAAAATGATATAAGCACAATAATTCCGTAGTGCTTTCCAAACTGATGCAAATTACAACACAAAAGCCGTCAAACTATCATCCAAACATATCCTTGTACAGTACCTATTTATTTTTAAGTTGTTGTATGTTTTCTTTCTGTGTACAAGAAAGTGTTCATTTATTCATTTTTATCCTAATACTTTCAATATTCACTAGAAAACAAAGCTTGCACGATATACGGAGCAGTTTTACTTATAAATAACGCTGGGAGTACTAAAAACAAAGGGCAATTGGATCTCATAACATTCCACCGAGTAATGTCCGCATATTTTTCAGCTCCCCGGAGATCAGAGGGTTAGCGTGTGATTTTTACTATTCTATACTACACTATAACATTTTTGAGATAGTTTGTGTTGTTGTTATTGTCCCACTGCTTTACAAAGCTCATCCTGAGCACTCTTCGCCAACATCTACTAGATACGCTTCTTACTCTACAAACCGAAAACGATTAATCGTGTCAATAATTTCAGTTTTTTTTGTTGTTTAATCTTCAAAGTTTACGAAAACAATACTGAACTGATTTGTCTGAAACTTAGAATACACATAGTTTATGACCAACACATAGGTTTTTTTTTATCCAAGTAGGTACCACGCGAGCAAAGCTGCGGGCAAGTTAGCTAGTCTTAAATAAATTGGAATTTCAAGACAATTTATGTGTTACAGTGTAAACTCGAGGCTTTTACGAATTTTTCGTATTCATTTAGCGTGACTAACGCGGCGCCTGCTATACGCAGTATATTAGCTAGGACTTTCGGGAAATATTGGAACACTAAGGCTTTTGGGTGGAATTTAGTACCTATTTTTGTTTAGCTACGAGTTTTACTTATATCATCCTTGATAATTTAAAAAAAACTTTGATTATTGGTTGCAAATAATAAATATTATTATGTTATTATGTTTTTCTTGATGGTTGATGGCGGGACGAACTAGACGCCTTTGAGAGGGACTGGCGGACGAAGGCACTGGATCGGCGTGACTGGCGAAAGTGGGGAGAGGTCTTTGCCCAAAAATGGGACAGTATGGGCATGGTATAGTAGTAATAGTAATATGTAAATGTTTTTACATGACATCGATCTAATAATCTATCCACCATTTTCCCAAACAGCTAACACGGCTCTCCGTTACAATAAATGATCTATTCTAGGTTTTTCCTTGATACCATAGACATTAGACACATTGGAACATTTATCTTAACTTTTACAGACACATAACTTTTGCTCTGTTTTTGATCTCATTCGGATTGGAGGTTGAAAGGTTGAATTATTCTTGTTCTTCCCGAGTATTCAGACCGTGGAGAGGCCATTGTTATCATCTTTGACAATGCTCGTCGGAACAAAGTTTTGTAGCCTTACATTTAGATTTTACATTTTTTGTGAATTGCTCTAGAAATCCAACTTCTATAGACATTCTCGAACAATTTATCATTGCGAAGTATGTGCTTTAGATAGGTTTGTTTAATCTATTTCATTTTGTACAGTTATGTAAATATGTACTCGTAGTAGTTTAGTTTCTGTAAATAAATTAATTAATAAAAAAAAAAAAAAAATCTACTTCAATATAAAATATTGTTTTGTTGAAATAAGCATAGGTACCTTGATCCTTTTTTATTTTATGATTAGTCAGTTAAAATTAACATTGCAATGTATTAAAAACGTATAAAGTAAGTGTTACTTTCCTTTGAATAAGGATATCACAGTAAAGTAATACAATAATGAGAACAAAAAGGCAAATTCGGGATAATGTTATGATATTATTATTGGCACTTCGCCAATACTCACTTGCACAATACGAAGGTCCCCAAACATAGCTTTGGGGAAAACAGCTGTTTTCCTTCATACTCGTAGTTAATTGCAATTCCTCTGGATATTTGTATTTTTTTGTCAGAACACGTTATATAGTATACATGTAAACGGATATTGAAATAAAGAGAAATATAAGATTTTCGGAATTCCCAAATTTGTACTCAACACAATAAAGTTGTATATTTTAGTTTTGATTTAATTTTATCAATTTTGAAAACAGTATCAAACTATTGGATGAATTTATTTATTTTATATTATTCTAAAAAATCTGTTGAGTAAACTAGCTGGTTCTTTAGTGAACGTTGCCTCAGCTCTTTGCAAATAAGGTTATTTTGTCTCACTTATTAAATTAGCTGTAGAATTGCGTGCTTTGATAATTTCATAGAAACAAGTTAAATTTTATAAAAATAATGTTTTTCATAACCGTTAAACATAAGCCTGTAATCAGGTCAACTCATGCTGCGTTTTTTAAACTAAGCAATCCTTTTATAATATTTAACAACGCAAAAGTTTGTATTAATATTTGTTTCTCTTTCATGCAAAAACTACTGAACGGATTTGGCTGAACTACGAAAGTGCATAGTTTAAATGGAATTATTATTCCAGGTAAAAATTTCCAACTCTGATAAGCTTTTATACAAAATAAAGCTCAAATTAGCGTTGGTTTTTGCTTCAATTCCTATGAAGTATCCATCCAAATGTTAAAGCCTACCTATAAAACAAGCAAAACTATCACGTCAAAACCAGCCCAGCAATATCAAACGTTTCAACAAGTACCGCAGTGAATAAAACTGCAATATTCGTTCACGACGAGCAATGCGACCGCATTTACGCAGAAACAAGTAACTGATTATGGAAAATAAACATCAATTTAAATTTTCATTCCAAGGAGAGACAAAGTCGGCTTTGGCTTTCTGACGAATTCGCATTGATCAAATAAATCATCTCACTCCTATGACATCGGTTCATCATCATTATAAGATCATATAATGATGTTTTCATATAATGTAAACAAAACGATAAAAATACTGCATTTTTTTGTACCTATTCATTATTATTATTTTTTGTATCCATGTTGCAACAAAAACACTATAAAATCATAACGATCAAACTAATATTACTTATATTCGTATTCACTATTCAGTCTAACCTGAACTACGAAGACATCGCAATTCTATCATGTTAGAGCCTTGTACACTTTCTACAGCACTTTTTCAAACGCGAAAATATTTAATATTGTTAACTCTAATTATGTATTTATGACTATAATTAATGATTCCAATAGACAGGGTATCGATCTAAAATTTGGATCGTTGGACCAGTATCTGCTCTACTCTATCTAAATCTAGTTTTCACGTTTTTATTAAAGCGTGACATAATCTGTGCAAACAGGCAGAAAATACGTTTTTTATACAAATGCATCTCAATATGCCATATTGGAAACTAACGGGTCGAGATGCAAGCCCTGTGGCACCCCGCTTACTATGAACACCGTGAAATTAAGTGATACGCGAAAGTGAGCCGTCAGTAACACTGAATGATATTGCATCTGAAGCGATTTTTGAAAATTGATACTGAAAAGCCAGAGCTCTTTCAATTTCAACGATGTAGAGTTAATCGAATGCCTCAGTGAATTCAAAGAAATTGTATTGAATTTTTCTTTATACACCGTATATCCCTACTTATACATTTTTACCAAAATCCTTTGCTAACCGAGATATGAAAAAGCCAGAATTACTGAAATAGAAACAGTTATTGCCATTTTATTCGTCTAATATTGAATAAAAATTGCCATCACCATCGCATTTACACTTATGTCTTTATTAAAGTATATAAGAATAGTTTACTCTTATCAAAATTCTAATATCAAAGCGAATAACGGTCATACCTAAAGCTTTTGAAATGTTTTTATAAAACTAGCAAAACACTCACAAATTGGCACAAAAGATGCAATATGAACCTAACACCACGGAATATATTGTCAAAAATATCCAAAAACCCGAAACCCAACACGACCGATGTCCAAAACTGCATAATTAAAAAATCCACCACGTTGGTTGAACGCAATCTCTACGGATACTGCTAAACAAAATGAACTGTATGCCAATAACTATTGAGACCAGTTTGCAATTTCGAAAATTGCTCTTTTATTTTGTTGCACTAGGGATGGTCGAAACACGACAGTTTTTCCGGAATACAGTTTATTAGATAAATGAGTCAGTGGTTTAACTGGCAGAATATTGGAACAGCGTACCTCGAGAATTTGACTGCAAGGATTCTTTTAAACAATCTTAATAAGTAAAAAAGTAAGTAAGTTCGTATGAGCAAGTGGCCAACTCTGGTGACGGAGTTTTTAGGCCGCCTTAAGGCCTCCGTCATGGCAAGACTTTAAAAGCCGGGACCGACAATTTAACGTACCCTCCAAAGCACGGAAGCGCTCAGATATTATAAATGCCCATCCAAGTTGTGACCGCTCAGAACGTTGCTTAACTTCGACGATCTATCAAGAACCTCTTAGCAAGCTTTTTTTACGAGCGCTTCAAATGAACAATCTTAAAAAATATACAAGTGATACAAATAACTTGCTATTTGGCTTCGCTCGAGTGGTCCGTCAGATACGTACCACGTATAGAATATATATAAAACTTAAGAGCTCAGCTCTTGTCGGTGTAATGATGCAATTTCCTCCATGTACTTCTTTCTAATACAATCTCTTTTACTTCTTGATACGACATGACAGCGACCTTCTCTTTTATCTGACTTATGTAATTAATTCTTGGTCTTCCCCTTCCTCGCCTTCCTTCTACTTTTCCTTCTATGATGTTCCTTATAAAGCTGTCATGTCGTATAAGATGACCAATCATTTTTCCTCTTCTATTCTTGATGGTATTCAATAACAATCTATGCTCTTTAACTCTGTTCAATACTTCCTCGTTGGTAACCTTTTCTGTCCAGCTGATTTTCTCCATCCTCCTCCAGCACCACATTTCAAACGCCTCCAAAACTTCTCTATCTCGCTGCGTCATCGTCCACGTTTCGCATCCGTAGAGGGCTATGCTCCAAACATAGGCTTTTATAATTTTTTTTCTGACTGACTTCGATATTTTGGCTGTAAATATATGCTTTTTGTTGTGAAACGCCTGTTTTGCCATGGCTATCCTAGCTTTGATATCAGGCGTGCATCTGGAGTCAGATGTTATGATACTCCCCAAATATTTAAAACTGTCTACTCGTTTAATTACTCTATTGTCTATTGTGATTGGTTGTGCCGAAGTTATTTGGTTTTTAGATGTGATTAGAATTTTAGTTTTGTCAATATTAATTTTTAATGAAAATTCTTTGAAAATTGTGTCCATAATTAAAATTAAATCCTGTAGGTCTTCTTGTGTTTCTGCAATTGCCGCTATATCATCTGCGAATCTAATGAACTTGTATGTATCTCCATTGAACTTTACACCGCTATTTGAAGCTTCAGAAATTTTCTTTATAGCTGCTTCTATGAAGATGTTGAATATTAAGGGTGAAAGTGAGCATCCCTGCCTTACTATATCTCTCTCCGTTCCAACTTCTATAACAGTTTCCTGGCTTTTGTACAACTCGTATATTATTTTCCTATTTCTATATACGTATAGAATAACCTATGTTTTTAAAGCAAATCAGAACAAAATACTCAATCTTTTTTTTATAAACTTTTGCCATACAAACAAGTACCGATACTCTCTCAAATTAACAGCCATGCTATTCTTACTGTTATGATCAAAAACATGTTGTGTCATATCTGCAAATGAGTTTTCCGTTTCCCGTTCATTTCCTGCCTATATTCACCTGAACCAATTAACGAATCGAATGCTAATAATATTCGGATTAGTCAGAATACCGAAGCGGCCAAAATACGGAGTTATGAGTGCCGCTTTTGTTATCTGTGGCAAGCGAGCAAATGTGAAACAAAACAGACAACATTAGGATTTAGAATTTTTAATAATATACTAGTGGCAATCCGGAGTGTCGCAAAAGCTAAACTAAACTAACTAAAATTAATGCCATCCTTATTATTTCCATCGCTATGAAAGGGACGGCAACGTTTTTGGATAGTTAAGTTTAGCTTTTGCGATACTCCGAATTGCCACTATTATCGTTTTAATAATATTTGTCATAAATGTAAAATTTTAATACATTTATCCTTGGCAGTTCCAAGGCTTTGACGCAACCGCTTGTGCAGACGCTCATGTTAGTGCGTATACAGAAAGAAAGCTGGAAACTTATAAGCGCTTACCAGCTTATGAACGCGCGCCGATAAGCACTGAACGATGCCGAAAAGTTCCGGGTTCTGGGCGCTGCCAATAAAAAATGCCAAATCATCGTCCGATGAGTCCGAAATTTTGCTTGTTCTGCTTCAACCTGCTTCCATTGTGTAGAACGGACCAGCGTTGACAAGTGCCGGTAAACGCTTATAAGTTTCAAGCTTTCTTTCTGTATACGGCCTTAGATCTGATTTAGATTTTAAGATTCTGTACAATATTTACGACGTACGTATTCGTCACAGGTTGGTCACAGAACATCATTAGAGGTGGCGGATTATGACTTCCGTCTAGACTTCAAAGGCACATGTGTGACTAAACGTTAGAAGAAGGTAGAAATATCTCTACGTCATTATAAAACAACGTCGCTCTCTGTCTGTACGCTTAGATCTTTCAGACGTAACGGATTTTATTACGGTTTTTATCTATAGACAGTTTGTTCGTTCATTCGTTCGTTCGTATGAGCAAGTGGTGAACGAACGAACTTGTCACGTGATTTGACCATTAATTTGGTAATTTTGGAGATGATCTGCGTTTGAAAAACGGTATCTAAGTATCTTACTTGACGTGATCATTAAATGCAGGGATTGAGACATTTTCAAAGTTATCATTATACTGTACTGACGAACCATGAAAAACATTTAGTACTCAGGTACATGTACATGCAAAAGCAATAATATAACAAGTACACTGTTGCGGTTAGAACTAGTAATAATTATCACCATAAACGTACAAAATCAACTGTATAAAAACAAATTTCATTTCACCGAAATAAAAAACATTCCTTTATGCATTTCCTCCTAAATTCCGGGATATGAATAACAATGTTTGGGTTTTCATCAGTATTTGGCGGGTTTACTGAGCGCTATAAAGCTAATACGTTTGTGAATAGTAAGGCGAGGCGCTTTGAGCTTTGGGCAATTTGTTTTCACTTCGTTGTCTGGCCATACATCATCCTGTGTTCATCATATACCAACTCAGTTATTACTATCTCTATTTGCTAAAGTATACTAGCTGCGCCTCGCGGTGTTACCCGCGGTAGTTTCCGTTCCCGTGGGAATACCGGAATCAAAAGGAGGCTATGTGTTATTGCCGGTCATAAACTATGTATATTCCAAGTTTCAGCCAAAGCCGTTTAGTAGTTTTAGCGTGAAAGAGTAACAAACACACTTACACACTTACACACTTACACACTTACACACACACAAACTTTCACCTTTATAATATTAGTAGGATAGGATTCCCGGTCATAAACTATGTATATTCCAAGTTTCAGCCAAAGCCGTTCAGTAGTTTTAGCGTGAAAGAGTAACAAACACACTTACATACTTACACACTTACACACACACAAACTTTCACCTTTATAATATTAGTAGGATAGTAGGATTGTTTTTATTTATTGTAATTTTACGTGAGTAATTTCCCGTGTGCTATTATAATGTCTATGTAATGTTCGTTTATGAAAGTGGCAACTCTGGTGATGTATTTTATATTTTTGTGATATGGGTAATTTGTGCCTGAAATAAGCCTGAATACACAAAAATATTGAATCTTACATTAGGTTTATTGCTATCTTCTTTCATTAACATACGAGTAACAAGAACAAAACATCATGTCAATTAATAGTGTTGGTTTGTTTCACCACCTCGAAAAGTAAATTATACTTACAGTTTTACCGTGTTATTTATCATTTAATATTATTTTCCGACATTTCTGCTGTGTTGAAGCAACCGTGAGAGTTATTTTGAAACATTAAATTTCATAAACCTTCAAATTTATGCTCAATATTTGCCTTTTTAGAACTAAAATTAACAAAATACCCTAGCGTTATTCTAAGCCAAGCGTTTGTGAATAGAACTCCGAACGCACGGCTCAGGGCTAATTAGTTTCGTTGGTACAATTTTAGACTTTATTGCTCGGTTGTCATCCCACGGCATGATAATGGCTTCCTGTGTTAATTTATATACAGCGAGAAATAAATTATTGTTATTATTCGTCAGGTACCAGTGGAAATGTTTAGTAGACAGATAGGTCGGACGCCCTTTGTTTTGGCGCTTAAATTTCTCTGGGAAAGGTAATGTAAATGTGGAGTGAAATTTTTGGTGAAGTTGCCTGGATGAGTCAGCATATTTTGAGATGAAATTAAATGTTTGGTTCCTCATTAAATGCCCGTGGGAGTAACAGTGTGCATTATCAGCGTGGATTTTTTAAAGGCGCACTTCACTGAATTGGAGTTGTCCCTTACGGTCAGTAATTTCGAATACATGCTGCAATATTTGCAATAATATCAATTACTACTGGTTTTGTAGTCGCTTACCGCCAGCGCGGTTTCTACTATATAGGGAACTCCAAGTTGACCATAAAACCAGCCTAACATTGTTCTAGTAAAAAAATATTTGCATTGTACCTATGTCTAAAACCATGAAAACCCTGATATTTTCATACCTTCAGCGTAAAAACATCATTTTAAGATAATGGCCACACGCTCATACAAATTTATTTAGATTGAAGTTAACCATCACAGACAAACAAAAGCTTTAAAAATATAGCATCCTTCTTTTTGTGCCGGGGCTTAAAAGCAAGATTTATTTTCTTCAAACGCATTATTCTTTGTACGAACTTCGGTGAAAACAAAGCCACTATACAGGGTGTAAGTAATGAACATCGTATTATAATATAAATGTACTCTTAAGATTAAGTTTTCAAATTTTAGTGGAGGAAATTATACATCTACTAGCGGCGCTTGAGTAGTACCACAGATAAAATAATACTATATTAGTATTATTTTACCGACTTTCTCGTAATGTCTCTTCAGAAAATCTAAAAATGAGGTAGTAAAAAAGTTTTATAATTAAATATTTTTAAACGCCCAGACACATCAACCATCTAGGCTCATCTTACATATTTTTTGTTTTGGGTTGTAATCGAACCCACATCGCAGAAAGCACAGCTAACTTATTGAGCGTATAATAATAATGTTGATAAAATCTTTATAAAAATATGCTTGTTTTTTCCATCCTGTATAGTTACAGTATTACTGAGTTCGTACGTGTGGGTTAATACGGCAAAGTTTCTAAAATAATTACCTATTAGCGAACAGCCTGAGGCGCTGCTCCCGTTTGTAAGGCTTGCGATAGCTGGCCTATAAAGAAACAAGTGTGCTATGTTTTCTTAGGCTTGTACTATAAAATGACACAAGTACAGTTTTAACTCTACCTGAGCGCTGCTTAAGCTTTGTCATTATAAATTAAGTAATTATTTTGTTAAATAAGATTCTAGAAATTCTTCAATTACTTACACGTTACTCGGAAGAGCCTGCCCAACTTTTAAACCTAAAATAGTTTGCGAAACTCGTCTTAATGACTATTTTGTTTTCACATAGAGTTTACTCAATTTTGAACCATACAAGTAGATTCACAAAGTTGAAAACGGCCAAACAAATATACAAATATACTTAAGTGCTCAGATACATCCATTTCAGCAAGTTTCCTGCCTCAAGTTTGTTGAGAGTTAATTTTCTTTGTGAATTTTGTAACCAACTTCATGAGTGTTAATCCGGGAAAGATTTGAGTTTTAAAGTAAGATTCGTCTTTGTTTTAAGTTTAAATTAAATGTCGTATAGAAATGCTGATTTAGTATCATTGCATGTGCATAATTGAATAATACAAATTTTTATACATTTTTTTATACTATTTACGACTCACAGAGATTTCAAATTATATTAAATTCAGTCAGTCCGAATGAGTCCAGGTCATCCTGTCATATTAATCTGTGTATGCTATGATGCGTTTCCCATCCAGAGCCATAATACAAAAAAAAATGTCTGACTAACTGATCTAAGTTACGGCCAGTCTCTAACTAATCTTCCTTTGGTTTTTCTAACTGTGTCGATAGTTATTTGTAATGTTTTGTATGGAAGTAATGTCAAATCTACCCGTTGTAAGCAAAACCAAAGATAGATAGGTTTTTGAGACTGGTCTTAATACGAACGAAGATGAACATGGAGTAAGAGATGGGTTACTTATAGAAACTTGTAGTAGTGATCAAGCCATAACGAGTACTTTCAGCTATAAAAACATGCTCATACTAACTTACACTAAGTTACGATCTTGTTAAATAAACCAGCCTTTTGAGCATACCGATTACAAAAATGCTACTATTAGTAAACACGTCACATTCAGAAACTTTTGAGGGCGAAAACTTTCAAAGAGGCAAATAGTGAGCAGTGAACCGAAATTTTGCTCTCAAAAACTAACTTTTTTCCTTTCCAAAGTTTTTGTTATAGATAAAATGTAGCCTGTAACAAATTCGCCTGTGAAGATTGATGGTCGATACATTAGAGAAAGTGGTCGAAAGTTAATTTACGCTTAGCTCTTTCTGTATTTTCTTTTGGAAACAGTTTTTGACCGCGTAAAGTGATATAGGTGTCTATCTTGTTCTTTGATTTCTGTCTCTACGGAATAAAACAATGTGACGAACTTACAATAATCAAAATTATAATACGAGGGATTTACTTCATAAAAATAGAATTGTGGCGAATTTACACATACTATTTCCCGTGACAAACTTACTTCAAGGCAAATATCCAACAACCCGGAGATAATAATAGAGATAATACGATTACGTCACTGCATTAAGGTACAAGATTTGGGATTATATTTATAAATACATGGACACGGGGTTTTATCGCGTTATTTACCTTATTTCTTTACGTCCCGACGTTTCGGCTATGTTGCAATAGCCATGGTCGCGGGTGGACTGAGGACTGAGATAAAACCCCGTGTCCATGTATTTATAAATATGAATTGTGATCGCGAAAGTTTAAGAAAAACTATTTGGGATTATGTCTTGACTCTAAAACCTATACCTCGTGAATCTGATAATACAAATACTGTAAGGGTTCATAAGATACACCGTTGCGTTGCTACAAAATTAATTACCTCTAATTACCTTTAAAGTAAATTGAATTCACAACAGATCGGAATAATTAGCAGCTGCTGTACTGCACCGGGTGACCGGCTAACTGGATTATAGCAGCACCTGAATGTGAAATAGGATGACATACGAGGGTTGGTTCGCACGCTACCGTACCGAAAACGCATGGTAAATAATCATTATTCTATATTAACAAAGCCGTGTTGGCCAAGTGGATTAGTACCTCGACTTTCGATCCGAAGGTTGTGGGTATGTGGACCGTTTTGAATTTTCGTTTTAAATAGCTATAAACGGTGAAGGAAAATATTGTATGGAAACCAGTTTACTTTCTAGTAGCGTCGATGAGCTTGCAACTTGGCACGTATACGTAATGTTAACACAATAATGGTCACCATTGACGCTGTGTTGTAATGTCCAAGAATATTTATTTATTTAACTTATGCAAAATGAGGGTATGTACCAAATATGTATTTGGACATTCCGTGACTACCCGGTTGTGCAACAGCGATCTCTATTGCAAAACACTGCCGTATGTTTCCCGGTCTTCGACCAGAATAGAGTCAGGTGAAGTCTGGCGTACGCAAACTGTACGTGCTTCCGATTCGTCTCATAACGAAGTTGTTCTGGATTCGCTGCACAGTCTACGAGTATTCTAAGACTAAAACACTAGTTGATATTAAATATGAACGCGACTGTATTACTGAGATACGGTAGACAAAACGTTAACGTTTACGTTTACGTTTACGTTACGTTATTTATTACACAGAGATAATATAGAAGAAGAAACAAGGGCGGATATAGACTAAAAGAACGTA
This sequence comes from Xanthorhoe designata, assembly GCA_963582015.1. NCBI lineage: Eukaryota > Metazoa > Arthropoda > Insecta > Lepidoptera > Geometridae > Xanthorhoe > Xanthorhoe designata. Next base: position 11,084,245 of record OY757034.1, on the reverse strand, counting down.
GTAGGTAGGTACAAATTATCAAAAGAGACACAACATTAAAAACCACATGATTTAGGTAGGACATAATAGTTTTTTCAGATCTTTTCAGACATATTTACATAATTGAAGATGTATAAGTGGGTAGTCAAAGGTATGTCCAGATAAGTATTTGTTTCATGTCTACAATTTGCAGAAGATAACATATATACGTGACAGGTTGCAGGCCCATCAACGCTACTAGAACACGATCTGGTTTCCTCACAATCTTTCGTATAGAGTTCGTGATAAAGAGTATTAAATTTTTTCGAAAATAAAAAACCATTGACTCAACTCACGACCTTCGGATCGTAAAGTCGAGGCTCTTATCCACTCATCTGCAGCAGCTGAGCCGATGTGTTAAAACAAACCCGACTTTGTTTTTATATAGATTTATCATCTGTGGTTCACATTTTTATTCACTAGTGAGTATTGCTAACCAATAAATAAATGTATTTATTTATTTATTTAAAGTATTGCTAACCGAGCTGTAGCCCATCACTCATTTGATTGGAATGTAAATTGATAATACTTCAATGCAATTCAAATAAAGAATACAAAAACAAATGATTTTGATAAAGCGTTGCTTTTATAGACGAATTGCACAATTTGTAGTGGACAAAAACATTTGATCATCGACGATCAATTGTTTTGAATCATTCCCAACTCTGTGAATGTAAACTTTTAGGTCCGATTATTCTTATCCCATTTATGAATGAAAATCAGAAAGAGTTCGAGTTCGTATTCGATACAGTATTATATCGACGACCTCTGTGGCGCAGTTGGGTGAAGGCCCGCCTGAGACGCAGAGGTTGCGGGTTCGATCCCCGCCGCGGGACAAATGTTTGTATGTTCTACAGATGTTTGTTCCGGGTCTGGATGTTTTTCTATCTATAATTAGGTATGCATTTACAAAAAAAAAATGTATCTAAGTAGTATATCAGTCATCTGGTTACCATAACACAAGCATTAAGTTGCTTAGCTTGGGACTAGATGACGCTGTGTGGAATGTCCAAGAATATTTATATTTATATTTATATTTATATTTATTTATTTATTTATTATAAAATTGTATATAAAATCATTCGTCAGAGATCCCAAAGTTCTATTTGCTACGATCCACACTTCTTTCGCTCCTGTGGCCGAAATTATTATTTAATCCGACGAACGATCGCAGATCTATTGCCATAGCAACGCTGTTATCTGTCAAAAAGTGCCATACAAATTGAGTTGTAATAACAAAGTTGCTATAGAGATAGATCTGCGATTGTTCATCGGATTCGTTAGTCACCTGAGTTGGCCACTCGCTCTTAATGAACTAACTCTCATTCCATTATTCATGCAAGCTCATCGGTTAAGGGCACTTTTGACTCAAAAGGGTTTGGGTCAAAAGTTTTGACCTCATCTTTTTGAATCGCACAGAAATTGTATAACAAATAGATCGAATCCGAAAATGTACAAGACAGAACTTGTAGAAAAGTACGAAGCAAACAAAAAGTAGATAAAAGATCAAAGAAACTTGCAATGTAATCCCAAAGCCGCATTGGTTTCTTCACAAACAGTCACAAGTCTTTCGACCAAAACCTATCCGCAGTATCGCTTTAGAAACCCTAAAATTAACGTTGCTTTTAACATTTATCTTTTAAGACTTTTTAGAGAGGAGTCTTTAAAAAAAACCTTGATCACTGCATTTGTTTACCCATTTTGTTGTTTAAGCTTTGTGTGACTGCGTGGACATGGTAGGTAAAAGTAGGTAGGTATGGACCGTAAAAGAGTAAGAAAACGAAAGTAATGCAATAGACGTGAAAAAAAACAAAAGTTTCGTTGACTGTAGCTTATATAAAACAAAAATTGGATTGGCATCATACTCGTAGATACTTATCACTTTGTTTTATTTCGAATAAAACTTTTAGTCTCAATTTCATAGCATGGCTGAATAAAAACTTTATTGTTTACATTTATTATGTTTATGTAATTCAAAACTATTATTATTTTTATTGTCAAATATATAGAAACTTGTAGATTCAACTACAAAGGCAGACAAGATTACTCAGTGCATTCGATTACGTTTCTAGTATGTAACATTATTCAATTTTTCTTGTTGAATGTACCAGCTTGCCTCGAAAATGTAATATCTTGTGGCTTCTGTTAAATCTGTGTGGCCCGCATGTTAGGTAACCTAAATTTATCTAAGCTCGTGGTATCTGTCGCTTCCACAAGCTACGTTCAGCTGCTGCAGCCTAATCTGCTTACTTGCTGCGTTGCGTTTATGACGCATAATTACGACGTCTTTCTAAGGAAATTTACCCTGTACAAGTTTTCGGCATAAAAATTCTGGGATATGCTATTGTATCAACTCATTATACTATCAATAGTATATACAATAAGTCTAAATTCCAGCTTAAAAGACTAAAAAATTGAGGCCTTAAGGCGGCCTAGAAACTCCCTTTATAGGTACATTAGTAGCTGACTGGATTTAGGCTTAAGTATTTTATATATATCTTAAATATTTACAAATAGGATTGCATTAAATCTCTGAACGATTATGCAATCCTATTGCTTGATATTTATCCGTTTCTCTGCTCCGCCAGCTTGCTTCGCGTCAATGGACAGGCAGCCTTAGAATGCACGGTAATGATTTAAGTATCTAAATTATAGCCAGGACCAATAAATAAGCAGGTGTTTAGCAATAACAACAAGCACGAAAGTGCTAAGTTGTTATTGCTCCTTTCAAAATGCCATTAATTTTGGGATCGTGCAGAAAGCCGATGATCTTATATTAACATATAGAGCCACAATCAGACAAATAAAATGTAAACGCCAAAACTTTGCGCACACTACGTAGTGCGCCGAGTTTTCTTTTTTGCGTACAAACGACATTGAACATTAAAACAAATGTCATAACGTCTACATTCAAATGTCAAATGTCATTGTAGAACATTGAATTTGCACGCACCTTTTTGAGTGTTGTCAGCTATTAGATTGTAACTCTTTAATACATCTCAATGTATATTAACGACTATTGCAGCTACACTGTTAGCGCTTTTGTGACTGCGATAAATCAGTAAAAACTTGTAATGTCTATAACCTTGCCAAACTTCTACTTAATCATTTATAGGTTTGGTCCAATCAAACAATCTATAATAATACTTGCACACTTAGGCGATTATCGCAAGATCATAGTTTAATTTAGCAAGTACATTGTTTGTGGGGTAATTAGCGAGAATAGCTTCCTGGAATAAACGTTGAGTGTGAAGCCAGAGTTATGGTTTACCTAGTATAGTTAAATTAATGCGTCGAATATTCTACTGCATCCACGCTAAGCCACTATCTGAACTATAATTTAACGAAGCACTTTTGTTACAAGCATTTTGATCGTAATATAAATTACAAATATACAAAGAGGAAAGTAATTTGGACGTACCTCTGACTACCAAAGAGATATATTTAAATTGTACTTTATTCTAATAATCTGAGAGTGTGTATTTTAAAGGTTCAGTCCATATCCTGTTTATTCTTGTCATATTTAAATCCATTTGGTGTTATGTCGACTGCAGTGATAATTCAAATTCAAATTCAAATTGTTTATTTGTTTCTCTCACAAACATAAATAAAAATATATAATAATTTTAAAATATATAATAATTATTTTATTAGGTACCTTTGCAGACGAATTACATTACGATCTACATTAAATTTTAATGTTATCTTAATCTCTCTAAGCCAACCAGTGACGTTTTTTTTCTAAATGCAGCATTCTTGAAATTAAATTTTTAAATTATAAATCCAATGTGTCTCATATAAATTGCAATTTACATAATAATAATCCTAATAGATTTTGAGTACTTACATCAAAGTTAAACTCAGAAAATGCAATTTATCGCAATGTACGTGAATTTAATTCGAATGAAAACATTATCGTTCCAGCGCTTTGAAGATAAAATTAAACTATTTACAAACGAATTGCTGATTCAAATGAAATATTGGATGCGACGGATCAATTTATGGCAACAAATTCAATTTCAAAAGTGCGAGGGTGCTCGAAATATTAAATAAATCCCTCATTTTTACCATATCGCTTCATCCCAGACATAGCGACCTCCATTTTATTTTGCAAATAATATTTAAACTATTTCCAACTTCTTTTATTTTAAATCATACAATAAGTTTACTAAAAGAAGGTAAGTTTACTGAAATGCTAATTACTACCTTAAATCACAAACTTAAAACAAACTATCAGTCTGAACGGACTTGGCTGAAACTTGGAATACTTAGTTTATGATCTGGAATAATACATAAGCTACTTTTAATCGCTAGGTAAGGTTAACAAATAATACATTAAATGTCCTTTATTTCTCTTTGTGCATTACAAATACTTGTTGTCTGTCTGCAGATTACAAATTGTAGACACACAAATTAGAATAAAGTTACAATTATATCATGTTTAAGAATGCTTACTTATTAGGTTTTAAAATTTATTCAAATACGTGAGCTTTTGAACATAACTTTCGTTTTAAAAATCGTAACCCTGGAACACAAGTTTTGAACTTGAAAATATTTTCCATGTTGCCTTGCGTATACTCTCGGCTTATATTCATTATTCCGCTACTTTGAAGTCGGATTGACGTTTCATAGAATACGTCTCTTCTCATCTACAGAGGCTTACTGGATGGACTATTATTATGGTAGTGGTTTCCTAGTGGAAAACACTGTGCAATGTCAAATTATTAATCATATAAGAACGAATAACGAAAAAAAGACGTGTGGCACTCGGAGACTGCCGCGGTAAAGCTATTGCATAGCATTTGTTTTTTTCGGAGTGGGGGGTGTTAGGTTGTTTTCGTTACGAAATTTTTATTAAGCTATGCAATAGCTTATTAAAAAAATTGGAATAACGTCAATTGATCACCAACTTTTATGTTAAGTGGTCCTTGGGACCTTTATAACTTCACCGAGATTTAATCACCAACTTAAAGTACCGACAGTGTAATACGCATCCGCAAGGAGTGACCGTACCACGAGTCTTTTACTCTAACCTTACTTATAATTATAATATAACACAAGCATTAAGTTACTTAGCTTAGACTAGATGACACTGTGTAAAAAATGTCCAAGGATATTTATTTATTTAATTATGTTTTAATGTGATTCTTGTAACAATGTCTGGTTTATTCACGAACGTTTTTAAACCAGAAACGACACTTTAACGCGCCGTCCGTGGCTGCGTCTTATTTAAAGTTGTGTTTGGAGTTACCAGCCCTCTAACTCATAAAGTATTCTCAGATTATAGACAGAGGCTACCTTACCTAGAAATAATATTGAACTTGTTGACTATTTTCTTATTTGCAGAGGCCAGATTAAACTAATTTTCTGGTCGCTAGCTTTCACACTAGTTTTCACTTATCCGTGTAAATTGAAATTTACCGAAGCATCGCTAGGTGGCGTGAAGGAGCCTCATCTAGTTACTAGAAGCGAGTATTGATCCTAAGGCTAAGATTTTCGAAGATCCAGTCAACGTTATTGCACGTTGATTGAATTTATTTTCAGAAACTATTTTTTTACACGTTTGCAATTTACAAATCGTTCGTTCGTTTGTTCGTTTAGGCCACTTCGTTCGTTTAGGCCACCTATTAGAATCACCTAGCATGTAAAACGAAACTTAAGTGATCCTCGAGGTCCTACAAGAATAAATGGTTTTTCTTTCTTTCTTTCTAAAGGCCTCCGTCATGACTTAACGACTTTAAAAGCCGGGACCGACTATTTAACGTGCCCTTCAAAGCACGGAAGCGCTCAGCTGATAATTCCACTAGCGGTTTAATTTACAAATAAAAGCACTAGAAATTGTGCTTTCTCAGGATCATTAAAACGATCTACAGATAGCCAAAAAATTCAGGTTGCCTGTAATATCGACATAATGATACCTCAAAATCTTCTACCTGTTATATCTTTTAGTCGGCGTATTCATGTTTTTGTAAAAAGGCCCACCTGGGACGCAAGAGGTTGCGGGTTCGATCCCCGCCGCAGGACAAATGTTTACATGTTGGAACACAAAGTAATTGCTTAGCTTGGGACTATAATTACGCTGTATGAAATGTCCGCGGATATTTATTAATTTATTTATATTTGGATAATTTGGTTTATAACCAGATTGCAAATTCATGGAATCATAATTAGAACACTGTTAGCTAATTAATTAAAATGATTAATCCATTAATTAATTTACTACTAACCTTCAACGCCTTGAGCATCAAATCTTTAATAGATAGTCTAACGAGATAATTGAATTCGAAATGTGGTTATGGCGATTAATTATTACTAAGCTCTGGTTTTCTCGATTACCATTACAAGACTTAAGATAATGCGAATGACAAATATGTAATGTATACAATAAGCGTGTAGTGTGAATTATCACAAAGAAGTAGATATACAAGGTTTCACACATGTATTATACATGGTATAAAACCTTGTATACTTCTTTGTATCATGGTGTGCCACCATGTACCTGAAATTTTTTATAAAAAAAAAAATCGCGTGCAAACAAGCAAAAAAGTGTATTTTCAATTTGAAGGTCATAAAAACGAGTATCGTATACAGTATGAATGAATAAATTTGGTAACCGTTTACTGTGGTTCAGATCTTCTGCTAAGTAAGTAAGTTCGTATGAGCAAGTGGCTAACTCTGGTGACGGAGTTTTTAGGCCGCCTAAAGGCCTCCGTCATGGCTTAACGACTCTAAAGCCGGGACCGACAATTTAACGTGCCCTCCGAAGCACGGATGCGCTCAGCTGATAATGCCACTTGCGGTCACCCATCCAAGTAGTAACCGCCCAGAACGTTGCTTAACTTTAACGATCTATCAAGAACGTCTTGCAAGCTTCGCCACGAGCGCTTCCTGGTATAGATTACAGCTACCCAAAATAACAGCCAATGTTTTTTAGGAAACTGAATGTGGTGGCAGAAATTCAATAAGATAATTTATCTAGCGTATTCGAAATGTACATAAATCTTATTAGAACAATAGATTTTGTTACTTCAATGAAATTAGTTGTCATCCTATAAGCAATTATTCATAATAATTTCATGCTATTCATTTCTCCCTTACCTATTACGTGGAATACAAAATACAGCCAAATTAATAATATAATTCGTTACCTAACTTTTTAGTAGGTACATCTGCAAATAGTTTTAAATATCTGAGGCTACCATTGCCTAGGATCGCAACTAACATGGACCGCGGTCTCAGTTGCCGAATTAAACTTCCTTTTTATCTGTGAATGAGCTCCAGTAAAATTACCTAATTAAAGATCTTTTGTTTAACCAATTTTATTTCCGTTCACAGGTACGTTTCATCACCAAATGGAAGGCAATAACAAGCGAAAAGGTAAACATAATACAAAACTCCATTCCGCTGAAATGATTCCAGAATTATACAGCGTTTCCCAATGCTAGTCCAGAATCCACATCTGAATTACAAACGTGTTGACACAGCTCATTAAAGATAGCTGTGTTAATGCTTACAAAAATAATTAATGATTAAAACTATTAATTGTACACGTATTCACTTAAAATCCAAGATCAATGCCCTCAATGAAAATTCTATTGTATACGTTATAAAATAAAGAAGAAATTAATGAAACAACCTCTTGATAAAAAAAACTTTCAAATTTAAGGTTTAGCAAAAGTAAAATAAAGGTAAATAGCGATAAATACCCGTAAATATATGTTTAATCATTAGCAAAAGTAGTTCAGCATTGGTATCATCATTATCAGCCTTTTCATACCATGCTAGGCATAGACCTGGCCTCTCTTTGATTCTACCACTCTCACCTATCTAAAACTATTTTTATATACCAAATGTGCTACCTTAAAAATGTTGTTGTTACTGATAGCCTGACTGTCCCGCGCCAGATAAGACGGTCATTTCAGCCTTTACTTACACAGTGACACTGTCGCGCGTTTCAGGAGCGTACAGGAATGCGCGCGGGAAAGCCTGCACACGCAATCCATTGTGAATTTCCCTTGTAACATCTTTACACGCAAGCTTTTTCGCGCACGCGCGTTAGAGTCTCCGTCTAAAGCAATAAAATGAACCGCTAACTGCTTCTGAATAACTATGCAACAACATCAATAATTCTTAACGCTACCAAATTGTAATCTATAATTTTAAATTACTACCATCTCTGAAATTACGCTCGATGGATTAACCTAGCGGTACATTTCCTAGTCTGTGACGGCACTCCCGAGGGCTTTGATGTGCGGGACAAACAATACACGTTTATTGGAATACCCATACTAATTTGAGACACCTTTATGTGAGCCCGTGGGCCGGTAAATGGGATACGATATGTTTTTTGTAGTAAGAACACGGGAAATAATAGCATTGTCCCCGAAGACATAGCGTTAAGGGAAATGTTTTACAAGCGTCTAATCTAACTTTTGTGGTTTTTTTGCAAAATGGATAGGAAGGATAAGACTTGTATTTATTTGACCGCTAAATGAAATAAGAATCTTGTTTTTTTAATGTAGAGAAAATGAGTTTTGAAGCTTTAATCGAAGCAAAACTCATGTGAAGCGACAATTTTATGTTAAATAGAATATAACTTATACATTATTAATTATTATGCAATATTGGGAAATTTCATTGACAATATTTCCAATGTTTCCATCTTAATTTTATTTTTAAATACTCTTTTCATCTGCATCATTACAAAAAAAGATCGAAAATTAACAACAATAAGGTATATAATCCGAGTATACTTGAAATACTCTTAGCCATCCTACGCTCTCTTAACATATCTCCGACAGTAATTGATTGGTTTCATAGTTACCTGCATGGGCGTCGGCAGCGTGTACGCATTGATGATATTTATTCATCATGGTGTGATATATCTGCAGGTGTACCCCAGGGCGGCGTTTTATCACCTCTCCTTTTCTCAATTTTTATTAATTCTATTTCTCAACAACTTACTTCATCGTACCACCTCTATGCAGATGATCTCCAAGTCTACACGCAAGCTACAGTTGATGAGCTACCACAAGCTATCCATTTAATTAATAATGATCTATGTCATATTTTGGAGTGGGGCAGATCTTATGGTATAAGTGTTAATCCGCAGAAAACTCAACTCATTGTTATCGGGAGCTCTCGCATGGTGTCTTCAATGAAACATAACTTCTTCAGTTTTGTATTTTAATCGTACTTCTTGAGGATTACAGCTTATTTATTAGGTAGGGTAAAATATTAGATGTGTAGAAAAATGTCTTGATTGATGAAGGAACAAGATGGCGCTCGCGGGTCGCAGGCGCATGGCGGGCCCGTCGAGTCGCGTTCAAAGCGGTGCACCGGCGCGTTCAGTCACTGTTCACAGTGGCGGAAACATCCTCCGGGGCGTTGGAAGCTGGTTTTCAACATAGTAGGTAGTTGCCAGGTCAGGTAGGCTTCTTGTGGAAGACATTGGAAGACTCCTCGTCATTGGTCGTCAGGATCTGAATAGGAAGTTGGTATAAGACACATCCTGTTGGTGGCTCGCCTTATTGTGCCTTTGGTGGTGTAGACGTCAGCGACCCGACATATTCCGTCTTGGCCTTCGTACAGTTTGCTGACTCGTCCCATTCTCCAATGAAGTGGCATTAGGTGATCCTCCTTCAGTACGACGAGGTCTCCAACTTGAAGCGGTGTTTGATCCTTTCTCCACTTGGTGCGATTCTGTAGCTCCGCCATGAACTCTCGCCGCCACCTCTCCCAGAACTGCTGCCGGACTTGCTCAATGCGCTGGTATCGGTTGGGCCTTGATGTGTTGACAGGCAGAGTCGGTACCGACGTCAGCGGGCGGCCAATTAGGAAATGCCCGGGAGTTAAAGGATTTAGATCAGTAGGGTCGGACGAGAGGGGGGAAATAGGACGTGAATTGAGTATTGCTTCTATTTGAGTGAAAAGCGTCGCTAACTCCTCGAAAGTTAAAGAGGCACTGCCAGCGATGCGTTTTAAATGATATTTGGCAGATTTGACACCTGCCTCCCAAATTCCACCAAAATGGGGTGAATAGGCAGGGGAAAACATGAATTTAATTTCCTCATTAGCAGAGTAATCTGAGACTGACTGGCGGCTGGACCGTATAACTTTACCTAGCTCATTGTTAGCACCTACAAAGTTCTTACCATTGTCGCAGTAGATCACATAAGGCTTGCCTCGACGTGCTACGAACCTACGTAAGCATGCTAGGAAGGCTTCAGTGGAAAGGTCACTGACAACCTCCAAATGTAGGGCCTTAGTGGCCAGACATACAAATACACAAAGATAAGCCTTGGATATACGGTTTCCTCTACGTACGGGACCAGCAAAGTCGATACCACATGAATTAAATGGAAAGTTTTGATTGATTCTCACATAAGGCAAGTCCCCCATTTTAGGTTGTAAAGTCTGCCCGCGCATACGGGAACAGACGACACATTTTTTATAAATGGCTCGAGCTAAGTTTCTGCCGCCCAGAGGCCAGAACCTTTCGCGCACAGACGACAAAAGTAGCTGAGGACCTGCGTGAAATAAACGTAGATGTTCATTTTGTATTATTAATTTAGTGAGGTGATGCTTGGCATCGAGAAGGATAGGGTATTTCTTATCATAATCATAATTTGACTGAGCTAATCTACCTCCTACTCTAAGTAGGCCATTTTTATCTACGAAAGGATTTAATGGCAAAAGTTTACTTTTGCAGTGCATAGCTTTACTGTTTTTTATATTTTTTAAATCATTTTGGAAAGATTCTGCCTGACATTCTTTTAATAATAGGTTTGATGAATGTTCGAGTTCATCAGTTTGCAATGGACCAGTCAGTTTTATCTTATTCTTTTTACAGTTGTTTATGAAACGAAGAACATAGGCGTAGCATCTTTTTAATTTATTATAGCTAGATATATTTTTAAATGCTACAAACGACTCATAACTTATTGATTCATTTACTACTAACATCTTAACTGTGTGAGGTTCGGTTGAGTTTGGCCACTCTGACTGACCTTCCTTCAGATATGAAGGACCCTCCCACCACAGTGAAGAGGCCCGCAGATGCTGAGGGTCTATGCCCCTAGAAGCTAGGTCTGCTGGGTTTAAATTGGTTGGAACATGGCTCCATTCGAAGTCTTGCGAAATTTCTTTTATTTTATTAACTCGATTACGAACAAACGTTGGTAAGGCCTTATTTTGCGTTTTAAGCCACCCAAGTACAACTGTGGAGTCAGTCCACATGAACCTTTGATCTACCTTACATGGTATTGACTTTAAAACCTTATCAGAAAGCTGAGCTCCTAACAATGCCGCAGTTAACTCTAAACGTGGAATAGTGAGAGCTTTAATAGGCGCGACTCTTGTCTTGGCACAAAGTAGCCTGACTGCAATATTTTGCTCGCTATCATAAGAACGCATGTAGACACAAGCCCCATAAGCCTGCTGAGAGGCATCGACGAAGCAATGTAGTTCAATTGATTGGACTTCTAGGCTGCCACCTATAACACACCGAGGTAAGACAATGTCCGATAAGTGATGTAGGTTTTGAATGAAGGCGAACCATCTTTTTACATACTGTTCTGGTACTGGGTCATCCCAGTCTAACTTGGCACTCCATAAATTTTGAAGTAGAATTTTGGGTTTTATTATACAACAGCTGACTAACCCCAATGGGTCGAAGAGCTTACATGTTGTGGATATTATTGACCTTTTGGTAACATTAGGCGTGGTTTCAAGACCACTTGGGAAGTGAAGGGTGTCTGCACTAGGTGACCATTTTAAGCCTAAGACGGTGGCTTCATCCTTAAAATCAAGACAAGAAGAGTTTAAAGATCCTGATTGATCACTCAATATTTGGGGGCAATTTGTTCGGAATTTTCTTAGCGGAAAACAGGCTGATTGTAGGACCCTTGGAACATTGACATATATATGTTTTAACTCTGCTTCCGTATTAGAACCAGTATTTAAATCGTCGATATAGAAATCGTTTTTGATGACATTAGCAATAACTGGATCTTGACACTCACCAGCCAGCTGAACAAGACACCTCGTGCTCAGGAAAGGAGCAGAAGCCATTCCATAAGTTAACGTTCGGAGCTGCTTGATTGCGATGGGCTGGTCTACGTCTTCCCTCCAGAGCACGAGCTGTAAATTGCGTTGAGAATCGTCTAGAGCCACTTGCCTATAAAATTTATTTATATCTGCAGTCAGAACGTACTTGTGAACTCGAAAACGAAGAAGCATTGACAGTAAGTCACTCTGAACCACGGGACCAATAGCTTGGAGGTCATTTAGTGATTTCCCTGAACTGGTTTTGGCTGAAGCGTCAAAGACCACCCTCAGCTTGGTAGTTTCATGCTGTTCTCTAATAACACAATGATGGGGTAAGTAAAATCCAAATTCAGGTTTTTTTATTTCATCTAAATGTCCTAAATTGCCATATTCTGTTATAAATTCTCTATATTGTTTTTTAATATTTTCATCTTTATTTAGTTTTCTTTCTAGGGTTGTAAAACGTCTCATTGCAGAAGGGAATGAGTTGCCAAGTGCCTCCTCAGGATCTTCCTTCAGAGGCATCATGACTGAAAATCGGCCGTCAGGTAAGCGACGAGTATTTTTATTAAAATGAGATTCACAAAATTGTTCATCTGTTGAGTAGGTATTAGTATCTGAGGGCAATTCTTCGACCTCCCAGAATTTTTTTATAGAATCGTGGATATCTTGAAGTGATACCACAGAATCATTTTGCACAAAGTTGCATTGAATATTATTATTAGGTTTATAATAGGATTCCCCAGTATGACCCGCTACTAACCATCCTAACACACTATCTTGTAAGATTGGTTTATTTGGACCCAATTTTATTTGATTAGGAGTTATTATATCGAAAAAGTGATCTGCTCCAAGCAAAATATCTATTTCAGAAGGCTCATAGAACAAAGGATCGGCCAGAACAATATTTTTAGGTAGACCTAATTTCTGTACATTGACCTGAGCGTTAGGTACGGTACCTGTTATCTTAGGTATGACTAAACAATTGACATTCACTCTGTATGCTCCAATTCGGGATTTTAATAGTATATCACATCTTTCAGACACCTTACACACTACTTCATTTATACCAGTTATATTAAATGCATTTATTTGTTCCGTATCTAACCCTATTTTATTTTTCAGGTTCTGCGTGATGAATGAAGACTGACTCCCAGTGTCCAGCAACGCACGGGCAAGGTAAGTACAATTTTTATTTTTATCTATGACTTCTACCTGAGCCGTACAAAGTAGTACTTGGCCTGATGAGACAGCTGATAAGCTAACCGGAACATTGCAAGATGAAGACTCGCTACTATCAATAGCTACATTATTAACTGTATTTGTTTTGTGTAAAAGTGTATTATGTTTTTCTCGGCAGATGCGGCATAAACCCTTTAGAGTGCAAGATACGTCCCCATGACCACTACGAAGACAATTAGCACAGAGATTAAGTTTTGAAACTTCAGCCAGTCTATCCTGTATACTCATGGCCTTGAACTTGTGGCACTGATGCACAAAATGATTTGTTTTGTTGCAGATAAGACATGCCCTTTTGTGAGAACCCTCCAAAACAGTAAATGATTTTACATTATTTTTGTTTTCTTTGTATTTTGTTTCAAATGTATTATTATTACGGTTTAAATTAGAAGTTTCTAAGACATTAGCACGATTTTCAAGAAACTCTTTAAATTGATCAAGTGTGGGCAAGTGGGATAAGCGGCCCTTTTGTTCCTCCCATTTAGTACTTGTTCGAGGATCCAACTTTGCAGAGACCAAAAATATTATTAACGGGTCCCAACCAGTGGTAGGAACATCTAGGGTGTTGAGCGCACTTAGATTTTTTTGAACTTGGTCACTCAAATACCTTAAGGACCGGAATGATTCCTTTTGTATAGGGTTGAGGTTCACCACAGCACTTAGATGATTATTAATTAAAATATTTTTATTATTAAATCTATCACACAAAGACTTCCACGCAAGTTCATAATTCTTCGAGGAAAAGTCAATGGATTTTACTACTACACTGGCACTCCCTACTAAAGAGTTCCTCAAGTAATGGAATTTGTTGATCGGTGCAATTGAGTCATTTTCATTAATCAAAGAATCAAAAGTGTCTCTAAATTCTAGCCATTTTGTGTAGTTGCCATCAAAAGTAGGCAGATTAATAGTTGGCAATTTTACAGAACTATTTGTAGTATGACAACAACTTGATTTCACCGATCCATGTTCAGAATCATTATTTGGTTTGGCTGAAAATGCATCTATTATTTCTTGAGCCGAAGCTATCTGTGAATAAAACTCACTTTCAGTAATTTCTCGCTCAGAAATCTGCTCATCTATGTTTTGAGAAAGTTCTTCAATTTCTGTTTGAATGTTATCATAACTTTTCATTAACTCCTGCAGCTGTGTTAATCTTAAAGTCAATTCTCTAATCTCTAAACTTGTGAGATCAGCTGCAGGTAATTTATATTTTTTTACAAAATTATTAAAACCAGTAACTCTGCTCCTAATTACACCGCGCTTTCGCGATAATGTCTTTAGATGCTCTGTGGAATCCTTTGTGCTCGAGCTCGAGCTCGAGGTTCCAACATTTATAAGGGGCACTGGACTCCTAGACCGCAATAATTTAGATTCACTTTCAGCCATTGTAAATGTAAATCAACTTGAAACAACTAGAACAATGAGCTAGGCAAGTTTACTTACTAAATTGTACACTTTTTACCGTGATACTTTCCAGTAGCCACTCAGTTACAAACCACAGATGCCGCCGAGCTCACCCACAGCATTTATAACGCAACGTACACAGCACAGCGAGCAGTAGTTCCAATAAATCTGGAAGATAGGATAGGTTTGGATAAGTATAAAAGTTTGGCTACGCCGGCGTTGTCTTTCACGGTACCAATCCAGTGACACGTTATTTCATAAAACTTCGCTTCCATCCAATATTGTCCAGGTTTGATGTTCACGGTCGCCAATATGTCTTCAATGAAACATAACTTCTTCAGTTTTGTATTTTAATCGTACTTCTTGAGGATTACAGCTTATTTATTAGGTAGGGTAAAATATTAGATGTGTAGAAAAATGTCTTGATTGATGAAGGAACAAGATGGCGCTCGCGGGTCGCAGGCGCATGGCGGGCCCGTCGAGTCGCGTTCAAAGCGGTGCACCGGCGCGTTCAGTCACTGTTCACAGTGGCGGAAACACATGGTGACTAGGATTGACTGGACCAGTCTTCCGCAGGTCGTCTTTGACGGCAACCTTATTGTGCAAAGTAAAACGGTGAAAAATTTGGGTATTCTCTTTGACAGGCAACTGTCTTGGGGACCGCAATTATCCGAAATCAGTCGTAAAATGTTTGCTTCAATGGGTTCTCTAAGGAGACTGCGGAACTTCCTTCCGATTGCCACCAAAATTTCGCTTGCACAGTCTCTTCTTCTTCCAATCCTTGATTATGCTGATTCATGTTATTTGGATATCACTGAACAGCAACTTAATAAACTTGAGCGACTGCAGAACTTGGGAATACGATTCATTTTTGGTCTTCGTAAGTATGATCATGTTTCCGAGTTTCGTATTAAGTTAAAGTGGTTGCCTATTCGCGTTCGCCGTAACTCTCACCTTCTTAGTTTATTATACAACATTTTATTTAATCCTTGCTCTCCACCTTATCTGAAGGAACGATTTCAATTCCTTCATGATTCTCACTCTCGTCCCTTGCGCTCCTCAGACACTCTTCAACTTAAAACTCCTACTCATTCCTCCTCCTACTATAGCAACTCCTTTACAGTGCAAGCTGTTTCTCTATGGAACGATCTGCCTGTTGCAATCAAGCGTGCAAAAACTATTTTTTCTTTTAAAACATTGCTGAAGGAATACTATTTGTCCTGTCATCACTGAATTAATCTTTTTTATTTATATATATATATATTTTTTTTTTTTTACCTGAATATTTATTAATGTGTATGAATATTACTTATAAATTTGTTTTGGTTTATTAGTGTTTATATATTTAAATTCAATAATTTATATTATGTTATTAATTTATACTTATTATTAGTAAGTTAAAACTATGCCCCATATTATTATTTTTACTGTCCATTATCCATCCACAGGTTGTCTGGTAGAGATCGCTTTGCGATAAGACCGCCGATTGTATACCTATCTTAGTTAAGTTGTTGTAGTTTTCTGCATTGTTAATTTTTCTTATATGGTGTGCAATAAAGTATTTTCTATTCTATTCTATTCTATTCTATACTTTTTATTATTGAGTCCATATTATTTCCTATTTTATTAAATGCTAGTTGCATATTTCGTAACTTAATAAGAGAAAACTACGGCGGTAATAGGCACTTTATTTTTACGCCCCAAATGTTTCCTGCTAAGTGGTAATTTTCTTGGCTTGGTTTTAGTTCTTTGAGCAGTTTTACTCCTTTATTTGTGCTAATTTGCTTTCTTCCTAATTAATGTTATAGTAACCTGGAGCACTGGTATAAATATACACAGTAAGTAATAAAATCCTATTAATCCTATCCTACAGTAACTGTTTGCATAAAATTAAATATGAAAGTTTGTGGATATAATGTTTGTACTCTTTCACGCAAAGCCTACTAAACAGATTTGGTTTAAACTAATAGTATACACACAACACACTTGTTTTTAATGATCATAATTATGAATAGCACATACGGCTACTTTTATCAGAGTAGGTAAGTTCCACGCGTGCAAAGCGACGGAGAGTATCTCCGTCGCTTTGCACGCGTGGAACTTACAAAACGTATAATTTTTTAACTTTTTATTTATAAATTACCCAGATTTTTCATACTCCCAATTAGGGTGATAATTATTACAGAAATTGAGATAATCGTCAATCTCTAAGACCAACTGCTAATGCTCTCTTAATAAAAGACTTGGCGAAACTTTCGTGGCATACTTGCTTTTAGACAATCTTGAAAGATCTTTGAAGTTAAAATACAAATATATTTATTTGGAACTAATAATAGATCCTTTGTTCTGAAGAAATTAGACGGTTCAGAAATGGCCATGGGCGTGAAAGTCGATATCGTTGGAATCCAGTAATAGAGGACTAACTTTCCATAAAAGCGTTCTTCTATTTTAAACCCAGAATAAAGTATTGCTGAAAATTGTAATGGTAAATTGAAAAAGTTTTCTCCGCGCATTATTCGCATGAACAAACCAACATAACATTTTCTAATAATAAAGATGTATACTGCACGGTACGCTTCCTGCGTAAACAGATAGTATTGCAATTGTAATAGAGAATATTATAGTGCTGGCTTTGCGCCAATGAAACATGTAATATCAGAGTGAAACTTTGATTCTGAACTTGCATAAGAACAAGATATTATATAATTAGAATTACCTAATTTGCTTTATTAGCTGGCGCGAAACATTGCAATTTCATGATTAACATACAGGAGATGAGCATGAATTTTAGATTTCATTAAATAATTAGTATGGCTATTTTTTATATATACGTAAAATTACGCCTTTTTTTCGTCCTGGATTTTTACTTGCTACGTTCCTGACATAGGTACCACTTTCGCATCATCTCACATGATAATTATTGTGGAAATGTATAGTTTTGTAGAAGAAAACTGTACAAAATGGTATCAGATATTTGTATATTCGATTAATCGAAGTCAAAACCATAAATCTTTTAGAGCTTTAAATTCCAGATTCAAACCCAGCAAATGTAGCATCTAGTAGAGCCCTCTAGTTAATTTACCTGGAAACACACAATCACGCTCAATGTTTGCGACAACGCCATCTAGTTGTGCAATTACATAAAACTGAATAAGATCCACACTCGAAGATTCTCTTGTTGCAAACCTGTCAGGTATCGGTAGCAAGAAGTGTGTACAAACAAGTTTAGCACCAGTTTGAACATTACTGAACAGCTGCGCAGTATGAAATGAGTATTGTACGCCGCGGGTATGATCTGCAGATATTTATCTCGAATCTGGGTGTTTTCTATGTATATTATGTTTGGATTTGCAACAAAAATGTTTAAAAGTAGTATGGTACCAGTCATGTGGTTTTCCTACCACGAGCATTAAGTAGCTTGGGACAAGATGCCGCTTTGTGAAATGTCTAAGGCAATTTATTTTTTTAAAAATAGAACTCTTTATTTATTTAAAAATATAACTCTTGTTGTATAACTTATTTAAAGTTATTTAAATGACTGTGCACGTAAAATCTGTCTTGGAAGGTTTATTAATCAATATTTTGACCTGACGGCAGACAGGAAATAAACTGTAGGGTAATGACTTAACTGCAGTGGCCTACTACAGGCTTTTATTCGACATCGTGTTCTAATGATATCAAAAACTAGTGCTAAGCTCTCAGATCTGAATTTCAGATGCAATTGAACAGTCTGAACACTGCACTACTTACACCCGATGAATATTTGTTTTAGAACACCGAGTCAGCATTTTGTTTTCTTGGTATTGTCTAGGGGTAGATATTGAGTTTGCAATGCTGATGCGGTAAAAGGAATATTATGACAGTCATAACTTTTCATGGAATCTCCGTAATATCGTACCATTTTACATACATTTACTAGTGTACTATGGGGCTATTCCTATACTAATGTCTATTTGTTGTTGCTATTTTTGTTAGTGACTTTCTATATACTCGTTATATCTAATATATAACGAGTAGGTATAAAGAAACTCGGGTATAATAATGTATAAAATTTGTCTACACCATTGTACAGGGTAACGACACAAAAAGTCCTGGAATTATGAGGCAATTCATTTTTGTATGCCTAAGGTTGCAGTGATCAAAGAATTATTTTGTACTAGCTGCGCCCCGCGGTATTACCCGCCATGAATAGTTCCCGTTCCCGTGGGAATACCGGGATCAAAAGAAGCCTATTTTTTAATCCAGGGAAGCAATCCTGGTACCTAAATTCATTCCGTTCAGCTGTTTGAGCGTGAAAGAGTAACAAACACACTTACACACACACAAACTTTCACCTTTATAATATTAGTGTGGTTATTCAAATGTTTAGTAAGTAGTTTCAATTATTTATTTTAGTATAAGGATATCATAGAGCATAAACAGTAATATCATATTAGAACAAATAAATGGAAAATTTTCTAACTGAAGAAAATACACAGTCGACTAATAGCGTTACCAGAATTTTAGAAAACTGGTTTCAAAGCCAAAGCGATTTGCGGAACGTGTTAGAAGTTTGGCATTTGAGGTGTGCTCTGATTGGTCAGCCAAAACTGACCATTTGCGGTCACCACTCTGGTTCCGCTAAGCGTTGTTTGAATACTTTAACTGGTGTAATGTAATGGAAATACATTGTCGAAATTTGAACAGAGTTGTGGCATAAAAAACGTTGGACTTATATTTTTTAGATGATACAGCCAGCGTCAAAAGGCATTATGCGTCACAAGCAAAAGGAACAACTAAATGCTTCCATGCTTTGCATTATCGCAGCCTGCCTTTTTACTTCTTTAAGGGTGAGTTAGGTTTCAAGGGAAATATTGTAGACACCTTTGTGTTGCCTTTATATGGGACAATTTTTAGAGATTAAAAGTGATCTCTATCAAAACATAAAATCGTTTAAAAACATACAGTGCTGCACAAAACCTCCTCCTTTTTTGAAAACGGTTAATACCGACTACACTTTCAGCGGGTACATTATTTAGCATAGAACAACGGAATGTCACTGTATCCTCCGGGATTCACTGCGATAATTTCCTACGCTCGCACAATACTGGACCATTTATTAGGTACACGATGTGAGTACACATTATATATGGTACGCTCTATTTATTGTGGAACATTTGCTAAGAACTGAAAGGTGTACCTAGTAGCGAAAAAAATCGTGAAAAGACAAGGGAGCAATTAGTTTGTACCATGTTGGTTAGGGTTTTTTCAAAAACTGCATTCTATTGTTAAAAAAAGATAGGAACCTCATACATTAGTTCTCAATCTACTAAGTACCAACCTACAAAAAAATATTATAAAAAAAAACAGTTTAGATTTCACGTTCAAAACTATCATGAGTTGTACTAGACATTATTTAACACAACGGAAAATTAATAACATAAAAATATTAGTTGATAGAGATACCGACAATGTTTTGATTTGGAGATTTTCATCTGGAGAATCTTCATCTAGTTATGTATACTCAGTGCGTCTTACATTGTCGGTATCTAAATCGACAATATTTTTACGTGAGTAATAATAATGTTAAGTTCAGATTTCTACGATAAATTTATGCAAAAAGAGAAACATTTTAAATTAATGTATATGAATGAAAACATGAAATTGCAATGGTTTTACTCATTTTAGTATTACTACATCTTTGGCTTATAAGTATATTGTTTTTCAAATTGGTTTCTAGTGCTAACAATTTTGCTCACATACTCGTATAAGCTAGACTTAATTCGGCACAGACTGTGCCCAGGCGAGAACATAATGAAAAACGAATTCAAAACTTTTTGTAAAATATATAAAGAGTTTATATAAATATGAATAAAAAAACACAGAGTAACAACAAAAAAAAATGTATCTTTGTAGTATATCAGTCATCTGGTTACCATAATACAAGCATTAAATTGCTTGGGACTAGATGACGCTGTTTGGAATGTCCAAGGATATTAATTTATTTATTGAAAACCAGAACTCACTTGTCGACCAGAGACAAAAATAAGGTCGGTCACTTGAGTGAATTCGGTTTTGACGTTTTACAGAATGACTATTAATTTTAAACCACATAAATTCCGTCTCCTTGTTGTATAAATCACTTCCTACACTGTGTTTATTACTTACTCTTGTAGTTTTCTAGTTAATAACGTTATATTTGCACATAGTAATTAGTTAGCAAAGTATCCTAGAGTAGTTTAGCTGAGAATATTAATAGCTTGAAAACTAAAACTCGCTTGTTAGAAACTGTTCTTATGTAAGAAAAATAAAAAATTGCTCAACATACACGACCTCTATGACGCAGTGAGTGAAGGTTTGCCTAAGACGCAGGAGGTTCGATCCCCGCTGCAGGACAATTTTTGTATGATCTGCAGATTTTATCCAAATCTGGGTGACATGGTCGTGCAGTGACCCCCCAAAAAACGTGGTGGTCAAAGTTGACATTACAGTTTAAGAAAATCTTTTGATATTGTTCAATGAAGAGCGTATCCTAAAAACAATAATACCAATACAAATGCAGAGAATAAAGTGAATAAAACTATTTCCTCTGTAGTTTTAGTTTAAAAGAAGCACTCGCAACCGGCTGGCGAATCGTTTGTTCGTTTAGCCAACGATAACAATGGAGCGAGATCGGTTCGATTCGAATGAGCGCAGCTCATCTGAAATTCCGATGCCCACTTGAGGTGGCCGGTTCTTTTAGCTCGTTGGGTCTCTAGTCTCGAATGTTTTTACTGTTTGAGTTATGTGAAATAAACCTAAAAAGTGAATGTAGTTCGTTATTCATTCAGTTTCAGTGCTGTCTATAAGGCTGTTGATTTTTTTAGTTGGCCAATGGCAATAATAAATGCAAAATCGTGCTTCCAATTATATTGTCGGTCCCGGCTGTCTAGTCGTTAGCCATGAATGAATGAATGATTGAATATATTAAGGCAGTGTGTTGTATGCCTGGGGATCGGTATTATCTATTTGAAATGAAAACAAATTACGATCACGAAAGCTCTGTAGACATTCTCAAATAGATTAGACCTTGATGATAGTTTCAAGATTTCAAAGAGATTTTTCCTTAGATATCTTTTAATGATATTTGGGGACAGGATTTCCCAGATTTTATAAGAGTTATCTCTTTTGCATATCATAAAACATTTATAAGAAACAAAAAGCCAAAAAAAAAATAAACAGTGCCTTGTAAAAAAATATGGAAAACTCGAGTAGTTTCAAGTGGCGTATCCTACCTGTTTTTAAAGGACAAGGACGGAGCATTTTAAATTACCTCCCAAGCAAAGGAATCAAAAGAGACTGAATAACTCAAAATTAAAAGTACCTATCAAAGAGGAAAAGGTACGAAGGACCAAATATATAGAACAATATGAAGGAAACGAATACGAGACGAGTTCAAAGTGATCTTTTGATGTGACAGAGATACAATTTCATATGCAAAATAAAATTATGATGGAAGGTGAACGCTTAGCGTACCGTGTCGTGGGTAATAAGCGTGTAAAAGACGACTGCAAGAGGGCTACTAGGGATGAACGAACCCGAATGAAAAACCTACCTTTCATATTTTGCAGATTTTGTGTTTGGTGAAGTGTGTTGAATATTTTTAAATTATACTTTGCTGAATATATTTTAATTACACTTAGTGTGTGTATTATTGTATAAAAATGCCAAAAAAAACTTTAAATATTTACTAGATGACTGCGTCAGGAGGCAATCTTTGCCTGCACTTAATGGGACACTGTAGTGCCAGGGACATTGTTGAGATGGAATAGGCTTGCCCAGCATCTAAACCATATTCTCAGCGTAGTTAAAAAAATATGAAAATTCTCAATAAATATGTATTTGATCTGCCTACTCTAAAATACACACACATCACATTGTTTGCATTATAAGTTGATTTTTTACCTAAGTTTAAGTTGTTTTTCGCAGTTTTAAACATAGTTTCATAATAAACCAAAAGTACGTGTCAAATAATTCATACGTAACGACGATAGCAACTTCAAAGCGGGAGTTGTTAGTGAGTTCGACATGGAAAACTCCATTTTGTGGGTTGAAAAATCTTCTACTAAATTTAATATAGAAGTAATATTATTAATGTGATAATTTGTGTTATATTATATAGATGACTAGCTGCGCCCTGCGGTATTACCCGCGGTGAATAGTTCCCGTTTCCGTGGGAATACCGTGATCAAAAGTAGCCTTTGTGTTAATCCAGGATATAAGCTATCCTGGTACCAAATTTCATTCAAATCCGTCTAGCCGTTTGAGCGTGAGAGAGTAACAATCATTCGCACACACATACACACACCCTCACACAAACTTTCACCTTTATAAATTAGCAGGATAGTAGGATATTTGTATAGATGTTTGTTACAGGATCACGGAAAAACTGCTGAATTATTTTGGATGATGTTTTAGTACACAGATAATGAGCGCAGGATACTTTTTATTTAAAAAAAGGCTAGTATGTATAAAATACATAATATATAAAGTACATATTTTTAGGTAGGTTTATTCTTATTATAAGGTCTTTAATTATAGCTTAATTTTCAATTTCTATTCTCTTATAACTCATGTTTGTGCACATTTATATATCCATAGCTCTATTTAATTTCCTTTCTATAAAACCCAAGGTTTGCCGTAAGAAAACTCTTTCAGAGTTAAGTTCGCCTTTGTACATAGCCTTTAGGTATTTGATTTTGTTTGTTTTCTGTTTTGTGTACAACAAAAAAGAATTTAAGAATTTAGAAATTAAAAATAAAGAATTTAAGAAGATTAAATAATATATTTAAAAAGCTATTCTTGTTTTTTGTACATATAGAATAGGTATACTAGTTCTGTTCTGAGTAAATAATACTATGTATAGTTCAACTTTTTCTGATACTTAAAATTAACATTTTAATGAATGCCTTTGAAAATTCTGAAATATAAATTTCAAAAGATAATAATTATAAATTAAAATGTTAATTAAATTATTAGGTACTATCAGACACTTCAAAGAGATACCGGGCTTAAGGTTTTGTTATAATTAAAATGAACTCATCAAACATGTTAGGATGATTTATTTTTTGTATTTTTATTTGTTTATAGAATGTAACAGCTTGTTTTATAATTATGTCCGATCTGTAATTGATCAAAACATGTGGTTCTTCGTATCACATATACCTGGAAACCTAAAATGGCTGCTTAACTATGCCTTTTAAGAATGTAGATAGATAAATAGATAAAGACTTTATTGACACACACACATTACAGCACAGATGGAAAGGTTTACAAAGTAGAAGTACTTACCTAAACACAGAATAGTACAAAAAGGAAAATAATATAAAAATAAAAGTAAACAGGAAGTATTTATAGGTAGGTAATGCAATAGGCCTGTGCTGAAGTGGGTGAGTCAAAAGGGACCAGTCTCAGCTTTTTGTTACTCTGCGCCTTCAGACGCAGAACAACACTGATTTTCAGACTGGGCCTGGCTGGTTGTGACTCCACGAACCCAGAGAAACAACACACAACTGCTATGCCTATGTACTAATACGCAGCGTAATTTATGATTTCCTACGATCGGGGGCTCTATAACCAGTATACTGTAGTATTTAATACTATCCTCGATAACAAGTCAAGTAGGTACATCAAATGTATGAAAATCCAGTACAGCGCCGCTGCTGGTAACTTGCATGAACGAATAATTTCATACATTTATTTATTTTTAAGGATACCCAACATAGGGTTACAGTGTACATGCATCAATTGATAGCCAAATATTAGAAAACAAAAACTAGTGCTCCCATAATTAAAGGATATCACAACATGCGTATAATATAATATTTGAGATCCGTAGGTAGTGAGGAAAGTTAATTATATCACTAGAAAGCTGATGATACGCCCACGGGCTGTATTGAGGGGCAGCGTAGCACGTTTGCTTCGAGACAGAAAATGAGCATCGCGATGTATCGATACAATTACTATATAAATAGGTATATTATAGAAACATAACCTAGACTTCCCCGCAATCAACATTCAATGAAAATGTTGTATAAAGTCAAATTCTCCCGGTCACATTTGCAATTTTCCATACGTTGCAAACTGTAGCCAAAAACCTTGTGTAAATCACAGAAAACTGTTTATACTCGTATCTCATAACTCAGCAACGTGCGCCGTCAAATTCATGAATTTCAACGTAAACAACTATAGGATAAGGCGACGCAGGTTCGATGAAGTCGACGCCTCATGCATACAAATTCGTTTGTTAAAATTTAAAATTGCTTTTCTCTGAGCGTGTATAATTTTGGCTTGTATCGCCTTAGATTCAAATGTTCACGGTTTTGTGGTATGCATTTGTAAAGTAAACTCGCTTTGGGACATTCGTCAATGTCAAAAGAATTACCATTATACCTATTTAGTTAGGCCTTAAGGCAGCCTAAAAACTCCGTCACTATTAGAGTTGGCCACTTGATCGTAAGAACATACTTAATTTTTACCTATTTAATAGCCTATGTGGATATGCTAAATTCGCGTCACGGTTTGCGAAGCTGTTAATATTCCACACTCACAGACATTTTTCAATATTTTTTTGAGTTTCTTTGTCACGAAGAAAATACAGACAAAACGCGAATGCAATCTACACTCATGTGTTGCAGGTTATTAACGGTTTCGCTCGCGATCTGCGGAATTGTTAAACAATCACATTAAAGTGATCGTCTTCATCATACAACGTAATCAAAATAACCATCAACTGAAAATGAAAATGTGGTCCATCCGAACGTTTAGCCAATCACATTATCAGTACAATAATACACACTCTATTCGGACATAATAAAGCTTTTTTTCGCTTGAGTGTCAGCTACACAAAGGTGGTTAGGTAACCTTCCGTATCTGAAATTCAGATGGGAGTTTTTCAGTGGTTTGGGTGGATGCCAATATTCTGTGGTCAAGTTTGTTTTCAGTTAGGTAATTTGTGAATTGTGATTGTGTGGATTTTGGATGGATGTCAAAAATATGATGGCGAGTTCAGGGATAGACTGAGGACTATACTGGGGCTGCACGTTTTTGAAAAGAACAAAAAAATATTATCCTTAAAAAATCATTAACTAAAACTGCTGCCGTTTTTCATCAAAAACTGTTGATTAAAAATTGGAAGTAATTGTTGTTTTTATTCAATAAATTCCTATTGATTTTCACTTTACTTTTGCCAATTTGTATAAAGCTCTAAATTTGTAATAGTTGAAAATTGCACTTTCTTATAATGTACCTACCTACCTAAAACCTGAAATTCCTTAGTGCATTTTGTTCTTACAAAAGACAAAGTTAACAAAGCATGGTTTACAGAATAACAAGATAAATTTAACATTTCCGTGATTGTACTTGAGTGAATAGGTACCTAGTCTGCAACAAAGTCCCACCTCTGTCTGCTTGGGCTTATCTCGGTACGTACTAATGAAAGGATTTATTTTGTTTTCTTTTATAAAACGTATCTGTTTTGTTTAAAAAGAGAAAACTGTCTTAACGAAATGGTAAACTTGTATTCATAATAATTATAAATGCGTAAACAAAAAATGTACAAGGGAGTGTTCCCGCTCCAAGTCTGTTATAAGTTATGGACTTACGTCCAGTCTTAATACCCTATGTATCTGTGGTTTTGCTTACGTGGTTAGAGATTTGACATTACTACAATACTAAAAAAACCTTACCACAGAAACTAATACAACAGATATACAGGGTGAATTTTTGAGACGGAACAGTATCAGATTCCTTGTAACCAATGCAATGCTAAAAATATTAATAGGTACAATAATATTATTATTAAAATAAAAAAATATTATTTTAACATCGTGGAATATGAATGTGAAAGAGTGAGTGTTCAGTTGACAAATGATAGAGGAAAATGGATAAAATAAATAAAATGTGATGGGTAGAAACTAGAGGGATGAGTGAGATGACGTTATTGATGATTTTGTGACCCTTTTTTTCTCCATTTTAGATTTTGGGTGAAATAAGAATACAATTAAAAAATA
Organism: Xanthorhoe designata; assembly: GCA_963582015.1. Classification (NCBI taxonomy): domain Eukaryota; kingdom Metazoa; phylum Arthropoda; class Insecta; order Lepidoptera; family Geometridae; genus Xanthorhoe; species Xanthorhoe designata. The sequence continues at coordinate 11,057,504 of OY757034.1, read as the reverse complement.
GCCTTTAGCCACCCCTCACCAGTCCTACCAAAAAAGAAAATAATGAATAGTATTACCACTTCAACAAATGCTTTTATTAAAATTTTATGCTGAAACTGTTTAACAGTAAAAGTTTCAATCTAGTCCACGATTCAGCTGAGGTTAAGTTTGCCCTGTCTGAGTGCAATTTTTAGAACGCATTAAAAAATACTATGTATAAAGTTATCACTATCTTAAAAAGCATTTTTGATACATTACAAATTTTGGAACAAACTGGCTTTATCGTAGATTAATTCATGATTTAAATTCACCATCGCATTTTATTAGTGCCGACTGCACTTAGTGGGAAAAGAGCAAAAAGGAAGAGATGATGAGTTTTGTCAAGTGATGTTTTACATCTTTTTTTTCTTTTGCATGCAGAAACATTCTAAAAAAAATATTCCAAAAAATCTTGAAGATTATCTGCTAAGCTTGAGAAATGCGTGATCCATTCTCATACGAACATGAAGGTACTTACACTACACGTCAGATTGATAGTTTTCTATATACATACCTTACGTGTCGATACATCATTCTTTGTCTACTGCTAGTGACGGGCCCGTCAATCAATCACTAGTAATTGTATCGATAATGTTCGATAATCTATTACACTACAATGGGATTTTGATTTTATTCCCGTACTATTAAAAGACATAGTACTATGGCCACATAATAATTATGAGTAAGAGCAATTATTATAGCTGTTATAAAGTATTTAATAAAATGTAAATTATCTGCCAATGGGCCTTAATTTTAAGTCTAGTTTCTATGATTTATTTAAATATTCTTCGTACTCCGTCTAGAAAGTTTTATTGAAATCTATCAGAGCGTCAGCTTTAGTTTATAACTTCATTAGTAAGGGTTGAAATTAGGATTAGTTTAAACTTTTAATTTTTATTTACAGCCTCCACAGTTTTAAGGGTCTGATTAGAAGTTTCTCAGTGCTTATTTTGTTGGTTAGAACTTTAGTAGTTATCTGGATTTTAAATTTTCGAGCTAGCATAAGTTACCTTGATATAATCGTATACGTGGTTATGCACTTATGTAGAAGTTATCGTACATGAGGTTAATATAAAATATAGTTGGTAAAATTTCAGTGAATTTGCTCACAGTTTTACGTCAATTATTAACCACGAATACTTTGAAACTTTATCGTTAGATTCCAGTCAGCCATTGAGTGTGGTAAAAAGCTATGTAAAAATGTTGTTTGTGCTGCTCTTGAACTACATTGAGTGTAGTAATAAGCTATGTTAAAAAAAAAATTGGGGTGCTTTTGAACTAAACAGCTTTTAAGTGGGTGATAAGTGGACGTGCAAGTAAGTTCGCGAACTTGTGGCTCGACGACCTTTTCGCCAGTGTGCCCCCCTAAAAGTCCGCGTACTTACGTTGACACGCAGGCAAAAAATGTCGTCGAGCCATATAAGTACGCGTACCTACTCGTTCGTCTGTCACCCACTTTATACAGGTATAAACGCATACATTTATAAACATCTTCATCCACAGATTTACTGCTATGCAAATACAGTGATGCAAGTACCGTTAAATCAAGGCTTTTTGTTCTTTTTATGTGGAAACAAAACTTTATGTCGCGTCCTTACAAGTTCCATATAAAAATGTGGTTTGTGAATTTACCGAATTTTCACGCACAAAGAAAAGGTTCAGCGTTCCCAGAATTTTACCGAAAAATACCAGTCAAAGCGGAAGAGTAAGTAAGTTATTTATAAAATTTTATCTATATTACCATCGCCCCGAAGAGTGGGGATGGCGGGACAAAAATGTGGAAAAATCGCCCTAAAGTGTCGACGGAAACTTTGCGGCGAATATTAACGGGAATTAAGCGTCAGTTTTTAACAAGTTTGCTGCTGGGTTCATTGGTGAAAAGTTTTGGGAATAGACTTTATCAAAATTTAAATATTTATAGGTATATATTATCTTTACCACACTAATATTATAAATTAAAGTTTGTGTGTGTGTGTAAGTATGTAAGTGTGAATGTTTGTTACTCTTTCACGCTCAAACGCCTGGACGGGTTTGAATTAAATTTGGTACATAGGCTTCTTTCGATCCCGGTATTCACTCAGAGTCAGGAGGCTTCATTTGCCTACACATAACAGCACACTGTAAGTGCCAAAAAACCAAGCCTTTACATCTAAACAAGATTATTTATACAGCGTCAGGAGGCCTTCATCTTTGGTGCCTGGGACCTTGACCTTGACCTTGTTGAGATGGAATAGACTTGCCCAGCACCTAAACCATCCTCTCAACTTAGCTAGTCATATCCTCCACAAAAAAGGCGTCAATTCGTATGGCTAACTAAAGTGCCTAGGACATTGATGGAAAAGGCTTAAAATAAATTCAACATTTTACATGAACAACAGAAACGACATCATAGCTTTACACCTTACAAAATCGATTTACTTTTTACCCGTATTGTGACAGAATACTTTCCTCGCTTCCTTTTTCAGGAGATCATACTTCTAAAAGCTTCCCTGGCTGATTTAGATATAAAACAGGTACCTAATCGTTGCTTGGTAACCGTACCGATCTACTATACGTATAAGATCTTACTTACTGTGCCCGGTGGATTTATAGCATATAACTTTTATCTAGAAATGAGCTATCAAGTGCAAAGAATAGTTTTTTTTATCCGTAATTTATTTTTATCCCTGCGACAATCAACTAGTTTTTACTAATTTGCTAAGTAACAGTTAAATGCCACGTATACAACTCCTTCAAGTTTCAGTACTACTCTACGTGTACAATAAATAAAACAAATATTTACCAACAGGTATGAAACTGTCCCAACGGGTTAATAAATCCCTAACAGTGATACCATCAATATGTAGAGTTCTTTAACAATCGAACCTAAAATACCAACTAATATTTTTAGCAACTGTTTTAGAAAAACATGCTTTTTATCTGAATTACGACCTTACAATGACGGATGTTTGATCCAATTCGGGCCCATACACTCTAGGGATGCCAGCGAAGCTTGGATAATTCCCCACGCTCCTTAAAAATACCCAACAAATGAAGCGAGCTCCACAAAAATGAGGAGAAAGGTAAAATAGTATTTCTGTTTTTTGTGAATAATTAATGGATTTGATGCATCAACGTAAGATAATGAATGTCTTTTAGGGGCTTCAATGTTTTTATTTAAGGTGGAATCAGTGTAAACAGACTCAAAAGAAAGATTTTGAATTCGTTGAAGATATTCCTAGAATTTTGGCGATTAAAGATTTGATAAGACCCTTAAGAAGTATCATGGAGCTCTAACCTAGATTATGATGAAAATAGTGTTAACAGAATTGATTATATTTCTTCGTAAAGAATGCTATTCAAAAATAAATTGAAGTAATAATTGAACGAAACATTATTTCCAAATGTTTTTGCTAACGCGTAATTCGTTACATAAAATATCACACTCGTACGCAACTAACGATGTAAAGGCAATCTTACCTGATCTCACCTTTTCGAGAAAAATCTGGAATCGCTTAAAAATACCTCTCGCGAACATTCTGTGATATATGAGGAGGGGGAAGGAGCGCTTAGTTATTTTATAATCTTTGCTTCACAGACACAACCCTTTACCACAGTGCGAATAATCCAGTAGCACAACAATAGATAAAAGAATAAGAATATATTTATTTCTATAAGACTTACCTACATTAAAAAAAAACAGATGGTTCAGTCTTTAATAGGACCAGGTATATTTGCTTAACTTTGAGGCCCAAACTTAGGTGTGTTATGACTGTGTCTTGGGATTCGGATAACTAAATATAGGTAACTAGAATCCAAATAGGAGTCGCGTCGCAAGATGCAAGACATAATAATGTTTTATATACTATATTTATATATATTTTATGAACATAGAATGCGAACTTAGTGTTGATAATAAAATTAATACCAAAATTAAAAAAGACACGTCAAAGAGTATTTTTAATCAAAAGTTAGATCAAATGGAATAATAAAATACACTGAGATGAATTTATGTTTTTTAAGGTTTGACTTTTACGTTTCACAGTTTTCAACCCTATCGCGCTTTTCTTTATAAGTATTTAATTTTTGTTACCTCTTTGTATTTTAAAATAAATTTCATTTACATTGAATTTCAATAGCTGCCGCTATTACTGTTCTTGCGTCACGGAAACATTTTTCAAAGAGCGTACAAGAAAGATTGCGTGTGCAGGCTTTCTTGTACGCTCTTGGAACGTACGATAGAGTGTTCGTATATAGGGCGCTAATGGTGTGGGCCTGGTTTTTTTTTTGGTGATCCATTCACAATCTTAATAGTCAGGCAAGTGATAATGCTCCAGTCAGGCAAGGTGAGGCTCGTCAAACCCATTAATATATCAATACAAGGTAAGTAAGTAAGTTCGTATGAGCAAGTGGCCAACTCTAGTGACGGAGTTTTTAGGCCGCCTAAAGAAAATAAAATAAACCTTAAAATACAAGGTACGAGACGAGTATGTTACTCAAACTTGCGCCACCATCTATTTTATCTTATTATTACGTTAAACAAGGGAATTTTAAAAACTGATTATTCTATTTGTGAAAATACCTCTGTAATTTTATTTTGTATAGTTTAGGAAGAGCGAAATTGCACTTGGTAGGAACCAAACTCCGTTTTCTTTCTACTCTTCCTAAACACAGAAAATAAAACTGTTACATAACACATTACATAAAACTATTATATAGATAAATTAAGTGACTGCGCTAGTTTAACGCCACCCACCGCCATTATACAACCACTTTAAACAGTTCCACGAAATATAAGTTTTTATTTTGAAAATACCGTCTATTTGTCAAAGCAGTGTGCGTCAACACCTCTTTCAGGCTGTGCCTCATTATATTTTTCTGTGACCAACTCATAAAAGGAGAAATTCTTTGATATCAGAATTGGCAATATGAGAATATTTCTTATTATGTTACATTCTGAAATATTTTTCACTTCTCTCGCTACTGAGTTATAATATTACTAAATAGTGGAATATTTTATTTTCGTATTAGTACTGACCGGCGTTACGGGGCGTAATGTAACGTGTTACACCGCTAGCATTCGTGCAGTCAGTACGTCGTGTTACGGGGAAACCAGCGAGTAACTCGATGCGTAACACGCTCGATGCGAATGTTACATTACACCTCGTAACGTTGGTCAGTACCCACCTTTATGTTTGTAAATAATTTCGTTTCGGACCAAACTTGGAACATGGACGCACAGGATCGGAAACTTGGGCAGGTATTACGGATATCCAGTAATGGGTGTAACTGAGCTAAAATTATGATGTTAAACAAATATGAACTTTTATTACCAGCTCCGATATCTATAGTTTTAGGCCGCCTGAAGGTCTCCGTTATGCCTGTCGTTGTCAGACTGATTTTCTATAGTTATGGCACTGAATAAAATTGTATACTTATAGAACAAGTACACAGGAGACCCACTTCCCGAAAATTTTTATTTAAATAGCGATCGTCAGAATTTTTTTTTTGGATCACCTCGAGGGTAATATTCTTTCAAACACAAAAATAATTTTCAACATTGGTTCACTTTTGAAGAAATAAAAGCATTTATGTTCATAACTCCTAAGTTCCTCATTTTTATGGGACCACCTGGGGAGTTTATTCTTTCAAACAAAAAAAAAATACAAACAGTAAAACATAGAACCTCCTCCTTTTTTTAAGTCGGTTAATAAAAAAACCTGAGAAACATCACATCGTTTGTAATTATTCACTCGCTTTTAACCGTGTTGAATAAAGTACCGAGAAATAACTCAAATTCGATTCATTAAGCACAGCTTTTTTGCAGGCATTCTGTGAAACGTGCTTACCGTGAATTAGTAGTCCATTTGCGTTCCGTACCTCATGCCTGGATAAGTTAGTTAGCGACTTTTAGACCTGAATAAGCATGCTTATAAGTATAAAAGTTTCTATGAAAGTTTGCATGTTAGTATTTTTGTTTAAACAATCTCAGTACCTACGCCACAATTACAACAGGGAGATTGCCTTAGAAGACCAGTCTTAAATCATTTCGGAATTGAATATAACTTATAAGATTTCATAATGGTAGTAGGTATTTATGTAATGTATTCGTGTGAGTTAGTAGCTAGCTCCAATGGCTTAATATATAAACTGCCTGGAAAAGCAATGAATAAAATACATAGCAAAATGTTTTTCGAAGTCCTTGTAAGCCGATTATCCATTTTTTACCATTTAATTTGGAGAAGTTTAAAGCTTTTTACAAAGTATAAAATCATTTTAGCAAACTTTACTATTTTTAATCTTGGTATTTTTTAAAATAAAAAGTTTCAGAGGATTTGGAAAAACAAATTTTAAATGGGCTGTTGTTTAATTTACTTTGTTCCTAGAATTGGACTATAACAGCTTAGGTTCGATAATATAATTAATAACTTTATAATTAATTAACTTTTAATAAGAAAATATTATCATACATTCGGCACTTTCTTTGATGAATAAACACACTTCAATTTTGTAACATAATGAAAAAGAGGGACTTTTTCATCGGGGGTTAAAAATAATGTATAACTCACAGAATTATAATTCACAGTAATAGATTCGTCAGTTGTAAGGCATACATGTGATTTATATCCAAACCGTTTCTGGCTATACATCCTATAAAATCCCTTGGAAGTGACAGTCCGAAGTTACGACGACCCAGAAGTTCGATTACGTTTTTTTCTTTGCCAATTTTATGGGCGGATTAGGGCGAGTCGGCCATCGTTGCAGGGAAACCAAAACAGCTGACTATTGAATGGTTATCTTTCATTTTTGCAGAAATACAGAAGTGAACAAAGCAAAGTAAACAAAAAATGAATTTAGGACGAGTGGCAAAATTGAAAATTTTACTAAACTAACTTCAATTTCGTAAGAAGACAGCAATTTTTCTGAACTTTTGAGGTGCATTTTTGTTTATAACTCTGAACATTCTCATCAGATCCTTAATTTTTTTTGTAATATTTTTATTTAACCTTCCGTTAAATCAAGAATCATCAAAATCGGTTTACCCAGTCGAAAGTTCTGAGGCGACACATAAAAATAGAGACAAATTGAGTACCTCTTTTTAAGTCTGTAAAAAATTGGTGGTTATTGCTTTTTGAAGCTAGTTTCTGCATAGTCACATTTTCGCTGAGAGAGTAACAAAAGCCTTTCTATAGAATCTTTATAACCTTTGACACTTTCACCTCCAAATTTCATTAAAAGGCCTTCACTCAAATAGATTTAGTGTAAAACACCAGCTAAAAAGTAAAGTAAGGAAAAAGACAAAAAGTAAAAAGGCAAAAAAAGAAAACACCAGCTGTTTATCTCAGACTGCACTAGCCCTCTTTCAGTAGGCCGGCTCAGTTTATATGTTTGCTGCGAGTACGTTAAGGACTTAGAAGGTTTATTGCTGGTTCTGTAGTTTACGAACAATAGGTACCTACTTCGTTTAGTTTACTAGTGTAGAAAAAACAGCGGGAATAAAAAACAATCCAATCCAGTGATGTACGTATCATAATATGATACGTACATCACTGGATTGGATTATTTTTTGTTTTTAGTGTACTCGTCGGGTACATATTATGTACCCAACGAGTACACTAAAAACAAAAATATATTCACTTTTAAAAGCTCATAGAAAACAGGATTTTTTCGTTATTGTAATTTGATAAATAAAAAGTTTTTTTTTACAAACAAAGAATAACTAATAATTTTATACGAAAAAAAATATAAAAGTGCAGAAAGTATTTTTGTATATTTAAAATGTTTTTATGAAACATTTAGTTTTATACGGTCGTCTTATTCACATTTTATTCAACAAAGTTTATAGTTTAAATTCAACTGCATTCATGAGACGCGAAACCTAAGCTCAAAGGGAAACTCTCGGCGTGCTGATAATATTTTAATAATAAGTAAATTCCTGCGTTACAGAGATAGTATGTGCTTCTAAGTTGCATGACAAAGAACACTCCTGGCTCTCAGAATACTGCAGCTTAAGTTCGTTTTTAACTATAATTTGGTCTTCTATTACTACCTATCTATTACATTGTTATATATGTATGTATTGTATAATAGGGTGTTTTCTATGTACAATATGTATGTATTTACAAAAACAAAACTGTATATAAGTAGTATATCAGTCATATCTGGTTACCATAACACAAGCATTCAATTGCTTAGCTTGAGACTAGATGACTCTGTGTGAAATGTCCCAGGATATTTATTTATTTATTTATTGTTGTCTGTCACCAGTCCTCAGTCGTCAGAACTTTCTGTTGGTCGTGGGTGCAATTCCTATTCAATACAAACATTTCAGTACTGATTGATAGATGTTCGATCTGTGCACTATAAATATAATAATATGTAAAAATAATTAAGTAAGCAAAGACAATATGCCTTTGCTAAATATGAGACCAGATTGCGATGTGTAAAGATTTCACCAATACTTATTTATTTATCTGTATTTAGTTCACTATTTAGACACATAAGACCTATCTTGTATGAAAGATTCTTTCGCAACGTTCTGAGCAGTCACAACTTGGATGGGGACTGCAAGAGGAATTTTTAGCTGAGCGCTTCCGTGGTTCGGAGGGCACGTTAAATTGTCGGTCCCTGCTTTTAAAGTCGTTAAGCCGTCGCGGAGGCCTTTAGGTGGCCTAAAAACTCCGTCATCAGTTCTTACGAACTTACTTACAAATAATGCAAGACCTCTACGAAAGAGCTACGTGACCTACGTTCGTAGCTCCGTAGCACTTCGTAGCACACGAAAATCATGTTCATTAACCTGTCAACCGGCGGAACGACCCCGGGGTCGTTAGGTATAAAACACAAAATTCCGTTGACCGGCGGAACGACCCCGGGGTCGTTGCTCACCCAGGCCACTTGAATCCATATTTCGACCTAGATAGAGTTGTCTATTGTTTGGACATGTTGATTTCAGAGCCAAGCTAGATATATTTGTCAATGATACCAACATTGCAAAAACGAAGTAGCTTCATAAAAAATAAAATCCAACTCATTCATTCCAATGAAAGCAAGCAACGGACGGGAGTGTTTTCATTTGTGCAAATTGTGATTTATATTGGTAAGTGTCTACTTTTATTACAAAATGTGTGCTAATTCTCTTATTTAGTTCATTGTGCTGCTATCGATCACGTTAGATTTTCGAAATTCATTATAAAAATAGGTTTTTCAAGTCTTGAAAGTCGGCAACCTAAATTCAACTATTTTGAGTGTTTTACTAGCAACTGTTGTGAAAGATCAGTGAAAAGTTATGTAAATGTGTACATAGTAACTATTTATACAAGTCTAAACATGTTTTCAATGGAAAAACAAGGAAGAATTCAATACCAGTGACCATTATTGTTTACGTAACCACGCCCGTTCAGACGCCATTTTTTTTTTTGAGCTTTATTGTAATGGTGCTTAGGTTCATAGTTGTATGCAGTGCCGCGCAAATTGCGTGTGCGCGACTTAGATGGTAAAAATAAAATCATGACAGCATGTTAGGCCTTTGTTTTTGTGCTTAGAGCATAGAAACAATATCCATAATTATAATACCTTTTACATAAACAAGCTAAGTGGTCTAGTTTTTTTTTCTATGAATTTTTAAGTTTTAGGTAATCGCAAATCCGCGGACTCACAGATTCCGCCATTCGTCGTGCGTGCAAGCACTTTTTTGACAGGTAGAAACCGTTCCTTGACAGGTTAATATTGAAAACCCCATTTAGTGTCAAGCAAGAAACAAGCGCAGAACTAGACTTTTCCCCAGAGAAAAATAAATCAGTCTGACATTTGAAAAAGCCGAGTAAATTAAAGAACTAGTCTCCCAAAGCCATGAAAATAAAAACACCAATTTTTCTCTCATTTCTTGTAACTTGAGCCAGAGCTTAAAAGTGGAGATTTATTATGGATTCGCGCAGCCACAAATCAAGCGTAGCTGTCCGAATTTGTGTAAATTATACCAAATGTATGCAGTTTTTTTGGCTGCTGTATTCCGCACTAAAATACTCAAATAATTTGCATTTGAAATTGTTGGTTAGTTTAGCTTTTTACTTTGTACTGGAACGAATATACTCTTCACTTTATTTGTAAGACACCTAAGTTTTGGATTTAGAAAATTTTGGCTTTATTTTTATTAGTACCAGTATTTCATAGTTTGCTAATTTTGTATTTACTTGACAGTTAAAATTGAGTCGAGTGTCAATAGCCTACTATTGAAACTGTCCTCGTGTAAAACTCTGGTAAATTCTAACATGTATTATAACTATTACGATAATTTATAACTATTACGATTTTGCTCTTTAATCATTTTTGTTATTTCCAAATTTCGTTATAGGCCAAAATCAATGCATGTTTAAATCATTTTATTATTATTTCGAACGCACAAAGCAAACAGTTTTAAATAATTAAACTGTGATAGAATTTAGCTGGATGTGCTATTATGGCCGTAAACAAAGTTTTAGTTGAAATTAGTTTTCAGTGTTTTCATATTTGCGGGTCATTGACCTAAAGAGGTTTTATGATTTCTTTTTATACCATACAATTATAGCACTCTAAATTTTTATACACTATTTTTGTAGCATACAAATAAAACACGCTGTAAACAAAACATTACGGTACCTATACATTTAATTTCAAAAAGGTTTTAAGGTTTCTCTCAAGACGAATCAATGAAACCTGAAAAACCTTAAAAGCAGAATCATCCTCTCAAACAAAGAGCGATTGACTTAGAAGAGCTTAGAAGTTGTACAAACGATACGGTATATTTATACGGTTTGCAATGCGCGCTAATCCTACAGACAGTCGGCGCCTAACGTCAGGACTGTGGGTGAACACTTTAAATGAAAAAAAAAACTAAAATAACTTTCGTTAATTTAGCAAGTTGAGAAGTTAATATTTTTCCTGGAAAAACCTTTTTGAGTTTATGTCTTTCAACTACAATTTTACAAAACTGTAGGTTTTTATATAAAACTCGGGAACCCATTTCGTCTCCGAAAATCGATTGTCCGTAAATCACAATCAATAACAAGTGTCTCCGAAACATAGGAATCCATAATATTATGGTCCCATAACTATAGTTTATAATAAGGTATTGTTCATCCTTATGCTCCTAATCCATAAATTTATGTTACCTAATATTGTTATCCCCAATTTTAATCGTTATAAACATATGTGTCATAATACTTCTACTTCCAAATAATCATGTTTTCGAACGTTTATAATTATGTAAAACAGAAACAACTTCGGTTGTATCCACCCAGATCGAAATCAGTTGGTTAGGTTAGGTTTGAACAGTGACCACTAACGCGCGAGGCGAGCGAGCGTAGCGAGCGTGCCGCGGTAGCGGCCGCCGAAGCGCCAATAAAATGTGGAATAAAAGTAATCAGCCACCCAGATCGAAATCAGTTGGTTAGGTTAGGTTTGAACAGTGACCACTAATGCGCGAGGCGAGCGAGCGTAGCGAGCGTGCCGCGGTAGCGGCCGCCGAAGCGCCAATAAAATGTGGAATAAAAGTAATCAGCCACCCAGATCGAAATCAGTTGGTTAGGTTAGGTTTGAACAGTGACCACTAATGCGCGAGGCGAGCGAGCGTAGCGAGCGTGCCGCGGTAGCGGCCGCCGAAGCGCCAATAAAATGTGGAATAAAAGTAATCAGCCACTCAGATCGAAATCAGTTGGTTAGGTTAGGTTTGAACAGTGACCACTAACGCGCGAGGCGAGCGAGCGTAGCGAGCGTGCCGCGGCAGCGGCCGCCGAAGCGCCAATAAAATGAGGAATAAAAGTAATCAGCCACCCAGATCGAAAGCAGTTGGTTAAGTTAGGTTTGAACAGTGACCACTGTCGCGCGAGGCGAGCGAGCGTAGCGAGCGTGCCGCGGTAGCGGCCGCCGAAGCGCCAATAAAATGTGGAATAAAAATAATCAGCCACCCAGATCGAAATCAGTTGGTTAGGTTAGGTTTGAACAGTGACCACTAACGCGCGAGGCGAGCGAGCGTAGCGAGCGTGCCGCGGCAGCGGCCGCCGAAGCGCCAATAAAATGTGGAATAAAAGTAATCAGCCAACCTAATCGAAATCAGTTACATTCCCTATGCTGCCTTGTGCTTGAGACACAATGCTCTTAATATGTTAAAATTATTCTCATAAACTATTATGAAAATAAAGTTATGAGTTAGTTACATTATGGATTATACTAGCTGTACCCCGCGGTGTTACCCGCGGTGAATAAGTTAATAGATTTTTTTAACGACTTTTAAAAAGTAGGAGGTTCTAAATACCTACGTCTACTGGGTGAACCGATTTGATGATTATTTTTTTGATCTGATGAGGATCGTCAGAGATATTATGAATAAAATTGCACCTTGAGAGTGCAGAAAATTACTATTTTCTTACGTAATTGAAAATTATTTCATAAAATTTTTAATTTTGCTCCTTGGTTAAGACCCAATGCGTCATTGTGTCACTTGATTTTGGTGCTCATAGAACAGGATGACTGCTGGTCGGTTACTATTCTATGGTCTAACACAGTTTATTTTGCTCGCAAAATATTCAAGAAGCTACCATGCGAGCGAAGCGAGCTTCGACCCAAGCGAGCGCAGCGAGCCGAAATTTTTAAGACAAATTCGTTATGTGACACTTGATGTAGCTTATAGTGCTTACAGAAAAGGCTCACTGTTGGTCGGTCCCTATTCTATTGTCTGACATAGATCAATTTGCCAGCAAATATTCAAGAAGCTACCGTGCGAGCGAAGCGAGCTCAGTGAGCGTCTTAAACTCGCGAAGCGAGCCGAAATTTTTAAAAACAAATACTCGTGACGTGACACTTGATTTTGCTTATGGAGCTCATAAAAAAGGCTGACTGTTGGTCGGTTCCTATTCTATGGTCTGACATAGTTTATTTTGCTTGCAAAATATTCAAGAAGCTATCATGCGAGCGAAGCGAGCCAAAATTTTTAAGAAAAATGCGTCATGTGACACTTGATTTTGCTTATAGTGCTCATAGAAAAGGCTGACTGTTAGTCAGTCCCTATTCTATGGTCTGACATAGATCAATTTGTGAGCAAAATATTCAAGAAACTACCGTGCGAGCGAAGCGAGCTTCGAACTAAGCGAGCGTAGCAAGCTTCAAACTAAGCGAGCGTTGCGAGCCTTTTAAACTCGAGCCGAAATTTTTAAGAAAAATGCGTCGTGTGACACTTGATTTTGCTTATAGTGCTCATAGAAAAGGCTGACTCTGCTGTCTGTTCTTAGTCTATGGCCTGACATAGTTCAATTTGCTAGCAAAATATTCAAGAAGCTACCTTGCGAGCGTAGCGAGCTTCGAACTAAGCAAGCACATCGAGTTTCTTAGACTCGAAATTTTAAGATAAATTCGTCATGACTGATACTTATGTTTGCTCATGGTGCTCAAAGAAAAGGCGCTGGTCGGTTCCTATTTTAAGGTCTGACACAGTTCAATTTGCTTGCAAAAGATTGAAAAAGCTACATGCGAGCAAAGCGAGCGCAGCGAGGCTTTTAGACTCGAAGCGAGCCGAAACTGTGGGAAATGTAATAAAATAGCGTTGATGAGGTGCTGTACCGAATTTTAATTGAAGACACAAATATAAACTTTGTCCTAATGGTTTATGTTGAGTTCTTTTTACCGGGAATTTATCTGCGTACATAAGTCCCAATTCCGTGAGATTATCGGAACAAAAAAAAACAATATTTGAAATTGGTTAAGCCGTTTGAGCTTGAAGAAGCATAATTTAGGTATTTTGATAATCTCAGGGGCACAATACGCTTTTAAGGGATTTAAAGTAGCTTATGACATGTTTTCATCCAGGATATCAACTGACCTGGTACCAAATTTCATTCAAATCCGTCCAGCCGTTTGAGCGTGAAGGAGTTATAACATTGCCTGTGCTGCCATCTATTAACATTATTTTGACTAACAGTTACGTTTCACGGCCAAACTATTTTGATGAATAATTTGGTTTATAATCCCACGGAACCATTCCTTTTTTCAGCAATTTAAGGTAGCCTATTTGTTAATCCAGGGTACTGCTACCAAATTTAATTCAAATTCATCCAGCCGTTTGAGCGTGAAGAAATAATTACTTTACCTGTGCTGCCATCTATTGAAATTATTTTGTTAGTTTCTCACAGCCAAACTATTTTGTATTTGTTTAATAATCCCACGGAATCAATGCACTTTTAATTAATTTTAAGTAGCGTACATTTTAATCCAGGGTATAAACAATCCTGCTACCAAACTTAATTCAAATTCATCTAGCCGTTTGAGCGTGAAGGATAATAACTTTGCCTGTGCTGCCATCTATTGAAATTATTTTGTTACTTTTTCACGGCCAAACTATTTTGTGTAAGTACCTATACTATTTTAATGAATTTGATTAATAATCCCACGGAATCAATGCACTTTTCAGGATATTTTAATCCAGGGTATAAGCAATCCTGCTACCAAATTTCATTCAAATCCGTCCAGCCGTTCGAGCGTGAAGGAGTTATATTTTTGCCTGTGCTGCCATCTATGAAGTTATTTTGTCTGACAGCTGCCTTTTGCACGGCCAAACTACCGAAACTATTTTAATGAACATTTTGTTTTATAATCCCACGGGAACACTGCACTTTTCAGGAATTTCAAGTAGCCTATTAGTTATTCCAGGGTATAAGCAATCCTGATACAAAATTTCATTCAAATCCGTTTAGCCGTTTGAGCGTGAAAGAGTAACAAACACACTTACACACTTACACACACACAAACTTTCACCTTTATAATATTAGTGGGATATTATTTACTAGCTGTACCCCGCGGTGTTACCCGCGGTGAATAAGTTAATAGATTTTTTTAACGACTTTTAAAAAGTAGGAGGTTCTAAATACCTACGTCTACTGGGTGAACCGATTTGATGATTATTTTTTTGATCTGATGAGGATCGTCAGAGATATTATGAATAAAATTGCACCTTGAGAGTGCAGAAAATTACTATTTTCTTACGTAATTGAAAATTATTTCATAAAATTTTTAATTTTGCTCCTTGGTTAAGACCCAATGCGTCATTGTGTCACTTGATTTTGGTGCTCATAGAACAGGATGACTGCTGGTCGGTTACTATTCTATGGTCTAACACAGTTTATTTTGCTCGCAAAATATTCAAGAAGCTACCATGCGAGCGAAGCGAGCTTCGACCCAAGCGAGCGCAGCGAGCCGAAATTTTTAAGACAAATTCGTTATGTGACACTTGATGTAGCTTATAGTGCTTACAGAAAAGGCTCACTGTTGGTCGGTCCCTATTCTATTGTCTGACATAGATCAATTTGCCAGCAAATATTCAAGAAGCTACCGTGCGAGCGAAGCGAGCTCAGTGAGCGTCTTAAACTCGCGAAGCGAGCCGAAATTTTTAAAAACAAATACTCGTGACGTGACACTTGATTTTGCTTATGGAGCTCATAAAAAAGGCTGACTGTTGGTCGGTTCCTATTCTATGGTCTGACATAGTTTATTTTGCTTGCAAAATATTCAAGAAGCTATCATGCGAGCGAAGCGAGCCAAAATTTTTAAGAAAAATGCGTCATGTGACACTTGATTTTGCTTATAGTGCTCATAGAAAAGGCTGACTGTTAGTCAGTCCCTATTCTATGGTCTGACATAGATCAATTTGTGAGCAAAATATTCAAGAAACTACCGTGCGAGCGAAGCGAGCTTCGAACTAAGCGAGCGTAGCAAGCTTCAAACTAAGCGAGCGTTGCGAGCCTTTTAAACTCGAGCCGAAATTTTTAAGAAAAATGCGTCGTGTGACACTTGATTTTGCTTATAGTGCTCATAGAAAAGGCTGACTCTGCTGTCTGTTCTTAGTCTATGGCCTGACATAGTTCAATTTGCTAGCAAAATATTCAAGAAGCTACCTTGCGAGCGTAGCGAGCTTCGAACTAAGCAAGCACATCGAGTTTCTTAGACTCGAAATTTTAAGATAAATTCGTCATGACTGATACTTATGTTTGCTCATGGTGCTCAAAGAAAAGGCGCTGGTCGGTTCCTATTTTAAGGTCTGACACAGTTCAATTTGCTTGCAAAAGATTGAAAAAGCTACATGCGAGCAAAGCGAGCGCAGCGAGGCTTTTAGACTCGAAGCGAGCCGAAACTGTGGGAAATGTAATAAAATAGCGTTGATGAGGTGCTGTACCGAATTTTAATTGAAGACACAAATATAAACTTTGTCCTAATGGTTTATGTTGAGTTCTTTTTACCGGGAATTTATCTGCGTACATAAGTCCCAATTCCGTGAGATTATCGGAACAAAAAAAAACAATATTTGAAATTGGTTAAGCCGTTTGAGCTTGAAGAAGCATAATTTAGGTATTTTGATAATCTCAGGGGCACAATACGCTTTTAAGGGATTTAAAGTAGCTTATGACATGTTTTCATCCAGGATATCAACTGACCTGGTACCAAATTTCATTCAAATCCGTCCAGCCGTTTGAGCGTGAAGGAGTTATAACATTGCCTGTGCTGCCATCTATTAACATTATTTTGACTAACAGTTACGTTTCACGGCCAAACTATTTTGATGAATAATTTGGTTTATAATCCCACGGAACCATTCCTTTTTTCAGCAATTTAAGGTAGCCTATTTGTTAATCCAGGGTACTGCTACCAAATTTAATTCAAATTCATCCAGCCGTTTGAGCGTGAAGAAATAATTACTTTACCTGTGCTGCCATCTATTGAAATTATTTTGTTAGTTTCTCACAGCCAAACTATTTTGTATTTGTTTAATAATCCCACGGAATCAATGCACTTTTAATTAATTTTAAGTAGCGTACATTTTAATCCAGGGTATAAACAATCCTGCTACCAAACTTAATTCAAATTCATCTAGCCGTTTGAGCGTGAAGGATAATAACTTTGCCTGTGCTGCCATCTATTGAAATTATTTTGTTACTTTTTCACGGCCAAACTATTTTGTGTAAGTACCTATACTATTTTAATGAATTTGATTAATAATCCCACGGAATCAATGCACTTTTCAGGATATTTTAATCCAGGGTATAAGCAATCCTGCTACCAAATTTCATTCAAATCCGTCCAGCCGTTCGAGCGTGAAGGAGTTATATTTTTGCCTGTGCTGCCATCTATGAAGTTATTTTGTCTGACAGCTGCCTTTTGCACGGCCAAACTACCGAAACTATTTTAATGAACATTTTGTTTTATAATCCCACGGGAACACTGCACTTTTCAGGAATTTCAAGTAGCCTATTAGTTATTCCAGGGTATAAGCAATCCTGATACAAAATTTCATTCAAATCCGTTTAGCCGTTTGAGCGTGAAAGAGTAACAAACACACTTACACACTTACACACACACAAACTTTCACCTTTATAATATTAGTGGGATATTAGTGGGATTGAGAATGATTTTATGTATTTTAAACATTAGGAATGTTGATATTAGCCGTAACTATATTAGGGATCCTTATATTATGGATCCTGATTATATGGGCAATCGATGATTATGAAAACCCAATTTATAGATTTTTATTTTAGGGGTATAAAATTACGGAGACAAAATAGAGACCCATAAAACTCAAAACAATACAAAGAAACTAAAATCTAAAACAATATTAGAAATAAAATGCCATACATTTGAACTAGGTACTGCACTAACTAGTAAGTAAGTTCGTTCGAGCTAGTAGCTAACTCTAGTGACGGAGTTTTTAGGCCGCCTAATGGCCTCCATAGTGGCTTAACCAGGACCGTCGATTTAACGTGCCTGTGCACTAATTCAAAAAGGATATTTCAAAGTACTATAATCCAGCTTCACCTGATTACGATAAATCCAGCCTAGGCCAAATTTATGTAGAACGTTAGTAAATAATTATTATTAGTTGAAAAAATCTTCCTCAGATACCTACAGTCCTGACAGACAAAACCTAATCTGAAACTGCACTCGGCAGCGCTAATCCGTCAACAAACGTAAGAAGTGGAATTAAAGGAGATTCCTTTGCCTTCCTGCTTAAAAGCGTGCGGTAATGGCGTCACGTCTAGACTTGATTCTTAGAAGATTGGAGTTTTATAGATAAACATATTTCTTGCCGGCCTTGACAATCACATACAGCTAGATGGATTTTTAAGAGGAAATTGAAGCTGGAATATTATGACACAAAATTTCTGCATCCATAAACGTTTCATTAAACAAATGCTCCTTAGGTATACTAGGTATAAATAGTTTGATTGTTTATTTGAAATTGGAACTTGAATATAAACAATTAGAATAGGAGTGAAGGCATGTTTGTTCCGCACTGAATTCTTTATAGCTTTGCTGTTTTGCTAATACCCGCATATAAAATTCCTTGTGTTGTTCGTATGGCACTCAGATCCACTCACTGATGAAAAGTGGTAGTATATCACATGCATCCATTTTAAAACTTGAAAATTGTGTTCCAAACTATTAATACGAAAGTATCTCATTGTTTTGTTGAGTTTAATAATTAAAAAAAATAATAATGATGCAGCTTTTAACTGATATCGGTCTATTTAACAATGACGTGAAATGGCATTGGCTATACACATTTCGTCCTTCTCGTTTTTAAATTAATTTATTATAAAAAGAATAAAAAAAAGAGTAGAGGGAGAAAGGGGAGATCTTTGCCCAGCAGTGGGACACGATAGGTTAAATCAAAAAATAAATAGAATAAAAAGATTTGAAATTAAATAATTCAAAGATCCATTGTAAGTTTTAAAAAAGTTGTAGTGAATATCTTGTATTCTGTTGTATATCGGATTCTTCAAAGCTAAGTTTACGAGTTGTAAAAATGTATGAACTTTCAAAAGCCTAGCTCTGGCGAGACAGTAGTGGCTTTCAGTCTGTAATCCTTCTTTGGCATGTCGCTGTGTTCGTAAGAAAATGTAGTTTGTGGTGTTTTGCATTCTGTAAGAAAGATATATTTTTTGTTGAAAAAAATATAGCAATGAGAAAGTGCGTTATTATCAGATTATTTACTAAGTTAAATAGACCTGCGTAACATACTTTACTGACATAGTATCAAAAAGTTTTCTGATTCTGATTCTGATTCTGAAAGAGTGCCATTTTCCTTTCCACGAATGTGGACAAATATTATTGTATGGGACGAATAAATAGTTTTTTGTGGATGTGGACCGAAACTCCGGGACTAATAAAGAACGATTTTTTTTTTATTAAAATTATATTTACTTATTTTGTTCGTATACATTTCAGAACCTTCTAAAACATTTTTTATTATAGATTGATTTATAAATAACAAATAAATTAATTAAGTAATATTTATCTCTACTGCTCCAATGTGGACAAACTAACAAATTAAAACAATTTATATTCCGTATACTTATTACCTATTAAAATCCAGATCCCTACTTAGGTTTCTATTATGTTTTTACTACACTAACGCCTGTCAAATGTCGCCCTAAGCCCACAGTTCAGTAATGACAGCCTACTTGTCAGCACTCCACCCTACTCACCTGGAATGTTCTAGTTGTTCGTAAAGTAATGTGAACATAGAAACGAAACTTATTTCTCCACTTTTTACACCATCAAAAATTGGGTTACATTCCCTGCAACGGCTTTAAGATGTCTTCTAAAGGAGAGTGTAGCCAGCGTGCACTAATTTATGTTCGTTGCGGGCGCTGAATGCATTAAAAGGTTTATAACTGCATCCCCCAAAGACTGTTGATATTCCTATGCCTTCTTATTCGTTCGTTTGTTCGTATGAGCAAGTGGCCAACTCTGGCACTCTGAGGCCCTAGCCATATTACATTTCGACAATCGCTTTCGATTAGAAACTAAAAAAAATGTATAGAAATTGACATTCGATGACGAAAACTCGAGCGATCAGAAATTTCAAATCAAAGGTGTAGCGATGATAGAAATCGAATCGCTTCATAGCGAATGCCGGTTGGCTAGGCCCTCTGTACTGTTAATTTTGAGTTGTATTTCTATGTTTATTCTGTGTACAACCGAAAAATAACTAATTCGTTCATTCAAGGACGTTCTTCGTTAATCTTCGTTTATTAATAAGAGGGTTAGATTTTTAGACAGTTAAAATAATTTGCGAATGTCTACGTGGTGGAGTCAAACATGAATAAACACTGTTTACAAGTCATACCTACCTTGAGACATGTTTGATCATCGCTGCTTATTATAATGATTACTAGGCCACACTGCAACTTGGTCTAACTTAGTTAAGCTTAGCTCATGCTGTGGCTTAGAAGCGCAATTACTTGATCTTATTACAAAGTCGGGCTTAAGACCATTATAATATCCCAAGTATGATGAAGACAAACGTAATTGTTTAGGGATGTTTTAATTCATTTAGTTTACTGTTATTCTCTAGTATGTATTTTTTTATAAACGCCCTGCTTTTGTGAGAACAAAAAGTTGTATTACCCTAGCCTTCTTGTTGGATATCGCCGTTAAATGACAAACGGTATTTACCCCCTATTACTTTAATAATTGTTTTCATATGAACGGGGAAAATGTATGAGAATTGAAATTTAATAATGATAACTCGTGTGGTAAAAGTTTTACAACAATGATTAAAACAGATTTAATACGAAGACATTCTATTATACAGGCTCAGATTCCCTTCTATCATGTATTATTCAGTCGCTTATATTATGTCCAAGCTGAGCCGTCAATCCTACTGATGTGGCGCTTCTGGACCGGTTGCCGAAGTTCTTTGATTTATCAGGGATCTGGTTTCAATCAACCTCTGTCAGAGTGGTTTATATTATGGACTACTTTCAATTTCGTTTTACAGTTTCATTTGTCAGACATTTGAAACTAGCTGTCACTAACTTGTTGGAAATAATAAGTTAATTTAATTAATAAAAACGTGCAAATACAGCTAAAAATACAAAATATATAATTTGATATTTCAAATACGAGTACATTATTAAACCCCAATCAGATAAAACTACGTTCCATAATGTAATAAGAAACACAAAGGCAGTCCACTAGAGACAGATGTAAGCATCCAAAGGAAAATAAACTTCATGTCCTTTGAAACAAAGTCGAATTATCAAAAGCGTTTAAATAGGTTCTGTATTCTCTAAGGACTAGATGGAACCGATAATGATTTCATCGGACATAAAAAATCTGATTATATTTCTAAATTGCCTTGAAAATGGGGCGCGTAGTAAAACGCTTTGAGGGGTAAAGATTACGATCGGCGCTAAGGTCCGTTTGAAAAGGCATAGTTTTATAGGCCCTAAGGGTCCTTGGGGCCTTGCGAACGGTATTGAAATGGTAATACAGAAAGTTGGACACGAATTGAAATGACAGGATTATTTTTGCAAGCAAAAATGCACGGGGTTTTGTATTTAGAAAAACTTTCGATCATCTATCGAAAAAAATGTTGTTACATTGGAAATATCAAGTGTTTCGCTTAATTTTTACATGACAAGAATATGGTGAGCGCTTAAATAAAATGACCCAGGATGAGATGGCGGGACGAGCTAGACTCATATATACCTTAGCACATGGCCTGTGGACGCGCTAAGTCGCGAAGAGTGGAAGAAGGGAAGGGAGGCCTTTGCCCTGCAGTGGGACGATTACGGCTGAATAATAATAATAATAATAATTAAATAAAATGTAGTGATTTTACGTATTTAAAAATCTCTTCGGGAAATCTCGAAGGACAGAGATGGTTGGAGGGATATGGGGGAGACCTTTGCCCAGCAGTGGGACGATATAGGTTAAAGAAAAAAAAAAAATTATATGTATATACCTATATTATAGGTAATATTATAAAGTCTACAGATTTTCGCTAGGAACGTAACAATGTTAGTAAGTACCTAAGAGTGAGATATGCTTATTTAAAGGCCTCTTAAAAAAAAATGAATTCCTGAAATGAAAATACCTAATACACACTTGCACACTCTCTTGCGCGTACACCCCTAATTCACAAACACCCATACGCATACACAAACACACACACACACGCACACACAACACACTTGCACACATTACACACACACGCACAAATACATACGCATCATACCCACTTACAAATACATAGCAGATAATATTATTATGAACATAAAGATATATATAATTATTAAATATTTACTTTACTTTAAACTATAATGTTTAATGTTAAGAAAGATTATAGTAATAAGCCTTACATTTTACCATGTTTAAAGATATGCAAGAGCGAGATTCTCTAACACAAGTATTACAATACTTAAAAGAGGGTCTTAACACTGATGTAATGTTAAAATTTAAGGTTACTGAAATAAATAAATATTATTATTATTATATTATTATTATATATAAACTGTGCTAAAATGTTGCCAAATTAACAGCCAATGAAATATTAACAAAACGCCGCCACAGCTTAGCCAAAAATACCTCTCGTATTAATTAATTGGGTTAATTTGTCCCGATACAAAATGAAAATCTCGTTTTAAACAAGTAACATTGAGTAATTAAATACACCATTTTGGCCAGCATTATAATACACTCATTGGCAATGAATATCGAGTACTGTTTGTTTGTGCTGATAAGATAATATTTTCCAATACACGTTCAGATAAATAGTCAATATTTTAATAAATGGAAAAGGTTTTGTTTAAATTATTCACATCGTTGTGAAAATGGATTATTATAAAACCATTAAGCACAGCTTGTACAAATTACTCGTAGGTAGACAAATATTAGTGGCAATTCTGAGTGTCACAAAAGCTAAACTAAGCTAACTAAAATTGTTGCCGTCCCTTTCATAGCGATGGGAATAAAAAGGATGGCAACAATTTTAGTTAGCTTAGTTTAGCTTTTGCGACACTCAGAATTGCCCCCATTGTCACATTATAATAACACACGGAAAATCAGTCACTTAAATAAAATACATTATTTTTTCTTTCTTTTACTTTAAAAATATCGTCTGAGCCTGATAAAACTGACTGAGTGTGAGAAGTGACCGCGAAGAGTGACCATACTTATACCCTGATGAAGGTACTCTATTTTGCAGTATTTGACTTCCCTGAATCGCACGATGCAACCACAAACCCCAGCCATAATTCAACAATTCCCATTGGATGCAGACGTTTGCTTTCAGCTAATTTGAGTGTTCAGTTAATTGTTTAATCATCTATTGCTACACTTGTTTGCTTGAATTGCGTGTCAATAGTGGAAATTATTTTATGTCAAGAACATAATGCGAACACTTAGGCAAGGTTTGTCTAACGCTTAGACCATCCAGTCAGTTATATTAATCATATGCACAGGAAAATTTAAGTCTAAAATCAATTAATTTTGCCAGAATAACCACGGCTTTGCATCGAAACTGAAGAACACGGAGTGGATCTATCAGCAATTGGTTTTTAACAATATAGTACCTCGTATTAGGTCTATGTATCTATAGATCATCGAGATTTAGTGTATTTAATTTTGATGTAACAATCCAAATGTCAGTGATTATCTGTTTCAATTCAATTATTTTACCAACCATGTGAACCATGAGAATTAAAATGGAGGCCTTTTTGTAATTGAAATATGATTTGTATTTCGTACGTTCATTTGGTATCATCTCATCATCATAATAATGAGTACATTTTTAGATCATTGTACATAATTAAGGAGCATTATGATAAACAAAAAATGTATCATCATATTTATAGGTATTTCTTTTTCGTAGAGTTATTGAGAGAACACTTCAACATAATGATTAATCCAATTCTAAAAAGTTTCAACTTCACATTTAGCGGATAAAATCAGAAAGCTAACGATAACGCGATTAGGCGATGAGATGGATGAACTTTTTAACAATATCTTCCCAAAACAGTATCATTTGATATCAAAAACTTTACTACCAATATCGCAACCGGATCCGTCACAGATCATCGCTCACAATACTCAATTTCCCTAATTCGAACGACAAACAGCCAGACGTCTGAATCAACAACCGGAAGTCAAGGCCCGCGGCGTGACTTACGGCCCACTTCCGGCGGCCATATTTACTTCTACCCGATAATAGTCCGATTAATGGTTGCAAGTTTATTTGCGAAAATGTTTCAAAACAGCTCCGTGATACATCTTCATTCGAGCAAAAACTGAATGTTGATTACTTTCATAACTTGGATTATCTTTTTGCTTGCTTTTCGTTTAATGTGATAAACTTTGGTATTATGTTTTCATTAATTAATATTAATGTTCTGTCAATACACAGTTTATGCACGAAGAATTTAAACCAGAAATGATTAATGTGTGCAACCAAAAAATATAATTAAATTTTATCGACTGCGGTTATAAATATTTTCAGAATAAATTATTGTTAATGATATCAATAGCAACATTCCGCCTCTTTATTCCCAAAAAGTTTAACAGAATTTCCTCGGTATTTCTGTGTAATAACGTTTTATATGATAATGCGTGTACTTTATAGGCGGTATGTGGAAAAATCGGATTTTTCGCTCCAGTATTTCTATTAGATAGTCGTATATTAATAAGGAAAAGTAACGTTATTTGTTAGAGCGGAGAAAAAATAATGTGCCCGAATGAAAAGATATGTGATTTAAGATTTGGAAATTTTGAGGATGCTTTTCAAGTGTAAGGGAAAACTACCACATTTTTTTAAACAAATATTCGAAACATTATCTACATACAATACTTTTTCAATTGATTTTTGGACATTAACAAGAACTAAGTTTGTTACTTAGTTTTTGTGTAAATAATTGAATATTTCGATCTTGTTTGAACAAACACTAAATAAGTTCTTTTAAACTCTCGGTATTTAAACGCCCATCTTTTTGTAAATTTAATACCGGACGTTCGAATGACATTGCAGTAGCAATAAAGTAGGCTCCTAAATGATTTCAAATCAACTCGTATATTATTTATAATTTTTATCCAAATATCATACTATTCAGAATCGCTGAATCTAGTTCACAATAAAATTACATTTTTATAATCATTTAGAAAACTTCAGCGGTAATGACGACAACATAAATATGGTGATTTTACAGCTATGTAGGCCACGATGCAGCGAGATGGACAAACAACAGTCACAGACCGTAAATGGATTAGACTCATGCCCACGCATTCGAGAAAACCTCTACATTGCTCAAAACTTTTTAATTCACTAAACAGTAACTCATTTAAATTTGGCGTAGATGAAACTATTTGAGCCGTATTGGAGAGGAATAGTACATCGACTAGTGGTCCGAAGATCATGGGTTCGATTTCCGGGCATTCATTTTCATTCGGATTTATAGTTTCGAAAAATTTGTATCCACATAAACACAAGCCCTAAACGGCGAAGAAAAACACAATCATTAACATCACATATGTTAATGATTGTGTTGTCAATAAATAGAGAAAAAAAAATCAATATGTGTATTGTGTATCCATCACATTTCTAAAAGATAAAGATTTCAGAAGGGATTCTGTTATACGGCAATAAATCAGACTTATGTAAACGTTTTATAAGGAAAAAGTTACGTTCAAACAAGTCGAATAATGTACGTAGATGGAAGTAAAATATCGCTCTAATGTACCGTCGTTTCTTCTATTATTATGATAAAATGTTAAGTTAAAACACTTTCGAAGTTTGGCAACAAAGTACTGAAATATTTAAAAAAACAAACATAATAATAACATACTGGAATATCGCATGTAAATTATCGTCGTTAAAGACACGATTTAGGTACAATTTTATACAATTTATAAAAACATTTGGTTAGCAAATGAAAATGTACCTAAGCTACGTGATGGCTAATAGTAAAGTTGTAATGAATAAGTAAACCTTAGCGAAGGTTGCTAAGACGTTCTTGATAGATCGTCGAAGTTAAGCAACGTTCTGAGCGGTGACTACTTGGATGGGTGACCGCAAGTGGTATTATCAGCTGAGCGCTTCCGTGCTTTGGAGGGCACGTTAAATTGTCGGTCCCGGCTTTGAAGTCGTTAAGCTATAACGGAGGCCTTAAGGCGGCCTTAAAACTCCGTCACCAGAGTTGGCCACTTGCTCATACGAACTAACTAACTAGTAAACCTTACCGAAACATAGGAGCTAAGATTAGTTCCCGCGTTAAAACTGAGTCGTTATAATCGTTAGCCATAAATAATTGTAATCAGTCCATCTCACTCGCACTCATTGGGATTATGGAGCGTCATGATGATGTGCGTAACATCATCGATATCGATAGGATTTAGAAATTAGAGAGAAGATGCAAAGCGTTGCTCACACATATAGTTACTACACCCTTGTTATTGTCATGTAAGGCCCGATGAGTCAGAATTCAAAAATAGTAGTTGTGTACAGAAACTAAACTACTAGGTACATTATAACTTAACTGTACAAAATACAATTAGATCTAGTAGAGCCATTTAAGGATCGTTACAAAACGATACTTAAAAATACATTGAGCCCGAGAATTACTATACGTATGCAATAATTTTTTTTTGAGTTGAGTTTGCAAATCAATAGGAAATCGAAGCGTGAATAACAATAGTTAAATAATTTAAGCAAATAGTTGGCTTGCTCGCAAAAAAAAAAGGAAAAAGATCAATTTCTGTGAAAAACTTTTACAAATACCTACATCTTTATATGATTCGAAGATAGCAAACATACATTTTCATCAATGCTTGAGGAAAAACATGAATCAGGTCAAAGTTCCTAAACATTTTCAATACATTGTTTTACCAAACAAAAACATCCCATTCAATCGGCGATAGCGTGAAAAAACTTGATACTTTCATATTAGTTATCACCATAAATACGAGCGTACTATGTTTCTCTACTATTTTATTGCAAAAAAATTACAATAGTTTTTCAGCTTTATGGCTATGATAATAAAGGCGGTTATACCGGATGTAATAAAACTGTGATACGATTTTATCATACGCGCTTGAATTGGTTGTCACTGCAAGGTTATAAATTTTTTCCACGACTCGTGTTTTTGAGTTGTTGCGTGATTTTTTTGTCAGTAGCAAAGTTTTTATTATTTTGCTAGTGCTGTTATTAACAAATGGTTATGGTTTGGAAGTATATTTATTTTGGCAATAACAGTTCGGTATATAAATATGGATAAGTGTAGGTAGCGATAATATTTGTTTTGATTTTATTGTAATTTTTTTTTACTCTGAGAACTTAAACCAACAGAAAATAATTGGTGAAACGTCTTTTATCGTAGGAATTATATTGAATTACTACATGCTACTTTTTGTTCCATATAAAATAGTATAAAAAAATATTATAATCACGAAAGTTTGTATGGATGTATGGATCGATATTTGTTACATTTTCACGTACAATATAAAACTGATGAAAAACGGATTTGATTGAAACTTGGCATACACAAAGCCTATTTAACCTTGCGGTAGACATTCAAATAAACCTTATTTTTAAGTGAATAAAAGAAAAATAATTATAAACAAGAATTTCATTAAAAGTTTTTATTAATGTCACACTGGTTTTATTCCTCATAAAGTAAGGGCTAGGTAATTATAATGATGTGGGGTGTAATGTGATGTCGGCTAGTTAAGATGAAACACACACGGATAAATAATCTGTACGGTCACGCTACGTGATTAGTTTTTATAGATTCATCCCTACACTTATAGCCACTGCCCTCCTTGTTTGTCCTTTGTGCCCTAACACCTGCACTAGGGAGGACCTCACAAACGCCACATCCAATGAATAGAGGTTTAAATCAAATAATGTCGCAAGAAGAAAAATACATTCAGCTAATAATCTTTGTATTGGTATTTCAAATTATATTTAATTATTTATTTTTGTTACAGGTACGTGGAAATTCAATTATGCGGTGTATATGGTAAGGCGCATAATATAAAACTGTTTGAATCTATAACCACAAGTATAATTAGTTTTGGAAGAATAAAGCACATGAGTTACGATTAATTTATTACAATGTTTTTATGTTATGAAGTGTTATAAGAAAAATCTTGAAATGGATCATCTGATAAAGGCTGAGGGAGGCCTTTGCCCTGCAGTGGTACAATATGGGTTAGAAATAATAATAATAATAATACTTTGTTTTGATGTTAGACATGACAAGATAATTATCTGCTATTTATTGCTGAAGTTTGATAGAAACCATGAAGTATTTAGTAAGAATATCATCCCGTGTATGTTCCAAGGTAAAACGTACAGGCTACGTGCGGCAGACTTTAATTACTCACTTAACGAGACCCTAATGTTGTTTAGTGATGTTCCAATTATCTGACAATATCTGGGAAAAGTACGGAAAAACTAAGAATACCTACTCCGAATTCGTGCGCCGTAACAAAATAAGGTTAAGAATGAAAAACACATTACAATATTCAGGATATAGCGTGTGGCGTGAAAATGGATGATGTTTTTCACCGGATAGGCATTAAATTCAACAAAATATCTTTCATTATCCTGTTTTTTGAAAATACATGTTTCTTTGTTCTCTTTATTACTGAAATTGAATCAATGTCTATTCTTTGAAATTAAAAATGATCAGTTTTCATGATGCCAGAAATGTATTTTATATTAAATAATATTGTACCCAATTATTTGAATTAAATCTTAAAAAATATTAAAAATAATTAATAATCGATGCAGAAACTACACGAGTTAAAGACAAAAATTTAGACCTTCGGGGTACAATAATATTGTTGAATTATGTGCGAGGATGTGATCCATTTAAATCTGTATTTGGCACATGCCCACAACTGACACTGAAGACGAAATAATGAGATAAATCCGCAACCGACTTCCTTATCCGTAATAACGGATTAGCTATCCTCCATGGGACATCACTAGGGTTGTGTGGTGTTGGTATAATCGCTTTAGTTCGAGGGTCACCTTTTCTATACACTCCTGAGCACGTTTGTAAATGATGGTAGGTAATACTTAAAGGTACAAGAAGGTTACAAGAGTAAAACTTTTAAGAGGTTTTTATAACAACTGGCAAGAATCTTTCATCGTGTAAATGGCACTTAAGCAACTAGCTCACAAGAACATCATAGTCACTTATTTACGCACAAACTTTTTACGAATGTTTTCTATTTGATAAGAAGAAACTATCGTATTTTACAAATATCAACCAATACTTGGGGCGTTTGTGTGCACTTCACGGAATTTTAGTGTTTTCCGATCTAAAATGACAGTTTCAAATGTCTTGTCTCCTTATTTCCGATAAGTTAGAAGGGGACAAAGACATTTTCCGGACTAGAATAAAGTAAAATTCCGTTTGTGCACAAACGTCGTTTTGACAAAAGTATTGTGTATTATTATTTGGTAAAATTACACATACTTATTATTATTACTTGACATACGAAGTTTTTTTTAAATCTTGAGCCATTAATTCAAGTATGTTTTTCTCGAACTTCACCGAAGATTTAAAAAGTCTTGGCAGATTTTCATTCACGTGTTAACTGACATTGAGTTTCCCTTACGTTAAGATCGTCTCTTCAACGTTTATTTTTGTAAGCGAGCAGCCAGTTGAGTTGCATAACATGGTTATGCATGTTTTTTTGTATTATTTTTAAATGTTTTGTCAACATAAAATAGTACGATATTCGCGTAATAAGTATAGATGTTGCTTTAAGTATATTGGTTAACACGCTGTTGATTTATTTACTTTTGTATAATATGCAAGATAAATGTTAATCTCATTAAACTGAAGTAATAAACAACCTAACAAAAACATAGTATTCTTTATTGCATGTATATTCAATAAGAGTAAATACCAATCACACAAATAAAACATACGAACTAAAACCGTACATTAAACCAAGATAAAAAGCCCGCGCTACTATTAATGTTTTATTGCCGGTAATATTTGTATCAGTTTTATTTATTAAAAAAAAGCGGACGCGAGCCATCGCAGACGCACGCATTCTATATTTAATCGACGCGTGCTCAGAAAACAACAACTCACAATATTTAGAAGCGAACGCGTGAGCGCACGTTTCTTCGATACTCGCGTAGAAAATGACAGAACGTGGTGTTATGTGAAGTGAATTGTGAAGGAAATGTTCAATTTCAAACTAAGTTCCAAACAGAAAGGGAAGGATGAACCCCTGTACTGCTACCGAAGCGTCAAGACCAAACCACCAAAGACTCCGACGCTGTCGCGTGCAAAGCAACATCAAAGACGTAAGTTTCCGAATATCGCTCGTATTTGTACATGCGAAAATAAACACGGCTTAATGAGGTGCAGCCGGGTTTGTTTGTTCGTACGGCAAACACTGAAATTAGATGTTTCTGCTAATGGGATGCGTTGAAATCTGGGATGAGCCGAGTCTCTGTTCGCTATCTACACACCGAGAGCAGCTTTTGAGACTTATCTGTTTAGAAACTTAATTGCATAGAGCTCCTACACTGTAGTGTCTTAATGCTCTGACATGGCTTATTTCCCAATTTTATTGGCTTATTTCATTGCTGGAAATGTCAACATTAGAACATCTTGAGACTATTTTATAAGAGGAGTGACCACACATACCCAGATGAAGATTCTCCGGAAGAATCAAAACATTGTCGGTATCTAAATCAACGATAATTTAACGTGAGTAATTTCCCGTGTGCTATTATAATATTTTATAAGAATACACATTTTATAAAAATCGACGATTACGGTCATAAAATACAAGCTAATTAATCAACTTACTTTAACAAAAATATTTAGAAACTAAATGATGAAATTAAAATGTTAATCAAACTGGTCCTGATTAAATTAATCCTAAAACAAGTTTTGAAAATTTGCTTACGTTTCAACTTTTTCTACTGAATAAGAATATTACCGATATTGAAAATACGAGTATAAGGTTTCTTACTTTTTGGTTTGAACAAAGTGTAAAGTAAGTAAAGGCTGTTTTTAAAATCTTTTATGTATAGGCAACATTACAACATTCTGAAATTATCCACCATCTCTAGCAAGTTTATAGTGTGGAATTGTGGATACAATCAGAACGTCGTATCGTCTCGATTCTGTCTGTCTGTCTGGCTAGCTAGCGTGATCATCTTGATTAGTTGATGAGATTTGCAACCACGGATATTTCATTCACAGATATTGAGGTCATTCATTTGGTATGCGATACTGATCCTAAACGTGGTCTTAAGTTCGTGGTCTGAAACTTAAGGGACACTAAAGGAACATTGATCGAATCAAGCAATTCAAATAAAGCTTCACTATTGTATTCTTCATCACGGCTGATAAATGTGAAGAAAATCAGTTGTGGTGAAAAATACAGCTTCTTAAAATAGTTTTGTAGTAATCAATGCACATAGGAAAATAAAATTACTTAATTTAGTTTCTCATATAGTTCAGTAATGTTTAATAGTACTTATAAAATAATCACTTTTGTATTTATAGAATTTTTTAATATTTTTTTAGCACAATAAGTACAAACCTACGTTATCACTCCTCCAAAATTAAATTTAACATTTAAAAAATTTAAATGAACAAAGCATTCATGCATAAAAAATATCCAATTAATTTTACCGCCAAAACGAAACTCATTATTGACTTACCCGAACTCATCCGCCGAAACTTTTTTTAATAAGTCCCTGTGTCCACTGTAATATCATAACTAAAATATTTGTTCTCAAGGATGCTTTTGGGTATGAAATGAAGTTTCAAGAGAAATATTGTAAGCGAAAGTTTTTTATTAGTCAGAATTTCAGACTGCTCGCATAAAAACTATTGATCCAAGAAGTTATGAACAAAGATCGCAGTAGAAATACTTTAATAGAAATGAAAAATGAAGGATAGCACGTTTTAAAGAGACTCTTAGGTTAGATCTAATCTTACGAAACAGTAATGATTATCATTGTTTTGACATTTACTTAATTCAGTGTTATGCCAGTACTTAATATAGAAGGCACGGATACAATGACTCCTCAGATTAAAAAAACCTATGAAGTCCTCACAGAGACTGCCAAAGGCATAACATTAATTACCAAAACAATTGCCTTCATACTTGAATAAATATAAATAAGTTCATTGGATATGATATTTCGGATCCTGATTCCATTGCTTATTTATAATTATGTATACGATACATTATTCAAACATTTACAATATACATACAACCTCTGGCCGCACTCAATAATTTCATTAGAACTGGCGAAGCGTGGCAGAGAAGAGCCAACCGAATACCGAATTAGGGCGTTGCCCAAAGATCGCTGGAGACGGTACAATGTGTTGACATGTTACACAATATCCCTGCATATGAATGAATCCACTGTGCCTGTACTGATCGGTTTGTTGGTGAAACATGCAAGGCTATATTCGCCTATTAGTTCATATCGATGCAATTTATTGAATCAACCTATAGTGTTGCTTTTTGACCTTAGAGTATTAAACTTGCGGTTAATGGTGGCAGAGTGACAGAAAGCTGAGTCTGGTCTTTTTTGATCCCCCACAGCACAGACCTTAATACCTACTTACTTTTAAATTTACAGGATTTTAGCGTGTGGCTGTGTTGCAACACAACCAAAACGTCGGGAAATAAAATAAAAAAGTTAAAATAACGCAATAAAGTCCTGTCAATTTAAAAGAATAAATTGAGATTATAACATCTACATAGATTATACCATAATTCTAGTATGTTCTTGTAATGTAACTTACTGTTTTTTTCGTTCTTTTTTGTTTTTTGCAACTACTTATTTTATGCTATTGTTTTTTTCATTGTTGTATTTTTTGTTATGTAATGCGTGTACCATCAATATCACAATGGATAAGCGTCAGAATCACTATATCATCAGTTTTTAGTTATCTTGAATCATCAAAAACTAGTTTATGCATCTAAAAATACTCATAGCGTTTCACGAATGACCGTGCCAGTTAAAAATTGTCCGGATGAATCGCACAATTAATTTTGTCGGCGCTTATATTGGCAATATTAATTATATAACATGTTTTGGAAAATATTGTAATTGATAACATTGAAAATGCTATAATGTTATGTTGAAAAAAAAAGATAAAAATCGGATAGGACGAGTTCTCTTTTGTTTTTTTGCGCTATTTAGGTACTCTACCTGTTCAGTTACATATCATTATAATATCAGTGGAATTTATTAAATTTCATTTGCATTTGATGGACTATTTAATGGGAAAGGTTATAGGCTCATTATCATAATCACCATAATATGCAATCTCTACTCGAGTAAGACTACGCAGGCGTAGCAAATTTTGCTGTACAAAGCTTGTACTACCTTCAACGTAACTTCCAAAAGCAAGGGCACCACCGCCTGCAGAAAGTGAACCAAGTTATCCGTTCAAAGTGTAGCATATTTTGGTATAGTATCGTAGCGCACAAAATACAGGCCACTAGTTTCCATGCCTCAGGCATATGCCCCTAAATAGCCTTTGTCTGACTTTTGGTGTAGTGAAATGATTTGGATACGCCCGACCAAGAGCTATAACAAACGAATAATATTGTAGAACATAACACTCGCTCTCACGCCGACTCAAATTGAAAAACCAAAACTTTTACCCGTAAAAATGAGCTGTAAAACATGCAACTGCAGTGCTTGTCGCAAACTTGTTTTGAAAAATTATTTAGACATAAAACCTTAAACAGACTAAAATACAAGTATGGAGAAGGGCGTTGATGCCTGCGACACAGTTTTTACAAACTTCTGCAGGTATCATCATTTTAATAGTTTTGTAAGCCACTGTAACTGTTCCTCAATAAATATGATTATGATTATGATTAGATATAATGTCAAAGAATACTAATCCTAATCTTTGACATTATATCTGTAAAAATCCTTATTGAGTAATTTAATTATTTGGTGTTTTTTTATGTCCCACTGCTGAGCAAAAGTCTCCCCATCTCCTTCCACTTCGATCCCGTTTCCCACCAATCTTCTTCGATGGCATCTATATCGTCACGCAAGCATTTTTTGGGTCTGCGTCGGCGTCGCCGTCCGTCTTCAGGCTCCCACTTGGTGACGACAGATGCCTCCATTGATGATTTGGTGTTAAATGAAATAAAAGTTAAACCCACAACTAGAATAGTGTATTTTTAGAAAAATATAACAGAGTTATTCAAAAATCTAAAATTACATTAATTATTCTTGCAACCTTCAGCGATCCGTGGTCTTATTATTAATTACCAATTCACGTATTTCTGTCATGTGTAAAGAAAATTGAATACATCAGCGTAGTATGTTATTTTTGGTATCACAAATAGCTCCGTTTTTATGGCATATTAAAATGTAAAAAAAGCTTCCGCCCGCAGCATCGCTCGCATGGTATTTACCTGAATAAAAAGCCTGTGTGTTATTTCAGCCCCCTGATTGTGTTTCGATTGTATTAAAGTAAAAATTACAGTAAATCGCGAAAACAACTGTCAAATATGACAGTTATAAAGTAAGTTACTTACTAATTTACTTAATCAGCGTTAAATCAGACCGTTGTTTTCGCTGTTTTTTTTTATTTACTGTGATTTTTGCTTTAATACAATCGAGACAAGTTACACAATCAGGGGGCTGGTCATATTTTAAGTTATGGCAAAACCGTTCAGTTGTTTTTGCGTGAACAAGTAATGATGGCAAATCACCACTAAGAATATAAAAATATTTTTTTTTGCGATGACGAATCACTACCATGGCGAATCCCCACTAAATCAAATCATCCACACAAACTTTCGCAGGTATAATATTTAGTAGGATGTATGAGCTTTTGGATCTTCCACAAGGTTTGTTCTTGAAGTTTTAGGCCGCCTGGATGGCCACCATCATGGCTTAACGACCGGCCACGCACGACCTAATTTAACGTGCCCTCTAAAGCACGGAAGCGCTTCTGACGAAACTGAAGAGGTTAGGTATTTTACTCAGAAAACTTCTATAAAAATACGCACTTATAAAGTGTCTTTCTTTTTTGGGAAGTGTTTTACTCCTTTCTTGGAAGTCACGGGACAGGAATAGTTCAAAACCGTAAACAAAAAGGTTTATTAGGCCAACATGTGTTTCTGGTGCATATTTAACGTTTAATGTTTCCCCTTCTTAATTTAAACAATAAATTCCTGTTTTTATTTTGGAAAATAAGGTGTGATGCTATTTAACTGTTTAAAGGAGGTTATATTTATCGTTTTCATCTACATACGTTGTCTATAAATTTGTACAACTGGTTGTCTTAATAATGGTGAATTTTTATAATGCTTTAGTAACCTTGTTAAAAAAGAGAGGAGGTGAAGTTTGTAGTGTGTATCGTGTATTGTATACTAATTGATGGTGTATTTTCGTGATAGAAAATATTATGCGGAAACCCGCGGCTTAGTCAGTTCCACGTTCTGGGCAAGCCTATCCTATTTCAACAATGTCGTAGGCACTACACAGTGTTCCGTAAGCGTAGGCAAGAAAAGCCTCCTGACGTTGTATTTTAAAATTAAATAATCTACTACGACGATACCTAGATGAAAAACGGGCCTGAGTTTTTTGTGTAACTCCTGAACCAAATAGAATTCTGTTATTTTGTGTATTTGTTTCGTATTTGTGTTGAATTTTTTTTTTTTAATATTTATGAAAGAGAATTTATTTCATGATCTATACTATAACAGGAGGCATTATTACAAGTGCTTGATAGATAGTTGAAGTTAAGCGACGGCCTGAGCGGTCATCATTCGTATGAGTGACCGCCCCGCTAGTGGCATTAACAGCTAAGCGCTTCCAGGCTTTGGAGGTTAAGTAAGATTGTCGGCAAGACTTTCCAGTCTGAGGACTTATGAGTTGGCCTACTACGATCTTACTAACTTTTATTTCGATTTTCTGATGGGTTAGACTATTAAATATACGTTTATATTTAACAAAAACATTTAAAAGTTATTAAAACTGATAGAGTTTCAAATTGAAAACTGTTTAAGTATTTGTTAGTACGAGTAAGTTCATACTCTTCAATGATAAGAATAATCGTTATTATATTATATTTATTTTTGAAGTTTCATATAAAATGCTGCTAAATATGATTTCCCATTCCTCGATTACACAGATATTCAGTAAAGAAGTTGTATGTAAAACATTCACGTCCAAAAATTCATAATAAAAAAGCCTAATGGTTGCGTTCAATCGCCACCCACTATACATTTTCCGACGTCTGTCTCGACTAAAAACTGCAAAAACCACTCATAAAAAATTGTTATAATCTTGGACTTCCGTCGAATGATGGCCCAAGTCCAATGGTCCATAATTAGGGTCAGCCTTCTCTAAAGCACTTACGCACTGTATACGATCCGAATCCGACTTAACTACGAGTATAGTGTATACTTACATTTGAGCGCCATTGTTTAGGAGTTATTATTTCAAAAACAAATTCAGTGCACGAACTTTAAATAACAATTAAATATAAATTACGTATATTTTGCCAACATTCGCGATTTTTATTTTATGAACATAAAGGAGGTTTAATAACAAACTATACCTACTGACTCTAATACAAAACTATATTTCGATAAACGATCTATATTCGTCCGAAAGTGCAAGTGTCCGATCCGATAACCGAAATCCGATACAGAGCGAAGGGTAGTACCTACTACTAGCCTTCGCTTCGTATCGGATTTTCTAGCCTAAGAAATGCAGCTCACTTTTTTTCGGATCGTATCGAATCGGATCGCATGCAGTGCGTAAGCGCTTACGCAACGGCTAAATATACCGAGGCCCTCAGTCAATGGGGGGAGGCCTGTCATGCGGTCATGGATACGTCGCGCTTTTCTCGGAACTACAATTTCTAGATAATACTTGTAGTCTAAGATCCCGTCATACAACGACCTTCACCGAGATGTTTATTTGATGAAACGTATTTTATATGTAATTTAATATGTAAATAAATATATTGCATATGAGTTGCCTAACAAATTTCAGTCCAGTATGCTTAATTTAAAAAAAAAAAAATTTTAACATTTCACCGGTATGATTATTAGACAAATTCTATACCAATCGAAAGTCTGAAGCCCATAGAATATGCAAACGTTGGGTTGCCTATTCTATTGGTAAAGCGTGGATCAGGCGTTCATTAAAGGTTTCGTATTGTAACATGGCCAATTGTTCTGCGGGTTTATTGTGAAGCTTGCCTAATTGTTCGTGATAGAGGAAGTACTGATATTTAGTCGGCTAAAATGTATGATATCGTGATTTAAAACATTTCTGAGTTAAAAAATATGTATGAAATAAAATCATTTATTGTTTTCTCTCATACTCACAAAATAAATACCCATAAGTACAGATCATTGGATATTTTTTTTTATAAGTACGTTAAAATAGGTATAAAAAAATGTACACAGGTCACAAGTATTTGCTCATACGAACGAACGAACGAACTAGTGACTAGCGTAGTTTATTTTTATAAGTAAATCAAAACATAAAAACTATACTTAATTAAACACGGGTTTTCTGCGCCGTTTTATAAATAAGTTCTCTTATGTATTATTACAAAGTTTATTTGTGTGCCTATTTATTTATGAACTTAGCTTAAAGTAATATGTTTTTGCTTATGCAATCTAAATATTTGTTGTAAATGCTATTATGAAATTAAAAAACAATAATGTAGATATAGTAAAGCCATTCTGAAAGAAATATTGTAAGAAAACATTTCCAGTCATGGAATTTCTAGAATTTTTCATTTCTTCTAGCTCTTACTCGTACTAAATATTTGTGGCGAAGAATAGTTAGTAAATATTTCTCTTTTATGCATAGGTATATTTTTATTTTTCCGTGCCTTTTTTTGAATAAAAAATGATTTATGATCTCTACTGTCAAGCCGGTAGTGTCTCACTGGAGAGCAAATACCTTTTTTTTTCTCCATTCAAGGCAATTCTTGAATGTCATAAGCTAGATTTTATTCTGTAATATCATTTGTTTCTATTGGGAAATTGACCTAGTCTTTACAGCTGCCCTAGCCATGTTACATTTCGACAATCGCTTTCGATTAGAAACTAAAAAAAATGTATAGGAATTGACATTCGATGACGAAAACTCGAGCGATCAGAAATGTCAAATCAAAGGTGTAGCGATAATAGAAAGAGAATACCTAGATACGAAACATTTGCCACTTGTCTACGCACCCAGGTCTTTGAAATCATATCATAACAGCACAAATTGTACTCGATATTCATAATATTAACATAATAAAACTTACCAGTCAAAAATATGACAAGAATGGCATATAAATGAGCTGTTCTTCTATTTAGTAGAACTTTGAAAATACATGGTCTTCGACTTGAATTTTTTTAACCCAATTTTGGATCTGAATATTGAACTTTATCACTAGGGAATATGATTCAAAGGTACCTCATCCATCAATGCGATTAGTTATGGCAGTCACGGCTTGCTTGATTGAGTGCTACGTTGCGACACTGTCGTTCGCTTATTCTTTATTTTTAGAATTCAAAAACATTTTTACGAATTCTGATTTTGGTTCCTTAAATAACCAGGACGTATATTTTTAAACCAATGATTGAATACCGATGGGTTATAATTCAAAACATCCTAAGAATTATTCAACTTAATTCGGGTTGTCGGGGTTCTTGATAATCTATTCAAAAGAATGAAAGAAGAAAAAAAAAATTTTTAAATGATTAAAAATTTGCAAATTTCATACATGTTTTCGTCTTCCAGCCAGGACCGCAAGTGGAATTATCAGCTCAGCACTTCCGTGCTTTGAAGGGCATGTCAAAGTGTCGGTCTCGGTTTTTAAAGTCGTTAAGTCATGACAAAGGCCTTTTGGCGGCCTAAAAACTCCGTTATTCAAGTCGGCCACTAGCTCATACGCTTACTTAGGTATTTTCCATTCAGGCCATTGAATAAATGAAGTTCAAAAACTCCGACAACTCCAATTTTTGTGTTTAAATACAACCTAAAAGCTTATGAAACTGCAGCTACCATAAAGTTTTTTTAAGTGTTATAACGTTATCTGCATTTTTATATCGCAAACGGTAAATGCACATGCACAGTCAGCTTCATATTTTATATAAATAAATAAATAAATAAATATCCTTGGACATTACACACAGCGTCATCTAGTCCCAAGCTAAGCAATTTAATGCTTGTGTTAATGGTAACCAGATGACTGATAAACTACATATAGATACATATTTTTTTTGTTAATACATACTTATTATACATAGAAAATACTCAGACACGAAACAAATATTTGCAGATCATGCAAACATTTGTCACGCAGCGGGGATCGAACCCGCAACTTCTGCGTCTCAGGCGGGCTTTCGCCCACTGCGCCACAGAGGTCGTCAAATGTAGGTATTACTAATGTGCATATTATCATAATTATGACAGTATTTTTATATGATTTTTTTTTACAAATGTTATTAAGTACTGTTGGCGTTACCTAAATAAATAAATGAAATACAAAATGTTAATAATATATTGTAAAATGACAAACTTCTAATTTCAGAATTTCAACAATTATGTAAGAAACTAGGTAATTGGTATTCTAATATGCAGATCATCATCATCATTTCAGCCCATTTCCACCTTATGTTAGGTATAAGCCTCTTCTTTATTATGCCACTTTCTCAATCTCTCGCAAGTCTCATCCACTGATTTCCTACCACGAAAACTATGTCGTTCGACCATCGGGCTGGTGCCTTTTCGTCGTTGACCGTCCCAGGGCATATGCAGATAGTAGTTTCAATTTGAAATGGAAATAAAACGGAATATTAAGTTATGAATATAAAATAAAGTAGCCTGTTGGCAAATTAAAATATATTCCAGATGATTTCAAAACATAATTAAATCAGACGCCCTAAACGTTTAAATGAAGAGCTTGAAACATAATTTATATAAACAAGCGTAATTTTAAGAAACTGATAACTCACTTTGCGTCGGGTTGTGATACAAACAGGACTTTAGTGTGAAATCGAATACAGTGTTAATTTCGTGATTCATTTTGCGCGATCACAGCTCAAAAAATTACGCATATGACCTAACGCTATTTAAAACTTTTTTCAGGTATTTAGTTTACTAGTAAACTTAATTTGTCAATTTACCAATAACGCTGACTGTATGGTCCGTTGGGTTACTATAAATATGTTCATACATTTATTATTTTATTAAAATTGGAATACTGAAAATGAATTGCAGTTTCTGAATAAAATATTCATGTAATATCTATGAATGGTGGAGCAAACCCGCTGCATTTTTTCAGTTTTTTTTTATATTTACCGCGTGGAATAGTTATAAAATTTTAAAAGTATCTACTATCTTTTTATAAGTATAACTAATTACAACATTTAGAATTTATTCTAAACTTAACAGGGTTTTTAATTAGTTATTATAATGGTCATAGATTTAAACCTCATTGGTATTGGTAGTTTATTAAATATCTACCTACATTTTAGAACATCTAAAGTTTTACCAGAAAAGACTAAGCTAGCCAAAGATTTCTGGTTTCATGCTTTAAAAACATCTTTAAAGAATTGGTTCTGAAGAACACTTTGCTCCTGGAGCGAGCAGAATAAATCAAGTTGCCGAAATTATCAAACTATTCCCGAAATATAGCATACGTGGCCTTTCAAGCGGTGTGTCACACCGTAAACGTCCGAAATTCCGAAACGTGAGCACAAGTTTTAAGGCAAATCTCAGGCTCAGAGGCCCAGTAATATTTATCAAGCGAACTCATCGTGTAATTTATAAAGATCATGCAAATATTACGGGTTTGATCCCCGCTGCGAGACAAATGTTTGTATGGTCTGCAAATATTTATCTCGTGTCTGGGTGTTTTCTATGTATACCTAATAGTGTATGTATTTAATTAAATATCTATGTAGTATATCAGTCATCTGGTTACTATAACACAAGCATTAAATTGCTGGGACTAGATGACGCTGTGTGGAATGTCCAAGGATATTTATTATTATTTGTCACTACCCTTATCCTTATACTAGGTATATCCTTTAACTAGGTTACAGCTGAAAATCAGCGTTGGGTGTAAGCATCGCTTAAATCCAACACATGCTGAGCTGGACGCCTTTTTGGCACTTTTAAACTTAATGTTATATTTCTTAAGTCGTACCTACTTACCTATTCATTTACCATGAACACTAGTTCAACAAACTGTCAATCAATCAATCAATCAATCATTTATTTATCCGTTTATTTGTGTCGTCCTTAGGTATCCTTAAATTTTTTGTTTATAATTAAGTTTTAATTTTTATTTTCTCTGTATTGTGCCAAATAAACGTTTCATTCATTCATTCATTTATTCATTCATTATACCGTATTTCCGCCTCATTGACTCTGCCTTTGTCAATAAACCGTCTTGCCGTTCGCCAAATATCTTACATGTAAAAATATAAAACTTAAAAGTTTTTCTGACTGCTTCTTTTTTAGTTCTTTCTTAGTCTCTTCTTTTTTAGTTTTTTCATCGATCTGTTACTGACATACCTTTCAAACAAATTCAAAGCGAGTTTATCTCTAAAGTCGTGCTAGGAACTGGTCCAGGCAGCCAGTTCTGTGACCCGGCAGTAACGTGCGATCACAGAGACGTGCTTGGAAACTCTTACCGAATATCTAAAGGAAAGTTGTTTTTAAAATATGAATTTCATGGTACACCTGGATGAGGAAATGTTTTTTTTTATGCGTAAACAACGCTTACGTAGCATGTAAGTATTGTCAGCAGACGTAAAGCGTTACAATAGTAAACCTTCAGAGCTATATCAATCATTTAAACATTTAAAACCTTAGGGCGCCTTGTTTTTTTTAATGGTATTGTTGTCTTTTTTAAACTTTCGCGATCAGAACACATTGGTGAAAACGTCGGGTGAATATTAAAGGTAAAATTCGTGATAAATACCCGTTTGCATATGTTTTATAATGGTATTGTTGTTTACCTTTGTAGTCCATTTTTAAATGTGTGATTACCACACGACGTAGTGGTTAGTCAGAGCTAAAAACAGCTTCAACATCAACGTGCTCATAATAATTGTTTTAAATTAAAAAAAAAAACAAATGACCAACAACACAAATGCTTGTTTCATCCGTTCAATGTTGCATTGCACGATACCGGAATAAAATATAATTTTATATCTTGCTAGCTGCGCCCCGCGGTGTTACTCGCGGTGAATTGTTCCCGTTTTCTTGGAATTACCGTGATTAAAATTAGCCTTTGTGTAAATCCAGGATATATACTGGTACCAGATTTCATTCAAATCCGTCTTGCCGTTTGAGCGTGAAAGAGTAACCAACATTCGCACACATTTACATACTTGCACACAAACTATTACCTGTACAATATCAGTGTGATTGAAACTATATCAGACCTATTATTATTTGTTTAATTATTTAAGCACATACGAAACTTTCACACTTCATCCATAGCTGCACGAGCATTTTCTCTTACCATAACAGGTATTACATAAAAATTACTATAATGTTAACAACTAGTGTTATTCTGCAATCGCACTCATCATAAACATGAGCTAAATAAAAGCACTGTTTAAATTACACACAAATTTTCAGTAAAAACGGTGATAAACAAAATAGCAAACACTGATTACTGGCAATAAATAACCACGTAACTATGCATTTTAACGGTCAAACGAAAAACCCATACCATAAAATAGGCGGAGAAACCAGACTATGACCCATAAAAATCACCATGAATCGAACACATCGGTGCCATTTATTACGCGCACTACGAAACATTTTATCTTTTTAGTGTTACCAACTCAGCTTATTTACAGTCAGATCTATCCACTTTACACTCTGTCCATAATTTTTTTGATGAATCGAAACGAAACAGGTTCATAATATCCCTAAGGTACGGTAGACATTCCCTCAGATTTACTAGAAACAATAATAACTCATAAATAAATTCTTTGATTTAAGATCTCACTAATATTATAAACGTGAAAGTTAGTATCGTATGGATGGATGTTTGTTACTCTTTTTCAGGAATATTTCCAGGTATCGATCAATAATTTGGTTTAAGTGATGACAAATCATTTAAAAAAGTGATATTATTTAATTCGAAATAATAATTTTCTTAACCTACATACCAAAATAAACTTTTTCAACAATGTAAAGAACTACTCGTGCAACATTGTTTTCATAATTTAAATAATAAGATTGTGTTTTTTGATTGAGATTTAGATTTTTCTTCCTTCGAAACTCAAGTCTAAATAGTTAAAATAGGAAAGCAGTATTATACAGCTGGCAACACCGCTCTGCGATACAAATGTCTTCCCATTATGTACAGACCTTTACTCGTAAATGGTTTTATAGTTCGCGTCGACACCTTCAACAGATGTTTGATACCGTGATTTTCGAAACACTGCCCTAATTTTTCAGGCGTAAGAAAAAAATATTATGGCAAATATTTGAACACCTGTGACCTAGAGCTTCCTGTCGTCGTATTTCTATAAAATGAACAGATTTATAAAAAAGTGAGCGACTAAATGACAATGGTGGCAATTCCATTGTTTAAGTTAGGTGCTTCCTAATTATTATTTTTTTCACTTATTTTATTAATGTCATAGATAAATGCTCAACAATAAAATCTTATTGATTTTTGCAAATCAATTCAAACAATTCAATTTTGTTATTTTGTTGTGATTCATGTGTTGTGTATTTAAAAACGATATTAAGTCGACACCGATAAAGATCAAAATAAAAAATATACATAAGCCAGTGGATTTAACTGCAAAGAATACAATAGTGGCAATTCTGAGTGTCGCAAAAGCTAAACTAAGCTAGCTAAAATTGTTGCCGTCCCTTTCATAGCGATGGGAATAAAAAGGATGGCAATAATTTTAGTTAGTTTAGTTTAGCTTTTGCGACACTCAGAATTGCCCCCAATATCTATTCCAAAATATCTCTTTATATTTAACTAGCTTACTCACCCGCCGCTTCGTTTGCGTGGTAGGTACCTACCTTAATAAAATATAGCCTATGTTCATTCGGAAAGTCCATGCTACACATCGGTGAAATAATTTTGGAAATCGGATGAGTAGTTTCGGAGATTACTCCAAACATCCAAACAAACCAACTTTACCTCTTATAATATTAGTAAAGCTATTTTGCTATAGAACTTCGCGGTTGATCTCTCTTGAAGATGCCTATTGAAGTGTCAAAATGTTTGTGCCATAGTATATTGTTCTTTTCAAGCTACATTAAATCGAAAGCCAGTGTAGTAAAGCTTATTTTCTCTCTAACAGATTTCCGTATAAAGGATCTACAATATTATATCAATCGCGTTATGAGCACGTAGGCACACCCGCATAGATCACATTCTTGTTTTATTGGATTCTCGTAACCTTATTTTTCTTTCGTATTATGTGCTCTATATTATCATCTGTCATGACAAAATAGGTTTTATTTATTGTACTACATGGATCCTTTTCTTGTGAATTTGGGTGTTAACTTATATGTAATGCTCGAGCAGGCAGTTCTTCAAAATCTAAGGCATTTACTA
Organism: Xanthorhoe designata; assembly: GCA_963582015.1. Classification (NCBI taxonomy): domain Eukaryota; kingdom Metazoa; phylum Arthropoda; class Insecta; order Lepidoptera; family Geometridae; genus Xanthorhoe; species Xanthorhoe designata. The sequence continues at coordinate 11,013,102 of OY757034.1, read as the reverse complement.
TAATTTCATCTTTATTACGTTTTTTGTCATTGTCTCAATGCAATTTATATTACAATAATGTTTTGGTCTCTCTAAAACAGCAAATAAGTATAAAAAAAAATTTATTACCATGAACATGTTCTAATATTAATTGATTTGAACCATTCAAGAATTGGTTACAGTTGTCCTCCAATAGTTCCATTTTTCATTCAGTGAATCGACAAATTCTCAACAATTGTCAACTCCTGTCAATATCACACTATTGTGACGAGCTTACTAGCAGTTCAATATCGCCCGCACCGGTGCTAAGGGCCTTTTATTTTTAGCGACGAATCGTGCCCTGATTGGTAGTCCAAATTTAATTTGGTCCTATTCTTTTTCGTCCGTCCATTACGTCCCAGGTGAGAACGGAATAGCAACTGGGAATTTTTAATACGTTCCGTAAATGAGATTCTGTTGGTGACTGTACGTGGCGAAAATATATTGACTATGTGTCTGAAAGAATCAGGTCAATCTGGTGGAAATTTTGATTTGAAAGAATAATAAAATTTTTGGTGGATAACATTTTTACGTGACGAATATGCCTGCATTACAAATTAAAAGTAATGAGGCATGCTGTGTTGTTTTGCTGTACCTATTTGAACAAATGCAGTTGAAGCTTACCAACTTAGTCCATAACTCATTTTCCTTGGTCAATGTAAAAAATAACTAGTGTGACCCAGAATAAGTAGTACCCACTAGTTCAGGTTTCACTCCGTACAGGCTTGTTGTAAAAGATAAAATAAGTTTTCAAAATCTTTTGTTTTCTTAGAAAGTTATTTTTCTGTATATCTTTTAAATACTACTATAATATCGTTCACCCTTGGTTATGCTTACTACCAGGATAAAAAGTAACCGATGTCTTATTCTAGGTCCTATACTATGTTTTAAGTTTTAGTCAAATTCGCTTAGTATCATCCACACACTCATACATCCATACAATCTTTCGCTCCGTATCAAAAGTTCTATCAAGGAAAATGACGTAGTTTACAGAACGTCGATATATTAAAACGTCTGTATGGTGGCAATGTCTTGAGTGGCACAACGACTTACTAGTAAAACGTCCACAATCGCATTTATAATATTAGCCAGATAATAAAGAAAACATTAAGCAGATTTATTCATATTTGCATATTGTCTTTTTAAGATCACGCCTCCTTTCCGCTGTCCTTTTTCTGACTGATTTTTTTGAAAACAATTTACTATCGAGAAAAAAATAAAAAAAAGGGAAAAGGTTCAAAGTTTCTCAAATAATATTATGATTGGGATTTTTGCAGAAAATCAGTTAGAGTCTGTCTTTTTAACTTTTTAACAAATTAATATAAAAAAATAATATTGCATTTTAATGTAAGAATTAATGCAAAGTGTTGCTGCTACGTGTATGGCTTGCATCTGAATTTTCCAGAACAGTCTCTTGAGTGAAGCAGGCCTGACCCACCCAATGTTCACATTACCATAAGCCCAATTACTTAGCATTGCGAGTTTGTACCCTCTCATGCTGAGTATAATTTACGGGGTCGTTGACTTTTCATAATACCAGCATCTTTATACATTTTATGTAAACGGGATTAGAAGGGGTGTGGTGACTTCATTTTGTGCTTTACTTGTGTCTCTGTGGTTAGGTGAATTAGGAAATAAAGGTGTAAAGTGTTCGTTCCTAAATTTGATTATTTGCGGAATCGTGAGAGAGATCATTTTCAACCGTATAAAAATGGAAGGATCTACGTTATAATTAAAATACGGAATCGCGATTGATGCTTCGCTACATTTTTAACAATTTAAAGACTGTTGTGCACTGTTTCATTATAAATAAAAATGAAAAAAGCAGCAATTTATAAATAATATAATAAAATATCATAGTTTATTTTAAACATTAATTACATTATAACTAAATTAATTAGGTATGATAACATAAAATATCATGCAATTTTAATACGAATAGGTAGATGATTTTATCTGATCAACATAAATTGTATTGATAATTATTATAAAAAATGAAAAAATGTTTTTTTTTTTATTTATCATATATAAATAGATAATAAGTCATATATAAATATATAACGTAATAATATATTACGATTATAGATTAAAGATTATAGATAGATATATCTTAAAGAGTCTTCAACAAACCTTTAAAGAGTGTTGTTTCTTCATGCATTCATGCTTTAATAGGATAAGGTCGTGAGCATGTTTACGTTTCTTTTAATAGTAATATTAAATCATTGTTCATTCTTCTATTCCCAGCATTAAACGAATTATTCGCTTGATTATTGAGTCAGTCGTAAAAGAATTCAATTTCGGGTTGAGCGAAATGAAATTTCAGAAACATCCTTTTCTGCAGCAAATAAATTTAGCGCTGGAATTGGTGTTCGCCTGCGAGTTGACTCAGGAAGGCAACAGTTCTACGGTTCTAATTTGAGTGAGTTTTGGATTTTAATTTGGGTTAGATGGAAATTGAAGTACTTTGAGCACAAATTTCTAGTCGTTTCAATGCCTTTCTAACAATCTTAATGACTCAGTACTCGTGGTTTAATTGTTAATGAGATTGTTAAAGTTAGGCTACGTTCATTGGTGACTTTTTAGTGTTTTATTTTCGGAGAACAAGTTATTTGTGGGCTGCTTTATAAAATCGCTTTGCGATGATATAAAGCACTCAAGCGTCCTAAAAACTTCGTCACTGGAGTAGGCCACTAGTTCAAACAAACTGAGCCCAAATTTTCATAATTCGAATGGATTTTTTTAAATATTGTGTAATTTCGTGTGGAATATGGACCACGAAAAGAGCTTGCTCAACCTAAATCAACCTCTCAGTTTAATTGGTCTTAGCAATATAAAAGAAAAGGTAAATTTGGATCTGATTAAGCAACTTATTTCCCTAAGATATGTGTTTTTACAATTTAGAGCTTATGATAATGCTCTTATGAATTATTACAGTATAAAACATCTCTGCTGACTGCCTCTTCGGCGGAGTGGGTAAAGGCCCGCCGTTGCGTCTCAGCAAAGGTTTCAAAGGTTTGGCCTCGGGACAAATGTTTATATATCCAGCTGATATTTGTTGTTTTCTATCTTTAGTAAATTATAAAATGTATTTTACAAATAATCATAAATAATTAGTAGGTATATATCTGGTTACCACAACACAAGTAGAAACAGTGGGTGAAATTGAACAATACCATTTTTGTTTCTGTCTAAAACTACCCGCAAAGATGAAAAACGCCGTTGAAGTAGCTTGCGTTTAAAATGTTATTTTCAGTGCTATGCTATATTGGTCGTGCGTGAACAATATAAGAGCTTTTTGTTTTATTTATAATTTAGCTAGCTATAATTTAGCTCTGTGACAATAGAATCAGTGCCATAACTTTCGTAAAAAAATTGTGCCAATAAATAAACAAATAAACAAAACCAATAAAAAAACAAAAAATAAACAAGGATGTTTGTTACTCTTTTACGCAAAACGTAATTAAAATATTTGATTTAAACTTGGAATACCTGTTAGTTCGTTTATGACCTGGAATAACACATCGCTACTTTTTATCCGGGTTAGTACCACGCGAGCAAAGGCGGGCGGAAGCTTGTCGCTAAATAAACAAAAAAATATGATTAAGAGCGGTCAACCCGACTCACTTTTAATACAAACGCTCGTACGTGATTATGCCGTTGTAACAGATCTTTATTTTAAACTTTTGGACTAATATGTATCTTGTGCACTATATCTAGGATTCTATCGAAACTAAAAATCTAAATTTTGAGAAACAAATTCAGTATAAGCTTCCAAAAACCTGCTTTTAGCATACATTTTACCTGAACTTTGGCCGTTCATAATGTACTCATAAATTGTAAAAGTAAAGAAAATATTGTTATAGAAACCTTGCAAATGTTATGGAGATTCTAAATGACAAATATTTATTTTACAAACTTGTAAGGCTTACTGAAAAACACGTATTTCCTGGAACACTTTCTATGAAATTTCCGCACACTATTTTTCCAGTGAGCGAGTGAGCGGCGAAAGTACCTACTGAATGCCGAGCGCTGAGGCACTATATCTCTCTTTTAGCTTTGCTTCTTTTTCTAGCATTGCGCTGGATGAAACTACAAGTTTTTCAGCTATGCCCGCGTCGATGATAGACGCATCGGGAAGGGCCACCTTAACTTCAAATCCATTCTGAAATCCAATCCAAAATCATTCTTAATATAATTAAAATATCACGGTATTAATGCAGCTCTCTTTCGATAAAATCCTAAGCTGTTGTATCTTTAACTCCGACAATAAACATTTTAATTTCATTTGTACCTACCATAAAAGATCATACTTTGGCATAAAACGTTTTATATCTGTACTAAATCATGACGCTAATGAAATCACTATGAATCCACTGTTTTAATTCGTTTTAGAGCGAACATGATAAATTTTATTGAAATTATAAAAGGTAATTACATGTTGTCATTATTATCTATTTGAGTTGGATACTATTTATACAACTACTTTAAGCGCAAACATCAAAAGGTTACAAGAAAATAACAAAAGGTCATTTCATTACTGAGTTTGTAGCATTATTAAAAAAATATTTAAATTAATTTTCTGTCTGTTATCTAACTTATTATAGCAAATCCTTTAATTTGACACTTCTGACAGACATGAATATTATTATGAAACTAAACTACTACATATTTACATAATAATTTTGAAATTTAATTAAATTAATTTAATTTAATTTTTTTTTTTCTGAACAAATGAATGCCTCTTTCGTCATCAAATATGATGATGAAGAGATCGCTTTTTAGCGATAAGACCGCCCAATACAATACAATTATTACAAAGATTCAATAGTTCGTAAGTTTTTTTCTGTAAGTGTGTAAAAAAATATTTTCATTCATTCATTCAAATACTAATTTGTAATGAATGTTTTTCTAAACTAGGACCACAGCTGTGCTGTCGATCTGACGGTTGTAATTGACATTGAGCGTATTGTCACTTGTCAGGTTATACAATTAAACGCTGTGTTCGACTGCAGGACGTTGCATAGAAAATAGTAGTGGAATATTCGAAAGTTTCAAAAGTAACATTTCAGGAAATAGGAAGAATATTTGATTTTTTTTACTTGGACGTTTTAATTTTGAAACAAAATTAAAACGTCCGTTTTGGTGGTGATTATGTTGTTTACTGACTGATTAAAAGGTTATCTAAAGGCATATTAACCGTTTGCGCGATCACCGCAAATAGATTTTTATGACCGTTGATTACAGTTTTGAACTTAATGATGTAGTACGCAACCATGCAAAAATAACTGCATAAAACATTTAATTTCATAAAACATAGATTCTGATTAAAACTCAATGAAGAACTCTGATTGAAACTCAAGTCCGGCTGTGAAATTCCATTTTAATGAAAAGCTCCAGTACAAGCTATCATATAAATAATTAACACGTGAGGACTAAATGCTAATAGTCATAAACTTTTGTAAGTATGTTTTTGTGAAGCACGACTCACTAGCTATTCGACAAAAACTATCAGATATGACAGCCAGAGTTGATAAAAGGTCGTGACCTTTACTAATCTTTTTACATATAAGAAGAAATAGAAATAAATATAATTATTAGTGCCACTGTGATATTGTGAGAAAACGCTGCAATTGTAAGTATTGTATAAATGTATTTCCACCAAGTCCGCGGAAACTTGAATCAATGTTCCCAAAGTTACAGTTATATTACAGTATCCTATCCTATCCTACTAATATTATAAAGGTGAAAGTTTGTGTGTGTGTAAGTATGTAAGTGTGTGTGTTACTCTTTCACGCTAAAACTACTGAACGGATTTAGCTGAAACTTGGAATATACATAGTTTATGACCGGGAATAACACATAGGCTACTTTTGATTCCGGTATTCCCACGGGAACGGAAACTACCGCGGGTAACACCGCGAGGCGCAGCTAGTAGTTATATATAGTTAAAAAGTTATACTACTCTGTCAAGAAAGTACCGGGAAAGGATCAATAATACAAAAAATATTTGTTATGTATCCAAATTTATTTTATGTCAAAGTATGCTCCTTCAGAAACGATAAACTTACACCAACGGATAATCCAATCATTAAAACATTTTTTAAACGCTGTTTCCGGAATTGAGTTCAGTTCTCGCCACGAATATATATAATTTCTGTTCCAGATGAGACTCTTAATACTTGCTGCAATGCTTGCACTATCGGCTGGAATAGAACGAAAAAAAATTGTCATTATCAATAATATCGACTATGAAGAGGAATCTGTCATAAAAATCCGAGATCTAAACCCCTTTATTTCGTCCATATCCATAGACAACAACAATAATATTCTGTACTACTCATATTATAAACATACCTGGAATGACTATATTTCTTATGCCTTGAATTTGGAGACAAAAGAAAGCTACAACATGCCAGGCATAGCCACTATCGTAGATCAGAAAACAAACAAAACATACATACATAAGATTGATGGCATCTACAAATTCGATTACCAGACCCAAGTTGTAAGAGACCTGTTTAAGACAGGCTATCGCATCAGCGATGTATTTGTAAAAGATAGTGTTTATTTCACAAAGTTTGATGATAGTACCGCATATGTTTACAAAAACAGAAAAGTAGAGAAAGTTGCTGCAACTGGAGACACGAGAGCTGATTTTATTGCTGTGGATAAAGACGACAATATCTTTTTCGCAAACTCATCTGGTCTATTCTTCCACAAGAAAGGAGGTGAGCAGACGACACGGGTTGACCAAATTGAGAACGTCGTCTTTACATTTAGTATGGATTCTAATGAAAAATTATACTTTACAAATGACAACGGCATCTACTCCACACAGGTTACTAATGGAAATGTAACAATTAAAAAGTTGACATTGGATGGCTTCTGTATGTCAATTACTAAAATGGCCATTAAAAGTGACGGTTCCATCTTCTACTCTATTTATGATGAGATTTTCAGACTTAAACCTATCTCTGACGGATAATGTTCGCTATCGATAAGCCATGACCTTTTGGTCACCAGCTCTAATAAATTTACCTACTGGAACATCGATTTTGTTATTGGATTTTTCTTTTTGTTTTATGAGGTACTTAAAAGATAAGATTACAATAAACTTGTCTAATGTTAATTATATACCTACTTTTATTTTCGCCCACTATTACAAGAAAACTAAAGTTCCGTGAATGACAAAATATTAGGTAAAACACTAATTACTGATTCATGAAAAGTTTCTTAACTTTACCGTGAATCTATCATGTCAATACGCCATACCTTCAAGTTCATGAGGCGGTAGAGTGACGAACCCTGACGGCCTTTTTTTTTCCGGTCCGAAAAATATTTTTGTCGCCTTTTAACTTATCGGTAATAAGAAGACAAGACTTGAAACTGACATTCCGGACCGGAAAACAGTATAATCCCGTGAAGTGCACAAACTCCCTGACTTATTACAACAAACAACTCCGATTGAATTCTCCAGCTTTAGGTGCTTGAACAGTAATTTTGAGCGACAGACTAAAAATAAAAACTTCAAATACATTATAATAGCACACGGGAAATTACTCATTTAAATACATTATACGATTATACGTAAAACTTAGAAACCTAAATCTCTAGATTACTTGTGTAAAGAAGAATACCAGATGTGTTACTTGAGCGATATCTTATGGCGTTACTTCCTACTCACCTCTGCAATCGAGGCTTATCAGTCACATCATATAATTGTTTATATTGCGTGAATAACGGAAACCAAATAGTAGATTGTTACTTTGCGTCCCTAGATACCTACCGACAAATGAAATTGAGGTAATTAAAAGTATTGGTAGGGGGTACTATGACTTTGTGTCCTGTAAGTATTTATTTTATTTTTATGAAAAGAAGACGTGGCTACTACAACAGACTTCGCCAAATTATAAGAGCCGCGAGAAGCCATTTAACGCTGGTACAATACTTATTTATAATACAATTTTTTTCATAATACTTAGTTTCAATGTTATGCATCCAAGTACCTACAATCTAGATATTGCAATCCAAAACCAAATGGAATAAAGTTGATTTTCCCTCGAAAGTCGATTCGCAGTGTCCCAAGCTCTCGAGTGGTAGCACCGCAGTTGATTTCGTTCCGAATTGAAATAGTGAGGGGGTACTGAAGTGATTTATTGGTTTGTTGGAACTGTTTGATTTCAAAAAGATCTTATTAAAACATGTGGAAAATTACGTTTTGTCTCTTGAATTAAAACGAGAAAGCTTAACGCAGAGTTTCATGAAAAAAAAAAACGCAGAGATAGTCCAGAAACAGAAGCAATTAAAAGTACGAAGGGAGGTCTTTCTCCCGTATTATAAATATAGATTCAAATTACAAATCGTTCGTTCGTTCGTATGAGCAAGCGGCCAACTCTGGTGACGGAGTTTTTAGGCCAAATTACAAATTGAACATTATTTTATATACATATTATTATAAACATCCCCTTAGTCAAGTTACATTTACCATCTACAATTACAATCGGTTTAGATCAGTAAAGAAAAAAAAATATCGGAATTAACATTTGATGGCAAAACCTCGAGCGATCAGAAATGTTTTAACAAAGGAATAGCGATGATAGAAATAGAAACAAAGCGTTTTATCACTTAGCTACAAGCCCAGGATCAAAACTATATCCCCCAGTGACGCTACCGTAACTTGGGGTTGGGGATATAGTTTACAGTTTATATTCAAAGATCTTCAGCCATTCTTGATCCTTTACGTACTCGTAAGATATTCCTGCCGGAATTCAAATCAAAATTCCAATACACTACCGAGTAATAGACTCAACACGAACCGTATAAGTTACGATTTAATTACAAAATACAAAATGTCCAAGACCCTTATCAAGAGCCTACCGGCGCGGCCGCAGATAGAAATATTTATGGACCCAAATTGTGCAAAGGTTGACAATCAAGCTATTCAATGTGAAGCGAGCCCGTAGTTGCGGTGACCAATAAGGTAGTGATTTTTAAGCTTCTGTCCTTAAATAAATTAGCCTATTTACAACTACGACGACCTCTGTGGCGCAGTAAAGCCTTTCTGAGACCTAGAGTTTGCGGGTTGGGTCCCCGCCGCAGGACAAATGTTTGTATGGTCTGCAAATATTTGTCCCGAGTATGTGTGTTTTCTATGTATATGTATAATATGTATGTATTTACATTTAGTTTTATTATGATTACTATACCAGTATATAATATGTAGTATATCCGTCATATGATTACCATACCATTTCACCACGGATTCAGATATGAAACAATTCGTTTATTGTTTTTCCTTTGTGCATTAAAGCTTCACTCATTTCTTTCCATCTTTAGGATAAATATTTTTTTTGCAGTATAGAACAAAAGTGACTTTGGGGAACAAAAAGTGTAAATGAATGGGAGACCATTGCTTACCCTAGGTTTGTACAAAAAAAAATACAAATAATGTTACTTGTTTTTGCAGTAGTACTTGAGCTACCTATAGATGGTTTGTACCGATCCTTAGGTGGCTCAACTGGTTCTGTTTTATTTTAGGTATTTCCCTATTCTCGTTAGTTTTTTCCTGTGTGCTATGTACATATACAAAAAACTTTATATACTTAATGCTTTTCTGGCCAAAGAAAAATGCCATATCTCAGTAAAAACAGTCGAGTTATTAATAAAAGGTCATTGAACCCGATAAAAGTAAGCTTTGACAAGCGGCCTAAGAAAACCCCAACTGTTTGGGTACTGATAAACTATCGGCTCTGGTCCAGTCGCCATGGGTCTATGGATTTTAGTTATTATAAACTTATGTTATTATTTTATGAACTTGGATTTGATCAGCTGTTGTGCCAGCTGTCCAATGAAGTTTGGGTTTAATTTATGATTTATTGAAAGTTTTGGAGCTATAGACAATATTTTATCTATATATTTAAAGAGAGCGAAGAATAAAATAGACATAATTTACAGAGGGCGAAAGATAAATTTGAAACATACAACATGTTATTTTTATGAAATAGGTAATAATGTAGTCATCAAGTCTCTTAAATCAAAGTGTTGTAGCTGATAACATTTAGGCAATTTTTCATACTACGACTAATACGATTTTTGAAAAAAATTATCTTGTTCCTCCTCGTGCACCTACTACTCTGTTTCTCCTTCTCTACGAAAAGATGAAGAGAAACTGTCATGATGATTTAGGTGCTGGAAAAGCTTGTTCCATCTAAACCATGTCCCAGGCACTACAGTGTCTCGCAAAGATTGCCTCCTGACCCTATAGGTAGTTTAAATAGTCTAGTGGAAGATGTGAAGGCCTGAGGCCTTTTTATAATAATCATTCATTTTATGAAAAAAAACATCCGTTATGAACGTTATGAAAGAGTGTATCTTGAAACTTTCTTATTATTTGCTGCTCCGTGTAATCAGGTGCCAAAAACTGTCAAAGTCAAATTGTGATTACGGTAAAAGTTCTGAATAGGCTTATGAAAGAAGTCGATGCCCTGACCCGGTTTCCAATAAAAAATTGATTGGGGTTAGAACAAAAGCCACGACTAGAAAGCAAGCGTAAGCGGTTTATTCAATATGAGGGAAAACCGTGATTACTCAGCTACTCACGTAGGTACTATGTTTTTCCTGTGTATAAGGGCCTATTGTTGTGAGAAAATGGTTAAACAAGTTAAAAGTTCCATAGCAAAGCCTGCTCGATTTTCATTTCCTTTCATTTTTTAAACGTAACCATGCTAACGACTTTATCCTCAGTATAAAATTGTTAGATTTTGTGTTCCTTTTCGCCTGTTTTTGTTCCGCTCCCGCTTCTGCTAGTACCTAAGGCAGTGTATTATGCCCTGCCTCATAAATTTTTTAAAGTGAATCTCACTGGATTCAATCTCAGTCTTCACAGGTTTTTCATTATAGGAACTGTGTTAATGACTGATGATTAAGGAAATCTTTCTTTAATCAGTTAATTATGAATATTGTTATTAAGGTAATTAATAAAAAGAAAGAATTAAGTTACGTTATTCCTTGCAAAAAGTATAGTATTAGGTGAGCTGCCAGTTAGGCGCATTATTGTATCCCCTCATGTCTGTCCACGCTCTTTACTGGTTGATAAAGGGATGTATAGTGGATTTCATAAAACTTATAATTTAACTGTTACGTTGTGTTCTATTATACATTTTCGAACGTGTTTTGATCGTTGACCTACTTAAGTACTTATCTATAATCTTAAATGTTAGAAAAATTAAGCATTTACTTTTAATGTTATATGGAATACATACATTATAATATATTTAACATTAAATAGAGGTAAGGTGGTGATCCCGTTAAAATCTTATGGTTGCCTGAGGATACGAGGACGCCGTGACTAACGATAATAAGATAAGATAAGACGTAATGTGGATGCAATTGCATCTTTATTACCTACGTATTTAATCTTAAAATGTTTTCGAAGAAAAATAGACTTTGTACCACCAGTCTCAAAACTCTCTTTCACCGGAACACCTGTCGAATCGACTATAATTTTATGTGAGTAATTTCCCGTTGTGTTAATATAATGTCTCGTACAACCCACGTATTGTTTGTATGTTTGGGGTAATCTCCGAAACTACTCATCTGATTTAAAAAAAAGATTTTAATTATGTGTAGCATGAATATACCAAAATGAAAATAATAATTTATTAATGTACCTTGTGAGCGAAGCCGCGAGAAAGCTAGTAATATCATAAAGCCACGAGCACTTCAACCGAAAATATCAGAGTGGGCTAGCTCATACAGCTAACTAAATCCTAACAATAAACTCGTACAAAAGGGTAATTTTGTAGCATATTGTGTATTATTTCACACATTTTCAACCCTCTCTGACTAAGCTCTGCACGCACGCACGGTAAATCTAAATACGCGTAATTAATTCCCAACAAACGCCACCGTATTAACTTCATCGCAATATTGCTAATGACACGACTGACGGCTCACGTAGTTTGGACCCAGTGCAAATACATTCAGAGGACAAAAAAATTGCCAGCAATTTAAAAATGAAATTATGAATATTGGGAAATACATTTGGTATTCTGATATCACATCGAGATTACCGGTCTATTGGCGCGGCTCTCTACACGGGTGTTTTTCTGCTATAATATACATTACATATTTATACACATTTATACACATTGATACATATTTATACATATTTATACATATTTATTTATTATTTATATTAAACCGTCCTCTTGAATCGCTCTGTCTATTAATATAATCTGGATTATAATATTTCATAGAAGTTGTATCAAATCGAGAAGGCACTAGCTACCAAGATACAAGTTTCAAAACTTAGTTTGGTAGTTAGTTTAAAAGATATAAACGAACTGACGGCGCGAAACGATTTTGTTTTATACTAAGTAGTGATTTTTATACTAAGTTCGAGACGGACTGCAGACCGCAGACTGCAAGAAAAGATTACGACTGTATTCCAGGGTGTGATAGACATATTTTATCAGTACTTTTAGGCATTGTTAGATTCTATAAAGAAATCCAAAGGCTACTAACTCAGATATCTTTATAGGATCTAAAAATGACCAAGTGCATTTATGGTACACTCTGACTAACCTCTTTGACATCTTCAAAATGATTTAAAATTGCCAAAAGATCTGAAAAATAAATGTATACCACCTAAAATACAGTCGTGATCATCTTTACTATTTTTTCTTTTTTTTTTTCTACTGATAAGTTTACTCTATGTAGGTACGCATAAGTGGCGTGGCTAAGCCGGTACAGCACGCCTCGCGCTAAGCAGTAATGAATGACTCGACTCGTATCGCGACTGTGACTCACAAATGGGACACATTTCCCTGAACTATATGCTTTGACATTGATATTCTTGAACTCAATTTTAGCCCTTATTCATTTACCGTTGACGATAATATCACAGTTTATGATATGGGGATACTAAGTATAGAATAGTTTTTGAATTTTGATGTAAGCGTTAGTGTAAATAATCGAATTTGAATAAAAAAATACTTAATGCAAACAATGATTCAATCTACGTTACCTTTTTGTATGATAACATTGGCAGAAATATAAATAATAAACAAATACTTAAGATACAGAATATAGTCTCAAATCTAGCCTAGCCAAATCCATCACAATAATTTCCCAACCACCACAAGCCAATCTTAGGTGCGGGTTTTAATTCCGTTGCAATTTTGGAGATGTCTTTTAAAAAATCTTAAAGAAACCTAAAAGTGATTACTGATCACTGCGCTATCAGGAAAATATTTAAGAACGACCTAATTCTTAAGAGGGCGCCTGACCTAGCATTAATCAACCTGTAGAACAAGGCTATGTTTAATAAAAAAAAGTGGAGAATCATAAATTTGTATTAAGATTTACTGTATCAATCTACACTATGGCCGCGAGAGGCGTGGTTGCGTTTTGGCTAAACTCATTTACAAAGTGCACAGCACGCCCCGCGTCTGAGTACTAGGTCTCAATCATTACAGAAAACCGGTAATCGGCTTATTTTACCGGTATACAACTATACATGTACCAGAACCTTTATGTAAAAATACACTAGTTTCTAACGGTCTTATCAATTAGAATCTTTTAATATGACACTTATCCTAGACTAGTTAAATGTATTAAAATACTGTAAATAACTATTATATAATAATATATAATGATTGCCGTGCACCAGCACCGGTAGCCTACTTTCTACACAAATAAATCTAACCAGTAATGACTCACGGGACTCACGCGAATGACTCACAAATGGGACACATTTCGTTCGACGAATTGCGTTGGTAGTGACAGCTTTGGTAATCAGCTGATTAATGAGGTCGCAGCCGATTCAAACTATTTGGGGAAAAGGACGAAGGTACGTTGACCTCGGAATTTTGAATATTTGAAATATAATTAACCCATTCCTGGACCACGTGCGTCGTGGGCAGTGAACGCGTTAAAGCGTTTTTTTTATAAATAATATAAATAAATAAAATAATATACCTTTCGCAATATATTATTTCGATTTATTATAAATACTAAATACCTATAGGTACTTTTTACTAACTTGTGCACTTATTTATGAAATAGTCGGTAAGTACCTACTTTATTATGGTCGCTAAACTAAAATATACTTCAGTTTAAGTTCTGAAACTAAATGTGTTATGCTTTTGAAACTTAGTTAGTTACCTCCTCAAAGTTTCTAGAATAAACCTCAGGTATTAACTTACTATTATTTATTTTGTGGTATTTACCGACTGGGAGACTAAAGCATAAGATCGCGACGTCTGGAAAGAGGGCCTTTGCCCAGCAGTGGGACACGAACGGCTGATATAAATAAATAAATAAATAAACTAGTACGAGTTGTTAAGTTTTTATTCGGTTCAGGAATTTATTGAATTATGACATTTGTGTAATTATTGTTCTTAAAATGCATGCAATTTTTTGTAATTATTTTATATTAACTTTGATTACTAATAATTTAATTTAAAGTAGGTGTTGACTATTAATAATGAATGACTAATGATTGTGAATTAAATTTTAATTACAATATACTTACCTAACTATTACAGAACTATTTAATGTACCTACCTAACATGCTTGTGACATAACCATATTCAGAACAAATAAATAAATCTTTATCTTTAAGATATCGAAGTCGTTGTTGAGATATAGGTATATCTAGTAAATAATGTATCTGTAATCCATTTGAAGATGGTGGAAAAAATCTCTTTTCAATACTTATCGGCCGAATGAAAATGGCGGAAAAGTGAAGACATTGTTATTCAAGCCTACGCCCTGCTTATCCCAATTCGTTTCGCGTGAAAAATATTGAAACACAGTTGAGTGAGAAAACAAAAATAATCCATCAACAATGCGTAAAGCTTGAGCGTGAGCGGCTTGGTATAAAACAGATGTAAAAAATATGATCTAATGCTAGATATAATGCTTTACTTGAAAACAGCGGGCTTTTTTTGTAGAAAAATTATACTTACCATAATAATACATTAATCATCAATCAATCAATTAAAAAGCAAGGTAATTCTACTATTGATTAGGTAATCAAGAGTAGAATTACCTTGCCATGTAGGTACATGGCAATGGCGTGGCATGTAGGTACATGGTACATGGCATTACCATAACAAAAGCATTAAATTGCTTAGCTTGGGACTAGATGACGCTGTGTGGAATGTCCTAAAGATATTTGTATTAATTATGGATAAAAATATTATTTGAGGCCTTCCTATCATTTGCCTAAAACCTTTTTCCATTACTAATACTTTTATAAAATATCCTATGACAAATCCCATAGAAGTCTAATACTTTTTCTCATCAAAATTACAACTTCTTTACACTTTCATTCAAACAAAATACGAGAAAATTGAACGCAAAGTAAAACAAGTTTAAAATTACCTATCTAAAAACCACTAACTCGGATTCAGAATGCGAAACTAAAACCACGCTATCTCTTAGACCAACCTACAGGAGTGGATTTTCACACTGAGCTGTTGAATTAAAGATAGCACACGTAGCCCGTAGTCCCAGTCACATCACACCACAGCTTAAGAATAGCTGGTTCACTACATACTTTGTAAAATATAACGTGTAAAATTAACATAGTTTGCCTGTCTCGTAAGTAAGTTGAGCATTGTAGTATGAGCAAGTAGCCCACTTCTAGTGATGCAGTTTTTGAGCTGCCTCCGACATTGCTTAACAAATTTTAAAGCTGGAGACTGGGACAATTTAACGTGAAGGACACGATAAATTATTATTCTCGGTCCCGGTTTTCCAAAGCACTACCTAATGGAATGCATGGAATGTACCTACAGTACATTAGTTATATTTTAGAATGCAAACCTTTAGGTATAATAGGTATATTTATATTCCTAGGACATTAAAATTCTTCAATGATTATTATCTTGTGCTAATATCGTAATACCGTTTCTAATATTAGTGAAACTGAGCTTAATTTTACATTAACTAAGCCAATAAATAAATTTTAGATAGATAAACAAAAGAAGAAGAAGAAACACTTTATTGTACACAAAAGAAAACAAACAAGTGAGACGTTTGTACTCAATAACATGCAGGATTTTAAGATTTATCGCCACGGCTAAGTTACCTCCACCCAGACGTGTCATATTGACTAATTTTCAATACAAACAACCAGTATAGATGAGTCAAATTTGCGAGAAAACAAAGCTTTGCGTGAAGAAACTATTTATCAAAAGAGAACTTTGCAAAACTAAGCTAGAATATTGTAGTACTTAATTCTATGAGCGATCTCTTCTCGCAGAGCTGTGTATTAGTGCCGAGATGATTCAGTGCACTTGACTCACGGCGCTCATGGCATCTGATATTTACGTAGTTGCTATGAGTTCGATTGCAGACCGCCTTACAATATGCAGGGAGCGTATTATGATTGCGTCAGCGACTTTCTGAGTGCCTTTTGGGACATTTGTTAGAAGAAAATTTATGAGAGTGGTTGGCAATGTCCGAAATTTCGTGAATACATCTAGTAATATTGGATTAGTCTATCAGGTTTCGTGGTTGTTATTTTTTTGACATTTTCCAATAAAAAATTCGTCATACATTAATGGAGATGGTAAATGCCTACTAGTAGACACTTTAAAATTTGCATACCGACCGTTAATTTATTTCAATATTTATATCTGAAAATGAAAAAATAATACTAACCATAAAACCTGGTAGACTATTCAATCCAATATTATCTACTAAATGTATTTACAGCTGTTTAAGTCAACTTAAAATAATAAAATAGTGCAATTAAAAAACCATAGCAGCACAGAAAACCTTCTACGTATGATTACAAACTAAGTGGAATTCGCTTTAAGGATTATACAGAGCATACAATAAAAATTGGAATTTCAGTCTAGAATAAAACAGATCAAGCTTTAAAAACACATTAAATATTGAGACTGCGAACCGCATAATACCCATTTAAATTATATTCTACCTTCAATAATTTCCTTCTTTAGAATAGAATTTAAATAATTTTATCTGAATTACAATGTTCTTTCACATCTCCAATTATATCCCGGCTGGAGCGGATCCCATTGAACAGCGAGACGTGAGCCATATCTTTAATTCAAAAGAACTGCATAGGGCTGCCACTTGTGTTAAAAAGACGGATAAATGGCATAAGGTCGATCGAAGCAAGTATAGATCTGAGGCTTTGAGGAGTAAGTATTAGTGATGGAGACTGGGCGTCATGGACGTTTATCAAAATGTATATATCAATGTGACTTTGGCTACCCCTTTTACATTTACATAGAATCTATTTACAGTTAGTAGCAAAATGACAAATTAAACACAAATGGTTATATTGATTTAGTTGTCAGCGTTTCTACCTCATAATGTGTGAGTAAGTTAAACGGTGCAAGAATGCTTCGCGGTCTTTTTTTATTTGATATCACCACAACCTAATAGCATTTCTTGTTTGTTTGTCAGTTATAAAAAACATTAGTCTGTTTAGCCGTTTCGCAACTCGCTCTTCTTTTGCGAAAGAGCGAGACAAAAATAAACTGACAGGGCAACTTATATGTCGCGTACTATAAATACATCTCTTGCTTCACATCGTCTCAAATTGTTGATGGAAACGCAGACTTAGCCGGACCTGACAACCCTAACTGGTACCACTTCTTTATTCCCGCCCGCCTAAGTGATCTTCTCGTACGTTGAATGAATCGAGGTATAAAAGTCTTTTAGACGTTATTTTGCACTTAACTGAATGTGAAGCGGGTTGAGTGCTTAGATTAAACGGTGCTTAAAGATTGTTTGGTTAGAAAGAGTTGGAAGTTTGAAAAGGAAAGTTTTTATGCGAGAGTTTTTAAATCGAGTATCTTTTCGCTGTCATATAAAAAGATTTGTTCACGGTTCAAAATCTCGTTTGTACATTCGTTAATATATTTAATATTTTCATAAATTATTATTTATTGAAAGTTTGTAGTATTGTCATCAAACCCACATTCTCATTTATTCTCCTACACTAAATAAAGTAATACATACAAAAGTTAATTGAAAAATAAATATAATAAAATCTCGAACTACTTTCTTCTAAACTTAAAACAATTATCAAAACTTTCTATTCTGACTGAACTTGAACACGCATTGATCAAACCAAAGTGCTTAAGCCAACTGAGCCATAAAATCAGATGAAGTCAGCCCAAATACCTTCCTGAAATCTCATAAATAATCTTTTTAAATTAACAGTCAAGATGTAATTCTGTTTGACATCTCGCCAATCAAGAAATGATGGGATAAAGCTACTGCCAAACTGACGTGGATATATCCATCGCTGTACAAATGGGTGTATATATCCACTGTAACACGCTATTAAGGCTCCCCGGCTTTGGACTCGATTCAAATGACACTGTTAAGTCGATCCAAAGTCGTTTCACCGCAAACGCGTGTTGCGGACAATAGCTTAAGGCTTGTTTGTTAAAGACTGCAACCGTTATTTGCAAAACATAAAATTTATTTTTTGTTTAAAAGACTATTGAATAAAAATAATAATAATTACAATACGGACATTCCACACAGCAGCATCTAGTCCCTAGTTAAGCAACTTAACGCTTGCTTTATGGTTACCTGATTACTGATACTACATAAATACATATTTTTTTATAAATACAATATACTAAAAAACACCCAGACTCGAGACAAATATTTGCAGGTGATACAAACATTTGTCCCGCGGCAGGAATCGAACCCGCAACCGCAACCTCTGCGTCTCAGACAGGCTTTCATCCACTGCGTCACAGAGGTCGTCAAAATGTTGTCTAGTTGAGTCTTTTTACGATTTTATTTGTTTTACGACAACAAAAACAGAAAATGTAAAATGTTTCTATCATCCAGACTATATAAATTGTTAGACATTTCACGCAGCATCAGGTATAACCTTAAAAAAATGGGTGACAAGAACGGGTGCATTATAAATGCGTTGTGAGTATTCAAAATCGAACATTGAAGGGCACTATTTTCTCAGTAAACAGTAAATAATGTCAAACAGTGAAGCCATGACTAAATTGTTAAGCCTTTGCTATCCCAAATGGCTTCAAGACAGATAAAAAGACTTTACGGTAGCCGTATTTTTGAAAATGAAATCGAAATGTTACTGTAGAAATGTAGCGAAGATAGTATCCGGTGATTTCTAGTTCAGGATTTGCATTAGAAAAGATAATCGCGTTATTTTTAAGGAATCTATGTAGTTTAAAGCATGAATCTAGGTTAACGCAGAGAGCTAATAATGGATATTGCTGTCTGCAACAGAAATAATACGATAAAATGAAAAACTCACTTATTAAGAAAAAATTAAGTAACTTTCAGAAGTTTTTATTATAAAAATGATAGAAAATTGTTTAAGGTTAGATCAGTTTAAATCGATCAAACACTTCATCTCGACCGGATTCTTTTTGTTATTAAAATTTGACACAGATTAAGAATTAAATGATACTTGTTGTACAGCGTAATAAAAAATTGATCTAATTTCAAGATTTCTTTATATATTATCGAAATTATGTGTTATTATCCTCCAAAAAATACTGTTCTCGTACTTAGATCTAAATACGTAGGTACATGTCATACAGTTTCCGCAATACCATTTTATAAAATAATAACAGAGGCCCTAGCCATGTTACATTTCGACAATCGCTTTCGATTAGAAACTAAAAAAAATGTATAGGAATTGACATTCGATGACGAAAACTCGAGCGATCAGAAATGTCAAATCAAAGGTGTAGCGATGATAGAAATCGAATCGCTTCATAGCGAATGCCGGTTGGCTAAGGCCCTCAGGGCACAACAGTGAATGCTATGAATATCACACTGATGTCTAATGAATAAAGTTTATGTCATCAATGCATACAAGTGTCTTATCTTCTAGTAACAAAACATTCAAGGAAAACCATGAACTACCTTCGTTGGAATAACAATCATTATCCAAAATAATATTATTCAATAGAATCAGTAGTATCAGAAAGTTTGATAATGTTTTCGTAGTATGTTTGTGCATGGATAACTTCTAACGCATAGTACAGTCAGCGTCAAATTGATATGTGCGTCTAGAGTACGCAGTTCGAATCATCATACTGTTGTTAGCACCTATACCTGAGCAGCTTGCAACAATATGATGATTCCAACTGCGTATTTCAAATTGCTTTTATGAGATTCAGATCATTTTGACTTCTCTAGACGCACATATCAATTTGACGCTGACTGTACCTGTTACTAATGAAATGCTGTGTTCTGAAAAATATATGAGCAGACAAACTTTTAATTAACTTGTGGCATTTTTAAACTGTATGAGAAAATGTTTACAGGCTTTTGAGTTGCATCACAACATAACTATCTATGATACTTTATTGTTTTATTTATTTTTAATCTGAAATAGTTGAAAAAAATAATAACTATAACTATAACTATATATATATACTTATAGACGTTATTAGAAATTAACAAGTAGCATAATTGAAAAAAAATATAAAGCTGACTTCAATTTCGTAAGAGAGAGATTACGTGCACTCTTGATTGCAATCAAATGCAGGCAATCTCTATCTTACGAAATTGAAGTCAGTTTATAATATGCTTTTAAATCTTTAGGCCTTTAAATCCTTTTAAGATGTCTAAGGGAGTAGTCAGAATGAAAATACAACGAGGTAGCCGGAATAATACACAATTTTACGTGATTTAAACCATGAAAGTTTCAAAAGCCGAGCTACTTCCTACACAACAAACACGGCTTATTTTAAGAATCAATCCACCGATTTACGCAAATTATGAAAACCACTCGGCTAACTTGTGTTAGCCTACAGCCAATCAGGTCTCATTAGAGGCTATTGGATGTATTGAACAATAGATGCAAAGCGAATGAATTATGCATTAGTTCAATATTGCATATCGTTTATTTGCTCTGTTTGGGCGATATGTTTGTGGATAATGAACTGAATGTTGCGTTCACTTTGCTTTTGCAACTAAACTTTGGGTTTCTGACTATGCCATACCTATATACTTTCAGGGTCCATACATAAATAAAATAAATACATAAAAATCCTTGGATATTGTACACAAAAAAAATGCTTGATATCTTTGCACGACAAGCATGAGTAGACTGTAAAACGACTCTTTTGTTTGTTTATGCGTATGAGCAAGTGGCCAACTTTGGTGACGGAGTTTTAGGCCGCCTAAAGGCCTCCGTCATGGCTTAACGACTTTAAAAGCCGGGACCGACAATTTAACGTGCCCTCCGAAGCACGGAAGCGCTCAGATGAAAATGCCACTTGCGGTCACCCATCCAAGTAGTGACCGCTCAGAACGTTGCTTAACTTCGACGATCTATCAAGAACGTCTTAGCAAGCTTCGCCACGAGCGCTTCGACTCTTGTTTTTGATTTTACTTGCAGATTTATAAGAAATTGTTTTTTTACCTGTTGTTTTGGTTTAAAATTATATTACTTAAGTGAAATTTGCAAAATCCGGCTTTGCGATATACTCAACAGTACATTGGCACTAGGCCCCAAGTTTCTCTTCGGCCGTCTACGAAACCGGAGCTTCGTAACCAGTTACGAACTAAACAAAGTTCGTCCTCGTATAGTTGCGTAAAAAGCATGTTTCTTTACAGCTACTTCAATTATTTATTGTCCTATACCGTTTAATGTGCATTTACATAATAAAGCGATGGCTCGAAACCACGGCTTTCAGGTACTAACCCACAAACCCACACAACTTCACCAATCAACGAACCCAAAGTTATTTCATACTCAAATAAGCTTTATGTATTTGATTGTTTCGACCAAAACATTCAGTCTAGATAGTAAATGTGGAGCACTGCCAAAAGCACGCTAATTCCTACGCACACACGCATAGGTCATCAGTGCAATTACATGCGTTTGAGTATCGTTTCACATGTAAATGTGACAATTTGAATATCTGCGGTCAGGTGCCAACTGCCGCAGAGCTTGTAGGTAATAGAGGACCCGGTTTAGAACAATGCCTGACCCCTATCAAAGTTATTTTCACAATCTAGGTGCTCTAGCCATCTGGTTACCATAACACAAACATTAAGTTGCTGAGCTTGGGACCAGATGACGCCATGTAAAATGTCTAAGTATAGGTATTTAATTATTATTATTTATCTAAATTTGTTAAGGATTTTTACTGCCGTATCGTTTCCATAATTTGAATCTTTTACACTTGTAACGTGTACTTTACTTAAACCCAACCCAACAGTACTGCAGTGTCCACAGTAAAGTACCGCGCCGATAAAAATGGAAATACATTGCGAGAGGAGAAGCAGCCCTGGAAAATCAAGAGTACCCGATTATGAAGAAGAAAAAGAGCATAACTCAAACTAATTAATTGCTCAGTGAGTATCGAACAAACTGTAAGTCCACAGAGTACTTGCTCTATGCAACTGCTGACGGATTGAGGCCGAGAGTTAGGGTTGAAATTCGACATGAATGCTCAGGCTTACCCGATCGGGATTTGGTAGCATGTCAAATCAAAGTCGAAACGTTTAATCTGCTCTAGATTGTGCACTAGTTACATCGACACTAGCATTGTTTCAAACTAAGTAATTGATAGTACTTATTATAATAATAGTTGTTTTAAAATTGTATAGGACTTGTGTCTGGCTACTCAAACATCTATTGATAATAAATATCTGTTATTGTTGCGGCCTAATCGCCGTACGAAATATGAACTGTCAACGTCATTGTGAAGTGTGGTGTCAAAGTGACTTTTTTGAGTGATCTGTGGTTTTGCGGAAAAATAAGACCGGACATTCTTCTTCCGATGAACTCGCTTTTTGTACCGGCATGAACGGACACTCATTTTTCAACTTTAAATTTATCTTAAACTCTAAACCTATGTAAAACTCTCATTAAACAATCTACAAGGCCATCTGCATTTTTATTGAAGAAAGGGAGCTGCTGGAGAATCAGAAGAACCCAACAAAATGGTGACCCCGACGTGATACATTGTCTACGCTGGAAGGCTGAAAACCCCTTCAGGACAGGTGAAACAATCCAAATTTCGAGGGAAGTAAGCCCCATTTCCATTCATCTCTATCCTTCTTGATCAATTTTGCTTCTTTTGTGCGTAATTTTGTCGATATTTCTCATCTTTTACATCTTTGTGGCGTGTTCGAATCTACCCGCCGCTGTTTTTATTCAAGTATCGACAATACATTTTTCGTGAAATATCCTGATTTTACAGCAATCCCATCATTGAAACATTAGTAGACATCATATTTACCCTAGTTTCATCGAGTTCAGTACATATTTTCCAGTATTTTAGCCAATTTAGAGTTCTACATTTGAAAAAAGTTTACGTGTCTTCTTCGTATTTTAAGTTCTACAAACTTCAAGAATATCAACCAATCCATTGAAATATCGTTTTATACAGCTAGTAAAGCATAGTAACTAACTATTCCAGGCATTTCCCGGGTGAAAATCGGTGAGAATTGCGAACTACAGGCGCCGACATTATCATCTAGTAACCGGCGGGTGTGCCACGGCGGCGCCTCTGCCTGAGCCTGAGTCGGCGGCCGGTGAGGTAGTGCATGCTGAGCTGATCCTTCACGAAGGGTTTGTGCAGTATCGCGCGAACGAGGTTGTATTCATTGCTTAATTTTCTTTACACAGAACTTTATTCATTCAACTTTATTTTGAGTGTAACTTTATTCGGAACTTTATTTTGAGTATCCTGTTTATTGTTTGCGCCTACTATGTCGGATCTCAAGGAACTTATTGCACAGCGCGGTCGCATAAAAACTCGTATTACTTTATTTGAAAAATTTGTGAAGCCTCTTTCTGAAACTGAATTGAGCAAAGGTAATTTCAACGAGTTAACCTTGCGGCTAAGTAAGTTACAAGAACTATCATATAGTTTTGATGAATTACAATCCAAAATAGAATCTTTAGATCTTGCTGATGATCAAATGAGTGAGAGGGAGGAAGTGGAAAATAGGTTTTTTAGTCTCATTGCTAAAACTCAAGAAATGCTAGAAACATTTGAAGGAAAGGTTAAAAATGAATCATCATCATCAGCCTCTCATGCCTCCCACTGCTCCAATCATCACCAGCATGTAAAGCTGCCAACGCTCAAGGTCCCACCGTTTAGTGGTGATCCTGGCAAATGGCTTGAATTTAGGGATACTTATTCATCGTTGATCCATGAAAATGATAGAATAGATAATGTGAGTAAGTTTCATTATTTGAAATCTTATCTTGAGGGAACGGCTAAGGCAGTTATATCTTCAGTGACCGTCTCAACAACAAATTATGCTATAGCATGGTCTCTTTTGTGTGATCGGTTTAACAATAAAAGATTATTAATTAATGAACATATTAAGTGCTTATTTTCATTGGAGCCTATGACTAAAGAATCTGATAAAGGTCTTCGTGACATGATCGATGCAATTTCCAAAAATTTAAGTGCGTTGAATTCTTTAGATGAACCCACAGCGAGTTGGGATACAATAATAATATACATGGCTTCTGAAAAGTTGGATCCTGACACTGCTAGGGATTGGGAGGAGCATAGGAGTAAATTAGAAACAACTTCATTAGAAACATTCTTTGATTTTCTTCGTCAGCGAGCAACAGTTTTAGAAACAATACGTGCGAGTAAAACTTCAAAGTGCGAAAAGCGAAACACCTTCATAAAATCAAAGTCATTTATAGTTTCTTCACCTCAATCTTCAAACAATGGTCCATCCCATGGTGCTTCACACAACAATTGTTTAGCCTGCAAACAAAATCATAAATTATATGAGTGCATGAAATTTAAAACTTTGCCGATCGAAGACCGAATTTCAAAAGTTTTTGAATGGAAATTATGCAACAATTGCCTACGCAGTGGTCATAGGTCGATTCAGTGTAGGCTTGGTGGTTGTCGTATCTGTTATAAAAAACATAATACTGTATTACATAGACAGTCATCTCTACAAACAAACACACAACCACAACCAGAAAAGGGTCATGAAGAAACTACATCTCTACTGACTACAACTACTGTTTCTTGTCATGACTCACCTTCTTCTTCTTTTTTGCCTCACCATGAGGGTGGGGAGTCTTCTCGTGTAGTCAGCATGTCCTCTGTCTCCTGCGATCAAGTCCTTCTTTCTACAGCATTGGTCAAGGTGGCAAGCAACGGACAAATATTTACATTAAAGGCTTTGCTTGATAGCGGAAGCCAGTGTTCCTTTATAACAGAGGCCGCTTTATCTAAGATTGGTCTCACTGGAACAAAAATACAAACGCGATGCGTGTCAGGCATAAGTAATGCCATCTTAAATATCACAGAACATTGTGATCTTGTGATAACTTCTTTGCACTCTTCTTTTAGTGCACCAGTCACATGCTATGTGATTCCGTTGGTAACGGATAGATTGCCTCAGTTAGAAATCCGAGTTCAGGAGTTAGGGCTTCCAAGCCATATTCAGTTAGCAGACCCAAGTTTTTATTGCCCATCTGACATTGACATGCTTCTAGGAGCCGATGTCTTTTGGGAAATCATCTGTTCTTCTCAAATTAGATTAGGTCCTAACAATGGAGCCTTTTTGCGTGAAACCCAACTCGGATGGATAGTAGCTGGCCCCATGGGGGGGAAGCAGCGTGGCAAGTCAAACCAAATGGTTTGTAACTTCAGCCGAAACATTCAGCAACAGCTTGCTAAATTTTGGGAACTGGAAGAGGTTCCAGTGGATATTCCTCCGTCGTTAGAACATGAATTTTGTGAAAAGTTGTTTACTGAAACTACTAAACGGGATGAAAATGGTCGATTTTGTGTTCAGCTTCCTCTTCGTGATTCACCAGGTGTCCTAGGTGATTCATATCATATTGCTGAAAAACGATTACTTCAAGTTGAGAGAAAATTAAGTAAAGCACCGGCATTGCGAGTAGAGTATAATAAATTCATGAGTGAGTATGAACGCCTAGGACACATGAGTGAGGTCGCCAAACCTTCAAACGGTTGCTTCTTGCCTCATCACGCTGTTGTCAGAGAAAGTAGTGAAACAACCAAAGTAAGGGTAGTGTTCGACGCGTCAGCTGAGACATCTTCAGGTATTTCTCTCAATGACATACAATTTACTGGTCCAGTGGTTCAAGATGATTTATTGTCCATCTTGTTAAGGTTCAGGCAGCATCGATTTGTGGTTTCTGCAGACGTAGAAAAGATGTACCGCCAAATTGAAGTAGATCGCTCGCAGCGCCATCTTCAAATGATTTTATGGCGTGAAAGGGATGACCTTCCTATTAAAATCTTTGAGCTCAACACTGTAACTTATGGTACGGCTTCAGCGCCCTTTCTAAGCACAAGATGTCTACTACAGTTAGCGAAAGATTGTTCTGACAAAAGGATAGCTGAACTTATAGAGCATGATTTTTATGTCGACGATTTTCTCTCAGGAAGTAGCGATGAATCTGAGCTAAGTGAAATTATAATTAAAGTAACACAAATTCTTCATTCTGCGGGCTTACCACTGCGTAAGTTCCGTACTAATGCGCCGTCTATAGTAAACAACAATCCAAGCTCTTTAATTCCAAAAGACTTGGACGCTACCTCTTCATCCAGCGCACTGGGTCTTAAATGGGACCCAGCCGCTGACGTCTTACATTTCTCTACAAACATTGAGAATCCTTCACAAGCTACGAAAAGAACAATTTTGTCAAATTCTGCTAAATTGTTCGATCCACTAGGTTTATTGAGCCCATGTACTATCATACCTAAGATAATTCTTCAAAAATTGTGGATTTCCAATCTAAATTGGGACGATCCAATTCCCTATGATATCGAGAAATCGTGGCTTGATTTTGTAGCTAATTTAAACGCATTGTCTTCTCTACAAATTCCCAGGTACGTCCTATGCAGCGAACCTGAGACTATCGAAATGCATACATTCTGTGATGCTTCCGAAGTAGCGTATGGAGCATGCCTCTACCTGCGATCGATAGATAAGTCAGGTCACGTCAAAATGAATCTTCTTTGCGCAAAGACTAAGGTCGCGCCTTTAAAGCCACAAACCATTCCTCGCTTAGAACTATGTGGAGCTGTAATAGCTGCTCGTCTTGCACATAAAGTGCAGCAAGCTCTGAGACTCCACATAGACAATATATACTATTGGTCAGACTCTTCTGTGGTTCTTGGTTGGCTGTCATCGCATGCACGTGACCTCAAAACATTTGTTTCTAACCGGGTTGCTGAAGTTCAGCAGCTTACGTCTTCTGGTTCCTGGAAACATGTTCCTGGAACACAAAACCCTGCAGATCTAGCCTCGCGTGGTTTAGATCCTAGTCTCATAAATGAAGCTACCTTATGGTGGCATGGCCCTTCTTTTTTGCTAGAGCCAGAGTCCAATTGGCCAACAAAAATCAAACATTCGGTAGAGTTACCCGAAATTAAACGAAATCCGATTTCTAATAATTTGGATTTTAAAATCAGCTCTACATTGCACACAAACACTGTAACTTGCGCTACCACTACAAAACATAATTCTACTAATCCCAAAGGGATTGTCAATTTTGATAGGTACTCAAAGTGGAATCTACTTCAACGAAGCGTAGCGTATGTTCTTCGATTTGTTTACAATGTAAAGCATGCAAACTCTAAGCGTACTGGTCATTTAACTACTGATGAATTGAGAGCTTCTCTACATGTTGTAATTAAACAACATCAAGCCGAATGCTTCGGCAATGAAATTAATTTATTAAAAAACAAAAAATGCTTACCTGCTAAGTCGGGCTTACTCTCTCTGAGACCCTTCGTAGATGAGAACGGTATCCTTCGTGTAGGGGGCCGTATACAAAAGGCATCTGAAACTTATAATAAAATTCATCCAATACTTTTAGATTCAAAACACAATTTCACCAAGCTATTATTTTCTCATGAACATAAAATACTTATGCACTGTGGCCCGCAACTACTTCTTACTAACATCAGACAATCTTACTGGCCAATTACTGGTCGACGATTAGCTAGGAGCACAGTGAATAATTGCAAACTTTGTAGAGTCATAAAAGCAAAAACAATAAATCCCATAATGGGAAACTTACCTCTTCCTAGAGTGAGTCCTACTTTACCGTTCCAAGTTTCAGGAGTCGACTTTGCAGGGCCGTTTCCAATCCGTGATCGTATTGGACGCGGATGTAAAATCATAAAGAGCTACCTTTGTTTATTCGTATGCTTCTCTACGCGTGCTCTTCATTTGGAAATTGCATCGGACATGAGCACTGAAGTCTTTATTTTATGTTTAAAACGTTTCATCAGTCGCAGAGGAAAACCAAGCGAGATTTACTGCGACAACGGCCGAAATTTCGTGGGCGCAAACAATGAGCTAAGTCAAATTTTAAAAACATGCAATGAATCAGTCTCTTCATTTGCCGCCGACGAAGGCATTACGTTCAGATTTTCACCGGTTTACACCCCACATTTCGGTGGGCTTTGGGAGGCCGGCGTAAAATCAGCAAAGTATCATTTAACTAGAATGTTAGGTAGCAATCACCTCACTTATGAGGAATTATCGACATTATTCGTGCAAATAGAGGCAATTTTGAATTCAAGGCCCCTTTGTCCTCTTTCATCTGATCCTACTGACCTCTTCCCTCTTACTCCGGGGCACTTCCTGATCGGTAAACCACTCACCTGTCCGCCTGCGCCAGCGCTGCTCGACATCAAGACAAGTCGACTATCAAGATACCAGGAAATCGAGCAGATGCGTCAACATTTTTGGGAGAGATGGCGGAAGGAGTTTTTAAGCGAATTACAACATCGATCAAAATGGCGTACAAACCAAGGAGCACTACTAGAGGGAGACATGGTTATTCTCAAGGATGCAAATTTACCTCCACTTCAATGGAAATTGGGTCGCATCCATCGACTCTATCCCGGACCGGACGGGGTGTCACGCGTTGCGGACGTCTTCACCAGGAAGGGCATCATCCGCCGAGCTGTGGTCAACCTGAGTCCCTTAGAGGCTCGAGATCCCAGGGTTCTCGAGGGAGGGGAACTTGTTGCGGCCTAATCGCCGTACGAAATATGAACTGTCAACGTCATTGTGAAGTGTGGTGTCAAAGTGACTTTTTTGAGTGATCTGTGGTTTTGCGGAAAAATAAGACCGGACATTCTTCTTCCGATGAACTCGCTTTTTGTACCGGCATGAACGGACACTCATTTTTCAACTTTAAATTTATCTTAAACTCTAAACCTATGTAAAACTCTCATTAAACAATCTACAAGGCCATCTGCATTTTTATTGAAGAAAGGGAGCTGCTGGAGAATCAGAAGAACCCAACAGTTATCTTAATAGGGAAACTACAAATAGGGAACCTACGAAATTATATACATAATTTTCAACCTCCAAAATAGGCTCTAATTTCAACTAAGGACTCAATAACTGTTTCAACCAACTTGGCTTCTGTTCTGACATCTTGAACCTGCATTTGAACTTTAACTTAACCTATTCCGCTGTAACCTCTTAATAATTAATCTTCAGATAAAGTTATCTACTCAGTAATTAAGTACATCGTCTAAGTCTGAGAATGAGTCTGAAATTATAACTTAAAGAGCTTATTAACTTTGAGATAATTTAAGTTGAACGCAGAAAGTTTAATGTACAAGACTGCCTACGTATCACAAATGCGAAAGTTCGTAAACATGTTTGTGTCTTTGTGGTTCAATAAGTTATTAAAAACATCGTCTGCTAATTACTGCCTAGGGTTAAATTCGTTTAGAAATTCCGTAAGTAAATTATTGCCAGCTATAAAGTAAAATGTATTAAATTAAATAGATATTATTTAAAAATTCAATAAATGACACGCAGACCCTACTCTGGAAAGACGTTATCTTGCCTTGGAGTTATTTATTAGTTTATTTCAAAGACAATTAATATCTAGAAGACAGACAAAGGCCATACACAAAATCGTAACCCTAAAAAATAGCCTGAAAACTGTAAAACATCAATTTTATCCAAGAAATTTCAATTACTTTCTAGTTAAAAATGTTTAAATATTGAATATTGTTGCTACCTACAACTAAGTATTGAAATTTCTTGGATAAAATTGATGTTTTAAAGTTTTCAGGCTATCTGGTACTGCGGGATCGGGTTACGATTTTGTGTATGGCCTTTGTCTGTCTTCTAGATATTAATCGTCTTTGGTTTATTTGAAAACTGAAAACATGAAACTGGTCAGAAAATTCAAAGAATAGAAAATAGATTATTTATCTAGATCAATACATCTTGAAACAATTTGAACTATTAAAATCGGTCAGCTAGTGTAGTACCAGCTGGCTATTTACTCGTATATTACAAGTTATTGACGTAAAATTTGACTAAAAAAATAAATCTACCTACTTATTTAAAGTTTGATTCATCACTCAGTTTCCATAGAAAACATACATCCAATGGAGTAAAGGTGGCGACGTTTTTCTATAATATCGTATTGAAACGCAAGAAGCAGATAGAGCACTGTCTAAAATCGATACTAATTGCGCGAAGACTCAAGTCTGAGTGCAGAATCTGAATACGAGCCTAAGA
The DNA here is from genome assembly GCA_963582015.1 of Xanthorhoe designata. Lineage (NCBI taxonomy): Eukaryota > Metazoa > Arthropoda > Insecta > Lepidoptera > Geometridae > Xanthorhoe > Xanthorhoe designata. The sequence goes on along the minus strand of OY757034.1, from coordinate 10,982,553 downwards.
CATGAACACTCAGATTTACCCAACATTCGCAAATTAACGAACGTGGAATTTAATCACTTCAGTGTACACACCACGAGTGTACAAAGGTTGATAAAACCTATAACCGAACATGAATAAAATTAGGCAATGAAACCCCAAAATAATAATGTTTTTGGAACAATGCATTTGCCTAGCGCATTAGCTAGAAAGCCAGGTCAAATATTGCGTAAATACACGTATAATTATATTGCTTTAGCTTAGTCGTGTTATCTCGTTTTATTGTGTCGTCCATTTACTGGATGGCCGCATAAATTCACTTTAGTACTAATTTGTTTTTCGTCAAATTATTTGAATATTTCTGCTCAGTTTGGACGGTTTTTATCTTTATTGCTTCGGGTGTGTTTAGTATTATTTTAATTTAAGCTGATTTAAATACGCATAAAATGAACCCTCCATAAAATGGCTCTTTATAATCCGAAAACTTAATAACGGAGAGTTTAATGTTAACTTACATCAACATTAGTGGCAATTCACATGCCTAGATATTTTAAAATTTTAGTGTAATAATTAGGTTAAGATTTTATTTGTCATTTTCTCGTTTTGGTGTTGGGTTAAAATAGTATAATAGCAATCTAAAAATGCATTATGTACATGTAAGTACCTACATACAAGCCCGTCCCTGAGTATGCCGAAGCAGAGCCTCTCGTGTCTAAACACAAGTTATTACTTAGTAAGAACGAGGAGTAGACGCATTGACAGCACACAGGTTTTTTTCTTACTGGGCAACATAAGCTGTAGTATTTTTTCATAAATATTACAAACTGTTATAAAAGCATTAACTTAAGTTAGTTATAATTTACGCTCTGTAACTTAAACCTTTCGTAAATAAAGACATTTATTATTATTATTATTATTATTAATTCGGAGTATCGCTTAAGCTAAACTTAACGAACTAAAAATGTTGCCGTCCCTTTCATAGCGATGAGAATAAAAAGGATGGCATTAATTTTAGTTAGTTTAGTTTAGCTTTTGCGACACTCCGAATTGCCACTAATATCTATTCTTTCGTTATAGAGACTGTGTTTATATAGTCCTGACTCGTAAAACTTTTAGTCTTCTCAATTTATTATAAAACAATAACTTTTTTCATTAGAAATTGGCTATATTTAAGTACCTACTGAAATTTTTTCAGCTCATTTCAGGTTTACTTATAAGTTCCCTTTCTCAATCACTTCAACTCAATTATTTTCACAATCTACATAATTTTCAATCTTAAAATATGAATAAATTTACCTCGTTTAAATCAACCGTCTCCACCATTATTTGGTCAGCACATTAGAAGAATTTACGGCTGTAATTCTTGTGTTAACTAAATGAAATTGCTGGTTTACAAGGGCTCAGTAGAATTTACTACCAGTTCTAAAACTAGAAAAGAAATAGAAAGCCACATCAAAGAATAACAAAATACTAATTTCTACTGTAAACGTGAAAGTTTATAATGGATGTGTGGATGGATATTTGTGTCTCTTTCACGCAAAAACTACTCAACGGATTGGACTGAAACTTGGAACGCACATTATATGACGTAGAAAAACACATAGCCTACTTTTTATCCGGGTTAGTTACCACGCAACCTAAATCGCGGGCGGCAAATAATAAAATAAAAAAATAATCAAGTAACGATTCTTAGTTAGCAAATGGATGCAATATAATATAGGCAATTAGGTCTCAAAATCCTTCAAAATATACTAGTAGACCTTTGCTAAGAATTTTCATAATCCGTCCACAATCGAAGGAGAAAATTATAAACATACAATGTAACGTAACCTCCTCCTTTTAAAGTCGATTAAATAATCGATACGACAAGAATAAAACCAAATAGATGTATTGTTTTGTTATATTTATTTTAATCTACGGGTATTTTAATAACTTAAACGTGAACGCGACGATTTGAATTATTAACAAAAACACCATAGTGCCATCATACCCTCATCAAGGGGCGGGTATTCCCATAGATATCCAATGTGAAACGACACAAAAACTGTTATTCATGTTTTAGCACTGATAGGTTGTTGACCCTTTTCCCTGCCTATGGGTTTATTGTTAGGAAATAAATATTAAACTCGAGAGAAATCTTCGTTTAGCTAACCTACACTTATCCCGGTTACTCAACAACCTTTGTACATTGTAAGAATATCTTCACTTAAGTACCTATGTTGACTTCTATCTCTTTTTTATTCCATTGGATTGATCACATTGGTTTTATTTGATATACACTGGTAAGTAAGTAATTTCTTATGAGCCAGTGGCCAACTCTGGTGACGGAGTTTTTTTAGGCCGCCTTAAGGCCTCCGGTTAGTGGCGGCATTGTTATGTTAAGGTTAAAATCCGCCTAGTTCTCAATAACAACAAACTAAATCTCCAAAATCGATTCATAGCCCCCATTAACCAACTCCCTTAATAATTACGCCATATCTTAACCCTTACAACGCTATCGAACCATATTATGCCATTATTACTAAACCCGATATTAAACTTGGCTTGTAAATCAATTGAATAGTATTCGAATAGAGATAGGTATTCTGTGTACGTGATCGGATGATGTTAATTGGACTTTGTGCTCACGCAAGGGCGCTTGTTTGGATCCGTTTTGTATACCTATTCAAAACAGTTATGTAAACAAAATACGCGTAATTGGTATTTCACATTCAATTTTGTATAAATATTAAAACAGAATCGCGACCTCAAGTACGGTAGGCTTTCTCCCAGAACTTTATTCATTCAAAAGCACTTAAAGATATTCTAGAGGTTTTCTGGAACGTCCTATTATACATTTGGTACGTTAAATTACAAAAGGACCCTTTCTAGAAATATCAAAATGTTCTCTTTACTAAGTTTTACATTGAAATGGCAGAACTCGAATGTCAACCAACCCTAGGATTTAATGCCATAAATGTTATGAAATTGAGGGTATTTGCGGCGACACATTACTCGACACAGCGTAAACTGAACGATCAATTATCGAACCAATACGATCGGGTGAAACGATGCGTCGAAGTGGACCTTAGAGTAATGTAAATAAAGGATATAAAAAATACTATTAGAACCACCATATTACAATAACTGTTCCCTTTTCCAGATCTGAGTGTTCATGTCCATTATTTCGCCCACCGCTGGGTATAGCGAGTCTGTATCGCGTTTGTATCGATACAAACGCGATACAGCGCGTTTGCGCCCTCAAAAACTCTTACATTTTGGTCAATTGTTTTTATATATTAACCATATTTTACCAAATCAAGCCATGTTAACAATAAATGGATCAAGTAGTTTTAGCAGACTCGGACAAAGTAGCTGCAATTATCTATGCCTGGTGTGAATATTCAACTTACAAATGACCGTAAATCTATCGCCATAGTAACATTGTTATCGGTCAAGTAGTCATACATCTTTTTTGTCTAAACAAAGTTCTTATGACGACAGATATACGATACGATACGATCTACGGTAATTTGTAAGTTGAATATTGAAACCGGAAATGAATATATCAGCTAGTGCATAAAACAACCGCTAATATCTTGTAACATAATTGAAACAATTTACAACTTTTTAAGGAGTACGGAAACTCTGTTTTTTATGGACGTTCATAGTCATGCTAGTTCATACAACCTCGATGTTTCCATAGCTACATTTACTACGCAAATGAGTTTTCGCATAAATAACAGATCTATGACGTTGTAAATACTGGGGCGTTTGTTATGGAAGGGTAACTTGACCGGGCAAGTTTCACGAGCGATTGCCGACGACTGAAAACATGACCTCTGCTGATCGACATAATGACCTATGCCGATTGAAATAGGGTTTCTTATGGACGAGATTTCTGTTTGGCTAATGATTCAGTAGGCTATAATCATTATGGATGTTTAGGAGCATTATCTAAATGTCAAATCACGGTATAAAAACTTCCCGGAAATGTAAGCATAAATTTTGAATGCTGGTGTATACCTTTAAATAGAAAATGTCTAAATTTAATGAGATTGTAGGTATAACAGGTATAACATAATTATCGTGAAATTGGTCATTGTGAGTAAATAAATTTAAATAAATCTTCATCGACCACCGACTAATTTTCGTTTGCAAAGCAGCTTTCAGCAACATCATAAATCTTATAAACTAGGCTCAGATTCAGAGTCTGCACTCAGACTAAAGTCTTTGCTCAGCCGCTTAAGTACCTATAGATTTTTGACAGTTTTCTATAAAAACTAAGTGATAATTGATGATTCACCGTATGAGACAAGATTCATGCTTCTATGAACTTTAAATACAAGCCTAGGTCCGTAATCAAACAACTCTAATACTAAATGGCTCAAAAATTGTTTCAAACCTCAGAGTTTACTGTCTATTTTAGTTAAATAAAGTCTGGTCTCTTTTGTTTCATTGCAAAGAAAATCAATTACAGCTATTTTTCTGAAAGATCAACGGCCTAAGATAGTTTAGAAGCTGTAACTCATGTGCAGTAACGTAATATTCTGGGCACGCGGCGCAAATCTTTCAATGCTCGGTATAAATCACAAAAAATGGCTGGATGAGAAATGACTTGCCAGTTTTCTTGTCAGTCCACAGTTTTATTATTAACATTATATTAGTTGGTTTAATTTTTTTGCCAAATAAATAAAGATAAATCGTGGTAAATAAGGCTTGTCTACTATAAAATAATTGTTAAGTTCTTGTAACTGCTGTAACTGTTGTATTATCAGCTGAGCGCTTCCGTGCTTCGGAGGGCACGTTAAATTGCCGGTCCCCGCTTTTAAAGTCGTTAAGCCATGCCTTTAGGCGGCCTAAAAACTCTGTCACTAGAGTTGGCCACTTGCTCATACGAACGAACAAACGAACGTAACTGTACAAATTATTATAAATTAAATTTTAATTTAATACTATCTGCTGACCTGAAAAAAATAAAGCCAATGTCCGTTCCCAAGGTTTAGTCTATCTCTGTACCAAATTTCATCAAAATCGGGTTTAGGTGTAAAAGCGTAACAGACAGACAGACAGAGTTAATTTCGTTTATAATATTAGTATTGAAGTAGGGATAGCAGGGATTGGTAGGGATTATTTCATTAATTTTCATGCCATTTCTTTCTCTTTAGCAAAATACTTTCTTTACTTTCTCTGTGAATTAAGCTATTATAGACATCTAACAAAAAATATTGCTGCGATACTAACAATTTTTTAAAGTAAGAATACGACGTTGATCTGTAAGTGCTTATAAGCTCTTGCCAGTTTTGTTGAATATCAAATGCCCTCATAAAACGTGGATCACAAAAACATTTTATACAGATTCTATAAGTCCTCAGACTCGATCATTTAGCCTAACAATGTCGTAAACGCCTGCAGCTTTGTCATAAAACTATGAATTGATCGTAAATACGGACTGGCGTAAGGGTCATTCTAAAGGTTTAGCAGTCAAGTGTTACGTCGTATTGTTAAGACATTTATACTGAGGACACATTTTTAAACTTTGATTTCAATGTCGTATTAAAATTTGATATTTACCTCCAGGCTGTTATCGGAAGAGAATTGAAATACTCGTGAAACCAGTTAGCTTTCTAAGTAGCGTCGATGGGTTTGCAACCTGTCACGTATGGAATGTTAACTTCTTCAGAATGTGAGCATGCACCAAATATGTCGTCACCGGAAATATCACTTAACGTAAGGGACATTTTGTCGAAAATGAGTTAAATATGCAGTTCGATCTAAAATTCGACGCTCTATCGACTGGCATACTCAGAATTTCGATATCTTTAAAAAAATGTCCCTTACATCAAAAAATTTGACATATTTTCACAAGTTCTAGACAGATATAGTCATAAATATTTAACGTAACGGACTTCTAGGTATCTTTAAGAAATGCTTTGTCCCTTACGTTAAAATCACTTGGAGTAATTGCATGCTTTTGACTGAATCCAACGGCTTTTTAACGTATAGAAATTGTTGTTTGGTCTACTCCCAATAATTCTGCAAGCTTTTTTTGCATTGGGCACGAGTTTTGATCTAGCAAAGCCTCCAATTTTTCATTTTCATACTCTCACATCTAGTCCTGGTACCAACACCTCTTTCTTTACAGTTACGTACAATTTATTTATTTTTTTTGGTCTACTTCTACTCTTAGGATATCCAATCCTTTATTTATAAAGCACTTTTCACCAATATTTATATACCTCTTCTCTTTTTAGTACTTGTCCATACCATTAAAGATTTTAAATAAGTACCTATACTTTGTTGTTCTGCGTTTAATTGCAAAGCCGTTATAAAACCTCCTGTTTACTCACTAGGTGTGATAAATATATTTTTGTTCATTAAATCACTATGCTGATTATCTAATATTTAAAACCTAATTAATAATAATAAATAATAATTAGTCTAATTATGAGGAAAAACTGGCATCGAAATAGAAAATTGTAGATTTAATTGGTCAGGTAATTTATATTCTCTTCTTACATACGAAAAAGTTTGATCTCTAATACGACAGTAATAAGGGTGTGTTGTAGCAGACATATGGGGTTTCTCAGGTAGCTTGAAGAAATGATGAAGTCCAAAGATTGATAGAAATTGCGTATAATAATTATTGAAAAACGTACAGAGATGTGTTCACGATAGGTTACAGTTGCGAATCTAATTGTCACTTTTTGAATACTAGTTTGACGTTTCGTAGCGCGGTTCTGTCACTAGATATTTCGTTCGGAAACGCGACATGCCCCCGGCCTTGGAAGCACCAGCTTCAAAGATTACTGCGTGTCATCTTGTTGCTGCTTGGCTTCTTCTTCTCGAAATAGAGGACATATCTTCGAAAAACTGCGTCGTATGGTTCCGGATGCTGTCCGGATATCTGCCAATCGAGATACGCCGTCTCGACCGCTGACTGTGCTGATGATTCTCCCGAGTGACCACTTCAAGGGAGGAAGCTTATCATCCTTGATGATAACCAGTGTGTTGGGTTCTAGGCTATCTACGTTTTCTCTCCATTTACATCTGGTTTGAAGCTCCGAGACGTACTCCTTCGTCCACCGGGTCCAGAAGTTGTGTCGTATCTGCTCCACTCGCTGGTATCGGTTGAGCAGTCGTTCAGGATCGCCTCGCATGTCCTGATACACCGGCGCTGTGAGCGGACGACCAACCAGGAAGTGAGCGGGACTGAGGGGAAGGAAGTCATGTGGATCAGCTGATAGTGGAGTTAAAGGTCGGGAGTTGAGGATTGCTTCAATCTGTGTTAGAACCGTGGTAAGTTCTTCAAAGGTCAAGTGTGCGTTACCGATGACACGAGATAGATGCAACTTGCACGATTTTACCCCAGCTTCCCAAAGACCTCCAAAATGAGCAGTGTAAGGAGGAATGAATCTTAGCTTTATGGCTTGGCTAAGAGCGTACTCAGTAAGATCAGCTGAACACTTACTTAAAAACTTTGCTAATTCGTTATTAGCGCCTACGAAGTTTTTGCCGTTGTCTGAATGTATTTCATCGGGTTTTCCGCGACGTGAAATGAAACGTTTTAGAGCCAGAATGTATGCCTCAGTGGAAAGATCGCTAACAAGTTCCAAGTGTAAAGCGCGTGTAACGAAGCATACGAACAAGCAAATATACGATTTTACGGTTTTAGCGCCTCTGCCTTTGCGATTTAAAGTGAGAATTGGTCCCGCGTAATCAACCCCACAATAAAGAAATGGATAGGTAGGAATCAATCGTTCCTTTGGCAGATTGCCCATGATAGGATTTAAAGTTTTACCTTTCAATCGCTTGCACGTTACGCACTCATTCACCGTTTTCCGCGCGAGATTTCTCCCCCCAATAGGCCACCATCGCTGGCGAATGTCGTACAGCAGCGCTTGAGGAGCGGCATGAAGCAGGCGTTGGTGCTCGTTGCGCATGAGCAATGCTGAAAACCGATGTTTTGAACACAATAAGATGGGGTGCTTCTTCTCGTAATCGAAGCTGTCAGAATAACTGATTCGACCGCCAACTCGTATTAAATTATTCTCGTCTAAGAATACGTTTAGTTTAAAAAGACTTGGTATCTTTTTGAGCGAGCAACCTTTTGCGATTAGATTATACTCCTCGTTAAAAGATTCTAATTGTGATAACCTAGCTAAACCTACTTCAGATTCTCGCAGCTCGGTCAAAGTGAGTGCGCCTGACTGACGATTCACTTTGTTGCGTGTGTTGTTTATAAATCTCAGTACGTACGCGAAAGAACGCTTCATTCGATCGAACTGAGAGAATCTGGAAAACGGAAATAGTTCCGGTACTTGGTTTGAGTGAAAAATGTTTACTGCGCTTGATTTTATCTCAGGAAGATCATCTTGCGTTATAGTTGGACTCGAGTTAGAAGCTACGTTACCCCAATCGTAGGTAAAATCACGAAGGAAAGGCGGTCCTTCCCACCATAACTCTGAGGATGTAAGTTCAGATAAAGAGGACCCCCGTGAGACTAGATCAGCTGGGTTCTCCTTTCCACTTACATGTTGCCATGGTACTTCTTGCGAAAGCTCGTGAATTTCAGCCACCCTGTTCTGTACGAACGTTTTAAGTAAGTTGGGTGACATGCGTAACCATCCTAACACTATGGTGGAGTCCGTCCAAAACACTACATTTTTAATCTGACAATGAAGTGATTCACGTATTTTTGTATACAGTCGCGCGCCTAATAATGCTCCGCAAAGCTCCAGCCTAGGGATACTGACTGGCTTCAGCGGTGCGACCTTGCCTTTCGAACACAACAACCTGAGTGATGCCGTTGAAGTATTCTCACTGACAGTGCGAATATAGGCGCACGCGCCGTACGCTGTTTGCGATGCGTCGGTAAATATATGTAGCTCGATATACGAAGCCTCACTACCAATGACGTGCCGCGGCACTCTAACATTCTCAAGCCCGGCGAGACCGATAGCAAACCGGTTCCATACCTCTGTGACGTCACTGGGGAGCGCGTCGTCCCAGTCTAGTTTCAACAACCATAGTTTTTGCAATAACACCTTTGCGATCATAATAGTAGGGCTTAGCAAACCGTACGGGTCGAAAATCTGAGACACATGTGATAATATTGAGCGCTTAGTGATTTTCGTATCTTCATTAAATTGCGTGTTGTAATGAAACATATCGGATGAGTTATTCCAGCCAATGCCTAGCGTTTTGCAGTGACTGGACGCGTCTAAATTCAGCGGTTTAACGCCGTCGAATAATTTTGTTAATGATGGATTACTACAATCAAAATTAAATACCCATTTGCGTAATGGGAAGCAGCCCGATTTTAAAACGTTTAATGTTTTTTCGCATAAATCAAGTAACTTATCTTTATCATCATGGGTCGTAATCATATCATCAACGAAAAAATCCTCATTTATTATTCGTTTGACCTCGGGGTCAGAGCATTCATATGCCATTTGTTTTAAGCATCTACACGCCATGAAAGCAGCGGCTGCGGTGCCATAGACGATCCTATTATGACGATATATGCCTATGTCTTGTGTGGGATCGTCGCGCCATAGAATAAGCTGAAGTTCGCGCTGATTTTCAGAAACCTCAGTTTGCCTATACATCTTCTCGACGTCTGCGCAAGCTACGTACTTATTCATGCGCAGGCGAAGTAATATAGCGAGCAAATCACCTTGTATGGGAGGCCCTACAAGCTGGAGATCATTAAGTGACACTCCAGTGCTTGACGTAGCGCTAGCGTTGAACACCACCCGCAGCTTCGTGGTAGTGCTGTGTTCGCGTAATACGCCGTGATGCGGCATTATGAAATGTGGTTGTCCATAAGACTCGATTCGCGCCATGTGCCCTAGGGACACATATTCGTGAATAAAATCTATATACAACCGTTTGTACTCTTGATCGCGTTGGAGTCGTCTTTCCAAAGCTAAAAATCGGTTGAGGGCTTGAGGATATGTTTCACCTAAAGCTTGTGGTGAGGATTTGAATGGAATGTTGACACAAAACCTTCCATCGCTACTGCGCGTTGTAGTCTTGATGAAATGGTCTTCGCATTCCTTCTCCTCCTCGGTGCGCGTGTCACAAAGCTTAGGCAGCTCCTCAAGCTCCCAGAACTTGCGTAGTTGCGATTCTACTGTGTGAGAAAAATTACATCGTATGTAACCTTTGTTTCGCGTTATGTTTATGGGACCTGATACGATCCATCCTAATTGCGTGTTTTGAAGGAATGGACCTTTAGGTAGACGCATCTTTCCTTCGCTCAACAAATCCCAGAATTTATCGGCACCTATGAGGATATCGATTTCTTGGGATTCATAAAAGCTAGGATCAGCTAATTGAATATTGTCAGGGATCCCAAACTGCGCGTGTTGTTTGGGTATCGCTGGCAACGTAGATGTAATGTTAGGTAAAACAATACATTTTATACGTGTAATATAAGGGCTAGTTCGTGATCTTACATCGATATCACAGGTTTGCGTAGACTGTGACACCGAATTACCTACCCCGCGTATTTCGTGAGTGGACTGTATCATTTGCGTGCCTAGTTTATCGCATAAAGAACGTGTAATAATGCATCGCTCGCTCCCCGAATCTAGAAGCGCGCGCGCCTGTTGATAATTATCGTGTTTATCCCTAACCTCCACTAACGCAGTCGATAACAATACAGGTTGCGCACACGGATAATTTGCGCATAGAACCTTTGTGTGAGTGTCTTTGATAAGCTCATTGCTGCTAGGCTCGGCGGCGGGCAGCGGCGCGGTGGGGGGCGAATGCATCAGAACCGGTTTGTTATTGAGTGAAGCTCCGTCGTGTCTAACTGCACTGTCGTAATGAAGCAATGAGTTGTGCTTTTGATCACACTTCCTACACGGACCGAATTTGCACTCATTAATTTCGTGTCCTGCGCGTAAACAGTTGTTACACAGCTTGTTATCTTTGACGAGCTTTAGCCTAGCTTCTAAACTAGAACCTAAAAACTTCTGACATGCGTAAAGTGGATGACTATAACGTTGACAAAGTGAACATAACTTCTTTGATTGACTTTGCGGATTGGTGGCGACATTGCAGTGAACTTTATTACTGTTTTGTGAGTGCGATACAGTTTTTTTTATATTAGTGCTCGCGTGTGATACCTGCAAAGTCTCCAGCATGTCCGCTCTGTCTTTTAAAAAGGATAACAAGACGTCTATCTTCAGAATCGACTTGGAATCACCAGATTGTTTTAGTGTTGTGTTTTTATATTGTTCCCACTCGCGTTCCGTGGTTTTATCTAATTTAGTGACCACAAGATAAATAATTAACGTGTCCCAGCTGTTTACTGGTTCACCTAACAACTTTAAAGCCCGTAAATTCTTTAAAATTGTATCTATTAAATGACGTAACAGATCTGGTGCTTCTTTTGTCAAAGCCTGAATAGTAAAAAGTGATTTTACGTGATTGTGTACGAGAAGCCTACTATTGTCGTACCTAGTGAGAAGTAACTCCCATGCTACATCGTAGTTTGCAGCAGAGAATTCCAGCGACTCGATCACCAATGCTGCACTGCCCTTTAGTGATGATTTCAGGTAGTGAAACTTTTGGATGCTAGTGATATGATCGGAATCGTGAATCAGCGATTGAAAGGTATCCCTAAATTCTAACCAATGGTCGTAAGAACCGTCAAAGGTAGGTATCGTAATCGTAGGTAATTTTACCGATTTATTGTCGCTACACGCCTTCCTGGAACCTGTGTCGGTTTCCCCAGTACCTAACATACATTCAGCCTGAGCCAGGGTATCGTAGTAACTATCTTCGAATGAATCGCGTTGCCTAAACTGTTCATCTAGATCAACTTCTAACACAGATTCTTCTAGCTCAGATTGAAGACTATTAAACTCTGAAAGCAAGCTTGTAGCTCCTTGAATACGTAGCTTTAAATCTACACGCGTTTGTGCAGGCAAAATACTATCAGTTTTCAATGTATTTAGGTAGTTAGAAAAGCGCGTAAGACGGCCTTTGACAATAGCTCTTTTCTTTACTAGGTCACGTATAAGTTTGTTCGTTGCGTCATTGTCTGTAACCGTTAATTTGTAAGGAGACCTATCCCTAGTGTCTTTGCTCATCTTGGAAGTCTCAGTAAAAGGTGGAGTACTCACGTTTGGCAAGTGGCAGCTATGCTGTCTCGGAACACGCTGCTAGACACTGTGCACACAGATGGTAGCTCACTGCGTCTCAGTTACTGAAACATTTATTACCACGGGATTAACAATAGAAAGGATAGGCGTTTGGATAGGATGGATGACTGGCCGTACCGTTTCTCCCTTTCTGGGTAGGTATGCGTGCTTCTGGACAGCAATCTTAATCCTTGTTGGTTTCTTGATCAATCTTCAGAAAAATGACCGTTGACCTTTGGGTCATGCGAAGGTCGTGCGTGCGTTGAGTCCCTTGTAGATGTCCGGCTCTGAAGGTCCAATTTATGTTGTAGCAGACATATGGGGTTTCTCAGGTAGCTTGAAGAAATGATGAAGTCCAAAGATTGATAGAAATTGCGTATAATAATTATTGAAAAACGTACAGAGATGTGTTCACGATAGGTTACAGTTGCGAATCTAATTGTCACTTTTTGAATACTAGTTTGACGTTTCGTAGCGCGGTTCTGTCACTAGATATTTCGTTCGGAAACGCGACAGGGTGATATTACTAGGTTTGTATGTACTTACAACAAATGGAAACTAATAAAAGACCCTTACGCTAAACTTACCTATTACTTCATTTAATTTGTTGTTCCTTACATCATCGCAGATTGTTTATACCTTCATTTTGAATAACGTAAGGTACAGCTTTACATTGAATTTTAAGGTAAGGGACAGGCTATCTCCTAAACCATAAGTTTTTTCACATTTTTGAAATAATAGTAAGAAAGGTGCTGAAAAACTAAGATACTTTGCTCTTGGAAGTATTCAAATCGGATGTCAGGAAAAAGAGATACAGATCAATTTCCAAAAAAAAAAACTTATTTTGGCTCTCCTGAAAAACAGGGGTTTGTCCCTTACGTTAAGTGATATTTCCAGTGACGATGTATTTGGACATGCCTCTGACTGCCCCCCTAGACATCGAAAGAAAGAAAGAAAGAAAAATCATTTATTCTTGTAGGACCTCAAGGATCACTTAAGTTTCGTTTTTTATGGTGATTCTAATGCCTGTTCCAACGCGACTCCCTACTACAGGGAAAGAATCAGGCAAGAACCTGGTGGTGTGGGCCTAGCTTTTTTTATCTTGAATAAGGACCTAAAAATTATGTAAAGATCTGAAAGAAATGCCTACCGTTCCCTGGGATACAGTTGTGATCATAATATTTATTTCATTTCACTAAAACTCGTCTTTCTTCACCAGGTCGATCGGAACCCGGCATCGTTCCTTCAATTGTGGGTTTCACCAAAGACTCAGTCGCCCAAGAGTCGGATCGTCTGGCGCCTGGAGACAGGATATGTAGCGTCAACGGAATCTCCACCGCAAGACTCACTAATGATGAAGTACTTCGACTGCTGGACAATGTGGAAGAGAGAGCTAGTCTGGAAGTGGAGTACTATATGCCCAATTATGGTGAGTAAAGGTCATTGTGAAAATACATACTTGTGCAGTTTTTATATATTTTTATTATAGTGTTACACCACACCAAAAGACAGACAAAGGCCATACACAAAATCGTAACCCTAAAAAATAGCCTGAAAGCTCTAAAACATCAATTTTATCCAAGAAATTTCAATTACTTTCTAGTTAAAAATGTTTAAATATTGAATATTGTTGCTACCTACTACTAAGTATTGAAATTTCTTGGATAAAATTGATGTTTTAAAGTTTTCAGGCTATCTGGTACTGCGGGATCGGGTTACGATTTTGTGTATGGCCTTTGTCTGTCTTCTAGATATTAATCGTCTTTGCACCACACTTAGGTTATGAAAAATTTCAAAAATTTCATTAGAAAATGAAAATGAAAAATCTTACGAAAAGTTACGAAACGTTTCGTCGTCGGCGTTTAAGGCTTCGTGGCCGAGTGGTCGATGGCAACCCGGCTAAAGGGTGATCACTTGAATCACGCGGGTTCGAATCCCGTCGAAGTCGTAACACTTCGTAAGATTTTTCATTTTCATTTTCATACTTGTACAGTCGAAATATACCTAACCTCCAAATTTTAGGTCAGTTAGAAAGATGCCTTACTGGCATGACATAGTTGGTGCTAGTTCTTCTTCTGCTTATAACTTTCTATCTATTGTTTTTTTGTATTTGTGTTATTACAAGAAATAATAGTTAAAAAAATACATAGGTACAGTGAAACATAATGACTTCTACTTTTTCAGTCGCTCAAAAACAAGACTTGCCTGACAGCTCAGATGATAAACCTAAAAACGTACTAAGTATTTAAATGGATAATTTTATTATTTTCGGTTGTCATAATATTTCTCTTAATAAGTTATTCTCAGTTTTTTACAAACAAACGACCAGCATAATTTAGCTTTTTCTTGGAATACATCTTTTATACATCTCAAATACAAACCTAAAATAATAATTATTATACATCTCAAATACATACGTCTATTATTATGTCACGTAAAATAAAATCTAAAAGATGTTCAATTTTTACAAGAATTATGATCCTATTATACCAAAGCGTGTTACTTCTTCAGAAATGTAATTTATGAAAGAAATATTTCCACGCCTGAAACATTGCCGATATTAACTGAAGATCAAAACATATTTTATAAGAAAATCATTTTACCTTTTTATTGTCAATTTGATTCTAAAGTTAGGTTTTGTTAATAAAATTACGTGATACTAGTATGGTGTTATTTTATCTGTGCTAAAAGGTAATAGCTCTGGCAGGATTCGAACCTGCGTAGATACAAGCGATCGCTCTTAAGGTTCTGTAGCCTGACCACTAGGCTTGTGTATACCTAAGTGTGGTTTAACATTGTAAAATAGAATAGAATAGAAAAAGTTTTTATTTTCCATCAACTTAAATATATAAACTATCCTTATTCTCTTCCAGCGGCCTCACAGAACTCCCTATACATCACAACAAAGCTAGCCGAAGTTCCTCTAGAGAAAGTTGGTGGATCCCTAGGCATCACCATCAGAGGTGGTCTTCCAGAAAACTCAGCTCCAACAGCAGACCTGGTCCTTAACAGCAGGTCTTTGGACGCTCAGCCCCTGGTGGTGACACATGTCAGGCCGGGGGGTGCAGCGTATAATACATCGAGAATTAAACCAGGAGACAGGCTTTTGAAGGTTGATCATGTAAGTAGATCGTTTGAAAGTATTTCTCATGCTTTGCAAACTGCATGCGATTTTTGTTTCTTATATTTTAGGAAGAAGAAATGCAAGCATCTCGTACAGTAAAGATGTTTAATTTGGTTCTAACAGATTATATTCATATTCAAATATTTACTACTTTGACAGAAGTAACTGGAGTTTTCTATTTTATATTTAACTTATACTATACATTTTTATACATTAATTTTCTTAGAAACTAATGCATTTTTCTTGCCATCACTCTTATTGATTGCTCTTTAGCGATAAGACCACCCACTGCACAATCACTTTTCTCATTTACTTAGTTCTTTTCAATTTCATGTGTGATTTCTCTTTACAGATATCGCTTACCAACAAAACACTGTCCGATGTCCACCAAATCCTGCAAAACTGCCCTCAAATCACCAGCCTGACCATAGAATACGACGTGTCTATCATGGAGTCAGTAAAACTCGCTACAGGACCATTACTTATAGAGATAGAAAGACCGTGCAATGAAGACCTGGGTCTATTCCTATCTAACCAGAGGGTGCCTGAAGATGTGTATAGCTCTGGGTCGGACACGTATCAGAGAGTGGGAACTTGCAATGCTATTTATATTGACAGTATACTGCCGGCTAGTATTAGTGATAGGTAAGTGAAATTTTATTGTTATTATAACAAAATTATCTTTGGTCTAACTAATTCCATCACTTTATAGAGGAGATTCAGTTTTTAAAATTTTATTTGAATCAATTTTTAGATCAAGTTGTTCAATAATTTTATTTATTAGTACATTTTTACTTTTTTTTTAGACATTTAACACGAAATTAAGGTACTTTAACGTGTACTTATCTTATTTTAATGTTTTGATTGCGTTGTATTGTAACCCTGGGATACCTATGTATTTAATATGTAATAATATTCAATTTCATTATATAGAAGGTTGTTGAATTCTTTAATTTTCTTACTTTCCGACCATAAACAAACATTTGGCGAAAATTTGTTGGCAATTAGCAAACTGGTGGTTCTAAAGGCTTTTTCGTAGTAAATGATAATTGAAAATTTGTAAGCAAAAGACATCCGTGATTATCTTGTTCGTCGTTGTTTGTGCTCATTTGAAAGCTTTTAGTGAAATCGAAGACTTAATTGTTTTAATTAGAAGCATGTTTATCTGTAGGAATGTAAAGGGCAATATTAAAATCAAGTTAATAAATTTTATTTGATTAGGGTCACTAAGAGCAGATACTACGTACTCGTAGTATCTGCTCTTAGTGACCCTAATCAATAGTAATATTAGCCAAAATCAATGTACAGTACAGATCCTCTTTCTTTTTATTCACAATAGAGCACAATCAATCTCTGAAAATTCGAGCCATATTTCAGTGCTTGATTAATTCTCGGTTTCAGTATTCAATTTACGAATGTCTGTAAATGTATAGCCATAGTAACATTTTTATTTGTCAAAAAGTACATTATTATGTACATTTTTTGTTTTATTGTTGCTATGGCGATGGATCTCTGGTCATTCGTAAGTTGAATATTGAAACTGGGAATAAATGGTAGGTAATTGTCAAAGTGAGCTCCGTAACAATTGAATACAATCTTTGTGAATAAATTATTTTTATTGTCGTTTTAACTTTAAATATAATAAGTACCCTTGAACATACACATCGTCGTCTAGTCTCAAGCTAAGTTATAGCTTATGTTATGGTAATCAAATGACTGATATACTAATTTTTTTTTTATATTCTGATACATAGAAAACACCCAGACTCGACAAACATTTGTCCCGCTGCGGGGATCGAACCCGCACCCTCTGCGTCTCTGACGTGCTTTCACACACTTCGCCACAGAAGTCGTCAACTCGTTTAACGAATATTTACGACTGTATTGTGTTTTAGATGTGGCGCCCTCCACCCAGGCGACCAACTCCTAGCTTTCGACGACCACGTAATTGATGGCAACAACTACACTGCTGAGGAGGTGATGTGCTACCTGGAGAACTGTGAAGGTGGATTCACTCGACTGCATATAGCGCCTCGACATGTCTTGGCACATGGTGCTCGGTTTGCTAGCAGAGGTGAGAAGTTACATCATCAATATCATTTACAGCTTGCACTGATCTACTGCTGGCCATAAACCATCTTCCCTAATCGCGAAACAGCTCTACCTTGTGCCTTTTGCATCCAAGACTTACCATCTACGGCAACTATGTCGTCCATCCATCTGGCAGGTAGTCTGCCAAGAGGTCGTGGCATATTCAAATCTGGCACTTGGTGTTAAAATAATAATATGTTCGGCATCCAGAAATGTTTATGTTAACTCGACACCATTATTCAAGATTGCACCATACAATTTGTGTCATCGATATTTCAAAGAGATTGCCCTGAATAGAAATTAATTAACGTATGACGTCATTCTATCCTTACTACGTCATTCATGATGATCACTTACCACCAGGAGTCGGTTGGCAACATATTTGCCAACCATCCTGGTTTCATTTCCTATTAAATAAAATTACAAATGGTAAGTCGTAATTAAATAATTAGGCACTTAGTTAACTTGGTCCAATGTAAGTGCCAACTTTAGAACTGGCGTGTGTAAGTCACAAGATTTTCAGCTTCCATTTATTTCTCACGATTTATCTGAGAATTCTGCAACGACAATTGAGTACAAAATATTTTGACAAAGCGACATAATGTACCTTACCTACGTGTCTTGCATTTAATGAGAAGATTTTTTTTTGTCGGTTCCTGACTAATAATTAGTGACTAATGTAACTCATAAGTAGTTGAAGCATAAGTTCCACAAAACACAATGTTTTTTATAACTTTTCTTGTTCTTAACTTACTTTGTGTGGGCTCGCTAAAGTTTCACAGTACGGTGTTTTTCTATTTCGCTCATAATATCGTCATAACATTATTTCTTACTCATGTTACACGTTTCATCTGTTTTATAACTCCTATCACTCCTACATGTATTGTATAATAAATTGCCTGTACTGTACAGCTCCTGTGCAAGATCAATATAGGTCGCAGGCACTAAATACGTTAAGAATCTAGGAGGAGCATTTACAATGAACATTCAATAACCATGCGCAAACCTTTAGAGATATTTTAACTACTATAGATAGTTCAAAAATACAAACATGAAAACTGGGACGTATTAAATGTTCTTTTTGGTAGACTCTAAAACTAAAAAAACTAGAGTCCTCATTTCAAAACTCTCAAGGCGTCTATAAAATTCGATTTATGATTTATAGATAAGTTCTTATAATTTTAACGGATCAACATTACTATACGTCGTATTTCACTTGGGTACACCTTTAATAAGTTGAGCTATCAATAGATAGTTTGCAAAGTTCGATGGTTTATCAAGTTCTTGGGTAATAAATATATAAACAGTTGCTAGTTTGTTTCCACGAGTAACTATATAGACACATTTTATCTCACCACGTGTAACTCAGCTAGTTTCGTTCCTGTTACTTACACCGTCCTAATAAGAACGTATGAACATCAAACTTAGCTCGTATAACTCAAAAGGCTTAACTTCTGATGTGTAATGTGCTTCTACTAATATATAGCTCATTAACTTAAGCCCCACGCCTGGAACTTCGGTAACTTGCGAGAGTTTTGTAGTTAGGATTTTTTTTTGGATCTACTCGCTATTTTCCTTTTTTCCGCCGCAGGACAAATGTTTGCATGTTTTGTAGACATTTATTTCGTATCTGGGTGTTTTTCTATCTATAATGAGTATGTGTATTTTAAAATGTATATAAAGTAGTATAAGTCATCTGGTCAGATGACGATGTATGAAATATCGAAGGATATTTAATTTTATTTATTTGCGTGGTTATTGGCAACGTATAAGTCAATATCAAGCTCTGATGGCCGTTGAAAGGCCTCCGTCATAACTTAATGATTTTGGGAAAAAGGAAACAGAACGCGCAGAACGTCGCTCTACTTCAATAATGTATCAAAAATGACTTAGTTATTACGCATTTATTACCAAACCTTCATGTTCCCTTTACATGTTTTTTGTTTCTATTAAGTAAGTTCGTAATTAGCAAGTGGCCAACTCTGATGACGAAGTTTTTAAGCCTCCGTCATAGCTTAATTACTTTTAAAGTTCTATCGTATAAGGTGCATTTTATTAACAACTAGCAGTGGTTCGCGGTTTCACCTGCATAGTTCCCGTTTCTGTGGGAATACCGGGATAAGATATAACCTATCCACTCACACGTCCAACACGTCTCCAGTGTTTCTGCGTCTAACGTCCGGTCTCAACTGTCTCGCTTTGCCTACTACGCGTCCGCGGCCCTCACCGACTAAAACTATTTTATCTGCTAAACCTTAATAGCTACAGTAAAACTAAAAATACGTAATAGTAGATAATAATATATAGATTTTGCTTATTACTACAGACACATCATAAAACTAAATCTTTAATACAAGAAATTACTCAATAATAATGTAGCTTTCTAAAAGTGAAATAATTTTTGATATCGGTTCAGTAGTTAATGAGTTACATACAAAAATACAAATCTTTCATCTTTATAATATTAGTATAGATAATAAACAAGCTGGCCCGGCGCACTTCTTACCACCACTTTTTTTTTAAATCGAGAGGTCTAATAAAAAATCGACCAAACATACTCGTACATCGAGCACAAGCTCATATTATTTTATTCTTTGCAAATAAATTTAGTTAGTCATTTTACGTGACAGGTGAATCAATATCATAATTTTATGTACTGAGAAAATCCGTTTATATGATAACAAGCGAGGTGAGATTTTGTATACATATTTTGTAACGACGTGAGATGATTATTTAATACCCTTAATTATAAAATTTTGTAGGTTCGTCTGTTTGAAATAAACCCGTTGCTGCAAAATATTTTATTGAATTTTTGTTACATTAATGAGTTGATTACACAGAATATTATATTTGCACAAATGTGTAATTTCTTCTGACATTCCGGCTTACTTCGTCAACAGAAATATATAACCTAATATATACATACCAAATATGTATCGGGCGTAGTCAGAGGTATGTCCACCATGCCTCTGACTACGCCCTTAGACTTCCCTTACACTTAAAATGTCTACCTACTGATCTCTGGGAATACAGTCATATTGATCATTTTTGTTTTTTTTTCATTTAACTTACTAATTATCTTTCATTTAACATTTTCTAATTTAGCCCACACTTATTAGGTCATTAACTTTGTTTACTGTCGTGCGCTTTTACAATGAAACTAATATTATAAGCCTTAATAAAGCTTAAGAAACATTTATTACAAAACTCAATATCAGACTTTATTAAGCCTCTGGCTATTGTTTGGATTGAAGCTTTATTAAATAGGTACTCTAGTTTGCCCCGCAATTTCACTCGCATATTTTGAGTTAAATAGTGTTTGAAAACTTTGACACCTTTTTTTACTACTTGATTTTACTACGTAAGTGATAACTTTTTGAAATTACAAGCTTTTTTGATAAGGGCACGCAATTTTATTGTATGTTTGTCCCGAAAAAAAGCAATCCTTTATTAAGTAAGTAAGTAAGTTCGTATGAGCAAGTGGCCAACTCTGGTGACGGAGTTTTTAGGCCGCCTTAAGGCCTCCGTCATGGCTTAACGACTTTAAAAGCCGGGACCGACAATTTAACAATTTAATCCTTTATTGATAAGGCAAAAGCATCCTTTTCTTTTCCCTTTTTTCTCTGATTTAACATAATAGAGTTATTTAATTTATAAGTATACATTGTTTCAGAAAACTCAATATCGGGAACATCGACGCTGAACGCAAAGAAGCATCGTCAGAGGAATTATAGGCAAAGCTCGATGCCCAAACTAGGCTTACAAGATGACTATGGTGAGATACTGCTAAGCTAAACAAAGAATTTATACGCAATTGTATTCTCTAGCCGCATCGAAATACGGCACAGAATGGTGTGTGATGATGAAGTTGGTGCTTATCGGATTTGTATCACCCACTTGGTTTGATCGGTTGGTATCGTGACGTCAGGTCTGTTTGCGATTACGTACGAAAAAGTTACGAGAAAAAAGTGTTTTATTTGTACTATTAAGATGGATTTAGAAAAACATTTATTGGAGGAAGTTCCATATTATATCCTGTTTTTTTATATTAGGTAAAAGGTCCTCTGCCTTTCTCGTTTTGCGGAATTTGTTGTGATATTTGGAGCTGTATCACAGATAACGCCGAATTCCTTCATGTTGCTTTTATGTTTCAATTACATTCCGATTTAACTATGAATCAATGGATATTTTTACGAAAAAATTACACGACGGGTTTTGCTGAAACGTGGAATATGTACAATCATAGTATGACCCGGAATAACACATAGGCTACTTTTTATCTGGGTCAGTCAGCCACGTGAGCAAAACTGCGGGCGGAACCTATACTAAAATAAATATTTATAATTTTGATTAACTAAACATTTATGACAGCCTTACTTCAAATGCCTACACAACTTATGTGCATCTACATAATTTTCAGTTATATTTCGTAAGTTCATTCACATGGCCTCAAGTGTAGCTAAAGTAGGTCGCACCCGACACTGACCAGAAGTAATCAATGTTCTTTTCTAATAACAGTGTACTTGGTTGATGAAAAACACGCCACGGAACAGATCCTAATGGTTCGACCTGAATCATCGGAGAACGAAATTAGTTTCTCGTTAGTGTCCGAGTTACGCGGGTAAAAATGGACACTGCAGTAACTGTAAAAACTGAGATGGAGCGTTATCTTGGCAGGATTTATTGCAAATTTATTTAGGAAAGCATGGAATAGGTACGGTTTAGTTAATAAAAGTACATTTACTATAAATTTTCGTTTAAAATAGTGATTGTACATAAAAAATTGTGTCGCGAAAAACACCTGTACAAGTCAATAACCATACAGAATATATCTCCGCGTAATAAAATTACAACATTTTTCGCTCAAAATAGTGACTGTTCAAAAAACTTAATGTTGTGATAAACCCCTATACAAATAAACAAACAATTTCTACATAAAGTTACCACGTATTCATGATTAAACTATAATCAGTTAATGTAATCTAGGCGGCACCACCGCCACTAATCACAGACCGCAAAAGGATAAAGGACAACAAAGCAACTAATTGCAACTAGGAATTGAAAGACCCTAAAGTTTCCGGGGTAGGATAAATAGACACTAATTAATTTGCCTGCGGAAAACATGCAGGAAAAGAATATTTACTTAGGACCTTTGTGACTTTGTTTGGGCTAGTTCGCGAGTCAACATGTTTTTACAGCGCATTATGCTAATGAAGCTTGGCTTGCTGATAGAAGGGTGTGGGTTCCGTCCGGCAAATAGTAAATAAATAGATACAGTATTGTACTCTTTTAACATGTTTACTGCCCGCGCCTCGTTGCCCTTCAAGGGCAGCACCACCTGCAGAATTACAACATGTGCTTCTGCATCACTCAACGTATTATAAAGCTCGTTCATACTACCGCGCATGTGTATCGCAACATGATTGAGGCACAAGATAGCCGAATAAGTTGTAGCATATAAATTTACAAAATACAGTAGGTACTTTTTAAATTTTCAATTTCGAAGGTGTTTAAAAACACAAAAAAAAACAAATTTCACTTTACCACATAAATACTATAAACCATTTTAGATTTTGTATAAACCATTTTTGACTATTATTGACTATTATTGACTATTATTTGTTTTGAATGCAAATCCAATTTTATTCTGTAGGTATCGAACACGTGACTCCTTAATGATTTTTTATAACTCTCACAGTTTTAGACCAATTTTAAGAGTGTGTTTGTATCAAAATCATCAGATTTTAATGTTCCCACAGAAAACCAGTCAAACTACATGAGTATGGGAGTATGCAGAACCGAAGCCCTAAACGTTCAGTTGGAGGTACCTCCAGGCCAATGTTGTGGTCTAGCTGTTCACGAGGAAAATGCTGGCCTGTTGATCTCTCACGTGGCTGTGCAATCACCAGCTTACAGGTATTGATTTAAACCCTGACAGGACATAGAGAAAATCTGACCTATTAGACTCGACGGATCGGCATTGCGTACCTAGATCAGTGTAGTAATGCTGGTAGTATTCTAGTTGCGATTTTGACTGACATTGACCTGGATTAGTTACTTTGATAGCTCAGCTGGTTTTTTCTAGTATATTTTTTTCCGTTTCAGAACTACTATAATTTAATTTTTTTATGAAAAATGTTCGATATATCAAATTCATCAACTAGAAAAGAGCTGATAATCTCCAAAAGTCTGAGCAGATTTTCTAGAAACGTAGCTAGAAATATTCTCGACGAAAACACCTTTCACATAAGGAAAATAAATAAAATCAGTTCATTCATTTAGAAGGTACGTTGCCTCAGACATACTCAAATACCAACACATAAAAAACCTATAAAGCCGTATTTAAAAAAATATAAAACTTATGTAGTATAGTGGTAGTCATCAGGTTACCATAAAACAAGCATTAAATTGCTTAGTTTGGGACTAGATGACGCTGTGTGGAATGTCAAAGGATATAATAATTATTTGTCAGGAAATAGAAAGTATTCTTTTGAAAAAGTTTAGTGAAGTGGAAGTGATAGAAGTCTATTTGTGTCGATATTACTTTACTATTTAATTGTCCGATAGTGAACGTTAATCTCTCCCAAGACGTATACTAAACCCGGTTTGTGGCTCTCATTGTATCAGTGTAATTGCCCTCACTTTGAAAAATGCAGCTCTGAATTACGCTAAATTATTACCTGGAAATTTTGATATAAGTATAGTTCTTTTGTAGAATGTAGCAAGGGAATCTGACATTGATATACAGGGTGGTTCAAAATGATGGTCTCTTAAGGTTGACCACCTTTTCTTTTATTAAAATATCTCTAATACATTCATAGGTATGCAAGAGGTGTGGCGACAATTTATGTTTCAAAATCATTGAAGTAAAAAAATATCATCTACTTTTTAACTATGAGTTAATTTGCGCAAATTAGATCATCTTAATGGTGATGTTTTCAACAGGTCTGGCTGTCTTCAAATCCGAGATAGAGTAATGTCGATCAATGGCCACGAGAATCTTACAATGGACGTCGCCAATGAGATACTTCAAAGGAGGAACGATTCTCACAACGCGAAGTATCTAACTCTGAACATTGAGTTTAACATGCCGAACACTATCGAAGCGTCTAGTGGAGTATTTAATGTGAAACTGGCAAAGACTACAGCTGGACTAGGAGTTACAATAACAGGTAATTTTGATGTCTATATGAAAAAGAGTAAAACATTTTTTGGTTATAACATGTTGCTGACAAGGCTGATCTTAATCGAAATCGAATAATTAATTCGCTTCAGAAAATGAATCTTTAGAATTTTTGAAATAATTACATTTTCTTTCTGTTTTTTATTTACTTACGATTATAATATAATAGACGATTGTTTGATCTACAGGATGCAAGCAAAAGCTTCTAAGCACAGAAGAACCGATGGTGATATCAGATATAAAACCTGGTTCAGTAGCTCATCGAAGTGGAGCTTTGGCGCCTGGTGACCAACTGCTAGCTATCAACGGGCAACCTCTTCACAACTTATCTTTGGTAATTTGCATAGCATTGTTTAGAACAATCTAAACATATAACATATTGAATTTATAAGTTCTGCAAAGGCATGAGAAGGACTGATGATAATGAAATATATACGATGATCATTTAAGTACTTTAGACAATAAATGTAGTGATTATTTTAAATTTCCAGGATACTGCTTTCAACATTCTCCAAAATTCACCAGAAGACATCATAACTCTTAAAATACGAAAGCGAGACTTGACGGAAGACTGGTCTAGTATTCATCGTCAAAACGCAAAAATGACTCTACAAAGTTTCAGCAACATTGAAATAAAAGCAGTAGTACATAGCGGAGAAGACTCAGGACATCATACAGAAAGTCCAAATAACAGTGCGAAAGAAAGTGAAAGAAGTCATGGAAGTGATAATGAGAATACTGCTGTTTTCAATATTGAGTTGCTGAAGCAAGAAAATGGACCTTTAGGTTTGACTATAGCGGGGAGTGAAGATGTCACTCAGCCTATTCTACTTAGCGGACTTGTTGAAGGTAAACACAAGGCAATTTTTAAATATGACTTCAATCTAACTGACTATTATTGATTTAGGTAGCGTGATTTGGGTAGGAATAATTTTAAGAAAGAGCTGATGCAAAAGTGCCCAAAATGATCCGTGATAGACATCTAAGCAAAATATGTTAAACAATATTAAAAATGTTGTGAAGAAACTCTGACGAATATAAAAGGAAATAACAGAGCTCAAATATAAACTTTAATTTTCATAGGTGGTGTTGCTGAGAAATCAGGCAAGCTACAAATAGGTGATGAACTACTAAGCATAAATGGAGAAAGTGTTTTAAACAAACCATTATCTGAAGCTATCAAACTACTCCAGCAAAGTGGCACACGGGTGCAGCTGCAACTTTGTAGGAAAATGACAGGTGAGAAAGTATAATCAAAAATACAAAAACAAGAGACACTTCTACAGCGATGCAATGCATTAAACGATGTGACATCAGTATTAAATGTCTTCTTACTTGAAATCATTTCGTATTTAAGATAGATATGGTTTATAATTAGATGTTATTTTACTCTAAAACAGGGTCAATAGAGAGTGGTGAATGTAGTGCGAGGGACTCCAGTCATTCCACATCAAGTCCTGGTCTATCAAACGACAGCGCTGTTGAATCTTGGGACCAGAACACTCCTGTCAGAACTAGTGCTAACTGTGGTATGTTGTTTTGAGATTTAAATCTAACAGATATTAGGAAAAAAAATTGGATGGTGATGTATTAATTAGCTAGCCATAATACTTAGCTCCTTGCTTATCAGTAATAAACCAGCTTACAGCTAACAAGGTTGTATTACTAGCTCCATACATCTCAATAATCCTTCGCTTCGTGATGTTTCACATCTCAAAGCTAATTGTGATCTTGACACAATCTGTTATCGCGTGACGTCACGTTGGTCGTTCTATGTAGGTATACATTTTAGAGCACAACAATAATTATCTATTGACCGATGATATTTATCTGCAGGTCCATCTGATGTAATAGAATACGCCGTACCAGATAAATCCAGATTAGACAAACAACCGTACTCCCCAACAGACGAAGACAAACTAATGGCTTGCAGCTTCAACTCATCCACACCGTATACCATCAACGACCTACCTCTACCAAACTACTCCCTGAACAATTCCTTAAAAACTTTCCACTATGAGAACACTTGCATCATTCCTGAGAACACACTAAAGAACAAACAGAATATAACAAGAGAAGATGATGTGCAGCAAATTGAGATCCTCACAACTAACATGAAGGATTGCCAACTCCACAATATGGAGAAATCATCATGCAAATGTGACTATGTTCAAATGGGGCCGTATGGTATGGTGTCTCCTAAGAACAGAAGACCGAATTGGGATAATGATTTTATGAATAATGGAATCTATACTGTGACGACGCCTCAGAAATCTCCGATGAAGCCGGGAGTTCCTGGTACTAGTTTTCAGTTTACGACTAGTCCTATTTATGAGAATGATGTGCCAGGTGAGAACGAAATGATATTGTAACTTTATATTTTAAAAAGATTGCAAAAAAGTTCGCCATTCTAAAATAGGATCAGTAGGCATGGTCTTCATATTCTGCTGTCATTTTAGGGTGAATTTTAAACAGATGTAAATAATATGTAATAAGAAGTGATTCGGGCTCTAGTAAGTTTCATTTTTTTTAATTAATTTAACTGAGCTGAACTGAATATTTTTATGAAAACATTTTCAATGATATATATTATGCAGCGACTTCTTAAAACATGTTATTTTTTTAAAACGTTAATATTGGTATTGCGATTATTAAAATCAAAGTCACAAATCAGTTCAGTTTTTATATTAACTATATTTCTTACACATGCGCATCATCACTGTCGTCTACGTCTTAAGAAGTTTTTATTTCCACAGGCCTTTACAGTAGTGATTCTACAATCTCCCCAGCCCGAGGCTCCGTACACCACGTGATCTTGTACAAAGACGCCATCTATGATGACTACGGCTTCTCAGTATCAGACGGGCTGTACGAACGAGGAGTCTACATCAACAGAATCAGAAAGGGTGGACCGGCAGATATAGTGGGGCTTCTGCGACCGTATGATAGGATTTTACAGGTGGGTTTATTTGAAAAAATACAATGTCTTCTTGTTAAGTTGTACGGGTTCTGGTTATGTCAAGATAAAATATAGGTAGGTATTAATGATTGAAAATAAACAGTAATTACGTTATAAGAACAGGAATAACACAATTCTTATTGCATAAAACATGTTTTTGGTCATTTGTCCTTACGATTTCGTACTTTCCTTACAATACGTTTAGGGCTAGGTACTCTAGTTGTAATAACTTTTGTCCTAAATTTGTTCAACAAAGCTTGTCAATAAAATTAAAATACCTACTCATTTTTTAGGTAAATGGTACACGTACAGTAGACTACGACTGCTGCCTCACTGTACCACTCATCGCAGCGGCTGGAGACCGACTCGAAATTGTTGTACAAAGGCTGATGACTTCTAGGGTAAGATTCTACCACTTTATATATTTGTATTTCATAAATCGGATTACTATATTAACTTAAGTGTTCAAAATACAATGAGAAATAGTTGAGCCACAAAGATCGTTGTGAACGAAGCTAAACTGCTCCAAGCTACTGCCAGACGGAACAATACCCAAGACACTGGCAGCATTGCCGCGCTGAATGGCAATGCTAAACCGTTGAGCCAAATAGGTGCCAGAATTCAGAACACGTGTCGCTTCGACCAGACGCTGTGATAGAATTTAGAAACCACGTATTCCACAATATTCTAATTTTCTACTTTTATTATAATTAATAATTTCCGACTATTATGTTTGTTATTCAATATACTCAACTGCTGAACCGATTATATTAAAACTTAGGCGTGACTTACTTAGCTGCTTAAAAAAGACTGATTTCATAATAAAATAAAAAATGTAGTGCCTTTTGTTTATAAAAGATTTGTGTCCAGCTTGTATATAGGTGATGATAATGATAGTATTTGAAGTTATTATAATAACAATACATTTCTATAAGTAAATTATATTATATTGTAACGATTCTTAGGTGGCTCAACTGGTTCTAATTATATTTTGTACAGTTATGTAAATATGTAGTAGTTTAGTTTCTGTAAATAAAGTATTTATCATTAAAATTATTACCACATATTAAAAGCGATACAAAAATATGCTTTCCATAAAACTTTTCGGAAGATAAAAAACGTTCAATGGTAAACAACCATGACAATGCGTGAAATATTACACATATAAAACTCGATGGAGCCCAATAAAGTGTTTTTACACATCACTTACTGACAATTCCTTTCTTCAGAATCCCAGAGTTGTAAATTGATTCCTTTTGACATGGAAAATGATGTTGTAGGTTACTAGCTCTATGTCTTATTGGATGTTAAGCGACCGTGAATAAAAGCCTGTGCACACAACGTTTTTTGAACGAGCAGTCACTGCGCGATTTGGAGTAGCGCGTCACCTGCTAGTTTGCGCGTTTTACAAACGCGAGGATAATGTGCGCAAAATGCCAGCAGCAAGCTGTGACCGTGCACACTAATCTCGCGTTTGTGAAACGCGCTACGAATACGAACTGGCATGTGACGCGCTACACAAAATCACGCAGTAAATGCTCGATCGGAAAACGTGTTGTACACAGGCTCTAAGTTGGATCAACATTGATATATTTTTCTGACAAAGATATTATTAAGATGGAATTTTCGTTTATTCAGACCAGTGAGTTCTTTCCACATGTGGATTGGCTCAAAATCATAAGGCTACAATGACCACTTTGAATGTCTTACATTCTAGTCTTAAATTTAACGGATAAAGCATCTAAAATGTGTGTTAATACAGATCGATTTTATTATAAGGAGGTCTGCCTTCAGCGACCAGCCGCTTATTTCTAATACCTACATATTTTGTATCTCCATCTATAGGTCGGCATAGGCACCTTTTATGCAGGGTCCTAACGCTATACCACATGAAATATTAATCATTGTAGATAGAATACTTTGCTGAACATTATTTAAATTTTAAAAGTAAGTAAGTAGGTAATACAGCATTCAAGTATTTTCAAAAATTGTGTGCTTCTTTTGAGAATTGAACTGATTAAAAGTAAATACATACTTTTAATCATCGTATTTTTTATGCCAATCGAAAGGTTATAAAATAATGCCTCTCAAGTTGTTACCCAAAGATGCTAACTTTAAGCTAAAATAATATAATGTTTCAGCAAACTATCCAATCTAAAGTTTTTAAGGTACTTAAGGTATAAAGGTATTTAAGGTACTTCTCCTTCACGTGGCATTTTGACACCCTGTATTCAGGATTTTGTTAAAATTGGGGCGGACAGCTGGTATTTTATATTTCTACAATTTAATATTTTTTGTTTCAGGAGCTAAAAAACCACAGGGCTGATGATAACTCCAGTGCAAGCGATAGCAGTATAGTAACAAAGACAATATAGTGCATAACTCGCCTGTAGTGGCCTTTGCAAGGAAAATGGACCTGATTGTGTAAATAAAAATAGTGAATTTAGCTTGTACAAAGTGTGAATTTGTTATAAATTGTGTGAAAGAAATGTAGAACATAACAACCTGGCTAGGCCGATTTGCAATCACCCGATGACTTTCATCTCAGTTCTGGTTATTTGAAAGCTTTTGTCAAATCGAAAATATAAATAAAAGTACAGTACGATTACTAAAAGCTAGCGCAATTGTCATTACAATTTGTCTATTGTCGTGAAACAGAAAAAAACTATTTTTTTATGTTTCGAATGTGTCATAAATAAAATCTTGTGTGAAAATAAATACATAATGAATCGAGTGGTTAGAACTTAGTGATGAATCTTAAAATTCATAATGTCGTGTTTTTACGACAGTATCGCTTTCGCCCCAAATACGAGTGGAAATTAATAATAAATAATAATTATTAGATAATATAGGTACCGAATTGTAAATAATTAAGTAATGATTTTTGAACCCAATGTGCCTAAAATAATGATTAATTATAGTATACAATTTGGTTTTAATTCTATTCCTTATATCTCTCAAAGCTGTGCAGTGTCTTGCCAAAGATAATATATTTGAATTTATAATTTAGCAATATGTTTGAATTCTGGTATCAGCAAAATGGTATGCTATAATGAAATGGCCGTATGGCAGCGAGCCAAAAGCATGACTTAGGTACCATAAAATTTGTAAAATACGGAAACTTTAGTAAATACCTACCGTAAATATACCCTTACCTTTATTACAGCATTTCATTTTTGTTTATATAAAATAATGCTGAACTATCTATGTCCTAGCTCAAATCCAATTATATATTTCGATATACTGGGTCTAATAAATTACTTCTGAAAATTCTAACAAGATCCGAGTACATGCTTTTTCAATACCCTATCGAAAATAAGTTAAATTAAAATACATAACTTGTACTTTGAAAAAGGGTAGGTACGTCCTTTGCTGACAGTTCGGAGGTATATTTTAAGCTTTGTCCCGAATAATTCAAGTTGATAAACTACAATTTTGTTAATTGATAATTATACCAAGACTCAAAATTCCCATACATAATCCTGACTCCACAATACACAGAATATTTAAGGCAGAGAGAGACAGAGATACAGAAATGTACGAATACACAAATACGTTTTACTACAAATTCTCAGACCCAAAACAGTTTTGTGTAGATTATAATTTAACGTGATCATGACCCAAGAACAGGGCCGATTAGAGTGGCGTTTGAGGGAGTAGGCTTATACCCAGCAGTAGGCTATAATTTGAGCTGCCAATGATGATGATGATGATAACGCAAGCCTCTAGGACTAAAAAACATACCTTTTCGCCTTGCCGCTATCCTTTTCCAGAAACAAAGTGATTGTGTCTCAATTTGAGTTAGTCTCGATTTTCAGAAGTAATAATGTTACACTCAATTATGCGTAGTTATAACATGTTAAAATCAGACTGATAGAAGAATAATAGTTAGGTTTGTAGCGTGTAAAACATATAAAGAGGTTTTAAATAATAGTTGATTCTTAAATTGTGCATAAAATGTATTAGAATAAGCGTGTGAGAGGGAATGTATTGTAATTGGTTTTATTGTGTTTATTTAAAGTAAATTAAATTATAATTACTTATAGGTAATAAAATAATTATTGCATTGAAGAAAAATACGTTATACTTGTGTCTAGTTATATACAGCAATGATGAGTTTGTATATAGTTGTGTAGAAAGAAGACTTTAATGTTGAATTAAAGGGTTTCTTAGGTAAAACTTAAAGTTGTAGATAGAAAAGATAATGGTGTTTTAGTAAAAGTAAATTATAATTAAACCAACGTTTTTTATATACGCTTACATTTTCCAAAGAATGATTATTTATTTGACGCTTTTTATAAAATAAAATTATCTAACAAAATTGACAAATCAATAACATTTGTTTTAGTAACGCACAAAATGTTAAATAATATTTTAAAGGAAGCAAACAATTATTTGCTTATTTCAATGTATTTGATTTACATTTTTAATATCCAATATAATTGTTTAGATAGTTCATAATTTTACATTTTTATTTTTGTACCCTACATTTAAGAATATTTATATTTGTCAATTAATGTGTTATTAATTGAAATCATAGAAGCAGCCTAGCTATCACATACGACTTAATAAAACAATATGCGTGATTTAATTTTGTATTTTATTTTAACTGTAGTATCCTAAGATTAGTGTTAACTTCTTCAAAATGTGGGCATGATCAAATATTAATTAAGACTTACTCTGACTACCCCTGATGCCTAAAAGATCTGTAAAGAATAGTACAGTCGTGATACATAATCGATATTTTTTCCTATTCTTTTTTGGCATACAAACTAACTGCCAGTCACAATAACCTACCTATTTTTGGTTTTGCTTACATTATTTCTAAAATTCTGTTAGTAAATTTTGCGTTTTTGTGGGTTGACTTATGCCGGGTTCCTAATAGCCAACTAACGGATGTCCATACGTAGGTCGTCATAGCAACGTTGTTTATTTAACACAAAATGTATGAGACTTTTTGACAGATAACAACGTTGCTATGACGATCTACGTACGGACATCCGTTAGTTGGCTATTAGGAACCCGGCATTAATAAAGACGTGAGAAAAAAAATTGTTTTAAATCTACCCTTTTTATTCTTTGAGAAAAGTCACTCTTAATGTTTTTCCGTATCGATCTTGTGAGCGAAATACAAGCTTTCGAACTTAATTATAAATTTGTTAATCAGTGTACAATAGAACAGTGTGAGACGTGGCCATCTGTAGTGACCGTACCGCGAGTTCCTACCTTAAATCCAACCAATCCGATGAAGATGAAGTTTGTCCCGACCAATCGACACATCGTTGTCGAGATCTAAACTAGCATTATGTTAACGTGAGTAATTCCCGTGTATTATTTTATTAAAAATATCGAGTAAAAGCCCCAGGATTTAAAGGGCAGCGTTAGACGACGAACGTCCACTAAGAGCTTATGCACACTATGTTTTTTAAACGCGCATGCACACTATCCTCGCGTTTGTTAAACGCGCTGTGAACTAGCAGGTGACGCGCTACACAAAAACGTGCAGTGACTGCTCGTTTGAAAACCGTAGTGTGCATAGGCCCTAACAAGATGGACAGACGACTTGTAAAGACCGCAGGCCAGCGGTGGATGCAATACTTGGAGATCTATGTTAAAGTCGACGTCTTACGACTGAGATGATGATGATGATTATTAATTTCATTACAATATATCTCAAGATCAGTCACTTGAACTGTTGACATCAAATCTACCATTGTGCTCAGACCGACTCGAATCGTCTAGGTTTCACTGGCAGATGAGAAATCGTTTGTTGTCTTGTCAAGTTTGACTTCTAACTTGGTTGTGAATAGATATCATTGGACGGTTTATCAAGAATATGACAACACTCTTGAACTACGATTGTAGAAATTAAAGCGAAAATTTAACTCAACTTTTGAGTATAATTTTGCATGATTTTTTATTTTATTTTTTTTAATTCATCATGAAGCGCTTGTGGAGTAGCTTACCTGATAGATTAAGCTACGTTCGCATCGGTCATCATTTTGTTTCTTAACCAGCTGAGCGCTCTCGTGTTTTGGAGGACACGTTTAACAGTCCTGGGGCCTTACTCCCGATCAACGAAAACGAAGTTTCGTGACAATTTTCGGGGTCAGCTTATGTTGGTGGATACTAAATTCGTAATAGTTCACCAACGTAATTGGAACCCGAAAATTGTCACGAAACTTTCGTTGATCCGGAGTAAGGCCCCAGTCTAAACTTTAGTCCGTCTGAAAGCTTTTGTCATTTCTCAAAAAATCTGACTATCTGACATTGGAATGAAACTAATTTGAATTAGTCAGGATTGTGTCAAAGTACAATATCATCAATATACTGCACTCCACTAAAGACGGTGATTCAGATTAGTATTTTGTAGTGAGTCATGGTGTATGATTCAAATAATGGCTACTATGGTTCAAGAACAGTAATATAATAGAGCCCTATGGCAAATGAGTCTAATACTCATCATGCCAGATGAAAAGTGAAAAGTGATCTTTCAACAAGTGTTTTAACATGTACAAATTGTCATGTAAAATAAGAAGTCTGATGTTTGATTCATAGATTTGGGATATGGAATAGTTATTCGACCTTTAATCCAAAAATTGAGAGTTTGAGTCTCGACTGTGTATCTGACGAGGCGTGTCCGTGTGTTTTCGCGAGTCAACTTGAAACTAAATTACACTTTGTTACATCATAGTAAGAGTCGCTATTGAAATAAATGATTTCACTTACTGTACTTGTCTATTATTTATTCTGTGGTATCTGAGAGAATATCTACTTGACCTTGGGACTGCACACATTATCATATTTCATATTGAATTTTATATTTTGGCGGATGGATAGTGTGATTGATGTTACATGATTGTAATGAAAAGTTCCAAACTAAAACCACATAACCACAGCGGGTGATAATCAAATTCAGTATAACATTATTATAGCCAATGCAAATAGCCACTTTTGATGAGAGGAACATGACATTATATTGGACTTTATACCATAGCAGGTAGTATGATAATTTTATTAGCTACTGGCGTTGATGTGAGCCATACAACACGTTGATGCTGCCAGTGTCTTGGACACGCTTATCCGTCTGACAGTGGCTTGGAGCAGTTGTGCTACGTAGAAATACCTAACGGTTTAAAGTTTTTTATAAAGTTATGTAATTAAGAAGTAGTTTAATGTATTTACATTGATACGAGTATATCCTTATTGTTACTTTCTTGCCCAAGCCATATCCAGTATTCACAGAGACTCTGAAATGTGAATTTTGATAGACACATCCAGGTTTCATCATTTATAGGCTTCATAATACCCATTGAACGTCCTTTTGTAGTCACGAACGAGCCAATTATAGTGGGATTGTTTTGAGAGGTTTCCTTTATTGCTTGAAATAAATGTATTTCAGATATTTGGTAAGTATTATAACAAAGAAACTACGTACCTCAGAAAATTTAATTTTCAAAGAGCCTGCTAATGCCAGCATGTTAGTAGGTACCTACATCAAAGATGCGCAACTTTATACAACAACTCGACGTTGCATATTCTAAAAATTTAAATAAGGCCCCACAACCTGTTAAAACTCTGTTTTACTAGCAGTTTCCAGCAAAAATATAGAACCTCGCAAGACGCCTCGAAGATGTCTACATCAAACTACGAATAAAATATTATGTTATTCTCATTAAAGTACGCTGCGAAAATTCCTATCACGTTGTGCCCTTCACCGGCACAGTTTCTCGCAGCGGATACAAACTACCTTGTTCCTTCGAGATACGGTCGACGTTTGCTCGTATTTTCTGTAAAGTTGTGTTTATGTGGCATATTTGAGCTGGCGAGGATGCCACGGGCTGCACAAAATTTCCATTTTCCACACGATTTACCACAAATTAATGCCCGAATCCGTCGAGCTCCGGCCAATTTATATCAGGATTTGCTTAGCAACTTGAGGGTTAAGTTTTTAAAAATGATTGCGACTCGCTAATGAGGGATGCTAAGTCTTGCTGGAAAATGGAGTTTAATGTACAACATCGACTTTGCAGTTCAGCTCTTGTGCAATTTAGCGTCTTCTTATGATTCTTGTAGAAAATTGCATCGGAAGTATTGGTTTTAGCAAAGTCTATGTCATTTTATTAAAAGACCGCACATTTAAAACCAAATCGTTACGAGCTTATTCAATTACTTTGAATTCAATAATCACTTCTCTCATCAGGAAGAATCACATTTTTTTTAATTGTTCTTATAACAATCCACTAAGTATATCAGCTGAATATGTTTTTATTGTAGCTAATATTATGTGCCTCTGATGTCAGTACAATTATCTCCTTATTTTCGATATCGAACGCCACTTTTTTTAAATACTCTAGGTATATTCAAGAATTGCTCATTTAAACGTAGATTCGATAACAAGTTTCCGTAGATAAGACACCCGAGGAAGCTGCTTAAATTATCAAGTTTTCCACCAACCCTCACCTTTCCGGGTCTCATTATTGGAACTAAATCTCGCCAAACTAAAGCGCTTACCGTGAACGAAGATTTGATGTACTGATAACTAGATGTGACATAGGTAAGATGGTCTTTATTATGGTTTAAATACTATCTTACTTTACGTTGTGTTTGTTTAACGCAAAGTTAATTATTGTTTGTTTTTTCTGTTATAAGGTATGTATTTTTATATTTCTGTTCTGGTCTTGGGTATTTTCTTGTGTGTTTTGTGCCAAATAAACGTTTATTTTATTCTATTCTTATCCTAGTTACGGTAGCTATTTATTTTAGACCGAAGAAAAATTAATTGAATTTTTTAATTTACCTATTCCAGTTTATAATCCTAAAGTAGATATCTTGTTAACCAAAAGGTTTTATGGAAGATATCAAGAATATTACAATCTCAAATATCATAGGTTTAATTATCATTAGCGTCTATTTGATTTCATGCTTTAATGTGCTTAGTTTTGTTAAACCATTATTGCAGTTATAAGTTTTGCGACATTTTTAATATTTTTAGGCACAAATACTATAAATAAAAATCAATTGATTTCTCCAAATAATTGTTCCTTCCAGTACCTATAGATCCATTTACTTCCGGGGTAAACAATCTAACTGCGTTAATGCTGAGCTCAAAGTAAATCTCACTTGACTTATCCGCTCCCTGCCTGCGGCGATATTAAACATTCATCTCTAGTGTGACGGTGACTAGTGATTAATAATTAGTGTTACATACTTTACAAATACAGTTAGAGCTTGCCACTTGGAATCATTCATCCAAATAGTGACCGTTCAGAACGTCACTTAACTTCAACGATCTTTAAGTGTAGCACCACATCTGTGGAACGTACGGTGCCGATCGTTAGGTTAAATATGCTCGCAGTATTTTTTAAGTTTCCTATGAGACATTAGCCGAAATTACGTCACGTTCGTCGTGGTACATACCGAAACTTCAGCCGCCAGATGTGGCGAAATACTCACTCGCGAACCGCGACTCGAAACTGTCAACAATCCACACTCACACAGAATTCATATATTGTTCGCATTCCTTTGTCGCGGGACAAACTATTGAAAAAAACGGTAACGAGGCCTGATCGATGAAAAACATGCGAATGCAGTCTAAACTTCTATTATGGTTAAATCCTAAGACACAAATATAAATTTATTTTACGCCACTATCTTTAACTTGCAATTTAATTACCTAAGCAGAGAATGATTAAATCCTTGTTTTCAAGAAACGGTAAGTTGAACATGAAGACCGTCATACCTGTGGTCATATACATTATCGTTTTTTTTCACCTTCCATACATTGTGGAATACATTAATATCACAACGATTATATTCATAACTAAAACAGAGATTGGCTGATGTAATTTTAATTTGACTATAAGATTGTAGTGTACCTATGTACTTGAGTATCTGTGTCAGAGATACGTTTGAAGCAACGTAGCTCAGATGGATGAACCAATTTTGATTATTGTTTTCCTGTTCGAAAACGGAAATAACTGATATGCTGTTTTCATAAATAAAATAATTTGGCTGTTCAAAACAAATGATCTTCAATGCGAATGTCTTTGACGGTCACCAATTTCAAAGAAACCGTAGCTAAGTGGCCGTTGATCGCGCGGCGTACATTTGGGGCAGATTAAGAATTAATTCGTCGCGGGGCACGATTGGATGCGCGATTAATTTTCTCCGAGGTTTCGGCTGACTAGACACAGGGAGGTATTCAGTACATTAGACACGCGCGTGGTAAAGCTAGCTAAGATGTCTTTGATTGATCGTAGAAGTTCAGCAGCGTTCTGAGTCATACTTAAATTATCGGTCCCGGCTTTTAAAGTCGTTAAGCCATGACAAAGGACTATAGGCGGCCTAAAAACTTCCACACATTTTTGGCTTTAGAACTGGTATTATTTTTTTAATTTACAAATTTTTATTTAAGTAATTTGTTTATTCACTTACGATCATACTTAATTTTGTTTGCGAATTTTGAAAAATAATTAACCCACATAAAAGTTCTGAAACCGACCCAGCAGTAATAGATGAACCGGATTAGGGTTCAATTGAATCGAATCGAATTTAATTGAATCACCTGCAGAGCGGTTTTGTTACAAAAGAGGAGTTTCCTGACGGATTTCATCGGCATCACACTTTACCCACAGCTTACAGGACTCAGCTGAATCAATAAGTATGCGTGTTCGCATGAACAGCGGGTCTAAAGCAGCCACTTTTAGTGTTTATATGACTCGATTTCATGTAAAATGACTGCCTTCATTTTGAGAATTGAAACATGTCATGAGAAGTATTTCAGTCATCTGGTACCAACAAGCATTAGGTTGCTTAGCTTGGGACTACTGATGACGCTGTGTAAAAATGTCCATATACTTATTAAATCCCTCTACAGCATAATCTGTTGCAAAATCGTAGGCTAAATCTAAGAATATATTCTTGGAACTAGAATGAATTTTAAACCACTAAAAACTAAATCGTAGAAGTAAACTGAATTTTCTTGGTGGTGTAGCCACTTTGCAGAGGCAACGCTTAATTCGAATAATCCTCGCAAGGCCGGGCTAAGTACAGGTGAATCGTGTGAATTATAATTGAATTACAGAGAGATAAGTGGGGCTTGGATTCAAATACCCTAATTTGTTTCACATTTAATTTGGACCAAATGTTACTTTTGCTAATTCTAAGGAAACTCAAAGGTAAACAGATTTTTTAAGATTGTAGGGACGTTCATAATTTAATGATAACGTTTTTACTCCCACTGCGATGCCCGCTGAGAAAAAAAAAGGTGCTTCTTAGCTTCGCTCCCACACTCTTATTTAACCGATATGGCACTTAATACAAAAACTTAAACTGCTTAGTCAAAAGAACTAATTTAACATATAAATGTTAAATTAGTCCCGGTTTTTTAGGCCGTTGACGCCAGATCGGAGGCCTTCAAGCGGCCTTAAAACTCCATTAACAGAGTTAGCCACTAGTTCATACATGCATACAATAATACACTAATAAGTAATTAGACCTTGCTCCGTACTGTTCTTAGTTAGAGAGACATTTTACAATATGCTACGAAAATGCGTAGAGGAGCTACGCCGTAGCATTTGTTTCAAATACTTCTGACTACGAAATGTAGGGAGTACCGATGTTCATAAAAATCAAGATAAAATGTACTCCCGGAAGATATTAAAAAAATCACGAACTTTCTCGCGCCCCTCATCATGTTAAACATAATTTAACAGACTTCAAAAGTTAAACAAAAACAGGTTTCCTTTGACATTTTCCTCGTTATACCAGACTTGTGTTACCTTAAACTGGCTTATATGGTGAAATGAGCTGTACTGCGTTGAGTTTGGGTTTAATATCCATTGTACCTTGACCTTCGATTCGAAGGTCGTGGGTTTGAATCTGCTAATCCCACGCTAAATTGCTTAGCGTGGGATTAGATGACGTTGAGAGGAATGTCCAAGAATATTTATTTATTCTTCTATGTAGTTCAACAATGGCTTGTATTATTTGAACCCTTAGATTGAAAGGCGCAGACAAAAGCGGGGCTCTTGTTCTACTGGTCACATTTACCTGCAGATTGCGGTGGCCTCACCAATTAGCTGGAGAGCCTTCGTAAATTATCATTTTTAGGGTACCGCGTTATGGAGTGAAAAATATTCGATCATTTTTCTTACTTTCAAGATGTCATCTTGTTGGCAACTTTTTATTAGATGTCATACCTCATGCTGTGATACAAATAACTCAAGACTTCAACGTTCATATTGTTTCCGTAAATTGTGAGTGAAATACGAGTATTATGTTGTTCAAAGCCGTATTGTATATTTGTCATAAAATGTGTAACAATTTTTCAAAATTGACTTTTATGAAAAAGAATGAAACAGAAAAGTGTAGGCATAAATTACTTTTTGGCATTGAATAATTATCATAAGAATAGTATAATATGATATTAGCAATTCAACTGGACGGTTCTTGGTTATAATTGAACAGGCAAGGTGGCGCCGTTGTCCAGATTGTTTGATTTATACTTATTATACTTAGGGCCTCGTTCACCATCCTCAAGTAAAGTGTTGATTAGTTACTTAACGAGTAACGTCATTCGTTCTATGCCCCAAATGTCAAATTAATGTCAATACTCGACACTTTACTTGGTGACTAGCCTACTCGGAACTTACTTGAAGATCGTGAAAGAGGCACTTAGTAAAAAGGAATAAAGGACATGATTAGATCAAAATAATTATTTAAATAGAAGAATTTTAGGAAGATCTTAAACCTTGGTAGCAAAATAGTTATTAAGAACTAGTTTGAGCGTAGCATTAAATTTAGTGATATATCTTAAAAAACTCTCTGTACCTACTTCACACAGCACTCACTTGACCATTGCAATGTATCAAAAGAATATTTTTACTTAAACCTTGGTAGTTTACAAAAATAGTTTGAGCGTAGCATTAAATTTAGTGATATATCTTAATGAGCCCTCTGTACTTCACACAGCACTCACTTGACCATTGCAATTTATCAAAAGAATATTTTTACCAAACTTGCCCAAATGGAGCGGGTAAAAGTAACTGGCGCTTTGCAGCTTGTGTTAGTACATTACTGTGATGAATGATTGAGAGTTCTGCAAACATGCAAATATTGGAATTTTTCGGGTTAAAATGGCGAATGTTTTTGTTAAAATATTCCGTCAGCATACAGCTAGTGATACATCTAATAACTTTGCTTTTTATAGCAAAAACTGTACAAATGTAGGTACTAAGTTTGATTTAAATTAGGGTACTGTACATTAATAACAAGTTATAATTTATATTATTTACTTGATATATATAGTATAAAAACTAAACTACTACATATTTACATAACTGTACATTAAAAACTGCTTTTATTAAAATTATTATTTTATCAAACATACACAAGAAGGTGCCAAATTAATACAGTATTTAATAAAATATACAGTTCAATAATACGAGTGTTATCCGCAGTATATACTATGAAACTACGACTACTACGATATCTATTAAAACGTACTTATAGTATTATGAATATAGTTTTTTTTTGTTATTAGAATTTAATGTACCTATTGTCCCACTGCTGAATAAAATAGGGAGCATTTCCCTTCCTCCACTTAGTCTAATCTGAATAAAATGTCTGCCATTTCAATGAGTCTCTGATAGCCGCACTCAGCGACAAGTTTATAAAACCGTTCCTATATTTATTTGCAAAATCTTTACTAACAAACGATTAATGAACATTATAATGTCTCTGAGTGCGGCTGTTAGTCTCTTCACCTTGTCATAAAAGAATTCAGATGAATCACAATTATATTGAACTCCTTGTATCTGAAAATCTCATCGTTTCATACTCGCTTGGCACAAACACATTCTGAATACGGCAGCAAACTTTTTACATCGGCGAACGTGCTACAGATTTATGTTTAAGATTGAGACGCAATTTACTTGTCAAAAATGCGGTTAAATCTGTCGCTCTTAAGCTTTTCTACAATATGGTGACCGTAATACAGCGGACGTATAAAATACTAACATAAATATCTTGATTTCCGTATTCTTAGCAGTCGCAAGCAACTTTGTTACTTTGGAAGACAAGTTGACATCACGGATGGATGAATTATTATCTACAACCACTTTAGGATAGAAACAAAAAAAATATTGTAGGAATTGACATTCGATGACGAAAAGCGATTAGAAATGTCAAAGAATAGCGATGATAGAAAGAAAGAGAAACAAAATGTTTGCCACTTGGCTACGGACTCAAATCATATTTATAAAAACAAAAGCAAAATTAACCCTTTCATAATAATTTTAATTCTCCTCAACCCTAAAGAGCCGTTAGCCCAAACTTAAGATTTTTTGGTTATCCAATATTTATTTTTATGCTTTTAATTAAAAACACCTGCAAGATTGCTTCACTTAAGTACAGTTTAATTCCTTTTTAACGAAATTAAACAAGAAACGCCTCTAACTGTTCAGGGTCTTATAGTGAGTTTGAGAAAATGAGAGTCGTGAACACACGGGTAAAGAATTTGCGCTTTGATTAATTAAGCATAAGAAAAGATCTTTTTCCCTTTTGTATTAATTACATTAATTAATTACGTGAATACTACTGTAATCACGTTTTTCTATCGTTGTATAGTTTTTTATATAGTTTGCTAAAGAACAGTCTTGTTAGAGATAAGCCTTGTATTGTACATACCATTAAGTTATCCTCGCACATAATTTGGTGAAAACGCAGCCTTAGGCCAGCTAGTTAAATAAACCTATTTAGTGCTGAATTTTATGTTGCGCATGGCGCCCTTAGTAACAAGTTGAAGTTTTGATACCTTCTGGGCACGATACTCTAAAAAACTCCGTAAACAGTAATAAAGCAGAAAGCCAACCGTCGCGTCCAAAACAGATCCCCGTAAAGCCGAAACTCATTGAGAGAGAAAAAAAGGTTGTTTTACGTTACTAATGTCGGGGCGCTTAATTCATTATCTTGTACCGAATCACCAATAAATCGCTGGGCACTCGTTAAGGGTCATTTTATAGAATTTATCCTCCGCTTAGGTTTTATTAGGGGTGAGTTGTGGGAGCTGCCTAATTAAATGGAAGAAAGTTATATTTTTACTTCTTACAAATTGTTTTACAAAAATATTTATTTATTTTTCCCTTAAACTTTCGCGATCTTCACTTCAGGATATAAATAAGAAAAACGCGATAAAATCCCTGATATTATGTATTTCTATTATATAAATTATTATTATAATATATGGATCCAGTGTTCACTAGTCTCTTAGGGCACTGATTTTGATGCCTCAGAACACAGATATAGGTCATATTATTGTGCCTCTTAAAAATAGTTTATTTTAGTTTTATGGTCATTAACTTTCAAATTTTTTATTGCTGTTATGATTGCGAATGTTTTAATTCCTGTTTTGAGAACTAAATGTTTAATTTACAGAAAAAAGGTTGATGAACTCTCGTGCTCAGGAATAACCTTCGAATGACAAGACGGATGGAGCGTATGGAACATTGCTCAAACCCTGTAAGTAGGTACATTACAATTTGAATAACACATGATATCTATTTCATACACTACAAATTAAATTAGATTAAACCTCAATTATGTGGATTAGACTTAGATAAAACGAATTAGCGATTTAAAAGCCAAAATTACACAATTATCGCTGTCCCGTTACTGTTGTTTTCCTGTGAGATACGTAATAAGCCTGTGGATT
This sequence comes from Xanthorhoe designata, assembly GCA_963582015.1. Taxonomy (NCBI): domain Eukaryota; kingdom Metazoa; phylum Arthropoda; class Insecta; order Lepidoptera; family Geometridae; genus Xanthorhoe; species Xanthorhoe designata. The sequence goes on along the minus strand of OY757034.1, from coordinate 10,939,368 downwards.
TGACTCCCATCAGAGTCGAAAATTTGATAGGAGTGTTAATTTTCAATGAATAGGTGTCGTGTGTATGTTACATTTTAAAAAACAATTCCTATTGAAATACTTGAAACACTTCAAACACTTCTAAAATACTCACACTATTGACTTTAGCGATGAAAAGCTTGTCCATGACAACTCGCTACTATGAAATGCTATGCATGATTTACAACTAAACCAGGGTTGATCCAACAAAGTCGATCCGTAGAGATTACCTTACCTCCCGTCCCTCGACGGCCAAGCACGCTCTATCGGACGCGATTTTTTACTTCTCTTTGCTCGACTAATAGCATTACGAACTTGCTTTTAACCTGATTTATGCAGCGGGTTTTAAGCCTTATTTTTCTTTTTCTTGATAACTACTGCAACTGATGGTTTAATGAAATTAAACACGAAATTCTTTCATATTTAAAGTGACGGAGTTTTGCTAATATTGAACGTGATTTTGATACATACACCACTTCTCAAGATCTTGGAAAAAAAAAAAATGAAATATGATGATCACGACTGTATACCCAAGATGCGGTAGACATATTTTTTCAGATCTTTTTCGGCATTCTAGATATTTTCTAATGGGGTAATGGGGTCTAATGGGTTAGTTAGAGGCATGTCCAAATACATAATCTGGTACATGCCCACATTTTGCAGAAATTAACATTCCATACGTAACAGATTGCAAGCCCATCGACGCTACTAGAAAGCTAACTGGTTTCCCTCACGATGTTTTCCTTCACCGTTTTCAAATCACGACCGTGCAGCAATGGATTTTTCGTTTCGAAATATTTATATGCGCTTTTTAAGAGTTCAAAACGGTGAAGGAAAACATCGTGAGGCTTAGTCAGCCCCACACGCATTGCTTATTGTATATGGCTGGCCAAGCTAATAGGATGGGTTAGGTGCTGGCACGCCTATTCGTTCTCAACAATGTCCCAGGCACTACAGTGTCCAGTAAAATGTAGGCAAAAGTTGCCTTACGACACTGTATAAATCATCTAGTAAAGATGTAAAGGCCTCCCCCCTTGGGAGCCTGCTTAATCAAAACATTTAATATTATAACAGCTATAACTGCTACTCATATTCCACATTCATGGAAAACATGACAAACAACTTGATTAAAACCACCAAACATCGAAACTTTCTCATTTACGACTTCAGTTAGAAGTTGCTAGCTAGAATTTGAATAAAACTTTTGAATTCGTTTCTAAATGACTATAATGAAATCTTACCTTTATAAAGGCCAGTGACCATCAATATGGAAGATTCTCATTAAAAAGAAAAAAGAGAATAATTATAAATTTCTGTCATAAAAAAAACCATGTGGTTCCAAAAAAACACTCACCCAAATCAAAGGCCTATTCGACCATAATTTAGAGAAACAATAAAAAGAAGTACCTTTTGACTTCTGAAATAACCCCTTCTATCAAAAAATGTTTTTTTTATTAATCTGACACACATTGCTTAGCTTGGGACTAGATAACGCCGTCTGAAAAATGTTTAAGGATATTAATTCAAACAAACTATTTCGCTATATTATATTAGTATTGATTAACATACAACTTAACATGAACATTGAAGCGTGGCGAACTAGTGGCGAAGCTTGCTAAGACGTTCTTGATAAGTCGTTGAAGTTAAGCAACGTTTTGAGCGGTCACTTGTGTTTACGGCAAGTTATTGATCTGAGTTTGTGTTACCTCAGGTTAATAACCTGCCGCACGGAACTCCCACCATTTTATAAACACCGACTTATCCTGACAAGTCAGATCCCACTACTTGTTTTTATTTTCTAGCAGATATCAGATTTACAATCTGGTTGTTTTCCCCAACTTTGAAGTGGTCCAGATTGTTTACACAGGTGATCTTACAAGATAAATCTGTATAAAATTTGGTAACTGCAAAGACATTTTATTCTATAGAAACAAATAGGTCAATCAATTTTAAAGTTATTGAACACTCATAATTTTCCCGGTGGTCAATAGTGAAAAAAAAAATTACGGATCAACAGATGATGGACTAGCCAGTTCTGTTAAATGTAGTCATATAAAATTTAATTAATTTTGAACTTTTATGAATTTATTTATATTATACGAACCAACGAAGGTTTATTTTTTTATTTATTAATGAATGCCTAAAAATTCAACTGAATATTTACTATGAGAATCACCGCGATCCTGCTTGTTTGCATTGTTGCACAGTTTTACATTTTCTTATCTCAGCTTTGATAGACACAATGCCTGAGCCTTATAAGTCAAACATACCCGGCAACTCAAGCCAAGACTACCTGACCCTAATAACGTCCGGTAAAGACGAAATGCATGATGGAAGGCCCAGGATTATCCCCCAGACCGCAAATCAAACAAAATGGCGGGAATCAGGACGAAATGAATTCGTCGCTTGCAATTATCTGTTGACCCTGTTGGACCGGGGGCAGAAGGATTACTATAGATACTCGATTTGAATTCAATTTATTCGAGTTTTATTCGAATTTGTAAGAATGCTCTTGAATAATGTTACTGGTACACTGATATAATGGTAAAGAGTTCGATTATAAGTAACCATAAGTATATTTAAAAAAGTATTTGCCAGTATTCTTAAAAGTTATTTTATAAATTATCACCAGCCCTCATTCATTTAGAATGAGTTTTTTCAACAACGCATTTCCCAACTATGTAGGTATAAGTATTATGCAGACCAAAAAGTATTTAAAGTTTAAGTAAGTGTCTAATAATAAGTCTATGTGACTTATAGTTGTATCTATCTTACAGTTGTGAACTTGTGACTTATATTATGTTATCAGTTTTAGAGTCTAAACGTGCTCTCTAGAGTATTAAATAAAGATTGGAATTTAATTGCAAAGCGCTCGTGGCGAAGCTTGCTGAGACGTTCTTGATAGATCGTCGAAGTTAAGCAAAGTTCTGAGCGGTTACAACTTGGATGGGTGACCTTGGCAAGTGACATTATCAACTGAGCGCTTCCGTGCTTCGGAGGGCACGTTAAATTGTCGGTCCCGGCTTTTAAAGTCGTTAAGCCATGACGGAGGCCTTTAGGCGGCCTAAAAACTCCGTCACCAGAGTTGGCCACTTGCTCATACGAACTACTACTACTACTACTACTGGAATTTAATCGAGTATCGGTAGTAAGTCCTCAAGTCCCTGTCACACCATGTTAGTGTTGTACAAGTTGTTATACGATGTTTTGTCTACTACCTCAACGACTAGTTAATTAAGGAGAATATTCTAACTCGATTCAGTTTGGTGATGGACCTGCAACCATAATAAAAGTTCATTAAAGTTAAATGTTGCAATTCATATCCATATCATATCACGGACAGAATAAACAGATTTAAATTGTGACCCTTATTTTCCAAAATTAGAGACTAGATTTAAGCTGAATGTTTTTATAAACTATGTATTTAGATAGGTAAACAAAAATTTGAAAAAAAAAAAGAATTAGCAGACATTAGTGGCAATTCTGAGTGTCGCAAAAGCTAAACTAAGCTAACTAAAATTGTTGCCGTCCCTTTCATAGCGATGGGAATAAAAAGGATGGCAATAATTTTAGTTAGTTTAGTTTAGCTTTTGCGACACTCCAAATTGCCCTCAATGTATTTGTAAAATTCCTAATTTGAATTATAATAAAAAAGATGACAACAGATTTAGAAACTAACAAGTAAGTTCACTACGGATTATAGTGTAAAATGCAATGTCCTCAAGCCGCCTCAACACGCCAGTTTATATTAAATAAGATCTGTGTTTACGTAATGGAAGCCTTGCCCGTCGTAATTGATTCAGAATAAGGCCACACTTGCGCGAGACACCGTTTTGTAAATATCTCTATGGAATATGTTACCTACCTGCATATTTTGATTTGCAAAAAACTGTGCTTTAAAAGGTGCATAAATATTATTTTTTTCTAACCTATCATGTCCCACTGCTGGGCAAAGGTCTCCCCCTTCAACTTCCACTCTTTGCGCTCCAAGGCAACAGTTTGCCGGTTTGATTCGAATGCATCCAGGTCGTCTCGCCATCTTTTCCTAGGTCTGCCGCGTCGTCTCCGACTGTCTTCGGGCACTTACTGCGTGACGAGTCTCGCCCAACGTTCTGGATGCATTCGAGCCACATGACATGCCCAATCCCATTTCAAGCATTATTATAAATATTATTTGATTATATATAAATATTATATATAAATATTATTGCATAAATATAAATATTATTTATTATTTTGCAGATTTCGATTTTTTCACAACTTACAAATGACATTAGAAACAAAACTTTGCAACTATTCTAAATTAATTATCTAAAACTTTTTCAGATAATGAATATGCAATGAATTCCTTCACTATTCATTTGTGTTGTTGTGTTTACACAAATACTAACCAATTAAAATCATGAAAAATCCCGCTGCTTTCGATAACTCCATTAAGTATGTATTGGTAATTTATTTCCTGGCAATGGATGATGTAGACGAGAAGAAAATTGATGACAAGCTTTTTCCATCCCAAAATTGCCCTCTGTTTTACAGCGGCCTCTTGAGGTGGTTTTATTTATTAATAAAAGAACGATCTTAATGTTTTTTTCCAATCAATGGACATTTACATACAAAGAAATGGTCATTCACGGTCATCTTGAGCTGTCCATTATTGGCTGTGTGTTTTCATTTCAGTTTAATTAATTAAGATAAACAAGCTTTTTAATAGGAAAAAGATGTCGTTCTATAAAACTAGGCATACACCATAAGCAAATCAAAATCAAAGTGTAATAGTGGAAACTTTTATGGATTAAGTTTAAGTTTTTCATATTTTATTTTATAAGGTTCATCATTGTTCTGTTTTTTCCCATAATAAGCAATCAACTGAATTAAACCCAAAAAATAATGTTGATTGTTGACACGGTTTGGTCGCCATTTTTCATTTGCGCACCGTGTGACGTCACGCGAGCACTTCATTACCGCGCCGTGCTCGCGCATAATGCTCGAGTGAATAATGCGCGAACTCAAACTGTTATTATGCCGCGAAAGCTTTTACAATGGCGGCGCATTTTGTTATTTTTAGACGTTTTGTTGGGTAAGTAGTGAAGGGTTAAATTATCTTGTGAGACGTGGAATTGAGAGTGTTAATTATGTAAGGGTGCTGTTGTTTGTTACAATTTAGTTAAGAAGATATAAACTACTTTTACGTATTTATATTGAAAGAAAGAAAGAAAGAAAGAAAAAGTTTTTATTTTCCATCAACATAAACATGGGTAACATATACAAATGAAAATACTTATTGACAATCGAGTGACAGGAAAATAAGGCTACCCCTCAGCATTTGCTCCAGCAGCATCATGACTGTTGGAGCGCTGGTTTTCAGTGGCGCCAAAAGCAGTGCGATATATTGCGAGATAGATATTTGTTTTTTGATACCTACTTACTTTAGGGAAAATGAGAACTACCTAAAATGACTGTTAAAGCCGTACAGATTCAAATAATATAATTATTTTATCAAATTATATTTTTTTTATCAAACAATACTTTGAATATCAATGTTACTTTGAAAATGTTAAACATTAAATAAAATCAAAGGAAAAAATATAAACATACCTATTTAAAAACTCATCATAAAGCTTTTTTGGATATAATAAAATACGATTTTGTTCCACAAAAAGAAATATGCTTAAACATGTTTCAAAAACATGTTGGCACGGTCCACCGCGTAATTTTTCCGCCGTGTGACGTCATGCGTATTTACATCGACCGACACTTGGGGCCCAAAATAAATGATATCTTTTGTTTGTAAAGTTTTGAATGCTTATTACATTTACTAGCTACGGCCCACGTCTGACAATTTCTATAGGACCCTACAACTTACCGCAATAAAACCGCTTCTTTGTTAATAAATTTAGATTCTAAATGTCTGAGGGCAGAGGAAAATTACCAATATTTTCACCAATTTCAAAGTTTAGCTAACCTTGCGATAAATTATGGTTGGTAAGAGATAAAAAAGCTCTAACAGCCTGATAAATAAAAAGTTGTTTAAATACTAATTAATTTGAAATTGGGTTTATATAATAATAATAAGTTTAATATAGGTTTATTATTGGTTGAGTATTAGTTGCCTTATAGGAAACAAGGGTTTATACGATTTTACTTGAAATAATGTAGGTACCTTTCCAAATGCTATAATTTTTTTTTTTGCAATTACTATTTTGTCACATGTGCTTAGAGAATGCATTTGGTTTTATACATTACTCTCCACTTACATACGAGCTCACTAAATAAGTTCTCTTCTAATACATATAGATCCTATAAGTAAATAAGAAGTTATTTGTGTAAGTGAATGTAAATAAAGCCTCCCTTTGATTTATCACACGGGAAAATAAGAAAGACGTAGATGCATCGTCGTGAAATATTGTGGATGTTTCCGGAGCTGGTAGCTCGGAGCCGTATTTCAGACTGTCCTCGACAGACAGACCACATACAAGGTGTAAGAATACATCTTCGAATAAACAAAATAAGAGCCGTATTGATTGATTGGTTTAGTAAGTACCTCGACTTTCCAAAGGTCGCGGCTTAACAGTAAAGGAAAATATCGTGAGGAAACCAGTTAGCTTCCCAATAGTGTCGATGGGCTTGCATCCTGTCACGAATGGAATAGTAACATCTGCAAAGTGGGCATAATAAAAAGTGTATTTTGTCATACTTCTGACTACGACACGTTGGTTACACGCCATTTGCCGCTTTATATTGACTGGTTTTATTTACTTTTTGGACTAAATTATAACATTTGGTGAGTTTAAATCTGAGTGTACAAGTTATAGACATTCAATACCCTTCTTTTAAAGACGCCTAACCGTGAATTAGACATATCATATCATTTATAGTATTAAGAAGCACGTAAAATTAAAATAATAATTGTTTAAATTCTTAAGAGTAGTTGTCTTTCACCCTATATGATTTCATGATAAACAATAAGACTAAAGGATTAGGAAAGTGAACAAATATATGGAAAGAAAACAAAGAATAATCTTATACGCAAATATTGTTTTTATGAGGTTTGTTGTAAACTATTATTTAGTACCTGCCTCAAGAGCGCGTGGCGAAGCTTGCTTAGACGTTGTTGATTGATCGTTGAAGCAACGTTCTGAGTGGTCACAAATTAGATGGGTGTCCGCAAGTGGTATTAACAACTTAGCGCTTCCGTAATTCTAAGGGCACGCTAAATTATCGGTGCCGTCTTTTAAAGTCGTTAAGCCACGACAGAGGCCTATAAGAAGCCTAAAAACTCCGTCATCAGAGTTGGTCACTTGTTCATGAACTTAGTTTCTTTTTTATAGTACCTGGTTTGTGAAGAGTAGCTGAAAGTAGCACCTTGACTTTCAATTCGAAGGTCCTTGATTCAAATTAAAATTACTGTGCATAAATGGGTTGACTAACCCGGATACAAAGTAGCCCATTAGTCTTATTCCAGGTCGTACTCCAAGTTTCAGCCAATGCTGTTCAGTCGTTTTTGCGTGAAAGATTAACAAACCATACTCGTATGGATGGCTGTACATCCATAAAAACTTTTGATTTAAAAAAAATGTAGAATAATTTGTACAGCGTCAGAAAGCAGTCGCGCCCCCTTAACCCCGTGGCTTCCGCGAACGGAAAATATAAAATCCTCTGTACAAGACCACGGGACCCACCCGTGAGCCTTTTACAATATCTTAAAAACTAGACAATTATTGTCTAGTTTAGGTGGTAATTCTGATTTCCCATACAAATTACTTCATTTTATTAACATTGTCGTAAAAAAATAATATTTGTATTGTAAGGCGCAGTGTAAAATGTTTTCTTCGTATTTCTTATTCATAATACAATTCACTGCCTTGCTCTACTGCTACCTGCTTCGCCAATGAAAACACACTCTTACATGTCGCGATATTTGAAACTAAACCTTAACTCTGTGAAGCTTTGTTTTGGCCGCAAATGGCGGGGTCACCCCAAAAAGCGTTCGCTCGTAATACTGATAAATTTTGATGAACACTGCCCCATTTATTTCAATAATAAAGTAGGTAAGTTAGTTTGTGCAGTGACCTCCAGTGGCGGAGCTCTTACTCTTTATTAAAAGGCTATCAGTACTCACAATTATTATTCGAATTCGAATTCACTCAAGTAACCGAGCTCACTTGTCACTTTTCGTCAAGTGAATTTGAGTGTTGTGATGGCTTGACTTAGGTTCAAAACTTTCATATCACTGGCACATTTGTAGGCGTTATTTTTTTTCTTCAAAATAAAAAAACTCGTGCGCACATACACTTTTCAAAAAGAAAAGTCCATTGATTATCGTCAGAATCGAACCCACGACTTTCAGATCGAAAGTTGAAGCACTAACTTACTCGAACAACATGGCTCCACACCATGGCTCTCTGGATGTCTATCATTATCATTATATTCCTTTTTATAAAGATGATAAATGAGATTTACTGTTTACTGCCTTTCTTGAGAAAGAAAGAAAGAAAGAAAGAAAGAAAGAAAGAAAGAAAAATCATTTATTCTTGTAGGACCTCAAGGATCACTTAAGTATCGTTTTACATGCTAGGTGATTCTAATGCCTGTTCCAACGCGACTCCCTACACCAGGGAAAGAATCAGGCAAGAACCTGGTGGTGTGGGCCTAGCTTTTTTTTAAAAGCGATCCCTTAACAATCTAAAATACTTAATCTAAATAGTCAAGCTTCAGTGGGAAGCCAGTCGAACAAAGTAAGGCATGTCAAAGAAAGTAAAAGTAATTGTAAAGTTAACAAGATAACACCTCAACAAAATGTTGTCTGGCATCACACGCTACACTTGGCCGACTTAAGTGGTAGGTACCTACTTATCAAGGTAGTAAAGATATTGTATACCATCAACCGTCGAGGGGCAGAGCGACATCAGGCCACGCAATTTTATCATTAATAAAAGCCTCAATGGAATAATACGCTTTCTCTGGGTCTCTATTTTGTCTCCGAAATTTTATACCCCTAAAATAAAAATCTATAAATTGGGTTTTCATAATCATCGATTGCCCGTATAATCAGGATCTATAATATAAGGATCCCTAATATAGTTACGGCTAATATCAACATCCCTAATGTTTAAAATACATAAAATCATTCTCAATAAATAATATAATCCATAATGTAACTAACTCATAACTTTATTTTCATAATAGTTTATGTGAATAATTTTAACATAAGAGCATTGTGTCTCAAGCACAAGGCAGCATAGGGAATGTAACTGATTTCGATTTGGGTGGCTGATTACTTTTATTCCAAATTTTATTGGCGCTTCGGCGGCCGCTACCGCGACACGCTCGCTACGCTCGCTCGCCTCGCGCGTTAGTGGTCACTGTTCAAACCTAACCTAACCAACTGATTTCGATCTGGGTGGCTGATTACTTTTATTCCACATTTAATTGGCGCTTCGGCGGCCGCTACCGCGGCACGCTCGCTACGCTCGCTCGCCTCGCGCGTTAGTGGTCACTGTTCAAACCTAACCTAACCAACTGATTTCGATCTGGGTGGCTGATTACTTTTATTCCACATTTAATTGGCGCTTCGGCGGCCGCTGCCGCGGCACGCTCGCTACGCTCGCTCGCCTCGCGCGTTAGTGGTCACTGTTCAAACCTAACCTAACCAACTGATTTCGATCTGGGTGGCTGATTACTTTTACTCCACATTTAATTGGCGCTTCGGCGGCCCCTACCGCGCACGCTCGCTACGCTCGCTCGCCTCGCACGTTAGTGGTCACTGTTCAAACCTAACCTAACCAACTGATTTCGATCTGGGTGAATACAACCGAAGTTGTTTCTGTTTTACATAATTTATAAACGTTCAAAAACATTATTATTCGGAAGTGGAAGTATTATGATTCTTTATTATTATGATACATGTGTTTATAACGATTAAAATTAGGGATTATAATATTAGGTAACATAAATTTATGGATTAGGAGCATAAGGATGAACAATACCTTATTACAAACTATAGTTATGGGACCATAATATTATGGATTCCTATGTTTCGGAGACACTTGTTATTGATTGTGATTTACGGACAATCGATTTTCGGAGACGAAATGGGTTCCCGCTTTCTCTACAAGAATATTCTTTATGTACGTTTTAAGCCTTCGAGTCGGTAGGTTAGTTACGTTGATTGGGAGTTTATTGTAAAAAAGTACAGTATTTCCCATAAAAGAACCGTTTACTTTTTCTAGTCTAAATTTAGGCACACATAATTTATTTTTATTTCTAGTGTTAATTTTGTGCACATCACTTTTTTTCTTAAAGTTGTTTATATATTTGTGAGTGTGCAATAAGTTTACATAAATATATTGCGAAAAAACAGTAAGAATATTTATTTCTTTAAAACGCTCTCTTAAAGAGAGTCATGTTGGCCGAGTGGGATGTACCTCAACTTTCGATATGAATCCGGCCTTTCATCAAAAAACTAATACGCCTTTACACGAGCTCCAAACGGTGAAGGAAAACATCGTGAGGAAACCCGCGGCTTAGTCAGCCTCACACGTATTGGCGTGAACCCACACGTCTTTCCACAGATGTGGCCGGCTAAGCTGAGAGGATGATTTAGGTGCTGGGCAAGTCTATTCCACTTAAAAATACATAATAAAATAATTTGTCCCAGGCAATACCGTGTCCCGTTAGGCGTATGCCAAAATAGCCTCATGACGCTGTATAAAACATCTAGTACAACATGTAAAGGCCTAAAGCCTTTCTTCCAACTGCAAAGCAACTACTCTGCCCTAGTCCAATTAACGTAACGTTAATCTCTCGAAATGGAATTACGCTGTTTGATTGAAATCTTTTATTTTACTGTGCAGTAAACTCACTGATTGGAGCTTGTGATTCATGACTTTTTTATTATTCCTGCTGCGATGCGAGAGCGGAGTCAAACTTGAACTTGTAGGAAATTCTGCTTTGTTTTATAAGTTTCTTTGTTTATTTGGTCTACTTGTTTCATTTAGTTCTGATTCAAAATGTCACAGGGTAATAAATAACAACTAAACAACTATATTAATTACCTCAACTTTCCAAAATGCAATAATAATGAATTTTACACAATGAATTTTTTGGCTGGGATTTGAGAATCCTAGTTGGGTAGGCCTAGTTGGGTGCCTTAAATTTCTATAGTAATTGTGAGCAGCTACGATAGAAAGTCGAGACACCGAACTAGGCCAACATCCAAAGCAAATAGTTAACCAAGAAAGTACCTTAATGCACATCTTATTAATACAGTTAGGTCGGCTACTATCTACGCCGTAACTAATGAGCTAAGCCTGCACCGAGCTTTCTATACTTATGGAAACTCTTCCTAGGCGGCCAGTATTTTAAATTGACGGCCGTCACCGAACGCTGGGTAATATAAAGATAAAATAATATAATCTGGGTGTTTTCTATTTTATAATTTGTATGTACCCATTTACAAAAAAAATTATTTAAGTTTTCTATGTAGTTTATCAGTCATCTGGTTACCATAACACAAGCATTAAATTGCTTAACTTGATGACGCTGTGTGGAATGTCCAAGAATATTTATTTATTTATAAATATAATGTTGGATGAAATAATACAATCATAGTATCCTTCAAAATTCCTTGCGTCATGAGTGATTTGACTTTTAACTTGGCGTTATAAAAATAAATATACTGTATTGTATTGTGATAATAAACAAGTACTAAGTCTACTAGACTTGTTACAAAACACATAAACAAATTGTCCCCTAAAGAGACGGCCGTTTGGTGACGTCCGCTTGCAAACGGCAGTGAACAAAACTTAAGCAGATCTGTATCATAAATGGAATTAATGTGTTTGTCGGCAAGCAACGTAAATTCTTATCTCGGAACGCGGTTTGAATTGAATTAAACGAATTAATAAAATTAAACATGGCCGGGTCGAACGAGGTGAAGACAGTAATTGTTTTTGTTAAGGGTAATTAGAAGTCGTGTTAGCCGAGTGGGATGTACCTCGACTTTCGATCCGAAGGTCGTGGGTTCGCATCTTATAATTAATTAGTTACCTATATATGGCTTATAATGCTTGAAATATCTCTACGAGACAAAGTCCGCAACACCGTTATCAGATATCACCGCGCACCAAAGTGGTAGACGTAGGATACCGCTTTGCTAAACTATAGTGGGCTTGGGCCGGTCATATGTGTAGACGCGGAGACGGCAGATGAAGCAAATCCGTGCTAGAGTGGAGGCTTTGCGTGCAGGAGAAAATGAAAGGAGCGCTGGCAGACCATCCACCCGATGGTCTGATGATATTAAAACCCATGCTGGGATAGACTGGACCAGAAAGACCAGTGATATAGCAGTGTGAAGAAAAAATGGAGAAGCATACGCCCTGCAGTAGGCAAATATATGCTGAAGAAGAAGATGGCTCATTAGCCATTAAGCAAGAAGGTTGCCTGTGTCTTGGGTACGCTTCCGTCTGGCAGTGGCTTGGATCAGTTGAGCTACCTTATAGATTGTTTGTAACGACCCTTAGGTGGTTCAACCAGAAAAAAAACACTAGCTTATAAGAACTTACTTTATACCATAACTATAGTAAAACTGTAGGTATAGATTATACCTACCAATTTTCACAATTCCGCAGAATTTCTAAAGTCAACATAAAATTTGAGCTGCCTCCATAATCCGACCCCGGGGTGATTCTCAACAATTGGAGCTGCGATGCACACACTAGAACTATCTTAATTGTTCATTGTCCCTTAATTTGTTCGCGTCGCCACAGCTCCCAGGAGACAACGCAGCCGCTGGTCATTAGAAAATGCAACGATATCATTGCGTTCCGCTCAAGCGAATACTAACCCTATACTCTAAGCAGAAAGAAAGAAGGAAGTAGAACACGAATATTGTTCTAGGATTAAAGGCAGATACGTTAGCGATGTCAAAGAACGACGACAGCTTTGTTGCTTAAAATTTTTCCATTTTGTGTGAGATTCATTTTGAATTTTTCAACTAAAAAGTGAAGACCCTGCTTTTGCAATTAGAATGCTGGGTGAAGCTGTGTTTTTAGACTGTAATGATGACTGCAATTACATTTTTGGATGCGGCGACCACTAAAGCTTAGAAATGAGATAAAACCAAATAACATGAAGAGCACACAAAAAAGTTTTTGCATTGGAAATCAGCAGTTTATTTTTATAGTAGCATTTCGGGTCCAAACGCATATACGTACGAATACACATAAGAAATACAGACACGGCACGGTGGTCGCTTTATAAAAACGTGATACAACGGCAAGCCTTGAGTTAAAAAAAATATGAATTTTCACATTTTGCACGGTTTACATCAAAAACTAAGCTAACTGAACTTAGGTCACGCAGCTGAAGCGTCTTTTCTTACGTCACGTCACAGCGCGAACTATCAAAATTACCTTTTCATTTTCTAATCTTACATAGCTTAGCCATTATTATGGCAAGCTTCGTGAGCAAGAGCTAAGACGGTATGGCTATTCTAGAGATGAAGTTATGCATCAGTTAAATAAAAAATCAGGGTAACAAACAAAAGAAGCAGAAACTTTATAACCTAATTATTCTTGTTTTTGTGAAAATATGAGCCTTGACATCGGGGACTTTGCAAAGTTTCGCATCTTCGGCGACGCAATTTATTTGCGCGCCATCTTCAATATTAAAGAAAACTTAATTTTCTTGTTACGACGTGGAGGAAGGAGGCTCTAAAGAGCCGAAGGCTTGGGTTTGACAGCCGCTAACCTTGTTTAAATATTTTAACTGGGAATTTTATATGTCGAAGGCAAGTTTAGATTTAAAAAGCCCATGATGGCGTCAACACTTTAATAGTTAACTAAGATAAATAAATTCCACGTGACTTGAAGCATGAATTTATATAACTGTTACTTATAATAAAGCCTGTCAGAAATATTTTAAATGATTCGTCACTGAAAAGCGATGATCTGTTAAATTTAGATCCGCGTTCGAATATTAGTGTCACCAATGACTTTGTTACAAAGTACAAAGTCTTTGGTAATCACACACGTTTACTATGTACTTTCAATCGAGCATTTGTGGACTCAAATGTTTAATAGTGCAAGCACAGAATATAGAGAGGTACAAATATAATAATTAGTGCTACAATGCAGCTTGGTTAAAAAAAAACAAAAAAACATACGTAAAACTCTGTCTCTATAAATAAATATGCTTTGGACTTACATAAACTTACATATCTAGAGGGATTTAGCATGCCGATTCAATAAATCTCTAGATACATAAAAATACATCAAAATACACCGTACTGCTACAAAACATCCAGTAATGGGTATTTGATGGTCCGACCGCGCCTGACTACGGTTGATAGAAGATTGATGTCCTCAAAAATTACACCAAAGGTCCTACGATGTGATTTTATGGGAATAATAAATAGTTTATGTGCTTACTCGAGAAATTATAGAGGTGTCGGATTTTCTTTGTGGTCGCAAAAACGTGATTTCGCTGTGAAAAATATGTAGTCATAAAGGTCGTAATTTATACGAGGTAAAATTAAACAAAACCTCGTCTTGCTGGAGCGAAAGATACATTTTTTCTTTAAAACATGACACAATCAATTTGTAATTTATTCGTTACTTTGCCTTGAAAAGTCATATTTATTATGTTACGTAAACAAAAAATGAAATTGTTTGACTGAATCTGAACAAAGCTTTTTTTTATTTTTACTAAAAGATACTTCTGAATGAAGAATGTGATAAAGGTTAACAAAAAACCTGTAATGGAATTATTTAAAATGGAATCCGTTGATCTTTCCCTACCCTTTGAAGGAAAAGGTGGAATTTTCTGTTTTGTATTTGAACTTTATAACACAAGTAAAACCTGCCTACCCCTTCCTCACACCGACAAATATAATCCAAAACAAACATTTTACCCGTAATTGGTGCATCAATTTTCATTTATAATTTTGGAAAGCAATCTGTGAGTAATAGGTGCTGTATTTATTGGCGGGAATGAATAGTAATTTTACCGGTAAAGAGGAATACGTTTCATGCAAATATTTATAGCGTAATTGTAGCGTAAAATACACATTCAAGGCGCGACCTCAAAGTGAATATATCGAAAAATTACGTCAGAAATTTAAATAATTTTGTAGCACTTCAAGCATGACGATCGATGTTTTGTTACAACCTTATTTTAAAAACCAATGAGGTTTTGTGTTGTAACATTTTTTCGAGCAAGAGCACAAGCGCGATCTATGAGAACGCGGGTTACATTTCAATAAAGAGTGTACACAAGGTGGCAAGAAATATTACAGGCAACTACGTAAAACTCATTTGCCATGACTATTACGTCGAACACAGCGTCGAACATTCGCAAGAACGTTACATTACAAGGAAATGCTTTATGAAACTGAGTATTTGACTGTATTGTACATTCGTAAGATGGTTACATAACATTGAAATGCTCAAAGAAACGCTCTCATCTACATCTTAGTTAACCCATTTTTAACACGTAAGGTTGATAATGTCGTAGACCCATCTAGCTAAGTGGATTTCAGTACTTTTTCCATGAGTTTGATTTGATGGTTGATTGAAAAAACATTATCCAACTCAATCAATAACACCGGGCAGTGATAACAACGTAGTTTGGCAATACCAACATTGAAACCTGTCGACTAATGGATTGCCTAGGGTAAGCCCAATCGAGCGTAATATTTTTGAACTATGAGTCGCAGATAGAATATTTTAGCTATCAAAAAAATAATAATTGATTTATTTGGAACAAATTACTTTGTGAAGTAGAACAAATAACGTTGACTACCGGAAAGGTTGAAAACTGAGTAGCAAATCTAAAAATTCAGATACAAATTTATTTCTTTTAGAATTCAAATATTTTACACCTCTAATATTTTAAGTGATTTAATATTTATTTATTTATTTATACTTTATTGCACAAAATAAACATTTATAAAAAGAGCTTAAAACTAGACAGGTAATGGCAAAGGCGAGCTTAACCCTAAAAAGAGTTCTCTTCCTGTAAACCCCAATAGGGAGAGAGAGACGCAGTTTAAAGTTAATAATAGAAGAGATTTCAATATTTAAAGTAATTAAAATAAACAAACATATTATTTCATCAAAAGGTTGTCTAGAAGTGATCGCTAGATAAGACCGCTCATGATAATAATAATAAGTTGTTTTTACTGAATCTGTGTATTTCTGATGTTAGTGTTTTACATTATTATTTCCAAAAAATGGTCCTAACTAAACTAAACTAAACTAAACTCAGCATGTACAATGCAGGCCGTAAAGCCTGGCGTAGCGAAGTCAGCGCTGGACAAAAAAACCACTAAGGTCACTGTTTGGGTCGCGCAATGAATGGGCTGCCTTACACAAACACATGGTAATAAAACACTTCCATATTTTGGAACACCGTCAACACATTAATGCGATGAACGTGCGCCATTACAAGCTGTTTTGCGTTCCGAGATATTACCTATATTTTGTGCGGGACAACTTAATTTGCGTTGAAAGGGAAATGTTTTCTAAAGAGCATACTCGGTTTATCACTTATGACATAAGTATAAAATGACACAATGTAATCTGTAAAAAGAAACGTGATTACGATGTTTATCTTTAAATTGTCAGACCACGTGAAAATAAGATATCTTGATGAGCTAATCTAAGCTGCAGAGGAGGTAAGTAATCAAAGGAAATTTCATATATATTTTATTTGGCAATCTACTTTATGGAGTCAATAAAGTAAGTAAGTAATACTGTTTATTTTATGTCGGATAAAAAGTAAACAATAATAATAACAATCATTGATCTTTCTGTCCATACTAAAGATAATTTTAAAAACAAATTGTCTTTGTCAATATTAACAATGAAAGTGGGTTTATGAATTAGAAAAATGAACTAACCATTTAATTGCTTTATCAATCACCTTAGAAATCTATAGATTGGATATCTTCTAAAAGGATAAGTACAGGTATGATCCTTTTATTTTACATTTTATTTCTTAATTCCTCTGTTCACACGACCTTGTGATTTCGTGTTACCTTAAACTTATCACTGTTCTAGGTCACGTTGTGCGATTTTAAAAACAACGCGACAGAGCAAGAAAAATATGCTAAAGTAAAATGATTTTGAAGGAATATTTTTATGTAATTAGCAAGAATTTATATTAACGTTCTGGTGTTCATTTTGCGTAGCAGTGCTACGTAGGTGCTACGATTAAGGCTACGAAATATCTACGCTTCTGCAGTTAGCACTCTTACAAATTAAATAGATGAGTACTTGGAGGATGGATTAATGAGCGGGGGTAGATCAAATAAATGATGATATCAATAAAAAAGGGGTTGAGTGCTCAAATGCTGATGCAGGGAAAATCAGTAGGAAAAAACAAAATACAATTATTATTTATTACCTATACGCACATGGCCCATTTTACGTAAAGCCTATTTTAGCACAACTCAATAGTTTGTGGAATACAATTAAAAATCAGCTTACGAATGCATAAATGCATTCTTTTTATGTTATAGATACATTTAACATGACAGTTGCGTACTTTTTTCTTACTATCGCATTGTTTCATAACTCTTGCGTTCATATTACAACTACGCCATTTTTCATCCGATCGCACCCGATCAAAATGGATACGGTAACTTGCGAGCCACCAGCAAATTGAACTGACACGCGCAGAAATTGGAGGATTTCGTATTGTTTTAATTATTCGCAGGTAATTTGGTGCGGCGTGCGGTCGCAAACACAATTTGGTTTACTTTGATTGGCTATTGACAGATATGATATACCAATGTTTATTTTTCTGTTGATTTTCAGATTTTTGTATAAACTAATGGTGATTGCAAACGGTTAGTATATATAATATATATACTAACCGTTTGCAATCACCATATAATATATATATATACTAACCGTTTGCAATCACCATTAGTTTATACAAAAATCTGAAAATCAACAGAAAAATAAACATTGGTATATGTTTATTCATACATTTTTATTGGTCAAAGTCAGACTAATAATTATTGTTATAATTCACACTGCAAATAATTGAAGTATTGTCATCTTTTGTTTGTGCCAAATGCAACTAATGCATTCAAGCACTGATGTCTGATTTTTGGGCTCACTGACGGACTGAACACTCATGTCAGTTTATCATGATATCGTCCATTCAGTAGTTTTTGCGTGATGCGGTAACAAACATACAGACAGACAAAAATTAATAAACCCACTCTTTCTGTTGCTCTAATAAAGACTATTATAAATAAATATATTAGTTTTTAATTAATATCTAAAATGTTCAAACATCGACGTGTTACTTACAGTTTTATTATATTATGTAGAGAAGAGATAGACATTGTATAATTACAGGTCACGCACTGATGCTCGGTTCTCCTCCCTAACTGATGTTATGTTTGTATCTGTAACGTTACAGGCGAATACTGACGGTGAGAGAGCGCCTTTGCAAACTTTTAAATTTTCAGTATAAGTCGTGTTGAAGAACTTTATTAGCCATTTCGATGAAGTCTTTGAATGGTGCCAAAGATATTTTCAAACAACTTTCAGATTACTTTGAGATCAAAGGTTTCTAGGTAAATCGATATTAGTTCCATACCATTTTTTTAAGAATTGGCTACGTTACTACTTGGGTTAGTCAGAGGCATGTTTATAGACAATTTTTTGATGCCAAGCTACCCGGTTTGAAGCTAAGACGGAGGCCTTTAGGCGGCCTAAAAATTCCGCCACCAGAGTTGGCCACTTGCTCATACGAACGAACGAACGAGACAATTTTTTAGTACTTCCAATTCCCACATTTTGAATATAAAAACATTGAATAAAACAGAAGAATTATAATGTTTACTCTATAATATAACGAAGAACTAAACAAAACAAAATAATTGTAAACCAACGTGCACGTAAGCAGTACTTGTCGTAGCACCATTTTCAAAAGAGCAATTGTTACTTGCACGTCTTGTTAGCAGAATTTCGTCCACACTTTTGGAGCTCTTGCATTTTTCCTTGTTGTTGAAACCGTTGTAAGTGCAGGGGCCTTACTCTTAAAACTGAAGACGAAATTTCGTGTCAATGTTCGCAGTTCATCTGATGTTGGTGGATACAATATTCGTAAGAATTCACCAACATAAGCTGAACTGATAATATTTCGCAAGCTAACGAAAGACTTCTACTTAAGTAAGTGAATATTGGGGCTCAAGTGGAGCTGGGCAGGACACTTGGCCAGACGCGGTGACGACAGGTGGAGCAGACTGATAACCGAGTGGTGCCCTCGGGAGGGTTATAGGATGACGACATTGTTAAATTAGCAGGTCGTACATGGATTAAACTGGCGCAGAATAGGGTAGGTTGGTAAGAGAGGCCTATGTCCAGCAGTGGGATGAGACAGGCTGTACGTGATGATGATGACGACCTCTGTGGCACAGTGGGCGAAGGCTCGCCTGAGACGCAGAGGTTGCGGGTTCGATTCCTGCCGCGGGAGAAATGTTTGCATGATCTGCAAATATTTGTCTCGAGTCTGGGTGTTTTCTATGTATAATATGTATAAAAAAAAACTGTATATAAGTAGAATTTCAGTCATATCTGGTTACCATAACACAAGCATTTAATTGCTTAGCTTGGGACTAGATGACGCTGTGTAGAATTGTCCAAGGATATTTATTTATGATGAAGCTGAACTGCGAAGATTGGCATGAAATGTCGTTTTCAGGTATCACAGTAAGGCCTCAGGAACTAGCACTAACTTTGTTGGCAGTCTCAGCAAAACTACTGGTCGAACTATTCTGGAAATTGAAGTTTCTGGTAAGGAAATTGTAGGGTTGTGATTTTGTGAACTTTTCATTTAGCAATTGTACGAACTTTAAACTTTATTCAGAGAAGGAAGACACTCTTTTTTATTGAACTGTGTTTTTTTAATTTTATTATCATGATAAAATTATATTCTGTTGAAAAAATCATCTTCTTTTCTTTTTATCAACCGATAGAAAAATCATAACTTAAGATGAGTTTTAACGGTATTGAATAGATAAAAACATCCACTTACCATTCGGACAAAGATCTTTAGAAGATGTCAGTCTAGTTTTTTCTGCTTTACAATAGTTTGAAATGCTCTGCCTACCATGGGAAAGAGGCGTGATTTTATGTATGTATGTATGATGTATGTATGTATGAAATAGCATGTTCTAGGTCATGATTGAATAATCTACAGAAGTATTATTACATTTAAAAAACTCATTTCCTCTTTCCACATATTTTAGGTTTATGTGCGCAGTGAAAAATGTTCGTCCTCATAATTCTGAAGCGTTTTATCGCGCCCAATAAAACTTCATAACTTTATTTGTTGACAAGCTGTTATCTGCGTTGTAAAACGAATTTTTAATATCTCTCTGATTATTTTATGAACTCTCTCTGGATTAGGGTCATCTAACACTTTGTGATGAAACTTTGGGTTTTATTTCGCGATAAAGCCGTCAAGTGCCACTTAGGGCGCGTAATTTGGTCTCGAGTTGAAGATTACAAACAAACTTGTAACATAGAGAGTTATTTCAATAAAATAAAATAAATAAAATAAATAAGATGCTTACGTAGCAACGAAAATTTCGTAAAGTTGTAAGAACTTTAAAGCAGAAATTTTTAACATAAATATCGACTGTTTTAAATTGAGAATGATTTCCATAGTTTTATAGAAAACCCTTTGTTTCTGTTTTAGTTAAGTTCGATGTAAAATTTTACATAAACAATGCTATTGAATCAGCTCCACACGCACATTTTACACACAAAACTTTCGAAAGAGCTATCCAATCCAAGAAGGAGAATCAAGGCAGTAGCCTGAAACCTGGTCCATCGGACCGTGAGCGTATATTTCGGACAGTTAATACCCCGACAAAGCCTAACTTGGAGCACTTCCACAAAAACCAGGTAAAATAACCAAAAGCATCAGCTAACTTTTAACCATTGAACATCATTTTAAGAACTGAAATCTTCAAAAAAACATAACATTTTTAATTTTCCCATTCACTCCGAAGTAAAAACAATTTACTCACTATAACTTAATTGTATACATGAGTTACCAGTTATCTTTTGTAATATTCATTAAAAACAATTTGCTCAAATATTCGACAAACATGAGTATTCAATTGAATGACTTTAAAAAAAAACAGAATTACTTATAAATGAAAAATCTTACAAAATGTAGCTTTAACCGAAATATTATCTTACTTAGTCTTCTGTACTGGTATGCCTCAACAATGTCCAACACTAACAAAATTTGCCACTACGTGCTCTTATTCATAAACTGCGTCTTGTGTAGTTTCAGTCTTGGGTTGGTCCCAGTCCGTAACCGTTTCTTTATCAGGGCCCCAAAGGCGAACTTTACGCATAATTAAGGAATCTCATTTAAATATTTTCCTACTTCAAACTTTGGGACTGATATAATAGACCGTATAATATATGATCAAACGAACTTACAAAGTGAAGTTCGATCGATATTATATGAGTACGCTTCATTCGAAGTTATAAAACAAGGTAGTATCGTTTCATGCTACTGGCAACTTCGCACATTTAAAAATAAAATAAAATAATTTCCTTCCTGCGGTGTGGCCTGCGACGGCTCGTCATTATATTTAGAGAAGAACCACAAAATTTTTCTTTGGGTATTGGGTGGGAGGGTGTATATAACTTCGAATGAAGCGTACTCATATAATATCGATCGAACTTCACTTTGTAAGTTCGTTTGATCATATATTATATTTCGTCGCTTCATTCTTCAGTTATAAAACAAGGTAGATGTTTAGAGATAAAATTTTGTGTAAGAAAAAGCAGGTTTTAGAACATAAAATTAGATAAGTTTAGTACAGGTTTTATACTTATTATTTTACATAAGTATTTACTAAATTCCTGTTAACAATCAATCACTCTAGTTAATTATGTAATAACATCGATCTTGCAAAGTTATTGTCTTGCATTTACTAGCTAGATGATCAAATTTTGCAAAAGACTTCGATGTATTAGTCCAACCAGCCGTTTATCTAATAGAATCCAACGAGAGACCAGAGACGCGCGCCGCCGACGCATGCTGTGCGTGAACGGCGTCACGTCAACGCCGCTTGTACCCAGCACCTGCTTAATCCATCTACTAATCGATTGGGCAGATGCAGGCTTATGTGGTCGCTTGTAGGTAGTAATATTATACGACTAAAAACGTCAGATCTGATAGTATTTGTGGTAGGTATGTATGTAGGTAACCCTCTACTATAGTAGCGGGACATATTGCTCTATTTGCTTGAAAATAAGGTAAAAACAATACTGGTTACTCATGTTTTAATCACATCAGAATACATATCTTAACGCCGGTGGGATCAACAAAATATTTTCTAATTTATCAAGGAGAGTGTTTGCACTCTATTTCCAGTACTTAATGCTAAAAAAAATGACAAATTTCTTGGCGATTTTTTCTAAGAGTAGATCCCTATTGGGTATCTAACCCGTGACATAGTTTTAAAACTATCTGTGGATCCCAAGCGGAGGTGTATCTCGCCACAGCTGGTCTGAGCTTGTAGACACCTTTGAGGAGGCGTTTCACCTGGTCATCGAAGGTTATACTACCTAGGTTACTACCTAGGTTATTACTACCTAAGAGTAAAGATAGATCTGAACGATGACTGTTCAAATATCCGTAAGCTGGTCCGTTGTTAAACTATTCTGTTAGAAATAACATTACGTTTGGGAATGATTATACATAAGGATTTTGATTACGAGTGTAACAGAACTGCCACCACAATTTAAAGGTTACATTGTACCGAATTAGAGTGTTTTTGGAAGAGATTTGAGGTAAAATATATAAAGTCAGACCAAATTAGACTTTTAAGCAGGGGAAACCAAGGCTGGAACAGCCAATTAGAGAATATTAGGATACCCTCAGCCTGATCTTTAATAATTTTTTGTATGCATTTCAAAACCAGTGGAAATGCATAGAAGTAGAGTCTTTTCCAGCTTATAGTAAATGCGTCAACCGTTATAGCGTCTGGGTCTGGCCTACACGAGGCATAGCTTTAATATTTTGCGTTGATGCGAGAAGCGAAAGATCTATCTCTGGTTCGCCAAAAGCTTTGATAATCAGATGCTGAAAGATACCATTCAATGTCCGGATTAACTTTTCTAGATTCCTGATCTGCTTCTATGTTGTCTTTTGTTTTAATATATGAAGCGAACAGCCAGATGTTTTGCCTTTAGCATCACTGCCAAATGGTTTTTGTTAAATCTGTCAGATGAGGGAATTGGATCCATCCCATCCTAATAATGTAACTTATAGCAGTTGTGCAAAACGTTTTATACCAAGAAAAACAGCAAGTAACTCAAAATAATAGATATGGAAATTGATCTCACTATCTTTCCATCCACCGTTTACGCGCTTGTTCTTACAACATGCGCCCCAGTTCTAGTACCAATTCTAGACGCATCTGTAAAAAATTCTAGAACGAAATCGAGGGGTTCAAGAGAGAGTGTGGTGTAATTAATATTTTTTAACCACCGTTTTAAATCTGGTAATAAGGAAACAACAGGTTTGAATTTCTCTTCTTAGATTTGATGTTTTACAAGAGTTACAGAGTTACCCCCTTATGCATATTGGTTCAGTAAGCCTACTTTAGCTTTTTAGCTTGTTTAGCTACAAAAACGGATATTAAATCTGTTGCCATCTCTTTTCATTGGCATAAGAGAAACAAGAAAAAAAAAAACATTCTTTAAATCTATATTAAATTGTCAACTCTTTATGAATAATACCATATAATATTTAATACATAAGTATTTTGCGTCGTTTGTTTGATGGCAGTGATATTGACATATCCACAGAGTTGTACCTACATAAATCTTAATTTTTTTTTTTTTTTTTTTTTTTTTTTTTACAACTTTTGTAAGAAAACTTTTATCTTATTAAATTTTTATCGAAATTGACCTCGAAACCTAAACAGTTAAGTAGCTAAAGAGTTTCTTTGGCACTCATCGTAACTATAACCTAGGCAGAGCCAATCGTCGAGATAAATTACGGATATGAATCCGCAATGTCTCAGATCCTACAACTTCTTTCACTATCTTTGTAAAAGTTCGAGGGGCCGAACATAGCCCATAAGCACTAAATACAAACGTAATTTTGTCAAATTCCTTGCGGTCAGATGTAGATACAAGGACAAGTAAGTGTGGTTCTTTAAGAAAGATAGTTGCCATGAATCCATGGTTAGGTATCATTTACGATGCAGTCCTATGGTCTTCCATTTTGAAATGGGCATTAGAAACTAATATAATTAGCTGTATAAGGTTTAGTATAAATCTATGGCCGCCATTAGGTTTTGGTGTCAAAAAAAAATATATTTGACAAGAATTGATTCTTTGTGGTTTAATTTAGTAATGGCACCTAAGCCAAGGTTCTGGATGGCCAACCTCATTTCATTCTTTTCTTTGATTGAACTACAGTTTTTAGAATGATAACTTTGTTCTACCTTACGAATAAAAGGTACCTATACTATAACTGTTACGAATAATATCCAAAATAACTTTATTATTAGTAATGCCAATCCAGCAATTATAATAAAATTGTAATCTGCTGGCATGTACCTGCGTTACTGTATCGTAGGGGCATATGTTTGGTGTAGCTCGAGCTCGCCGACGGACGCGTGAACCGCGACGACGTCGTTAGATGGGCTCGGCGGTACGGTTGTTGCGTTGTCGTCTTGTATGCAGCTGTCCGCCCCCCCCTTCTCAATGGCGGATAACGAGGGGGTAGACCAGTTTTCCTGGTGTTGATAACGGCCAGTTAACGACTAAGTACCCGAAGAAGAAGGCTTCGGATTAGGAGTCTTTTTGATCTACAACCCTTGTTTTTCGATAACCTTTGAGGTTTTAAATTATTTCAGGCAGTTTGCTACCAAAGAGGGTTTCATCTCTTTCATGCTCCTGTATTAAAGTCAGGCGCTTTCTCCAATCCTGGAGTGATAAGCTTGGTTCTGACTTGAGATTCGGTATAGTTTGTCAGTATACGACAGCCGTCAAATAATATTTTTACGGCTTGTACCTTAACATCGCTGGTAAGCAGTAGATTCATTGCTTTGTTAATTTGCTGAATTTTTTTTTTTTTTTTTGATTCTCACTAACTTAGACACGGCAACGGATATATCCGCGTTTAATGTGGGTGCTTTTAGTAGTTTGCAATTACAGGGAATGGAATAATCTTTTGACAGATTTTCTTTTACTTCCTTCTGTATTCCTTTTTTGAGGATTGGTAACCAAAGTTGGGCCAGCTTGTCATGTATACCCTTATATGTATATGTATATGTGTATATGACTGTACACGGGAGGTCATCTAAAGCAGCGCCCAAGGCCTGTAACAACTCAGGATCGAGTTTCGGCACAATCTCAACAGTCTCTTGCGGAAGCACTGATGTCTCCTCCAATTTCGTGAGAGGTGACGGTGCTGGTGGTATTCTACCATCGACATGGATGCATTTTTCATTGAATTGCAATCCTTTACATACGAAAAATAATTTTATTATTTTGAGGGTAGTTGAAGAAAAAAAAAAAAAAATTTTCGCAATAAATTTCTTAGAGAAATAAAAAGGAATTTTATTTTCGTCAAGATTCGAGAAGAGAAAACCTTCGTGTTGACCTGCAGTCGAACCTCTAGGCTATTTTTAAGCATCATGCTAACCCATCGTGATAACCCGCAGTTAATCCTCCAGGGAAGCTTACAGACGCTGATTGTCAGACAGTATCACTTCACTTATTTTGAGCATCATGCTAACCCATCGTGATAACCCGCAGTTAATCCTCCAGGGAAGCTTACAGACGCTTATTGTCAGACAGTATCACTTCACTTATTTTGAGCATCATGCTAACCCATCGTGATAACCCGCAGTTAATCCTCCAGGGAAGCTTACAGACGCTGATTGTCAGACAGTATCACTTCATTTAGGTATAACAAATTGTAAAAAACTCACCTGGGTTTTCATCGGAATCGAATGATGATGAATACACAATCACGCGAAGTATTTTCTTTACAAAGTTTCTTAATTTCTTTACGTCGGCACTACGTTTCGGCATTTTATCAAATTTTTGCTTTACTAGCTAGATGTAGTGCCATACTAAGGTAAAAGCGTGTGCTTGTTGCCGCGCACGAAAAAATAATGACGAGCCGTCGCAGGCCACACCGCAGGAAGGAAATTATTTTATTTTATTTTTAAATGTGCGAAGTTGCCAGTAGCATGAAACGATACTACCTTGTTTTATAACTGAAGAATGAAGCGACGAAATATAATGAGGCAAGGTAGGATTGTGACGGGTTGTTTTTTAAATGAGGCACACGTGTGGTAATATAAAGCTTTTTAAATTACTTTTTTTAAGAAAAAAGAAATACTTGAACAAAGATAGACAAATATGTACCTTTGTTCAAGTATTTCTTGTTGTAAAAAAAGCTAGGACTACACCACCAGGTTCTTTCCCTGAGTCGCGTTGGAAGAGGCATTAGAGTCAACTTAGTATTTGTGAATAATTTGAACAGGGTCTTTTTATGTTATAGTTTGACAACCTCTGTGGCGCAGTGGGCGAAAGCCCACCTGAGACGCAGAGGTTGCGGGTTCGATCCCCGCTGCGGGACAAATGTTTGTATGATCTGCAAATATTTGTTTCGTGTCTGGGTGTTTTCTATGTATAATATGTATGTATTTACAAAAAAAAAATGTATCTATGTAGTTTATCAGTCATCTGGTTACCATAACACAAGCATTAAATTGCTTAGCTTGGGACTAGATGACGCCTGTTACATGCCTAGCATGTACTAGTCTAGCTGACGGGAACTGCAGCATTGCACTTTACATATTGTTCGTCCGGTACATCGCGCTCACCCGCGCCGACGCAGCATTTTACTCGATTCCGTGAACAGTGTGAATTGTATCAATTGTCGTCATTCTAATTCTGGTATCCGCATCGACCGGAGTTAGTCTGTTAGTTTTAACTTAGAATAATTTTAACATTGTATGTGAAAGTTATTAAAGTACGTTTGAAATATCTTTTGGTTTTTTTTAAAACCATCGGTCGCGGCTAACGTATTTGGCGCAGGCGGTAGGATACTTCGAGACAGTCGGTTATTCGTCCGGGCTCCTCCACATCGGTTCCAGACGAACAGACCCCTGTTCGTGCTTCAAGTACATCCATCGAGGTATCTAGAATCTACGGGCACGTGACCGAGGGCGCACTCAAACTTCAGTGCTAGCGGAAACCAAATGTGAGTACTTTGAAACTTTCTTTGAAGTGTTGCCTCCTTTCCCACCATTTTCCATCCACGAAAAATCGGGGAGAGGTCTGTCTCTTCTAGACAGATTCGTAGGGATAGATCAGATAAGACTAGAGATTTAGATAGTGAAACTACTGTAATAACCATGTCTGAACCAGACCAAATTTTCAAGGCACTTCGCCTTGTTCCCGAGTTCGATGGGAACCCAAATATACTAACTAGATTTATTAGAATATGTGACCAACTCGTGACGCAATATGTCAGAAATGATCCAGGGCACGAGTTAGCCAATATGTGTGTAATTAATGGTATTTTAAATAAGGTGATAGGTTCTGCAGCTAGAACAATTAACGCTTACGGTATACCAGAAAACTGGTTAGGCATTAGAAACGCCCTTATTAATAATTTCGCCGATCAAAGGGACGAAACTGCCCTTTATAACGATTTGTCTGTAGCCACCCAAGGTAGCGATTCCCCACAGGAATTTTATGACAAATGTCAAACCCTTTTCA
This sequence comes from Xanthorhoe designata, assembly GCA_963582015.1. Taxonomy (NCBI): domain Eukaryota; kingdom Metazoa; phylum Arthropoda; class Insecta; order Lepidoptera; family Geometridae; genus Xanthorhoe; species Xanthorhoe designata. Next base: position 10,911,547 of record OY757034.1, on the reverse strand, counting down.
GTACGATAATGACGTACGTAACACTGCACGAGACTCTGCCTACCACCGTGGAGGCCAAACGTGACTTATATCGTAAACTTACTATGCAGTCGTACGTACGAGGTTTAAAAGAACCTCTGGGATCTCGTATCCGGTGTATGAGACCCCCTACTATAGAAAAGGCTTTGGAATTTGTTCAGGAGGAATGTAATGTCATGTACCTACAGCAAAGGAACGAGTCTGTTCCCGATCGACGAAATGCGACGTCTTCAAATGCAAAGGTACAGTCCCCATTGAATAATAATGTAACTTCTTATTCTAAACCATTTAATTTCGGTACCCCGAATTGGCAAAGACCGATGCCCGCACAAGCGCAGCATCAGCCTTCGTGGCGTCCCGCATTCCAATTTAACCAACAACCCCAACATCGTATGCACATGCAACCATCTCGAACACAGCAAATGTTCAGAGCACCCCCACCTAACTATAACACCCAAAATTCAGGTTTTAGGATTCCCCCTAGGAATGCCCCTTTTCAAAATCAGGCACCTAAGCCTATGAGCGGAGTTAGCCATTTCGCGTCAAAGCCACTTCCTCCCACTATTCAGGGCCATGACTGGCGAAAATTCGGCAATCCCCCTCCGACTAATTATTTTAAATCTAAAGAAGTTAATTTTAATGAGGTAGATGACTATAATGACTATTATTATGAGTCGACGGACTATCCAGACATTGACTATAATAACTACTATGACTATCAAAGCGCACCTGAATATTACTATGACCAACAGACCGACCCTGAGAATAGTGACGAAAATGTACAGTCGAACACAAAAGCCGTAGAGCTCGCGCAACCTTCGACTAGTTCACGGGATTTTCCCCAGGGCCGTTCAAACTTAAAACTAGGATAGAATTAAATTTACAGTCTAGGAAAGAATTAAGGTATGTCCAGACATCGAATCCACCTCTTAAGCTACTTGTGGACACCGGCGCGAATCAATCTTTTATAAGCCCCGAGTGTGTCGATAGATTTTTCTCAGACGTACCGAAGGATTTTGATCCTTTCGAGGTAACTAGCTCTCATGTAACTAGTGTTCATAATCATTCGATAACCATACCTCACTTCCAGGAATTTGGCGAACAAACTAAAATCAAACTATTCGTCTATAAATTCCACAACTATTTCGATGGTTTGATAGGCCTCGATTTGTTAAAGAACTGTAAAATTGACTTGAGAAATAACTTATTACTAACTGAGTGTACAAGCATTCCCTTATCTTTCTACCAATGTAGGAAAGTTAATAAGCAAGAACTCATTCCTGCACGTTCATCAAGGTTAGTTAATATCCCGATTGAATATCCTGACGGAGATGTTTATATTACCGAGCAGTTAATGTGTAATTGTATTTTACATGAATGTTTTACATCCATAACTGATAAGACGGCTATCGTGGAACTTGAGAACATGACAGATTACGACATAGTTATTCCCTTCGATGACCAGCTGACTCGAATAAACGTTTGTAATGTAGAATGTTCACTTGCTAACGCCCCTGACTCGACTCGAATAAAAACTGTATTGCACAAACTTCGAACTGAACATCTTAACGCAGAAGAAAAGGCCAATTTAGAGACTTTATGCACGCGATATGCTGACGTTTTTTATATCGAGGGAGAACCACTGACTTTTACTAACAAAATTAAACACAGTATTCGAACGACTGACGAACTACCTGTCTATACAAAAAGCTATAGATACCCTTACGTACACCGACAAGAGGTTAGGGACCAGATCACAAAGATGTTAGATCAAGGTATAATACGACCATCAGACTCTGCCTGGAGCTCACCTATATGGGTAGTACCCAAAAAGGCTGACGCTTCCGGAAAACAAAAATGGAGAATAGTTGTAGACTTTCGGAAACTAAATGACAAGACAATAGACGATAAATATCCTATTCCCAACATAACGGACGTTTTAGATAAACTAGGTAGGTGTCAATACTTTTCGACTTTAGATTTAGCTTCAGGGTTCTATCAAGTCGAAATGGACGTCAAGGACATCCCCAAAACAGCTTTCAATGTTGAAAATGGCCATTATGAGTACCTTCGTATGCCGATGGGTCTCAAAAACTCGCCCAGTACCTTCCAGAGGGTCATGGACAACGTCCTTAGAGGTTTACAAAACGAGATTTGCCTCGTTTATCTCGACGACATAATCGTCTTTAGCACATCTCTTCAAGAACATATGGTTAATCTCGAAAAAGTGTTCAATAGACTGCGAGAATCAAACTTTAAAATTCAGATGGACAAGTCCGAATTTTTACAGTTAGAGACCGCTTATCTAGGTCACATCATTAGTAGGGACGGCATTAAACCTAACCCTGATAAAATCGCAGCTATTCAAAAGTATCCATTACCAAAAACTAGTAAGGAAATTAAACAATTTTTAGGACTATTAGGCTACTATAGGAAATTTATACCTGACTTTGCCCGACTGACTAAACCCATGACTAAGTGTCTTAAGAAATCGAACAAAGTAACTTTCGATTCTGAGTATGTTAATTGTTTCGAACGATGTAAGAAATTACTGACTAACGACCCCATACTCCAATACCCTGACTTTGACAAAGAATTCATCTTGACTACAGATGCATCAAATGTGGCATTGGGAGCCGTACTCTCTCAAGGACCCGTTGGTTCCGATAAACCGATATGTTATGCATCTAGGACTTTGAATGACAGTGAACAGAATTACTCGACCACCGAAAAGGAACTTTTAGCTATTGTATGGGCTACAAAGTATTTTAGACCTTACTTGTATGGCCGTAAATTTAAAATTCTTACGGATCATAAACCCTTACAGTGGGCCGTAAGCTTAAAAGAGCCCAATTCTAAACTGACTAGGTGGCGACTAAAACTTAGTGAATACGACTATACTATCTTATATAAATCAGGTAAAGCTAACACTAACGCGGACGCTTTATCTCGTGTAGAAATCCATAACGAAGAGATCGAATCGTTTCTATCAGAAATCGACTCTTTAGTTGTTCAACATTCTCGTTCTCAACGTCAAGGATCTTCAACAGCTACTGCACATACCTGTACTGAAAATCCTATTTTAGAGATACCAATAACTGACCAGCCATTAAATAAGTTTCATAGACAGATTTGCTTTACTATTGTAGGAGACATTAAAAAACGTACGACAGCGACAAAACCGTTTGACACACACACAAGGACTTTTATACAAGTATCTGAGTCATCTTTAGAAAAAGACGTAGTTGATGCTATAAAAGAGTATGTAAATCCAAAGGTTAAGACTGCTATTAAAATCACCCCGACTTTAGGTATGTACGCGATCCTTCCGATCATTCAAAATCATTTCAAAAGCTCTTCTATGAACTTAGTTTTAGCAAAAACCGAGCTAGAAGATGTAAAAGAGTATCTAAGACAACAAGAAATTATAAAACATTATCATGAAGGCAAAACGAACCATAGAGGCATAAATGAATGCTATCTAGCTTTGTCTAGGCGTTACTACTGGCCGAAGATGAAAGACGAAATTACTAAGTACATTAATGAATGCACAGTGTGTGGACAGACTAAGTATGATAGGAATCCTATCCGACCACAGTTTAACATCGTACCACCAGCAACAAAACCTTTCGAAATTGTTCATTTAGATCTTTTTACTGCACAGTCAGAAAAGTACTTAACTTTTGTAGACTCTTTCTCTAAGTACGGACAAGCTTACCACTTACGTGACGGTACAGCAGTTAGCATCCTGCAAGGACTATTGACTTATTGTACTCATCACGGACTTCCTTTGACTTTAGTAACAGACAATGGAACGGAATTTACAAACCAACTATTTGCTGAATTCACGCGATTGCATAAAATAAATCATCATAGAACACTCGCTAATTCACCCAACGATAACGGTATTATCGAAAGATTTCACTCGACACTGTTAGAGCACTTACGCATTTTAAAAGTTAAACAAAAAGGCGAACCGACAGTTAATCAAATGCCTTATGCAATATTAGCTTACAACAGTTCAGTTCATAGCTTTACTAAGTGCCGACCTCATGACATCATCAGAGGACATTTTGACCCTAGAGACCCTTTAGATATCAATCTCACTGAACATCTCATGCAACAATACATCTTAACGCATAGGGACCAAATGAAAACGGTATATGAACTTATTAATGAATCTACGACTATTGACCGTACTAACTTAATGACTAATCGAAATAAAAATCGTGAACCGGAAGTAGAGTACGAACCTTATCAGCAGGTATTTGTTAAAAATCCATTTGCTGCGAGACAAAAATTAGCCCCTCGCTATACCCAGGATACGGTACTTGCCGACTTACCGATTCACATATATACTTCTAAAAAGAAAGGACCCATTGCTAAAAACCGTCTTAAACGGCTACCTAAGAACTCGACATTGTTACAGGATTCGACTATTACTCATCCTCCCTTTGACGCTGGCTCAGGAGATAAGACTTGAGAGTCTGGACAATGGACCTGGACTCCTACCCTTCAACCTTGGCAAGACTAAGCTAATTACTCACTACCATACTTTCGTACAATATGTAGAACTACAGGACTTAGAAAATCAACTTAAATCCATACATGACCAACTTGACTATTTTAGGGTTAAACTAGACAATCAGACTTTAGCCTTGTATGAACTTCAGATTGACTATCTCACTAATAAACTTAACTTAGCAAAATCCCGATTAAAAAGTTTAGAGCCAAACCGAGTTAAAAGAGGTCTTGTTGACGGATTAGGCTCCATAATTAAAAGCGTTACTGGTAACTTGGATCATTCAGATGCTGAACGATTTGACAATGCTATTAAGATCTTAAATAATAATGAACATAAGATTTTGTCTGAGTTCAATGACCATATTAGTCTTAATAAAGACTGGATGGCCCAAAATACTATGTTAATTGCGACTATTGCAGAAAATCAGGAGAAGATAAATAGGACATTAGAATTAATTTTAGATCGTAAAGCTTATGCTGACCACAGCCTTCTTAAATATGGGAAGTTTGCTCAGCTTTTAGCCATCCTCAGCGAAAATACGGATGACTTATCTTTAGAGTTAACTAGATTAGAGAATAGTTTAGCTTTTATTCGTGCATCGAGCACTCATCATAGTATGTTAGGAATAGAAAACTTAAAAAGTATGATTAAGAAACTTAGAAGTATATATTATAGTTATAAAGAGATACTAGATGATGACCTAAGAGAATACTACACTATTATAAAACCAGGTTCATACTTTAGTGAGAAAAGAATAGTAATAATATTTAAATTCCCCATAGTCTCTCCTAGTGATTTCGATCTTTATAAACTATCCCTTGTTCCTAACAAACTAAACCAAACCTTCATTCCCCCTTATCCTTTCATGGCAACCGACGGGAAAGCTTTCTTGTACATGGAGGCAGAATGCCCGAAGTTCAACCATCGTCATCTCTGTGAAGAAAATATTAATCACCAGCCTCGTAATCGCCCTGATTGCATCCAGAGGGCCTAGACAATGTAACAATCGATTAGCGAAAGCGATAGTAGAAAAGTCCAAAATGTATAGGAATTGACATTTGATGACGAAAACTCGAGCGATCAGAAATGTCAAATCAAAGGTGTAGCGATGATAGAAATCGAATCGCTTCATAGCGAATGCCGGTTGGCTAGGCCCTCAGAACCTCATCATAAACCATTCCTTGGATGAATCATGCCAGCCGACGCAGGTCACTCTCATAAAGGAAGCAATGGAGCAGTTGGACGACCAACACTACACCTTAAACTTTCCTCGACCCACAAAGGCGGAACTTCACTGCGGACGTCAGGAATACATAACCTTATCGGGAAGTTACCTCGCAACTATCCCACAGAAATGCTCGCTACGAACAGGAGAATTCACCATCATCAATATCAACGACCAAATCAAAGGACAGCCGCTGAAGATCACCGAAATACCTAAAAACTACAGCACGGAGATAAATGACAGCATCCCTCATCTAAAGCTTCGTTCAATAAACTTAAAAGGATTGCACAATATTGAAGATAAAATACTAATGCAGCGCCCTATAGAACTGAAACTCGCAGACGGAACATTTTATCATACTACACTACCGTTCTATATGTTCTTATTCTGTGGCGTAATACTTACTATCGCTATTACACTACGGCGATTCATGAGACGCAAAGCTATAACTATTGGAGAACCATCAAGTCAGAAACAGGAAAAGAATGGAGAACCCATCTACGCTGTTCCTGAAGGATCCCGAACCCGGAGGACCATTCCAGCAACATTCTCGCTCAACGTTCTCAAATAGTTGCTGCTCTAAGGGTGGAGATGTTACATGCCTAGCATGTACTAGTCTAGCTGACGGGAACTGCAGCATTGCACTTTACATATTGTTCGTCCGGTACATCGCGCTCACCCGCGCCGACGCAGCATTTTACTCGATTCCGTGAACAGTGTGAATTGTATCAATTGTCGTCATTCTAATTCTGGTATCCGCATCGACCGGAGTTAGTCTGTTAGTTTTAACTTAGAATAATTTTAACATTGTATGTGAAAGTTATTAAAGTACGTTTGAAATATCTTTTGGTTTTTTTTAAAACCATCGGTCGCGGCTAACGTATTTCGCCGTGTGGAATGTCCAAGGATATTTATTTATTTATTTAGTTAAAATTATATTGTAGTGCAATGTCAAGTTGAGGGCACACGACGTCCATGACTTCTCTGTCAAGAGTAAAGTGATCTGGAAAAAGTAAATGATTTTATATGAACTTCTGTGACGAAACATGTATTACTGATTGGCTATTAAATGCCAATTGTTTCATTTAAATCTTGTCTACTATGCTTGGAGATAAGTTTAGAGCCTCTTTCATTCAAAGACATCATCTATATTAAAACCTCCACTAAAATGCTGTAGTACTCACAAACATTTGAGAAACTTCAAACACCCTTTGAAAGTTCACTCATTGTCTGAGTACTTTTGTTGTTTGTACAAAAGGAATAGCTTAACTAATTCTTACCACGTACAAGGAAGCTTAATAGGTCATATTTGGCTTAATTTGGGATCAAAGTTCCTCAAACAAAACGTTGCAGTACGTGACAATACCGAATCTTGGGTAAGTACTCAATTCTGCTTTGAAAACTAATTATCTATTCCAATTATAGTCATTTTTCGGATATAACAGGAGGTAAATAGTTTTTCAGTTCCTTTGTAAAACCATTAAAAACATGTTTGTTTAAAAATGTGGTGGCACATGCTGTGACCTAAACAGCTTTTTCAAAATTGGAAACAGAATTTTAAATAAAAAGAAAACCGTCTTTACAATCACGACTCATTAAGCGCGTTCAAAATAAGTTTCTATTGCTCTTTAATAGTTTTAAAAGACTCTGTTTTCCAGTCGATCGCGCAAACGACTGTCTAACTGGCGAACGGTTTGTGGTTTTGTTGCGTTGCGTTCTATAAATAAAATACGGAGGGAATTGCCTTTATTTTTAGTTTGAACCGGCGGATGAGACCCCTGATTGGAACGTTTTATTTGAAACCATAGATTTGCCCAGGGCTTTCAGGGATAAAAAAATATTCGGTGCGCTTTTGTAAGCTACGAACTTGGTGCTTACTCCTGGTTAAAAAAGCGATGTATGCAGCATCATATTATTATTGTCCTAAATGTTATTCTATAAACATTGCCAAAGGGATTTCAAACTTACTGCAGTTTCATAGATACAGATAGATACGTAATTATGTCGAAGGTTGTCAGTGTAGAAAAACAAATAGTACGGATACAACAGATGGCTAATAAAAACCCTGTCCAATCTGTAAATGTGTTATTAAGGATAATACTAATGGTTTCATAAAAAATAAGGATGAGTTGTTACAAAATATAAAATCAGCTAGATTTAACGAAAATTGGTGTAAATTAAGTAACAAAATATGCAATTCATATTTACGTCTACTTTAAGAGTACACATACGTGAACAAATAAATTTTATTGTAAAAATATCCTTTCAGAATGAACAGGTTTACACATTTACATTAAATAAAAGGCAATTTTGATTATACCAAGAGCATTTGAGCCATAAACCATTGCAAATAATGTAGGTATTTAAATTTTAAACCAAAAGGATTAGGATTCGATTTATAGGAGGCAGATTTTTGCATTATTAATCTGTATAAGAACTTGTGTCATATTTCATTCATTCATTGCTTTGATCACGACCCAAAGTCGATATTAAAGACCACAAAGCGATTGCGCGGTGTGAAGTTCGTTCGTAAGCCACTGCGGCGGAATAATTGCCAGCACGTCATAATAAACAGTGCCATAATGAACTAAGAGGAATTTATTTGTGCCCTATTTGTGCCCTCAGACCGGTCACGTCTAGTACCGAGTGTGCGCGGAAGAGATTAATGCGCGAATAGCGACACCGCGCCCCCTACGTGACCAACATTCATTATTTCAGCAAGATTTCAGAGAACTTACCTACTTGTTCATACATCAATTATGAATACAAGACGTGCGTGAGAGTTTTCTGAGGAAAAATTAAGCTTTTTACGGATTAGGGTTGTATTATTTATTTACTTGACCCAAAGATAATATAACCCATGGACCTAGTGGGTTACCTACGCCTTACATTGTTGTAAGGCGTAGGTAAACTAAACTTGTTACATTTCACCTATGACGATTCATCCAACATTAAATACACAATACATATAATTCAATAGATCCAATGTTTAATATGACTATACTGGACGAACAGTGAGCGTGCCGCCGAGAGGGACAAAGATTGCAGTGCATCTATAGTTACGTAGTACAAAATTCGGAGCATCAATGAATTTCCCGGGCAATCCATTCGCTTTCACCTTAAGGTGCTATTGAGGTACAAACAACGAACAAACTTCCGCATTTATAATTTTAGCACAACTTCAAAACAAGTTCACGCAAAGTTTAAACCAAGACTTGACAATGATGGCATTTTGGTAAATACCGGTATCTTTACTTTCGTTACGATATTAAATTAATTAATGATCATGCCTGTATTTTCATTTTTAGCCATTGTTAGTTAACAAGATGCTTCTTAAATCGGGTATGTAACATTACAAGCTCCTAGGCTCAGAACAGTTGCTCTAAAGTGTCACTTACACAATGCAAGATTCTTGCCTGTTGCATACAATTAAAATGACTGTCATCATGACTTGCATGGTCTAAACAACCAGTTGCTTACAATTATTGGGTGCGCGTTATTATTGCATTCAACTACATCATCCTTACAACTAATCACCTTTGTCCACAAAAAAGACATGGACAATAGGTGTGGAGCTGACAAAGCTGCGTGTTTCCAATAAGATGTTTTTTTCAACGTTTAAGTTTGTGTAATATCCATAATCAATTTTCCGAAACTGAAAACCATCGATATACCTACTAAAATTGGAAAGCTAGATGATTCTTTTCTTTGTGTGTTGCGTTGGAAAAGCCATTATAATGCCCTAGTCTTAAGACGATTCAAAGTGAACTGCAAGTAAATCAATTTTGAATTTAAGTTTTGAACTCGCAATATTCAGATTGAAAGCCGAAAATACATTCCACTAAGCCAACACGGGTTTTATGTTATCAAATATTAATATTTAAGAAAACGTCAAGTACGGCGTCTCGTACAAACAGATGTGACACAGCTTCATATTGTTTTGTTTACCTCAAACAATACGAAATATGAGAAATATCTGAAGTGCCAGTTAATTTACGACATAAACTTGATAAAGATGTACACTTGGGACTTGATTAAGTTAATCGCCGACAAAAGCTTTCAATAAACAAGGAACAATATTAAAACATGAATGAAACAAAGGATGTAATCCTATGAAAACACTTCAATTGGAGGCCTCGTAAAGTCTGTCTTCCAGTGTAAATACATTTCTATATCTTATACCGTAGCTATTGCAAGCTGCATCGTGGTCGTGGGTTCAATTCTCATCTAGGACAATCATTTGTTAAATTAATCGGATGTTTGTTAAGTGTAATGGTTGTTAACCAGCATTGAAAGTTGTTTCAGGACTTGATGTACTTTCTAGATATACATGTATTTACTGTAATAAAATTACTACATTTTAACATAACTGTACAAAATACAATTAGAACCAGTTGAGCCACCAAAGGATCGTTACGATCTATAGGTATCTCAACTTATCCAAGACACTGCCAAACGGAAGCGATCTTTCTAGATAAAAAGCAAGTTTTGATATTAGTATAAAAAACTTAGCGTCACCGACATGTCACAAATGTGTGACAGAAGCCTAGTTATACATAAATAAGTGTTATTATTATTACTAACATTTTGTTTATGTTATTCTAAATTACTCCTTTATGGTATGTTAAGCCACGGGCTAAAGTTAAAAATAATATGGCTGATGAACCCAAGTTATAAAAGTGTATCTGTTGACTGATTTAAAGTGATTATTATGATTATTAAAAAGTATAGCTGATAGTGAAAACAGACTTGTATATTTGAGATGAAAACATTTTGAATGGCGGTAATGGAATTATTTCCCTCTTGTGCGACTTAGAACGTAAGGATCTCTTGTTTTAATAAGGGATTATTATTGAGCTGATTATGGTGTTTACAGCTCTGCGGATAAGGCTTATGAATTAGTGAAGGTCTCAAAAAGCTGCTAGAAACGTGTGAGTTAAATCTTACATAAGTGTTCTGCATATTTTTTTTCTGGCTTAGCTATCTATTTTAATTATGTATGTATTTACAAAAATCTAAATAAGAGTTATATCAGTCATCTGGTTACCTACCATAACACAAGCAATAAGTTGCATAGCTTGGGACTAAATGACGCCGTGTAAAGTGTCCCAGGATTATTAATTTATTATTATTTAGTTGCCATACACAATTTCAGATCAGTTAAGGAAAAAGTACCAATGATCCATTTAAATTATACTTTGAATCCTATAAGTACTCGTAGTTACGATTTGCGAATAGAATTGCTTCATTAAGAATGTAACGGGCGCATAGCCACGGTCTGTGCGCTACGATAAGTGCCGTAACTGAGTCTTTTCGTGATGGCCACAAAACTGCGAATAATATTCCGCGAAAACCACCGCGGCTTTGTTTCTTACACATTCCAGTTCCAGTAATGTTATTATTGTACATGTATAAAGTATATTATGTACGAAAGTCTGTGAGTTTGTAGATATGTATTAGGTATGTTTGTGAACAGAACACTCTCTCACAAAAAAAACAGGTCTGTAAAAGTACCTAAGTAAGTTCGTATGAGCAAGTGGTCAACTCTGGTGACGGAGTTTTCAGGCCGCCTAATGGCCGACAATAAATGAATAAATATCCTTGGATATTCCACACATCGTCATGTAGTCAACAACTGCGAAGCACGAAAGCGCTCAGCTGATAATGCCACTTGCGGACCAAGTAGTGACCGCTCAGGACGTTGCTTAACTTCTACGATACGTAGAGAAACGTGTACTTAATTATATTGTGATTTTAGACCAAGCATGATAATTAAGTTATAAAGAATCTCTTGTTTAGTGGCCCTATAAAATACGATTTCTTAAAAAGCAAATCAAAAATTTAAATCATAATCCTTATAATATACTAATACAATAACTTTAATATTATATCAGTTGATTGATTTTAAAAATATGAAGGTTATGATAAATAAAGAACTTCGTTGATTAACCTTTAAGGAGGTCGATTTCTTACCTTATCCTCATTATCATTATCCTGTTTTAACGTCAGTTAAATAAGATTTTCAACTTCAATGAAATAATTATAAGTGTGGTTTGCTTCTTAATTTTTTTTAAATTTTAATACCTTTTCCATAATAATAAGTGTAAATAACCAACTAATATAATACGTAATTACGTAATTACGTAATTACGTAGGTCCTCATGCTCTGACTATAAGTTTAATAAGGTTAATGAAAACATTAAAAGAAAAAGTTTCTCCATTGCGAAAATAAAACATTGCTCTTACTTACATTCCATCTGGAAAAGCGTAGATATTCGATCACTATTTACAGAATATGGCTAGCGTCAGACTTGATGGATTTTCCGCGGCGGAACGGCAGAACAATTTATTGCATATAGATGACCAATAACGGGTACATTACGCGAAAATTTCGTCGCTGAACTTACGTCGCGGTAGAGTGCCACAGTTATTAGTAATTTATATGCACGGATGTTCCGCGACAATATTTCCGTCAAGTGTGTTTGTAGCCCAACCGTCCTAAACTCGATAATGTATCTAGTCTAGTTAATCCAGCGCGGCAATGCTGCCAGTGTCTTGGGCACGCTTCCGTCTGGCAGTGGTTTGGATCAGTTGAGCTACCTATAGATCGTTTGTAACGATCCTTAGGTGGCTCAACTGGTTCTAATTGTATTTTGTACAGTTATGTAAATATGTAGTAGTTTAGTTTCTGTAAATAAAAACTTTATTTCCGTTAAGTCGTTAAGCCATGACGGAGGCCCCACGTTCTTGATAGATCGTCGTAGTTAAGCAACATTCTGAGCGGTCACAACTTGGATGGGTGCCAGTGGCATTATCAGCTGAGCGCTTCCGTGCTTCGGAGGGCACGTTAAATTGTCGGCTTTTAAAGTTAAGCCATGACGGAGGCCTTAAGGCGGTCTAAAAACTCCGGCACCAGTGTTGGCCATTTGCTCATACGAATGAACTGTATTAGAGCTATTTTAGTATTCTGCAATAATTTTATCGTTGTGCCATTTCTCACTGCATACTGCCTGCATTGACAACCATCCCGCTTCAATAGGGATGGCCTCAGTGTATCTAAAGTTATGAGCTCAGAAACCGTTCTGCATTATACATTATTACGTAAATCTAAAAACTATCTTGGCGCAGTGTATATTTCAGTACAGCGAGCATTACCCAAGGAATATTAAGAACAGGACTCAAAATTAGTGAAGATCAAATTATTATAATCTTTACTAGATGATTTATACAGAGTCAGTAGACTATCTTCGCCTACTCTTTACGTGCCTGGGACATTGTTGAGATGAAATAAGCTTGCTCAGCACCTAAACCATCCTTCGGATCTTTGTTCTAGACTATGTGCCTACCACATGTTTTTTACGAACATTTAAATGTTCGTGTATGACAGATTTCTTATCAACACAGCGAAACCAATCCATTTTAGCTGAGGTTTTTGTCTATCGTTTAGACTATGTCGCGTCCTAAACCGAATCTGTCTTAGTATTATATTTCAGAGTAGAATCGTGAGCGCTATCCAATGAATACCAGATCGCTGGCGGAGGGCACTGAAGAATGTATTGGATTTTTCCCACATGAACACGACTCTGTGTTTATCAAGTGAGTTGAATGAGACACATAGTTTAATGAGAACTGTCAAGAAAAAGTTATCTCGAAAAATCTGAGAGGCGATGATAGCGGGTATAAATTGTTAATATTTCCATAAATCCAATTAATATTTTGGGTGTTTTTCTAATAAAATGTACTTAGATTACGTAGGTATTTAAAAAATAATATATGAAATCAGTCATCTGGTCATTAAATTTGCTTAGCTTTAAATTAAGTTGGAGTACCTACCTAATGAGTAAGTTTTCAGTTTTCTCATAGGAGAGGGTCAGCAACCAGGATGTGCATTTTAATTTCAGTAATAAATGATTGAAATTAATTTTAAACTGCATTTTCCTTGAATTGAATTCGTTCAATGAATAAACTAAAGGGGCCCGTCGGCAACGAATGAGCAGTAATGCAGAAATGTAAATATAGTTTTAAAATCTCGCAATGAATAATTCAGGTGACGCGATTCAACCCGCTTCGATATTAAATCTTTGATATCGATGTTGAAAATAACAAGCCTATTCAGAGGAACGATAATGAAACGTTTTTTAGTTCAATGGTTTTGTAATAAAATGAAATTAAATGTTTCAGTAAGATTATGAGCAAAGACAAATTATTGATTTGTTTAGTTTACAAAATAATGTATTTGAAGTGATAAAAAAAATGGAAATTGTGTACCTTAGTGTTTGAGTTCATCAACAAAGTCCTGCAGAACTGTCTCTGTAGTAGTTCGTTTTAGTGTTTAATATTGTACAAATATTATATTTATTCGTATTCAAGAGTAGAGTATTCATCGAACAGTGAAGCTTTAATTTTTATATAAAAAATACACAATTCAAAATAGAATAGTAGATTTTCATTACAGTGCAGCAACGTTTTTTTCTCGCCCTATTATCGTTCCTCAGAATAACAGGCAAAGAACGCAGACACCTTCCCGTAGAGCCACCGTGCCATCAACGTCAAGAGAGCTCTATAAACGAGCCCGTTATTTACCGATAGAGCTGCCGCAAAATTACCTAGCCAGAGTACCTTAGAATCGGCCACCGTTATATGACACAGATATTACTTTTCTTCGACTTGCATTTATTAGCTTGTAGATTTATCTGGTGACGGAATTTATATAGCCTGACAACCATCGAGGTAGTATTAAAGAGTCACAATCTAATAGCTGACAACACTCAAAAAATGTGCGTGCAAATTCAATGTTCTACAATGACATTTGACATTTGAATGTAGACGTTGTGTCGTTTGTTTTAATGTTCAATGTCGCTTGTACGCAAAAAAGGAAAACTCTGCGCACTACGTAGCGTGCGCCGAGTTTTGGCGTTTACATTTTATTTGTCTGATTGTGGCTCTATAATACTACCTCGATGCTGACAACTTGAAAATAGTATTGAACCACATTTGACAGCAGCGTTTAAAAGACCAAGAACATTGAACACTTTGCCTCGTTTAAAACAGAAGAAAATTCAAAATATTGTAGTGTTTATCACCAATCAAATGCTAAGAAAGCATCTCTTTTTTTATTATCTTCTATTTTATTCTAAAAACTCCGTCAACAGAGTTGGCCACTTGCTCATACGAACGAACGAACGATCTCTTTTATGATGTAAAAATGTGTGAAATGCCTTTCGGTTTAATTTCACTTTAGATAATTATTTTAAAAAATTGTGGCGGGAAAGAACCTTGATTAAACAAGGAAAGTTAAACAAGATTCTAATCAATTCTAATACATTAGCGGCATACTATTGTGAAAATATGCTCAAATTGCAAATAATTTTGGTATTACGTTTGCATGGGAAACTCATACAACATATTTTAGCATATTTTATTTAGTAGTTCTATGATAATTTAAACTCTGAAAAATAAAATGAATATTAGATATTAGGTACTCCCTACAGTCGTGATCATATTTTTTCTTTTCACAATTTGAATGATACACACTCTAAGGCAATCGACTTATTCTCCAAAAAAACTAACCCACATTGCTATAGTGAGCCACTTTCAAATAATCAGAATTAATTTGGAGCAAAACAGCAACGTTAATACGAACCAAAACTAAATTAACCAAATCGTTGTTTCAATAAGCATGTGAATAGACCACAACATTATGTAACGTAGCCAATAATGCACATTGAATACCCTATTAATGAATCATCAGAGCGTTTGCATTTATTAAAATAATTAGTGACTCTGGAATTGGAAAAATAAAAAGAATCATAGGTACATACTAATTATTAGAAGCGCTCGTGGCGAAGCTTGCTAAGACGTTGATAGATCGTTGAAGTTAAGCAACGTCCTAAGCGGTCACAAATTGGATGAGTCAATCCACAAGCGGCATTAACATCTGAGTACTTCCGTGCTTCGGAAGGCACGTTAAATTGTCGGTCCCGGCTTTAAAAATCGTTAAGCCATGACGGAAACCACGAATTTTCACCTACTACGGTCCTGACAAACCTCTTTCGCCTCATTCACTTTTATTATATTCTATAAACAAGCTCGCCGGTAAATCTGGGACAAAAAAAAGCAGTTCCCAACTCACCAATTTAGACTGTAGGTTCGCCTACTAGGTATATCGCCCATCCATTTCCAAGGCCTTTCCATAAATAA
Organism: Xanthorhoe designata; assembly: GCA_963582015.1. Classification (NCBI taxonomy): domain Eukaryota; kingdom Metazoa; phylum Arthropoda; class Insecta; order Lepidoptera; family Geometridae; genus Xanthorhoe; species Xanthorhoe designata. Next base: position 10,895,579 of record OY757034.1, on the reverse strand, counting down.
TAATTGGTTTCATGTAATACTTGTTTAAAAAAAAATCAAATGTGATCTAGCTCTGTGCTTATATTCTGTAAGAATAGCATAAAACAATTTGTACAATTTTTTAGCTTATTATATTTTAATCCAAACTTTACCTTTATTAGACTAATAAAGAAAACCTAAATCAACAGTTAAAGCTATTTTAAAACACACAATCACTATTACAGTACGTACGCAAAAATGAACGTAAGTTAAAATTCGTGTTAGTTTCCATCTCTTTGGTATTGAAATACGTTAAACGTGACACACATAGCAAGCTGTAAATAATTGTGCTAGCTATAATATTTATGTGTGCATTCTGAAATGTATACCATCATAGAAAGTGGATTTGTTTATTTTTTATTTTTTGTTTGTTTGAATGTGTTACTTTCTAAAACTACCAGTCGGCTTTGAAACATTTTTTTTGTAGTGAATAACTAATGCCTTAGGTATATTGAATACCATCAAAAATTCCACTAGCTCTCAGAATATGCCAGGTATTAAACAACTAGATGGAAACGGGTATTTTTGCTAAAATCATAATTCTTTGCCTAAAATATTTCTGAAAATTTCCCCGGAGAAAGTTTATCGCTGTTTAAAGGGTTCATTGAGCCTCTGGGCTCGGCTTGCGGTAACCCTCACTTCATGTTTTACCATCTCGTAATGGTTAGAATGAATATTCCGTATTTGCCTACTATAGACCACAGAGACTAATCAGTTTAGCCGAAAACATTGACAGGAAATGAGGGTTATGAAAGTAATTTGTATTTGTATTATTACAATTTTGCGATTTTATCCCGCACCTTTTATTATACGAACGAAATAGAAATGATGAAATTACCGAACTCTAGATACTATTAATTTCAAACTAACATTACAATTAATAACTTTTTTATAAGAAACCTATGACCGGAAAATAACAATGAAATATAAAAAAACAAGGCATCAGTAGGTACAACCGATTATTCCGTCAATCCGTAAAGCTATCTTCTCACTGAAGCGCAAAAATCCAACGGATGACGAGTCCATGTGAATGAATTAATAAAATTCTCGCTGAAATAGCTGAGAAGTAGTGATGAATAGAATGATACTGCTCTCGCCTCACAGGTATTTATGTGGCTAGGAGAAATGCGAGCAAAGATTATATATAAGAGCCGCTTAGCTAAGTGGCTTAACCTATTAAGTTTAAACTAGATTATTTATTATAATATTACTAGACTATTCAGTTTGCGCATAAGCATAAACGCCAGTAGTAGACAATGAAATAAAAAATAACTTCGAATGAGCAAGTGGCCAACTTTTGCTACGGTTTTTAATGGAATCGCTTTCATTATGAAAAATGAAGACCGATTCCTAGTGCAAAATCATAAAAACGTTAATAACACCATTCCATCATCCACAAATAAACAACACTGTAATAAGCAGATAACTAGATGTACCTAGTATTTTTTCTTTATACGTGCCATTAAAAAAGCTTCTACTTTCAAGCAGCATTTTGAATTGCACCACACATTGGAGGGTTGGAACGTGTTGTTTCCAACACTCCAATATGGGGATCGATCTTGGACGGATATTGGACACAAACGGAGCATTGCCATTGGACATTCAATTCGTAGCCAATGTTAGAACCAAGTTGAAGCCAATGTGTGATGCCCGCATAAGAGAAGTGGTTTCCATAGCCACACCTTGACAGCGAGTCAGACGAGATATCTCGCAGACTCCGCGTAGCGCCCACATTGTGTTAGCGTCGTATTTCATAGCTGCTGAAGCACAATCCTAGTACGTACTTATAATAAAGTTGCTCTTTCATTGTTCTATGTATCTGGTAGACTCCAGCTTTGGTCCTAATTTCCTAGAATTTAGAAGTAATTTTGATGCTGCTAATTTCTTGGAATTTAGAAGTGAATTTTGATGCCTTAGCCATTTGGAGTAACTTTTAACTAGCGTTATATTTAGATGAACTCTTGTTTATGTAATATAAAGTATCATACCTTGGCTCATAACAATTCCAAACAAAATTTAAATGTACCTCTATACCTAAAAAAATCTTGATCAAAATTTATAATTATCAATCTTAAATTTTGATCGAGATTGTTTTGTTGTTTTTCTACGCTTGGAGCATTTACTGCCTGCGCAGTCTTAAAATTTGAATCACTGTTTCTAAACTAAAATTTATATTTTCGTTCTAACTTAAAATAGATTTAAAAATCATACTGCCTTCATCTACGAAATGTGTAAGAAAATATGCAAAAAGGAAGCTAGGAGTGAAGCCAGCATATTGGATCTCTTGGTCGCTCCAGGATGCATTTACCAGCATCGTATATCATGTCGAAGAGACTGGAAACAGTATCACATAATCTATGCCATGCTTTCAGTGCTAAAGTGCATCCGACTCGGAAGTTTTCTGATCATTTCGTGGTACCTGTACAGTCAACAGAAATAATAAATACTTACTTAAAATAATATAAAAGTTGAGACTTCATAAATATATTAATAATAGTTTTTGGAAGTTTTTGTGACCTGTGAATATTTCTAAAGCTCCTTGGTGGATCAATTCTAATGATGTTTTGTTTCTTTGCAGTTTTGTAATGATATAGGCTTTGTCCCCATATGGTGACACTGAATGAGTAGCCATTCAGTGTCACCATATGGGGATGGCTACTCATTCAGTGTCACCTTATGGGGACAATGAGCCGACGATTTCGAACTTTGCTGCGACTCAGCCGAACTGAAAACCAGCGTTACCTATTTGGTGCATGGCGACTTTTATGCTGAGACCGATTCTATTTGGTCCACACCTACGCCGTACGCTTAATAGCAACTCAATGTTATTATATCTATCTATCTATCTAAACGGATCGGTAAGCGAAACGCCGCAAACAAACTGCGTACAGTACGCGCTGTAGTTTTGTTCTTGACTGTACATACCTACTTGTGGTTATGCTATCTCTTTCACTATGTGAAAAGGATAACGGAAGAACGCAGTTACTTTTTATTTTCAAAAATATAAGTAAGTTCTTTGAAAAGATTTAGAAGCTCACTTAGATATTATTTAGGTTGCATCAAGAGAGTAAGACATTATATTTATTTGAGTTTGTCTAACCTGTCTTTTTAAGTTTTAGGTCATCGCTTTTTTAACCGATTTAGATTCGAAATATCGAATTTTCCAATTCGACAGAATTAGCCGTTAGTTAACGTACTAACGACCCCGGGGTCGTTCCGCCGGTTGACAGGCTAACATTATGAATCTCGGTCTATGTCTACTCTCAAAAGGCATTTTAATCTCTGATTTGGCAATCATGTCATCAAGTCAGCGTCAGGCCTTTACATCTTTACTAGATGATTTACTATTTATTAGTGTCAAGGGACACTGTAGTCCCTAGGATATTGTTGAGATGGAATAGGCTTGCCCACCACCTAAACTATCGTCTCAGCTTAGCCGGCCATATCCACAGGAAAGACAATGGTCAATACGTGTGGGACTGACTAGCCGCGGGTTTCCTTACGACGTTTTTCACCGATTAGAGCTCGTATTAAAGTGCATATAATTTTTCCGATACGAAAAATCGATTAATGCACGACCGGGATCCGAACCTACGAACCTCTGAACGAAAGTCGAGGACTTACCACACAGCCAACACGGTGCTAAGTCAGCAACAGAATCAATGCCATTATATATAAATGGCATTGATTCTGTTGCTTAATGTATACAGGGTGTAAAAAGACGTCTACCGAAAACGAAACGGGGTGATACAGCACCCCAAAAGACATCTAAAGAAACATTAGTTGTCTGAAAAAAGACCGCGGGCGGTCGATGACCGCGGGCGAGATCAGCTGTTCGCTGTCGTACGAGCGTAATATGCTATGCGTAATATTGCTGTTTCTTTAATTTACTTGTTTATTTACTTTATTAAATGATCTAATTAGGTGGAAATGGTCTTATTATGTTGTACGATGTGTATGTGACTAAAAAAAAAAAAAAATTTTTTTTGCTAATTATGTTCAGTACTATGGTCTGATTGCAACCCATCAGTTTTCGGTAGTAGTCTTTTTACACCCCGTATAATAGTATATAATAATATATAGTATATAATATACTTGATGCATCAACAATGGTACGATAGACACGATCGCAAAGCAACCGTTGTCATTCCATTGTTAAGATTAATTAATGTTGTAAATAGGTAGGTATTGTATTACACAGTAGGTGTGATTTAATGCCACTTAATTATTAAAGCCTTTAGTGAAAGTGTGATCATGCGTTATGGCGAAATGTAATTAGAATATAATATATAGCAAACTAGGTACCATGACTCAACTATGTATACTTATAGATAGATAGATAGATTAACACTTTATTGTACACCACATGGATATTACATCAAATGACAAACACTAAGAATATTTAAAATGCAGTACAATGGGCGGTCGTGTATACCTAGCACCAAAATCTCTACCTTTAAAATGGTGAAATATTTTTTGATATTTTAATTACTTTCCACAATTTTTTTCTCTCTAACGACTAAGTGTGCATAAGTGTGTGACTAAGTGTAATAAGTGTAATAAGTGCTCTCGGTGGTCAAAATTTTTATTTTATTTTGTAGTTAACTACAGAGCAGTAACAATGTCTGCCTACAGTATTCATTGCTGTCAATTCAGGTGTCGCCAAAACTAAATTAGACTAATTTAATAGCACTAAAAATGTAGCCATCCCCTTCATAACAATCAAAATAAAAAGGATGGCACTAATTTTAATGCTGTCAAAGTAGTTTAGTAAAGTTTTTGCGACATCTGAATTGACACCAATGTCTACCTACAGTATCCACTATATATATGTACCTAGATAAAATAAATGTATACTGTCGAATTTTATTTTATGTACCAGCACAAAAAATATTCACATAAAGTTCTTTTTATCTAAATTGAATTTTACCTCTTTTGAACTGACTTACGATCTCACTACAAAGTAACTAACCTCTATTGAATTATTTAAACCCTGTAGTATGTTTTTGTACCTTTATTACACTGAAAAGGGTAGTGAGACACCAGTCCCAAAGGCTATATGATACTGCTGGGAAATCACTAATAAGCATGGTGTGCCTGTGGCTTTATAAATTCAGGCCTCGGAAACAAAGGACAAATATATCTTGTTATGCAGAGAAAAACAAAATGTTTTTTGGTGCGTATAAAATAAAATTGTGTAATATTTCTTCTGAAAATAAGAATCAGTCTAGACGGTAAACTATGAGTCAAGAAATACGGCAAATTAAAAAGGTAAAATATATCTATTAAGAAAAGTAAAAATACGAACTCGAATTCATTCAAGAGACCGAGCTCAAGTGACAACAACAGAATTGGAGTATTCAGTATCGGGATGACCTTGAAAATTCCCTTATTTATATCACTGACACACTCGTTAAGGCGTTATCAAATTCTAACATAATACGATTCAGCTTTTCGACGTTCTAGATGAGTTAACAGAATTTATTTATTTATTATTAGCCCGTTGTGTCCCACTGCTGGGCAAAGGCCTCCCCTTGGTCTCTCCACTCATCACGGTCCTGTGCCATTTGGACCCACGCTGTGTTAGAGGCATCAAGTTCGACGCGCCACCTCTTTCTAGGTCTGCCGCGACGCCGTCTTGCTGTCTCAGGGCTCCACTGAGTGGTAATCTTGGCCCACAGCTCGTCCGGCATGCGGCAAACATGACCATAACATAATTAATAATAATAATCATTTATTTAATAAACATATTAAGATACAAAATACTCAAAATACAAGTAGGTACTTTATTAAAAAGAAGGGAAAACTATTTACAACTAACCCGCACTATTAGCTCTTTAAATAAAAACTTAAGAGCTCAGCTCTTGTCGGTGTAATGATGCAATTTCCTCCATATACTTCTTTCCAATGCAATCTCTTTAACTTCTTGATACGACATGACAGCGACCTTCTCTTTTATCTGACTTATGTAATTAATTCTCGGTCTTCCCCTTCCTCTCCTTCCTTCTATGATGTTCCTTATAAAGCTGTCATGTCGTATAAGATGGCCAATCATTTAGCTCTACTGTTTAGAATTATAAAGCTAATTTATCTAAAAAAAGTTTGAAAGCATCATTATAATATTTATACAGCGGGTTTGCTCGCGGGTACCTGTAAAATGTAGCCTATGTGTGTTTCAAGTCACAAATTATATTCCAAGTTACAGCCAAATCCGTTCAGTAGTTTTCGCGTCATAGATTAACAAACTTTCGGGTTTATAAAAGTAGGATATATTTATTGGAATTATGCGAAAAAACATGGGCCATATTGTTCAATGGTTAAAGGCACGGTGTCAAATGGGGTTCGAAAACTTAAGTTGAAAAGTAACGCTTCATAAGCTTTGACACTTTGAAAGGCGTGAATACCAACTGAAAGGCTCCTAACTTTGTCACAAACAATATTTGGAATACAACACGTTAAAAGCTACCGGTTGGATACATACAAATAGTAACGGATCATTATCATCCACATCATTATGGCAGTATACAAAATAATTAATAATCAATCAAATAATCTACAAAATATTTTTATCTTGACTGATTTTATTTCCTGGTAGATTATTTTTGAGCCCATCAATTCGCGATCAAAATGCTATTATTTAGCGACAGAAATGTTTCTTATAATAGGAAATAAATGCTATCATTCTCCTTTACTTTTGGTTATTATAGAGTCGTTCTTTAAAAAAATAACTCAAGTGAGTTCACTCATTGTTATCTGTCGACAAGTGACAAGCTTTCAGTGTAACTTTGGAATTATCATTATTTAAAATTTTCATATCACTGGTACACTTCGTCACAGGGTGTACGAAAATTAAATCTCACCGCGGATTCAGCTCTTCGATGTTCGAAATGAGTTTACAGAATAACTCGACTGCAAAAATTATCTCTGCTTTGGTAGACATCAAGCTTATTATAAAGGGAGACCTAAGATAAGCTTCTTTAAATAATACAATAAGCTTCTACCAACCACTATATTTTACTTCATCATAAACATAATACCCCTAAAGTACGAGTCTCTAGGTCCTACTAAATTCACCAAATCTAATTCTGGCTCGTAAATTAATTTCTTTTATTACGGTCGTGGGAATACTAAAAAGTTAGGGGCCCTATCCGAAAGACTGAGAAGAATCTGAATTAAGGTTTAATGGTAGATTACATCTGAATACAAAGAATCATTCTTCAAGGACCTCAAGGTTTTTTGAAGGGGAGTTCAAGAGAAGTGTTTATGTTTATATGTATTGAGTCTAGACTTGGTTGTGAAGCGCTTCTTCACACTCCCTTCGGCCGTGTATGATACCAGAGTTTGGTAACCAGTATCATACGAAGAAAAAATGATCGTTGTAGGATACTGGTATCCAAGTGATAATTTTTTTTATATATTAGTCAAAAACTATGAAACGTCAAGCTAACTGCCGGTTTCTCTAACGCAGATCATCTAAAAAATTAACTAATCAATGGTTAAATCACGTGGCAGTCTCGATTTTGTGTTTATCAAAATACACTGATAAAAAAAACACAAGCCGACCAAAGACGGCTTGTGTTTTTTTTATCAGTTATTCTGTTGCAGTACACACGTGTATTTAATTGTTGTGCAGCTATTTAAAAATATAAAAAAACTGTAGGTACTTGCTAAAAAATCCCGGACTCGAAAAGTTTATTGTGAAACTTCCAGTACGGTTAATGAAATTATTTTTTGATCTATTGATTTTGATTGATTGATTTTTCTCACAGTCAAATAAAACAAGTTAAGCTTTAGTACATGTTTATTTTTTGCGATCTGTATACATATTTAAACGAAATCAACGGGACTTTATTTTTTATATTTTCAGACGTTTCGAAAGCGTAGCAGCTCTCGCGGTCATGGGCAGACTGTTTGCCGATAAAGTCCCTTTGATTTTGTTTGAGTTAGGCTTTAGATCTTACAAATTTATCACCACAATTCAGTCTAGCAATATCAATAAAATTAACCGTCCGAATGAAGTCAACAGCCAAGTGTGTGAGATCACACATAAAGTTCTGTTGTTTATCACCCTCCCTAAAGAGCTGTGATTGCCCTGGTACATACTTCATTGACCTAACAACACCATCTACAGTCTAGCTATTCAACTATCGTTCTTACATCCTAGTCATTAAGGTTGTAGGATGTGGATGGACTCGGTTGTACGGCAATAAGCGACAATTCACTATTCCGGGCACGATTCGTACGACACGGGAAATAATGGGGCAATATGCCTGATTATGGAACTACAAACTGTGAACTGTTTCGAATACTAATTAAAGCTCACTCACTAATTTTTTAAGTTCTAATTAGGATACTCTCAAGTGTAATGGGCTTGCAATAGCGCTAAGTTGAGGAAAAGTTGATGACATGTACATTATTTGTATAATTCCTCAATGGAGCTTGACTAATAAGTATTTAGATTAAAAATATATCATTGAAATGAGAAGTAAGCCTAAAATTGTGTAGATATATAATTATCGGGTAGGCTCTCTAGCCTCAAGGTTTGCTAGAAGAAAACTCTTTTTAGGTTTAAGCTCGCCTTTGTACATGCCCTTACTATCTGTATTTTTTAATGTATTATTTTATTGTGTACAACAAAGAATAAAGAGTACATAATTATGTCCTTGATCTTCATATTGATTGCAAATGAGTTAAATAACCTAGTCCCATGATCCATTATTAGTCAATAACGGCAATTTATATTAATTTTAAGCATATTATTCGTAGGTTTAAAAATTAAGGAAACTAAATCCAAAAATCTTACGAAAAGTTACGACTTCGACGGGATTCGAAACCGCGATGATGCAAGCGTTCGTCCTTTAGCCGGGCTGCCTTCAACATCTCGGCCACGAAGCCTAATGACGCCGAAGATGAAACTTACAGTAGGATGATATTTCAGTTAAAGCACCGATTATCATCGCGGGTTCGAATCCCGTCGAAGTCGTAACTTTTCGTAAGATTTTTCATTTATACTGATAACATCAACTTCATAAAAAACACAGATTCAACTAATAGTTGAAAAATAATAATTAAAAACCCAACCTCTTTCAGGATCGGAAGTATAAAGGATAAAGAATGTTATTTTGACTGAGCTGTTTTCGTTACCGCTGTTTTTGCGAAGGTGCAAAATCGAACGATAAAAATAATGTGCCCTATAAATAAACGGTGAAAGAGTGCGAAAGCCCCAATCTCCGCCCGGGGGCTCATTGCGAATTCATTATCCTTTATTCTGGCCCTTAGCCTCCAAAGGCTACCTTTTCAATAACCTGTAAAGGGTTGCAAAAATCAAGGAAAATCAACAAAAGATTGACCCAAATAACGTGTGACGCAGTAAATGGTCCATAATATGAATATACTGCATATGAAAATGGCTGTCTCTGTATTTTTAATCGACTCTAAAAATGAAGGAGGCTACTGTACCTACCTGTTTTTTTTTTACGATTGTGGGTGACATGGTCTTCAGCAGGACCATCCCCCGTAATTTGGAAACCAGAGTAAAAAAAAATGGGCCGATTTTGTTAATTATTTTGTTGATCTTTTACCTGAATAATCAAATCGCAGAATTAACAACTTTTAATCTCATCCTAGGTATAAAAGTTTATTTTTTCTTATAAAAGCATCCTAAGAAATAGTGATTTGCGCCATCTGACGAAACAATAAAGAACTAAAATCAGCCAGGGTTTAATTTGTTGGAATATTCTAAAACCCTTTTAGAATTTTATACTCAAGTTACTTTTTCTAACGTTCAATAGGTGGAAATGTGGAAATTCGTCATTAAAAAAAACCTTTCAACTAACTAAAAAAATTAATTTAATGTTGGAAAATGAGGCTTGGACCAGTTTGAGCCACCTAAGGATAGTTACAAACGATCTTTAGGTGGCTCAACTGGTTCTAATTTGGTATTATATTTTGTACAGTTATGTAAATAAGTAGTAGTTTAGTTTCGGTAAATAATGTTTTTATAATCTCTTTCTCACTGAGAATAAATTACCTTCTTTATCTAACGTGTCAGCAAACATTTTCAAGATGACAATTTTTTTTTGTCTTAGTAAGTATTTAGTCTTAAACATAGTTATATATAATAACTAGTAGGTAATAGCTAAAATATTCTCTATGAATAAATGCAAAACGGCAATTTGGCTTTACATACTAGGTACAACATAGCTAACCCCAAGAGTTAGCCTATTATTCAAAAATCTAAACCCGCGAAACGAATTGTACCCTGAAGTCATCGACATCCCTCATCATAACATCAAACTGCACCCTTAGAGGTTTTTTTGTAGCATCGAGATCATCATTCGCAGGTAAGACACGATATCGTCGGAGCAGTGTCGCTAGAGTCGTCTTCATCGACATCATGGCGTATTGAGAACCTAAAATCAAAAATGGTCATTAAGGAACAAAATCAAGTTAATTTCAATACCTACCGGCTTTTGTTAAGATTTAGCACTTGCAATAGCAGAATATCGATTAGGGCTCTAAATATACCCAATAATCGATAAATTCTACTACAATTTAATATTTTGCTCTAGGTAGAATAAGCTATAAAAATAAGCCTATTAACTTCCCAGACATCGCTCTGCAGGACAGAGGACTTACTCTCCGTCTCTATTGTTAGCTAATGTAGTTCTATGCGTGGAAAGTATTTATTTTCCACAGAAGCCAAATGACAATATTGTATTTAGGAACCATCCTAACAATCAACCTTTATAGGTACGGCAAAATATATATATATAAGCTATATCAAAAAATACCAAGTTAAAACACAAATGTGGTACGATTTTGATTTTCACGACGTGGTTTGTAACGGCCAATCTCAATAACCTATCAGATCGTGACATTACTTCCATACTAAAAATGACAAATTATATATAGCCACACTAAGCAAAATCACAGACAAATAGGATATTGAGACTGGTACAGGTTATGGTATGTTTCTTGTTAAAAACTGACCAATACAATTTCTGACTCCATAACTAAAAGGCAGAAAGGCAGCAGGATGTCTCAGGCCATCTTCCAAGAACCGCTCAGGACGAAACAGCTCTGGTTCATCCCAGTAAAGAGGATTGTGATGCACCGCCCATATATTGATCATAGCCGCAGTGCCGGCCGCTAAGAACTTGCCTGATGCTGTGAAGTAGAGAAGCAAAGGTTAGCAAAGAAATTACAAACAGGATTGTCGATCTAAATAAATACATGATGCAACGTATGCATCTGTCAATTTAGCAGGCATTGACAAAATGGGTTATATATTAGAATAACTTACGCAGAGTGATTTCTTTGTCTACTTTCCTCAGCATCACAGGAGCAACAGGGTACATCCGTAGAGTTTCTTTTATCACAGCATCCGTGTACCTTAGATGTGGAAGATCTTCCGATTGAATGAGCTTCTCTGAGTCACCCAGTACTTGCATGACTCTAAAAATAATTCCTAACAGTAAATTATTTAACATAGGCACTAAAAAATTATACAAGCAAGCAGGTATATTTCAAACCAGTTAGCTTTTTACTAGCGTTTATGGGCATGCAACCTGTCGTATGGAATGTTGACTACTGCAAAATCTGGGCATGCACGGTTTGTAAATCCATCTTGATAAACATAATAAATTAAAAATCTTACTAAAAGTTTATGACGTCGACGGGATTCGAACCCGCGTGATACAAGCGATCACCCCTTAGCCGGGTTGCCATTGACCACTCGCACCGAATCCTTAGACGCCGACGACTAAACTATCAGTAAGATGATATTTTGGAGCACCGATTAACTTAGTAACTATAAACATAGTCAACAATGCAATAGTTTTCTTACTCTTGATAAACTTTTTCTTGAATGTCAGGATGTCTTGACATCATGACGAGTGTGAACGACAGGGCGATAGATGTGGTCTCGGTGCCTGCAAATGTCACGACAAATGTCTCTTCTCGAAGGTACTCTTCACTCATCTTCTCATCGTTTTGACTTAAAGCTTCTAAAATAGATTCTAGGACCGATTTGTTTTTCGCTTTTTGACCTAAAAGTAAAAAGTGTATTAGAGCAGGTTTTATAGTTTATTTAATTGGTTATTGTAATTTTATTTTTATTATAAATTATAGGTACTATTTTTACATACTTGGCAAGATATTATTTTCAGTGTTTGTTCCTGAACGGATTTCTTTACATTTTTTCACTATAGTCTGAAACAAAGAAAAACATTGACAAGCAAATAAAAAATATAAACACTTTCTATGGAAATCATAAACAGCTAGCAGAAGATTGACACTAGCTGATAAAGTAATTGATTCAAAAGCTGTTCAATAGACCTTATCGTTTTTTAACAATTACAATCTATAATATACATTCAGCAATGTTATAAAATAAATAAAATAAAAATAGCCTTTATTCTATTACATTGAAAAATTCATAATAATAATAAATATATTTCTGATTATAGACATTTGAATATTTATAATTATATTAGTTAATTTTAGGTTTATTATTTTAAATAAATGTCATGCATTAGGTAGTGGTTTTATGTAAAAGTCGCCTCTCGGGCGTAGGCCTCCCCCATATCTCTCCACAACTCTCTATCTCGTGCCTGTCTCATCCAGTCTGTTCCGCATGTTTTTAAGAATATGTCGTCCCATCGTGTTTTTGGGCGTCCTCTTTTCCTTTTGTTGTCACGTGGGATCCACTCCATTACCTTTTTTGCCCATCTAGCGTTTTCCATTCGACAAATGTGGCCTGCCCAGTTCCATTTAAGTGTTCTTGTTTTATTGACGATGTCGCTTAGTTTTGTTTTGTTCCTAATTGTATTGTTGCTGATTCGGTCAGATAGTTTTATTCCCAGCATACTTCGTTCCATCTTCCGCTGGCACACAGCTAATTTATTTTCGTCTTTTTTTGTGAGGGACCACGTTTGGCAACCATATGTCAGACACGGTAGAATGATGACTTCGTATACTTTCTTCTTGATTTTCATATGTGTTTGTCTGTTCTTCATTATCTCTTTTAGACTCCAGTACTTTTGCCATGATATTGCAATCCGTCTTTGCACTTCTTTTTGTGTACAGTTTTCGAATGAAACCGATTGACCCAGATATATATATTCATTAACAAACTCGATCTTTCCTCCTTCTACTATTATATCCTGTTTTTCTCCGTTGCTTATAATCTTTGTTTTTGATGTGTTAAGTGAAAGGCCTACTATCTTGCTTTCGGTTGTAAGTTCATTAAGCATTTTCTCTAGATCAGTCGGGGTTTTAGCAAAAACAACTATGTCGTCTGCAAAGCGTAGGTGGCTCAGCAATGTTACCTTCACAATAATTAGTAGTCGTAAAGATTTTAAAATGCATAACAAATGGATTCGGACCTACAACCTAACTTTTCCGTAGCGATGCGCTAGATCAGTTGTTATTACTAGACAAACGACAATTATAAAATAGAGTATGTTATAAAAATTAACCTGTAGGTATCAACGAATACCACCAGTGCTGGTGTAAAAAATATCACAAAGTCAAACGGCGCTCGCGCCGACGCCCTACATCGGTGCGCGATGCCGTGTGCTAATTGCCTTTTACTTGTTTTTTAGTAAGGTACAAGATTTGCTGGAAGATATCTATTTTATGGTTAAGTTCGTCTTTGCTTTGTCTAGACTAAGTTCTCCTAATATTTAAATATTCTTACTGCGCAAGAATAACGTCGCTTATTTCTCTTACCTCATCAAGGAAGCTGAACAGCTTTCCTGCATTGGTTTTCATTGTCGTGTACTGCGAAGTCATCTCATACACTGTCTGGTTGTGCAGCCAAGGGAGACACATGCGGTTGGAGACCAGCTCACAGCAAATCATTAGAGCCTTCATTACTGGGTGCTGTGGGTTCTTCTGCGCCTCGATCTTCAATCCATATATTGATTCTAAACCAAACTAAAGCTCAGTATACCGAGATATAAGATATTGAGTTACATATAATAACAATTGTATTCTTTGTGATTCAGTTTTAAAACTTTCTTCAGTCCATTGAAAAATTAATGTACAGCGTAAATCATAAGTTCAAAACCATGAACCTCGTATAAATTATGGAGTTTTGGAAATATTATTACTTAAACAACAAAAAGATAAATTTTACGGCAAAAACTTATCCCTCACGAAAAACAGTCAGAAACAAAAGTACAAATACCTACGTTAGACTTTTATGTTCTACTAAACTGCAGTGTGTTTTTATGGTAGATGTTTTTTCAAATAATAAGATTATGTGTAATTAAATTAATCTTACCGAAAACAGAATCCAGAGAATAAGCAGTTAAGGGGTCGTACACTGCAACTGGTCCATTTCCAGTCTCTTTTTGTAGTTTATAAGCAAGAAAGGCACTATTTTTCTGGAATATTTCCACGTTCTCATTGAGGTTTTTTGTCGAAAATGCTGGATTTAGCAACCTTCGGCGCTTTCGCCATTCTGGAACTGATACAGGAATCCATATTACCAATCATATCCAATTTGTTTCTTATAACCAATCCAATAACATTATGTTAGAGCGAAGTTTTATGTTACTAGCATAATATGACCACCAATATAAAAGTCCAAAGAATCAAACTTAACAACATTATAATTAATTCAGGTCAAACAAGTATGGAGCTCAATAATAAATAATAAATAATATTTATTGAATCGTCCTCAAATAATGTAAAGGTTAAAAAGCTTAGCAACTTAATGTGTGATAAGGTAAAAAATGTGTAGAAGTAGTATAGCAGACAATGGTGTATGTATGTGTAAATAACAACACGTGCACAACGTGTTGTTATTTAATATTTCAAATAAGTAAGTACCAGTAGCCACCAATATTCCATTTCCGAAAAAGGATTTGAACATCTTCATACTGTCATCCTTTTCCAGGCAGTTTCTAAGAATTAATTCGGCTACTTCTGCGTCGGCTACAACTGAAAATAGTAATAAATAATTATTTGAAAGCGACAGCGCTAGTTTCACGCATACACCTTAACCTCCATCATTGGAGTAAATAGTGGAGGAGTACTTAATTTTTTTCTCTTTATTTAAAAAATAGTAAGAAATGACTATAATATTGTTTTTTATGTAACGAAAACCTGTTGTACTTATGTTGTGTTTTCCTTTTACCTTTGATTCCTATCCGATGGACATAAAGAAACAACACTTATTTTTAACGGACTATGAAAAAGAGAAAGCGATATTGAAAATTCTTATTTTGGTTGAAAGAAAAAACTTCCGGGGTGGTCCCAAAAAAGGTGAGGATCTGATGAGGTTATTTGGAGTTATGAATAGAAAATCACCTCGAGAGTGCAGGGAATTTCTCTCTTCTTAGATCATTGAAGCCGGTTTTATAGAATTTTTAATTATGCCACATTAAATTTAAATTTTTTTACATTTTTTCTTGAATCTTTATTATTGTTACATTCAAATTCACCAAGATACCTGCGTAAAAATGGTCGAATATCCAGGACTGCATCATCGTCACACCCCCTTGCTTCAACGCTTCACGGCCCCCGGCTTTGATGGCCTTCATTTTATCTGCAACATAAATACTGATCCTTAGTCCCTTCTTGGCATCATCTCATCTGACCTATTCATAAGGCCTTTCAATTCGTAAGACACTAAGATGTACATAACGCTCTAAAATTATGTAACCATCAACCTATGCTATAAATAATCATCTATACATGTTCATCTAAACATTATGTTATGGAAAATGTATCTGTAAAAGGTGTATAATTTTGGAGCGTTTGGATGTGACATCTTAGTGCAGGCGACTGTACCATCACGGTTACGGATTAATGATTTAGAAGCAGAGTATATTTTTCAAATAAGCTATAGTTTTATGTCGCATATTTTAATTTTATTACCCATAACACCTAATCGGAAAACCCGTGAGGCCAGTTATCTAATATCCAGTAACTTTATGGCCAAGGTCAACCAGTAATTTAAATATCTCTCTCAAAAAATATCATCGAATAATCTGTACGTCCTCCCGACTCGAGCCCTCACGGTTCTCACTTTCGGGGAGCACCACTGACTACTATTACTTAGGCCTTTAAATCTTTACTAGATGATTTTATACAGAGTCAGGAGGCAATCTTTGCCTACACTTAATGGGACACTGTTGAGATGGAATAGGCTTGCACCTAAATCATCCTCTCAGCTAAGTCGGCCATATCCACAATGACAATGGTCAATACGTGTGGGGCTGACTAGTCGCGGGTTTCCTCACGATGTTTTCCTTCACCGTTTAAAGCTCGTGTTGAAGTGCATATACATTTTTCGACACGAAAAGTAAAATGATGCACGGCCGGATTCGATCTCACGAAACGAAAGTCGAAGTACTTATCCACTTTGCCAACACCACAGAGCCAAGGCAGGAAATGGGTGATGCAACTCATCTATTTTGACGGTGTGATATAATATGACAAACTATGCAAGCTAAATCACGAACGCTTAAATCCGCTTAATGACTTTGGCTGGTTGACCTTGTGATCTAACTACCTGTATGAAACAAAGTAACAAACAAACCATTTTTTGTACATAAAAAACCAACAGTAATGTTACTTTCAAAGTAATTGGGTAGTTTATTTTTGTACTAGGATGTATTGTATATTTTTGTCGATTTTAAATAAGGTCATCTAGGTTCAAGTTGAGGAGACCCTGAAAGTTATCAATAAGATAAACAGTGAAAGGTTACCCGACTGATGCTGTTTATTTACAGTCATAACAACAATAACTATTTATAGAATCTAAATAATATAACCAAAAGGTAATTCGCAAAGACGACCTTATGGTGCAATGGGTGAAAGGCCGCCTGAGTCGCAGAGGTTACGGGTTCGATCCCGCGGGACAATTGTTTGTATGATCTGCAAATATTTGTCTCAAGTCTGGATGTTTTCTATGTACGACACGCATACGAGTATATTTACAAAAAAGTAGTGTATCAGTCATCTGGTTTATTAACTTGCTTAGCTTATGACTAGATGACGCTGTGTGGACTGTGGAATGTCCAAAAATATGTTATTTCATTTATTTTAAAGGTAATTTCCTCACATAGAAATATTATCACAATTTTTTTTTTGTATTATTGATGATTGGAACAAAACCTGTGTCTACACGAAACTTGAACTCTGTAGTGACTAAGTAGACTCTGAAGTTAACATTCCATACGTGACAGGTTGCAAGCCCATCGACGCTACTGGAAAGCTAAGAATCCTCGCGATGTTTTCCTTTACCGGTTAGATCCCGTGATAGAACGTCAAAAAATATTGAAAAATACCTTCTCCATTTCCAGCCAACATATAAGCATGTCCAATAAGTGGTGGTGCCGGAATATCGTTCTTAAACTGATTGCAACACTGAATCTTCCGTCTTCGAACCCATCTTAATACCCCAATCCATACTACAATGAATATTAATATTAATTTCAACATTGTCGAGCACAACACAACACAGTTGTTACGCGAATGATATCAGAACTTTAGTTTTTCAATGTTAAGTCAGGTATGAGAATTAAAATCTCTGTAACCAGTTTAGAGGTAACTTTGACCTTCAAAAGTCTACTTTAAAGGTATTTTAAATTATTGGCTTAATTGGTTTTTAGTCAAAGATCGAGTATCTGATGATATTCAAAAATTTTAGTAATATAAGAAGTTTTAATTTTACTATGATTATGTAAAAAAATCAAACAAAACCAAAATTAAACAAAGGTATCTTTATTTCAGATGAACATTTTAATTTGATTTAAATAAACAACTGTGCTAAGAGAATGTGTGAAAAGAAAAACTGTGTGTTAATATAAATGATACCTACTCATACTTATCTTATTCATTTAAACTTACTTAAAACTTTTAAACAAGTTTAGTGTAATAATTAATTCTTTCCAATTTACAAAATCTTACATGTATTTATCTTGATGATGAAAATGATAGGTGAGTAGCACGATATAGAGAAATAGAACGAAATAATATCATGTTGTATGACTTATGTGCGGTAGACATGTTCTTTTGGATCTTTAGGCATTTCTAGATCCGTGAAGATTTCTAAGGGGGTAGTAGTATTTCTAAATATTTATTTGATAACACATTGAGTTATAAAAAAATTCTAAATCTAACATTCTGTAATATTATTTTTCATCTGTAAACATTTTGGCCTGAATATCAGTTTCAGTTTCTAGGTTCCAACTGCAACTCGAAGTTGTTGACGTGTTTCATCATGACGTCGAATTTGATGCGAATTGGCGCATAACATGTGACGTCATCGGCTGGTTTCAACAGGTAGTGACGGACCAATGCTGCCACTGATGTTTGCATAGACATCATAGCGTATTTATACCCTGTAATATATTTTACGGTTATACTCGCATCTTAGTAGGCATCAGTTCATTTCTGTTTTGAGAAACAAACATTTTATGATGCACAAAAAAATTACACTACAAACTACTTTACAGATTTACTTCCAAAAGCAATTAATTGTTTATCGGATTTTTATTATGATTAGAACTCCGAATTGTAGAGAAATAAGGGAAAACATAATTCTGATTACTTGTAAGTAGCTCCTTTACAAAAGAAATCGCAAGTTTGGAGTTGATTTGCTATAATTTGATCATCAGGCCGCATTTCATCGAACACTGCTTATAGTAAAACACTTCTACCAAGTTACAGATCTAGTAAGATAAAATAGTTTCTTTAGAATTTCAAAGCCGAATCCGAGTGTAATGCCCTTACCAAGACAAGATCTAGGGCCATAACTGAATGGTATGAACGCAACTGGATGTGTCAACTCTTGACCCAAGAAACGTTCTGGTCTGAACACTTCAGAGTCAGCGCTCCAATACTCCGGGTTATGGTGTACAGCCCAGATATTGATCACTATAGAGGTGTCTTTTGGCAATTCCAGTCCATTAGCTGAAACAGAATTTGAGACTGTAATTGTTAAAAAGGATACCTGTCTAATGAGTTAGGAATGTATGCTAGAACACTTTGATCAAATATACTCTTGATCAAAGCTAGAACAGTTTAACTTGTAATTGACATAATAATATTAATTATAAAAATAAAAAATAATAAAGGCAGGTTAACCAATACCTGATTTAAATTTAATTGTAACTTTAGATGTGTTTTTGCTCTGATTTATTTGATAGGTACTTGAGTGCTTTGAGTTACTATTGTAGTATTTTATTTATTCTATGGCATTACACTGAAACTACAATAAAATGTCACACTTTAAACTGTACTTTTAACCATAGCTCAGTTATTAAATCTTGAAATTATTATTTCATTTCATCAAAAAAATATCAAATAAAAATAAAAGTTGAATAAGTCGTTAGGAAAATTAACTTACGTAGCACAATATCCTTTTCGGTTTTCCTCAATATGACTGGTACTGGTGGATAAAGTCTGAGGGACTCCTTGATGACTGCTTCTAAATACTTGAGTCGAGGTAAGTCTTCGGCAAGTAATTGTCTATTCGTGTCACCAAGCACTTCTTGTATCCTGTTAAACAAAAGCGACAATAACGTATTTTTATTGATGCTAGTTATAACTAACTAGTAGCGCCCCGCGGTGTTATCCGCGGTAGTTAAAAGTAGCCTTATTATACATATAAACCTTCCTTTTCTTCATCAAAATCGGTTAATCCGTTCAGGCACTATGATTCCACAGAAACACAGATTCAAGCTACAAACTTTACACTCTTCTTTATCGTAAAAAAGGAGTATAAATAAATATATAAATCTCACCAAAGTTGACCACTTGCTCATACGAACTAACGAACTGTTACAACCTTGAAATTGCCTAGTTGTAATATTGACTATAACCACACACACGAGAATCTGCTGAAATGCATTTTTGACTACTTTTCATTTTATTAACACATTGACAATTATATTTCTGAAATTCAGCATTTATTTCGCTTTAAAAACTCGTGTTTTTTGATAACTCGCCCCAGTCAGTTCTTGGAAGGTTACTCTGTCTCTCTGTGGCTACGGACCTGGTTTCTGCCCGCCGGCCTACATCAGAGCTCAGTGTCCCTGAAGAGAAGTCCGCGCGCGATTTTATTTCAAAACCCATTGATCCAACAAGGATCAAACTCAGTCGGAAGTTGTAAAAGTAATATATAAAAGTTAAATAAATCTGTGTCTCTATAAATCTTGATTTTTTAAACAGGTCTGAGACCCAGTCTAACAGAACGAATCGTAAAAAATTACTTACTCTGCAAAAACTTTATCCTGCACGTCA
This sequence comes from Xanthorhoe designata, assembly GCA_963582015.1. NCBI lineage: Eukaryota > Metazoa > Arthropoda > Insecta > Lepidoptera > Geometridae > Xanthorhoe > Xanthorhoe designata. The sequence continues at coordinate 10,875,296 of OY757034.1, read as the reverse complement.
GGATGTCTTGCTAGCATCAAGCAGGTAAAGGCGGCCCCCACAGCAGAAGTGTCGGTGCCAGCCAGCAGGAGCACCAAGGTCTCCTCTCTCAGTTCCATGTCTGTAAACCCTGATGAGCCTCCAGAAGACTCTATATAGAGTTCCAGAAACGTCTTCCGCTTATTTTTGCCTGAAAATGCATTAAAGCTTCGAATGTAATCTTAAGCTTTACTTCTTATATTGTTGATTTTAATGGAATTCAAAAATAAGGAGGTTCAAACAAAAAATAGAATAAAATAAATATTTTAATTGGGGCTCCTATACAACAAACGTCATTTTTTCACTTTTTATGCTTGATATTAAAAACGACAGCAGGTAGACGATTGAAATATTCACAAAACGGTACGGAACCCTTCGTGCGTGAATCCGACTCGTACTTGGCTGATTTTCATTGTACTTAGTCACCTTGTCTCATTTTTTGTCGAGACCCTAAATATTTTATTTATTGCTTCGTCTACGTCACGAACCTATGTCATAAACTATTTAAACATTTAGCTAAAGTAGTTGCACAGTAAAATTACATTTTCAGCACAGATAAAATAATACTATAAATTCCCAGTAAGTAATGATTGACATTGTTATTACCTGTGATCTTTCGCTCTATCTCCTCACGTTTTGTCTTTATAATCTGTAATTAAAATAATGACAATAATCACGATAATTTTCTTAACTATACGTTTTTATGGTTCGTCAATTGCTATCACTGATAGTTCTAAGTGAAGTCTATTATAAATGATTGTCAGTTTGTTTAAGCTTCGCTCAGTAAATCCTTTCCTGCATCATTATCATTGTCACTTAAGGCCAGTTTCAATATTGTATCTTAGATTTTGTTTTGTAGCTTTGAGTTATCAGGGTCTTAAAACCCTGATAACTCATAATAAACTCTTCATGTGCTATCAGGGTCTTAAGACCCTGATAACACATGAAGAGTTTATTATACACTATTGGATCCATGTTAACCATATCGACATTAATTTAAATGTCAATAATTGTTACCTTGTCAACGAAATCCCACATACAATAAACATCCTTCATGTAAGTCGTGTATATTGGCATGAACTTGTAAATTTTCTGTGCGATCGGTGGCAGACATGCTCGAAAGGAAGACATTTTGCAGTGCTGGTCAAAAGCGTCCAAGAACGGTTGATCTGGGTTCCACTGTGCATTCACTTTGAAGCCTAATGCCGTCTCTATTAGAAAACACAAGCAACATAGATTTTACATCACCATGATTGATTTTACATAACTTTTTAAAATACACTGGGTATATCATTGTACACGGTTTATAGATGGCTTAAATTTATATTCAATGTTAATACGAAGTCCAATTCAGCTCGCACAAGCGCCTCGTGCTGATCGTTTAATCATTCTATCTGTTCTTACTAAGTTATATAATATAACTCTGTCACTGTCACACGCGTAAGTAGTTCCGGGCTACTCGCAAAAACCTTCAATCACAAACTTTTCTACCTAAACAGCAGATTGGGACACGCCACGCCCGGTACTACGCTGAATGGCAATACTATCCAGACAAAAGATCATTAAAGGGAAGACGCCCGGTGTTTTTTTAATAAATTAATATTGCTCTAGGCGTTGCTAGAGATTTCCGTCTTCGAGCTTTGATTTTTCGTTGATCTATTAGTTCAGTGGGGCTTCATTCAGTATGATGAACGTAAGTGCGCACTCTAGATCGAAAGTGTCGGCCATGTTTGTTCTATGTAGCGAAACCAGAAACTGGAGTCAAATCTTTTTTAAACTTTCGCGATCAGAACACATTATAAAACATATGCAAACGGGTATTTATCACGAATTTTACCTTTAATATTCGCCCGACGTTTCGACCGGATTGCACCAGCCGTGGTCGCGGGAAGACTGACCTTCCCGCGACCACGGCTGGTGCAATCCGGTCGAAACGTCGGGCGAATATTAAAGGTAAAATTCGTGATAAATACCCGTTTGCATATGTTTTATAAGGAGTCAAATCTTTCACTTTTTATAAAAAAACGGACTTGAACGCATAAAAAATAACTCACCACATACAGAATCCATAGTATACGTAGTGAGATACTTCCATAGTGAGAATGTTCCTTGCCCAGCTTTTGATTTTATCGACTCCACCAGGACAGAGCTCTGTTCAGTGAACACTTCCACGAATTGGTTCAAGTTCTTAAGACTGAAGGTCGGGGCAATGACCTTCCTTCGGGGACGCCAGATTGGTACTAGAAATATAAAAATAAAAAAAACTTCATATATCTTCGTATATTGGGCAACTACGGAACCCTACATTGAGCGTGGCCCGACACGTACTTGGCCAGTTATTGTACCTATATAAAATTATATCTATATAAAATAATACCCCTTTAAACTATCTCAATGTCTCTTTAAACTCTTTAAACTATGTAAAAAATCAACTCCTACATCTAAATCATCTAATATAAATAAAATAGCTGGCCAAGTGCGTTTCGAACCACGGCCAATGTAGGGTTCCGTAGTTTCTCAATATGTGAAGGTATTTACTCGTACTTATTTATAAAGACGTTCTAGATAGATCGTTGAAGTTTTACGATTATCACCATTAGGTACCTAATAACTGTTAATAATTGATTTGACTTACCAGGCGCAAAAATGCTTCCGTTACCGAATAAGTCATGTTCGAGGGACATAATATCGCCTTTATCTAAGCAGTTCTTCATGACCACTTCTAAAGTCTTTGGATCGGCCACCTCTGTGAAATAGTCAGCCCTTTAATAAGTGTAAAAACTTACCAAATCGAATGTATAGGAACCCTAAAAACAATAGCAAGTTTTCATATTTTTTTTTTTAATAAAAAAAAATTCTAACGTTCTACAGAGATCCAGTATAAATGTTTCCAAATCAAGCAAACGCTTGATCTATAACCGTACCTATAGGTAGACATGAATTTTAAAAAAAAAAACAAATGAGATGCATAGTAAATTGAAATTGATGTTAGTACTCACGCACGTACAATTGGTGGCCTAGCCAAATCCCAGTCAAGCCATCAGTTTTATAAGATAGCCGTCCAATCATTTGGAAAGTTTTCATTCTATCTGAAACAGTAATTAAATTAAACTCCTAGTAATTTTACTCCTCTCAAAGTTATAGTATAGACTATTATTATTACTATTACCTCTTTTCAAGTTGAAAAATCCTGGTAGAGATTCTAAAAATATATTTTAAGAATTATAATTAATCTTCTTTCTTTTTCGATATCTTAATTGCTGAAGGTTAGCGATAGCAAAGCTAGCAAATTAGCAAGATGACCTAAATTTTGCCTTGTCTAGTCTATTCAGATATTTTCCTTTCCTCTCTAATGCCATACATTGTGAAGCCAAGAGTTGAACTATTTTAAAGGGTTAGAAAGCGTAGAACATCTTGTTGCCCATCATTATCAGCTGGAGCAGATTATTAGCGCTCGTGTCGTAAAAAGGAACACACCCAACTAATTAGAGTATGTAATTTGATGCATATCATTATTAAAATGTAGCCCTTTTCAAACTTACCTTCATCACTTCCTATAAAGAGGTACGCATGTCCAATTATCGGGAAGGACCACAAGTTGTTCTTTAACTTCGATGACAATTTGTATATCTTCCAATTTCTCCATCTCAATAATACACACAATAGGACCACTCCACTGCTTACAATGTACAGTAACATTTTTCTGTATGAATTTAATTTTAAAAATCAGAATTAGAATTTGCGTTAAATTACTATTTTTTTTTATTTTAACTATTTTTTTCTATTGTATTTTAGAATTCACGTATCAGTAATATTAAGAAGTTAATTCAAAAAATAAACAACTTGCATAACTACTCGTATAAGCACTTCATGATGAAATGAAGGATAGAAAAACACCAGACTTTCCTTTACATCTATTTGTAAAAAGACTTATATTCATCCGCGGCTTCGCTTGCAATTACCTGGATAAAAAGTATCATAAGGGTTTTTCAATTCAATTCAAAAATCATTTATTTAGGTTAATCTCTAGAGTCTTATTGAAACGTCTTAGGAGCTAGGAAAAGTCTTTTTATACTCCTTGATAACATTCATTTTTACTATTGCTGATTCATTCGCTTCCATCACAATAGTCAAGGTCTAGCGAGGAGCCAGTCAAACAAAGTGAGACTCGTCAAAGTAAGCGAAATGCTTGTAGAATACACTTCAACTATACGAGTCAAGTAGTAGTACTTAAGTACTTCAGTACGAGTAATTCCAAGTAATACATTTTGCTTGTTTCAAGTTTCCGTCAAAGTTGTTTTTTTGAGTAACAAACATCCATTCTGACAAACTTTTACTTTTTTAATTTTAGTAGGATTATAGCAAATGAGGTTTAATACCTATCTTTTACTATAATTGCACCATTGTTGTTCATAATTATCTATGTATAATCGATCGAGCGAGTGAAGATCTTAGTTGCAACTTAGGCGAATTTGCGTTGTACGAGTATGTTTGTTTGTGAATCGTAACTGTCGAATCGTCATTCCAATCTTCATGAAACTTTGTATCCCTTGACCGATGAAGCTCATTAGGTAAGCTGGAAATTTACTTCAGCTCTGCGATTCGGTCATTATGCCTGTTTCTAGCGTGGCTGAAGACCTCAGGGTCTTTTGGCTCTTGAGTGACCCGACACAATAGCGAAGATATCTCCGACATCAGCATGAAACAGCTTAACAACAGCAACGCGCCGGGTGATAATGGAATTACATCGAGTTCCTGAAAGCGGGTACTTAAAGTACTTGAGAAGCTCTTCAATTCAGTCTTGCTCGTAGGTACCGCGTCTGAAGCATTTAACGGAAGCATGTTGGTGTTGTTCCTTAAGAAGGGTGATAACCCCTTATTAAAGGACCATTTAGCCTATCTCGTTTCTGAGCCATGTTAATAGGCTGTTTTCCAGGATCAACGCAAATCGTTAAGAGCGCAGATTTGACTTCCAGCCTCCCAAACAATCTAATGGGATATCAGACCTATTCAAACCACCGTTGATGGAATGGATGGTATGTTCTTATAATTATCGTTACTATAGTAATAGTGCATAAATTTATTTCATTACAGAGTTCTCGGGAATATTTTTATTATGATCTATTCACGAACCCGTCGTTTACTTGCAATAAAAAATTGCAAAGTCTCGTGCGGTTAATTACACTCATACGTGTGAGGATTAAGGTTGATATTAGCACACTCCAAGTGTAAGTGCTGATGAGTGGTTCCGGATATCGGGAGTAGTTCCCGACAAGACAACATGCTAGTTAATTCTTCACAGGGGTGATCAACATTTTTGCATCTTCAATTGTACTCTAAGAACTATTCCTTGAATAAGAAGCTATTTACTAAATTGTCATTGTTTTTTATTATTTTTACAGTGTTAAACCACACTTAGGTATTGGATATTTCATTATAAATGAAAAAACCTTACTAAAAGTTAACGGTTCCGCAGGATTCGAACCTGCGTAGATACAAGCGATCACTCTTAAGCCGAGCTGCCCAACCACTAGGCCACGGACCCTTTAAGCCGAACCCCGAAACTATTAGTATGATGATTTTTTTTATTTTTTTTTAATCTTTTTTTCATTTATAATGAAATATACATTGTCATTGTTCTTTAATGATACAGAAAACAGATTGACCTATGTTTTGGCTAAAGCAACTTTAAAATGACATCATCATTTAAATGTGAGTAACTAACTCCTTATTTTCGAAAACGTGGTTCGTTATTTAATGAGATTGAAGGTAATAATGAAAACCCAGATTTTTCTTTATCGACTACAAAAGATCTTTATTATTTTCAAACAGTTACGCAGATTTTCTTGAAACATTATCTAAGAACACTTTCGTTATACTTAGACACCTTTAAGTAAAAAAAAAACCAAACGGGTTAATTACTTTTGACAGCGCACGCAGATACACTTTACAAGCTATCACCCCTTTTGCGTCGGGGGTTAAAAAGATTTCTTGGCCTACAACTTTTCTGCCACTATTATAACTCCAATTTAGCGTTGGTTTTTCAAAACTCTTGTCTTTTGCGTCCTTGGTTTTAAATAGGGTACCTATTTATTTCCTAGACTAAAAGTTGCCTGCTTCTGCAGTTCAGGAAGGGTCATTCAACCCTAGCTTCCCGGTCTAGCTGCCTGCTCAGTCTTACGTGCACTGAGTGTTGGACAACAGCAATAAGGTAGGATTTTTACTTATATTATAGTCTTCTACAGGCTTCATTCAAAGCAAGCGTATTTATATAAAACTATATGAGTAGGCGAACAACATCCTATACAGGGTGGCAAGTATGGTGACTTTATATAAAGTGTGTTAATTTAATGTCACTGTTCTTGCCACAACCTGTAAGTATATATATTATATATATACAATTTTATAAATGCATAACTTTGTTTGAATGTTTATGGACCAATCATGGTGAAACCGTACTTTTTAACCATCAATGGATATATACCTACAATGGATAAACAACAGCATTTATTTATTCTATTATTTTACATAGAACAGTAGGTATGCATGGGATATTTTGTAACTATACATTGAACTTGCTCTGGAATAGCAATAGCAGTTATACTTCTCATGTTTATGGACTAAGCGAAGGAAGCCAAGATACAGGCTTGTATAAAATAAGTTGGTAGGTAATTATAGGCATAGTATCATTTAGCTCTACCCTTTGTTTTTTTATTGATATAGCACATTGATATTATATTCATCATCATATTTTGCTACCAACTCACTTTTTCCTTGATCATCAATGGCGGTAGGTATCATTATTGGTCTAGGTGTCAAAAACAAGAATAGCCTTATATGAAACATTAGCATTTTAACAGAACTTTATTGGTAATGGTGCTAAGTATAAAATAATGTTTAGTTGTTAGATTAGAATGATCGCAATGAAATTCTTTTGTTTGATTTACATTTTAAAATTTTCGCATATTACCAAAATATTGTAATAATTGTATGATTATTTTGGCGCCTTTATGGTCCCAAATAGCAATACTCAGCACTGTTATATTAATTTTATTACCTACTCAATGCTTTCGAGTATTTTTTTTATCACTAAGTAACTAATCATTAGTTTTAATTAACTGTTTTTTTTATAAGCTTAGTTTACAGTCATTTGATGATAATTATTAATACTTACATAAACAATAATTACCTGTTGCTGTACGAATAGAGTTTTATCTTTGTGTTCATCATAGTAACTTTGAAGTGAATGTTCGTTCACGCACAAACAATAATGATGTTATTGAACCTGAGCTTTTTAGGACACTAGCTCATTTGGCCAGCTCATCTTTGTAATGGAAGTAATTTTGCATCACTAATACCTTATCATTAGGTAGGTACTTCTCATTAAAAGTAGATTCATTTTTAAACTAGAACGTTATTTTTCTGAATTCAAGGATCTTATTTCTTCAACAGGATGCACTGCTTCATTTGCGTGACGTATATGATAATCCTGACAAGCGCAAATCCTTGGATAGCTCGAGAAACAGCATTGAAACAAGAACAAAGGTCCTTATTCCGTGATGTTATAGAATCTCTCAGATTACGCTCACATCCAGAGGCAATAAGTCACGATGATAACAATTTATCACAAAACTATGAAAGATATGGATACGAAAATGAACCACTCCAGCTTCCAAGTGATGCAGATTTTATTCCAAGAAGAAACGATAGAATAGAGATGCCTAGACTTAAATATCGTTTCCCTAAAAATTTAGATATTACGAACGGTGAGAAGTACGAGGCTACCAAAGAAATTACAGAAAAACCGAACGATAAGAAGAATGATATAGAACCAAAAGAGGTAGTGGTATTTATCGACACTCACAATAAAACACCAAAACCGACACAGAGACCAAAACAGCGTCCGCAGTTCAATAACAAGAACAGACCTAACAAAAATAAGGAAAACGATGACGAATCGCAAGTTTCGACTGAAGATTACATGCAGTTGACTAATACTATGGCTGGCCAAAGTCAGATTGGGAACCGAGAATCACAAACAGTAATAAAACCAACGGTAATAGTCAATCTTCGTGGCACGGTCAGCCACACAGACAGTGACATAAGACTAGAAAAACTTCGGAACAATGACACTGTAGAGAATCTACCACGCAACGTGTTTAATATCAACCAAGAAATAAACCTTGACAGATCATCCAGTAAGAAAGAACCTAATAAAGTGAAACAGGAAATAAAAGTAACGAAGGAAAAATCTAAGATAGAAGAAGATATGATGATGTGCGAAACAGCATCTTATAAGTCTGAGAATAAGATAGAAGGTCGCAAATTCGATAATGTATTGCAGATATTGTTCTCAATTTAGGTTAATTTTAAATCTGGTCTCTTCAGAGATCGTAAGAAAGGTAATTAAGCAAATTAACATACGAGCTTATATATATTTTGTTGTTATTGGTTACACCAGTTATGAAGTCGAGTCTATACATAAGTACTATAATCTATAATAGATCATTTTTGAATCACTAGTAAAAATTATTATAATTTTTATTTGTGATAGACTGAATAAGTGATAAATTACTATGGCAATAACTTTAGTTATTAAGATATTATTATAAATCAAAATTAAGCGTATTGTGTCCGTTTCCTTTAATAAGTAAAATTAAATGGTAATCTATGAGTCAGAACATGTTTTTTCTGCTGCTTATAATACAGAATATTATTTATAGTTCAAGAAATTATAACATTTTTAAAACTCAAATATTTATTTTTTATTTAATCTTGCACTTACCATAATTTTGACCAAAATCTTTTATAGAGCGATGCCGTTACTGTCCCACTAGGCCTACGCAATACCTTAAAGTAGAAATACTTATTCGGAAAATCCTTATAATATCAAAAATAACAGTTACCAATGTGCCAATTGGAGCTCAAATTCGGCATAATCATTAACACATTTTTATTCATTATATTTTCATTTTTTAGGAAGCAAAAAGTATATACTCAGTGAGGCCTTTTGGATCACAATGCACCTTTAAAAATGCTTGATGATTCTGATCCTGTTCCAACGAAAGAATCAGGCAACAAACAAGGATTTTTTGTTCGGTGATCGATCAGCTTAAATTAAATCAGACAATCTCCAGTGGGGAGCTAGTTAAACAAAGTGAGGCTCGTCTAAGTAGCTTCCTACATGATTAATGTCTACAATAATGCGGGCACCACACATTGGCTTTAACTTGGTTCCAACATTGGCTACAAATAGAATGGCCAATGGCAATGCTCCGTTTGTTTCCAATATCCGTCCAAGATCAATTCCTACATTGGATTGTTATTGGAACCAACACGTTCCAACCCTCCAATGTGTGGTGCCCGCATAAGAGTAATATTACTTGTAGAGCAAAGATCACTTAGAACTATTAGCAAAATGTCATCGCTAAGCTTCAATCAACAACTTGAACAATCTCTTTACAAGGTCACCCATCAACAAAGACTGATTGCCTAAACTAATTTTTGATCCTGCTTTGTTGTATGCACGTTTTTTATAAAACGTACACACTTAAATATCTGCATACTTATTTTAAGATATAGTTACTTACTAGTGTCTATAACTTAAATTACTCGTATAATCTATAAGTTATAGTGAATCTACGTAATGATTTATAATGATACTGTAATATGTATGTATTTGGACATACTTCTGACTACCCCCTTAGACATCTTCGAAAAGATCTAAAAATTGCCTTGTGATCTGAAAGAAATGTCTACCGCTCCCATATTTCATTTCATTTATGTATACATAAAAAGACTATTAAAAATAGTACATAATATTCGAAATTGTGTTATTTATTATTGACAGTAGTAAAGTTTTTGTGCCCACTATGTCCCACTGCTGGGCACAGGCCTCCCCTTGAGCCCTCAAATTATAACGGTCCTGTGCCATTCGAAAAAATAATTATGTAATTTTATGAAACGTAACACTTACTCTTAATTTATTTTATTTTTTCATTTTATTTATGAAATGTCTTGCTTGAATATAACAGTAGTAGAGTCCTTTGATTAGGTATATCATGTGCTCGTTTCAAATTATATGATACACAAATTATGCACAAACTTGTCATCATAAATTACAATCAACGGCCATATTTCTTTGACAGAAATATAGCTGTTACAAGTTGTGGTACAAGCTAGAAAAGTTACCCCAAAGCTATAAATTATTTTTGACGCGTTTGGTTTTCCCTTGTCTAAGGATCGTTCGTTCGTTCGTTCGTATGAGCAAGTGGCCAACACTGGTGACGGAGTTTTTAGGCCGCCTAAAGGCCTCCGTCATGGCTTAACGACTTTTAAAACCCGGACCGACAATTTAATCTGATATCTGGCTATATTTTTTCACAGCGAGAACAAGTGTAATTTTGATACTAATTTAAAAACAATTTTCAGAATTTGATATCAGGGCTTGCCGAAAATGAAATTGGATTAAATAATTTTATCTACAATCAGATGATCCTAGATTCCGCGGTCCTAGATTATAGCTCAAACTAACGCTTAAAAAATTAAGAGTTCGATGATCCAACATATAAACAGATTTATTTTAAACAGATTATATAAGTTGCAATAAAGCTACTCTCGAAATCTACATTAAAACAAATTATTTAATTCATCAAGCATCATTGTCATCATGGTTCTGATTGGACATAACACCGCATTTGTAACATAAATGGCACCATCATTATATTCAATCATTATATCATAATGTTAATCATTATTTTTCATACCAAAAAAAATGTTTTTAATCTTGTGTAATGTTAATAATTGTAACGATTGCAACATAAAGGAGAAATGTTAATTTTAATGTAAAAATTACTTATATACTTTTTCGGTTTTATTCTATTTTTTTTGCAGTATTATTATTTCACCCAACATAATAGATACATCCAATATACTTGGTCGTTCAACGAAACGGTACAAGCTCGTAAAATTCTACGCTACTAAAATATTTAGCAAAAAAACGCGTTGATGTCTTTTATACTGATAAACCGATCGTGAGAATATGCTAATTAGAACAGTTTTTATTCAAATAACGTTTAAATCAGCGTTTACTAATAACCTTAGACATAAGTTAAAAGCTCTAAATGACTGCTATATTTACTGGTTAATGGGAAAATTATGATTTTTCTTCGTCTTTGACGTAGTATCAAGAATGCAATATTATCACTTTCGGGGTTAAAACATTTGATAAAAATGTTCTGACATTCGGAGCCACAATGTTGAGATGACAATATTATGGAAGATCTGCGTTTCAGTGAACATGTCAAATTAGCGGTCCCAGCCACAGATAAAAGAATATTCCCACTGGAACGGGAACTATTTATGGGTAACACCGCGGGTATAGCTAGTGTGTATACAAAACTGGGCATTACGTCTGTCATACATCGAGCATCGAGTATTCTTTTATCTGTGCAGCTAAGACAGTGGATTTCAGGCGGCCTAAAACCTCTGTCATCAGAGTTAGTACAAATCTACAAACTTACTGTGTGTTCAGTGAATCTCGCTAACTAAAACAGCATAACATTGAAAGTGACATTTTTAAAAAGTTTTGCGTAGAGTTACAACGTATATTTTTGTATGTGTTTTTAGATAGTAGACAACAGAATCTTAAATAAAACCTGGACAATTTAAAATGTCAGGAGACCATCTATATGCTTGGGGTTACGTGGGATATTTTTAAGATGGAGAAGGTTACCCAGTATTTTCCATATCTTCAAAAAACAATATTGGTCTGACAAAACTGAGGATTTCCTCTTGAGTTTAATTACTTAGGTACTCGTAGGTAATTTTAAACAGGCGCTTAATATGGTCTAAAATACTTTAAACAAAATACTATTTTAACTTATTACAACTTAAAATCTAACATTTAAGGTATATTATATAGATATATATAGATGAGTTTTTATAAAGTATTATATCATACAGTTACTTAGCCTAAAAATATGATTGACGGATAGATGAGCAAGAACGCAATAATGGCTATAAACATTTATTGTGGGTTACTTAATTGCTTATTAATTATAGCTATTAGATATTTGTAAAAACGTCCCGTTACTTATACATTACTTACATATTATATTTTATTAATCGTATGTATTGATTAAGCTGGATATAATTACGAAATCGGTTTCTGAAAAAATCGTTAAAATAAATTTTCGGTTTTCGTTAGTTAAGACAAAGAAATTGTACCAGTAGGTACTTATTTTTTTATTTAGAAATCTAAGAGGATTTCTATTAACATTCGTTATTAATATATTTATCGTAGTGGCTGTTGTTGCCGAAAAGGTCTCGAAAGGAGACCGTGAGCTTTTTTCAATATTTGCCACGAAAAAACACCTTGCTCTTTAGACGATCCAAAGTGATTCCATAAGTCTTGATTAAATGCCAGTTGAATTGATATAGGTACTTTTATAACAGTACCTACTATTATCAGCCCAATAACTCTTTAAATAAAGTTGGTGGCCATATAATCTAGTACAAATAGTAAACGAAGACAAGGAGTGACCATAAAAACACGGCCAACCGTTTCCTAGAACTTTTTGAGAGGACTAGTGTTATTTTTGGTTTCACTTTATGGTAGTATCCACATTTAGTCATAAACTTTCACAACAACAATTCAATACTATAATATTCAATGAAAAATTCACTCGTTTTTCTTATGAGTAATAAGCTGTACTTTACTACTAACTTTAGCCGACCAAAAAATAAAATAATAGGGCAACTAAAGATTAATTTCGTCTTCTTATTCTGTCAGTAGTTCTAAATTTTGTTAGCGAGATATGTTGTCAAGTTCATGGCGTTGGTTGAGGCCGCATTTAGGTCATTTAGTTCGTAAGAGCTCTAAAGGTCATCGTAAGCCTAGAATGCACCCATACATTTTGTGGCCTGAACCATTTACCTGAACCATTTCCTATCTTTCCACAATAATAGATCGAGCGAGCGAAGCGAGCAAAGATCTTAGTGGCAACTCAGATGATTTTGCTTTGGATGTATGTATGTTTAATTTTTTTGAGCTTTTTAACGAATAAAATAAACAATCAAACTGTTAATCCCATTTGCACGAAACTTTATAGGTATATATGTATATATCGACACTCCCTACGTACAGTTGTGTATCTGCAAAACACACATTTTACAGGAGAGCGTTTTTAAGATTTGAAAAAGTTGAAATGCCTATAACTGTAGCCCTTTTTGAGATATTGCTGTGAAAATTGGTGAGACGCTCTTACTGTAGATCACGTTTAAGATGGATACTATGTTTTATTTTAATATTTATTGGTTTAGATTTTATTACACGTACATATTTTTACGTGGTGCTTACGATGATGTATGTGGCACATACATACTTTTTCGTCGATGCTTAATAGAACGGCAATATTGTAACTGCCTGTTACACGGATATACTTAGAGAATTTTTCTGTTTAATTGGTACTTACATGGTTTAACGTTAGAAAGTATGATCTAATAATATGTTTTGTACATGTGTTTTGACCCTAATTGACGAATTGTCACTTGCGTAACTAAGCTTATTCTAAGGTAGTTAGTTTTTTGTAGAATATAACAGAACTTAAGAATATTCTTATCCATTCCGCGTAGGCCATCCTCCATATTTTTACTGAGATATTAATTATATCTGAAATACAATAAAATAATTGTTTATTTTATTAAAATAACATGAAAAAACAAACGCAGAACTATGTAAGTGCATGGGTCCATACATTTAATTAAATAACTTTCCGATGTAAAGTTATGTAAAGGTAAGTTACCGAATTATGATTTAACATCTTTCCGAAGCATAAATATGTAAGTGCCTAGATACACTTTATGATCATACTGAACCCCGATGCATAAATATGTAAGTGCGTAGATACACTTATGATCATACTGAACCCCGATGCATAAATATGTAAGTGGCGTAGATACACTTATGATCATACTGAACCCCGATGCATAAATATGTAAGTGCGTAGATACACTTATGATCATTACTGAACCCCGATGCATAAATATGTAAGTGCGTAGATACACTTATGATCATACTGAACCCCGATGCATAAATATGTAAGTGCGTAGTTACATATTTGTACGTAGGTAATACAAAAAATTATGAAAGTAACAAAATTTACTAATAATATCCATAATAGTTAAGGTAACCATGAAGGCAATAAAACACAACTGACTAAAAAAGCCCAATAACTATGATTGGACATCAAAAAGTACAAAACATTGGTAAATAATTAATTATAATTTACTTATCTGGTCTTAAGGTAGATATATCAGGGTCTGATATATCTATTTTTCTTTTTTTAATAGCGTTAGCTTTCAAGTTGTTTAAGAATGGAAACGTTCACATGTCATAGTTGCGGCAATAAAATATTTACAAATCGCACACGCATTGTACTCGCTGTCCGCGCAAGAACTAAGTAAGTGGCAGTTACCCGCCACCTGGACCTCATTCCCCCCGCGTCAAAGTGTGTATGAGGAAGATAGAACATTGTACGGCGGGCAAATAATAAAGTTAGACAGTTACACGATTGAGAAAAAAGTACTTAGAGTAGACTTTTTTATTTTTTTGTAAGTTATAATGATAGATTGACATGTGTAGATGCCAAAAATGCAATAAACGTATAAGTGTGTATCCGGCAGTTACACAAGTGTACGTAGGGAGTGTCGATATGTATGTAGTATTATGGCAGTTTGCTGGTAATCTATTGAGCTTCATCGGTAAAGGGGTAGTAAAGATATTAGGTTCCGTTCCGGTTAGGTACCTAAATAATTATATAATTAAATGTGATATTATATGAAGGGGCATTATTTGCTCATAATTAGAGGTCTCTACTGTGCTATTTACCTTGAACAACATACCAACAAACATGTTGATCAAGTTAAATATGTATCAGTAGGTTATATTATCCCTAGTGACGTATATAAACAAACGATTAGTCTTGATATTTAGGCCACTTCATAAAGTCCATGGTCAAGTTCAAGAATAGTGATTGTCAAGAACCAATTTATTTTAATGAGTCTTGATAGTGATGGAATTTATCGATAGTACTGTATCGATGAATACGTAATGTAAAATAAAGCCTACAAAATTAAAATGTGAAAGTTTGTGTGTTTATTATCAGTTTGACCCGTTTGAAAAATTGTAAGAATGTTAGTTTTCACTTCTCGTGCTCTAAAAGTAAGTACGCCAATATAGCCCTACGGAACAAAATAGTGACCAATAGTTTTAATTGTTAATCTGTGCCTGTCTGGCTTAGAAGAAAAAAACTTACCGCAAAAATTTCAGAATTTAGTAGCGTGTAAAGTTAAAAATAAATTTATAAGGTACTTACTATTTTTTCTTGCACTCAAAATGAAAAGTACACGTTGTACCTCGAGACTAAACACCAAGTTATACCGTGGGTATACCCACGGTATCATTTATGGCTTCGTTTAGTCCCTCGATATAAAACATACTATTTTTGTTTGTAGACAAATTATGGTCAAGTGAAGTAATTGGCAGAAGCTAGCTCTTCGATACAAAGGTAACTCTATACTTCACATTTGATTGAAAATACTTAGACTTACAATGTTGTATTGTAATTTTTTTTTAAATTTCAAAATACCTAAAATTAACTTCTTATCTACTAGAAATCTAATAAAGAAAGTTTAATAATTTACTTGATTGATGAACTTTCTCGCCAATATCACTAAAATATTCATTAGGTACTACTTGTTTTACGTAACATTTATCACAATTTTATGAAGTCAACTAGGATTTAGAACCAGTTTTTTGCAATTTGAATAACGCTTCTACCCTGTGAACTAATTTATTATTTATAACATCTGAATGTGGTTTGCAAAAGTTGTAAGAAAGTTTTGTATCTTGCAAATAGTAGTACAGTAAGTATACTTATTGTATTTTTTCTTGCTTTTACTGAAATACAAAATAATGAAATACATCGATGTCGATAGAAAGCTTTTTTAATTAAAAAAAAAACCGTAATTGTATGCAATATACGTTGCTGTAAAAAGCTCTTCAGCGAATAGGTGAGTCTTTCATTGTTTATTACCATGAATACTCGAACACATCTCACTTATGAAATAACTTATGTACACAACGAAAATAAATAATCAGAGTGACTATCATCATTCAAAGGAATAATCATCAGATCATCGCATTATCAGAACAGTATAATTTATCCAGTAAAGTAAGCTTTATCAGTCTTGCTTAAACTTTCGCAGTTCGAGTCTCATTTAATAGTATGGCAAAGGAGTCTGCCACGCTGTTTACCTGATTTATATTACTTAAAAAAGTAAAGATATATTTTTTGTATTTAAAAAGTATACAAAGTTTATATTATTATGTATGAATAGAGTTTTGGTAATTTACGTAAGAGTAGCGTGGATAAATATTTATTAACAAGAGAGAAACCAAGAACACTACCGAGTTTTAGGTACGTACTTTTATAAGTTTAATTTTAAACATTTTAACCTAGTAGGGCCTAGTATTTTCTTAAAATAAGATTACATAGCCTAGTAACTAGCCTATGTAATTTTAAAATATATCTAAGCACGTTCGAGAAAGCTATCTGTGGTAGGTCTGTGTTGGTTCGCCAAAAAGCTGCAGTGGTGGTCAGGGTCTCTATTCGACAGTGGGACGCGGTACGCGCCGCACGTGTGACAAACATTGCTTCCCGAAGGATTCATCGATAACTAGAAAACAAAGCGGGAAGATGGCGCAACATTATTTTATCGGATTTTTGGTAAGTTATTATTTTATGTTTTTATTGTGTTTTTAATACCTAAATTAAACCTATTCCTTATTTGATATTGATAATTCATAAAAAAACATTGTTGTTTTTTATTCACTTAATTTAAATGAAATAATACCAACACAATATTATGCAAAAAGGCTGATAACAGGGTTACTAACGTGAAAATAAATAAAATAAAATATCAATAGACAACAGGTGTGTTGACATTATACTAAAATCCATCTCAAATACATTATCTAAATCGATTTAAAGTTATTTTTATTAAATGCAAATATGTGGTCAAAATGTAACAAAACATCATTTTCTAAAATTATAGATGTACTTTCGTGATAATAAATACAACGCTGCGTTCAAAAACTAACTAGAAAAGAGTATTAGGTTAGCAAAAACATTTTCTTAAACCCAAACTGTACTTAGTTTGTGTGTAGAGAGTTTACAGGGTTCATAATTCTAAAACAAACTCGTTGTATGCAAAGTGTATTAGGTTAAACAAAAACATTGGGCTGTTATGCAAATGTTTGTCAGTTTGTGATTTATGGGTCTTGTCAATGACACTAGTCCTTGAGGTCGTTCATCTCAGTCATTAGGAGAATGTCTAATTTAATTTATCATTTACTAAATTATTTTTATGTGATTATCAATTACATAATATTTGGTTAGTTACAAAACTATCAAAGAGTCCAGTTAAATTCAAAAGTTCATTATTTCTTTCAGAAAATAATTAGTTTTTTTATGATAACCGAGTAGCAATACCTTCTAACAGTGATTGATAATATTATTTATACCTTGTTTGAGAAACATTATGAGTCAGAACATTTCGTAACATTTAAAATTGCCATCCGTCTATTTTTGAGAGGCTAAGAAGAAAATTTATGAACATAGGTAAGTTTAGTTGTTTTATAATATTTTTATTTTATAACAAAATTTAATTTAAAGCTTCATCATAGCAAGCATTTTAATGTTTATTGTATTAAAAAAGATACAAAAATGTAATATTTATGATAAGATGACCGCAATTTTTTAAGACAACGCTATCTATAAATAAAGATAAGATGGAAATTATATACCAAAAACGACATACTTTTAATTAAAATCTTATACAGCTTTGACATAATTACTTTTAGAATATCGATTAGGTATGTCAATTTCATATAGAACACATTTTCTATTTAATAATTTTATAAATACAAGTATAAGAGCCATGTTGACCAAGTGGTATAATCCCTCGACTTAAGATGTGATTAATAAATTTTTAGACCGCACGTAATATTTATCTATTGAAACTTAAAGTCTAGGTTTCTAACTAAAATCTTATTTTTATTTTTAGAGCTTTTATTTTACCTAAACTATGATGTGATGAATGAAATTAACTATATTTAAAGATTCCTAAAACGTTTTAATCACTGATGTTGCCCTATGACAAGCTTAACAGTACCTACCTTTTGCCATTTTTATAACAAAAAGTTAAATGTAAATTTTTTATGATTAGTTTATAACTGTAATGATAGCCACAACTAGTAGTATTAAGTAAAAAACATTACCCTCCTTCTCACATCGCGGTTAGCTAAAAGCTAGCGAGTGGTTTGAGTACAATTTTCTCGGCAACTTTCCAACTCGTTTTCTAAAATTCTCCAAATACTAATTTAATTCTAAATTTTCGCCCTAGATGGTGCTATTGGATACTTGAAAACATAAATTACTTACACACGTGACAAGTGTCAAATTAGGAACAAATTCGACACTGTCACGTGATTTGACCATTGATTAGTTAATTTTGGAGATGATCTGCGTATTTGAATTCGAATTTTTATTGGATTCCGTTATCTCTAATTACCGATGGACATAAAGTAAGCGCAACTTATGCGACTGAGTTGCAGGGAGAAGACCTAATTCAACTTGTATGGTTAACTGTACCAAGTACAAAAACTCTAAACTTTAGAATCTAAAGTAGCGGTTCGCCCCACGACTGCGACCGGAGACCGAGACTGGAGACCGAGACAGGAGACCGCGACCATTTACTTGACAGGCAATGTATAAAGGTGTCTTCTGTCTCGATCTCCGGTCTCGGTCTCCGGTCTCAGTCTCCGGTCTCGATCTCCGGTCTCAGTCTCCAGTCGCGGTTGCGGCGCGAACCGCTACCTTAAGAAAGCTCATAAACTTAACTACAACTACAGAACGAGTAGGTAGTACGAGATAAGCCCTCATAAAATACTTTCATAGACCAAGACAAGCCTACTTTCTCAAAGCCCTATTACTTCGTGAGATCGGATTATCTCCGTTGATGAAAGCAAAACAATAAACCTAAGCATCTTCAAGTGAATACTAATCTTCGTACATCTTGATAAAGTACAAGAGTAATAATGATGATAACAGTTCTTTGTTAGAAAAAGTTGATTGAAGACGAGTTGTTAAAGGCTTTTTATCGAGGTACGTACGTGTGTTTAATATTAGCTGTCAACATAGCACAAGTAAATCAAGTTAATTAGGTACTGACTCGGTACTTGACTTAGCGGTTTTCATTGAGAGTAATGTATATACTTATACCTTTGACTAGCCCCAAGCATTACCTATTTACAATATGAAAAACAAATATGTCTACCATTACTAATCGTAAGCCTTATCTTTTTTTTACTGCTACCTGTCATTGCATCTGAATAAAGTAACATCAGGGATATTTTTTCGAAAAAAACGTTTTGAAAATTTAATGCAACAGTTTTTTTTAAGTTTTCTCCTGATTTGTATTTTTTTCAAATCACTAAATTAAATACAAACACAATTATAGATTAAACTCTTATTTTATTATTACATAATTAATAAAACTTAATATTGGGACAATGATTTGGAGGTACCGTTATTAAAATAACATTAGCAAAGGTTTAAAAACAAGGAAAAACCCCTTCTTTTGTTTTGGAAGTTATTGCTACGAGTATGTCTGTTTTTGGAAAATAAACAAAGACCTTAGTGGCTTGGTCTTCTCTAAATTTATTGAACTTTCTCTATTTACTACGATTTAGTTTTTGAGAAGACATCTTCTTAGATCTCTCAATCTCTAAAAATATATTTAATAATCAGAATAATCAGAATAATCAATTTATTGGTAAATGTCAGTTTAGAGGTCTATAACAATTAGGTGCTTATATTAAAAAATAATAATAATAAACACTTAAATTAATTATAACAATTCATTAATATTATCAAAATCAAGTTGATCTTATAATTAACAAATTAAAATTAAAAATTAAAATGAAAAAAATAACATTATTTTAAATCGAGACAATAACAAAACGTGATTATTGTCGCTGTATTTTACAGAGAAAATCGTCAATATCTTCAAAGGAACGAAATCTCTTGCGTAGTTTTATGGTTAGTGCGTAAGTACTTATTATTAAGTATCTTATATAAAGGCCGAGTTTTTAAAGGCTACTGAGGGGTAGTCTGAAACCTTGAGAGTTATCGAAAAGTAATGTTATGCTATGACTCACGTGCTATGTTACCCTCAGTAGCCCAAAAAAACTTATTCCGTATATTTACAAGATGGTAACATATTTGTCAACGCAGAACGTAACAATGAGAATATGTTGAGCTGAATCTAAACGTTATCCAATTCACCTTTACGAAATACATAGTCAAGAAATTAGTCTAAGGCATGTCTAAAAATGACAATTAGCATGACTTTAGTATTCACAGGCTTATCCACGCTTTATAAGACAGGGATATAGACGTGATTCGGTAAATACCTGTTCCAGCGGAACAGATGATATATTTTTCGTTCGAATTTCTTTCATTATTTTCTTATGTAGGTAGCGTATTAAAGACATACACAATTTTGAGGGTAGATCAAAACCGTTCACAATATTTCTATTGGCTGTTTTGGTGTGACGCCTCTATTGTCTTTCGAAACGGCGAAAGGAAGCCATTTTGAGAGTTGCTTGTTCGACGCCTTCCGATACAGCCGCGCGCGCATCCTTCGTGTTTTCGCACAGTGCCGCTCGCGCTTCAATATCATATAAGACCTCTAGTGATCGTTCCATAAAAAGACACAAACTACAGTCCCAGCATCATTCCTCACCTATGGACCTAGAAAGTGCGGTGAATTCTCAGTGCAAGCCGGACACGACCCTGGACCTGCTAGATTGACGAGACCAGGTTAGTTGCGCCATACAGCCTACTGAAACTCCCGTACATAGTTTTGATCCTTCGATCCGGATAGTACCTATCCAGTTTTGATTCCTCCAGATTGTGTCGTCTTTATTGCTACACTACGTGTACATATTTTAGTAATTTTCCATTGCAATCGTAAGTCATCTTTGTTACACAAAATGGCGGACGATTCAGCTATTGAACAAGATATTTTTGAACGTGATATTATCTTAGAGGATCTTAAAAGAACGTTGCTTTTTTCCACTACTGATATTTTACAATTTAAATCAAGATCTACTGATCTCACTTCTCAACAAAGAAAGTTTGGCAAACTTCAAGCTAAAATAGAAAAAGCTTTGATGAAATCTAAAACCTTTAACAAAGAAGAACAGTTAAAAATTCGTAATGATTTTAATGATTGTTATTACGCGATATTAGTACATGTTAATAAATTTAAACAAGCCGATCAAGAAGGTAGACGCATGAGCCGTATTACTACGCAATCGTTGCCTTACACACAAAATCATTGTCTTAACAAATTGCCTACGTTGCCATTGCCAACTTTCAGTGGAGAATCTACAGATTGGCCCTCATACTACGATTTATATCGTGCCGTTATCCACAACAATGATGCCTACACATCAGCGGAAAAGTTTAGATACCTGTTGTTAACTCTAAAAAATGAGCCACATAACTTAATTAAATCCATTCCAATCACAGATGAAAATTATACTGTCGCTTTAGAAATTCTTATAAATCGGTATGAGAATCGTAGAATCATTGCTTCTAAACATTTAGATCGCATTCTTGACATAGAAAAGTGTGCTAACGAGTCTAATGTAAGTTTACGTAAACTAGTTAACGTTTATATGGAAAATATTAAAGCACTCGAAATGATGAGATTTCCAGTGCACGAATGGAGTTTCATTTTGTTAAATATCTTACTGCGTAAGATACCGCATTCAGTTCGTAAGCGTTTCGAGTTATCGCTCAATAAAGCTTCTGATATACCTACCGTAGATATACTCATAAGTTTCTTAGAACAGGAAATTTCAACGTTTGAAATTATGTCGAACAGTGATTCAAAAATTGTTGAGGGTAGGTCTCGCGTACCCAGCGTGAACTCGTCCCGAGCCAGCGGCTCCGGTGGCGCCGCTAACGGTCATTTTGGTGTTTCAAAGCCAAACGGTTTTACTCCGCGACAAACATTCGCCGTTACGGAATCAACCGATGTTCAAATTGGCAAACGATGCATTTTGTGTGACGATCAACACAATCTTATCAAAATGTTCGAGATTCTTGAATATGTCTCCACAAGATAGGTACAATTTTGTTAAAAATAAAAATATTTGTTACAATTGCTTGAATGTAGGTCACGATTTAAGAACTTGTAGGTCGAATTATGCATGTCAAACGTGTAATAGACGACATCACACATTATTACATTTTGAAATTAAACATAACAACTCAAACAAAGCATGCCCCGTCTCTTTCCCTCCTACGGAGGAAGCTACGGTCGATCCCGGCCTCACTACCATGTCACTGCAACCGACTAACGTGAATCATGCGATGCGCGAGAGTGGCGAGTCGTCCATTGCGCCGTTGGTTAGGAAGTGTACAGTCATGCTATCTACTGCGCTCGTCAATGTATGCGTTGGTTCAACGAATCACTCAATTCGTTGTTTAATTGACACCGGTAGCCAAGCGAGCTTTATGACGGAAGCGTGTTCTAAGCGTTTAGGTTTGAATCCTAGGTATGTTGGTATTCCAGTGTTTGGGATCGGGGAAGAAAAACCGATACAACCAAAAGGAATAGTTTCGTGTGTTGTCACTCCTCGTGGTTTAAATGTTCCAGCTATAGCGGTCGAAGCTTTAATCCTACCTAAATTGTTTTCGCAATTTCCAAGAATTCCATTACCTATCGAAACGTGGCCCCATATTCAAAACTTAAACTTAGCCGACCCTTATTTCAACGCGAGTAACGCTCAACCAGTTGAAATGCTTTTAGGTGCTGATGTTCTTTCTCACATTTTGCTGGGAAATATTGTTAAGGGTCGTCCTGATGCGCCAATAGCAATTAATAGTGTTTTCGGCTACTTATTGATGGGAAAAGTATTTTTCGATGTTTGTCCTACTCCGTCTCCACTCCAGGTGTGTCATAGCTCCTTTTTCGAGGACAGCGACCTCCAACGTTTTTGGGAGCTGGAGGCAGTTCCTGAAGATAAATCTTTTACCCCCGATGAGAGTCAGTGTGAATCGATTTTTCAAAATACACATTCTCGCGACGAAAACGGTCGATACGTCGTAGCACTTCCATTTAAAACTGCACCTATACTAGGTCAATCACGTGACATTGCTCTCGCTCGTTTTCGTAAATTAGAATATCGCTTAGAACGTAATTCGTCCCTTAAAAAGGACTATCACGCTTGTCTACAAGAGTACATTGATTTAAATCAAATGGAACTCTGTAATCCTCCGTCTTACGACGATAATTCTCACTATTATATTCCGCACCACTGCGTGGTCAAAGAATCAAGTGAAACCACCAAGTTGAGGGTGGTATTCGATGCTGCTTGTAAAACCACTAACGGAAAATCGTTAAATGATCTTTTGCTCACGGGTCCGAAGTTGCACTCTGACATAGTAGATATTTTACTTAATTTCCGGGTTCACAAGTTTGTTTTCACAGCTGATATTAAACATATGTATCGCAATATTTCTGTTCGAAAATCTGATTGGGAATACCAGCGGATTGTTTGGCGGCCATCTCCTGACCTACCTATTCAAGATTATAGGTTGCGCGTCGTCGTTTTCGGCATCAGTTCATCTCCGCACACAGCGTTACGTGTTATACAACAACTCGCACGGGATGAAGCTGAGAAGTTCCCACTAGCGTCCTCAGTTTTGATGAGGGATGTTTTTGTTGACGATGTCGTTTCCGGGGAAGACAGTGAGATGAACGCACTCAATCTACAAAAACAGCTGATCGGTATTTGTGCAAGCGCAGGCTTTGAGTTGCGCAAGTGGCACAGTAACTCGCCGGCGATACTCGCCGCAGTGCCCTCGGACTTTCATGGTGAGCGGCCTGAAGCCTTATCTTTCGCTGATGTAGAAAAAGATCCCTCGATAAAGGTTCTCGGGCTTCAATGGAACCCCACTTCAGATAGTTTTTCTTTTAAAGTCAAAACTTCTAATTTAAATTGTACAAAACGGGCAATACTGTCAGAAATTGCAAGAATTTACGATCCGATAGGATTTTTATCACCGGTAATATATACGCTAAATATTTAATGCAACTACTTTGGATAGCAGGTACAGGTTGGGATGAGTCACCTCCTATTGATATCGTAAATGCTTGGCTAAGCTTTGTCAAGCAACTTCCACTCTTATCGCAGTGTGTTTTTCCGCGTCACATATTTTCTAATTCAATTTCTATTGAACTTCACGGTTTTGCTGACGCCTCCGAACGAGCTTATGCCGGGTGTGTGTATATCCGGTGTAAATGTAGTGATGGTCAAACTCGGGTCTCCCTTGTTTTGGCAAGAACAAGGGTTGCACCTCTAAAACGATTGTCGATCCCCCGATTAGAACTTATGGCAGCGCTATTACTAGCGAAGTTAATTAGTAAAGTTATGCTCGCCTACGGCGACCGAATTCATTTCGATCATGTCTACGCATGGTCCGATTCCACGATTGTGTTAGCATGGCTACGCTCATCGCCACATGAATGGAAGACGTTTGTGTCCAATCGCACAAGTGACATACTGTCACGGGTGCCTGCCAGTTGTTGGCGACATGTACCGTCGTTTGATAACCCAGCTGACTCGGCTTCCCGGGGAATGCTGCCCGCGGTGTTCATCGAACACTCCTTATGGTTTCATGGTCCTAGTTGGTTACAAACTGAGCCAAATACTTGGCCGGTTCTTAATCAAAATATAAATACTATGGAAGAAAAACGTAATCTTCCCATTATTGCACATCCTTCTTCTGTAGGTAAAGAAGAAGAACCTGAGTTTCTTTCAAAATTTTCTTCTTTAGGAAAACTTGTTCGTGTCGTTTCTTACATTTTTCGATTTTATTACAAGTGTAAAAAATCACAGATTGCCTTTCCTCGGCACATAACGGTGCTCGAGTATAATTCTAACTTAAAAAAGATTATAGGTATAGTTCAGCAGTCTACTTTCGTAGAAGATATTAAAAATATTTCAAATAGTAAATCGCCTACAAATCAATTAAAACGCTTATCACCATTTCTAGATAAAGATAATTTGTTGCGTGTGGGTGGACGTTTGCATAAATCATTGCTTTCATTCGAATCAAAACATCAATTGATACTTCCGAAGAAACATTACTTAACTACGTTAATAATCGATGATGCTCACATTACACACCTACACGCAGGTCCTCAGTCCACACAGTACTTATTGTTACAAAAATATTGGATTATATCTGGGCGGGATATAGTTAGACAGCGTATACATATGTGTGTTCCGTGTTTTCGCGCGAGACCCACACACACACAGCCACAGATGGCTCCGTTGCCGAGCGTACGCGCACAGTCAGCGCGTCCTTTCATTAAAACAGCTGTTGATTATGCCGGCCCGTTCTATGTTCGTGCAAATAAAGTTAGAAATGCTAAAATAATAAAATCATATGTTGCGGTATTTGTTTGTATGAGCGTAAAGGCAATACATTTAGAGTTGGTTTCTGATCTTACGACAGAATCTTTCCTCGCGGCTTTACGACGATTCACGTCTCGCAGAGGTTTATGTACAGATATTTATTCCGATAACGGAAAGAACTTTGTAGGATGTAGCAACCATCTTCGTGAGTTGTATACATTTTTAAATTCAGACGCCGTTCAAAGGACATTACATGAACAGGTACTTAAACAAAACTTGACATTTCACTTTCAACCTGTTACTGGGTCACATTTCTGTGGTTTAGTAGAAGCAGGCGTTAAAAGTTTCAAACATCATTTACATCGTGTTATAGGAACTCGTACTCAAACTTACGACGAAATGCACACTTTACTCTGTCAAATCGAGGCAGTCTTAAATTCACGTCCCTTATGCGTCTTGAGTTCAGATGCGTCAGATCCACAACCGCTGACTCCAGCGCATTTTTTGGTTGGTGGACCTCTTACGGCCCTACCTGACATTTCATTGACAGAATTCAATACTGATAGGCTTAATCGTTGGCAGTGGGTGCAACAATGCATTCAACATTTCTGGAAGAGGTGGAGTCGTGAATATTTACACGAAATCCAACAAACACATAAATGGTTTCATAATCGCGGCCCTCCTATTAGTGAAGGTATGATTGTTGTGGTGCGCGATGATAATTTGCCGGTTTTACAGTGGAGATTGGCACGGGTGCATGCTCTGCATCCAGGTACGGATAATATAACACGTACCGTAACCCTTCGAATGGGCAACTCTTATACTAAGAGACCTGTGGTAAAAATCTGCCCCATTCCTTTGCAATAATTTTTCGTTTCTTTTTCATTAATCAGCAGTACGTACATACTCATTATTAGTTTATAGTTTTCTTTAGTGTAGTATAATTACAAACAATTTTCATGTTAAAAGCAACCACGTTCTTTTAAGGTGAGCGGCATGTTCCAGCGGAACAGATGATATATTTTTCGTTCGAATTTCTTTCATTATTTTCTTATGTAGGTAGCGTATTAAAGACATACACAATTTTGAGGGTAGATCAAAACCGTTCACAATATTTCTATTGGCTGTTTTGGTGTGACGCCTCTATTGTCTTTCGAAACGGCGAAAGGAAGCCATTTTGAGAGTTGCTTGTTCGACGCCTTCCGATACAGCCGCGCGCGCATCCTTCGTGTTTTCGCACAGTGCCGCTCGCGCTTCAATATCATATAAGACCTCTAGTGATCGTTCCATAAAAAGACACAAACTACAGTCCCAGCATCATTCCTCACCTATGGACCTAGAAAGTGCGGTGAATTCTCAGTGCAAGCCGGACACGACCCTGGACCTGCTAGATTGACGAGACCAGGTTAGTTGCGCCATACAGCCTACTGAAACTCCCGTACAATACCTAAGTAAGTTCGTATGAGCCAAAATCTAAATTTTTCGCCATCACAACTAAACTGTCAAATATGACAGTTTTACTGTCAAATTTGACAGTTGTTTTCGCGATTTACTGTCATTTTTGACAGATTATTCTTGATGGTGATGAATTTCGTTTCGCGAAGTTTGCTGACAGAGTTTTTGGGCCGCCTGACCTCCATCATTAATTTATTTATTTTATTTACCGTTTGCAACTATATTATCCTAAACACAAAAGAATGTTCCAAAATTCGATTGAGCTAGACTAAAAATAGTCTAAAACCGAATATCGAGTTCGCCAAAAGTGTTCACATAACGGTAACTTTCATCAGTAGATAATCACACGTTTGCGTCCCACAATTTCGGCCTCTACCAGAAAATAAACAACTGTTGGCTAGTTTTCCAAGTACTTAGACGACATAGCCCACTTCTTGTAGTGGCATTTCACTTTCGTCTTTTTTGTTCTACGTGTTTAGATGATATTGGGTGTATCTTCACTCATTTATTTTCTATAATAATCATACGAATTGACTTAAGTACATTTTTATCTTTCGTATATTTTATGGCAAAATCAAGTACGAAATTCTAGAATATTACCTACTGTGAAAATGTATCAAATACTCATGCAGCCTACTGTAGCCACTTATGGGTTAGTCAGAGGCACGATATATTAAATTTACCCTAAGATCTAATTTGACAAGAATGTAATATAATATTTATGTAACTCATCACAATTCTAGTTTCCTGATTCTTATGTTGTTGTTTCGAATGGATTTTTGATTGCAATTAGATTTGTACAATTTGGCCTTGATCTATGAATGCTTAAAGTATTGGGTACCTACCTGTATTAACTAGTTAGATGGAGTCGGTAGATTGATAGACGGATAATTTATGTTTTAGCTAATCTAGTCATACAAATGCATTTTAAGGAAGCAGCCAAGTGCTAACTTTGGTAGAATCAGACTGTAAAATTACATGTTAATATTAACTACTGACGTACGTACCTACTTAAGAAAAAAATGAAGGATAATATCTGAAGTAAGTAGTTAAGACGAGCATAACGTTATTATTTTATAAAAGTTTTATCATTATTATTTACCAATTAGAATCTCGGAAGTCATACCAATTAGACCACCTACATAAGCAGGCAGGTACGATTTATGATGATTGTTAAAATCGGTATGGTACGAGTAAGAATGCACAATGAATGCCAACAAAATATTCATTGTCAATGTCAACACCACATTTAAAAACAGGATTCTTAAAAATGCACATAATTAGCTTGTTTCGCTGTACGGAATATTTAATTGTAATTGTAAGAGACAACCAGTAATTTTAAGATTTAAAAATGAGCTGAGACTGTAATGGAGAGTGTATTTTACAACTTTTAATATCTGGGTTCAAAATGCAAAATAAAAATTATCAAGGACAATACACGGATGTTAAAGAAGTTGAAAGAAAATACACACATGCACTCTGTGAGTCCCAAATTGAATCTTGGTAGATGTTGTCTTCCAGAAAAATATCTAAGTTTGTATGAATTAACTCAACTTTGTTAATGTTATTAAGAGACAGCTAAAGGCTTTTAACTTTAAACGATAATTATAATTCTCGTAACTGAAAACGATATTTCATGTCAATATTCGTAGTTCAGCTTATTTTGGTGAAATGTTCTGAGTTCAGCTTACAACAATATAAACGGAGCCGCGATAATCACCTGTTAGGTCGATTATCGATTTGAAGACTGGCTGCTGTTGTTGCTACCCTTATTCAACGATTATAGTCTCTATGCCGCAGCGCTCTGTGTGGCATAGTTCTAATTCCTAATGACCTCTGTTGTATGACGGGTTCAAACTCTACACAGGCTACTGACCTACAAATACAGATCCCGCAGATATCAATTTGCATTATCACTTTGATCTTAGTCTGATATTATGACTGATAGCTGTTTAGTGCTGTGGTTATAAAAACATTTTTGGATTGAAACAGTGTGATATTTATAGTTGTATTTGCTTGATACTACATTGAAACAAATATAATGGTACTTATTGTTACCTACTATGCACAAAATCTCATACCTACTCGCATTATAGAGAAACAAGTGAAAAGGAGTCGAATTGAAACACACATCTAAACGTCATCACAACACTTTAGATTTCTAAAATGCGTAGTGAAAAAATTAAAATAATATAATTATGATCACGACATTCCAACAACCACGTCTATAATTGGATTAAAATAATTTATTAGACAAATCTAATTTCAGATGCTGCTCTCGTGCTGGCACCTTGAGGCTCTCCCACGTTCAACAATAACACGTAACAATGAGTAAGTAAAATATATATAATAACAACACACACATTAAAAAGCCCCTAATTTTAATAGTTTTTAAATGGAATTGATATCACAGTCTGTAATTTTAAAGCTACATTACCAACTGTGAACAACTAACATATCCACGTGCTGTAAATGCTGTATTTATAGTAACAAGACGTGTCGATAACATTCATTGAATCCAAATAGTTTTTAAAATATTTGATTTTCTGTAATAAATTTTTTTTTTTTTTTAATATTTTACAATGACTGCCTGATATCACTTTCATATTTTTTAACCTTGATAATACGGTGATGAAACAAAAGATTATATAATTATTTCGTTGATTTTAAGTTTCGGGATAGTTGTATTCGACAAAAGATTACCGTAGTTATCCATCAAAAGTAATTACGTTACTTTTAATGCATAATCATTGTTGTGGAGATGTCTACGATCGCCTGAATGAAATAACTGAATTAAACAGAAATCACGTAGGTATACATAAAGCACAACTAACAAACTTAGTTCAACATAGTGAAGCTTGGGAGGCACCGCTGTTGGCTCAGGTTTGACCTTTAATTTTATTTAAGCTTAAAAACTGCTTTTAATAACATATTAGCCATGGGCATGCTTTTGCAAGGTTTTGATGTAGTTTAAACTAAATTAATCAACTGATTTCACGAAAATTCTTTCCTTTTTCAGAGAAACAACTCCACAATCAATAGATTTAAAACCAGAGAGTGATTCAAACAAGGAAGAAAGATCACTGATGTACGAAGAAGGCCCACAAGGAAACACAAAACAGATAGTCGAAAAAATAAAGGCTGTGAATGATGCTATTAGTTCGAAGAAACCTGCCAAGCGACCTCAGATTAACTTTAACACGCAACTACAAACTGGAGGCCTTTTGGATAAGGACGTTTTGGAAAAACTGCAACAAATCATAGCTTCAGGAAAGATAAATACAAGCCCCTATAGTCTCCAATCCCAAGAACAGAACTTGATAGCTGAGAATGTTTTGAGACAGTCAAGACAAATAGCTATGATGCAGGAAAATATGGGTTCACCAATGATGTCAATCCCATACATGACTAGTATTCCAGTTCTTGTAATGCCACAAGGTATGCATGGATACAATAACATTCTAAGCCCCCAACAGTTCGGTCCATTGACAAGACAAGGGCCTGAGCCACCGTCGTCAATATTTGGGGGTGGCCTTGGATCCCTTCAATGGCCTTTTGCACAATGGTTTCCAATTTTAATCAGAGACCCATTTCTAAGCATGATTAATGGCGGTGGTTGGAATAATTTTATCCAGACTGGACAGGAAGCAGATATTTGTAGGAAACTTAAATCTGCTAAAAATGATAGAAACATCATTGAACATCAAATTTTATCCGACGAAAATGATATAGATAGCAACTTTCAAAACCAGCTCAGCAGTTTTAATACACGACAAGGAAGAGCTATTAAAAAACGAACTGTATCACACGAAACTAGTATGCAAGAAGTGGACAACAAAAAGAAATCGAAAAGAATATTTTCGACCCAAACAACAACTACGCGGAAACCTGTAAAACGGGTGCCAGAGCAAGATACAAAAACGGCAAATTCTGATAGTGGAGACCTTCGTTTCCCGTTTGGAGAGTTCTCCTTCTTTGGAAATAAGAAACCCGTGGCGCCGAGTCCTGGATTCTTTATAAACCGGATGAAAGTACGGAGAGGTGGTGTCGCTATTGCTGGACCGGGCGGAGTAGCTACAGCTGGAAGAGGTGGAACCGCAATAGTTGGACCTGGAGGACTAGCGTATACACAGCCCGGAGGCTTGGCAGTCGCCGGCCCTCATGCTCGAGTCGTCGCGCTCTCAAACGACGCAGATCTGCATTCGATCATATCCCGTCTCAAAGAAAACCATGGTTCTGTACCACGTTCATTACAAGCTATACCTGAAGGAAAAGTTGTTGCTACCGGTCCTGTTATTTACTACCACCCTAACCCCTGACACGCTCTTTAACCTTAACCAAAATGTATCTTGCGTATTCTTGTATGTGTTAACTTCTTTATTTCTCTATTAGATTCGACGGAAGAGCAGACAGCGGAGGAAGAAGATTCACAAGAGGACCAGATGAATACAACTTCGATGGAGTCAGATTTGGAAAAGGAGTATTGAAAACAGAAGTGCCAGACTTCATGTTATTCCTCAGACCTAAAGCCCATGCAGAGTCTGTGAAAGGGATAGCTATAGCTAATCCTATATCCAATGTTGTAATCGCTCATAATACAACTGGATCCATAGTTCACAACCCGCAAGCGACGGCCATAGCTGGACCTGGGGGCATTGCGCATGCCTTATCAGAACTAAATATCTATGAATACTATAAAGAATAGAATTATGACTTTAAAAAAAAACTTAATAGGTAATTTTTATCGAAAATTAATTTCGACCTAATGCTTGAAATTATTTTTCGAATTTGTTATTTTTTGGAATCTGTAAACTAATTGTAAAATATAACATAGAAATAAATATATTGTCATTGTTAAAATTAGATTATTTTATTTATCAAGAGTCAAGCTATAGTTTGCTCTCTTGAACAACCCACACATGATACAAATATCACTTCCTACGTTGATAAAAAGTAGCTGACATTATTTTAACAACTGTATCAATTTGCATATAAATAGTAAGATTTTTATTATAACAAAATAATATAGGTATGATTCTTACCTTGGATACAAATAGGTAGGTATAGAGACACATTTACATAACTATTTATTTTGTTAGGGCTACACAGTATCTTCCGTTCTACGGCGGCGCAAAGGGACAATACCTAGAAGTAAAAAAAGACAATGCCGGCTCAGTAGTCAGTGAGAAAATAGTATCTGAGGATAAAATAAGCAGTGAGAATGTTGTCAAAAACAGCGATGAGAATCTACTGTCTAAAGTACTAGCAGCAAACTTACAGATGCTGAGATCTATATCTACAAACATACTTAAGTTGCATACTCTTGGGCGAAAGACTGGTCGATTGGGGAACAATGAAAAAAACAGATTCAAGAACCAACTTTCGGCATTGGGAGAGGCAGCATCGAACACTATCAAGCTGGTGGAAGAGATAGGCGAGAATGTTGATACACTGTTTGTGAAGAATGCGACGCTGCTGAGAAGATTTGGACAGTTTGATGGGGATGATGTAAGTAACGACCAAATAAAATAATTTCATTTGAAACAAAATTTAGCATATAACAAGATAAATAAAATTCTAAAATTATATTGGAATAAAGACGAATTGTTTGTCAGGTTTAATTAAGCCCAGGTAAGTAGGTATATAAGTAGTTTCTCACTAAAGTTCTGTAAGCTGATTATGATGTAGGTACAACCAAGACAACCTGATCTACTTATGTATTTTTTTTAATAAGTAATGCAAACCGAACGTGACTGCTTAATTACCCCATAAACTTCTTACTCATATCATTATTGCTGACATAATTGCACTCTGAAATTACCATTTTTTGACAACTAAAATAAAATCTATACAAAAATAATGATGTACGGTTATTTCATTTTAATTCAGGTTGGTGAAGAAGGTGTGGGCGTTGATGCAGATGAATCCGATGGTTCTTTCGACTACGACGGCATGGGACTAGATGGCGGCACTGTCGCGGAAGCTAAGCCTATAGGTAATTAAACAGGATTTTGAGTTTAATTAAATTACAGTAGGTAATATAATAAAGCTTACAGTAGATTTGTATCTCCTAAGCGGAATGGAATCTTTAAAAAAATATCATTAATTAAGTAAAAAACAAACTAAGAGCAAATACAAAAGAAAATTTATTCAGTTTTTCCTTTTAAAAAAACATAGCAATACTTGTTGGTGTTACAGAGATGTATAGACTACTTCGTTCATGACGAATTATTTAATTTAATGACATTCCCAAAGCACAATATTCAGATCTTTAGAAATTTTATAGAACGTCGTGCGTGAGGGTTAGATTTGTTTTTTATTTTCATGTTTAATTTTTTTTATTTTAGGTTTGGCTGTGATTGGGGAGTACGGTCTAGCGGCGTCCAGACCAGTAGGCACCGCAGTGGCCTTGCATGGAGCAGCAATCGCGAGACCAATAGCCACCGCTATAGCTGGCATAAACCCCTCTGAATTAGGCTTTAACTACAATGTCAATCATTATAAGAAAAACTAGGCTTTTATTGATATCAATAGATAAATCAAGAAGGAAAATTGAAAAGAGTTTGCTGAATGTTTATATGAAAATACTCTTGTTCTTCATAATATCTCTTCAAAGATCCATAACACTACTGTAACAAGATCAACATCGAGTTCTATAAATAATGTTCATAATCTTGAGTTTTATAAAAAAGGTCCAGTAGTAATAGGTTCACTGCACATACATATTATTGATAACGTCATAAGTACAATATAAGCCAATCTTCTTTAATAAAAGAAAAATGCAATAAAGACGTCCACAAATCTAACATAGAATAATGTAGTGAGTAAGTAAAGAATGTGTGATTAATATCAAAATAACTATTTCTTACCATAAAAATTGGTGAAAATAAAAGCCATTAATCTTAATAATTGTGAATGAAATGAAAAATGTGATAGAAAGGTCTTATAAAGACGAAAATTTTTATTTATTTTATTGATAGTAAATTATAACCATGTTTATTGTTTTATTTATGCGCAATAAGTAGGTACCCTGTTATCATAGAAATATACCATGAATTGATTACAACATTGAGGTGATGGAAAGTCAAGTCAAAAATCATTTACAGATCCTCAATCACGAAAAAGTTAAGAGATTTCACTTCATTTCTTTTGTGACCTTAAGTTTACTTGGTCTATTACATTCTGGACGTAAGTATGTAATAGACCAAGTGTAGGGAGTCGCGTTGGAACAGGCATTAGAATCACCTAGCATGTAAGATGAAACTGAAGTGATCCTTGAGGTCCTACCAGAATAAATGATTTTTCTTTCATTCTTTCTTTCAGTAATAGACCAAGTCAAATAGGGAACACTGTACATACAAAAAAAGTGCTTAGAACAGTCTTTCCTGTGTCTGAATGCATTATGAATTACCTACATAATTTTATTTGTGATTTAGCTTTGTAGACTGCCTGTGTTTTGGGCACGCTTCGTCTGGCAGTTGTTTGAACCAGTTGAGATACCTGTAGATCAACTGGTCCCAATTTTGTAATGTTATGTAAATATGATTTAGTTTAGTTTCTCTTGATTCATTTGTTCATTTGTTCACACTTCACCCTTTTAAACCTCTCAGAATAAAGGCATTGGATTTGAATAAATGGACGCGTCTAACGTCTAACTAGGAAGCGTTTGACATTTTGGCGCGATCATTATCACGCACAATTGCCTTTTATTCCATATTTTGTTATGCAAGAAACTCGACGCCAGATAATATCGGACAACACGGTATTGCCTACGTGATTTGAAACTCATTACACGTGATACAGTTATTTTGTTTGTATATAAAAAACACTAGGTACTCATTATTAGTTTAAAGACAGAAAGTCAACTTTAGCTCCCACTAGTTCGAAGGAACATAATACAAAAACTTTTTTTGATATCTAAAAAATTTAATTTGTTTTATTTTATAAATAGTTAAGTATAGGTCGCGCCACGTAAAAAGAGCGCTGACTGTCAAACTGCGCAGTGGTCGATGATTAGTGGAGCGGTAACGCGGCGCACTTCATACCATTGATTTAGCGAGTGCTGTTGAACACAGGCGCAAACATACTCCTGCCACTTCCCCTCAGCGCTCTTTTTACGTGGCGAGACCTATTGGTAGTTCGTATGAGCCAAGTGGCCAGCTAGTTACAAGTCGGTATTTGACTGGTGGCCAAGATAATGCATTATCCATTATTTGTGTCTCATTTAATTGTTTTTATAAGTTTAAAGATATAAAGTTTTTAAACAAAACTACCTACAATAGTTTTTATTAATCATTCAATACAGATTTTTTTAGGCGTTGGAATTCGACTCTTTCGAGCCGATTGTTAGACCACCCTCTCACTTAGCTACCACCTCTCTTAGCACATTTCCCTTTAATTCTTGTGATCTTTAGATAATATAGAAAATACTTTATTGCACACCATATTTACAATTTAACAATAAGTACCTACTACAAACTAAGGATATCTTAATCTGAGATCTTTTATACATTTTTAATATTTACCGACATTTACTACTAGTTCTACCTACTTACACAGTAAGTAAAACAGAAAATAATAAGTACAAAACACTTTTTAGAGATTATGTGGTGGGACGAACTGAAATCTACTTCCAATACTAGACTAAATACTAAATACTTTTATGGTGATCTTTAAGTGATAGGTACGTCATTTACAAAGTTTTAAACATTTAAAACCGGGATTCCCGAATTACTTTATACAATCATCACCTGCATACGCATAACCGCAATAGTCATTGTTGTTCCGTATAAAACGCATTTCATGATTCCAGGAAAATATAATTGTGGAAACATTTTTACGTTTAACATAAAAATATCCTAAATGACATAGGCATTTATTACAGTCATACTTACTGCACTACAATCATTGAAATCACACTCACTATCACACTATCACACTACTATTTTATAAAGGTGAAAGTTTGTGTGTAAGTGTGTTTGTTACTCTTTCACGCTCAAACGGCTAGACGGATTTGAATGAAGTTTAGTACCAGGGTTGCTTATACCCTGGATTAAAAAATAGGCTACTTTTAATCCCAGTTTTCCCACGGGAACGGGAACTATTCACCGCGGGTAACACCGCGGGCGCCGCTAGTGAATTATTATCGAATCAGAAAAGAGGAGATACGTAGTTTAATTTTGATCAAATAGTACCTATAGTAAAAATAAATAATGTGGGTGTACCCTGAACCTGTTTACTACTTACTATACCACGTGTAAAATTAACATCTTAATTCATAACACGCAAAAGTGAATCACTTGTTATAGTTTTCTCTTGATCGATGTTTATATGCAAATGAGTCAACTTATTTTATTTATATTCTGTGGTATGAAGTTTTTTAACCGAATAATGTCGGATTTTGTTCGACTGATCAAAAGAAGTTTCACTAAGTTTGAAAATTTTAATTCTACAGCATGTTTATTAATCAAGCTAAGATGATACCATGTCTAGCATCTTATTGTCAAAACAATTCATATTTAGGTCTACAAAAACTTAATGCAAAAAAGTGTATAAGCAATGTTAATTAGAAATTATAAAATAATAATTATTAGTGGCAATTCGGAGTATCGCAAAAGCTAAACTTAACTAACCAAAAATGTTGCCGTCCCTTTCATAGCGATGGGATTAAAAAGGAGGGCATTAATTTTAGTTAGTTTAGTTTAGCTTTTGCGACACTCCGAATTGCCACTATTATCATGTTAAACACTCTCTAAGATCTTTAAGAATTTATTTTGTAAAAGGTTTCCAAAACGATGATAAAGGTACCTACATCGCCATCAATAATAAGTAGTAGGTATTTTAATTTAGGTAAAACCAATGACAAAGGTACATGATTCAATTTACCGTAACAACAATGCTGATTCCGGAAAGAAATGACTAATTTATACAAAGTAAAGTTGAACAAACGCCAAGTAAATGATGAACAATAAGAAGTCCTTTATAAAACCTATAATGCATGAGTTTCCGACACATTCATGATCTCTAGATAAATCATAATTTATTAATGAAGTTTCGATAAAGTACCTGAATTTGGATAAACGAATTTGGTATGACGTAGTTCTTAGACCTTCCGAAGGTCTTGACTTTGAGACTTCCTACCGTGATCTCCAAAGCACCATCCAGTTCACCAGCTACTACCTATTGTTATTAATTTTTATATTTAAACCAGACAACTGGTTATTGTTGTTGTGACAAAAGACTTTCGACTTTTGGTCTCTTCTACAAAAATGCCGTCAGGCCAAAGTACCTAATGGTTGCATGTAAATTTTTATTAAACTTTCAATAGATTTTTATAGACCTAAAGCTGGTGTTATTCATTTGTCAGCTACCCCTACATCGTATAAAGGGTTACGTGTAACTACGCAACCCTGTCGTCTGTTCATATAAGGATGCGCCTGCGCCGCTCTTCGCATTTCCTCAACGGATACTGTGCGTGCGTCCAGTGTGCGATGGCTGTTTTTATTGTAAGTTTATATAACTTTTATAATGTATTTAGTATACCTAAAACGTAACAAAGTTTTACATTTTTACAATAATTTAAAAATATCGATTAAAATTAATATCAATTATTTATTGAAATTTGAAATGCATAAAATTTTAATAGGTACTACATAATCTACTCCAATAATAATTGTTTAGTTTTATAAAAAAAATTCAAGACAACTATTTTTTTAAATCGGGTAAGTATTTAAAGGAAATACTAGGTAGGTACTTCCAAAGATAATTTTAAACCGTTCTACTTACTTCTTTGTAAAGACAACTTTTTTATGTAGACTATCAAAGCTTCATCAAGATCTGATCGATAAAAAAAAATAAAAAAAATAAAAATATCCTTGGACATTCCACACAGCGTCATCTAGTCCCAAGCTAAGCAATTTAATGCTTGTGTTATGGTAACCAGATGACTATCATTTGTCCCGCAGCGGGGATCGAACCCGAGATCGATGGTTTAGTAACGCATGGAGGACATACATATAAACATAATTTCGTAGATATATAGATGAGTATGCGCCAAAGTCACCTCTCTAAAAATAAAAAAATAAAATTAATAAATAAAAATTAATCGGAATTTCGGACAATAAAATTTCTTGTAGTGCATTAAACATTGTAAATTCAGTTTATCATGGGTTGACTTTTTTAGTCCAATCTGTACTACCTATCATAAATCTAGATCAAGACTCCGTCGTCTGTTGGAATCCGTTTATCCGGTTGTTTCATGGTTTCCAAGAAAATGCTCATTCAAGTAAATTATCTTCAAATCAGTATTCATTTTAAACTCTAATATTTTAGACCAAATCATGTGTTAAATCTCCATTAATTATGGTTATTAATCAGAGCTTTCTCAGCTCATTAGGACTCATTGATGATCTATGGATGTCTTCAGACTGAGTTCGATTTTCGATCAGCCGTACTGTAATGCTAAATAATAAAAATATTATAAATAAATTCCACACGGTGTTGTAATATTATATTCCTTAAATATCAGAACATAGATAATAATAGTACCTAGTCGTCCACTTCCCCGGTGATTGACTTTACAGAGGTAGTTCAACGTATAAAGTTCTGCAATCAGAATCCAAGGGGTGATTAGACGGTCGTTTACGGAGGTAGCTCTAGCCACCGTTCTGCAATCACAATCCAGGTCAGGCATCCAGCGAGCCGCATCCAGCACCCGACAATTACCTCAAAACTACAGCTTACGACACGGATACTTAGCGACATGTCGCGCAAACGTGTGACAGTTTCATTGTTTTGCAATGTTTGTAGGACGTTGACTTATTCCAAAGTCGTTAGTTCATTGATGAAAAAACAGCATATTTGTAGTTGAATCTCTTATTCTATCACATGTTGTAAAAGGTTAATTTCTTTATCAGATCTGAAGACTTTACAGGTTATTTGTTAGGTACTAAATACCTATTTACTTTATTTGTCGCCAAGTTGCATGCACCACCAGTCCTCACCCTTGGGGAGCACCGTGGTAACTGGGCCTGGAATGGGTTAAACATAAATCAAAATGCGTGTGAGTTGAGGGTTAAGTTCCCAACCCGGCTTTTCAACCTATATTTTTTTTATTTTTGAGCAAGTAACCAGTATTACTTCGCACTTTTTGCTTGGAACTGCAAATGAAGCCACTCTCCAGGTGAACTAGATGTTTCTTATTACGAAAAGATGTTGGGACGAGACCTACATACTAAATTATATCAATATAATTAGTTCAATCTGAGATAAAATAAAATATTACGAGACCAAAAAAATAAATCAGATCAAATCAAATCAAAATGTATTTATTCAGTACGATTGTTTATAGACCACTTTGACATGTCACGTTCTTAAAACTAGGTGATTCTACTGCCTGTTCAATGCCTACTGCCTGTTTAATATGTTTTCAATGTGGACAGCAGTCCTATGATAACAATGATTTATACTTTCCTCGAATTAGCCACTGCTCCAGACGTGCTATAAACAATGACCAATTTGTAACTCTCATTTTGCCATGTCTGCTGTATTTTTGTTTCGATTACAATGACAATAAATTAACACGTACCTACTTACCCAAAACTTTGAGAAAAAAAACTTAACTGGTAATTTTTCATACTTGTTTTGATTAAATGTTTGGATGAACTCAGCTCTAAATAAGTACTGATTTTAGGAAACGCTACCATTGACAATCACTAGCTTATTTTCTTTTTTTATAAATATAGGTGTATCAGATCTAACATTATCATCATCAACCTGATATTACCTGGATTAGCTATATATATTGCTGGATATCTTAGTACAGAGGAGGCCTAAATCCAGCAGAACGAGAGAAAGAAGAAGGCGACTACGCCACGCCTCTCTCTCTTTTTCTCTTTCTTGGCCTCATCATCCATTCTTTTCCAACCATTCTGTCGATGTCGTCTGACTCACGGGCTCTGGTGGACTGCCCCGTGGCCTACATAAGGATAAAGAAATCATCCGCAGAAATCAGTTGGTATTCCTAAAGGAAAGATTAATTTGCATGTTCAAAATACCTACTTATTTTGCAGTAGGTTTGCCTTAGTCATATTCAAAAGATCTTAACTGCCAAACATATTTATGCGTATAATCTTTAGTGCCATCTTGTCAACTCTCATCAAAATGTGTTTGCTCTACTTTAAAGCTAAATAATTCTAAGATGAAACTGGTTACATTTCCAGGAAAGCGTAGACATGTTTTGTACCTAGGTTCATAATTCTAAACTTGTCTTTTTCTTGGTAATTTTGAGCGGACTGGTACATTTATTTCTAAGCAAAATTACTCTGAGAATACTTGTAGGAAAAAATAACTGAACTGGAAAAATATAATGCGATAATAGAAACTTATACAGAAACCTACTAATATTAAAAACGCGAAAGTTTCTATGGATTGGATGTATGAAATGGATGTTTGTTATTCTTTTATGCAAAAACTACTGATTTAGCTGAAACTTGAAATGTATTATATAGGTCATCTGGAATAAGACATGGGCTACTTTTTATTCATGTGAGCGAAGCTGCGGGGAGAAGCTTGTTTTGTAATATTATCTTGTTTTTAATATTTTATTGTAAGATGACTCACTAGTGAAAAAAAAAATTTAGGGCACTCCGGATTTAAATTACTTGCACACATATTTTAGGCATACTTATACGAGCCTTTGAAGATGTCTGTGTTTTTATGAATAAATATGCACATACAAACAAATAAAAATGAAAAATAAAATATGAAATCGATGGTATTCCCAGGGAGCGGTAGACACGTTCTTTTCAGATCTTTAGGCAATTTCAGATCCTTTTGAAGATGTCTAAGGGTAGTCAGAGGAACATGCCCACATTTTGCAAAAGTTAACTTTCCATACGTGATAGGTTACAAGCCCATCGACGCTGTTAGAAAGCTAACTAGTTTCCTCACGATGTTTTCCTTTGCCGTTTAAACTCGTGTAAAGCGCATAAAAAAAATTCTAAACTAAAATTCCATTGATGCATGGCCGGATTCGAAACCCACGACCTTCGAAACGAAAGACACGGTACTAACTCATTCAGCCAATACGGCTCAATTTGATACGGATCTTATAGTTTGAACCTTAACTTTCCTTAAATAATTAATAATTTTCCTTTTTTTTCCTTAGTAATCCAATTTCCTCTATCCATGACGTAACATGAGTCATTTAACTCACAAAGTAGGTGAAGGTCCGACGGTAGCCACATACAAAACAATAACTTCCATACCAATTACGGATTTACCCATGATCTACATAGTAACTATGACAGTTCCTCAGTACAAAGATGCTATTCTGTGGCAGTTTAATAGTAGTTGTGAGTTATTCTGTGACCTTCCTTCCGCGCAGGATGTTTGCTCAATTTGACTTCAGTAAACCCTTATTTTCTTCTTGCGAGAATAAATAATGATGACAAGGAGATTACAACTTCCTTTGGTTTGGTTACTGCCAAAGGAAGCATGATATTTCATATGAAAGTTAGATAACAAGAAAAGTACAATGTTTACTCTAAGAGACAGCATAAAAAATTACTTAAAAACACAAAAAAATATAAACAAAAAAACTGGCTGTGGTTTGTATTGTCTTTAAATAATTTTTAATATAAGTACCTATTTAATTATTACAGAGCTGTTATAAAATAGGACCAATTTTAAAATATCCCTTCAAAGCAAAATATAATAAGTACCGAGAAATTTTCCAAAGCTTTTATAAACTTTTAGGGAAATAATATAATTTTTCAAAACTATACCCTACCCATACAGAATAACAATAAAGGTTTACAAAGAGTACGGTAGGTACCTATTTTATACGTAGCCTATGACAGATTGTATCTCATAGGTATTCGTTATAGAATGTATTAGCAAGCATGAATACTAACTACGACTCGTTGGCGACTCGGACTAAGGCGGGAATAGACGGACTGTTTCTGCAGTCAATAACTAGTTAACTGAAATATTGACCACTGCCAGGTCAATATTTCAGTGAAAATGTTCACCGATGAACATAGAAACTCCTATTTTTTTTAAGTAGATTAAAAATGTGCTTCCATGTACGATAATAAATGCATAATATACAGGCACTTCTTCTTCATGTGGCATAGCGTTGTTACACCCGCCGGTAAATCGCAAAAGTTTGATGTTTTCATTCATAAATTTAATTCATAAGAAAAATATCTTTATGAGAGTTAAAAGGTACATGGTTGAGGATATGTACTTTGTAATAAAATAAAAATAAACACTGTTTTTACCGGAATGTTCAAAGGACCACACAAAAACGTAAGAATTGATGTAAATTAAATACCGTGAAACATGCCAACTTTGCCACCAAGGGTATTTTTGCCCGAAGATCAATTTTTAAGCAAATCTTTAAATTCCAAAAGTATCGGAATACTATAGTAACAT
This sequence comes from Xanthorhoe designata, assembly GCA_963582015.1. Taxonomy (NCBI): domain Eukaryota; kingdom Metazoa; phylum Arthropoda; class Insecta; order Lepidoptera; family Geometridae; genus Xanthorhoe; species Xanthorhoe designata. Next base: position 10,832,821 of record OY757034.1, on the reverse strand, counting down.
TTATTGACTTAGATAGAAAGTAGGTTATGTGTCTAGTAACACAGTCTATCAGGTGTGTCGCTAACTTCACTTAGTCACTTGTTTGAACTTGTAGAATGTGGTGCGTATTTTCGCGGGAAAATTTTAGTACAAGTTCTAAAGTTAATTGTGCGTGATGGCGAAAACACAGGTTAGTTTAATTTATAATATGTTATACAAAAACACTTTGAGAGTATTATATTTTATTATCACTGCTGAAGGTCTTTTAAAACTAAAGTTATAATGGTGGGTAAAGTTACCCAGTAATGTTGCGATCTACTACTGACAACATTACCCGCCATCAAAATAAGCTTAGGGTTGGCACTTACGAAACTTATTATTTTTATTATTCTATAGTACCTATTATAGTATTACCAGTGATCGGAATAGGTAGATTATATTGGCCTAAACTTCAAGGAAGAAGGTAAAATGTGAATTTCTGCCTAAAATTTAAAAGCGAATTACAATACTTTGCAGAAAAAGAAGAAAAATACGATAAGAGAGCGCCATATGCAAATTAGTCGTCGAAATCCTTATTTATCTCAGTAATGTGAAAGCTACGTCCTTCATATTTAGGGAAATGATACTTTGAACTTTTATCTTGCGTTATGGTTTTTTAGAAACACGATTGGTAAAAGTTTTCTCGATCATATATTTTTTTGAAAAATACATGTTTTTCACACAGTTTGCTATTTATCTCAGGAACAGAACGCTATTTTTGTTGGTTTTATGTTTTGACAAATAGCCTAAAAGTATTTATTTAGTTCTGGTTTTTTAATTTTTCGACAGCTTGTTTAATTAACTTGTAATTAAATAAAAACTGTTTTTTCGCTATAAATTATGTTGCCTGTCTATCGTTCTGCGCTTCTCACTCACGAGTAAAAACATTATTCGCTCTCCCGCTCATTCCTCGGCGTTATGGCACACACTTAATAAGATCAGTTTACTGAGATGTGCCAACCCTAGTACTTTTAAAAAGCGAAATGCAGTTTGTATGAAAATGAGGAAAAAAGTTAGGGTAACTTTGCCCAGCCACTTTGGTAGGAAACCTTTCATGGTATCGTTTTCATTTATAAAGTAAACGTTATTTTTGCCAAAATTCTTGTATTGGACTTTGTGCCATCTGTACAGAGGCCTTATTTGCGTCAAAAATCAATGTGGGTAATGTTGGCAAAAAGTCCAGATAACTTTGCCCGCCATCAAAATGAATAAAATACTTAATTAAATATTGACGAATAATAAAATCTGATAAAATAATACATGCTCATTATCTTTTAATTGCGGATGCTAAAAGAAAATACTTACGTTCCCATAGAAAAATTATCCAAAAATTGAAATTATTCGAAAAATGTTGGCAAAGTTGGCATGTTTCACTGCTTGTTACGCTAAGTCGGACTATACTTTGGTATCGTGCTTTGAATAAGTAGGTAGGTACTCCTTAATAAAATGGAAAATATTTATACACTGATTCTATAAAAGCAGCAGTTGACTTTTGTCATTAATTGCGAGATACCGAGCGGTCCGTGGATTCCAAGCCTGATATTTTTAATTAATATGAGGTAAACAAATGTTAGTCATCTAGGAAATAGAAGGAATGAGTGAATCTTCAGTCGATGTCAATTATCAGTAATTATGTAAGGTGCTTTATGAGTTAAAGATGCGCAGGGCTTACTCAAAAGGACTAATATAAAATGCCTTAAATGGACTTATAAATCAATACTATTAAAATACCAGTTGCTAGTTGACCAAATAGATAAATATATTTCTAAACTAAACAAAAAAAATTATGATACCTAAATAATAACAAATAGGTACATTTAAAAGGTATCTAGATTTAAACCTGAGGCATATTCGAACAGGATCACTTGGGCATTTTTTTTGCTTAATGTTTATTGAACAAGCATAAAGAGATCAAATTAATCATGATGTCTTACTCTACTTTTATGAGGGTTCGATTCAGCAGGTTATAAATCAGAAATATCCTTGAATTGGGTACGTTTTAATTACTTTGTCCATGACCTCCGGTGCCAGCGACACGCGGCCAGAATCGTCGCCAGCGTAGACTACAAATCACCGATATTTTACATAGAACCAACTTTTAAGATAACTAACTACTGGTAGTGCCGCTCGTAGTGTCGTTGCCAGAAAATGTAATTTAACTTCCTTGCCTTCTAGATACCTTTACCTATATATCGATCCACATGCATATTCACTCTTCTAGTTCTTGTGGCAAAATAATGTTTCTTCTAATATCTCGAAAAGCAATTGAGGAGGACTTCGTATCCATCTAGAACTCATTGAGATGCAAGTCATAGGTCCTCTCACCTTCACTCCGGTCCCTGGGAGGACATGTTACGACATCGACACTGTCATTGTTCCGATTTTTTATCTCCTAACTAGCAGACCCGCGCGGCTTCGCTCGCGTGTTGTATACCTACCTTAAACACTGGTCGTACTGACTGGCTATTTTGAGAAAAGTGAATCTTGATAAATGGAGGTGTACCTACATAGAAGGGATTTCTAGAAATTAAACTAAAATAGAGTGAATGAATGGAGTAAAATCGAATTTATATCACAACACAACACAACAAAAAGGTCTCGTAACATTTATTTTCAAAACTACCTCTCAAATGTGAAGGGATCATAAGGTTGTATTAACTTGTATTTAAAGTGGCTACCTACGTTGATTTTGCTTACGGTGCTCATAGAAAAGGCTGACTGTTTGTCGGTTCATATTCTATGGTCTGGCACAGTTCAATCTGCTTGCAAAATATTCTAGACTCTATGGTGCGAGCGCAGTCAGCTAAACTTTTTTACTGTCACTTGATTTTGCTTACGATTTTCATAAAGAAGCTGACTGTTGGTCGGTTCCTATTATGGTCTGACACAGTTCAATTTGCTTGCATAATATATAGGAAATTTTAAACGGGCTTAGCGATTTGCTTGAAACTCTGTTGCAATACTTAAAAAACAAAAGCTTTGAACCAAGAACTTCTTTGACTCAGAAGCGAGCCGAATTTTTTTAAGACAAATGCGTCATGTGAAACTTGGTTTTGCTTGTAGTAGTATGGTTATCATAGAAAAGACTGGCTGTTGGTCGGTTCTTAATCAATCGTCTGATACAGATAAATTTGCTTGCAAAATATTGAAGAAGCTACCGGGCGAGCGAAGCGAGCTTCAAAGTTTGCGAGCGTAGCGAGCCGAATTTTTTTTAGACAAATGCGTCATTGACTCTTAATTTTGCTTATAGATAAGGCTGGCTGTTGTTCGGTTCATACTCTATTGTCTGACACAGATAAATTCGCTTGCAAAATATTGAAGAAGCTACCGGGCGAGCGAAGCGAGCTTCAAAGTTTGCGAGCGTAGCGAGCCGAATTTTTTTGACAAATGCGTCATTGATTCTTAATTATTAAATACAAATACAAATACAAATTGTTAAATAAACAATTTGTATTTGTATTTAATTTTGCTTATAGCTAACTAAGGCTGACTGTTGTTCGGTTCATACTCTATCGTCTGACACAGATAAATTCGCTTGCAAAATATTGAAGAAGCCACCGGGCTAGCGAAGCGAGCTTCAAAGTTTGCGAGCGTAGCGAGCCGATTTTTTTTTACACAAATGCGTCATTGATTCTTATTTTTGCTTATTCTGCTCATAGATAAGGCTGACTGTTGTTCGGTTCATACTCTATCGTCTGACACAGATAAATTCGCTTGCAAAATATTGAAGAAGCTACCGGGCGAGCGAAGCGAGCATCAAAGTTTGCGAGCGTAGCGAGCCGATTTTTTTTTACACAAATGCGTCATTGATTCTTAATTTTGCTTATAGCTAAGGCTGACCTGTTGTTCGGTTCATACTCTATCGTCTGACACAGATAAATTTGCTTGCAAAATATTTAAGAAGCTACCGGGCGAGCGAAGCGAGCTTTAATGTTTGCTTTAAAAACCGCCGCGTTTCACTCTTTAAAGGTTTTTTATTTTGTATTTTAAGCGTTACAACTGATTTTGTCGTACAAATCGCTCCACCTTTTAATACGTTTAAATTCACTTCAGACTTTGTCACCGAATTTCACTCTTTATAAGGGTTTTGTCGAAAAACCCTAAAACAATTGCCCATTTATTTTGTAGTATCCATACCGAATTTCCAGTCAATCTCACCTCGCTTTAATACATTTCACTTAAAACTTTTAACATCGGATTTCACCCTTTTTAAGGGTTTTTTGGAAAAACCCTTCAACGCGTGTCTATTTATTTTGTTTTTTAAGCAACAGAGTTTCAAGCAAATCGCTAAGCCCGTTTAAAATTTTCCATACAACCTTTGACACCACTTTTTGCCCCTTTTTAGGGTATTTTTTGAAAATTCCTGAAACACGTGTCCAACCATTTTGTATTTTTAGTATCCAAACCGATTTTCAAGCCAATCGCGCTTCCCTTCAATACGTTTCACTACAAACTTTGACATTGCATTTCACCCTTTTAAAGGGTTTTTTTCGAAAAACCCTAAAACACGTATATATTTATTTTGCATTGTTAGTGTTGTAACCGAGTTTCAAGCAAATCGAACTACCCATTAAAAAGTTCTCATACAAACTTTGACACCCCATTTCACCCCTTATCAGGCTTTTTTTTTTTAATTTCTGATTAACATGTAAATTTATTTATCATTTACCATATTTAAACCAAGTTTGAAGAAAATCGCTTCACGCATTAAAAAGTTGCATACAACGGTTTTCATCCCTTTTCAACCCTTTAGGGGTGGAATTTCGAAAAATCCCTTCTTAGTGCTCACTTTTGTTTTAAAAGGAAGCTACCTTCCAAATTTCAGCTTCATAGCTTCAGCGGTTTGGTCTGTGCGTTGATTGCAGAAAAATGCTTATTGTTTTATATATATTGATTTTATTTTGTATTTTAAGCGTTACAACTGATTTTGTCGTACAAATCGCTCCACCTTTTAATACGTTTAAATTCACTTCAGACTTTGTCACCGAATTTCACTCTTTATAAGGGTTTTGTCGAAAAACCCTAAAACAATTGCCCATTTATTTTGTAGTATCCATACCGAATTTCCAGTCAATCTCACCTCGCTTTAATACATTTCACTTAAAACTTTTAACATCGGATTTCACCCTTTTTAAGGGTTTTTTGGAAAAACCCTTCAACGCGTGTCTATTTATTTTGTTTTTTAAGCAACAGAGTTTCAAGCAAATCGCTAAGCCCGTTTAAAATTTTCCATACAACCTTTGACACCACTTTTTGCCCCTTTTTAGGGTATTTTTTGAAAATTCCTGAAACACGTGTCCAACCATTTTGTATTTTTAGTATCCAAACCGATTTTCAAGCCAATCGCGCTTCCCTTCAATACGTTTCACTACAAACTTTGACATTGCATTTCACCCTTTTAAAGGGTTTTTTTCGAAAAACCCTAAAACACGTATATATTTATTTTGCATTGTTAGTGTTGTAACCGAGTTTCAAGCAAATCGAACTACCCATTAAAAAGTTCTCATACAAACTTTGACACCCCATTTCACCCCTTATCAGGCTTTTTTTTTTTAATTTCTGATTAACATGTAAATTTATTTATCATTTACCATATTTAAACCAAGTTTGAAGAAAATCGCTTCACGCATTAAAAAGTTGCATACAACGGTTTTCATCCCTTTTCAACCCTTTAGGGGTGGAATTTCGAAAAATCCCTTCTTAGTGCTCACTTTTGTTTTAAAAGGAAGCTACCTTCCAAATTTCAGCTTCATAGCTTCAGCGGTTTGGTCTGTGCGTTGATTGCAGAAAAATGCTTATTGTTTTATATATATTGATAAGTAACAATCACAATATCAGAATAATGTTCGTGAGAAATATTTTTGGAATCTTTAAAAAATTCAGTATGTTTGCAACTATCGTTCGTTCGTTCGTATGAGCAAGTGGCCAACTCCGGTGACGGAGTTTTTAGGCCGCCTAAAGGCCTCCGTCATGGCTTAAAGACTTTAAAAGCCGGGACCGACAATTTAACGTGCCCTCCGAAGCACGGAAGCGCTCAGATGAAAATGCCACTTGCGGTCACCCATCCAAGTAGTGACCGCTCAGAACGTTGCTTAACTTCGACGATCTATCAAGAACGTCTTAGCAAGCTTCGCCACGAGCGCTTCTACTATAAAATGTTGTGTCGGAATTTCTATAGGTAAGTACAAGTAGCAAAATTAATTTTGTATTAAAACCGACTTCAATTACGTTAATAGGAAGAGAGCAAGTTCCTGCACTTTCGAATTCTCGAGGTGCAGTTCTGTGCATAACTCCGAAGATACTTATCAGATCCTTGTAATTTTTTTGAATTTTTTTATGAATTTTCCCATGTTTTTTTGTGTCAAATCCCAATAATAAATTTGGAATGAAAAATTCTGAGTTTGGATACAGAAACCTCAGTAGCCCGACATAACTCTATGCTCCAAAATATACTAGAAGTACGTTTAGCTATATGTTTACCATAAACATTTAAATAATACTTAGGTAAGCCATCTGTGTTCAACAATATGAGTTCTGAATACAAATAACGGGTATGTTATTTGAGTTTTTTATTTGAACCCAATATTTTTTATTTACCTACTTTAACAAAATTTAATAACTCTGATTATCTTCTACAAACATTTTATAAAAAATATTGATTTGGCGATATCTTTACCTTCGATGAACGATGGTGTTGCTGGGACTGAGCAAAAGACCGAGACGGTTGGAAGAATTTGGCGGAGTTATTTGTCCAGACCTTTGCTTTGGGATGACACATAGGTTACAGAAAAAAAAAATAACAAGTTTTGTAAATAAATTAATAACATAAATGTAATCATAAAAATGTTACGTAGGTATTATGAGAGAGTAAACATTTTGCAGTTTTAAACTTTGACCCGTTGTTATGTTGCAGGTATTACTTGCCCTATGCGCGGTGGCAAGCTCAGCGCCGCCGTCTCCACCGCGACTCTATCAGCACCAGCAGCATGCGCAGCTACAGCAGATCAACGCACTGGACTACTATCTGGACAACCCTGAAATGCACGCTTATTATCAACAACAGCAGCAAAAACAAGGTAAAGAACTAAATGAGTAACTTTTGAAAAAAAATACTTGTTTAATTACTTGTTCTTTGTATTTGTGTGTACAGTGTTTTATTAAATAAATGATTACCTAACTATATTTTTCAGGAAATGAAGCAGCAAGTTCTAACCAGCCTGCTCGGTTGGAAACCCTTGAGCCTGACAGCGAAGTGGAACTCATCCCGGGAGCACAGACCCCTCAACAGCCTCCGCAACAGGTAAGGTTCAAGATCTCATGTTCAAAAGTAAATTAACATGAAAATGTATACGTTATTTTCTTTTTTTATTGTGTTCTAACTTGGTTATGACCAAACCAGAGCACTTTAAGGTAGCAATGTATTATGTAGAGCGCAGTAAGTTACCCTCATCACATGATGTCAAGATTATAGACAGGCCACATTAACACCATAACAGACCAAGGGCAAATTAGAATATCATCGTCTTTGATAAAACAAATATCATAATCATTTTAAACAAGTTAGACTTGTAGCATAGGTATGTATAAAACTTTTCGAATGGTTTTATTGGAAAGCTCAGTATCAAGTAGAGGTATTAACTATTATTGTGATGATGATGATAGGCAAAGGCCTTTCTTTATTCTTCCGTTAACCAAGAAAATCTTTTATTCAATGCAAATGCTAATTCCAAAGTGAGAGTACATACTAACTGCAGGATTAGTACAATTTTACTGCTGTGAAACTTGGACATTTAGTTACCACGCCTACAAGGCAAGAATAGCAAGATCCTTTGCAACGTGCTATGCCGAAGCAGTAATCTATACTGAAAATTGTAAAGAAAGATTACGAATTTTGTGAGTAAAATTGCCCTACATAATAGTTAGACCTTAGTGTAGTAACTTCGTGATAATGGAGGCACAAGCTTTCTTCAAAGTCAATTAGAAATCTTCGATAATATTGATAATTTTACTTGATGAAACAAGTTTTTACTACGCAATTAAAATACATTTATATTTCTAATCAACTGAGCCATACCTACACGTTTTTCATTAAAGATCATTTAGAAAAATACATTTAAAAACTTTTAAATTTTCAGGTGGCAATTCAGATTCAAAACTCAACTAAACTTATTTGACAGCAATAAAAATAAGAAGGTAGTGGTTATCAAGTATGTATGTTTCAGAACCCAGTAGCACCCAACTTGCCGGGCCTGGCGCCCGGACAGAGAGTGTTTATCGTCCATATGCCAATTCCCGGATACAGGTTGGTACCATCATAGAACAATCATTAAAACAAGGTAGAAATAGCACAATTCGTCACATTATTATAAAAGTCTCACCAGCAGATATGCTTCAACTTGAACAATGGAATTTCTTGACTTCACTTCGACAAGAATATCTGGGGAAAAAGATTAAAATTTGTAAAAAAAATAATAATAATAAGCCATGAAATTTAATTAAATAATCTTAATCTTATAATCTTTGCATCGTCATTAGACTTATTATGTAATGCAGTGTTATTGTAAGTGTATAGTTATTGTGATGACTCAACTTTACCATTTCAGGCCTGGGACCATTGGAGGATACCAACCTGTGTACATTGTTGCAGCAGCCCCTCAAGGCAACCCTCAATTCCCGGGAAATGGTAAGAAAAAATGAACCCTAAGCAGAGATCAGTAAGGCGATATTGAATTCCATAATGGATTTGAAATTAAATATGATCAGCACATTAAATTGTCGATCCCGGCTTATAAAGTCGTTAATTAAGTCATGACGGAAGCCTTAAGGCGGCCTAAAAACTCCGTCACCAGAGTTGGCAACTTGTCCATACGAGCTGATTTACTCTTTACGTCCATAAAAGTTTCAAGCTAACCCTATAAAGTTTATTGAAAACTATGAATTCTGTTCCTGTATCTTTTAGGCTACCAAAACCCAGGCTACCAGAACACGCTCTACTTCGACCCATCTTCAGGTCAGGTGATATCTCCACTGGGGTACCCTCGAGGCGTGGTCCAGCAAGGAGCGAACCCTGGCTTGCTGCTCGGAGGCCCGCTACTGAACCGTCCCTTTGATTTGGTCTATCAGGACCCTAACCTTGCTTATCAGTAAGTTTGATTTACGATATAATTTTTATTTTTAAGATAAAAAGGCCTTACTTGGGATGTGTGAGAACATATAAATGGTCTGTAGTTATAATTTATGTTAAGTGATTAGTATATTAATGACTGTTTGTTTTCCTAAGAAATAAAAATAAATAAATAAATAAATGTAAACTGTTATGAATTCAGTATCCACCAACATAAGCTGACCCCGAAAATTGTCACGAAACTTCGTTTTCGTTGATCCTAAGTACGGCCTCAGTATTAGGCTGTGTTGAGCTTCAAATAAAATTAGTAAGAAACATTTAATTTTTAAAACATTTATGTTTTTTCTTTATAAAACCAACTTGATCTAACTTGCAAGATTCAAACATTTATGATTCTTTCAGAACCGGTCCAGCTTTAGGCCCTGATGGAAATCGAGGTGCTGTTCGTCTTTCACAGCTGGTGGGTCTTCAAGGACAGGGTGCCAGTAGACCTGCAATCAATGGTAACTAAATATTGTACTTCCTCATTAGATAGTCAAGTTACACTATGAGTGGTAATAACAAATATATTAATTAAAATAATTAGAGATGGCCGCCAGATTAGTAAAGTTATGATGATGCAAATGAAGTGAGTGTGATAAAATTAAATGACATGAATACCTATGTGCCAACACAATAAGAGACGGGAGGATAATAATGATGATATTGTTTGCAGAAGCTTCACAAGTAGACCAGGGCCAAAAGAGCCAGGCTATTGTGGAGTCTAAGGAAGCCAGTGAGGAACCTCGACGAAGACCCACTTCAGCGCACGCGCAGACAAGAACCAAAGCTTAGAATACATTGATAAAGTATAAAATACGAACTATGATATTCGAAATCGTAACTGGCAGCTCTACAAACTATCTTATTCATAACACAGCAGCTGTTTTACGGTTTTTCATGACAGAAAAAGTTTATGAAAGAAAGCAGGTGTTAGGGTGTTACCGAGTTTGTTACAGCATATTTTTATATATTGCTACGTCCTGCAAACAGTGCTATGGATAAGACTATGATTGCTTTCGAAATCTATTATTATTATTATGAAGGAATAATAGATTCACCACCATTTTTTTTTCAAAATAATGTGATTACAACACAGATCATGAAGACATCTTAGAATTCTTTAAACTGAAAAATATACAGATTTAAATTATTAGCTGTGAGACAAACCGTACTGTATGTACTTGTACATTTACCTGATAGAATCAATTTGCGAAATATTGCTGAGCTTTATAACATTTCATATGCTGAGCGTTCAGTAAAATTCACCATGTTATCATAACTTACGTCCACAGCGAGCTACTTTATGACAATTTAATAGATCGCTTCGCTCGCAAACCACAATGAGGATTATGTCATGAAATTGTCATGGCTGTAACTGTGTGCTACATATATATTTCAACATGCGTAAAAATTATATCTTTATTATGTATCTTTTATAATGTTTTTACGAATGTTGAAATAATTATAAAGTAGCAGATGGATAAAAAAAAGATAAGTAAATAATATTTTTTTTTTATCCATCTGCTACTTTATAATTATTTCAACATTCGTAAAAATTATAATATTTTTATTCTGCGCCACATGTACATTCGTAATTTATCTTTATATTTGTTTATTAATTAGGTACTTATCTTTTACTTTTTTTTTACATTTTTCAATATTAACTTTGCAGAACTTCTGTTTGTAATGTTACTGGAAAGTACTGTAGGTAACTAAATTCGTGATATTATTGTAGATAGCTGATTGTAGATAAATTGAAATAAAATTGTTAGTAGTAGGTAAATGTCTTTTCCTTTTCAAACCTTCAAATCGACCAAAAATTACCATTTTGTTGAACTTCTTAAAACCCTGACTACAAAAGATTTTGAGTTTTTCTTCCTGGAGATCTCGTGCGTTTTTTTTTATTATTGTATGCTTTTATATATAATCTTAATCTCGGAAACGACTCCAATTTTCATGCAAGTATTTTTGAATGTAGGGAGTTTCGGGAGCGATAAATCGATCTAGCTAGGATTAATTTTTAGAAAATGTCGTTTTGTCTGAGTTTTCAGGCATGAAAAAAAAATACCGAGCACAGCTCGGTCATCTAGAGGTACTTAATTATTATTATAGCGTGACTGATATTATCTGTTAACTTCTTTTTTTATATTCTAATTTCACAAAACCTCTAGGTATTGTCTGAAATTCTATCAAAATAAAAGTTTTACTAACAGTTGAGTTACTGCCTTCGATCAAGTTACGGGAACCAGATTCCTAAGCCATATAGATATTCGTAAGAATGTAGATAGAAGTGCTCAAGTCTTTATTAAGATGCCAATCTGACATGAGTAGAGCAAAACCTACACGAATCAGCTTTCCTGGCTGATACGGAGCGATACCACCGACCGCCCGACTTTCCAATCTAGGGACAATTTAGGTAAGTATACCTACGATACACAACTCGATTCCAATAGTAACTAACTAGGAATTTTCAATAACTCAAGAAAAGATTTTAAATTATAAAAGAACACAAAAAATGATTTTAGTTTTATTATAAAATATGTCATGAAGTTCGGACATTTAACAAACTTTCTCAGATTTTTTCTAACAAGAAAATATACCTAGACAAGTATCATGGTGAAACTTGTTGTGAAATTCTCTACGAGTTTCACAGATACTCGTATATTCCAATAAACAGTTATATCCCTACGAGAAATAATAAACAACACCACCACACTCATTTAATAGTTCGTTTACCGCTACCGTTACCACTTACGCTATACTTTACCACCCGGAATGGGCCACGATCGTAACGGATCCTATCCTGTGCCTTCCTACTCCTAAACTTACATCTTCAGAACCCTGAAACAAGAATCTCTAAGCCTTATTTGTTGCGCTATAAGATGCAGAATTAACAGGCTGATGGTCCAAAGTATAGTGGTGCTCTAAGAATGATTTCTAGTACTTCTGATGTGGCAGGAAAATTGGCGTATAATTATGGCTGGATCGCCGGAGATATTGGTGATAAATAAAAAGTAATTGCCAGGGATAGAAATAAAATGGCTCTACTCTAGGCTTGGCGGTCAAGGGCCATAATATAAACATAGGAAAGTCTAATAGAACATGCAACTTTGTTACGAATGATACTTGAACTTTACCTTATTAAAAACAATTATAAAATACAAACAACAAATACATTTAAATACTGTACCTACTGCTAATAGCAAGAACTTTTAAAGATAAAAACTATCATTAAAGAACCTATAATCAAACCAATTACAAATCATAACAATAGGAAGAGATCCTATAAATTGCATACTGACCTGCATTATCGTGGCCTTGATACTACACTATTATTTCGACATCAATCATGCCTGATTGACGCCTGTTTAAATTGCTCCAAGTTCCATGTGCACTCATTTGCAAAAATAACTATCGTCTTCAAACTATTTTGAACTCTAAGTAACAGGCATAAAGAAAACTTTGAGTGCACCAAGCTGCACTATGCATCCCAGTCTTTTTACAAGCGCGGTAACAATCGGAAACGACAAATAAATCTTGACCCGCGACCGCTCATGCGATATGTCCAAGCCGGGAGTCAAATAATGCTGGATATTGGAGATGACTCACCCAAATTAAGATGGCATCGCTTTCCAAACGAAAGGTGTCGTGCAATTATCCCGCAGAATAACGCGAGGCAATTACGATCTTTTTACCCGAGGTCCGTTAGCTCAGCTTAGATGTAGGGGCAAAAACGGTGAGGCTCAGTTCTGACTCTCGTGCGGTACCACGCGGACGCGGACCTTCGATCATGGCTCGAATTTTGCTCGCGTTGGTCACTATAGCTTGTATCCAACAGGCAGCGGCCCGACCGGTCAAAAAGACACTAAACTTCAATATGTTCCTGCTGGGGCCGAAGCAGGAGTCTACGGACCGGGTGCTGCTTACAACCGATGGCGTTTCAAGATTTGGTCCACTTCTGGAGTATCTGGTCCAGCGCTTTCAAGGCCTGATGTCTGTCAGGATTCCACCAGAACAAGTCAACGGTTACTCGAACCCTGAGCCTGTAACTGTCCCGATAGCTGATGCTGCAGAGAACGAAGTCGATGCGGTTCCTCATTCGCGGATGCCCGGCGTCGTAGTCCGACCCTCGAGTACCAAACCTGGGACCTTTGAAGTCGAAATCAATGTGCTGGTCGATGACGGTCAGCCGGATGACAACAAAAACTCATAGAATTAACAGTGATAGAGATTCGCATTTAATAATCTAAGTTTAGTGGTAACTTATTTATTTATTCTTGCCATAACGTAAAAATAAATACTATAAAACTTGTTCATTTGTGTATCGAAACATTCATTATGCTGCTAAACTCAGTTCTCTACTTCTCAAGAAACCTCAATAATAGGTACCATCGGATTTATTACTCCCAAGTTCCCAACGCCTTATTTACAAAAGCTTTAGGTACCTGGTAGAAAGTGTTAAAACCAGACTAAAATATATTTAATTGAAGTTTTCGCCCAGATATGTCACTTCGGAAGTGCGATTTTACCGCGGTCCCCATAAATGCCAGTGAAAGTTATGTTAATTGATAAAAACATCCTGCGCTCACCGGTTTGTTAAGTTTTAAGTAAATATTATACAATGATTTCGTAATTCATTCAATAATAACGTCTTTAAGCAGAGATAAAATAATTCTATACTAGGGTAGTCTAGGGTGAGTCTTACACCCTTATTATTCATCAAAGAACTTATCATAATAATTCACTTCAATGCTATAATTTGTTGGTCTCATGAGAGTGACAAGGATTTTTTTTTAATTTTTGCTCTATTGACTAGTACTTCAGTCACAGAAAAAAATCAATATTTAATACCCCGTAAACCATTTAACTTGCTTAGACTTGACTCACACAAGAATAAGACAGGAATTACTAATTTGAATTCAGGAACTATAAATCCTATTATCCTATTAATATTATAAACTTTATAGTACCTATAGGTAAATTGTATAAGGATGTATTACTTAGGTGGATGTTTTTACGCAAAAACTACTGAATGGATTTTGCTGAAACATGGAAAACTCATAGTTTATAACCTGGAATTATACATAGGCTACTTTTTACTAAGGTAGGTATGTTCCATGCAAGCGAAGACGCGGACAGAAAGCTTGTCCAAAATATATTTGAACAAACTAACGCTCGCATACAAACTTTCTTGTTTATATTTTAGTAGGATAATAAATGATACGTACATTTAGATACATTTGGTTGCATAAGGTGCCAAGCACCGCGTCACATAGGCATCGTTGCACCTTTTATTATCTTTAGTATAATAGATATCGTTAAAAAGTGTATAAACTCAGCTTGACACTAGTAACTGCGACAACTACCTGTGTATCAATATTGAATATTTATACCAAGAAGATTTTTTTTATATCTGATTTCAATAGTCCTTCTCGGTCCTTCTCACTCAGCCGATGTAAAGTATACACACCACTTTTTACGAACATGCATTCACTGCGCGTTTGTATCGATACAAACGCGATACTAACGCGCGGCGAACCGGAAAGTGTGACCCATGCACACTATCATTGCGTTCGTAAAACGCGCTGCGAACAAGCAGGTGACGAGCTTCACAAAATCGCGCAGTAACTGCTCGTCTCAAAACCGTGGTGTATACAGACCGTGGTGGATGTGGTGTGTGGTGTAGACACGCCACACACCATGAACTTATCCATCTAATTACGAAAGATTCCATACGCCATCTAAGGACAATAAAAACGGTAACAGATGTCAGACTAGGCGTGTACAACCAAGTACAGAGCAAGTTAGACATGCTTTTTTCTCCTGAGTGTACAACATCATCATTTTCACATTTGCTAGAGAAAATGTTGTATGACAGATATGGTAACATTAATTAAAAGATGGGAAACTGGATTAATGAGCACAAGCCAAGCTCGGATTCCAGCGAGAGACAGCAGAGAGGCCTATGCCCAGCAGTGGGATAAAGGGCCTGATGATGATGATGATGTAAAGGCCTAACTAAGTTTTTTTAATCTACGTGAATCATTAGCCATGGTCTACATTAAATGTCTACATCAAGTAAGTCAGTAGTTTCGTACGAACTCTACGTTTTACAGCATCGTAACAATAAAGTTTTATAGGCCAAGAAGGTAAAGTAGATTTCAGAGATATTAAATATGACCCTAATCACTGTAGACGTAGATAAATTAATTAATGTTTCTATAAAGGGTGCTTAAATTTATTTTTGAAATAATGTCCAGAGTAGTACGTTTTCCATGAAGTTTTTCTGTAACGTTTAAAATACTCAAATTAAAAAAATGGTTCTATGTTTGTGTTTGCTATATTTTTTTTACACCTATTTTTTCACTAAAAATGACATGCTCTTCAGCAAGACCTCCCGGAATTGGAATATGAGAGTAATATGAGAGGAAAAATGAATAGAAATTGTAGGTAAATGATGTTCAATCCAAAAAATTTTAGATGTCACCGTTTCGGAGTAATCAACATACGGTATGGTCCTGCTGAAGATCATGTCACCACTAAAAAGTTCATGAAAGTCTCTGTTATATTATTGTACCTATTAGTAATTTAAAGACTGTATTTTGATTTGTTTTGCATTTATATCGATCACTCATCCATTTAAAGAAGGTACTGTGTAAAATACCGCTTGTCTTAGCTAATACATCAAGAATGACATTCAACTGCAGCACGAGCGCTTCAATTGAAAACAAAAGTATCACAAGATCATAATAATATAGACCAAACCCGACAAATAGGTACGTCGTCAATTTGCATCCATATGACGCCCGAAAAGAAAGCGCAAGGTCAGAAGTCCTGTCAGTAGGTTACTGTGTTGACAACGGCTCAGAATAATAATGTGTGCGACGTTTCCTGGTTCAGATATACAAGTGTCGGTGAAGAGCGAACACCCTGTGCAGTTGATGTGTTGAGTGGTTATGATGTGACGATAACAATTTTATTGTCTCGAATCGAGGTCTCTAAAACCGTGTGTTGTGATATAAAAAAAATACTAGAATAAATGACAAATACAGTATTTGCTCGTGAACTACCTCAAGATAATATACCTATCATGATAATGAAGTAAGTGTGACTCAAGTGACTCTAATGTAAAAATAAAATGAACAAAATGTTTTTGAAGATATTACTTCTGACGCTTCTGCAAACAGCAGCATTAGCAGCTCCCTTACAAATGCTGCAGCATTTACAAGGAATCTTGCAACAACAAGTGCCATCGATAAAATCGCAAGAAATAAACATCCAACTGTTACTACAACAGCTGCAAAAATTGACACAGCAACATGTGCAGCAACATTTGCCCGGATTAATGTATCAGCCAAACTCGTTGCTGCAACCATTGCAAGGAACCGTGCAGCAACAGCGATTAGCATTGGAGGAGCAAATGCTTGCACTGCAGCAGTTTCAGGCACTGCAGAGGATGAACTTAATTCCATCTTCTACGTTTATGTAAGTTTCTTCTATTCTTTACTGTGAAAGTAAAGTGCACGCATTACCTACACTATAATGGTCTTATTATAGGTAGAATATTTTATTCTTATTACTCTTATGTTAATGAAAAGAGATAGCACCTGATTTAATATCCGTTTTTGCTAAAGTAGGTTTACAAAACCAATATGCATAAGGGGGTACTTAGGAGTTTAGTTGTTTTTGTACAAATCCGAAGTTTTTGTAGAAATCAGAATATTATTAATGTCATGTAATTTCCCCATAAACTGATTATTTAACAGTTGTTTTGTAATTTTTTGGTTCAGTAATTTATATTGTTTCAGGAACACACCACCTATCTTAGTTCTATTTCCAAATAACGAATCAGACATTAAGAGCACTGATTTTAATAGACTGAAATTCAAAAATCCTGCACAAGGTGGCGATGATGATACAGAAATCGTAGATGCAGAACCAACTGAAGAAATAGGCACCCAAGTACATCCTCTTAAAGCGTTTATACTGATGCCTAATTCTAGAGGATTCATTGGTGATTTTATTTCAAGCATACCATTCCTGCCAATAGAAATAAACGTCCCTGATACCATTTCCTGGATGTATAATGGGATCGCAGGAATTATAGCTGGAATTGGACAGAATCTACCATTTAGACCACAAACTGAGTCTCCGATTGGTGAGACTCAGAATGGAGAAAATAATATTATCAAATCTTTTTGGAACAATTTAAAACGAAATCAGCAAATGCCGATCGTAATGATACCTTTAGGACATTCATAAAAATGTAAAGTAGAATTATTAAATATAAAATGAATCTAACACCACAATTATATTTTATTACGCTTTATTATAAAACATATCACAAGAGAACACTGGTTTTCAAAATCTTACATTTCTCAAATCTTAAATATTTTTGAAATAAAATGGTAGCAATAATTTGATTTGACATGGACTGGACAATCAGTTAAATGTATAGCATACAATATTAATAAACTATATTTAAATTCTTGTGGAGCCTATCAATCAACCTCTGATCGCTTATTTTAAATGAAGCATGTTTTAAATGTACAATACAAAAATGACAACGTACGTCAACTAAAAACTATAAGTAAACCATTAAAAACATGCTACGTTAAAAATTCATAACCATTAACCTAACCTACTAGTACTTAAAATGGCAAACGATAATTACCCTGCTAGCAAATTCCTAACGCATGGATTGTACATTTCGTTCATGTCAACGATACTATTAGACCATACAGAGAAAGGCATTCACATAAAATTTGATGACCATATTCGAACACCTAATAAAGTAGGAGAAATCTAAGAAAGTAGAATTAAAAACTGTAGATAGTCCTTAACAAATGCAAAACTTGATAATAATGGAACTGGTTTATTAACAGATCATTTATAAACAACCTCTTTGTAAATGGTCATCGAAATATTTACACATATTATTGAATTCATCACTGATGGACAACACTACTGTGAGTGTCCGTATTGGGAAACGGTATCGTGGTCCACTGGAGTTCCTGGGTTTACTCCCTGACCGGCTTCGCTTTTAGGCACGATAATGGACACTGGGTAGTTGAAGCTGTAGAAGAAACCACGAGGGGGACCCTGGAAATTAAAGTGTGCAATAGTGCGTATTAATAGGAATTATTAAAAAAATTTTGGTCATTAGTCACGTTTGTTAAATTATTATCTCGGAAAAAAGAGCGGCAACCTCTATGACAGCATTTTAGAGACAAATATTGACATCTATAACAATATAGGTATGGGAAACACAGTCAATGTGTAATGAATGACTAATGAGCCTAATGTGGAATCACACAAAAACTTTAAAACTGTTGTTGCTTCTGGAAATTAATTCAATAATAACTCGATCTTTGTAGCCCAACGCAATCTACTCGAGACCGTACTTGTGTAACGTCGTTTTAAACCTGCGTCGAAACTGATGAAATAATTAATAAATGCAAAAGGTTTCTAATTAAAAAATAACAATTAATTATTAGGCTAGTTGTACTCACAGTAGGTTCAGGCTCCTCAGTAGTAGAGAACCCTTGGTTAGGGTACTGCTCGTAAGCCTTGCCTTCTCTGGCCTGGCCTGGTGCAGCGACCACCGAGCTTTGCTGTTCAGAAGCCTGGGACTGGAAGTCGTAGCTCTTCTGGAAGTTTTGAGAGGGTTGGGCTTGGAAGGCTCCTTGTTGGAAGCTGCCTTGTTGTTGGTAGTTGCTTTGTTGTTGGTAGTTAGGTTGTTGTTGGTAGTTGGGCTGTTGTTGGTAGTTTCCTTGTTGCTGGTAGGCTTGGGGTTGGGACTGGTAAGCTCCGAGAGCAGGTTGAGCTTGACCGGCTGCTTGGGCCGCAGCAGCACTGTAGAAACAAAATGCAAAAATAATGATGAATAATGATGATGTTTAGTAAGTACAATCGACTATAGTTTTGAAAAAGACTTTACCCATTACTGGATATTATAGTAGTTTTCCTTTTGTTTATGCCTAATTTTTTTTTAAATATACATCTTACCCAGGATGCAAGTTGGCGTAAGCTGCCTCATTCCATGCCTTCTCGTGGGCGATACGGGCGGCCTTCACTTCAGGAGCCTCCTCAACTTGCTTGGGGACGTACTTGGGGAGGTTGTCTTCCTGGTGGAATCCTTGGCTGTCAGCCCAGTAGCGAACCTAGAAACATTATTTAGTTAGATAATAGTAAATATATTTTTTGATGATACGGCTGATAAAGCAGAGTAAAAGAGGAAAACCTATAGTGGTGATCTGATTACCGGACAGGATCATGACCAGTGAATAATAGTGTTCTAGATGTTATATGTTTTAGACATTTAAAACAACTTTTTATGTTCACAGGAAATCATTTATCAGAATCTTTTTCTCAAAATACCTACAAAGGAAACAACTTTGCGTTTTAGCACCTCACATATTGACATTGTGAAACTGTTAGAAAGATAAAGTGGGTGCTTTTTCACCTAAATAATGCATTATAAAAAAAGTATTATAAAAAAACATGCCTACCTATCTATACGCAATTAGTTAGAATTAAGAAAAAGGAATAAAAGATTTTAGGGTACCTTAATGTCGTTACCGCCGAAACCAGGGGCCTTGTAAGTGTAAGATCCGGTGACGTCTCCAGACCTCTGGCGGTTCTCCACCTTGGAGGACTCCGGGGCCTTGTATCCATAACCGTAAGCTCCCAGACCATCCTGGCCGTGGTATTGAGCTGCGTCGTACACCTGGAAAAAAGTAACGAGCGTTAGTGCCTTTAATTGAATAATTTTGACTTAGCCGAAAGCTTAACGCTAAGGAGTACGCCAGATAAATTCAAAAAAATTAGGTTTTGGTCTTTAGCATTTAATGGATAGGTACAAAAGGATAGTTGATTATCAGTATTCTATTCTACGATATTATACGGCACTGTATTGTATACCTACTAATATATACTATATTGTACGGCCTACGCATAATAGCAATGAAATTACTTCTTACCTCTTCTACGTAGTCATCGGTGTTTTCAATTTCCTTTCCATTCTTCCAGTAGTGTCCGAGGGTAGGACCAGCTTCTGCGGTGCGAAATCTAGGGTCGTTGTACTTAATCTGAAATCGAAACAAATTTTGTGATGGATAAGAATGTTCCAAAAATATTTAGGGTTCACTTCGGTTCTTGTCAGTAATTTTGAATTGGTACTTAAATTCTTTGTTAATTTCCTAAAAGAAAACTCAGAGGCAGAGGAGAGGGGTTTCTTACAATCGTAATGTAAAATCATGTCCTTGGCAAAACTTCCGTAAAAAAAAATATCGTGATACTTAACCGAAAAGTTCTTCTTTAAACCTAAAATGTATTGATAATAAGCCCGAAATTCAGCATCCATCAGTGATAGTTTTATCAAGTGACAAAATATATCTAGGTACTACTTACCAGGGGTAATATGTTAGTGCGTGCAGACAGTTCCGGAGTGCTGAAGGGTGGATTATTGAAATACTTGGCTGCTTCTTCGGGGTCCAAGTCAAGGAAGATATTGGCGGCCGAGGCCAGTGCTAACTGTAACAAAAATAATAATCTAAGCTGTGAGAAATTTGTATTAAAGTGCCTTTGTGTTTGGTTATACAAATGTGAGATGCGGTATAGCTATTT
Source organism: Xanthorhoe designata (assembly GCA_963582015.1). Classification (NCBI taxonomy): domain Eukaryota; kingdom Metazoa; phylum Arthropoda; class Insecta; order Lepidoptera; family Geometridae; genus Xanthorhoe; species Xanthorhoe designata. The sequence continues at coordinate 10,812,009 of OY757034.1, read as the reverse complement.
AAAACGATCAGGGGTCATACAAAGAAATTATACTGTAGCTACATAATCTACTACAGTACAGAAAAAATTGTATTATTTTAAATTTATTTATCGTAATAATCGAAACATTCAATGGAAAGAAAATCCCAGACACTTACCTACCACTCATTAATGAATTACCTATTGTAGAAGGTACTATAAATACATTATCATGACTAGCAAAAATACCTGCCCACCTACAAAAAATATATAAATTAACAAATAATTGTTCACTTAATTGGGAAATTCCTGAAGAGTTTTAATCCTATATAAATATTTTGAATTACATTGTTATTTTAGCAATTAAAACGTCAAAATGAACCACAAAAACTAAACGAGTTCCAAAGTTGCGCATCTGCTTAATTAAGTGACCACATCGTTTTTCTAGTTTTTTTTACATTGTTATGGATATTTTAAGTTATATTTTACTGTCAATATTGACTCATCATCGAATAAATCACGTGTCCATTCACGTTAAAAATGATCTTACAAGCAAAGTCCTACACGTGATGATAATTATGCATACGTTATTACAACTAAAATAACTGCATTTTTGCATACATTAAAATTTAATAAATGCTAATTAATTATGAGCATCTCATAAGTTACCTAAATTGTTTAAGATTTCATTATTATTTATTGTTAACATCTTACTGATAGTTTCGTCTTCGGCGTCATAAGGCTTCGTGGCCGAGAGTTTGCAGGCAGCCCGGCTAAAGGGCGATCGCTTGCATCATCGTAGGTTCGAATCCCGTCGAAGTCGTAACATTTAGTAAGATTTTTCATTCTAATAGTACAACCTCAACTAAATATTGTACAATACGATCTAGCTCTACAACCGCAGACCATGACAAGGGCATCCTTACATAGTTTATCTAGACCCATGACGCCATATTGCAAATATTGAATTGTCTCGCTAACTCACGGACAAACAACCATTTTACTTGATGCGTAACGTTAGTTTTAATAGGGCAATTATGATAATTTTATTATTCCTGACCTTCTGATAATTATGGATTTACAGGTTAACCCAGGATTTATATTGTTTAGTTGATGTGCAGTTATTTCTAGTCGTAAGTATTTACTGTAGGTACTTGGATTATTTATATTTCTATCTATATTGACCCTCTCATTGTTGGGTTAGGATTCCACTATAATTTCACTATGTGGCTAAGACCACAAAATCAATAGGTACCTAATCCTAACAAGTACTTATACTTAAATCTAGTAGGTACTCGTATAAATTAACCGACTACGAAACAATTATGGTTCGTTATATAGATGCTAATAAGGTGTTAACGAATGTCCACTATTTATGGACTATCTAAGTTGTCCACTTCTATTTTTGTGATATCACTTTATGTTATAGGTAGTAAGTAAAATTGATTTAATTCACACATATTTAAATGTTGTTTGAAGATTTTTTACGTTAAAGTTTAACATAAAAAACGTAGGTACTTAAATGATTTTTTAAGTTATATTGTCCATGGCCTAAATGCTATACTACCTAGGTATCTTGGTACATTGTATTAGACTCTGAACATACTATGAATGACGTCTTATTCCTCGTGTTCCGAATCTTATACTTATACCTACTACGCCAACTACGTCACTAGAGTTGGCCACTTGCTCATACGAACGAACCTACTACGCGCGAGTAGGTAGTTAGGTATGAATGAATAAAAAGGTTTATCAACTATTTTCCTCTTTGTAGATGGCACGGAAATGGTCAGCAGTTTTGACAATTTAATGATAATGATAATATGTAATTATCTTGCGACCAGAAGAAATCACGCTCAGATTTTTTTTTGCAATGTTTTCGTCTTGTCTTCCTTATAATGTTATACAGCCTCGAAGATACAAATAATAGTAGGGTACACAAACATATTTAAAAATTAACATAATCGCTTAAAGTATATTGATAAAATAAATATCATATTAGAAGATTATTCTGGGATGTTAACCACATTGATCATAGAGTCACGATTACGCATTTATTTTGTCCTAGGTCACCGATATTTTTAAAACTGATATCATATTACACTAATATATTTTTCAAGAAAAATATGAGTAATAAAATAAAAGAACATTCTCCAAAGTATCTGGTAGGTAGGTCCTACTTATAAATTTATTATTGTAAAAAATTATAAATGCATGTAATAAGTAGGTACTTCGTAGAGGTCAAATAAATTTGTGCATAACGATATTATTTTACCTATCTAATTATATTAGTTACATAATACTTTATTTTTTATTTATGCTCTACGCTACGGTTTAGAAAACTCTTCTCTTGTCTTTCGGAATGTCTTATTTCCATGTGTTTCCAATCTGATCTATGTTTAATGATAATTTTTGTTCTTTTAACGGTATCTTTACTGTCTTTAATTAAATAAAAAAATATATGTACCTAACAATATGAACATCAATAACCATAACAGGACCTTTAGGTACAGTGCATGATTACGATCAAAGACGATTAATATCTAGAAGACAGACAAAGGCCATACACAAAATCGTAACCCAATCCCGCAGTACCAGATAGCCTGAAAACTTTAAAACATCAATTTTATCCAAGAAATTTCAATACTTAGTAGTAGGTAGCAACAATATTCAATATTTAAACATTTTTAACTAGAAAGTAATTGAAATTTCTTGGATAAAATTGATGTTTTAGAGTTTTCAGGCTATTTTTTAGGGTTACGATTTTGTGTATGGCCTTTGTCTGTCTTCTAGATATTAATCGTCTTTGATTACGATCAAAGACGATGATAATCTTTGATTATGATTAACAAAAACGTATCCGTTTCACTAATAACACCTTTGTTAATGATTGATTTTTTGTTTTTTGCAAATTATTTAATAATAGCCTTTTTTTAACTTTGACGTTGTTATTTGTGAAATGAAGTAAACAAGGAAGTTGTAAAATGATGATCCGTGAAGTAAACTGGTTGATAAGCAAGTCATTTAATTCGCATTTTGAGTTGCTAACACAATTAAATTGCTTAGCTTGGGACTAGATGATGCTGTGTGGAATGTCCAAGAGTAAGTATTTATTTATTTATTTAATTATAATATATTTATCTATCTATAAATATAAAACAAAGTCGGGTTTGTTCCAACACTTAAAACTCGAGAACGGCTGAACTGATATTCATGGTTTTTTATTTGGTTATTGATGACTTGGGGTTAGTCAGAGGTATGTCTAATTTCGGATATAATTTTTTTGTTTGATTAAACCATTTTAATCCATTAATAAATATCCATCGAAATACTTTTCTGTTTTTTTAAACTATGTTGCACGTAGACTTACTTACACAAAGTCGACAAAGATGATATTAAAAGTTTACTTAAAAGTATTATGTTCAACAACTTTTGATACTGGCTATGTTTTCCTAAAGCCTTTGAACCAAATAAAAAAGAACCAAAAAAGACGTGTACCTACCTACTTAGTGGAACTTTATTCTGGAAAAATTAAAATACTACTACTTAAAAACGTTTCTTCATTTGATTTATATCAAGCAGGAAACAAATACATTGGTGCATGTAATTCACACAAGCCTGTTAAAATAATTAATGGAGATCCTTTGAAACTTTATTACTGACAAGCGAATCAGCACGTTAAAATAAATTATCAAGGAAAATTCATTTAAAAGACATTAATCTTTATCGTTACATCGGTTTTTTAAACTGCCGACTGGTACCTTGAAAATGACTGCAGTAATTATTATACTCTGTGGCTTAGCCGTGAACTTGACCGAAGTAAAAGTTGAGTTGGGACCATGAACCGACTTTAAGTGCAAGTGTTGATAATTCGACGCTGTTTTAATTTTAGTATTCTTTCACGGTGTTTGGTTGTAGCGACGCGTGTTTCAAACTGGCAATTTAATTATTTGACAGCAATGGAATACTTTCGATTTGCGATGACATGGATCAGATCTATGGCATTATCATGATCATGATCATGGCATGATCTGTAGGTATTTATAAACTAACAACGATGCCATTAAGTATTTTGAATTTTGTAAATATCTTCTGTAAATATAAGTTATCTTTTATTTCACTAATTAATGGTATCTACTCACGCTGTAGGTAGCTAGGTACTTTATTGCCACAATATAGGTCCTCATAAAACTAATATTATGTAAGGTAACTAAAAAAAACTACAAACCAACTTTCAAAGAGGCTTTAAAAGAAAATTATTTACAATAAATTCTAAATAAAATGTAGGTATTGTAAATTTAAAAATGTTATCTTAAATGTATTTATCGTCGTGTGGGCTGTGAGCTGTCGATATAAATCTAGTTTTTTTGGGTAAATTATTACAAAACCTTTTTTCGGTTCGAAAATTTGCAAAAGGATTTTTTTGAAAGAAAATGAATAAATTGTCCGATTAGAACCTTTTGATTAGAATTTTGCAGAATGATTATAAGTTACCTTAGAGTAAATACCTTATAGGTATGGTACGCATCAAGGACCATAATATTATTTTAATTATGTAGGTAATTAGGTTAACTAAAAGCAGCAAATAGTACCGACATCATTTTGGAAGAAATGATTATTTATACTTTAAAATTTAGGTTTTTTTAATAAAGGTACTTAGGTACTTAAGTTACCTTCTAGTTTCTATACCTAGACAAATCCAAAAGATCCGAAAATTTTGTAACTGGTTGTTAAATACTGTAGCAGTAAAATACTTTATGTTGTTTATTTTTCCATTAATTTTTTAGCATTGAATACTGTTATGTATCCTCATAATTCCTATGTATGTGATAAAGGGAAAAAGGTTTATAAAGTCCATTAAGCACAGACTTATTCCGAGGTCGACAGGAAGAGGAGACTATAAATCGAATGCCGATAAAGATTAATCGAATCCAATCGTATGTTATTATTTGCTAATGCAAATCAGTTGGTGATATCTTACAATTCCTTTCACAAGTTAGCATAGGTACCTACCTACACTTTTCACAGGCAGGTAGGTAGGTATATTATCACTGGATAAAGATTTGTAGCTTAGACCGTTTTTAGATCTAAGGCTTGGAACGATCGACATGCTAAACGATGATCTGGGTATTTAAAGATGACAGTTTTATAAAAAAATTGGACATTTCCGTGCTACCACGGTCACGAGAGGTCCTGCTGTAAAGTCAGTAAGCCATGACGGAACCTTTGAGATGCATAAAACTGTCAAACGATTTGTTCATAGTTTTCTTTCTTTGAACAAAATAAACATTATCTACTGAATCATTGTTATCTTATGACAAATGTAGAGTTTTCAAAGTTAAAGAAAAAGCTGGGTTTCTAAATAAACCTGATAAATAGGTGCATAGAAAAGACAACGAGCAGTCTTTGTTTCCAAGTCTGTAACTGAATCCTATTGTAAGAATATTTTATCTTGATTGAGCTTTGACAATAATTTAGTTCTAAAAGTTTCAAAAAGAAGTTAAGTATATTATTTATAACGCTCTGAGCGATTCATAATCGTATTTGTCTAGCGTAAAATGATTCAGTGCCTTGTGTGTCGTTAGCACCTCGGTCCGTACGTCACCTTCAGCTCTAGACTCGCATTACTTTACAAACCTGAATACAATTTACATAATTATACAAACTGCGTGACAACGGGTTTCAAACGGGTGCCAATGTTACAGTTCTTGTTCCACAATAACTCTAGCCTACGGCTAAAAGCAGTTGTTTTTGGCCTTCAAGGGCCGGTCAAAGGGTGAAAAGAGAAAAGTGTTAGTAGGTGGTAGGTGGCACAATTATTTATTATAAATCATAAAAACTCAAATAATAATAGATTTATTAATTTTTTTTAATTAGTATATTGTAAACTAGCTTACTCGCCCGCGGCTTCGCTCGTGTGGTGGAAAGTCCATGCTACACATCGGTGAAAGAATTTTTAAATCGGATTGGTAAATAGTTTTGGAGATCACCCCGAACATACAAAAAAACAAACGAACCAACTTTACGTCTTTATAATATTGTATAGAAGTATCTTGATATAGATTGCAATCAAAATTTCAATTTTACTTTTTCACTATTCTGGACCTTAGTGGCTTTGCCAATTTGAGTTTGACATGAAGTTATCATTGTCATAACTGCCATGAAATTCAAAGATGTCTAACAATGTCTAAATTCATAGCAAAATTACTGTGAATTTTCCACTTTTTTTACAACAACATCCAGTTTAAACAATCAAGTAAGTTAAGTCATTTATTATTTACTAGCTTACTCGGCCGCGGCTTCGCCTCCGTGGTACCTACCTGAATAAAAAGTAGTTATCAATGGATAAAAACTATTTAGGTACCAGGTACCTTATATTTACCAAGTTTCAGCAAAATCCGTTCAGTAGTTTCAAGCCGCGTATCGACTGCGCGCGGCAAACCATCGAACATTGGCTCGCGCGGCGGCCGCGCAATATGTGGACGAGTCTGCCGCGCGCGGCAGCTCGAACATTGGCGCGCTCGAACGTGCCGCGCGGCGATCCAGTTCGTGTCGGTTTTTGGTTGCGCGGCAAAGGAGCGTCAGTGTGTTGTGCGCGCGCAATTGGGACGGACCTTTTTTTTATTTAGACGCGCGGCAAGATGGATAACGAGAAGTGCCGGCATTTGATTAGATTATATGGCTTAAAACCTCATTTATGGAATAGTAAATGCACTGAATATCATAATAAATCTTTAAGAATGGATGCATGGAATGAAATAAGCGTAGAAATGGGCCTGCCCGTGCCAGAGTTGAAGTTCTTCGATAGCTTCGTATCTCATGTCTTCCATTAATCGCGAACTACCATGTAGCATTCTATTCATATATTTTTTTTTAATCCACCAACGAGGTTCTCGTCTCGAACGCTTATGAATAATATGATGTATGATTATAAAAGCCGCAGCTGCACGTCGCTGGCGTGATACGTCCATGGTTGCCGCGCACAAAATGATGGATCGCCTGCCGCGCGCCGCTGCCGCGCTATATCAAAATGTTGAGCTTTAAATTGGCTCGCGCACCAAAACGTAGGTTTGGCGCGGTCGAACATGGCTCGCGCGGCAGCCGCGCGCAGTCGATACGCGGCTTCACGTGAACGAGCAACAAACGTCCATACATCCACACAGCACCCATAAAAGCTATCGCGTTTATATTATAGTGGGAAGTGAGAGAATAAAGAAATGTTTCAATTTAGATTGCAAAGATCATGAATGGTACCTACATAGGTACCTAATTATTACGGTAGGTAGGTAAAAACTCAGAATATACAGTACCTACTTAGGTATTCTGAGGTAGTGTAATAATTATTGTCCCATTACTCTCTAGGACAGAGACTCTATTATCCACTAACAGTGTTTCTTTATACCTAATAATAAATAAACGAATCGTCACAGTTTTGTAAAATAAAACTTTTCAGTAGGTATGTAAACACGGCAAAATTTCAATGTAATATTGGAATATTGCAAAAAGGGGCAAAGATTCAAATTTTCATGGATGGCTAGAAATAATAAGCGAAATCAGAAAAGGCAATCGGCGAACAGACCGAATAATTTTATTTAAAATATAAACGGATCAGTTTTATCGTTGACCAGATTACATTGGACTGTCGTTTTTTAAATCCACATTTGAAAACGAAAGCACTAGAAGGTGACCTGATGTAAATCTCGCCCTTTCGTGTCTGCGGTTCGACCATAAATTGTAATAAATGTCCATGGACATAGCTTGTTGAATCAATGATTGTTTTTAATTTTTTTGAGGTCACAAATCTCATAGACTTGTAGTATAGGTACGTAAAATAACATACATGAGTGGTTATATTTTGACCGAGCTTACACTATTATACCTACCTATATCTTTCTATACTTTCCCTCATATAATGAAAAACTAAGCTAATACAAGAGCTCAAGCGGCTGCTTGCCATCAATTTTAAATTAAATGTTTCGAGTAACAAGAAAAACATTTTTGCCAAAAGCCTTGCATATTTTGTATAACCCTTTAAATAATGTTAAACTTAAATGTTTTTAGTTATCGTATGAGCTTTGATCGTTCAGGCAGAAATACTTATTTTATTTGTAGCACACTAGCTGACAGATACTCTTTATCCTATCCAAATACCATTTATGCAAAAATCGCATAGAAAAAATCAAGTTTTCCGCTTCAACAGCTTGTAATTTTTCCCGAATACCGTTTCAGAACCAATTAATGCAAATAGTTAATTTAAATATTCTATCACTTCCACGTGAAGGTAATTAACAGTAGAATACAAATAAGATAACCGATAAATGAACAACAATTAAGAAATATAGGTATTCATCAAGCTCAATTATTCGCAGATATATAAATTTACTGCATCTGATTTTTATCGAACTAAAACATAGACATGTAGGTAACCATGGTATGTAAATACAATGTCATTCATTGTATACATTTAACTGGGTCAGTGCTTATACATTAGCTAACTTATCCACTGAATTTCAGTTATTGAAAATGCCTGTATTACCTTGTTATGTAAATTTTTTACTGCCTTATTAAAACAGGAGATTCTATTTTAGTCTGTATTTTTTTTACGAAATTGAAGGCTGTTTTCATAATATTTACTACAACTGAACATTATCAAATAATGAGAATAATAATTCAATGTTTTAATATATTGAAACGATGACGAGGAGGTAAATCAATTATTTAAAACTTAATGTATTTGGTTCAATTACGTCTTAGTTTTAGTATTTCATCATTTTTATTATAATGAATTCATACATTCAACTGTAATTCATAGGTACCTATCCTGTTTAATTAATTCCCTTAAATACGCTCAAAGTTTTCTGACTATCCAGAGTTGTTTTTTTCTTATCAATACTACTTACCGCACTCATAAAGGTCACAAATATTTTCATCTTAAAACAGGCGGCACTATTCTCACGATTGTCAAAACTAACTTTACATCTCCGTGTGTACATCTCCTATATACCTTCTCAGCCTCCAATGACGTCATCACCCCCCCGTACCTCAGCCTTCACCCCCGAGGAACCAGTTCCAATGCTCATCTTCACGACATTTGACCTTCGTTCGATGTACATTGACGCGTTTGGTTCAAACTTGTATTGTTCTATTTGGGAAGCGTCAGTGGTTTATGAACAATCTGGATGTATCTGTTTCGGTGTTTAGGTTTGTGCTGTAAAGGAAGATAGGAGATGGATGAGGAATTAAGCTTTAGGAAATTCTAAGAGAAAATGACGAAATATGTAGCAATAATTAAATTAATGCTACATTTTAGAAAAAAAAAAGTTTAGATTTCGACCCTTCATTTAATTAAGATTTTGCAATTCACTTTAAAACAACCTTTGTTTGAGGTGTTAACGTTCAAATACTTTATTGTAATAATGTTATTTTATATTGTTTTATATAGTAGGTAAGTAATCTTATTGATAAAATAATTCGTACGCAGAAAATTCTCGAAGTCATTTTAGCATAATAGCAGGTTTTTCACTCTACGGCGTAGCATTTCACAGAGACATTTTTTCCCTCTAAAACGCTTTTTTAGTCTCGGCTGAGGCCTATAGAATTTTCACTTTGGCAGTTATTGATTTACCTTAAAACATTGCTATTATCGCTTTTTCCTCTAAAAAAGTAGATTGCAATAATTAATGCGTATTAAGAGAAGTTTAATGACCTCTGTGGCGCAGTGGGCGAAAGCCCGCTTGGGACTCGGAGGTTGCGGGTTTGATCCCCGCTACGGGAAAAATGATTGTATGAATTACAAATAATTATTTGCCTCAAGTCTAGGTGTGTCTAATAATTATACTAATATTATGGATTTACGAAGAAATGTACTTATGTATAAAATGTCAGTCATCTGATTACCATAATGCAGCATTATTTAGTGTGAGTGTCCAAAGATATTTATTTATTTTAAAGGTATATAGTGTAGGTACAGCGATTTATCGGTGTATGGAGCACAATCTTAACGATCTCTGTTTGTTTTGTCCATCGTAGCAATGTTTAGATATCAATTTGTCTGCCTTAAGTCTGATACGGTTGTTACATTTATGTCCGTTTTTGAGTATGATACATCGGTACATTTTTATACTGTAAGATGCAAAAAATAGAGCCTACACAATATCGAAGCTTACAACCCATGTGAATTTAAGTCAAATATATTTAAACATTCGGCAATCCTTAACCACACCTCGTCTCAAAGTTTTGTTAAGGTTTGACATTCACACGTTAGTGTGATTATCCTGTTATATTTTTAGATTTCCGGAATTATTGAAAAAGTCATAGGTATTTCAGAGCAGTTCACTAGAATCTGAATATCATTGATGAAGTGATTCTGTTAAAGGTATTTATTTACCTAGAATAGAAAAGACTAGACTAAATGCGGCTAATAAGACATGCCTCCAACATCTCTTATTAGCCGCATACTATATAATAACAGTCTTATATTTATTTTTAAGCTATTGCATAGCTTCTATCGCGGGCCTTGAGCGTGGAGACCGAATTCAGAAATTCCGTAGGTAACGAAAATAACCTAACACCCCCCACTCCGAAAAATGCTATGCAATAGCTTTACCGCGGCAGTCTCCGAGTGCCACAATATGTCTTTTTTTATCTGGCTTTTTACTTCCTCAGTTAATCATCACTGACTAATTCATACAACTTTATCAAATACTTGCTGGATCGATTGATTCACGATCGCTGAGCCTCTTTTTGGCTTATTGGCTTAAATTACTAACATCTTTACGTATGGTGGGTTGGGTAGGAACCTCATGACAAGGGCTCTACCTGTTTCCCTCATTAAATTAATTACCCTCCTAAAATGTAGGTACAAACATTTTATTTATACCTAATTAATTCTACCATTTAGTGCCGATATATCAATTCATGACACAATTTATTTCCTAAATCGGTAGGTACCTTTTGCAGAAATTATTTGTTTTGAAGTCCCTTTGAAACTTAAATTATCGTGCGGATATTCCAAAGCTTGTTATGTACCTTATTAATTTTAATAAAGTAAAATATGCAGCTATTTATAAATTAATTGATAACATCTTGCGCTTCCCCATCTTCACGCGTCCACTCTTGACGTTGTAATAGTGCATCATTAAATTATCATGAACAAAAGATGCTAAAGTTTTATAAATAAAGGCTGTGCACTCTCGGCGAGACATTCTGAGACATATTAACAAAAATGTAGAGTTTTTGTCAACATAACTTCATCATAAGACTCTTGTCTACAACATAGAAACGCTCGTGGCAAAGCTTGCTCAGACGTTCTTGATAGATCGTTGAAGTTATGCGACACGTTCAGAGCGATTACAATTTAGAAGACCGCAAGTGGATTTTCAATCAACAGCTGAGCGCTTAGGATGGCACGATAAGTTATCTGTCCCGGCTTATAAGACGGCCATGTCAGAGACCTTCAGAGGCCTAAATATTCGCCACCGTTAGGTATACATACAACTACAACGTTATCATAGGTATACCTAACAGACTCTCTTCTCTATCGCCAATACCTCTACCATATTCATTTTTTTTTTTTGTTTCTGCTTCATGGCAATCTGTCTTAAGACAATAAGCCAATGGGTTGGCCAACTTTGAGTCTGTAGGTTTGGCTTTATTTATTGAGAGAGCTTCCTTGTTGCAGAGCTCTCTTCTCTACCATATTCAATGACGATAAAACTATTGTGGCCAGATATGTCAGAACAAAGGATTAGCGATGATAGTAAGAGATTCAATACGAATCGTAATTGTAATTTGACTTCATGGTCTGTTCCCTGTCTCATCGTTCCAATCTCGGGAAAGAGCGTCCTTCTTTATTTACTAGGTTTTGAAAACCCGACAGGAAAACGGTTAATTGTTTAAAAAAAGTGCAAGTTTGCCACCGGGCTGGTGAATGGCACTTATTTAGTGTCTCTGCCTCCTTCCCTTAATTTTCATTTACCACCTTTGAGTTTCCCACACGGTACCATCCAGCGCGGTAATGCTGTCAGTGTTTTAGGCACACTGACTTGGATGAGTATGTAGTATATAATGTTTATATATTTATTTATATAGTAGGTACCTACCTATATAAATAAATAAATGAGTTGAGCTAAAGCTCGCTAGCAAAACAAAAAGTCTCATCGCGAATGTACTACCGGTACAAGTTCCTTGTATTTAATGGTTTTCATGTGAGTTATGGTAACAATTAAAATGGCAGAATGGGTAGGGAAAATTCGAATATCAGGTGTCTACTGTCTAGTGTGTGGTTCTCAACATTACTTGCATCCGGGTGAAATGGGTAGATAACCTTCAATTTAGTTAATCAATATACATTTGCTTGAAACTTGGTTGCAATACTAACAATGCAAAATAAATCTATACGTGTTTAAGGGTTTTTCGAAAATTGGGTAAAAAGTACAATTTTTTCAGCTTTCTTTAGGTTACGAAGAAATTCACGCGAACGAAGTCGCGGGCGTCTGCTAGTCTTGAATAAGTAATTAAATAAACTTACCTACAATAAATGTGTTAGATTTTCCTAATAATAAATCGAGCAAACATATAATTTTACATATCTGTCAATTAACATCTATCTTTTCTAAGCCATAAATTACGGTTAACATCAACGAGGTTTGTAAAAATTTATGTAGATTGTTAAAGTTTATTTAAATACTTAACCTAGCCACGTACACCACTCATACCTACATTAAAACAACTGTTTTAAAAAATAAAAGATTCTTAAAATTGAATTTTTGTGATCACAACAAAATTGATAATGATAGTTTGAGAACCATTGGCTAGTAATGCTATTTAAAAGCAACATTTCTTTCGTAGACTTATCAAGATGATTGAGCTCTTACCTACGTTAAAAGTCCATTGGACTCCACGAGATCCTAGTTATAATGACACTACATAATATAAATAAACAATATTAAACTGTAGAGCCGTGACAAATCGAGTTTTTGTCTCGTTTATAGATGTAAGCTATAAAATTAACATTTGTAGTGCCGTCAGTGGTCAGTACCTAGGTTTCTTGCGATCGTTTGAAAACTAGGTTCAATGATCGGCGATAATTCCTACTTGCTTTAGTCTACTAGCTTTGTCGTTTTTAAAAGAATTATAATAACATACCTAATGGAATAAAAACCCTACCTCTATCACAACGCAAAAGCTAATTCATTGAATTGAATGCAGTTTTCACCGATGTATTGCCAGAGGTCTAACTTAAAAATAGGCGCCATTTTACAGCAGGTTTAACCCTATAAATGGTTGCAATAGGGTGTCAAAGTTTGTATGAAGTGAAATGAAATGAAATGAAATTTATTAAAACAACAGAAATTACAGTTACAAGATATTCCATGTACCTAAGGTTACAAAGAAAATATAAAATTGTATGATAAATTCCTGGTTGGAAAACATTGATACCCAAACTAGGATTCCCTGTGATATGGCATACCAATGCCCTCCGCCATACAACAATGGATTATAGTAGGTAAAGTGAACTCATTAATTATAGGATCTCTCGTATAGGAACTTTTTAAAGGAAAGTGCAATTATAGAAACTTGGGGTGTCAAAGTTTTTATGGGAAGTAGCGTGTACAACACGCAAGCGAAGCCGCGCGAGTCTACTAGTGTTTTATAAAATTGGTCACCAGCGGCCAGCGGTAACTTGGCCGGTATTATTTATCCTTGTATCCTGGTGGACAAACACGTCACTGGTGGACAAACACGTCACCTTTGTTTATTTAAAAAAGGGTCCAATTTAATAAACCTTTTAAATAAGGGTCCCGGATACCAATTATTTTTTAGGTTTTTGAATCATTGCCACTATAAGTAAGGCTGCGTTTTCGCCGGAGATGTGCGAGGATGCGTAGAGGCAATGTGTTTGTCGAGAACCAACATAATTGCAATTCGACGAACACATTCCTCGCTACGCATCCTTGCACATCTCTCGTGGAAACGCAGTCATAAAATCTTCTCGAAAAATCTGTAGGTTCCTTGGTGGCTGTCAATAAAACGTCCTAAGTAGGTAGCTAACTATGTACTTAGGTAAACATCTCTAAGATCTTGTAGGTAGGTATGGTACCTTTATGAAAGTAAAATTTAAAGAAGTTATTCTTATTATACTTAGCTATTTGAAATTATGTACAAATGGGTGGATCAACTATTTTATGTAAAATCGTGTCCCTGATATAAAAAAAATCTTGAAATGTACTGTGTTTGTTTAATTGCTGGTTTTACTATTTAATAATTAAATCAGATCCTATGTAGTTACAGCTATTTGTCATTATGTTTAAAATTTTAGATAAAATATATAAAAAAAAGTTGTGACCCAGTAGACCAAAATTGAGTTTCATACAAATTCTAGCTGTCCCTAAGGCACTTTGTCTATTTATGTTTGGATGTTGTGTAAAATTTTTCCTTGACATGTCTTTATATTTTAAAGTAATAATAAGCTACAATATATCAGCATTCTAAATATTGATTTGCAAAAAAAATGGTTTAGTTTTAAGTAAAAAAAACACAGTTTGAATAGTTGTCCCTAAAATATCACAAAACGCGTTGTCTCCAGGGAGACCTCAAAAACAGTACCATAAAGTGTGAGTAATATTAGACAGTGGACAGGTAGGACAATAAGGAACTGATCTGGTAGTCGAATGATTGCATTTAACCTCACCTTACCCTCATATGGACGTGGCCAAATAATTCGTGGCTCGGCGCGGGAGTCGGTTTTTTTATTGTGGATCCGCTGACTCACGATTAAATTCCGGTTAATCTCGGTAAACCTTTAACTTTTTATAGGAATTTGGTTATTGTGTTGTGAAATTTAATTCTGGGATGCTTTGCATGCATGTATTTCGTGATATTTATATTGTTTGTTGAAGAAAACATTAAAAAAACCGTAGTTTTTCTCATGGGTCACAGTTCCACTGGCTCACAAAGACAGTGACCCAGGAGAAAAATTTTGTGACCCAAGAGATATTCTGCACAAAATTTTCCATAATATCTAAGTGATATAATATGCAGAATAAATGAAGTGTCTTATGCAAAGAGGATCATTGCAGATTTTTAATTGAGAGTAGTAAAACTTTTGAATTTGAATTAAAATTCAGTCAAATATGACGTAGAAGTATAAGTCTCTATGTAGGGTACGACACAACCTGAACCTGCATCAATTTGCCTTTATTAGTCATCAAACACTTACTTTTTTCGATTCATCTTACACGCTTTCCACGTTTACACGTTTTTTAGCCTAACATATTCAGAATTCTATATTAAACACCCAACTGGAGATCTGGGAAGTGGCCTAGGGACTGAAAATTGTCACTTTTATAATATCCTTAGTCTAACTCAAGAAAGGTTCAACAAAAACATGCGGGAACTAACGGACAGTGGCACTTTTTTCTCATGCTCTACTCTATTAAGTAGTCAATGGACGCTTAAGAATCTTATATAATACGACAGATACCGAGGCTGGTTTCGTTAAAGGCCAAAGCATCAGAGAGCAAACTGCCAACGTCAGACAATTAATAGAGAAGAACAAACGAGTTTAATGATCATAATTTTACTTTTGTGTTTCATTGACTACTCCGAAGCATTTGACTGTGTATGATGGGACTGTTTGTAAAGAATGCTCAATGAAATGGACGTTATTAGGCACTTAATTACTGTAATCGCATCTGTACTGTATGAAGTCGGTGAGTCAATGGCTAGGGTGAATGATGTGATGTCAGGACCTTTCAAACATTGAAAGGGAGTTTGAAAGGGATGTATTCTATCCCCTCTTCTTTTTAACATTTATGACGAATGCATCATGAGAAAAGCCTTAAAAGAGTGAGAAGGAGGGGTCTCGGTTGGGGCAATAAGATCAGTAACCTTCTATACGCAGACAACACTATGTTTGCTGCATCGGAGCGGGAACTAGCTGATTTATTTGTAAGAGTGCAACAAGCAAGCCAGATGGTAGGACTATTGGTCAACACAACAAGTCAAAGACTAAAGTCATGCATGACATGATCATTGATCGAGCTGGAGTTCTAGTACGCGCAAGAGAGCTCCCAGATCGTCAGCAAATTTGTATACCTACTGGGTCTCCGATCAGCGACCAAGGAAGCTGTGATAAGGAGATCCGAAGAGGTACACAGATGGCTAGATCCGAAGAGGTACACAAGGCTGGTACGGTTTTTGATGTTTGTTCTAGATTTTTTACGGCTCAGAATCAACGTAAATTCTCACGGCATATCAAAAAAAGAGCGGGGCTTTTGAGATGTGGCGTTAGTGGAAAAATTCAAACTCAAGATCAAAAGAGAGAGAGAGAACCCGACTGTCCACGATATACTACCAACGAGTCCTAAGGATTTTTGGTCATATCGTCCGGAGACACGCAGATATTACAAAGCTGATTGCGTAAGGACATCGAGTGAAAAAACCTTGCGGGCGTTTACCTAAACAGTCAAACCAAATCAAAACAATAACGGGACTCACTATACCTTCTACCCTGAGACAAGCTCAGGATAGAGCAATAATTATGGTAGAAACTTGTCAAGATTTCAGTCAAACTATTTCGGAATGGGCGCGACTTTGATTAAAAATTAACGAATAAAGATTACGGCAAGGAAGAATGTTTAATAAATTGTACTTTGCCTATATCGTAATACCATTGTGTCTCTGGAGTCACAAAATATGTCTTCGGGCTCACAAAGTTGTCCCCAACTTTTATGGCATTGATAGTAAAATATTAAAATAAATAAAGGCTATTACACAATTTTTTGTATGAGGATATATTTTAAAACATTTAACAGTAGTTGTGTAAAAATTGCGTCCTTATTGCGTTTCAGCCAACAGAAATATAAGGAAAGTTAAGACAGTTTCTTTTATTATGTGAGCCCAGAGACACAATGTGGTATATTTAAAAAAAAGTTAGAAGGTTATCTTTACCTTTAATAGTTCAATATTGATCCATTTGACTATTAGTTGCCATTAAAGCAGAATAACTATTTTAAAAGTTGTTTTTTATATGCTTTTTACCGCGATTTATACTTGTCAGCTAAGAGACATTATTGGGAGCCACTTTTAGAATATACGCTTAAAAATCTATGAATGCCACAAAAATGTTCGGTGCACGTTATAGATTTATAAACTACATGAATTTATTTAGCAATATTAGGTGAAATTAAAGCGAAATTACAATAAAAAATAAATTACACAAAAAGTTGATTCATGACAGAAAATAGTTGATCCACCCAAATACATAATTTACAATAATACCTAAAGATACCCAATAATTAACTTCTTATTTCCCGTATACCTCTTCAATTAAAAGCCTCTCGAGTTACCTGAAGGTAAAAATAATAAACTCTTTCAAACACTGTCTATCGGGTTTAATATTAGGTACCTACCTACATATTATCAGCTGTGCTATCGGACCTCTTAAAATACAAAAAAATGCATGCAAAATTATGCCATGAACTTCGGATTATATTCCAAATAGGTACTATTATAGGCAAGTACCTATTATTAATATTGATTTACTGACCATCACATTTAGCTAGGTAGGTATAGTAGAAGCATTTAAGATAGGTAGGTTTTTTGAAAGTTCAAGGTTGTGGATTCATGTTGGTGAGAGAGAAGTAGGTAACTACCTAGCCGAGTCCAACGACTTGATATAGGTAGGTACCTAGGTACCTAGTAGGTATTATTCTTCTATGATAGTTTAGATACAATTTAGACTACGATGACAGAACTTAAAACACGTCCCCGTTGACAGACGGTCGGTGCGGGTTACATAAGGATGCGTTCGGAAGTTTTTCCAAACGTATTTGAAATGGCACTCAAATCCATTCACTCAATTATTATATAAGTAAGGCTAGTGTATCAATGTGCCCCTTGTATCAATGCACTGCACCTCCCCCTACCTATGTAGGTATTTTGTTTTCCAAAATGAAAATCGCAATGTTTCGGTCTACGCATCATCTTTCAACTGATTAATGTATTTACGATCCGCTTCTCACAATCCCCTGAGTAATACAACAAACAGGTTGTATTTCGTTCGTAGAATCAAACCAAGGATGCTAACTCACTGTGACCTTTCGTAAAAGATGCTCAAATGCGTAAATTTAGGAAGTTTATTAGTTATTTCCTTGTTCCTATTGTAAGATGAAAACTTTTGCTTCGATAATTTAGGTGAATTTTAGAACAGTTTAAAATTGTGAAATATGAAAATCATGTTAGTAGGTACCTATGATACCTATTGAAAAATTAATATTTTTGTTTACAAGATCCTAACACTTAGGTACCTACTAAGTAATTATTTTTATTATTAACCCACAAAAATGCGACCCATAATATCGCAAATCTACCTCACCCGATTTTATTTCTGTACGTGGGTATGGATTTCATACTAAGTATGATTCCCATTCTGTCTGCGAATTACGCACTTAGACACAGTTATTCTCTTTTGATCGTATTTAGGTATCTGATAGATACAGAAAACTTTTAGAGTGTGGTCGATGTGCCTTACGAAAATGATTGATGGGACCACGCCCAGTACTTTTAAAGTTATATTATAGCCAATGATTCCCTCGGGCAATAGACTGGATTAGGTACCTACCTCATCCTATTGCGGCATAGGACGCGGCATGATGATGAGAGACTTCTAAATAGTTTTTTATTTTGGTTGGAAGGAAACAGCAATAAAATCTCTATGTAGAGACGACAATGCAGAACTTAACTATTCAGACTGATATAATCAGGTCTCCAGGCATTGAAAAAACCCTCCGTTTTCAGCAATACCTATACCTACTTACCAACTCTGCTCAAAGGAGGACAACTAAAGTTTTGTTTTTAATTGTATTTGCAACCTTGGTTGTAACGGTGGTAACGGCTTTACTTACACATCAGGAACTCCTAGCAGCATGGGCAGCGGCCAATCAGTTAGAGCGACTCACTTCCAGCGTCCTCCCGCGACGGAGGCGGATCCCTTGGAGGAGATACCGGACGATCATCACATCAGCATATCTAACAAAATGGTTCGTTTTAGATACAAGCATTATAGGTACTGATACTACCAAGTACCTACAGTATTGTAGGTAGGTAGTCTACGATAGGACCATACTTGGTAGCTTCAGAATGATATGGTACGATTCGCAACACACAGCATTATTTACGACCAGGGGCGTAGCGTGCCTTGACGGGGCCCCGTATAAATTTTTTTTGGGGGCCCTTATAAAAGGTAAAGATTTGTCACAAAAAAGACTTTTGCATAAAATTAAAGGAAATATTTGGAAAAATAGAAATTGGGAAGTTTTTATAAATTTTTGCTTACGCACGTTGGGGGCCCCCGTGACCCGGGGGCCCCGTATAATTGATACGGCAGATACGGCGGTAGCTACGCCCCTGGTAGGTACGTAAACGACGTAGTGTAGGTAAACGAAACTAAACGCCCTAATCTAACTCTCTTGTGCAGGTTGAAAGGTTAGTGGAAGACGCAACAATAGCAGGAGGTGCGGCAGCGAACACCACCATAACTCCACGAGGCGACTACAAAGACAAAATTTACATGGAACGACTCAAATGCATGGACGAAAACCACTCGGAGAGGACTGGGTAAGTTGAACTTACAATGAGAAAATGCACACACACTATTTTTAACGACTCTACCTACCAGCACCTTGTATTCTTTTTTAAAATCCACGCCGGGTCTACTTCTTCTCTCTAATTCAATTTGTCACGAATAAAGAATGTTCTGTCTATAAACTACTATAGCATCGTGATACCTACCACGGACGGAACTATCAAGCACGTTTCCATATAATAATATTGATCACGTCACCTCTTAAATTACTAATTACTTGCTTCTATAGGTACCTAATCTAAGTTTAAGATAGTCTTTCTTAAAGTTTCGCGATCACAATTCATACTTTTAAATAGAAATTTACAGGATTTTATCGCGTAATTTACCTTTTATTATTTCCCGACGTTTCGGCTGTATTGCAACAACCGTGGTCGCGGGCGAACCACGGTTGTTGCATTAGGTACGCGATAAAATCCTGTAAAAAGTATAAGTTCAAGATCATCTAAGATGTCTAAAAAGGGCAATCAGACCACGTCAACATAATCCAAGAATTAGAACAGAAATACCTCTCTTCATTTAAGTATATCACTCGGGCGGTCTAACAACTCTACCACCAGAATTGTTCTTTCACCATATTTAGAATTATCGAGAAGCTCATACCTCTCATAATTATTCAGCCTAACAGTAGAAGACCTGAACGCCCTCGCGACGCGAATAGATCTGCGCACAGCGAACATGGTGAGCGTGGAGCCTGTATGTGCGGAAAGCAAGCAGCACGTCATTGAATGCTACAACACCTATCAGCTACCGGAGGATAATATCAAGTGCTGGGACACGGTTGGTAAGTGCCATAGTAGGTATAATGCAAAATCGCAAATGGCATATGGGAATAAAAGGTTGTAGGTAAGTAAGTTAATATGGATTTTAATAATCTGTGATTTGTGGGTCTGATGCTGACAGAGTGAGCGAGTCACCGAGCTAAGCCGCCAAGTCTAAGGCCAATAAGTTAATGCGTTTGTTTAGTCCAAGTGGACTCAAAACAAAACATAATTAAGTAACACAAAAGTGTGGACGAGACGATCATCCTACTTAGCTTGTTTTTCTGTGATAATGACGGTCGTAGGTAGAACGTAGAAAAGTTGTTTAAAAATTCGTCATCATTAGGTACCTACCTACTTATATAGCAGATTCTACGCACTGCTGTAAAATTTAGATAAGCTTTTCCGCTCCGCCAGCTCACTCCGCGTCAATGAACAGGCAGCCTTAGTCGCCTCCTGGCCTCACTGAAGATGCACTATTTCGCAGTCTTGCCTCAGTTAGTTATTTTTGCTAATATAAGTGATGAAATACCTACTTCATTAATATTTCAGGTGCTTTCACACAATGTGTGCACGACACAGCCGCGAAGCGCCTGCGCGCACGAACGCAGCGCGACGCACGCGACCACGCGCGTCGCACGCGGCATATGGCGCTGGCCAGGGAACACGAGCTGCGCGATCTCACGGTGCCGGTAGACAACGTGTCTGTATAGGCACAGTAGGCCAATGCTGTGATTGTCATCTTGTATCATATCCGAAACCAAAGCAACAGTTTAAGGGGTGATGTTTTGTCTAAGACATAAAGGCTGCGTGATGACTTATTTAAGCACCCGCGTTCCTGGTGATCCTGGTCTATTTGATCCACTTTTTAACTAGGTAAGTACCTATTTTCGTTGAAGAAGCACAATATAGATGGGTAACTATCAATATTGTGTAACTGTGTAGCTACAATTATTGCTATAAAAATCTGTGTTGGTGATTTTGATATTCTTTTTTTAGATTTCTTACACGTTTTTTGTATAAATTGTCTATGTAACCATCAAGTATTACAACGTATGTAGATAATTTTCAAATAAAACATCGAAACTGATTGACGATTATAATTTTCGATATTAATTACATTTCACTTAATTGAAGGACACTTTCTTCTTCACATCATCTATTTTTCTCATCACTGGTATTTTGGGTGCGGGGATATCTGGGCTGTCGTCTTTCATTTCAGTCTTGCTTGGGGGTGTGGTGGATAGTTTAGCATTGGTCGTGGCTAGGACGGCTAGTTTTCTGCGGAGATCTCGCACTTGGGCTGCACTGGCTAGCTGTGCGGCGCCTCGCGATAACACTTCAGCTCGTAGTTGTTCACATTCAGATCTGAAAAGAAATAATCTATACACAGGGTGTCCCAGAATGTAATAAGCCATTAACAGGCAAAAGCAAAAGGCTACTAATTACCAAAGTTCGTTCGTTCGTTCGTTCGTATGAGCAAGTGGCCAACTCTGGTGACGGAGATTTTAGGCCGCCTAAAGGCCTGAAATGTAATTACCATGTAAATGTAATTTGGTAATTAGATGTAATTACCAAAGTACCATAGCATAATAGGCCGCTGTTTTTTTATAGCGCCATCATAAGTAAGCCATTCGCGTGTGTGTGGCTTATCGTTACATTCTGGGACACCCTGTATATTTTTATATACAGGGTGTCCCAGAATGTAAAAAACCCTGTTTTCCTTGGTCACGCCATATCTTGTTTGTCATTATCATCACCTTAATAATATTAATAATTTAATACCTACGCGGGTAACGCCGCGAGGGATAGTTTTATAAACTCTTGAAGGCTGTAGGTAATCTATTAGTCCATTATCAATCAAGCTTAAAATATTAATTCTATCTAACATAAGTAGTTATATTTCCTGTAAATATATTATCAAAAGTCAGTACTATTTACTAGTATTATTTTATCTGTGGTACTATTCAGTAGAAGCATTTGTTGCCATGTTTTTGTTGGGTATTTTTTTGCATAGATAAACGATGTGAAGTCTAGTCTTCATATTTTACAAGTGGCAAAATTGATTCTTTTATTAAACCGACTTCAATTTCGTAAGCTGAGAGTAGTTTCCTGCACTCTCAAGGTGCGTTTCTCTGCTCATAAATCCGAAGACCCTCATCAGATCCTCAAATATTTATTGGAACCTTCTTTGGAGTAAGAACAAATTCAAAATTGGTCCACTATTGACGAAATAATGAACATGGACATAAAAAAATTACGTAAGTACATGTCGAACATAGAACCTCCTCCTTTTTGAAGTCGGTTCAAAATGTTATCAAAGCTTTCTTACTTCAAATGATCCAAGACGCCAGGCAGCCAGCCATTGGCGGGTGGCTCGCAGAGTTTGCCGAACCAACGCGACAATTCGCGACGCTGTCTCTCGCACAGCCCTTCTAGTTGTGTGATGCGTTCTTCATAGCTCTCTGTAAGGTACAAAATACATTCATCCATCATAAATTTTGAACCACAACATTATACTGAATAGAGTTAGTTAATTCTTTAAACTATGTACTAAATGCTAATGCTAACGCAGAATAAGAGTGGTGCCATTCAGTGGAAAGGTGCCTTAAAACAAACCCTCTCCAGAACGGATCTGATTATGGCTACACAGCTGATCGCAGATAAATTGGAGAAAAAAAAATGTACTAAATAATAATAAATAAAATAAAATTTGTTTAATTAAATTTAATGCATGTTAGTTTACCAATGAGTTCTCTATCATAATGTGCAGTGGCTCCCGCTTGCTGTTCCCAAATGGTCTGCTTCTCGTGAAGCAAAGTATCCAATTCTGCTTGTTTGTTTGCTAGCTCTCTTCTTAGCTGTAAAATATATTACATTTCTATACTTATAGAACAAGGTATAAACAATCCTGGTACCAAATTTAATTCAAATCCATCCAGCTGTTTGAGTGTGAAAGTGTAACAAACACACTTACATACTTACACACACACAAACTTTCACCTTTATTATATTGGTAGGATAGGATATTTGGAACAATAGCTTATTTGCAATTAATTAGCATTTTAAGTTGAGATATAAGGTAGTGTTTTAGTTTAAAGGCATTAGTTATGTGTGCAAAATTGGGTATGAGATACACGGAACACAAAACCTATACTAAGCAGCGGCTCTACTAGATCAATAAGAGTGTAATTTAGAGCTTAATTTGTGATAGCAAAGGCATCGCTTACTAAACAAACTTACCCTAGAGTTAGTTTGCTTCATGTGAATGAGGTTTTTAGCCATCTCCTGTCTTTTGTCTTCCACTTCAGCAAATAATGAGTTTCCTTTGGCAGCTGTAAGTAAACCAAAATTTAAATTAGTTTATTACACTTATAAAATGTACTTACTTTGTGTTATGAACGAATAAAAAACATAGAGATAGGTAGGTACATATTCAATGTCTACTTTACCATGAGGTTGTAAATCAGTAGAGTCTGTGCATTGATGCAGCATAGCTTTTGCTTCAGCCAAATCAGCCAACGCCACTGCTTCTCTATCCACCGCTGCTCTCAGCTCTTCTCGACGCAAGTCAGCCGCTGCGCGCATTTCTGCAATCTGTTCAATCAATTCCTCGGTTTTCATCTGCCAAGAGGCCATTTCCATCTTTGCTTGCTCAAGCGCTGCTTTCGCTGCCTCTGATTCAGACAATGCCGAATTTACAGCGGCCCTTGCCTCATCCAACTCAGAGGTATCATGCACAGGGCTTTCCCGAGTTTTTATCGCCTGCTCTTCCTTCAAATTTCTAATTTGGAGCTCTAACTTTTTAATTTCGACAGCATGACGCTCGACAGCTTGTGCACGTTCGTCCCTGAGCTCAGATATCTCATCTTGAAGAGATGATAACCTGTTGTTCATCTCATTCTTCCTCCTTTCGTCGTCCGCTTGTAAACTTTCTAATTCAGCACTCAAATGCCCCTGAACGTCTAGAGCGGTCTGGTAACTTCTTCTGGTGTCATGAAGTTCTTGCTTTGTCGATTCGTAACTGTGGGATAGGACATCATACTGTTTCTTGAGTAGATAAAACCGCTCACTCAATTCACCATTTGTAAGTTCTTCAACTTCGGTACAGTTTGTTTTGTTACTTATTGTGGAGTAATCCATTTTAGGTACATAAACATGTAGATACAATGAATGAAAAACAGCTAAAAGTAGGCTAGATAATTTATTTTTTTATAAATTTCTACAACGTTCGTTAAACTTTCGATTCAATTCAAATCAAACAAAGTAAACAAAAATACACCAGCCCAGCCAGACACTGACTGGCACTGACAGAAATGTTTCCTATTACTACCACATACATTTTTACAAACAAAGCATAAAAATTTTGTTCACTTTTCATTTAAGGCTAGACAGAAACAAAAAATAATGTTATGCTAAAGCTAACACCATTGACAACACTCAGCAGCATTCAACCAATGTTGTAGTCAGTCCAGTCAGTCACCGTTACTGTCAAATCAAGAAATGTCAAATGATGTCAATATGTCAGGCATTTCTGCTAATTTATTTTCATTCAGTCAGGGCAGGGAGGAAGAGTGAATAATTTTAATTTTCAGAGTTTATTCATAAATTTATAGTGTTAGGTCAAACATTTTTTTAAGATGTCATCTCCACCCCCAACAAAGCCTCCTCGAGGTGTCAAACAGGGGAAAGAAACCGTAAGTTTTGTTTTTTCACACTTGTTAATGAGGACGATTTTCTTCTTTTAAAACACCCACTTTTCAGAGTGGTCTACTGATGTCAGTGATCCGAACTCTCTCCGCCAGCGAGACTAACGAGCAGCGTGAGAAAGAGAGGGCTAAACTCGAAAAGGAATACAAAAAGAGTGATGCCAGACTTGATGAGCTGGTCGCGGAGCATGCTACGGAGATCATGGAAGTTATGCAGGTAAACAGATATTCCTTTTTAAAGCTGAGAATTTTTATAACGTTCTGTACTAAGATTACCTACATTGTGTAGTCATTTCTATCAAATTCTAGTTTTCTCAAAATGTAGGCAATGTAAATCAAAATAATTACAGAAGTTCAGTGCAGTCGGCCAAGCCGTAACAGCGTGGGGTCAGCACTGCGATGCTTCCACGGCCCGGCTGGCAGCTTGTAGAGGCCTGCTGCGCTTGCGACGAGATGATCTGAAGAGGCTGTGGATGACTGCAAGGACACATCACTATGCCCTGCAAATGTTAACTGATATGTATGGTGATGCTTTGTTTTTAGTTTCACAATATGTAGATAACACGTACAACTAAAAAAGTTTTGTAGTTAAGGTGCACCCACACCGCAGTTAACTTTTGTGGATCAACATGGTAACATTAGATTCTATAAAAAGTAACTGGGGTGTGTATAATATTTCCACACCAGCACACAACTATAATAATAATAATTAGCCTCTATTCAGAAGTTTACTTCATATTTTACATAAAAAAGATACTGAATCAATTAAATTTGCATTGCATGCGAATTAACAAATTAATAGGCAAATAATAAAGTGTCAGATTGTTTCCGTGCCCTCATCTGTTTGTCCCTTGACAAAGGCCTCCTCCAACAGTCTACACAGTTCTGTTATCAGCTTCTGTGGTCCAGAAGTTGCCTGCTATTGCCTTGATTTCAACAGCCCGTGTGCGTTACCCTGGCGGAATGATGTCTCAGATCAAGCTGAAAATTTCAGAAGAATTAGTGCCCTATGTCCTTTAAATGACACGCCTGAAAACGCCTGAAAACGTTACCCCAGCGAAATTCCGCTGATATAAGCTACCTTTTAGGCTACTTTTAGTTTGGCTAAAGCCACTTGGTAATAATCATTTTGCTGGGGTAACGTTTTCAGGCGTTACCGCAGCGAAATGTTATTTTCTCGAATAACTCTGAAACCTTTATAGGCACTAATTTTATTTTTGGGGCACATTTAAAGGACATAGGGCACTAATTTTTCTGAAATATTCAGCTTGATCTGAGACATCCTTCTGCCACGGTAACGCACACCAACAGCCCACCCAGCACACAACTAGCTTATCTTAATTCACATAGATGTGCAGTCAACCAGGAGTCAAACAATAATGAAGAAAACTACCATAGCTCAACGAAGTTCACTGTATGATTTGTGGTGTGAACCAAACATTGCGAAGTAGCCAAGGTAGCCTCCAGCTGAGGCTGATTGAAGACGAAAAGGCAGAAGTTTTTTTATCTTTATTTTAGCATAAAAACTATTTTTTTTGATCAGTGTCACATTCTCGATTGCACATAGAAATATAAATCAATTTCGTGTTCAGAGAGCGTGTAGTAGTGTCTGAGAGAAGTGCGCGCGAGTATGTAGCGGCAGGGCGTGTGTTGGCTTGCGCGCACACATTGACTGAAGCACTGGATACGGCCACCGCGACATTACACCATGTCGACGCGCTCAATGGAACTAGGCAACACTTGGAGGTACTTGTTATTTTACAAGCAAAAGACCCATTTTCATTCATATTGAAACATTTAGCTGTTAACTTGTTAAGCTACCTTAGTTACTTCCAAAAACTTCATTTATTACATCTATATAAATGTATAAAACAAAGTCGGGTTCACTTCACTTCTTCGTTGTGGAAAGTCGGGTTTGTTCGCATACACTTTTAACTCTTGAATGGCAGGACCGATTTTCTTGAAATTTGGTATGGAGGAAGCTGAAACCCTACTGGATTAACATATAGGCTACTTTTTACCCGACTTCCTATAACAGAAGGGTAATGTTTCTAGTGTATCTAATAAACTGGGAGCCCGTAAAAGAGTACCTACATCAATGACAATAACTGTCAATTCAATAATTCCAGATTTTCGCGAAACGAAGTTTGTAGGGACAGCTTCACATATAAATCTGCTGTTTGTTCTAGGCAAAGAAACGTGAGCTAGTGGATGTGATCCTAGCGAAAATAAGCGAAGCGGTATACAGAGGCGAAAGAGCGCCGCTAACTCGCGCGCTGTCGGCGAGACGACGCACAGCACTTTTACTTGCGGGTAAGTTGGATCACTGAGTCTCACTTGCGCTTGAAACATAGAAACTATTTCAGAGGTCTTTTGAATATGTTGTTGGGCAAAAAAAAAAAGTATGTCGTTAAATAAATAAGCAAACAGAAATCTGTTAGCGCCAAATGGTGGTTGTCTAGTGTTTAAATAAACACTAGACAACCACCATTTTGGCTCTTTGCATTCTAGACTGTCATTGGGGGCAATTCGGAGTGTCGTAAAAGCTAAACTAACCTAACTAAAACTATTGCCATCCTTTTTATTCCCATCGCTATGAAAGGGATGGCAACAATTTTAGTTAGCTTAGTTTAGCTTTTGCGACACTCAGAATTGCCACTATTGTGCCATACAAATGTCGTCATACGTATCATTATGTGAATCAAATTTTATGATTTTTTTAGCTCTTAAAAAGTGTTACAAAATCATTGGACAATTCAATTTGTATGGATAGGCATCTAACAATCCGTAGCAGTATTAGTGTTGCCAGGAATTACTCTCAACATCTTTACATTGCCATCAAATATTTTCAGAACTGACAAAGAGTGAGGAGGTGACAGATGCGTATTTGCAAGACATAACACCAGAGTTTGAAGCTTCACTCACGGAAGAAGACAAGACCTTTGAAACCAATGTCATGATATCACTTGAAGCGCTTGGCGTTTTGGAACAGTTGAAGGAAGCTACTGAGGTAATATTCATTTTGCAGTATGATGAATATTTAAGCTTAGTTATAATTGAAGTCTTCAGAGCTTTACACAAATAGATCTCACTAGTATCTACATTATTTTACCTAAAAATGATAATTTATCATACGTTTTTAATTTTAGAAATTTAAAGTCCAAATCCAACACGAACTACTGGAAGTCATAGACTCTGTATCGCGTCGCATTATAGAAGAAGGAGACGACATAGAGATTGATCCAGAATCAGAGGAAGAGAGCGAGATACAAGAGACCGCGGGTGTGACAGAGACAGGGCGACCGCTCGCGAGATTGGTCGCTATACTTGCTGAGGAGTTTAGAGCGTGCGCTACTAGGAACAAAAGGTGAACAAAATGATAGACAAAGATAGCGAGATACAAGTGACCATTGGTGTAACTGAAATGAAACCGTTAACTTATTTTCCTTGTGACGATTGGTGTAACTGAAATGAAACCGCTAACTTAATATTCTTTTTAAGGTTTGTAGTAACAAAATAATAAAACATAAAATCAAACAAATATATTAATATTACTCACAATACTGACACAGAGATATACTTAACGAGTTCTCTGCTTCTACGTCTGTTTAGCTCTTTTGTAAAGACTGTTCATAATGCGCGACCGCGCGGAAGGTCTAAGTTCGGCCCGATCATGTTTTATTACTGTAATCATTGAGGTACAATCTATAGAGCCACAATCAGACAAATAAAATGTCCGCGCCAAAACTCGGCGCACGCTACGTAGTGCGCCGAGTTTTACTTTTTTGCGTACAAGCGACATTGAACATTAAAACAAACGACATTACGTCTACATTCAAATGTCAAATGTCATTGTAGAACATTGAATTTGCTCGGACATTTTTTGAGTGTTATCAGCTATTAGATTGTGACTCTTTAGTATAGTAATTCAATGACTGTTAATGTAATTTAAAAGTGTACTACCAGATTGTTACAACTATGGCGAGCGGCGTTACAGAAGCATCGCTTATCAGATTCATGCTTACATACGGAGCAACACTATTGGAGTGCAGTTCAACAAGTTGTAAGTTTTAATCAATTACTAATGGTATGAAAGCTGAGCTGATGCTGATGCTGAGCTGATTTTCCAGTAAAAGAAATTTTTAGTGTACATAAAAAGGCCATGATTTTAAGTATATTCCAATAATGTACAGAACCCATAAACCTAAAAATAATGATCATAATAGCGAACTTGCACTTGGTGGCCACCAAACTCTGTTTTCGCTATTCCTCCTAAACTATACAAAATGAAACTATTACATTGGTATTAAAAAAAAGCTTATAGGTTTCACAAACTGTACATTCAGTTTTTTTTAATTCCTTTGTTCAACGTTATAATAAAATAAAATAGGCGGTGGCGCTAGTTTTACCCATACAGGCACCTTAAACTTATCTTCATTATTTACGTGACAGAACTTGTAATGTACTATTGTAAACTTACTTCCAAACATTTTTGAAATCATTGACTAACCTCTGGTTCCTATATCCAACGTACGGATGTCCGTAGGTCGGTCGGCATAGCAACGTTGTTATCTGACACAAAATGTATGGCACTTTTTGACAGATAACAACGTTGCTATGACGACCGACCTACGGACATCCGTTAGTTGGATATAGGAATCCGGCATACGACCTCTGTGGCGCAGTAGGCGAAAGCCCGCCTGAGACGCGGAGGTTGCGGGTTCGATCCCCGCTACGGGACAAATGTTTGTATGATCTGCAAATATTTGTTTCGTGTCTGGTTGTTTTTTATGTATAATAATGTACCTAATATGTATATAAAAAAAAATGTATCTATGTAGTATATCAGTCATCTGGTTACCATAACACAAGCATTAAAATGCGTAGCTTGGGACTAGATGACGCTGTGTGGAATGTCCAGGGATATTTATTTTATTTATTTATTTATAGAGGCAGGGTCTAAAGTTTTATTGTTATTTCCAGCTACAACTGCTATTGACTGAATACCTAGAGATAGAGAGTGTGAATCTAGCGGCGACGCGCGCGCCCGGCGCCGCCGCCTTCTCCGACCAACTGCGGATAGCTGACTACTTCGGCAAGAAGCGACCGCAGCGGCGCAGAACTGAACTCTTCAAGCTAACTGGTAAGGCTCAACTCACACCAAAAGAGCATCGAAGAGCAGCGAAGCGGAGCGCAGTTTCAGTGTCATACGAATTTCAACTTTATTTTCATTACTATAATACTTCATCATCAGATATGGCAGATACGGCATCACCAGATAGCCTGGAAACTTTAAAACATACATTTTATACAAGGAATTTAAATTACTTTCTAGTTAAAATTACCTACAGCTTTTTTTATATTTAATATACTCGGCCACAGAACCACTAATGCCGAAGTCGAAACTATCAGTAAGATGATTTCTCGGTTAAGGCGAGGTAGTTCAGCGAAGGTCGTTTTTAAAAACAGAACGATTCATAGAAAAAAAAGTGTTTGAAGTTCTGAAAAAAAACATAATATGTATAAGTTAAGGATCTAATCAAAAAACATATGCATAAGAAAAGGAACTTTGGGTAATAAAGGTACTCCACCATTTAATTAAACTAGCCTACTGGTTATTCCCTGTACCTACGAATCTCGGAGAATAACACCTGCTCATTGATTGAAGTTGCATTTAGTACAAATGACTGTAACATTTTTCAGTTCAAGTTTTTTCATTTACAATCTAATTCCCCAGGGCCACCTTCAAGCAGAACTAGTGTGACAACTCGCCGGCACAAACATCCATTAGTGTGTCGCGCTGATCCGGCACATTTGCACGCGGTACTGCCCTCGCTACACGCCTTGTGTGCCGACATCGAGCCTCTTACTGGGTAAGTTGATCATTACACTGCCGATCGCGGCACATAGGTACAGTGCTCACCGACTTCACGTGTTAGTAGATAAGTCTCTAATAATGTATGTTAGACTCTAAGGTAAGTATATGACGATATCACACTAATTTATAAAGGTGAAAGTTGTGTGAAAGTGTTTGTGAATGTTGTTACTCCTTCACGCTTAAACGGCTGGACGGATTTAAATGATATTTGATACCAGGATAGGCGATAGCCTTATATCTTAATAAGGATATCTTAAGAAGGATATCCTGATAAGGATATAAGCTATCCTTATGATTAATACATAGGCTAATTTTGATCCGGGTACTCCCACCGAAACGGAAACTATTCACCGCGGGTAACACTGCGGGACGCAGCTAAGTATTTTTTATGGGCCGTAGTTAAAAGTATTTTACATTTTGTACTTAACTATTCAGTTGCTTGTAGTAATAAAGAACGACATTCACATTGCTTGTTTTTAAGTAGCTTCTATCGCGGGCCTTGAGCGTGAAGACCGAATCCAGAAATTCCTTAACGAAAATAACCTAACACCCCCCATGCAATAGCTTTACCGCGGCAGTCTCCGAGTGCCACACGTCTATTTAACTTATCGTTTTGACTATTATAGCAAAGAGCATGTAATAGTAAGAGACGGAAGTGCCATACAAACAAATCGAACCCTAGACGATGTATTAATCACCCAGTGAACAATAAGACCAACGTAATAAAACCAAACCAAACACATTCTCTATGTTGGCAGTATCTAGGGATGTACCTAGTGACTATCGAAAATTTATCGATATCGATACCTATCAGCAGTAGCTAGGATTTTTGGATTCCATTAAATTATTTGTAGGTATTTCTTTCATAAATAAAAGAATTAATAATTAATTTAAGTACATATACATTTATTTGAACATCTACATAGGGTGTTTTGGGGGCGATAAATCGATCTAGCTAGGATTAATTTTTAGAAAATGACGTTTATATCCGTGTTTTCATGTAATGTTTGCCATCCAGGTACTTTCATATAGTGACGAAGATCATCAAGCTTTTGTTTATGCTTCGTCATGCTGCTTCGATTTTCTGGTAGGTTGTCTGCAACAAATATTGTTGTATTATTATACAATAAAAAATATAAAATATATTATACCTAAACATAATGGTAATAGTGCCACTTGCGATCACCCATATCATTTATATATTGTTTTTCAGCGGAGGAGAATGTTCCCTGCGCGCGTTTATAACGGACTACGTGCGAACGGGCGAGAGCGAGCGTCTGTCCCTCTCTGCGCGGACCGCCATTGATGATACTCTGCGCGCCAACAACGCGTGGCGGGAACGCGGCCCGCCGCCGCAGACTTTACAGAATGAGTAAGCTAACTTCGAGAGCTAGTAAGCTATAGATCGCGCCATGTAAAAAGAGCGCTGGCTGACAGGTGCGCAGTAGGCAATTTATTTTGAACATATCATCGCGCATAAAAGTTTTAGATTGCGAAATGATTTTATATAAAAAAGTAAGAAATAATGATGTAAATAATATTTATAATGTAAGGACCTACCTATATTGTTTTAGAAAGCGACTCATAATAATGTAGTTGATAATTTAAAACAATTATGAACAACAGAAGCAAGAAAATATACAGTCGTGGTCAACTAATTAGGGACAATCTCTAGTTAAGCCAAATTGTGATTTTTTATTATTTTTTTTCAACGAGTCTTAAAAATATTCCATTTTACATGTAAGTATAATTATCATTGATGTGCCCGATTATACAAACAATAAAAACTTCTTAAACATTAAACCTCTTTACAGTATAGCTGATAGATTATCATAGTGGTATTTGTTCAAATAATGCTGGCTGGCCATTTTATTAGGGACACTGAGATATTGCGTTCAATTTTCAAAATTTGAATTTCAATACTTTTTTACTTCTTCTCTTATTGTTTCGTGGTAGTTTTGGCGGCAATCCCGATTTTTAATTTTAAGTTGTGAAAAATATTTTGAAGAAAAATGGGCAAAAATAAAAGTTGCGATCCAACACTACGAAAAATTATCATGAAGTTTGTTGTCGAGCATGGTTGGCCATACCGAAGGATAGCAGACATTTAAATTGTTCAAAAACTATGGTATACAATGCAGTGCAACATGTCAGACGCAATAACACAGCTTTAAATGTGCCTAGAACAAAAAGATCGAGAAAAACAACTCCGCAAGAAGATAGAATGATAACCAGGTTAGCTAAGAAAGATCCGTTTCTGGGCTCTATTTTAATTAAACACGAAGTGTTTGGGACAGACGAAAGAGCTGGTGTCTCAGCGAGGACCGTTCGACGACGTCTGGTAGAAGCAGGGTTGTTCGGAAGAGTGGCTCGCAAAGTACCGTTGTTGAAGAAAGAACATAGAAATGCTCGTTTGGCGTTTGCACGTAAATATGGACATTGGACCTACGCCCAATGGCAACATGTATTATTCTCTGACGAGACCAAGGTTAATTTGATTTCTTCAGATGGAAGGCAATACGTACGGCGTCCAGTAAAAGCGGAAATGAATCCAAGATTCACAAAAAAGCAGGTGAAACATGGCGGTGGAAACATTAAAATGTGGGGTTCATTTTCTGGACGTGGAGTGGGACCTGTGAGGAAAGTTCAGGGTAACTTAGACCAACATCAATACAAGGCAATATTGGAGGAAACGATGCTTCCCTATGCTGAGGAGCATCTCCCCATTATATGGACGTTTCAGCATGATAACGACCCGAAACATACCGCCCGTTCAGTCAAGTCGTTTCTTACCAGTCAGTCAGTATCGGTGCTAGATTGGCCAGCAAATAGCCCGGACCTTAACCCAATCGAGCACCTTTGGCACGAAATCAAGAAAAAAGTTGCCACTTATCGTACCACAACTTTAGATGAACTTAATGAAGCTTTTTGTGAGGCATGGGCTAACATTCCTGTCGAAACATGCCAGAAACTGATAATGTCTATGCCACATCGGTGTCAAGCGGTAATTACTAACAAAGGTTTTGCTACTGGGTACTGATTTTACACGTAATAAAATAGAGCTGTTAAAGATATTATAATACTGCAGATTATTAGTTTTGTTTAACTCTATTTTTCATTATAGTTTACTGTCCTTAATTAAATGTCCAGCTACAGAATTATACCTTAAAATTGAATACATGTTCAACCTTTGATATTAAATACTTTTTTCTATTTATTTTTTCTTTTGTTTACAGCCATTTATAGCATAATAATCGGACCAAATTATGCAAATAATAGGTGCTGAGAAATCAATAGGGTTTTATATTTATATGTACATAACCGGTTATTGCTCTTCACTATCTTGAAAGTCCCTAATTAGTTGACCACGACTGTAAATGATTAAGTTAGTATTTTTTTAATAAAGATACCTTTCAATAAAAATCTATATACCATAATCTACCAAGCCGTGAGTAAAAAGCGAAATGCTAGTTAAAAAACAAAATAATAGGCCTGGTACTTTCGTGCGCGAGTGTACCCATGCGCAAACATACCCCCTCCACTTTCTCCCAGCGCTCTTTTTACGTGGCGCGGACTATACCTTTATAACAATTTCATGAATATTTTTTTTTAATTTGAATTTGTTACGTGTAAGGGCTATATTTCACCGGGACACCATGGCGGCGCAACCAGTCGCCGCTACCAACAAAA
The DNA here is from genome assembly GCA_963582015.1 of Xanthorhoe designata. Lineage (NCBI taxonomy): Eukaryota > Metazoa > Arthropoda > Insecta > Lepidoptera > Geometridae > Xanthorhoe > Xanthorhoe designata. Next base: position 10,777,368 of record OY757034.1, on the reverse strand, counting down.
TGTATACAACTCTATAGAGAGTTACTCACCTGGTATCCATTTGGTTGCGCAACCAATTTGGCGGCGCCACCAACTCGGACGCGTGCACAGAATGTTACTGGTTGCGCCGCCACGCTGGTCGCGCCACCACTAACTACTATAGCGCTGTATGGTGCCTCACTCACTCGGCCAATCCGGCCGCCAGGCGCCAGTGACGCCCATACATACAGCAGTAGTGCTATCTCTTCGAGGTCCATTTTGATACTGTCTCAGTATGGTGTGGCGACTCTGGTGTCTGTATAGTGTCTAGTTTGGTAGCTTACGGACACCACGGTGGCGCAACTGGTTGCGCCGCCATGGTGTCCTGGTGAAATATAGCCCTAATGGTCAGGTCCCGCCACCGAGTGATATTCACGCAATGCGGCGCCGCCTGGCAGGCAGTGGAGCATGTGCTAGCGGCCGCCAAGCTCTGCGGCGCATGCGGCGGCGGCTGGGCCTTGCGGGCCGCCACGCACGCCCTCGCTGCGCTCGCCGCCGCCGCCAGGGCTGCGCATACCAAGATTGCACACGCTCCTACCGGTGAGATAGTCCATACAAACACGTATGGTCGCCCCACGTAAAAAGAGCGCTGATAGGAAGTAGAGGGGGTATGTTTGCGCCTGTGTTCACTCGCTGACGAACCAGTAGCACTCGCTAAATCAATGGTATGAAGTGCGCCGCGTTACCTCTCCACCAATCATCGACCACTGCGCAGTTTGACAGCCAGCGCTCTTTTTTACGTGGCGCGAACTATAGTCATCATCATTTCAGCCGTAAGAGTCGGGGATCGAACCCGCAATCCATCATCATCATATTCAGCTTTTTGTGACCCACTGCTGGGCATAAGCCTCATAATCATCATAATTTTAGCCGTAAGAGTCAGGGATCGAACCCGCAACCTCCGCGTCTCAGGCGAGCCTTCACCCACTGCGCCACAGGTCGTCAAATACAGAAATGTTATTGTGAACGTGGCGCCTGGGCCTTGCGAGCCGCTACGCACGCCCTCGCTGCGCTCGCCGCTGCCGCTAGGGCTGCGCATACTAAGATAGCACACGCTCCTACCGGTGAGATAGTCCATCCAAACACGTATAGTATATAGTCCATACAAACACGTATATACTAGCTGCGCTCTGCGGAGTTACCCGCGGTGAATAGTTCCCGTTCCCGTGGTAATAACGGGATCAAAAGTAGCCTATTCTTTAATCCAGTTTTTCCCTTGGAATATTCAACAAAAAAAGAATCAATAAAATCGATTCATAAACGACGAAGTTATCAGCGAACACACAAACAAAAATTAGGTGTATATACGGTCGAATTAAGAAACCCTCTCCTATTTTTTCCCCTTGGAATATTCAACAAAAAAACAATAAAATCGGTTCATAAACGATGAAGTTATCAGCGAACACACAAACAAATATAGGTGTATATACGGCCGTATTAAGAAACCCCTTCCTATTTTAATGTCTGCTAAAAATGAAAATTAAAATGGAGATTTGTTTCCAGCACGCGCGCTCCGTTGGTTATCAGATGACGACATTGTGAGATTTCTTCAAGCGTTACCGAACTGGCGAGCCGCGACACAACGCGACTCACACAACATTCCTAAAGACGTAAGAATACTTGGAGAGAGAAGCGAGCTACAATTAGCCTGTGTTTTTCTTCTTCTTCTTCTTTATTTTGGCTTCGCCGGCTTTTGCCACGCATTTAGCCACTACCATGTGTATATATTTTCGTTTGTTTAGTCAAGGTCGAGTCAAAGTCATAGTCAGCGTCAGTAAAGATGTGGGTTCTTTACTGCAGCTTTTTACATGGACTTTTTTGAGAGAACTCGAAATGCAATGATATACAGTTTTGTTTCATTTGCCTACACTTATGTACGTTCACGAACACTTAACAGTTAATAATCCACCATTATTACATATTAACATTCGCCAAAACACAAATTTCGGAAAATAAAACAAAAAAGACAACACGCCATCTTGAATTCCCGTCAAAAAAGCCGCCTGTGTTTTTATCAACCTACTAGCTTACCCGACAGACGTTGTTCTGTCATGCAATCTGTCAAACAACTGACAGTTTTAAACGTGCTTAGCAAAGAGTATAAAATGCTGGGGCTAAGGTTACATAAAAAAAGTTTATAATAAAGGTCATTCGATTTTCAAAAAATTCTTATTTTTTTTTTCAATTTGATATCCTTCTACGATATTAGGACGACTTGTTGCAGTTTTTGCAATAATTATCTAGATGCATCCCACTTATATTATAAACGCGAAAGTTTGTGTGGATTTATGAATAGTTGTGACTATTTCACTCAAAACCTACTGATAGGATTTGGCTAAAACATATGGTCTTATTCATAAAGATTTGTAAATTTAATATAGATTTAAAGAATGTTTTTTTCTTGTTACTCTTAAATCAATGAAAAGAGATTGCAACAGATTTAATATCCGCTTTAGCTATAGTAGGTTTACTAAACCAATATGCGTAAGGGGGTTAGAATATACATAATTTATGACCTGGGATAACACAGGCTACTTTTTAGATGATTCAAAGTCAGCGAAGCCACGCGCAAAAGCTTTTATTGAATACTAGCTGCGCCTCGCGGTGTTACCCGCGGTAGTTTTCGTTCCCGTGGGAATTTCGGAATCAAAAATAGCCTATTTGTTATTCCCGGTCATAAACTATGTATATTCCAAGTTTCAGCCAAATCCGTTCAGTAGTTTTAGCGTGAAAGAGTAACCAACACACTTACACACACACAAACTTTCACCTTTATAATATTAGTAGGAATAGTAGGAAGTAGGATGTTAGTAGGATAGTAGGATGCTCAGCACAGATTTGATTTTCAGGAGCTAAAGCAAGCGTACGAACGCGAGGCTGAGATACTAGGTTCGAGTCTCGGTGACGGCGCGGTCACTCGCAAGGAAATTATCGCTGATGTCAACACTCTACTGGACGTTGCGGTGCTCTGCGAAACTATGGTAAGCATTGAAAATGATAACTTATTACCAAAATTTTCGATTCCGACGGGATTCGAACCCGCGACGATACAAGCGATCGTCGTCAAACTGTGTGCCATAACGCCGAGGAATGAGCGGGAGAGCGAATAATGTTTTTAATCTTGAGTGAGAAGCGCAGAACGATAGACACGCAACATAATTTATAGCGAAAAAACAGTTTTTATTTAATTACAAGTTAATTAAACAAGCAATCGAAAAATTAAAAAACCAGAACTAAATAAATACTTCTAGGCTATTTGTCAAAACATAAAACCAACAAAAATAGCGTTCTGCCCTGCTACTCTGCAAAACGAAAAACGAAGTTTCGTGACAATTTTCGGGGTCAGCTTATGTTGGTGGATACTGAATTCGTAATAGTTCACCAACATAATTAGAACCCAAAAATTGTCACGAAACTTCGTTTTTCGTTTTGCAGAGTAGCAGGGCTGTTCCTGAGATAAATAGCAAACTGTGTGAAAAACATGTATTTTTCAAACAAATATATGATCGAGAAAACTTTTACCAATCGTGTTTCTAAAAAACCAAGATAAAAGATAAAAGTTCAAAGTATCATTTCCCTAAATATGAAGGACGTAGCTTTCACATATACTGAGATAAATAAGGATTTCGACGACTAATTTGCATATGGCGCCCTCTTAACCAACTCGGCCACGGACCGTCTGAATGAAATTATTGGTAAAATGATATTCGGTAAAGCACAGAAATCTAAGTGTGATTAAATTTTTTTTTAAATAAAACAACAAAACTATGGTAAAGCGTATTCACATCTAACTAATAAGAAACTAAGTAGCTGTACAGTCTATTGTTATCCCCTATTCCGTTTTTTTTTAATTGTTAAAACCACGTTGAAAAATAAGGATATCTAATGTTCTTGATCGGTTGTTAAAGTTAGCGACGTTCTGAGCGGTCACTGTTTGGATGGATGACCGCTGGTGTCTTTAACAAAACTTTCAACTGGGCGACTCGATTCAGCTTTTTTTTATTTGAAAGCTGGTGCTTCCCATGTGCTCCCAAATTTCTGGATTCACCTCTAGAGTGCAGAAAATTGCTCTCTTCTCATAATAAAGTTTTTAATTTTGCCATTTTGTTTATGTCGTAGGATTGGCTAGCTGCAAACATTCGAAATATACCTTCTAAAATCACCGGCTCTGGTCCGGGCGGCGGCATCAAAGTCACTGATAAGTTCATTGCGGACGTCAACAGTGCCGCTATGATCTTCGACGAGATATCGCATAAGTGTCTTCTGCTGCTGCATTTAGAGGTGAGTTTCCAGTGATTTTGTTTGAAAATAAAAAAATAAAAAAATTTGAGAGCACTAAAAATGTTGCCGCCCCGCCGTTTCATAACGATCGAAATAAAAAGGATGGCATCTATTTTAGTGCTGTAAAATTTGTTTAGTTTAGTTTTGGTGACATCCAGAATTGCCACTAATATTAAACTTATATTTTATGGCTGAATCAAAATCTTTTGCATGCTTTAGGTTTGAGCACGAACTCTAAGTATGTCTGTACTCAAACATGAAACATGCCTCAAGTTTTAATTCCTCAACTTCCATTGAGATGTATTATAGAGCCACAATCAGACAAATAAAATGTAAACGCCAAAACTCTGCGCACACTACGTAGTGCGCCGAGTTTTTCTTTTTTGCGTACAAGCGACATTGAACATTAAAACAAACGACATAATGTCTACATTTAAATGTCAAATGTCATTGTAGAACATTGAATTTGCTCGCACATTTTTTGAGTGTTGTCAGCTATTAGATTGTGACTCTTTAATACGTCTCAATGTCAACTTCCATAAAAAAACTGTAGTAAAATCTTGTGCATAGACTGCATAGACTGCTATCTATGCTTGTGCTTAGTCAGATTTGTATAGACAAACGTCAAACTTAATTACTATTTTGTGTGTCAGATGCGTATCGAATGCTTCCACTACCTGGGTCAAGAAGATATGGCCATATCGGACGATGAAGATGAGGGCGCGGGCGGCGGCGCGGGGAAACTTGCGCACGCGCTGTTAGCTTTCCACGAACAAGCGTCCAATGTACTGGCTCCACGGCGACTGGCTGTAAGTATATTTGTGTTTGTTCTACAATGACATTTGACTTTTGAATGTAGACGTTATGTCATTTGTTTTAGTGTTCAATGTCGCTTGTACGCAAAAAAGAAAAACTGCGCACTACGTAGCGTGCGCCGAGTTTTGGCGTTTACATTTTATTTGTCTAATTGTGGCTCTATAATACTACATCGATGCTTGCAGACATCAGATTGTCCTGCCACTCCCGCATAGGCCTCTTTAGCCACGAACGAAAGTGTTCGTTATTAAATAACTGTTCTGTAACTTGACTGACGTCACCTTAATCATCTGCAAAATATGTATACAGGCCTATCGACTGAACTAAATGACTATGTTAGTGTTGCGTTCGTTGACGCATTCAATTATTGATTGCTCCAAAAGAAAGGACAATAGAAAGATGACGACGAAAGTTGAAGATGATAGGGCATAGTACCTAGTGGCAATTCTGAGTGTCGCAAAAGCTAAACTAAGCTAACTAAAATTGTTGCCGTCCCTTTCATAGCGATGGGAATAAAAAGGATGGCAATAGTTTTAATTAGGTTAGTTTAGCTTTTGCGACACTCCGAATTGCCCCCAGTGTGGACTTAGCTGATGATGATGAATACTACCTCGATGCTTGCAGTACATAATGGAAGGTATCGGTGAGATGATGTCCGCGGCGGTGATCTGGCGGTGGCGCGGGTGCGGCGCGGCGGGCGGCGCGGCCTGGCTCGCGGCGCTGCGGCACGCGGCCGCCGCGCTGCACGTGCCGCACGACTCGCTGCACCGCGCCACGCACTACCTGCAACTGCTCACACAAACACACCAGGTATAGACCAGGCTCGCGGCGCTGCGGCACGCGGCCGCCGCGCTGCACGTGCCGCACGACTCGCTGCACCGCGCCACGCACTACCTGCAACTGCTCACACAAACACACCAGGTATAGACCAGGCTCGCGGCGCTGCGGCACGCGGCCGCCGCGCTGCACGTGCCGCACGACTCGCTGCACCGCGCCACGCACTACCTGCAACTGCTCACACAAACACACCAGGTATAGACCAGGCTCGCGGCGCTGCGGCACGCGGCCGCCGCGCTGCACGTGCCGCACGACTCGCTGCACCGCGCCACGCACTACCTGCAACTGCTCACACAAACACACCAGGTATAGACCAGGCTCGCGGCGCTGCGGCACGCGGCCGCCGCGCTGCACGTGCCGCACGACTCGCTGCACCGCGCCACGCACTACCTGCAACTGCTCACACAAACACACCAGGTATAGACCAGGCTCGCGGCGCTGCGGCACGCGGCCGCCGCGCTGCACGTGCCGCACGACTCGCTGCACCGCGCCACGCACTACCTGCAACTGCTCACACAAACACACCAGGTATAAAGAGCGCTGGGAGAAAGTGGAGGGGGTATGCCGGCGTAGAGGCCTTCTGCATTCCGGCGTAGAGGCCTTCTGCATTCCTGCGTAGAGGCCTTCTGCACTCGCCAAAGCCCGGTGATGTTACAAAGGTCCAGAAGACCACATAACATAAAAATCCGTTCGCAAAAAAAAAGGAGGGGTATGTTTGCGCATGGACACTCGCGCACGAAAATATAGGTCACGCCCAATGGTCGCGCCACGTAAAAAGAGCGCTGAGGGGAAGTAGCGGGGGTATGTTTGCGCCTGTGTTCACTCGCTGACGAACCAATAGCACTCGCTAGATCAATGGTATGAAGTGCGCCGCGCTACCTCCACCAATCATCGACCACTGCGCAGTTTGACAGCCAGCGCTCTTTTTTACGTGGCGCGACCTATAAGTCTGCGTTTCTTATTACACTAGGGACGTATTATCAGTTTTCGAGTGGTATAGTTAACTATATAGGCAGGTCACGTGTGCCGTATGCCGCAAGAATTGCAGGCTAAGATCACCACCGAGTGGGTCCCACAAGGCATTAAACGGTTTCGTGGTCGGCCCAAGCGGAGATGGCGGGACGAACTCGATGATTACTCCACCAGCTGGTTGACAGAAGCCCTACACCGACCATTCTCATCATTGCTTGATTTTGGTTTAATTTTGTAGTAATCATCATCATCATCATCATCATTTTCAGCCTGTGTCAACCCACTGCTGGGTGGCCTCCTCCAATGACTGCCACTCGTTTCGGTGTTGAGCCGATCGCTGAACACCGAAACGAGTATAGTAATACAAAATGATAATAAAAATTAATTTCTTCACAGGAAATAATCCAGTCAGTTCGCGAGAAAGGCGCTCAGTTCTCGGAGTTAGAATACCTAAACGCTTTCAAAGTGATTGGCGCGAAACGGAACATGTCTGACGCGGATATGAAGCAGGCGTTGAAACAACTGTCGGCCGCCTTAGGGCACGTTGGTGTCACTGTGTAATGTGTAATAGAAAACATCAACTCTTAGTGCTTTTTGTATGTTATTATAATTAGGTGCGAGTCATTTTTGTATCCACGATCCTGGGCAGGCCAATATTATTTATTAAAAAATTACATTATATCCAAATTACTGTAGTTTTTAACAGTAGCTTTTAAGAGTTCCGTACCCTTAAGGTTAAATCGGGACCCTACTACTAAAACTCCAGATTTATTGTATTAATCTTGTCATTATTCAATCTGCTAACGTTTGGCCAGCGCTGCACTAAGTATTAAGTGTTAATACATAACTTTTTAATGACTTTTTTACAATAGCTTCTTAGTCATAAGAATGCCTGCCTATAAGTATTCATTATTATTGATGTACCTAAGTAATATATATTCACATTCGTTTTTAAGTAGGTACGTTTTATAACAACTGATATTTTACTGTATGTTAATCACAATACCTACTTGATAATTTTATAAATCAATAAATTATTTACATTAGTTTACTAGTGTTTTTCATTACCAATTAATAATTTAAGCAATAGAATACCAGTCTTCTGCGAATAGTAGAGACATTTTACTTACCTAAGCCAAGCCACTAATCAATCCTACCTACCTAGCCACTCACGCACGATAGCAGTGCATAACATGCTCTTTGGTGCATAATGCACTAGTGCATGCTACAAATGTGCAAAAGAGAGCGGCCTTTAGCAAAACACCTCGAACTTTTATTTTTTAAATTCTTGCTATTTCCTCTGAAAAACTTTACAAGTACCTAGTATTATATTATGTTTAGAAGCGCTCACAGTTTGGCTGGGTGTGGTGTGTGTGTGCAAGTGGCAGTACTTAGCGCTTGCGTGCATCGGAGAGCATGTTAAATTGTCATTGTCACTAAACTAAACGTAGTCCATCCTCTTTGATTGTCATGTCACTGTCATTGTCACAGACTACTAGGATGCTAACGCATGTCATTGTCAGTCATCATTGTTTGTTTTCGTTCCCGATTTTTCTCAGCTTTTATTTGTTTTGTATTTGTAGGCAATATCATTTTCCTTCATCGTTTCTTATTTACGTGCTCTTTGGTTTCTTAGTTTTATTACCTAAATTTTGACCTAAATTTCTAACAATACAAAGGCTTCACTGCAAGCTAACAAGCTTACAATGGCTGAATGCGACCTAGCTGAATTGAGAAAGCAATGCATAACAAGTTTGTATCTCTGCACCGACAACGTCTCCAAGTATCTGGATGCAGAGAAGGAAGAAGAATTCAAAAAACTGAAAGGCTATGTTAAAGAATATTGTTTACTTGAGGCCCAGCAAGAAGTTGCTATGCAAGCCTTAGAGAAAACTAAGGTATTGTTTTGTTTTATTTGATGAAATAGGTAGGGTAAGTATGTAGAATCATACAGTACCTAAGTATATTCCTACTATTATTTCAGAGAGAGACAGACCAGTCTAATGTAGAAGCTTTAGAAGACAGGTTCAATGCGCACTTGCAAACCATGGCTGGAAGACGTTTGAATGTTGATAATAATCCTTATATGGTGGAGCTGAACAATAGAATTGAGAGAGGCTTGCAGAGAGACAGACGTGAGTAAACACTTATCCATTCAATCACTCAGTAGACTATTTAAATTGCTTTGATTTATCAAGATTACACTACCCCTTTTCCAAGTTAGTCAGTTTACAGCAAACTTATGGGTTATTAAGTGTACCAACTGATTGATCAGCAAATGGTACCACACTAAATCTATTGATTGATCAATTGGTCTAGTTTTGGGTTAGTAGCATAACTTGCCTTTTCTTTACGGTATAATTATTACGGTAGGTATATTCACAGCACAGCACAACATTGCTTATCAATTGGATAACATTTGAAAAACAAATCTAGGTACTCTGATTATTTTACAGAATCTCTTTTTAAGTGTAGGTAGACTTACATGGGCAGCTCAGGCAGAATTAAAAAATGTGATGACTCACCTTTTAAAATTTACTTGCAGAAAACATGGATGAGTCAGATTTAGCAATCACAGAATCACAGGACCAACATGTAAGTAGCATGAAATCTAATGCAATGGTTAAACCTCAAGATTCAAAGATTGCCTCCTGACGCTGTATAAATCATCTAGTAAAGATGCCTAAATTCAAACATCCTAAATTGTTTTCTTTTCAGATTGATCCTATAACCAAAAAGCCAATAGTAGACCCAGTGAAGAACACCGTATGTGGTCATATCTACGAGAAGGACTCTATTATGAATTTAATTGTAAGAAACCAAAGAACAAAATGTCCTGGTGAGCATTCAAATTTGATTGTATGAAATGAAAATGAAATATGATCACAACTGTATACCAGGGAGCGGTAGATATTTCTTTCAGATCTTGCAATTTTTAGATCCTTTTTGAAGATGTCTAAGGGGGTAGTCAGGGGTATATCCTAATACATTGGTACAAGCCTACATTTTGCAGAAGTTAACTTTCCATACATGACAGGTTGCAAGCCCTCAATGCTATTAGAAGCTATCTGGTATCCTGAATTATAAACTCTGAAATAAATTCTTTCACACCATGCTATGAACGTAAGGCTCAATTCACACCAAAAGGGTGGCGAAGAGCAGCGAAGCGGAGCGCAGTTTTAGTGTCATATGAATTTTAACTTTATTTTCATTACTATAATACTTATTATCGCATGAGAAACTCGAACGAGTCGCGCGGATGCCCACGGCGCCGCGGGAATTCCGGCGAATTCGAATATACACTATCACAAATTGTAGTGGGATACTCCGTTCAGAGAGAACTGCATAGACATAGTGTAATAAAAAAATAAAAAAAATGTGTGAAATGTTAAGTTGTAAAAAACAAATAATGTGTTTAAATGTGTGGAATTTTATTTTAACCAAAAACTAAAGGCTCAAGTAGGCAATCTAATAAACAAATTAAATAATCTCGGGCGCCATGCCTACCTGAATTAATAAAAATAATAACTACCTGGATAAGTCAACGAAGATATCGAACCTTTAATCACAAGGCCGGGGGGCTAATAAAAGGTGGTATGAATTTCAATTTTAGTTTATTAAGCCTAATAGTATGTATGCCCGTGGAAATCTGAATCTTGAGAATTGGAGGTTTTGTACGGAGAAGCTAAATGTATTTTTACCAATAGATCTTACAATCTACTGTATCTAGGATCTAAACTAAATAAAGTGGTTGACTGTCGTTATTGCAATCCAATGTTAATTAAAGTTAAATTAGCTGAAGGCTATAGGAAAACATTTTCAAAGTAAGAAATGTAAATTCTAACTAGAATCTAAATAAATTTAAACCAGGCAAACCCCAACTGGAAGTCTTCCTCCTCAAAATGGGTTTCCAATAAGTAAGTTGTTCTGATTAAATCTCAACGAAAGAAGTTAAATTTTAACGAGTAACCAAAAACAAAAAAAGTAAAACAAAAAGGTAAACAAAAAAGTAAAACAAAAAAAAACCCGTTCATAACTGAAACAATTGAGAACAGAAATTAGAATTTTGTAATTATTTATGTAGAATATCTAACAATTGTCAAGAACTTACCGGGAAATAATGTTTAAAAGTGCATTACGCCGATAACCCTTGCAAAATCTGTGAAAAATGCAAACAATTCCTATAAAAAATGCGATCACTCACGCGTGACAATGATTTAAATTCCAAAGACAAAATTACTCACCAAAACATCAAAATATTAGGGCCGGCATAAGCACGAAGCCACTGCAAATGAATTTTAGAACCAAAACATGGTTTTTCTAATATAAATTGGCTGATTAATTCAGCTAAACAAATTTGTTATCAAAAAGATGTGTCCGTCATTTTGCAGACCAGGAGGAAAGTAAGGAAAAACAACAAGGATGGGGTAGAGGTCCAGATTTCTCTAATCAATCGATAGGGATGTCAATATCAAGCAATCGATCATGAAAGCAAATAGAACTGTCAGTGTCAAAATAACGTCAATGCCAAAAGAAACAATGTTTACAAACTTGTGTAGTATAATCCAATCCATGCTAGTGCACAAAAATTCTAACAAATTCACCTCCAAAACTGAATTCGTGTAACGTGACCAAAAGCATCGTTACATTACATCCTTTCCCGAAAAAATAAAAGAAAGGACTCTTTCTTTTATGCCCAAAAGATAAGAATTTAAATTGGCAAAAACATAAAAATTCAAAAAATTTACTACCAAAAACTCTACAAAGACTCTACCAAAAGACTCTACTAAAGACTCTACCAAAAGACTCTACAAAAGACTCTACAAAAAGACTCTACAAAAGAACTCTACCAAAAGACTCTATATAAGACTCTATAAAAAGAAATCAAACAAAACAACAAAAAAGTGTGATAGTTCTACTACCTTGGGAAATCTAAACAAAGAATGTTAGAAAAACAAGAAGTGAAAAATACACAAAATTTATCAAAATACTAAATCTTGGTAAGATCTAAACAAGTTAGACAAACAAGACAAGTTTGAAAATTATAAACTCTCAACAAAAAAGAACTCTTCAAAAATCGAGTTAAGTACAAAGTTAAAAATGTTCATGCAAAATAACAAACTCAACAAAAGTGTTGTAAAAGTGCGACTGGACAAAACTTGTCGTCGACTCAAGCTTGAAAATTTTAAAACTTTAAAAATTGAAACTTTAAATTGAAATTTTATCAAGTGATCTCAGAAGATCATAAAGTGCGGTTGGACTACTTTCGTCGCCGACTTGAAATGATATCATAACAATTTCATTACAAATTTATAACAAAAAATATGCAGTAAAAATTTGACAATTGGCCATTCTGACAATATAAGAAGTGCGGTTGGACACCTACGTCACCGACTCTGTACGGAAGTTTACAAAAGTACCAAATAAAAGGTAGATTCTCACATGGGAAAAATGTGATTTCGAAAGAAAATATGTTATACACAACCAAGCGTGCAAACACAAAAACATTTGTGCATTGTGATCGGAACAACTCCACCGAACTACCGGGCACAATGCGACAAAAGGAAAAAAATACAGTATTCAAACGGAAAAGAGTGAATAGTGCAAATATGTTCTACACAACAAAATGTGCAAACACAAAAAACATCTGTGTATTGTGATCGGCGCAACTCCACCAACTTTCCGGGCACAACACGACAAACGAAAACGTACAATATTCAAACGGAAAAGAGTGAATAATGCAAAAAATCTCAAATGAACTGTGATCGGCTCAACTCTACCAACTTTCCGGGCACAGTCACATTTGGAAAAAATGGTTGTGCGTATTGTGATCGGCATAACTCCACCAACTTTCCGGGCACAATACCACAAAATTAACAGAACCAGAGGGAAAATCTGAGAACCGTTCCAAAAAATGGTAGGAATACAATTCCAAAAAATGTCAAATCAGGGTGGTACCAAAATGTCAAGTCCGAGAACCTTAAATGTAAACTTATCTAGGATTCAGACAAATACAAACAAACGACAAAAAATGACACAAAAAGTGACCAAACAAATATAAGTCCAAAAAGACTACAAACAAAAGTTTGAGAACAACGAACAAAGTTCTCCAAAAATTTACAAAATGTACATAAGATCTTTCGATGTTGAAAATATAACGAATGAAGCAAAAAGTTTAAAAACCAAAAGGACCTAAGTTAATATCAGAAATTTTTAATTCAAGGATTAGTTAAGTAGTTTGGTATCCCTTCATTCTTCCTCATACAAATAGCTATATCCTAACATACATCAATCTACACTCATCATCTACAAAAGTCGAAACAAACCAACATAACAGAACCAAGTCAAAAGCCAAAAAGTGTGAAACGAATTTTTAATATTTAATTATATCTTTAACGTGATAACGACCAGAAGTGTTTTTGTTAAGGTCTTTCAAAAGGTAAACGTTGTTAGAAATCTTTTCAATAATTTCGCATTTAATAAACTTAGGTGCAAGTTTAGCCGAAAAATAGGTAGGAGCATTAGACTGAACAAAACTTCTCCTCCAAACAATATCACCTACATCAAAAGAAATGACTTTCCTCCCTAAATTATAATATCGCGCATTACGCTGATACGCTTTTAACAAATGGGCTTGAACTTTAACAAAAATATCACTAAGTGATTTAATAGAAAATGCATAAGAATTTCTTTCACCAAATTCAAGTTGATCTAAATTATCCAAAGAATTACTAAAACGGTGTAAAGAAGCATCAAAAATTAATTCTCTCCCAAACATGAGAAAATTAGGTGTGAAATCTGTAGCAAGATTTTCACTATTATTCAAAGCTAATTGAACATGAGGCAATAATTTTGACCAAGTGCGTTGATCTTCATTAACAAAGCACGAAATACAAGTTTCTACAGTTTTATTACATCTCTCAACAGGATTATTTTGTGGGGTATACAATGTATTGTAAAATATTTTTGTTATATTGTAACTCTTCATGAAATCTACAAAATATTTGGCAGTAAACTGAGTTCCATTATCACTAACTATAATTTTAGGACAACCGAATTTAAGGAATATCTCTTTCTCAAATAATCTACAAATGGTTAAAGTTGTTGCTTTTATCATAGGAAATATCCAACAATACTTAGTAAATACATCTACAACCGAAAGAATATATTTATGTCCAGAATAACTTTTAGGCAAAATTCCAATAATGTCTACTGATAACATAACCATGGGAAGATCTACTTTTTTAGGATTTACCATAATACCAAAGGGTGGAGACGTAGTATGTTTATAAGCTTTACAAATGTCACAAGATTTTATGTATTTATGGACATCATTGAACATACCGTTCCAAACATAATGTTGTTTCAATTTCTTTAAAGTTTTATGAATACCAAGATGACCAGAATTAATATCATCATGATTTGACTTAATAGTATCCAAAATATGTTCCTTAGGGATAACAATTTTCCAATTTAATCTACTATCAGGATTGAATTTATTCTTACAGAATTTGTATAAAATTTTGTCATCAACTCTGTAATTTTTATACCTACTAGGAAATTTCTGACAATTAACAAATACTTTTTTATACCAAGGATCATCAATATCATCATCCGGTGCAATGATTTCAATAGAAGAAACTAAGATTGTGGAAACCGCAATTCGAGACAAAGCGTCTGGAACCAAATGCAAAGAACCTTTTTTATGAATAATTTGAAAAGTAAACTGAGAAATTCTAGCAGCCCATCTAGCAAGACGTCCACTAGGATTGTTTAATTTTAAAAGCCATTTCAAACAAGCATGATCTGTAATAACTGTAAATTCCATTCCTTCAATATAAGGTCTAAAATGTTCTATTGAATCTAAAATTGCTAATAATTCTCTTTCTGTGGTACTATAATTTTGTTCACATTTATTAAGAGATCTAGAATAGAATGCGATGGGATGTTGTTCTCCATTGTCATCCTCTTGACTCAACACACTACCAATTCCAACAGAACTAGCATCACAATGTAAAAAGAAAGGTTTACTAAAGTCTGGGCAAATTAAAACAGGTGATGAAATTAAAGTTACTTTAAGATTTTGAAAAGCCTTTTCAGCGTCTTCATTCCAAACAAGAGATTTATTCGAATTTTTACTACCAGCAGTCAATCTAGTAAGTGGTGAAGCAATATCAGCGAATTTATAAATGAATCTACGATAATAAGAACACAAGCCAAGAAAGCTTCTAAGTTGTTTAACAGTTTCAGGACGTGGAAAATTCTCAATAGCATCCAATTTAGAAGGATCAGTGTGTAAGCCTTTACTGTCCACAATATAACCAAGGTAACGAAGTCTATCCTTGCAAAATTCACATTTCTTTAAATTAACAGTTAAACCAGCATCTTTTAATATCCTATAAATTTTGTTTAAATACTTTATATGGTCTTCAAAATTGTTGTTAACTAAAATTAAATCATCAAGATAGCAAAAAAGTACGTTATCAAATTCAGGTCCAAAAAGTTTATCTACTAATCTCTGTAATTCAGCGGGGGCGTTAGTTAAACCGAATGGCATTCGAATAAACTGGTACAATCCTTTTCCAGGGCATACAAAAGCGGTCTTCTCGCGGGAGGTTTCTTCCAGAGCGATTTGAAGAAAAGCTTTAGAAAGATCAATAGCTGTAATAAAGCGTGCGTCTCTAAGACTATCTAATATTCTAGAAGGATAAGGAAGCGGATAAGAGTCTTTAATTGTAATAGAATTTAAACGTCGTGAATCTAAACATAATCGAGTACTACCATCTTTCTTTCCTACTGCCAAAACAGGTGAACTCCAAGGAGATTTAGAGGGTTCTATAATTCCTTCTTTAAGTAAAACTTCTATTTCATCATAAAGTTCTTTCTGCTTAGCAGGACTCAAAGGCCAATATCTTTGTTTAAAAGGTTCGCTAGTAACGTTAATTTTATGTTGAACAAGATGAGTAAGACCTAAGCCTCTCTTTTCATAAGAGATGTCTTCAAAAAGTGAAATTGTTTCATCTAATTTTAATTTCTCAGAAGGAGTGAGTTCTGTGGCACAAGTGACCGAATAAGATTTTATATTATTATCTTTAACAAAAGTTACATTTTTCCAAAGTTCTTTAGCAAGATCAAATTTTAACCAAAAGTCGAATCCTAATATGAATGGAAGATCAAATGAAGGTATTATCATGAATTTAATATTTTTAGTTAAGTTATCACAAGTAACTGGCAAATCAATAGATCCTATGACTTGAGAAGCAGAACCATTAGCAGCGTAGGCACAATTAGAAATGTAGTTGGGTACACGATCAATTTTAAAACCCCAATCCAAAAATTGTTTATGATAATTATCACCAATGATACAACTATTCGAACCACTGTCCAATAAACCTGAAAATTTATTTTTACAAACTGAAAATTCTAAAAATGGTCTAGCATCGTTATTTTTGACTAATAAAACAGGAGCCGCTTTATAAACACTAAAGAAAGTTTTTAAATATCCTAGCCAATCCGAAAATTCTTTCTTACAAGTTGCGTCGTCAGGCTTATTAACGTGTCTAACTTTTTCACACATCGAGTTAACCTTGGTTTTCTCAGAAACTGGTACTCGATGGGACCTAATCAGTTTTTTGACTCCGTAGAGTTTTTATTTGCCAAATTGCACACATCACAATATTTGGTGATGACGCCTAACTTCTTACACTTAAAGCAAATCATACCCGGAATCGAAGGACAATTTTTATAAGTGTGACCAAATGTCTTACACTTCAAACAAGCGATATTATCAGACGAAACAGCGTTAGACTGTATCTTTTCAATTTTAAAAGGTTTAGGAGAATCTTTAAGAGATTTTCGACTAACAAAAGCTTCCAATTCTTTTCCCAAATTCATAAAAGATTCGAGAGAACTAATCTGTCTACCCAGAACATAAGGTGTATAAATTGACAACATGTTGTGCTTAACGATGGTGATCAACACTGACTCAATCAAAGGAGTGGCGAGACGACTAGCCATATCCATAACTTCCGTAATGAAATCTGGAAGAGATTCATTAGGTTTTTGTTTGCGGGTACGAAGTTCATACTCCAAAAAGTAGTCATACTCAAGTATGTCAAAACGTTTGAGCAAAGCGACCTTAAGCTCTTGCCATGAAGCGATGTCGATGCGAATGGCACGGAACCATTTGGCAGCTGAACCAGAAAGCAAATCAGAAAACGAACCGACTAATAAATTTTCATCAAAATTTTTGTACAAAAAGTACTCTTCAACCTGAACAATGAACTCTCTAACACAAGTTTTTCCTTCAAAAACAATTTTACTTCTTTTTAAGTCAGGTAGCTTTGAATTATTATTTGAAGAAGCCAAATTCTTTTTAATTTGATCATTCATGGTGTTGAATGAAGGTAAGTTGGGTGCACAAGCAGAAGAAGTGTGAACGGGTCTATTAACAGTACAAAAAGGATCCTGAACTCCAGTTAAATTCAAAACAGGACTATGAGTCTCTTCAGGCTCAGTAACAGTAGCACGACTATCCTTATCAACAGGTATCGGTGGACATTGAACTCCTTTATCCATGATGAAAACCGTTGAAAAAAAACCGCAGCAATCAAAATGTTAAGTTTCCAAAATTAAAGTTTTTTTTAAAAGTTTTTAAAAGTAAAAAGTTTAAGTTTAAAGTTTCTTAAATAAAGTTTCTTTAAATGTTGAAGTTATCTTATAAAGTTTTCCAAAGTCAAAAGTATTTTTTAAGTTTTAAATCCAGGATTGCAGTAACCACTCACAAAATTGTCATAACCGTATCAAACTATTTTTCAAACTTGTTATAAATGTTTAACAATAAAGTCACCAAATATCAAAATATGTTTTTTATAACCAAATCACTAAATTACCTAAATTCACTAAATTATTTCACAAATTAAGTTTTAAAGTTTTAGTTGTAGTTCAATATTGAAAACATTAAAAATATAATGTTGAAAACACTTGTTAAATTGTTTTACAAAGTAAGTTTTTTTAGTTTTAAATGCTTGCAGAACACACCAAATTGCTTTACAAAATAAGCTTTTGCATTTTAAATTATTACCAAATGGTATTATATTGTTTTACAAAATAAGTTTTTAACATAAATATCCATAAATGAGGATACAAAATGGACCGTAGAACTGTATTATTTTGTTGTTTGTCAAAGCAGAATAAACAATATCAATGTGAAAAAAGGTCACATTGATTAAAAATATTTCAAACAAATGTTCCAAATTTTTAAACAAAACCGCACTTAGTCTAACACAATTAAATTAAAAGGATGCAATAACGAGCAGTATCAAAGCTTCAGAAATCCACTAAAAGTCCCTGAACGCTGGCGTCAATTGTAATAAAAAAATAAAAAAAATGTGTGAAATGTTAAGTTGTAAAAAACAAATAATGTGTTTAAATGTGTGGAATTTTATTTTAACCAAAAACTAAAGGCTCAAGTAGGCAATCTAATAAACAAATTAAATAATCTCGGGCGCCATGCCTACCTGAATTAATAAAAATAATAACTACCTGGATAAGTCAACGAAGATATCGAACCTTTAATCACAAGGCCGGGGGGCTAATAAAAGGTGGTATGAATTTCAATTTTAGTTTATTAAGCCTAATAGTATGTATGCCCGTGGAAATCTGAATCTTGAGAATTGGAGGTTTTGTACGGAGAAGCTAAATGTATTTTTACCAATAGATCTTACAATCTACTGTATCTAGGATCTAAACTAAATAAAGTGGTTGACTGTCGTTATTGCAATCCAATGTTAATTAAAGTTAAATTAGCTGAAGGCTATAGGAAAACATTTTCAAAGTAAGAAATGTAAATTCTAACTAGAATCTAAATAAATTTAAACCAGGCAAACCCCAACTGGAAGTCTTCCTCCTCAAAATGGGTTTCCAATAAGTAAGTTGTTCTGATTAAATCTCAACGAAAGAAGTTAAATTTTAACGAGTAACCAAAAACAAAAAAAGTAAAACAAAAAGGTAAACAAAAAAGTAAAACAAAAAAAAACCCGTTCATAACTGAAACAATTGAGAACAGAAATTAGAATTTTGTAATTATTTATGTAGAATATCTAACAATT
Source organism: Xanthorhoe designata (assembly GCA_963582015.1). NCBI lineage: Eukaryota > Metazoa > Arthropoda > Insecta > Lepidoptera > Geometridae > Xanthorhoe > Xanthorhoe designata. The sequence goes on along the minus strand of OY757034.1, from coordinate 10,758,334 downwards.
GTCAAGAACTTACCGGGAAATAATGTTTAAAAGTGCATTACGCCGATAACCCTTGCAAAATCTGTGAAAAATGCAAACAATTCCTATAAAAAATGCGATCACTCACGCGTGACAATGATTTAAATTCCAAAGACAAAATTACTCACCAAAACATCAAAATATTAGGGCCGGCATAAGCACGAAGCCACTGCAAATGAATTTTAGAACCAAAACATGGTTTTTCTAATATAAATTGGCTGATTAATTCAGCTAAACAAATTTGTTATCAAAAAGATGTGTCCGTCATTTTGCAGACCAGGAGGAAAGTAAGGAAAAACAACAAGGATGGGGTAGAGGTCCAGATTTCTCTAATCAATCGATAGGGATGTCAATATCAAGCAATCGATCATGAAAGCAAATAGAACTGTCAGTGTCAAAATAACGTCAATGCCAAAAGAAACAATGTTTACAAACTTGTGTAGTATAATCCAATCCATGCTAGTGCACAAAAATTCTAACAAATTCACCTCCAAAACTGAATTCGTGTAACGTGACCAAAAGCATCGTTACAATAGCAATGAGTTTTTATAACCGGCATTTTAAATTTCAGTGGCAGGCTGCGGCAACCGTGGTGCTATCAAACCACAAGATCTTGTGTCAGATGAGGAGTTGAAGTTCCGTATGACCATCACACAACATTCCACTATGCTCCATGAGAGGTCTGTCACCAATCTCGATAACTCTATGGATTAAAATACTGAACTTGGAAATATATTTTTTTTCTTGTTGAATAATTATTTGATTTGATTCTAATATATTTTTTTGTAATAGCATTAATGTAAGAATAAATAGGAATTTCTTATTTTTGTGTATGCTTGTTTAATTCGCAAATAAAACAACAGTAATTTTCGAATAATAAAATGTAATTCAGCAGGATTCTATACATTTAAAATTGGATTCCATTGATCAATTATTTCACTTCAGATCATGAGCTATTAATATAACAAATTTTTATTTTCTTGGTAAAAAGGCATCTTTATGAAAAATTTGTGACTGCAGTATACTTAAATGCTTATAAGATTGTTTTAGTTCTGTTTAACGCTAACATGTTGAATGCCATCAACGCACATGGTGAGTGAGCTACAGCAGACGACGCCTCCCCCTTCTGAAGGTACCGCCTTGGCAATGAACGCGTTAAAATAGTGGATCTAAGTTATTTTGATTATTGATATCTATAGCTAATAACAGAGTTGGTCACTAACATCCCACATAAAATCTTGAAGTGAAATATATTATCAAGACAAATATTGGTCCATAAAACTATACCAAAATAGTGCTAAGTGGATACAACACTAATAAAATATGAAGCCCATTGCAAATATAACAATTAACAACTATTACAACTTATCTAGATAGGAAAACAATTATAAACCTCGACCAAATTCCAAAAATTAATAAAAAAAAACATGCATGCCACTTTAGTCCTATTGCTTACAATTTAACTGGTGGATTAATTTAATAGAATGTTAGGCGCGGGACACACAGAAAAGACGTAAGACGAAGACGGGGCGCGGACATTTGTCTCTTCCGCGTCCCTTTCATACAAAATGTATAGAAGCGTCACGACGCAAAACATACAGAAGACGCGGAGCGCGGGCGCGACGCATTTACATCTGCGCCTTTTGTTCAAAACACACAGGAGAGACGGGGCGCGGACGTGGTGGGGGCGAAGACGGTGCGCGGGGTGGCATGCCTGCCGGGCGGGTCTCGCACGCTCGCACTGCGTCGCGTCCGCGCCCCGTCTCTTCTATATAATTTCATAAGTCGCGTCCGTGTCACGTCTCCGCCCTGTCCGCGCCCCGTCTTCGTCTTACGTCTTTTCTGTGTGTCCCGCGCCCTATTAGGTACGTCGCCAATGCTTCAATACTAGCGTTAACACACACTAGCAAAACAGAATCCTGCAGAAAACTGTACTTGCAAAAAACGTGATGTTGCCATGTGCCTTCCTTCCACTCGACACCACCAAAACGACACCATCGGTGGTGTCGTTTGGAATCACTAGTCCATACGACACCACCGACTAATAGTGAGGTTACCTACATACAAAGTTGTTGATATGAAAACTCCAATTTAGTTCAAGCAGTTTCATTAACGAGGTATGTCATTTGATAAACTCATAAAATTCATAAACTCATTTCATAAACTCTGTTTTATTAATTATCGTTTAACTATAGATAACTTGAAATAATAACTTCGGGGTCGGATCAATGTATGTGATGGTGTCTGATATTTATTTATTTATTTTAATGAACTGGGAGCTGTTAGTCAAAAACACGCGTTTCTGGACATCACTAGGGTGGTGTCGGACTAGAGATTCCATACGACACCACGGATGGTGTCGTTTTGGTGGTGTCGAGTGGAAGGAAGGGCCATGTGAAGGGGCTGTAACTGCTAGTATTGAAGCACGTAGGTAGGTATACTACTAAACAGGATCCTGCTAAAAACGGGATGTTTCCGACTGGTGAATGGGCTATAATGTCGTACTTTTTTGCATTTACCTATAAATAATAAATAAATAAATATCCTTGGACATTCCACACGGCGTCATCTAGTCCCAAGCTAAGCAATTTAATGCTTGTGTTATGGTAACCAGATGACTGATAAACTACATAGATACATTTTTTTTTGTAAATACATACTTAATTATACATAGAAAACAACCAGACACGAAACAAATATTTGCAGATCATACAAACATTTGTCCCGTAGCAGGGATCGAACCCGCAACCTCTGCGTCTCAGGCGGGCTTTCGCCCACTGTGCCACAGTGGTCGTCAATTTATTTATTCGTTAATATACAATTGGTTATTTTAGGGCATAACAGGCGACACTTTTGAATAGAATTTGGTCGTAATTCATAATTTTTCTTCTACTGGACGCGGGGTACGCTAGCTAGAACTAGAAGCCCAATTACAGATAAATTCTAAAAGGGACTAGTTTTTACAAAAACTTCAATCCGTTATTTATAATTTAAAAATGCTCACTTTTGTTGTACATTTCAGTCATTAGTAGTCATTAGGTCTTGAGCGCAAAATCAATTATCGTGAATCTTTACACAACAATCTTTTTCTTGGTTCAGATTATGTTGGTAAAAAAAACTAAGCTCTGAACATTTCACCAGCGTAAGTTGAAACACCAAACAAGAAACATAGATTTTGGATAAATAGGGAAGAATTTTAGTTGGAGTGAATAAGGAAGTTCGATAATAAAATTACAATTATCGTCTGCAGGTTACAATAGTCCTACAGATTCACCAATACCTACCTAATAGGTAAGTACCTACCTTAGTTTTTTTTAATTAATACTTTTAAGGGAACCAAATGATTAAATTCTAACAAATATTATGAAAAATAATCGAGTTTAGAGAAAATAAAAATATTACCTTTGAAAATGTATATTAAACAGAAACTGGGTCATTCTCCCATTTTGTTATTCCAAAATGACAAAATTCAATACTTTTTAAGCATGATTAACTATTTAATAAGTGCACTATTGGATTCTAAACTTACATTACAATTGTGACAGGAATTACTCAATTTAAATTATTCTAGAGGTTTGATAAATTAAGCAATGAAATACTAGTATTATACTCCAACAACTATCATTCTTATCCTCAGGTTAAAAGGGGTTCTTATTATAATGTGAATGAAATTGAGTCACGCGCTCAAGGCGATCCTTATGCGGGCACCACACATTGGCTTCAACTTGGTTCCAACATTGGCTATGAATAGAATAGCCAATGGCATGCTCTGTTTGTTTCCAATAACCGTCCGAGATCGATCCTCACATTAAAGTTTAGTCACCTTTGTTTAGCTAGATCAGTGGTTCCCAACCAGTGGTCCGTGGACCACCAGTGGTCCGCAGAAGCCAAAATATGGTCCGCAAATGATTTAAAATTTTGCGGGCGGTGACCCTGTGTGCGAACTGCGAAGTGTGTGGTGCACACAGGCGCCAAGACAATGAGGACGCCGGGGCGCCCTCATCAGAACCGAAATTATTTAAGTTACAAAACAACATTATTCACGCTAACTTTTATTTCGTACCGATTAAGCACGAGTTAATAAGTATGATGAATAAAAATATCTCACGATTAGCAGTTGACGTGCACGCGTTTTATCTTTTTAAGTATGTTGCGAGCAAATTATGTTATTTCTGACCGCGGAATAAGAACCAGCCGTAAGCAAAATCAAGCGCTACGTTGCTTTCATCTTAAAAATATGTTGCTCGCTTCGCTCGCGTCGTTTCTCGCAGAATAAGAACCCAAAATCAAGCACTAACGTAGCTTTCATCTTAAAAAAATGTTGCTCGCATCGTTTCTCGCAAACTATAAAAACCCAAAATCAAGCGCTAGGTTGCTTTTATCTTAGTAAGTTTATAGACCACTTTGAAACGTCCTCAAAACTAGGGAATTCTATTGCCAGCGCAGCACTACGAAGCTTTTATCTTTGCTCGCTACGCTCGCGTCGTTTTTTTTTCAGAGATAAGAACGACCTTAAGCAAAACAAAGTGCCACGTTGTTCGTATCATAAAAAAAATTTTGTTCGCTTTGCTGGCGTCCTTATACAAACCGACCCTAAGCGAAAGTGCCATGTTGCTTTTACATAATAGGGTAGTTGCCACTATCAACAATCTTCATATATTTCGGTTTTGTATGGTTAATATAGGTCCAAATAATCATTTAAACATTTAAAAACAGTCAAATATTTTGGATTCATTAATATTTTCGTAAAATAAATACGTAAAATTATTCGCATAAACCACGTGACATCAAACACCTATCAGAGACGAGTGACGTCATGCCCTGCCAAACATTGCTGCTAGTAGTACGACTTTATTTTCACTTCACTTCTTCTTTTATGGCTACTGCGACTTACGACTTTATTTTACCATCACACATTCTGATGAAGTGAAGTGAATTTTGAACGACTTTATTTTCACTTCACTTCTTCTTTTATGGCTACTGCGACTTACGACTTTATTTTACCATCACACATTCTGATGAAGTGAAGTGAATTTTGACATTGACAGCAATGTTACATTGACCCTAGTCTTTGCCTAAGTCTGTTGTTGTTGTTATAAATGTGCGAGGAAGTCGCAGTAGCCATAAAAGAAGAAGTGAAGTGAAATGTGCGAGGTGTTTTTTTCGATTTTTCGTTCGTAAATAAAGTTTTTTGAGTTTAAAGCTATCATCAACTTCATTAATTTGAAGATGGAGGAAGGCTTTCATAAAGCAAAATAGCAGCAATTTGCCTAAAATTGACGCGCTAATGCTTTGAATGTTTTTCGCATCGAACACTGATTTCTGCTCAGCAGAGTTTCGAAATATCAAAACTTCTATGTAAGTACTCTAACACAATAAAATTAAACACAGAACATACGTTTTTTAGGATAAGTCATAACAAAATGCTAAAATCAAACTGGTTTCAGGTCATCGCGGGCGTCGTACGGAGACGATGCGATAAGTTACGTCCAGCTGAAGCGCGAGGGAAAAATTTGCACAGTGAAATGTAAAATATGCCCAGAGCATAAAGTGCGAGCAAAATTATATGCAGTGAGCAAATTATAGCATACAATTTGTGACTTGTGTAGGTCAAGCGCAGTCAAGCGGTTCCGTCTTGCGAGAAGTAGCCACTTTTTTCGTGTATTTTTATCTATTGGTACGGATATAAATAGTTTATTTGGTGTTTTAATTGTTGTACTTTCACATAGTGGCACAGCACAGCACTTGTAAAACTTTGATTTCATCATTTTCACGGTTTTTGAAATTTATTGTTTTCAAACTTATTAGTTTCAATAGTTCTGTGCACTCAGTTTTGTCTATTTGGCAGGCCGTGACGTCAAAGAAGACGCCATGACAGTTGCTAGCGTTTTGGTGCGAAATTCAAATTGGTTCACAAAAATGCAAAATAAACCATTTAAACGTTCGATTTTTACTGAAATATTAATAAATAGGGTATATTCGACTGCGAGACATACTTTTAACAACTTTTTGAAAAATTGGCAACTAGCCTATTATGTATGTATCTAACGATTTAATTCGCGTTTTAATTTTTTTTAATTAAAGAAGTTTATCCTAAAAATATGATTGTTTCTTTTTAATGTCATTTCTTATTGAGTTTTTGATTAAAGTTTCAGTTTGTTTATTACAGTTTATTTTTATTATACCTACGCAGTGGTCCATGCTAACAAGAATAATATAAAACTGGTCCCTGACCAAGAAAAGGTTGGGAACCCCTGAGCTAGATAATGATATTTTTTAACATTATAGTTCACACAATTAAAGATAAGTATTTCTTTGATTAACTTACAAACCTGACTATCCTTACACTAGACAGGCTGACTAACGTTAGCGAAATATAAAATATACACATTATAATAATTAAATCACAGTAGCTGTGATACTAACTTGTACTTTGAGTATTACAGTATTGCTATTATTTTGTATGTGGTGTCTCACTATACGAATACAACCATTTTAGTGGTAGTTGAACAGAATAACTGATGGGATAATGATTATTGTTTTTTTTAAATATAAGGCAAAATTATAGTAGCCCTGTGTACTGTAAAGTAAATGAATATTAACGTAGTATAATGAATATAATATAACCCTGGAATGAATAAAAAAACTTATACTTAATTCCATCAGTTACTCTGAAAAACCAAGAAGCAAGATACAGAGAAAGACGTAGATTATAAAGCTAAAATATTATGATAATAAATTTGGAATGTAAATTTTAGACAATCAAAAAGCTACATTCACTTAAATAGGAAATATTTTTGAAAAATCTTAGAAGAGTAAGGATTAAACTATGACTAGACGTATAGAATAGCTATAAGTCAAGAAAAAATCTTAGCACATCGACTTTAGCTTAGCGGACTTAAAGCGAATGAAGGCGACATAGCCGTTTGAAATTGAACTTTGAATACCTACATAAGAAGTTTCAAAATTGAAGTAAGAACACTTTAAAGCCTGGGTACACTACGTTTTTCGAACGAGCAGATAAAGCTCGCGCCTCGTAAAAAGAGCGCTGGCTGTCAAACTGCGCAGTGGTCGATGATTAGTGGAGAGGTAACGCGGCGCACTTCATACCATTGATTTAGCGAGTGCTATTGGTTCGTCAGCGAGTGAACACAGGCGCAAACATACCCCCGCTACTTCCCCTCAGCGCTCTTTTTACGTAGCGCGACCTATACCTACTGCGCGATTTTGTGTAGCGCGTCATCGATACAATCGATAAAAATGCAGACAAGCTGTGACCGTGCACACAATCCTCGCATTTGTGAAACGCGCTGCGAACTAGTAGGTAGGTGACGCGCTACACAAAATCGTGCAAGCCTGCTCTTTCAAAACGTGGTATGCCCGGCTCTTAAACGCTCCTAACGTAGGTTGCTTAGACGTTTTTGTTACGTAAAGTTAAGCTCCGTTCTGAGCGGTCACAATTTTATATGGGCGACCGCAAGTGGCACTAACAGCCGAGCGCTTTCGTGCTTCAGAAACCACGTTAAATTGTAGGTCCCGGCTTTTAAAGTCGTTAAGCCATGCCGGAGGCCCTTAGGTGGCCTAAAAACTCCGTGACCAGAGTTGGCCACTTTCTCATAACGAACTTACTAGGATTCCTTGTGACATGGATAACAGTAACTACGAATACCATAGTATCTAAAATTTTTTTGCAGATCATACAAACATTTGTTTGCCGAGGGTATATAAATCTTCCGTCTCATATCTGATTGCAATGTCCATAGATTGCAGTCTGTCTGAACATCAGCAATACCAATATAAGGAACTCAACATATTCTGAAGGCTGATTGGATAACGTCCAGTCTCAATATCTAGGTATTTGTGGTAATATTGTTGTCATTTTTAGTATGGAAGTACCTAATGTCAAATACTGTACCTCAGTAGGCAAAATCACTGATAGATAATCGAGACTGGATTACCTACGTCCAGTCTGCGACTGTGTCTCAAACGTTCGTTTGATAGCAATCGAGCTGAGACAATAGTCTTATCACAACATTACATAATCATTGTATAAGTTGTCTTGATTGAATTATTGTTTTCCAACTTAAAATGTGAAAACCCTCTTACGCGATAAAGATGAAAACAGCATAGTTCTTTAAGTTATGAGGCCAACTAAACTCGCGTACAAATAAAATTGAAATATCAAATTGATAAAAATTAATTATTAACTAATTACACATTTTAGGCCAAATAAGACCACAAAAAGCCATTTTTATTCCCCATTATCCAAAGATATAGCTTTGAGGATTCCCACAATGCACGCCCTATGATCATGACTCAAGTCGGTTCGAGACTCAGAGAATTTCTTCAAAGAATCATGAACCTTCTCTTCTTTATAATCCGATACAATTTCGTTGTTCTTAGATGTTATATCCAAAAACGCTATCAAATTCTCCGCTACTTGTATTGGCATTTTTGCGCAGTTTGTATCGACCAGTACCGTAATGTGCTTACCGATTTCGGACTTTATGAGCTGGGCGCTAAAGCTCTTTTCGAAATCGAAATCTGGAACCTCGGAGTCAGGTGAGAGTTTCTTGAGAGATTCTATTGCGAGTAGAGTGAGAGCGAGGATGGCTTCGTTCTGCATGAGAGAATGAGACACCAACAGCATGTTGACTAGACTGGCAACGCAACCATCAACCTGAAATGAATACAAAATGTACCTGTATAAATCAAGTGGTTTTTATAATGTTGCGATAAATATTAATATTGGAGAAAATAATTCCACCGCGTCTGTATAAGATAAATACCTAACCAAAGCGCGTTAGACATTCTCTCACATCTATTTTGTATTAAATCGTTCTCGGCTTTAAAGTACTTAGTTAATCTATGACGGCAACCTTCAAACGGCCTAAAAACTCCGTCACCAAAATTAGCAGCTAGCTTCCACTACCGCTAAATATACTCACTTGTACTCACTTGTACAAAGTTGTAAGGAAGAGCTACCGTGAACAGTGTAACCTAGGGCCCCGCTGGGACATGCCAGCCGGACTATATGTAGGTATGGCTCGTCCCGAGTTCCCGACGCTGGTGTAAGGCAGACCTACTAACTTGTTAGGCAGACCTACTAACTTGTATGTAAGGCAGACCTACTCACTTGTAAGGCAGAGCTACTCACTTGTAAGGCAGAGCTACTCGTAAGGCAGAACTACTCACTTGTAAGGCACGGCTACTCACTTGTAAGACACAGCTACTCACGTGTAAGGCATCGCTACTCACGTGTAAGGCAGAGCTACTCACTTGCACCAGCTTCAGTCGCTCCGGGGGCTCGCACAGCTGCTTGACTGTCCAGGCGAGCAGGCGCGGCGCCTCGCCCCCCGCGCCCGCGCCCGCCCCCGCGCGCGCCCACTCGCACACAGACGCTAGAGCGGTCTTGTCACTGGCTAACTGCTTGGCGATGCACTCTGTAACCAAATCATCCAAAACTATCGTGAGTTGTATTAGACATTATACCTAATAGCACACGGGAAATTACTCACGTAAAATTATCGTCGATTTAGATACCGACAATGTTTCGATTCTTCCGGAGAATCTTCAGCTGGGTATGAGTGTGGTCACTCCTCGCGGTCGCATCTCACACATGAGTGTCGGTATCTAAATCGACGATAATTTTACGTGAGTAATTTCCCGTGTGCTATTATAATGTCAAATCATCCAATATAGCCAGCTGATACGACAGACCGCGTTTTTTCGAGTTCAAAAATTAGCCTAGCGACCAATGTTCTGCATAAGCGTAATGGGAACAGAGCATGATAGAGAGAACCGAATGAACGAACGAACACCAAAGATGTAGTTTTACCAAAGATATGAAAATAACCCAAATCTCAGAACACGAAATTGGTTTCCTAGACAACAATCACCTTGTCCGTCCAGAAGCATCCGTATCGCCGCCAGCAGCTTATAAGCAACATGATGGTCGGTCTGCTTATGCAGCGCACTCAGTAACAAGTTCCCTGCCCGTCCCTTCTCTGCCGCGGTGCGTTTGTTCGCGGCGGGCACTGCGAGGTTACGGAGCGCGGATAGCGACGCGTGCTGGATCCGAGTGAGGGTGCTAGTGCCGTCAGAGGACTCTAGGTTTTGGTGGTTCTCGAATATATCTGAAAAGAAAGATTTCAACACAATAATTAACTTTCTTTCTTGTTTAATTATTTGCGCATAAACCGTTTAAAAACGTTATTTTCACAGATTTACTTAGTACAACTGCTTGCGATTGAAGAACTGTCTGGATGTCGCACAGGATGCTCTAACTAAGGTAACATACATAGAAAAACGGAATAAAACTGAATTGAGTATGCAGGTTAAATGCACAGTAGGTAATATTTGTGTTGTAGGGCCTGGTTCTCTTCGCTTGAAACTAAAAATATCGCTCCAATTTTTGAGGTGCACTATTTTAACAGCTAAACTAAACCATAGATTATAGTTGGATTAGAAACTCCTTTATTAGAAAAAGTCGATTAGAAACTCAATATAATAAACCACGGGTTGCTGTTGAACTTACCCAGTAACTTATCATAAATGCCTTCCTGCATCATTTGTATGCAGTAATCGTCTTGTCGGGCGAAGTTACCGATAGCTAGCACAGCGGTCGTTAACAAATTATAGTCGGGGGAATCCAACCATTTCACCACCGTCTTGTACACCTCGCCAGAACCCTTCTGGTACAGGATAAGCATTGCTTCGTCTGAAAGCAAAAAGTTGGATGTATGAAATTATTAGTTCAGGTAAGTTACCGAGAGCGGCGCTGCACTGGATTCTCATACATTTGTAATACTTGACTCGGTATCGAGGAGAGTATTCAATACTACGGTTAACTCGTGATAGACCCCCGATGGCAAAAATGTGATACAAAAATGGTCTTATTCATAAAGATTTGTCAATATAGATTTCAAATATGTTTTTTTCTTGTTACCTACTCTTATGTTAATGAAAAAAGATAGCAACAGATTTAATATCCATTTTAGCTAATATAGTTTACTGAACCAATATGCATAAGGGGGTTAATGTTTACCTCCAGTGAGCACAATGATGAGTAGCTCACAGGCCTGTTTCACAATGCTCTCGACCTCAGAATCCCCGGCACTCAGCTGACCTGCCTCGTGACGAGCCAGCAGTTGCTGCAGCCTGGTGCAAAGCAGTTCTCCTCCACCTTCTTTGGCTATGAGAGTCTTTATAGGATCTGAAAACAATTAAAATTAATTTATTTATATTTAACTAGCTATGCCCCGCGGTGTTAGCCACGGTAAATAGTTCCAGGATCCCCAGGACCAGGATCAAAAGAAGCCTATGTGTTAATGCAGAATATAAGCTGTCCTGGTACCAAATTTCATTCAAATCCATCCAGTCGTTAAAGGGTGAAGGAGTAACAAACTTACTTACACAATCTTTCACCTTTATAATATTAGTGTGATTAGCTTCTGTGGCTTACAAACTATTCTATTAACAACAGGTTTCTTGAACGCAGATCATCTCCAAAATTAACTAATCAATGGTCAAGTCACATGACAAGGTGTCATATTATGAACAAATTCGACACTTTCATGTGATTTGACCATTATTAATAATGGTTAATTGATTTCGGAGATGATGGTGCGTTCAAGAAACCGCCTGTAAGTGATCCAAATGACACAAAATCATGCTACGGTATTTTAAACTAGTCCTTTTTCCCAGGTACAAGTTTCAGCAAACTTGAAAATACTCTCATCAAGTACCTATACCTACTCAGCATAATTTACTTTTTCTGAGTGGATGTGGTTTTTTCCTTCTCCTTTGAACATACTTCTTAATGATTTAAAAAAAATTCTTAATAATTACCATGCTCTGCTTGTGCATTTAAATGTTCCAAGCACAGTTCCGACAACTCCAAGTTAGCTGTCTCCTGCAGTATGCTCAGCACATCCTTGTTGATGTCATCACTCAGGAATATCTCCTGCACATTGTCATTCACAACACTCAACAATTGCAATACAGTTGATACTGTTTCATCATCCATATCATGTTTTAGAAGCTCTAAAGACAATATTTTATGCAAAGATTCAATTACATTCTCCTGAACAATAGCTTCACAGAACTCTTGCCCGCCAATACCAAAATTTAGCAATGTTTTGCAAATTAGAATTTTTATAGCAAGTTGTGACTTATCCATACAGTTGTCTAACAGTTTTTTGAGTATTTTCACTCCGCTGCAGGCAAGGATTATGTTCCTTGATGCATCGCAGTCACAGCACAGGTTGCCTAAGGCTCTACAACATTGTTTTACAAGCTCGTATTTGTCAGCAGTGTACTCTTTATCTAATATCTTCAGCATAGGTTCTATAACATCTTTATTGGCGTACGTTTCCCGTTTCTCCTCAGACTTGGCCAGTTCAGAAACCGCTTGAACTGCTAGTAGTACTATTTCTTGGTCGCTGCTGAGCAGTAGAGATTGAATACAAGACGAAACCTCATATTCGTAATCTTTTCCGGCTTTTATGATGTCGTTAAGTTTCGCCTTCAAATCGTTCACATTGCTTACATTTTGTATCACTAGTGTTTCTAGAGAGGTAGATTTCTTTGCTGAAGAACCTAGGAGTAAAGATTATAAGAGTTTATTCAATTTATCTCAAGAAACATAGGATAAGGGTGGATAAGTACTTGGACTTACCTTCCATTGTAATTCCTATAAATTACCGGTGGTTTTTGTATGATTTCACTTTCACTATCTATTTTAACAGATAAGATTTTCCAGATTCATGGTATGTAAATAAAATAAAATGGTTTGAACCTCAGGAAAGGAAATAAAAAATTAATGAAGCCTAAACTGCTGGCAACAACAAAAAGTTCTTCGATCGATTTGTTGTTTGACATCGAAGAGTAAGAAATGTCACTTATTTCACTTGTCATTGTCAGAATCTAATATTTACGTTTCAGAGTACGCAGAATGCATTTCATAAAAAACATTCTGATGTTTTCTTGCTTGGATATTTTTATTTTATAGGTTAGTGAACAAGCAAACTAAATAACACCATGATGAAAATGGAGTTATAAGATTAAGTTCAGCCAAGTGTTGTCTAATTTTTACTAAAAATACTTACCTTACATTTAGGTACCTACTACGGTACTTGTACTTACTTACTACCTAAGATATTTTTAGGTAGGTACCTATACGTACCTAAGTACAATATTGTAAGTAGGTAAGTGCCTAGTCAGTAAACATACGCAGAACGCATAAAATTGCTTTCCATCACCTTGAAATTAACTTACTGCCAACATAAGGTACTACCACAGATAAAAGAATACGTACTACCCACAAAGCTGTAGGCGTAGGTACCTACTAGGCTACTTATCGATAAAAAAACACATAAACCATAGCATTATGTAACCACCATCGACACACTGAAATCGTGTTTTAGCTCTAAATAACCAAGTCTGGAGTTTTCGTAAATCGTTATGATGGAACATTTGCTATGAAATTATTTTTAAAAATTATTTGGGTGTGGAGTTCTTTTGGAGTTATAACTATTTATAGTCAGAATTATCACTATGAGAAGAGGGAGAGGATCTCTGCTCTCGGTAAACGCGTGTAAGTAAGCTACAATATGGCATAATATATCCTACCTACCTACATACCTACAATGTAAGTAGGTAGGTACCTATGTAATTTTATCTTATTAAGTTATTATTATTATCTATGGTAAGTACCTATGTACCTAAGTGTGAATGTTTGTTACTCCTTCACGCTCATACGGCTGGATGGATTTCAATGAAATTTAATTTGGTACCAGGATAGCTTATTGTTATCCTGGAACATAGTCTACTTATTTGATCCCGGTATTTTCACGGGAACGGGATCAATTCACCGCGGGGCGCAGCTAGTACTTAACTTAGATAGAACAACACCCAGCGACCCGGAACAATATCTGCAGAACATACCTAAATGTCTAATAGGTACCTACCTATTACGGTAAAATTAAAAGGTGGGCCGAGTACCTACCATTACCTACTTCTACCAAAGGTGGGCACTACCTTAGTATTATCAGGGGCTTTTTTTAACTTTAAGTAGACCCTGGTATTATCTTGTATCATAATTTCGAACATAACTGTTTCAGCCCGGACTTCCGTCTCCTAAACAGAAAAGCTTACGAATACCCACAAACCCTGCCGTCATCTACTACTGGCCAGTTGTCTGTGCGTCAGCCATACTCCAGCCTATACCAAGGCTTCAAAGCCGAGGACGATGTGAGGGTGTTCAGAAAGACCTTCACTTATCCCGCTACACCGGTGGGACATAAAGTCATTTGCGAGGACCTTTTGGATTGCACTGTAAGCAACTAAACCTTCTATACCTATCGTATTTACCTACTGTCACCCTTTTCGCCTATATACGCCTGTGATGGCTGTGCACCATGTGCTTTAGTGGCACTCAAATTATCTATCGTACGATTCGTGTAGTGCGGGCTTACTTACCGAAGGTGAGTCTCTCCTGTGCAGAGAACGTGAAAAAAATTAAGTGTGGAAACGATTTAACAGACGACTTTACTTCCAGATAACCTTTATATCCATTGAAACGAAGAAAAGTATTCCTATAATCCTGAGAGGGGGAGCTGGGTATCGTCACTTTACGGTTGTGGTGCGAGCCAAGCCCTGGGATCCGCTGGAAGGTCAAATCCGAGTCTATTGCCGACCGGTCAAGGAAGACAAGATATGATTGCTCACTAACAAATGAACGTTACGCGTTTAATGGTGTTGCATGCAACATAATGCAACCTAATGCAACCTAAAGAAAATTAATGGCATTGGAAAATACATAACTTTGTGTTTACATCATCACCTTATTTAATACTACATAATAGATACTACATTACTACGATCTATACGAGGTGATGATAAACGGGAAAATCTGCTTATTCATTTCGGTTGTAGCTTGTAGGTATTACCTGAATGAAGCGCCTGGTTGAACTTTAAGAGCAAGTAATAGTAGATTTGAATTAATCGATGAACGTAGATTTCTTGCAGCCGGATCTCAGCTTATTGTAAATTTACCTACTGATCCTATTCCTTCCGTCCTAATTAGCATTCCACACAGCGTCATCTAGTCCCAAGCTTGTTAATGTTATGGTACCATGAACGAAGTATGGTACTGGTACCTAACCATATGATTATTAGAGTACATATATAGGTACATTTTTATCAAGAGTAGGTAATATTAATTGAGTACCTACCTATGTAATACTTGTACCCCAATGTTTCTCAAAATAAGAGCAATGTTTACAAACAGAGCTAGTAATTAACCTGTAGGTAATCTTCGCATTCTGCAAATGACCTAACTGGGTACCTACTAGCAGCACTGTCAAAGATAGGTAATATTAAGTGTGTGCCATAACGCCGAGGAATGAGCGGGAGAGCGAATAATGTTTTTACTCGTGAGTGAGAAGCGCAGAACGATAGACACGCAACATAATTTATAGCGAAAAAACAGTTTTTATTTAATTACAAGTTAATTAAACAAGTAATCGAAAAATTAAAAAACCAGAACTAAATGAATACTTCTAGGCTATTTGTCAAAACATAAAACCAACAAAAATAGCGTTCTGTTCCTGAGATAAATAGCAAACTGTGTGAAAAACATGTATTTTTCAAAAAAATATATGATCGAGAAAACTTTTACCAATCGTGTTTCTAAAAAACCACAACGCAAGATAAAAGTTCAAAGTTTAATTTCTCCAAACATTATAAGGTGGTATCTTTCACGGATTTTGAGATCTAATACGATTCAAACCACATATTTGCTACCTACGGCCTCTTAAATAATAATGTGGCGTGCCCCGCAGCAGGGATCGAACCCTCTGCGTCAGACGCAGTGCGTATTTGTATGATCTGCAGCATATCTTACTTTTGTGAAGTGTGTTGATTAGGTACGAAGAGTATTATAATGTAATAGGTAGGTAAGGTTACCTACACCAGTTTATATTCTAAGAGTAGGTAGGTACTCGTAAGTATGGACATCCAACTCTCATTGCTATTTTTTTAAAAGGGACCTGTCTTCCCTCTAACACAGCTTCGGTATCTAGTAAATATTTTTAAAAGAGTAAAACTATCAGTATAAATCGATTTTAAATGAGTCTTATTTACAAGTTATAAATCAGAATATGTACCTACTGCCCACACGCGCAACAACATTGTGGAAGTGGGACGTATCGTAAACAATTAACCGAGTTGGTTCCCGCGGGATTGAGGCGGTTTCGACTAACTCTTGAGAGACACATGGTGTTCAAACTTCTTGAAGGACTCTCAATAAACACGTTAGCTGCCAGAATCGTAACGTCCAATTTCAAAATTTTGAATCAGAGTGTCCTAACTTTATAAAAGTCATGCAGTATACCTACCTACCGTCAAATGTTCCTGTCTACGACTACCTTTAAATTGGAAACATAAATAACTTATGTACTGCAAGAGTGATCCATAAAGTAGCTTTGCAGCACTTAGGTAGGTCCTTAATTACCTACTACAGACAGATACAGGTAGACAACCCACCAAATGACTTTTAAATTAAACATTGACTTCATACAAAAGAAGAATATTTTCCTATTCTAATCAAGGAAAGTTTTAGGCTACAGTTAATCATTGTACCTACTTAAAAAAAGCAAAGCAATAGTTTACGGACTACGTGCAAAATTAATTAACGTAAAATAACTACTAATTATTTATCGACATACGACGCAGCAAGAGAGTACGATGAGCTCTAAACATTTTGACTCCTGAGATAAATGTAGTTAAATCCTACCGGAAAAAGTGTCAAAATACCTGCGAATATACTCGTAGGTGGGTCAGTTTATCTGACATTTTTCATCAGCCTGTATCAGTGTTCACAATACAGTAGTAATTATTGCCTATTCTGCGGCAATGGCTAATGAACAAGATACGTTTTAAAATGTCATTGTGGTTCTCGCGATACCCTCCAGTATTTTGTTATTAATTGTTTTTATCGCACGTCCAAATTGTTTTTGAAAGTCTACGACCTACAAAGTGCATTCGTAGTTAGGCACAGTTGTGAGTTGACAGTGAAGCAATAATGTCTATGTGTGGGATATCAGATTTTTTTCGGAGACGGAGACCATGCATCGAAAGGGTAAGTTCCAACTATTTTACATCGCTTGAAATTAATCTCGTTTAATCGTATCAGAATACTAGAATAATCATAAGTCTTAGGGGTAAATAATTGTCAAATCATTTCCATAGATACCACAGAGTAGGTACTATTGTAATAGATACTCCCTACAATATTAAAAAGATACTAGGTACCAGCCTGTTTACATGTTTATTCCTTATCATAAGACTTCAAGAGACCATAAATGATCCACTGCCTTCTTGACAGTGAATCATTAATTTATACTTAGGCTTTTTTCGGTATTTCTTCATTTCTTTTTGTTCATTTATATAACTACAAGGGCGTTCCCTCCCCTTGTAGAGTTTAATGAGCAGCTTGTGGGAACAGCGAGTTTCTACGCTGATCCTCAGGTACCTACAGCATATAGCAGAGTAGGTACTGAACTAATTCTCTTAAAGTATTTTTGAAGCTGGTCTGTTCCTGCTGATAATAACACCAAATAAATTCGAAATGCAAGCGGGTGCCTGACTTATTATTTTCTTATAAATAAAAAGAACGATACAATTACACTACCAACTGGTAATCTACTATCAAGAAAATTTAAACTAATTATTTATGCTCTTATGGTCTTCTTAATCTTGATAAGGCTAAATTTAGGTACTTACTAGGGTAACTTTTACAGACGGAATCAAAAATTCTTAGACAAATTTTGCCTCAATAAAATAATTTAACATAAATAAAAATGGTAAACCTAATGCTAGGTAGGTATAAGTACCTATATAAGTTATTTGGTTTAGATGCTTTCTGTTTTTATCGCTATGTCCATTTCGCTACATACAGAAGAGACGATCGTTAAAATAAATGAACGCCAAAATAGAATTAAAAAAAATATGAAATCTTGTACAAAACGATGTCAACAAACTATCTAAAGAGCAGGAGCTCGCATGATAATTACTAAAACAACTAAGTACCTACCTACTTAGGTCAATTTAACTGTAATATACATACCTAAGGATAAAATAAATGGTCGTAGAATTTCAAATAGGTATAAGGTTAGTACCTAAGTGTTACGTAAAGTACCTACCTAGTTTTAGTTGTTGAATAGTTGTTTGCCTAAAATGAGGCAAATAATATTACGCAAGACCAATAATCCTTCACCACATCCTAATTGTAAAAAAACAGTATACCTAGAACATAAAAACAATTTAGGTATTTATTAGAAGAATGTACCTAGGTACCTTGAGCACATAATTGAGAGTAATTGCGCTTTAAATTGTCTCAATGGAACATTATCAATTCCTACGAAGAATTGCTATCGAAGTACCTAACCTTTTATAATCCATTAGGTCACCTAGGGTACCTAATGGATTATAAACTCCATCTTATACCTTGGTGACTTGATCCATTTTATACCTTGGTAATTGAATGGAGACTTTATAGGATTACCTAGTAATATTGACTATCAAAGCTAGTGTCCCATATAATAAAAAAACGCCATAGTTTGTTTGTAAACAAAGGTCGTATAATGTTGCAATAACTTGCTTCAAATCTCATGTCGCTGGGTCTATTTATAGTAAGTTGATAACACCCAGTTATTGCAGAAATCGTTGAGTTGCATAACAAGTTTTAAGTTCAAATCAAAAGATAGTTTCGATTGGCATTGGCACTTTAAAGGGCAATGGGCTAAGCTTCGGTGTTGAAACCATGGTAGGTACCTACTTTTTTTTGCTATGTTATAGTAGGTGTATGGTATAGTAGTAAAAAAAATTTGGTAAGTTAAACATCTATATTTTAACCTAGATTACCTACATTTTTTCTGGCTAAAACGTATTCATTTCTGTTTACGTATCTAATAATGTAATAGCCATGGTTAACTCTGATAACAAATTATTTGCCCTGCCTACCGATCAGAGGCCACTCTATGTTTTCTAAAAAAACAAACACAAAATTTTTAGATGTTTCATCAATTAAGTAGGTAAATTAATTATAAAATGTTATCAACATTATTGCCGTTGAACATTCATAAAACCTTTCAGTCTGAGGCTACACGGATTCATAAGATATTATTTTATATCGTTGGCTCACTGCTAAAAGATGCTGTAAAACCGTGATGCGTGAAATTTCTTAGGCCTTCATCTCCAGCACTATCCTACGCGTCGGCTGATCCAATTTTAAATGTCAGATAGATAATTGTGCAACGTTTTGGCGACCGATCAACGCGGCTTCGTCGGCAGACCTGTCTCCCGAGTTCAAAACTAAAATACTTTAGTAATAGTTCTCCTTACTGCTTGTTACAACCAAGACGCGCGCGCCTGATTACCAAAATCGCGGTTGTTAATGTGCCAACTTAAAAAAAAAAATCGTCCGGCCTGCGCCAAAAATAACTCGTGTTTTTCAGTGACATTTATGTTGATTTTATGTAGTCTTCTTTGTGTTTTGCACAGTTTAGTGGTTTAAATGGATCCACCACAAAATATGGAAAGGAAAAGGTGATTAAAAACTAATTTCGTTGACATGCAAATATTATGTTGCTATTGCACTGATATAAACAATTTATCTACTTATCATAAAAATCATAGTAATAAAGTAACAACACATTTTGGATTGACTTATAAGATCACGAATTAATGAATTAGTAATAGTAGTAGAAGCAAAATAATAATTGTGCTTTAATTAATGCTGCACGCATCAAAAAAATATAAACCGATACGAGTACAACACATAATATTTTCAATATAAAATAACTTAAGTTACAAAAAAGGTAAAGCACTCTTCGATGAAAAAAAATTGAATCGCTTAGAACTCGTCATCCTAGAAAATATGTAAACAACTAACCCGTACCTAGTTTCATTATTTTATTACGAATGGTCGCGTAGCACCCTCTACGAGACTTGAGTACTTCTACGCGGTACCTCTAAGAGTTGTAGGTTTAATTTAATTACAGGTGCTAATGCAATTAACAACGATTGCAAGCCCTTTCAGCCTGAAGTGAACACGTACTTAATATTATTCTTGTTTAGAAATCAGTGCCACTCAAGTAACTTGTTCCAATAAAATGATAAGATCAGTGTCATTAAAATTTTACAAGTAAATATGAAATTTGTAAATTAGTGTCATTTTATAATTGCTCTCGTCATTATATTAAGCTAGAACCAATTGAGTACTTCATTAACTTGATTTGTCAGGTTATTTAAAAAAATTGAATAAAAAAACAATTTTCAAATGTGCTAATCACTACCTTCCACAAACGTGCTACTCAAAATCTAGTGTCATTCAAAACACAATTAATCAATAGTAATACCAAAGTCACATTTTTCCAGCTAAGCTAAAAAAGTCGTAATCATTTAAAATCAGTGATGAATAATACCCAGCATCGTAAACCGAATCGCGCCATTAAAAGCTTGAGCTAAATCCGTGAGCTAAAGACTAATTCCAATCACAAGCTTGATTAGAAAGTAGAATGTTTCGCCCGACGCTGTTCCGAAAACTGAGCCTGGACTCGTCTGAAGCCAGCTATGGAATTGACAGGAGCCGGCGGGCCTCCCTGTCGGCCGAGCAGCGTCGCAAGCTGTCGATGCTGCGAACGACAAGCATACCGACCCCGTTGACCCCGGTGAGCCACATTTACCATTTGGTACCCTGCCCTACAAACTGCTGTTCTCAGGTACTAGTCGTGTTGGGCCGCGAGCTGCTTGCAATGTGCGTGCTTTGGAGTGAACGCTCCATTTCAGGACTTAATTTGCACCCTTATAAGTATAGGCGGTAATAAGACTCCCCCTAAAATATAAACAGTGTTTTTATACAAAGATTCGATGACTTGCGAGACAAACTGTGTAAAATAAGAACTCTGAGATCCAAAGAACCGGATAACAATGATAAATCTTGTTCAAACTCACAATGAAACACAAACATAGCAATAAAATTGTTGCTTTTAAACAGTGGGAATGGGAATCGATCAGAAAGCATTGCGTTAGGGCGTAGACTTACTACCGGGTTCAGTACTTAGGTACCTACCTATTAACAGGCATTAGAATCACCTAGCATGTAAAACGAAACTTAAGTGATCCTTGAGGTCCTACAAGAATAAATGATTTTTCTTTCTTTCTATTGTCCGGAAATCGCATTTCACCAAGAAAACTTATTTCATGTAATTGTTCAGAAAAACATTGGGCAATACATTAATTTTGTTTAGGCTGGGCTTGTAAGAAGTAGGTGAAGGT
The DNA here is from genome assembly GCA_963582015.1 of Xanthorhoe designata. Taxonomy (NCBI): domain Eukaryota; kingdom Metazoa; phylum Arthropoda; class Insecta; order Lepidoptera; family Geometridae; genus Xanthorhoe; species Xanthorhoe designata. The sequence continues at coordinate 10,736,974 of OY757034.1, read as the reverse complement.
GTAACTTTGTAAAAAAATGCATTTATATTTTGCTTTCACAAGGAATAAAGGCGTATCAAAAAAGTAATAAATTTATTTGGTATGTTATATAGGTAGGTAGTTACTAAATTTTTTTCAAATAAATTTATTTCTGCCCTTATAATAACAGCAGAGAACTAACTTTCTGATACTTCTATCGTTCGAAGTTATTTAGATTTGCACATAGAAAATATGATTTGAAAAACGTTACCTACGTAAGACGAGCACGCATATTGTATGTAGTTTCGTTTGAATTCGTGTTGCTTCCGAGTAAATAACACTAACAACGTGTCGAGTCGGTAAATCTTTATGTTTTTGTATGTCAATAAAGATATTTAATTATGCTAACTAAAATACATTTGTATACCTACTCGTACTGTGAACGTCTGCAAAATTATCTGCTTTTCAATCTTATGCATTTAATCTTCGATATAAACACATTAGAACCTATGGACCTTATGAATTTAAGTAATAGAGTACCTAATGTTCAAGATAAAATGCATGAGATACTATTATCTGTCTGCTATTGTATATTTATTACGATTTTCTTGGACAACTTACCTGTTTATGTTACAATATTAGTGAAAATATGCTTTGCCAAAGTTTTGTTTTCTAAAATCAGCTTCCTGTAGTTAATTGCCAAATTCGCTGAAACAGTCAAATTCTTGCAATATTTCAACACGTCTACAAATGCAACATCTGCTTTTCTCAATAACATAAAGTTCCGTCAAAACATCATCCAATAGATTTAATATAAACAAAGTAGCAACTACAAACGTTTATCTGAATTAGACTGATGTAGAAATAAACAACAAAACGTTATTATGTATTAGAGAGTTAAGTTAAATAAATCATTATTATTTTTGCAATTCTAGTAAGTTTAAGCATTTTTCGATTGGATTTGTATGGTTATTGGTTTTTGGGACCTTTATAACTTCACCGGACTTTGGCGAGGGCATGAAATTGATTTGGGCGGTCAAACATGCGCAGGGCACCACTTAGGTACGGACCTCGGCTTGATCTGTTGCCATGGGAGGTAGGTCTGAGGAGGACGGCCCGTAAGGGGCGGAAAGTGCTTAAAGAAGTCGTTAACCCCGCGTTGGCGGGGTTGGTATCGAATGTAGAGTTTTGTATAAGGAGTGGATGACTGGTGCATCATCGCCGCGTTAGCGGCACCGGCGGTAATATCGCCATCGGGAAAACCGAGAATGTCTCTAGGTCGACGGAGGGTAGGTAAGCAGTCCTGGCTGATTGATATCAGCCAACTCTCAAAGTTTTTGGGCTGCCTAGAAGCATGAGTTTTAGCAATAATTTAACGTTAATGACTCGTGCGGTCACTCATCCGTTTTGTGACTGAGCAGAACGTTGCTTATCTTTAACGATCAATTTAGCAGAAAGTTGAACTATAGGAAAATCAAACCGGAAGATAGAAGAAAAATATACATTAATGATTAATGTATTAACGATTAATGTATTACGCAAAAAAATCATTCCATTTGACCGTCTCGTGCGCCGATAGACAATAGGTTGAGAGATGCCAGCTGTCAAACCACAGTCAATTAATAAAGCAGACTAAACAAATCCGAGTTGTTTAATGCAGTGTTATATTTAAGCACAGAATGCAGGTGCCGAGTGCTATGGCAGATTGCCACGAGACCCTTTGCTTCTGTTCGATTGTTTGCAATTATGCTATTTATGTTGTAGCTGGAAATTTATAGCAACTACAAACTCATCTGAAGGTTAGGATTAGAATTTTTGATGCCTGAAATTTACCGGTATTTTATGATTTTCAAATGATGTAGCTACGGCTATTATTTTCAAGTTGTTTGCTACGTCCTGTCTGTGTTATTATTATTAGGTAGGTACTAACAATGCTGATGAACATTTTATTTCTTTCTGACTCACACAAAGTGAAATTATACATGTTCTAAATTATATTTTCACGACGTACACTCTGGTTTATTATAACAATGATTGATTACCAAGATAATAACATTTATATTAAATCCACATTTTCGTTAGTGACTGCGTCCGTAATGTGTTTTTTCTACAATTATTTTTGAAGTGTTCAACGTAAATGACGCATTTACGTAGGTAGGTTAGGTACAGTCGCCTACACAAGATGTACACATTAAAACGTTCCAAAATTATTTAACCATCAACTTGTGCCGTTATCATCAATACATTTTCTATAAAAATAATGTATGGACTGACTGAAAATGTATAGATGATAATGTCAGAAGTTGATGGTTACATAGTTCTGGAGCGTTTGGATGTGTACCTACTGTACTACATCTTAGTGCAGGTGACAGTACATTGAACAAGGTGGTAAGTAGGTAAATAACAGTAATAAAATACGAGCTTCACATTTTACTACAAATAAATATGCCGCTACCAGACATACCAAAGCATTTTCAAATGCCATGAGAATCTCACGGCTGAATTAATTATTGCTAAACTTTGTTTTTTCTTTCAAAATGTTGGCAAAGTAGTACAGAATCGCTCAAGCTTAGTTTTGTGGCCACATAAAAAAAAAGAATCTTTACGATCTGCAATCTGAAATGTTTAGAATAGTCATACATTAAAATCAAAATTACTATTTTACAGTCATCAATCTTATCCCTTGCGTATGACGCTATTACTAATAATGTTAGCTTTACGCTAGTATAATAAAAGCTGGTTTATTTGTCCTATTTATGATGGCAACATTTTGTAACGTGATTTATGGTGGTTTAAACTAGTATCGTGGGTAGTTTAGAACAATGAGGGCGAAGTCGCGACACATTTAGCGCTACTACGTCCAGTCAGGGTCTGCTATGACGTTCATAATGACCTTTCTCGTAAATGTTTGGTTTATCACCGCACAATTGTGAAAATAAACTGGATTTCTGCTCGCTGGTAAGAAATGAACACCTCAGATGAAAGTTCTTGCAGACATTATTCAAAATATTCATATTCATATTCATTTATTCATTGTTTCAAGTTGGTACATAAGGTCTTAAAAATTAGGTTTGGCCGCAACAAGAGCCCCGTTGGGACACCACAATGTTTGAGGAAATCGTAGTACGTAGTACCTAGATACTATACAATAACAATAGTGCAATTACCTACCATATTATATATATTGATGTGATAATTATTGATGCGCGTTGATGTCTTTTTCAAGTAAATTTAGAGTTGGCCTTATTCATAAAGATTTGTCAATTTAATATAGATTTTAAATATGTTTTTTTCTTCTTACTCTTATGTCAATGAAAAGAGATAGCAACAGATTTAATATCCGTTTTAGCTAATAAAGGTTTACTGAACCATTATGAATAAGGGGGTTATAAGAGTTTAGGCCACTTTTAATTATCTCATTTCAGCTTAGTGTTTAGAAATTATAGAATAAGCATAATATTATGTAAATGATAAAGCTTGAATGCTTCGAACCAAACTATAGCAAAATAAAGGCGAAAGTTTGTAGATATGAATGGATAATTGTTCTTTGTTCTTTCACGAGAATACCTACTTCTGAAAGTATTTTGCTGAAATGTTGAATATACATATCTAATGATCTGGAATAACACATAAGTATTCTACTATGCTGCCACACTTTTTAGGACGCGAAATAAGCGACGGGACAGTAAACTTATTTAAAATAAATGTGAGTGCGTCATATAAAATAAATATTACAACGCGCTTAAATAATAAGTGGCCAAGCCTACCCATTAACAAAACAAATTACATAAACCGTTTATAAGTGCTTCCTACACACCTAAGCCAATGCGTTGACTGATGTTGTTTGTTACAAGAATTGTGACATTTCTTTATTTTGTGCAAGCGACAACTTTTATCTGCCAAAATAATTTGCTTACGTTTAAAAATGCGCGTCGCGTGGTGTGAGTTACGCTTTCCGCTAACGCAAAGACTTGCTGCTACACTCGGCTTTGTTTATGTGATATTAACAAACACGCCATGGAAGCCATTATTATCATCGTAGGTAGGTACTTACTTAGCATCTTTTTCCTAAATTATATTATACAGTGTCAGGAGTACAATCTTTGCTTACACTTACACTCAACGGGGCACTGTGTAGTGCCTGGGACTTTGTTGAGATGTCTGTATAGTTCTGCTATTTTTGCGTAAATGAAACAAACATACACCTTTCAGAATTACAGCTTAGGTAGAATGTCTTCATGAAAAATATGTATTTAAAATAAAATTGAGTCATCATTTTATTTTGAAAACCATGAATGTTGCAAAACTCGTTCCAGTATCAATACCAGGGTGGTAAAAACTATGCTATGATCCAACAAAACGTAACGCGACGTAACGTAGTTTCTGTCAGGTCATTTTCTAGCGATAAAATATGCTGCCATGTTTTCAAACACAACATCACTCAGGAGTATACTTTATCAAACAAAAAAATAAAACAATTGAAAAAATACACACAGCTATGCATTGAGTTACTATACTAGATTGTACCTCAATGCAGCTATGGGAACATAGAACCTCTTCCTATTTATAAGTTGGTAAAAAAATAAAGAATAGAAGTAGATTAGTGGAGACCGCTCATGAGAGTAAAACATCAAAGTAGCATGAGACCTAAGACACATAAGCTCGTTTAAAATGTATATTCGTGAATGCAGCTTTATTTAGACCATGACATGTAAAAGATCACAGAGTGCTAACTTGTTGACGATATTTTTGATAGTAATTTATGATGATAATTTTACGATCATTGGAGCATAAATTTTATAATTATTTAACATAAAACCTGATTGTGGCGTTAAAAATAATACTATGCGTTAATGTGTTTTGTATAAAAATATACCTACTTTATTGCGCCTCGGATTAGTGTCCCGTCCCATTTCATGGGTTAAAAATTAGTCCTAGCTGAGTGACAACATAATGGCTATCGTACATAATGGATATCGTACACATTATTTAACTCCCTACCAGTTGACATGAAAATTATTGAGAACACAAATATATTTAAAACTAAACTAGTAAAGCTTCTACTGGAGGAATGTTATTATTCTTTAGATGACTTTTTCCTTACTAAGTAAATTACCTATTATTATAATCCAGTAATTTTATTGTTGTTTCGAGTGACATTATTTTTGTTTGACATTGTTTATCTGAAATATTTGTGTAGCTGTAAGTAAGCATGTAAATTGTAAAGTAGTTTTTCTTCTTTTTTTTTCCCTCTTTGTTATATTAAGTTATTTTTTTTTGTAATTTCAAACACATTTTGTAAAAGGAATGTTTATGAATAAATGAACTGAACTGAACTGAACTGATCAAAGCAAATAAGAGAATACCATATTTAGCTCTTAAATTAAATAATAGCGTCTCGTAGACGTTGTCCTGTTTACTGCTACGATTCGCACCCTACGCAGTAGAGCGCTTTTATTCTATTGCGTTTCACGAGTTCATAATAAAAATATTTCACTTACCTATACAAAAGTAATATTATTTACCTTGTTCATATACTGACTTTTACGCTACGTTACAAAAGGTATTTTTGCAAGCAGATTATGTATTTTGAAATTTAAGTACCTAAGTATATGAAATGAAATATGATCACGATTGTACCTACCTATGCCATGGAGAGACATTTCTTTCAGATCATTAGGCAATTTTTTTAGATCCTTTTGAAGACTTTTATGTTATTTTGAAATTAATATGATCACAATTATTGTCATCGCGCAAGTTTAAGATCCCGGGGGTTAAAACACAAAAAAAAACAAAGTAGAATTTGATGAACTTTTTTGTTAAAGTATTTTCAAACCTTGTAAGTTTGTGGTCACCACACAACAATCCTTGCTGGAAATATACCAGCTTGCACAATAGCAATTACGTTAGAAATATGTCTCCTGTCTATAAATAGCATGCACAGGACAAGCCGAGCCCCCAATCATGTACCTACCTACCAGGCGTAATTTGTTTGCCAAAGAATAAAGATAAAGATGGCCAATATTTTACTATTAACTGATATAATAATAATGTTTGTTAATCTTAAACATTCGTGATATTATCCTACTATTATGATTATAAACGCGAAAGTTAGTATGGATGTGTAGATGTCTGTTGCTCTTTCATGCGAAAACTACTGAACGGATTGGGCTGAAACTTAAAATTTACCTACATAGTTTATAACCTGGAATAAAACATAAACCGTTTTTTATCCAAGTAGGTATTACAATGGTGAAACCGCGGCCGAGTAAACTAGTGCTTCTTCTCTTTCCTGCCCTTATTCCATCCTTCTATATTTAAAAAGTTAATTGATCGAGTGAGCGAAGCGAACGAAGATCTTAGTGGTAACTTGGGCGATTTTGCATTGTATATTTGTATGTCGCGGCATAACTGTCGAACCGTTAATCCAATCTTCATGATACTTGGTAAATATATAGGTAGTGATACGAGATTTCCCGGCTCACATAATGAGCATAATCGGTCAAGCGGTTGTAAAGATATGAGGATCACAAGAGGGTGATAAAAAAAAAGTTTAAAAGTTTTCGACCCACATGTTCACCACAGAAGCACGACAATGTCACTTCCGGTAACTCATCCGAAGTGTGACCACTCAAAACGTTGCGTCAGTCTACAAAGTATCAAGAACTCCTAAGCTACGCTATGGGAGCTTAAAACTATCAAACAATCTCTAAATAGGCCGATATCTCAGCTAATGTTTTAAACGGCTGAAGTGTAACATGCAGTAAATAGACTCGTATCACCACACCAAGGATGCTCCACTTTCTACTCTCGCTGTCTTTTATCTTTGTCCCATTCTAGATGGTCCGATTGTGAGCTAAATAGGAAACATCTTGACATCACGCATTCATGCACTCACAATTAGCCGTCGCCTACGCGATTCAAAATGCCTTTAATCTTACCATACCTACCATCTTGTTTGGATTTCGACTCGTCAAGTCTGAATATCGAGAAAACAGACTTATTCAGACAGTTTACTATTTAAATATTTACAAAAAGTTCTAAAGCATAATCTGGAGTCTGTTTTGTACTTCTAGCACAGAATAAATAATAGTACAAGAGGTCAACTTCTATGGAATCCATGGCAGAACTCACTTATACTTAGGTACTACATAATTATGTCTCAAATTTAAAAATATGTTTTTGAATAGTTCGTTTTATTAGATGTGGGTATTTGGGTCCCAAAAGTACGTTGCATTTCTCGAATGTCATGACAGATATGCATCAGTAATCTAAATTATAAAATAAAAATTCAAGGGCAGGACAGCCAGCGGCGCCAAACGATCTGCGCCAGAACTAATCGTCTGAATTTCAGCTCGAAATTATATGCTGGCGACTGGCGATCGCATGGTTTCAGATTGTGCGGTTTCCGTTCGGTTAATTAGATGGCGCTCTACCGCTTTAGCATCTGTGTGTCAATTTTATTTAATTATTTTGATGGATGGTGTATAGGTACTTAGATTCTTTGAAAAAAAAACTTGGCAATGGTGTAACAGAATCTGGCAGGGTTAGCTTGTTGACTGTAATTTTAAATTGTACTTTCATTAAATCGTAGTGTTAGTTTAGCTTTAAAGAGTGTTAATGAGTGTGCTTAAATACCTACAATATTGTATAGTGTCAATATTTTTTGATTTATTAGGCTTTTGCTTTTGATTTATTTATAGAGGCTATTCCTCTAACCTACTCAGGGCCTCGATTAACACCTATACTATACCTACCAAGTTTCAGTCAAATCCATTCAGGAGTTGTGTTCGTGAGAGTGGTAACAAAGACATAGGCGGCCTAAAAACTCCGTCACCAGATTTGGCTTAGCCACTATTAGAAACTGTTGCTCTTTTTGAATATTTAACCATCCGATACTCCATGAGATAGTACTCACTCGTATTAACAACGTAGGCACTATCCCAAGGCATCTTAGGAAGTAGCAATTAGTGACGACCCAATTAGGGGCAATTGAGTTCACCGCTTATTGGTTCGATACCCGGTGTAGACTTCGTGGATATACCTGTACTAATACGGAAACTGTAATAATATCGCAACTGTATTCCCCAGCATTATAGACATTCTATGTATCCAGATATTTAAGATCCTTATAAGTTAACAGTGATAAGTCAATAGTTAGAAGTGCAACCTGTCACGTGGAATGTTTACTTCTGCAAAATGTCGGCGGACATGTGCCACAATTAGAACATACCTCACCGTTAGACATCTTAAAAGGATCTAAAAATGCCTAAAGATATGAAAGAATACGGCTATCGCATTTTGGAAATACAATCGTGATTATATTTGAGATTATGTTTTTTCGAAAATACAACTCAATTTCATTTTCTAAGGACATTAAAAACCATCCGGATCCTTGTTCCATTGACCTACTTTATCAATGAATTGGTTTAAAACCACACCAAATCAAAGTGCCTGTAAGTTTAGCTTTTTACGCTGATCGAGAATGTAGCGTTAATCCAGCCCAATGTGCGTCGTTCATCCGTACGGCTTCCCTCGACCAGTGCGAGATTCCTCACTGCACTCCCGTTCTTCCAGGCCGGTGGTCGCGTCTTTACTTCCCACTACTTTCACAGTATCTAGGTACAGTTGTGTGCAATGGCTGAAACTGATGAAAAAGGTGTACAGGTGAGTGGAAATTTATCGCCGAGCTTTTATTGTTTGGGTTGGGTTGGCGGTGGTTTAGTTTCAACTAAGTTTATCTATTTTGAAATCAGTTTCCTATTAAAACTGAAAGTACCAAGGCATTCGATATTATGGTTATGTTATTTATAAAATACTTTTACGAGTTTTTAAAACAGCAAGTTTAGAGCCCAAATCTCAGATTTATACAAAACTTTATAGTGTTTTGGTATGCTAAACTTACATATAGTTTATTAGCAAGATAATAATATGCTGCCCGCCCTAGATTTTATAAGCCGGCGCACCCAAAACAAACAGCAAACTTTTAAACGTAAATTGTAATACCTTGCTAAGTTTTAATACTTTGTGTTTTTGAATATTTTTATGCCTTTGATAGCCACGACTTTTCATTAGCACGGTTAAAATCTTATGTTTTGAGTATAAATGTTTATGGTGGCCTGGCTAAACTAAACATTACATTTTTCATGACTCACATCTCTATTAAATCTATTTTTCTCGTTTTCGCTTTAAAAAAGTTAAAAGTTAAATATTAGTAGAGTGCGTAGGATTTGTACCCTCTTTGAGGTAAAGTTTGACCTAAATGACCTTTCCGCCCTCTATGCCTCTCAATATGTTTGACGAGGCCCAAAAAAATAGATTTTAAAGAAGTATTTGCAGACGCTTTAGTTGAGAGTGGCCTAAAAAAGCACAAAGGTTATAATTTATTTATTTTACTTCAGGTGAGGTAACTTTACTTCCAAAAATTACAATCTCTAACCCATTTAAATAATAATACAAATGACACTTGCGAGCGTTTTGGCGTCAAACACAAAATGTGTTTTTTATAACTAAATTTTGGGCTGATAAATGTTTCTTTTCCATAAAAATAGGGTTTATTATAAAAAGGACCCCGATAAGAACTTATTAGAATGGTTTTTCGAAATTAGTCATCATGCCCATTAAGTAATGTAAAAAAAGTAAGAGCTATTTGCTAATACACTTATCAAATGAATTGAAAGCAACCATACCTAAGGTTCCTATTCAGGAACTATGTGTGATTTGGGACTAATCTTGTCTAACCTTAATCAAAAACAAAATAGGTTTGTAGCGTCAGCAAAAAAGATGATTACCATTTTTTTTTTAATTCTAGTTGAATGGATCCTATGTCTAAAGAGAAAACTATTTTCCCAAACAAATCTCACTTATTAACTGACCTTCCGTAAGCTAATAAAAATTATTAATTATTTCGTAAAATTAACGATTGTCCAATAGCCCAAAAAGCAAAACAGAACTTTGGTTTTTAGAATATTAAATAAGGCCTTTTTTTACAAAACTTACGTTGATCGAAAAGAACATAGGAATAATATGGGAATCTACTATTTGTGCAGCTAGGACAATACGACCGCTCCTAATTGGAAATGTCCCTTGTGGCAAAGGTTGGCAGTGGGCAGTAAATGACTGCATACGCAGATCAGAATAGAAGCAATCATGTGCCCACTATGCCACCTATGATTAGCATAATCACTGCATTAAAATTACAATGCTAATAACTGATTTCATGAAAGATTTTCGCGTAAAGAAGCGCTAAGATGACTAGAAAGATGTTTTTGTTTGCTAGTGGCAAACTCTGGCGATGGAAAACCTTCGTCATGGCTAAACGACTTATGTTTGTATTGAGAGTGTGCACTCTGAGGACTGAAGTGAGTGCTCACTTCAGTCCTCGCTCAAGTATTGATTTTTTGACAGTTCTCTATGAAAACTGAGTGATGAAGCACCTCTTGAGACATAATTCACGCTTGAGTATGGACTATGAATACGAGTGAAGAATGAATTATGAGTTCGAATAATTAAAGGATCGATAGTTAAATCTACCCACCGAATAAATTATTTTATACGAAAAGTCCATTGTCTGAATTCGAACCCACGACTTTCGGATCGCAAGTCAAAGTTCTATCCCACTTGGCCAACATGGCTCTATAAACATGATTGTAAATAAGGTCAGTTTTTTCAGGGCCACGAAACAATGAAAAGTTAAGTTAGGAGTCACGTGCTCGATTTTAATAAAAATTCTGAAATGTAAATGAAAAATCTTACTAAAACTTAAGGTACGGCTTAATACCTAAGTGTGGTTTATCACTTTAATGAGATTTAGGTATAAACTGCATTAGTAACTTTTATTTTATATTTTAAACCTAATCAAGAAGATTGAAATTAGTTTGCAATGTTGTTGTAAAATATTTTACAAAAGTTATGAACAAATTACGAATGTTTTTGTTTTTATGTTTGACAACATGCAGTAGACGCCATGTCGACCTACTCCAAAAATAAATCGCATTCGCCATTAGAACGTTTGTTTCGGTCAAACTGGCAAAGCAAAGCTATATTCTTTAAGTTATAGGTAGGTAGGTAAAAGGTACTAAAAAAACGAACTAGATACCGGGGACGTATCGCACGCACGATGCGATAGTTGGGGTAACGTCCACTGATCTACATTTTGTCCTTGACCTATAGAATTTACTTACTAGTGTATTTTTGTTTATAGAGTAAGTAGGTATATCGGCTGGTGATTATGATGTCCCTATCCAGTTTCTTTTTTATTTGTTTGACAAACATTTCTTTTTTTTATTAAAAAATACCTTAGAGCTCGAAATTTCATCCTCTTACTTCCCCATACTCCCATTTCTTAACCGCGATTTGCAAAGCGAAGATTTGGCCTCATTTCCTCCATTAGTACCTACACCCGTGCAAAGCCGGGGCGAACCGCTAGTATTGCATTAAATTCTCTATCGCGCACGAGTCTCTCCTTGACTTTAAGAGAGTTCTAAAAATAGACATACCAATAAAACCTAACCTTTCCAATACAAAGTCTGCTGAACGTTCAAAACATGCTCATCTTGCCAGGGTTAACTCAGTAGGTATTCAAATATTAATTACTTATAATAGGTACTTTATTTTCAAGAAGTAGGCACCTACAAGATGTTAAACAGTTATCTATTGACTAGCAGCTGCACGTAAACTATGGTTGACATTTTTTTGAAAATTTGGGATACAGGTTGTTTTTGGACCCAGCGCAGCACACCAATCACCAGCATTCTCATACCTTCGAAATATAACTACCTACATAAAAAAACATAAAAATCTGCGAGTTTAGAAAGAGTAGGTCATCTACAATCAACAAACACAAACACTGACACAAGATTTTTATATAAAGATAATATATAGAACTGCGTCTGTAAACTATTTGCAACCAGCAAGCAACTCAATAATAATAATATACTGTATCGATAAGTTAATAATGGTTTAAAATATCTTCCGATTCAATTTTATCAGATAGAATCTATTTGTGATGCAAATATGATCCATTTAGTTCCAGCTCGGTTTACTAAATGCATCGACCAAGACCGCAACATAAATCAATTACCTGCCTCAGGAAGAGAGAGAGTTGCAAGATTTCATGCAAGTTTCAGGAACAACTAAAGCAGCCATTTTTTTTCTTACTAGCTGCTTCCTGCGGTTTCTCAAAAAAAAATCGTTGGTCCCTATATCCTTTCAAAAGGTCTATTCTATCCCTGTACCAAATTTCATCAAAATCTTAAAATTATCCATTACTTTAACATGAGTCCTGTAAGGACATTGCAAGTAGGTATCATTTAATATATATAATGATATTATGATTTAAGTTATTATTTTTTATTACTATGATGCAACAACACAAGGCGGGCCTAGCTTTTTTCTCAGTGATTCATCCACAATATGATGTTATCTAATGGTGTTTACGAACGTGAATGAAAGCGAGAAATGTAATTAGAGAATACTTATTTCTTGTGACCTTTGCCGAGGTAATCCAAGGTCTCTCTAATGAAATACGCCTCCCCGATGGTGGCTTCTACGTGATAATTAATCAGATTTACCTTCACAGTAACTCCAGTCCATTACGACCCTTATTGTGCCAAAACAAGCAAATTAAGTTAGATACCTACAAGGCTGTCTTGTGGAGTTAGAAGAATTTGTAAGTTTTCTTTAATTAGACTAATGTTTAGGTATGTTATTCCTGACGTTATACATATGAAAAAACCAATTAAAGATGGTCTGGTTGTAGCCGTGTTATGTCTAGGTACTTTAGTAATTTTATGAATGACTCACAAGTTGCCAAATCTTTGTGCATTAAAAGTAAAACAAACTTTGCAAATGTTTTAATTGTTTTTTTATTGTATTAATAATCTACAGTCTGTAATAGGAAACTTTTTATAAGTAACTTATTGAACACCCTGAACAGTATAAAGTTTCTAAGCTTGCAATCTAGAGCAAGATTGTTTGATTAAAATCTTCGGAACTGGAGGAAACTTGCAGCTTAGTGGAAAAATGGCAACCTCGTAGACTTTGTGGGACTTTGTCTTAAGAAAAGACTAAGCTGTGTCTTAACTCTTTAAAGCTGAGAATGGCTGAAAATAAACTAAAACCACCTAAAATTAAATAAAGATTAAACAATCAAATAACCTGTAAAGCACTAGTGGAAAAAATATAGGTACCGCGTTACGTGTTGTACTAAATGTGATCTCGAAAATTTCGTGTAATATATTTTAGAGCTTGTAATGAACACATTTCGGAATTTCACTTTGAATTATTTATTACCGGCTGATGCCGTAATTTATTTTTCAACGATGTTTTCACACAGGACAGTCAGTCCAAATTTACCGCTTTAATCTTAATTACTTGACCTATAGAAGTACCGATGGGGATTGCCAATCCGACATTATCGGGTCGTATACGTTCGATGAATGAGACGTATGTCCCATCCATCGAACGAAGGTTTGATTTCCCTGAAGTGTTTAGGAAATAATTAGTTAGCTTTGATGTTTGGAAAAGTAAGGACGGGCTTATAGCCTTTAATTAACGGTTGTCAGTATTTTTTTATACCATAAAAAATGCTAAAGAATTAATGAGTGATTTTAATAGAGCACTTGCATCTAGTAACACCACGAACTTTTACCTAAATGATCTAGAACTATTTTACCTTGAACCAAAAAGTTTCAGTCACATTGTTTAGATCAATTTTTTTTTTTTTTTTATGTTTGTAGGTACATTAAGTCGGTAGGTACCTACTGTAATCGTCGGCCATCTATATCGGGCCCGCTGTAAACAGAGTTATTGTTCGTGCTGTTTACAAACGGCTGCCGACCGTAATGATGGCTTTTCAGTGCATCGAGGTCAAGCTTTTATTAATAACTGCATTCTTTGCATTGTCCCGTATTCTTTATTTTTGCAAAATAAGATTTGCTAATCCAGTCAATTGATCTCACTTGATCTTTGTATTATTATGATTTATTATTTCGTGGTCCTAGATGGTGCGACCCAGTCGAAACAGGCAATTTCGTGAAAAGTACCCAATTTGATTGCGAGTTTTTTTTAAAAGACAAGTTTTCCAGATGTCTTTATGGCTTTTGACGTATTCGGCTGTTCGTGCTGGATTTCGATTCATCATCTCGTATCTTGGACGTCAAAAACTGTTTTTTGGACTCCGACTGATTTAACGAATATTTTCTAAATCGTTCTGATATAAATTCAACTAAATAAACATATTCCATATCCATCTTCTAATCAGTAAAATAGGTAAGTACTAACATTAGTTTTAATGGCTTTTCAAATAAAGGTTACCCACCTAAGTATTTAATATTTAGTATTTTAATATGAAAACAATTACCTATAGGTACTTACCATCTTCTAATCAGTAGGTAAAATAGGTAAGTACTAACATTAGTTTTAATGGCTTTTTCAAATAAAGGTTACCCACCTAAGTATTTAATATTTAGTATTTTAATGTGAAAACAATTGCCCCGCTGGCTGTACCTATCTAATCTCATATTGTAAGTAAGTAGGTAAATGTATTTTCAGAGGATTTCCGTTGAACGTGATTTCTTCACTCATTGAAAGGAAACGAATTTATTTAACACGTGATTTTGGATCACGTAGGTAAATCAATATTGTAGGTAATACTTGTAATACTTACTCGTAATTCAATAATCAATTCTATAGGCATTCTACCTAACTTGGCTCCCTATGAATCCATAATTTAGTTAGAGAGATATTACCTACTCCTCTAAACTGAACTATCTAGGTAGGTACATTTCCCTCTGTCCTTAGGCACTCCTCCAGCTTGTCATACTTTGATTTGTTATAAAATGGAAATTGCCATTGTTTCAGAAATATGTCGTTAGTACCGACAGGAGTGGGGATATTCACGTCCACGTACAAGTGAGTCTATCTATAAAAGTGGGGCCACACTAACGGGAAATACCGTTAATTTTTTTATTTTTATCTTTATTTAACCTATCATGTCCCACTGCTGGGCAAAGGTCTCCCCGTTAATTATCGCGAAAAATCTTCTTATGTTTCACTTCATTTCTTTTTGGCAGTAGCCAACCGCGATAAATATTGCGAACAGTAGTTCGCAATATTTATCGCGGTGATGGGCATTGACGTTTCCCGTCGAGTGATGGCCCCTACATAAATGAATAAATACACTTTAATTTTCGTCTTATAGGTAGTCGCTGATTAACAAATTGAGCTTACAAAGAAATGTAGAGTTGGGCAACGGTTTTCTATTCAGAATACCTACCAATCTCCTAAATCTTTAAGTTTTGACGTCTAGAACGCTATAGTACAGACTCTATAGTATAGACTCTATACTGTACTATAGAAGCACAAACGCCTGGCATTTCAATTTGTCAAGTCAACTGGGCGGCAAAATGGCAATCTAGCCACCGATGGGGAACCGACTCGTTTCGCCACTGAAATTAACTGTCGTGATAATAAGCTGAACGAATTACCTACATATTCCATGGAAAGCAATTTCTAGAAGGTTAACTTGTTAAAGCATTTCTTTAGGTAAGAGAATTAAAGTTAGAGCGCTCACAAGTGGCATTGTATGTAAAGCATAATACAAAAAACAACGAGCAATATTTATTCATGTTTGCTTGATATTTTCACGCCTCGATGGGATGAAACACAGGGCATAGTACCAAGGTATGGTCAGGTAAGTTAAAAGTTAAAAAAATACTTAGCTGTCATTATATAGATATGCCTACGATATCAATTGCCGTTGCTTCTTTTCCTTGTCAACCAACATCCATTACTTTATAACTCGGTCATGAGAAGGCGCTGCAGTGGGTACGACATTTCCTCTGTGACGTTTCCTGAAGAACTCGAGTGGCTATTGTTCTCACAGTATTTGCTACTTCGCTTACTATTCGCTCATCCTTCCTGTGTTTCACATAATGATCTGTTTATGATGTTAAAGACAAGAAGTTTCAAAAATAAGTTGATTTTTTGATTGACACGAAAGTGAGGACATAGATTTTCTGATAAGTTTATTTATAGACATTCATGGATAGTTAAATTTAAAATAGGTAAAGTATTAACAAAATTAGTTTGAAAGATTACTTAAAATGTCCTCTTAAATTAAGATTGTAGGTTCCTACTTATGACCCTATTAAGACTCCCTAGGTAATTAGTAATATACAGTAGTATACAATATGCTTAGCTTGACAATGTCTAAGAAAGAAGAAATATTGCGGATTGATATCATCTTTGCCAGAACTCATAACTCAATTACCATCAATCACTTCATGTTTTCAGGGAGATCTAAGCCAACAGGACAAAAGATGCGTCTTCCTAACCGTGCACGACCTCGGGACTAATCGTAAGTACCAGAACTAAGGAGCATCATTCTTAAAACTGCTTTGAACTTATAATACTTTGAAGAGCTCTTGGAAAGAATCCTAGTACTTAGATAGGTATATTGTTTTTATCAGATTCTTCACTGATTGACTTCGTGAACTGCCCCGCCATGTCGGAGATAAAAGAGCGCTCTTGCTTCATCCACATTGACGTGCCGGGACACGAAGAGAACTCACCTGATTTACCGGACTCGTAAGTTCCATACCTATGAGGTACAACAGACTAAAATAATATTCTAATAGGTAAATAGGAGTTAAATTATGTCTCTTCGCGCCTGGCTTACATAAAAAAACAGCAAGTATTTCATGAGGATATTAGAACGACAGGCAATGTTTCCTAAATGTTTCTTTGAGAATTTATAAAGTAAAATTAATTTAATTATTTCAAATATCTAGCTTATTTGCTCCCTCGCTTCTTAGCGATAAGGCTGCCCATTGTACGTTGTTAGGTATTTAGTTTTTTCATAAGTTGTTAAATGTAGGTATCATAGTTGAGTGTAAGTACAATAAAGAATTTTCATTCATTCATTCATTCATCCCTCAAAACTTCTTAGCACTAAAAACGCAGCTTAGCAAGACACCACCACTTGCCACGAACAGGGGAACTGTCGAATTTTTCAAATAGGTCGATTAAAAATACAATATCATCCACAGCTACCAGTTCCCCTCACTCCAGACTCTAGGAGAAGACCTAATTACTGTTCTGGATTTTCTCCACGTGCGCTATGCCGTGGGTTTGGGCGAAGGCGCTGGCGCCAACGTCCTGGCTCGCTGTGGACTTGCCCATCCTCGTCGTCTCCTCGGCCTGATCCTATTCAACTGTACCGCTTCGACCTCTTCCGTGGCCGATGCTTTCCGCACTCGCTTCTCTCGCTGGAAGGGAGCCGACATCTCACAGTCCGAAGAGGACTTCCTCATCTTCCACAAGTTCGGACACGTGAGTTCTGTTCCAGAGCAGGTTGATTTCGACTATCAGGTATTTTCCTTTTTGTGTTTGTTGCTAATATACTAACTTGGGATACCGTTGGACTCACCACATCAGGTACATTTAGATTTAAGTCAATTAAAGTTTTTAAAATATATTATTATAAATGTTTCCTTCTGAAGAATGTATCAGAAGGAGACATGACTAGCTGGATGACGCATGTTAAAGCGTTAAACCGCAATAAGTGGAAGAAAAAAAGAGAGGGCTTTGCAGAAATGGCTGAACAATGAAAATAAAAAACGTTTCGTATTCATAAATAAACTTAGCTAGACCCAAAACACCTAAGTATGAGTGACCTAAGTATTCAAAGAGCATGGTTTCATAAAGGCAATCGTAATTGTTTTTCCTTGTAAAAAGCTTCAAGTTTCCTAATACTAACAAACTAACATTCCTAGTTTTAGCTTTTCGCTTTTAGTGTTTAGTGAGTTGTTTACTACTATTTCTTCTAATAATTAGTTTCTTAATACCTAGTAGTCTTTTGTTTAATTAAAATAACTCCAAGCTTGATGAATGAATTACAATTATTTTGCAACCATATAGGTTGTAAAATTGCTAGCGTACCTAACTTTTATATTCGCAGTGTGCATATTAATAATATCGAGTTAAAATAATTCTTTTTTTAACTTTTTGATTACTTGTTGTCCTCAAACTTTTAGTACCTACCTACCTATACTTATTCCTTGAATAGTATTGTAAAAAGTTTAAAATTGGATAAAATAAAATAAAAAAATATTCATTCAAATATCAAATTTAAATTAAACTGTTTCTTTTTTAAACTGTAGCCGCTAAATTACTCTTCTGAATATAGTCGTTGACTAGAACCGAAGTTTTTCTTATGTAATTCCTTTGTCCGGTTTGAACCAGTTTAAAAGTTTTTCTAGATAATTCCAAAGTCTGGTTGTAATGTTACAGCAAATGTCCTCGGACTCGTGCGAGCTGGCTGAACGAGAGCGAATGCTGAAGGAGTACCGCTCGCGACTCCGCGGGAACCTCAACACGCACAACATCAAGCAATACGTCAGGGCTTTTATCAAGTGAGTTACGTTATCATTTTTTAGACTCGGCGACTAGTCGCCCAGTTTACGATGGCTCTTACTGTTAATTAAATGCTCTCTTCATTATGCTATCTCATCAATGTCCCAGGCACTACAGCAGTGTCCCGTTAAGTGTAGGCAAAACTTGCATCCTGACTCTGTATAAATCATCTAGTAAAGATGTATAGGCCTAAGTTTTTTTTAATTATGCTAACCTCAAAAGCATCTTATGTCTACCGAATATCTCTTTGATGCTTGTGGCTTGGATCGGGTGCCTAATAACATTTTAAACTAACATTTTGTTTGAAACTTTGCTGGATGAATATGATACCTACATCATATTTTAATGATTTTCTTTGTAAGCTTTATAGTTCTGGCTGTTTTCCCAAATAAACACTAAATGAATAAATACATTTTTATTTCAGCCGCAAAGATCTAGTGCTTCGTGGTTGCCAGCCCGATATCCTCCTTATAACTGGCATGCTCAGCCCCTACTCCAGCGTCGTCGAGAAGATGTACAAGGAACTGGATAAGGACAAGGTCACCATTCTCAAGATTGATAGAGTTGGAGATGTTTTGGCCGAATCGGTAAGCTTTCACTAAAAGATAGGATTTTAAATGTACCTACCTACCTAATAAATTAAAGCTAGAATATTATAAATGTGTAAGTAATTTTGTTACGCTTTCACGCCGATAGGTATAGGTAGGTACTTTAAAATCAACCGCCATTATGAAATTCTGCATAAGTACTTACATGTTGTTGTTTTTTTTTTTCAGTCTTATTATACTGTTTTGTTTATGCTACGAAAAATACCTAGCTTACCTTCATCATTCGATATAATTTTGTTACGTAGGTAGGTACACCATACGAAGATGAAAGTATCCAAAAATAATGTTGAAGCAGTAATAAATAACATTCGGAAGCGTATGATGTAAATAGGTACTTGGAGCGCATAATGACTACAGGCTTAAATAACTTTTGTTGCATAACTACGTACCTATAGTAACTGATTGAACCGTCTCCGACAAACAGTTACCTATTATGAGTTGATAGCTCTGATCTCTCAACCTGCTATTACACAAACATTTATGTAGGTACCTATATACCTAGTATAATGCCTGTAATAGTTCTCCACGTTTAGTTGGCTAGGCGAGCTGCAGAGGCTTTAGTCGCCCCACCGCGGTCCAAGGTCTGCATGCAATCCTGTCCGCTCTTGCGCATTCAACGTATGATAGACGTGAAGCAAGTTGCGTTCATTGACTCCCCTTCACCAATACCAAGCGTACCTATCAAATACAAAACATCTTAGTGCGCGGTGACGATGAACTAGTGTCACATTTTGATTCCGAAATCAAGATGTCTGTGATTTTACTAGTTATTGAAATAATTATCATCGGCGGGATGGTAGTGGGACTTTACCAGAAAAACACGAACCAGGTGTGCAAGTCCAAGAAGAGGTACGATGGTAAAACAGTTCTAGTGACGGGAGGCACGACCGGCATGGGACTTGAGATAGCCGCGGATTTCGCGCACCGAGGAGCGAGGGTCATAGTCGCGTGCCCCTTCGAAGAGGAAGGCCGCCATGGAAGGAAGCTCATCGTAAGAAGCTCAGGAAACGATAACGTCATCTTCAAACTCCTAGATCTTGCTTCCATAAAATCTGTGAGAAAATTCGCTGCAGACTTCTTAGCTACAGAAGACAGGCTGGATATTTTGATAAACAACGCAGGTGTTGGAGTCGCAGGGGATTTCCGAACATCGGATGGTATTAATTTTATAATGCAAGTGAACTATTTTGGCACTTTTTTACTGACGATGCTCCTGCTACCGCTTCTGAGGAAATCCGGCGAGCCGTCGGAACCGAGTAGAATAGTAAACACATCGTCCATCTTGCACAATATCGGATCGATCGATTTTGAGAACATGAACAAAACTGGTAAATGGAACACGTACCAGCTTTACGGAAACAGCAAGTTGTGTTTGGTTATGTTTGCAAGAGAACTCACGAAAAATCTGAAGAAAGCCAACTTGAATGTGATTATAAACGTGGTCGATCCGGGAGCAGTTGGGACAAACATATTTGCCAGTACAGGTCGTTCTTTTGGCACTTTCGTTTCATTCATATTTATGATTCTATTTAAGCACCCTTGGGAAGGTGCCCAGACCGCTCTTTACGCAGCTACAAGTAAGAGAGTTGCAAATATGAGTGGAGAATATTTCAAGAACTGTGAGCTCTCGCGAGCTTGTAATAAGGCGTATGACGATATAGTAGCTGCTAAACTATGGAAATTTTCAATCAAGCTCGTGGGTCTGAGTGAGGAAGAACTACATAATTGTTATCAGGAGTGAAAACATAACACAATGAAGTTAAATAATAATAGTAATATTGAATAATAGTTTTCAAACTGAAATACTTATACAAGTTTTATTCTTAAGCCTTGTTGTTTTTTTAATACCCAAGTTACGGATTTGCACTGTCAGGGTCGTAATTCTTTGCAATAAATTGCCGGACACCGTGTCCTCAATCGAAGACAGAGAGTGCAACAGTAGATATAAGAAATTATTTAACATTAATTATAGGCAGGTAGGTACTTGTGGAATAAACTCACAATTAAAACCACACAACATTTATACTGTTAATCACTAATTATTTGTTACATCACCACACCTCTAAACTGCTTGTTAGCGTGCCGCCGAACGAGACAAAAAAAAACACATGATTTAGGTATGCTAAACAGTGAAATTTCCGGCAACCGGTACCTTTGTTTTAGGTGAATTAAAATGTCCAGCCCTTGGTGGAACAGAAACTCCCAGTCAGGTCCTAACCTGACTGACCTGTTTCTGGTAAATAGGTACCTAAGTACTAAGACAGAACTACTTAGACAGACTGCTGGTCTAGAACTTACAAAGTTCTAGACCACTGAGAGTACTGCCTTCCCTTTTTGTACTATCCATTCGCTCATTCGGCTAACTTAAAATATTACTTTTAAATTCCAGCCAGCAAAAGTGGCACAGTCGCTACTGCTATTCTGCCAAGGCCAGGGGCTTCTGACATCTCTTCCGCCACCTGGCGTGGAACGTCGCATGTCTCGGGCCATGTCCATGGAAGAGTACGACAAACCCAACATACGCCGTCTCTCTCTCACCCCCGTTGCTGATTCGACGCCTTTAAGGAAACTGTAGGTAACACTCACCGACTCCTTGTGCGAAGAGGAGACGGTGTAAATTGGTTATCTTTGCAATAAGAAACATATATCTGTAGTGAAAGATATTTGTAAATCGATTGCAGGATTGTATGAAACAAGAAGAGTAAGTTGATGTATGTTTGTTGTTGCAAGAAGCATGGTTTTCTCGTGCAAGACAGTGTAAAATGTAAAAACACTACCGAAGGATGTGCCAGAAATTGCGAATAACGATAATTGTAGGTAATATTATTATTGAAAATATGTGGTAAGTATGTTGAATGTTTTTGCTCGTTATGGTGCATTCCAAACTGCTGTTACTTTTTGCTACCTACTCACCAACATCTGATAACAAAAAATGAGTTTTTAATGTTATTAAAATGTTGACGTGTTAGTAAATGTTAATCAACGTTGCCCAACATTTAAAAACAGTGGACATTCTAATAAATTATGTATTATTATTGACGGTATGGATGGACGCGATGAGTAATACCCAGTAACTTCTAACAAATAGTAACAAGTAGCCACAAAAGTTAGAGATTTTTATTAAATGTTACCGTGTTGCAAAGTGTTGATCAACAAAAAATAAAAGCAGTGTGGATGCACGCTTTCCTATGTATAGGTAAAATATATTTGATGATATTTAATCATTAGAAAATCGAACAAATATCTTACCAATGTAAACGTAGGTATAGTAAGTAAGTACCTATTACCAAAAGTTGTTGCTACTCCTAGAATGTACAGCATTTTTTGATTGTTATATTTTTTTTATTTTATTTAGGCTGAGAGTTTTTCTAAGTAAGTATAATTTGTTATTCCCAGTTAGCCACACCGCAGTAATTTTGTAGACAAACATTAGTGTCTGAGCAAATAAATGTTTTTTTTTATGTTATGTTGCCGTGTTAGGCTAGGGCATGGACATTGCGATAACAGACTCGTGGTCACACCAGTCAGTAGACCTTGCAGCAGCCTCCCATCAATGTCCCATTAGCGTTATGTGGTAACAATCGATAACACTCCCCTATTTGCCTGCAGAAGTTTGTGATCACAAGCCGTGCAACTCTCTTGTTGCTAAAACTTACTCTTTGTTATCTTTTGTTAGTTTATGTTATTGGCGGGTATGAACGCCTAGGCTATGTCATAGCGAATAAAAAACCTCTCCAGAGGAAAGTTGCCTATTAACTCAAATAATAAAATTAATGTAAATGTAATCATCGTTTCACTATCCCTGTGAGCATAGGGTAAATAAAAATATTTTTTTAAATAAATCGGACATTTTATTGCACAAACATGAGACGGTACAATGTAGACTTTTTCAAGTTTTACAACACAAGACGGCCACAAAACTAGACAATTACACTTACAAGCGCCACTCTCTGCGCACTACGTACATAAAATATACCTATTCAAAAT
The DNA here is from genome assembly GCA_963582015.1 of Xanthorhoe designata. NCBI lineage: Eukaryota > Metazoa > Arthropoda > Insecta > Lepidoptera > Geometridae > Xanthorhoe > Xanthorhoe designata. The sequence goes on along the minus strand of OY757034.1, from coordinate 10,714,004 downwards.
GTTCCAAAATTTGTAAAAAAAAATACAAAATCTGTAAAAAGTAAGAACCAGATAATTCTTCGTCCAAGATTTGCTTTAAAAATTTAGAGAAAAAAAAATACCGAAAGTTAAATAAAACTCGCAAGATTGTTGAACGAAGAATCAAATGGTTAGGAGAAAAGGGAACGCAAAAATCAACTGTAAATTAGCACAATTAGTTACATATTCTAATAAACAAAAACAATCTTTTCAGTTTGAGCCAACTGGAACATCACACGACCTCCGCGGACATTTTCAAACCTTTAATTAATTTCGCATGTTCTGCCATATTCAACATTAATAACGTGCGGCCGCGATTTAGGGGCATCCGCTTCGGCGAAGATGCACAGCTGCTTATTACAAGGCAATTGATTCAACAGATTCTCATCCGACTCGGGAACAGATTCTCATCCAAGTCGGGAACAGATTCTCATCCAAGTTGGGAACAGATTCTCATCGTCAATCGTCCTCCAATCAGGTCGATTACTATAGTTGCTTTTCTAGCTGTGCAAGTGACAAGGTTTTCCTTAATTCAGTCTAGGTTCAGGTTTAGGCGTCGAGATCTTTGAAACTGTTCACGGAAAACTGATCATCTTGAACTCTTCAATTGTTCGAACTGCGTAGAGAGGGCTCATCACAAAACATCACAAAACATCACCAACTACACTAGTGTCTGTCGTGTCACAACGGTCGGTGACGCGCGATGTCAGTCACAACTCGTCGTCCCCGGGCTGCATGTCCGAGGTCTCTATGGCGACCTCGTCGTAGTCCCTCTCGAGAGCTGCTAGATCTTCTCGTGCCTCTGAGAATTCGCCTTCTTCCATTCCTTCACCTACGTACCTGGGATAATGGAAACTAATATTAAAGCAGCAAGACAGGGTTTGCTGGAATACCTATGCGAGATGTGAAGTTTGGAGTAGATACAACAAAGAGTGGGTGGTATAATGAGTTACTTTTCGCTCATTAGTTAAAATAATGTTTACCTATTTTCTTGGAGGTTCATGAAATAGACCATCATAAAGAGGAACTGGAAAGCTGAGCACTATTATTGTCACATACAAAACTACTCTTTTGATTCTGAATCTTTTAGTGATAAACTAATGCGTCTACGCAATGCTTGAACGACTGAAAGTTAGATAGTAAGGAGTTTTTGACGATCAGTTTTTGTATTATGTACATAAGTATGTATTATTGTAGTAGACAAAACCAGAGTACAGTGTGTGCATTAGAAACAGGCTAGGTGCAGTGATGCTAGGGGTTGGAATAGACAGTAACTGACCAGTGAACGAACGCTCGCTTGGAGTACATGAGGTCAAACTTGTGGTCGAGCTTGCCCCACGCCTCGGCGATGGCGGTGGTGTTGCTCAGCATGGAGGCGGCGCGCTTCACCTGCGCCAGGTCACCGCCTGTCACCACCGACGGCGGCTGGTAGTTGATGCCCACCTGCAGATATAAATAACAAACTATGTGAAAAAACAACCTAAAAATACTTTAAAAAGGTAATGGAAAATTTTGATTTCCATAAAATTTTTATAGATGCATTGTTTTCATGCATGGACCTAGGTAAGATCCTAGGTCCATGCATGAAAATAATGCGTCTAGCGATGTGAGACGTCAAACACCGAAATAACATGGCGGTTAGAGAGAACGTTTGCACTGTTCGGTTAAAAAAAAGAGCGTTAGGTATAATTTTTTATTTGAACAAAGTAAAGCAAATATAAAATTATACCTATCGCTCCATCATTTTAGGATAAACTAGGCCTAAGAATTTTGCCATAATGAGATCATTGACATTTTGCATACAAATAATTTTAATTTTTGACTACATACATCAGTGTGAGAAAGAAAGAAAGAAAGAAAAATATTTATTTACATCACTCACATTACAGTACAGGTACAGTGTATTCCTGGCAGACGAAGGCACTGATTGGGGGTGACAGGAAGTTGGAAAGGGGAGGGGAAGACAGTATAGGCTAGTACTAACTTCGTCCAAAGTAGACCCTCACCTTGAAGCCAGTAGGGCACCAATCCACAAAGCGGATCCCAGCCCGTCCCTTCATAGAAGCGATGGCCGCGTTCACGTCCTTGGGCACGACGTCGCCGCGGTACAGCAGGCAGCACGCCATGTACTTGCCGTCGCGCGGGTCGCACTTCACCATCTGGTTCTGCGGCTCGAACAGTTCCGCTGTGATCTCGGATACAGACATGCCTTCGTGGTATGCCTGCAGGATGGAAAATTATCATTTAATCTCTCTATATCTAATATAATAGCACTTTACTAATATTATAAAGAGGTAAAGTTGGTTTGTTTGTTTCATTATAAATGAAAAATATTACTAAAAGTTAACGGCTCCGGCAGGATTCGAACCTGCGTAGATGATACAAGCGATCGCTCTTAAGCTCTTGGTTTGTTTGTTTGTATGTTTGGGGTAATCTCCGAAACTACTCATTCGATTCCAAAATGTCTTTCGTCGATGTGTAGCATGGACTTTCCAAATGAACATAGGCTATATTTTATCCAGGTAGGTACCACGCGAGCCTGAGGCCTGATGGTTCGATGATATCGAAAATGTTTCAGAGAATGCATGGGAGATTACAACTCAAGACTTTGTAGGGCCTTATTACATCGCTTCGTATCAAATCCCTTTCTATCATCGGGAATTCTCTGTTCTGAAAGTTTTGACCACGTGACTTACCGTCACAAAACTAGCGTTAGCGGTTGTAGATAAGTAAAATATGGCTAGCGGGGTAGGACTGTACTTAGTGGCGTAATAAAGACGAGGCTTATATCGAGCAGTGCTGCCAACTGGACTACAGAAATGGAATAGATAGATGTATAAAATATGTTGGCCATAGTTTGTTACCTTATCTGCAGAGACGACTGGCGCGTATGCAGCTAGTGGGAAGTGTATCCTGGGATAGGGCACGAGATTTGTCTGAAACTCTGTGAGGTCCACATTCAGCGCGCCGTCGAACCTTAGTGATGCGGTTATTGATGATACCACCTGCGTCAAATAAACGAGCAACGATTTGTAGTAACTGCAGCAATGATTTAAGAAGAAGGGTAAGAAGCAGAGTAGCACCTACTTAAGTAGGTTTTCAAACACAGAAAGCAACTTGTTGTAATAAATAATGAATGTTGAAAATGTTACACAAAAATACACTGCATCATAGTTTTTCTTTGGCTTAGAACAGTAACCAAATAGTGGTCATGATCCTATGATACCTACCATGGGTCCAATAGTGGAGGCTATACCTCTATAGGTATAGCCTCCACTATTAGACCCATGGTACTTGGGTGGATAGGTATGGCGAAGGCAGTGTAGGGGTATTGTCCAAAGATTTTTATTTATTTATTTTATATAAATTGAAATGATACCTACATAAAAAAATCACAACCAGTGAAATAAACCTATCTTTCCTAGCATTGGTTATTTACAAAACTATTCAAAAATATGACTGACCTGTGATATAAGCCTGTTCAGATTAGCGTAGGAAGGCCTCTCGATGGACAGTCTCCTGCGACAGATGTCGTAGATGGCCTCGTTGTCGACCATGAAGGCGCAGTCCGAGTGCGAGATGGTGGCGTGCGTGGTGAGCACCGCGTTGTACGGCTCCACCACCGCCGTCGACACCTGCTCGTACATAGCCTGACTTATACTACGAGCTGACATTAGGTACAACAATCAAACTTTTGCTATTAGTTCTGAGGCCGTACTTGGGTTCAACGAAAACGAAGTTTCGTGACAATTTTCTTGGTGGATACTGAATTTGTAACATTTCACCAACATAAACGGAACCCGAAAATTGTCATGAAACTTTGTTTTCGTTGATAGTAAGTAAGTAAGGCCTCAGAGCTATCGATATACCGATAAAGTGCATATCTGTAAATGAAACTATCGATAGCAAAAGTATTGATAGTTCGGCAACACTTCGGGAAGTAGCACTGGAGTTGGACTAGGTATGTTGGACAACACGATTACATAGTGAGATTTATTTTATACTTACATAAGAAAAAGTATGAAAGAAAATGTATTGCTTTTATACCTACATCTAAGTATTACAAAATTTTAAACGAATTCCAGCTATAATAATCATTGGTATCAAGAAGTTTAAAATATATAATAAAGTGACGAGTGATGAGTTTGATGAGAAAAGTTGTAACGATACTATCCATCTTAGATAGTAGGACGCCACGAAAAATCGGAGATCTGAGCGTTCATGAGTCTTAATTACTATTATAGCTAAAAGGCTGGCGTAATGTGGAATAGTGTTAACACTTGTAACCTGCGTGGTTTCGAATAAGCAATGTAACTCACTTGTGGGGCAGGATAGATGGCAAATTCCAGTTTACTTTTCTTTCCAAATTCATCTGATAGCTTCTCCATCAGCAGCGACGTAAATCCAGAACCCGTGCCGCCGCCGAACGAGTGGAATACGAAAAAGCCCTAAAAATAAACACTACTATTTACCGATTCATGAAAATGAATTTAATTAACCAGAAAACCATTATGGCCATACTACTAAACGGCCCTCTACATCTTTACTAGATGATTTATACAGCGTCAGGAGGTTATACGTACGTATACTGTATTAGCTTAAAGCCAATACAGTTTGATCGAGCTGAACCGTACCTGTAGTCCCGTGCATTGATCAGACAGCTTCCTAACTCGCTCCATGACGGGGCCCAGCACTTCGCGGCCGGTCGAGTAATGGCCGCGCGCGTAGTTGTTGGCCGCGTCCTCCTTGCCGGTGATCAGTTGCTCAGGGTGGTATAGTTGCCGGTATTCTCCGGAGCGGATCTCGTCTGTACATGGAGAATATGTTCCAGGTAATTGTGATAGACAAAAAATTAACATTCTAAACTTTTTTATTACATATGGTAAGAACTAAATAACTTTCATGGCAAATTTTATCTTGAAAAGTTAAACCAGTTCATAGCTTATTAATTTGATAAATCAATAAGAACTGAAGTATGAATCAGCCAACTTGCACGGTATTTTAATCTAAAAAGATACAGTGTAACATAAGTTGCTTACCAATAACAGTGGCTTCCAGGTCCACCATCACAACTCGTGGTACCATCTTGCCCCGGTCCGCCTCGGAGAAGAACGTGTTGAAGCAGGAGTCAGACTGGACTGGTGCGTTAGGCAGGGTCCCGTCAGGCCTGATGCCGTGTTCCAAGCAGTAGAGCTGCCAACATGCTGCCCCCATCTGCACTCCCGCCTGGCCCACGTGAATGGATATGCATTCCCTCTGCTCGCGTCCAAAAATACCACACGTTATTTTATGCAAAAATCAAAGTGACAGGCTTGACAAGTTGTCAAAGTTATTTTCTTGCAGCCTTCGAGAAAATCACTTTTTGGATGATGATATACCGAATCATTGGTGATCCTACGTTTTTATGACTATATAGTTACGTACAAAGATGTCTATTTGATTTCCTAGCAAAATTAACCACTAGTTGCTACAAATGTTTTAACTATGCTAGAGTTCTCTATTCTGAGGCTAGTATAGGTACCTACGGCAACTAGGTTCTCTACGCGTGGACTGGTTAGCTATCCGCACATAGATGAAACAAAATACTTACCTTACCTACAATATAAGCTACCGCCTGTAAAATCACAAAACACTTACCATAATGTAAACTGCTAATTTTGAGAAATATTGTGTAAAAAATAAATAAAATACAAACTAAAACAGTTTACAAAAATTTATGGCGACAGGAAATTTTGAAAAAAAAAGTGCGAATCAAGCCCGTCCGACAGGCATCCCGATCTGTTTTGAAATATATTCTGTTTCCAAAATTCTACATGGCTATTTGAAACTTCATTGACTGCCAGTATATAAACAAAAAGTTTTTATACAGACAGCTTACTTCAAAAAGTTTGCATGATTTCTGCATCAGTTTTTCCAGAGTTTCTCGAAAAGTTTGAAGCTCCAAGATAATTAAAAATTATACAGTTCTTCGTTCGTATGAGCAAGTGGCCAACTCTGGTGACGGAGTTTTTAGGCCGCCTAAAGGCCCCCGTCTGTCTTAACGACTTTAAAAGCAAGGACTGCCAATTTAAAGTACGGAAGCGCTCAGCTGATAATGCCACTTGCGCTCACACATCCAAGTTGTGACCCCTCAGAACGTTGCTTAACTTCGACGCTCTATCAAGAACGTCTTGGCAAGCTTCGCCACGAGCGCTTCCTAATTAAACAGTGTATTTTCTGCAAGCTATTTGCTTCGAGAAAAATCAACCTCAACGACTTTAGAAAAAAAAGTCTAAACTTTCGAGGGTGGCAAGTGGACATGTTATGGGGGAGGACCCCATTGGAACTATTAGGGTACAATGGTAGATCGATGGGGCTCGGGTCCCACTGGGCGTTCAGGCAGCACCCTTCCTATACGTAGTCGGTGTAAGTTAATTTGCATTTTTGACGCTCGTTAGCTTAGGAATATTTGATTTGGTAAAATAAGCTGCGCTTAGAAATGCAACGTAGAAATGTATACGAAGGAAAATAAATAATGCATCAGATATCATTTAAGTTCAATATTATGTTGATTATATTTTATAGTTAAGTTCGCTTTAGTACCTATACTTATCAAAAATACATTTTTTACTGACATCTATTTATTTAAGCATTATTGTTTCGTTTAAAACATAGAAAACAAATCAAAGTCAAAACGACGAAATAAATCTCGATTTGTAAGCACTTTAGATACAAGTAAAGCGCTAATTAAATTAAGCCTGAAAACCATAAATAGAAACGTGTCAGTCCTCCAGCAACAAGATGGGCAAACGATTTAGCAATAGTTGCATTTCACACCTGGATAAGTCTGGTACGGGCATGCGACGAGTGACCTTTATACTTACAAAGAGAGAATAAACTCACAAATCGGTGTACCTACTCGTAGTTAAGGTGTGTAATGTCAGGCTTTTGATGATGGTGAGTTATTTTAAAAAAATACAAATATCATATCTGTTTTTTACAATTAACCTATATTTTTTTTATTTTAGAGCTTTTTACATAAAAAAGTACTTATTCATACAAAAGTAAACTGGCATAACCAAACTGGACACGATAAATCAAGCCCTTCACAGTAATTCACGGTACTTCTGTATTCTTGTAAACATCTATTCAAATGCAAAAGACTCATCCCTTACGCTATGAACAACTCTTTGTTTTGAATATTTAATTGTGTTATTGTGTGGCGTAGGCAAATATTCCCCGTATAAATTGATTCGTTACGGCTTACCGACAGGGTAACTGGTTGTCCTTGTTTTTATAGTATTAGAGAATATAATTGGAAAAAAGTAGCAGGTATAAATTTAGTTTTCTGCTATGAAATTGTTACCAATATTTCGATTTCATTTCGAATACATTTTAGGAATCCTATTGATTGTATTTTAAAGTCCAATAAGTCTCTAGTTCGAAAAGAACATTATACCTACATTATAGTAAAAATCGTTTTTGTAGATTTTTTTGATTCGAAATTTCCTGCTTTAAATAGGTAGGTACTAAAAATATAAAAATGAAATATGTCACGTCAAAAATGAATCACGTCTGTATCCCGGGAGCGGTAGACATTTCTTTCAGATCATTAGGCAATTTTTAGATCTTTTTCGAAGATGTCTAAGGGGGTAGTCAGAGGTATGTCCAAATACATATTTGGTAGGTAGGTACACTTCTTACATTTACTTATCGCTTACACGTGCTGTACAAAGATTCAGTTTGTTAAAAAATAAATTAATTTTGCATTCTGTGATAAATGATAATAATGCTTCAATGCTATTAGACATACTTACCAAACGTTGACAAATAACTGTCGCTCATGAAGGGTAGATCACATCGGCCGATAACAACCGATCCGAGATACATCTCGAAGATAGCACTAATGCACACGATCTCAGAGGGGAACGCGTTGATTTGTACTATTACTAGCTTTTCCATTTATCGTTTTAGTTTTACTATGAGTAAAATAGTAGGTAAATCTTACGATCTAGAGTTCCCTGTTCTCGTCTTTCGAGTCATAAAAAACTTGCGATATTTAGAGCTAATATTGTTGTAGGTTTGTAAGAAAAAAATTGTAGCAACTTTAACAGGAAACTACATGATTAATACCAGAAAATGATCAGTTTGAGAACGACGTTTGAGTTTTGACAATGCGGGTGCAACACCCGCTTATGACTCTACCATCTACGGAATTATGAGCAAATAATTACAGCAATGTTATAATTATAATTATACAGGCTCCGTTGGTGCGTCCAATAAAAACAATTTAATTTAAAAAAATTAAATTTATTTTACCCTACTTTTTACTAATATTATAAACGTGAAAGTTTGTATTACATGGATGTTTGAGTAACACACATCCATCCATACAAATGATGTTTTTTATGTAGGTACTTAGTTTATATAAAACCTTATTTTGAAATAATCTACTTTACCTATAAAATTACGATTCTATTTTGGATCTAAAATGGCTGTTTAAAAAACACAAAAGAATAGGAATCATGCAGACCAGTGACAACCAACAATTGACAATAGCCGGAGGTGTGGGCCAAATAAAAAATCCCATTTCGAGCACGGAGGCGGAATAATAACCGCTTTTAACCGGCTTAATCCGGATCAGATAACCTACGGGACCCGGTATGTTTTCTATAGTATCACTCCTAAAAACATTCAAGGTAAAAAGAGCTTTATATTGTGCTTGTTTATGTTACAGCATTCTTTGATCACTTATTTATATCTGTCGGTTTGATACAAAATAAATAGAGGCCTAATACAGAACCTACCTACGTAGTAGGTATGTAAGAACAAAATTGTATGTTTAGTTTATATTTTGTGTTATTATGTTTATTATGCATTATGAGAACGTCTAAAAAAACAGGTCAATTAAAAATTAATTATTTTCAGGTCTATGCTAAACAATTATTCAAAACAATAACGAATTTATTTCAATGTGAGAATGTCTGCAGCATCTTGGATATACGTCGTGACCATATTTATTTATTAAATGTGGTAAAACTTCTATAAAAATACATCTACTATTGTGTATACTGTTGAACGGGACCCGCGCCCTAATGCGATGCGCGTTTGATATTCATGATCATTCCCGAAGGATAGCCGGGGATTTTGAGGATCAAAGAACTACCTATCTAATAATTATACCATATTTGGTTACATTTAGATAAATTAGAATAATAACATATTTATTATATTTACCTACATTTAGTTTCAACAATTTCAGTCTTTAAATTATTATTTTTTTCACTTTTCTCACCGTTTAAACCTTCCTTGAACTTCCACAAATATTTCAAGATCAAAATTAACTAAGTGAACGTTTGTGTGTGTGTATGTTTCGTTTCTCCTTCACGCTCAAACGGCTGGACAGGTTTGAATTAAATTTGGTACCAGGATAGCTTGTATCCTGAATTAAATACATAGGCTACTTTTGATCCCGGTATTCCTACAGGAACGGGATGTTGGATGTGGGGCGCAACTAGTAATTTTATAATTTGTATGATCCAAATGACGATCTCAGTGGCGATCTCATTACATATTCTCTGCCTATATTTCCAATATCGATTCGTCCGCAACTATCGTACCTAAGAATAATAAAAGCAAACAGTAGCGCTAACCGCCGGTTACATAAAGGCCAGTAATTAAATCTTGAGAGAAACGAGGGTACAAGGACGTACCTCGTTATTGGGTGGAAATGAAACCAGTGTTATGAGTTCCGTATACATTTTATATAACACTAGTTTCATTAATGTAGAGCATTCTAGTAAAATAAGAATAATCTATAGACGAAATGTCAAAAATAAAAACCCTTACCCAGATTTAAATACTGTAGGTACTTACGCACATTTATTATCTACCAATCTGTACTGCTCTGTACTACCAATATATCCAGCAAATTTTACACTATTTGGTGGCTTTGCTCCTAAACGAAGGAACCCTAACAAAGTACGGGAGGGTGCGCAACAATGCTCCGCTACAGCCAGGTGCCTGTAGGTCTGCGCTTGCGCACAAAAGATTTAGTTGACTTTATTTTATTTGTGATTCTACGAGCGAGATGTGAAAATAAATACAACGAGTATTTATAGAACTAGCCCATAAACTTGTGGATCAATATTTAACTATGCAGTTTGCTTTGCCAAAATTGGTATTGCGTTTGCTGAGTACGATTGTCTGGTTTATTCCATCTACGTTCATTATAAAGATAGGTTCCATTTTAAATTATTTGTACCTATACCTACTGTTTCTGTTGAAATAGGTCTCAGTCCTTTTAAAGCACGCTTTATCAGTTCAAATAAAAGCTATAAAAGTCTTATAGAAAGCTATTTACAAAACATTCAAACTTGGGACTATATTTGCTTGATAAAGTATCTTTTCACTGGAAGTTTCTTAACCATATTTATTGATCCAAAAAAAAACGCAATCCCCTGTACCCCACTTATAACCAACACCGTTTCCCTCAAACTGTGTTTTGGAAATCCATTTTTTGATAAAACTTGTATGAAAGAAATGCATTGTGTCGGTGCATCGGCGCATTTCGACAGATGGCTACCCCACGATAAGGGTAAACGGTTTGACACCACACCAATCGGTCAAACTTGTAAATACTGATTTTGGAAAGACAGGAATGACTCTCTTTTATAATACCTAATAGAAGCAAGAACAACCCGACGAAGGTATTTATGAAAATTAAATGAAATACCTACATAGGTAATTATGATCACGACTGTATCCTCAAGGAACGGTAGACATACATATTCTCATAAATAAAAATCTTACTAAAAGTTACTCACTTCAGTCACATAAGTGGTTCCGTAGCCTAGTCGTGAGGCAGCTCGGCTTAAGAGCGATCGCTTATATCTACGCAGGTTCGAATCCTGTCGGAGCCGTTAACTCTTAGTAAGATTAAATACCTAAGTGTGGTTTAACACTTTCAAATATATAAAAAACCTATTCTCAGATCTTTAGACATTTTTAGATCATAGGAAGATGTCTAAGGTGGTAGTTAGTGTAGATAATTATGTCAAAATACATATTTGGTACATGCCCATTGTCCACATTATGCAGAAGTTATCATGCCATACGTGACAGGTAGCAAGCCCATCGCCACTATCAAAAAGCTAATTGGTTTCGTCACGATGTTTTCTTTAACCATTTAGAGCTCGTGTTAATGTACACAATAGTAAACCTACAAAGTGTTTAGGTGTATCCAACAAACTAAAACAATAAAAAAACTCATAATCACCGAGTAAAATTCTTTAATTTAAAAATTATTTATTTCTAATTAAGTTATTGATGTATTTATTTTGATGGGATAACCGATTACATCTGAAAACCGTGAAATACGCATGTTATTGGTAAAATTAGACACGCGTGGGTGTACAATTTTGGGCTCATTTTATTTGAATTATAGAAAAATGCTGTTAGTACTTAGATGTCCAAATATTAAAACAATCTATTTCGGAATCCCTAAATTCGTAAAAAATTAAATAATTAGTATCGTTTTGTAAACTAACAACCCGCTCATAATATAATATTGTTCGAGTTAGTTGAAAAGATGTTGTTGCCTACGGTTTCACTAGCGTAGTAACAGAGCCTATGTTAATTTTATTTGAAGCGTAATTTAATCACAAACATTAAAGATACCCACAATTACTAATACAATAAAGTTTTGATACACATTTATAAATAAAACATAGGTAGGATTAATTTCAGCCATAAGGCTACTTCTAATTGACCACATGGGCACCAAGTTGTTTGTTATCTGCTAATTTGCTATCAATCTGGTATCATGGCATATAAGTGCGGACACACGCAGGACACGCTTCAACACCACGCGGCACGTGTAAGACACACTTTGACACTTGCAAGCACGTGCTTAACACGCTACTATTTACACGGTATTTTAACAGATCTCTATTATTATTTGGTACTTGGAAAAACTTAATAATGACATTGTAACAATATTTCCAATGCAGAAAATATTTTAAAATACTGTAAAAACAATAGCGTCCGTTATCCTTTTAAGTAGTAATTTTTATCGTTACCTACGTGATCATTTTAATCTTCAAGCTTTTCTATGTTTTACATAATTACGAAACATAGTAGGTATTACATTATTTATTATTTGAGTTTTAGTTTATCAATATATATAAAATATAGTATAATATCATACTTACAATATCTTCTCTTTATGTACAATCGTTCGTTCGTTCGTATGAGCAAGTGGCCAACTCTGGTGACGGAGTTTTTAGGCCGCCTAAAGGCCTAAAAATGTACAATTATTAACAAGTGGCAAAATATAAAATAATAATAAACCTACTTCAATTTCGTGAGAATAGAGCAATTTCCTGCACTCTCGACTCTCGAGGTGCATTTCTGTTCATAACTCCGTAGATACAAATCAGATCCTCATTTTTTTTATGAGATCACTTCAGAAGTGCTTATACTCTTAAACAAAAAAGAATTTTCAAAATCGGTCCACTATTTACGGAGTAATCGGTTAAAATAAAATACATAAGTACAGTGGATGGAACATAGCCGGTTACAAAAGATTTTAAGGTTTAAAATCCTTGCGAAAATTCAATTACTCTTACTTAAAAAAAACATTGTGTTACAGAACTTTGCTCTTCTAATCGTCATACCCGTGTGAACCATCTAGTTCAATATTCAAGAGATCACAAGTACCAAATAAGCTATCTGAATGTTTTTAATCTGGTGCCTAAACCGACACTCGTGATATCCAAAAAAGCGCGACAATTGCCCGATCTTTTTGTGACCGAATGACACGCTCTGCCTTAAGTGGGATCATTATGACAAAGCATACAATAATCTAAAAGCATTTAGCATTATAGGGTTAATTTGTGAAGTGTGTAAAAATTATTATAAGCATCATTATAATATTAAATACACTTCTACAGCATTATTTTTATACGACACTTTTTCCTGTGGGAATATTTTTTTTACATTTTAATTAATTAAGATTTGTCTTCATTAAGTTTGTGTGGAAGCGCTCGTGGCGAAGCTTGCTAAAACGTTCTTGATAGATCATCAAAGATATAAGAATCATAAGCAACGTTCTGAGCGGTCACAACTTGGATGGGTACCGCAAGTGGCATTATCAGCTAAGCGCTTCCGTGCTTCGGAGGGTACGTAACATTATCGGTCCCGGCTTTTAAAGTCGTTAAGCCATGACGGAGGCCTTGAGGCGGCCTAAAAAAACCGTCAACAGAGTTGGCCACTTGCTCATACGAACGAACAAACGATTAAGATTTGTCATTTTAATATAGATTTAAAGAATGTTTTTTTCTTATTAAGTACTCTTATTGCAACAGATTTAAAATAAAATTAGTTTACTTACTAGTATTGGACTAGTAAACTTTGATAACACGGTTTGAACTTGAATAACACGGTTCCTTATGTAAAAGTATCTTTTAACGGAAAAAAAGATAAACTCGAGACATCATTATATATTTATTTTTTCTGACTTTATGTACACTGACGGTTTGAAAATGTTCGTCACCTTAGAGTCGGTTTTCACTTGCATGCACCAGATTGCAAAAATATTTTTTTATTGTACCAAAATTACCAGTGACGTTCCTTTTTTCAAGTTTCAAAAGGGATTATGTGCTCGTGCTCGTTGAACGAATAAAGTTGAAAACCGACGAACATTTTCAAACCGTCACTGTACATAATTGTATACTTACTTATACTTTTTTCCATGTGTTGATCTGAATATAATTTAGCCTTCCCAAAAACAGATTTATGATAAGTACTTCTATAATTTGTAAAAGAAAAGTCAGTACCTAAGCAAAGAGTTGGAAAAAGAGATTAACAAATTAGTCGCTAATGAAATTTAACTTAAAGTTTTTGGAGTTTGGTACTTTTAGTAACATTATTGAACGCAGATGCGCACTCGACTTCAATAACGTAACCACTATTATCTTTACAAACAAACATACAGAGATTCGGCTATTTTTCAATCAACTTCAAGTGCGGCCCTAGCGAGTGTACCAAATGTTGTGGTAACTCAACAAGCCTGTTGTTAAACATTTAATCCTTATTTTTATTGTGTTAAAGTCCAAATTACTATTGAATTTGTCATGATATGAACAGCAATTTTAATTAAATTGTCAGTAACTCTTATCGTCGTCGAATAAGAGTAGTTTTTCTATGAACTATGAAAGTTTTATAAAGTGTTTATGGTTGATGTAAACTTAAACAATTTGATACAGAAACAATTCTAGAATACATAATATTATTTCCATAAATCATATTGCGTAGCAAAACAAAAACCTTACTTCGGCGCAAGAGTTGGCAGCTAGCTTACTAAATTTACCTAATGAAAAAGGCTTGATGATTTATTTATAAATTGGTCATTGGTTTAGACCATTTTCAAATAAAGAAGTAACAAAATAAACAGACTTCTATTTCGTAGGAAGAGAGCACTTTCCTACACTCTCTAGGTGCATTTTGTTCAAAACTCTCCCTCTTTAAAAAATTTAAAAACTCTTTAAATATTTTAATGGGATCACTTTGGGAGAGGTATTCTCTCTCGAAAAAAATAATAATTACAAAATCAGTCAACTATTGACGGAACAGACATGAAAAAAATATATAAATACAGAAAAAATATATAATTTATTTACAGAAACTAAACTACTACATATTAACATAACTGTACAAAATACAATTAAAACCAGTTGAGCCACCTAAGGATCGTGATAGAAAATACAGTAGAACATATAATATAGAAACTCCTCCGTTTTTGAAGTCGGTAGAATTTCACATTCATTTATCTTGGTAATTGACTGGATCATCTTGACGTCAACTAATGATTATAATGTATTTACTTTTCAAAAGCAGATGGCCAACCTTTGGCAGGTATTTAGAATATTTGCACTAAAGATTACGCTGTCAGAAATAGTATACATTCGGCTCCCTATATTTCAATAACCAATTTCGATAGAGCTATACTCATAGCTTAACTGATGATCCCTTCTTCTTATTAGTATAATTTTGAAAGGTCTTCGTAAAATGGTCTTGTATTAGTACTTTTTACTGAGATACACCGTATGCAATTGCGATAAGGAATATTTTGGTTTGATAAATAGTTGAGCAAAATAATGTCAGCTGGATAGCTAATTTGTGGTGGTGCCAATTCATCTTTTGGTATTAAATGTGGAAAATGACAGAACCGATTCTATTAGTTTAAGTATTTATGGCGTGTATGGATGGGGTGCAAATATTTTGTTACCTACTAGTTAGGTGTATCGTAACTTTAACCATAGTTTGCACATCCCACTAATATTATAAACGTGAAAATTTGTATGTATTGATGTAGGTATAGATGGATGTTAGTACTTTCGCTTTCACGCAATAACCGCACGGATTTTGAACTTAGAGTATACTTAGTTAAGGACCTGTTTACACAATTCCATTCATTTTTATTTCAATTAAAACAACATAAAATAGTTTGCGGAACACACTTACGCTAGGTACTGTTTAATACCACGCGTGCGAAGCCATAGGAAGATACTAGTAACTTTAGTTAATTTTGTAAAGTAAGTATCGAAAATGTACAAAACTGTAGTTACCTACAAATAGTATCTGTAATCGAAAAAACTATAAAAAAGTGTTTTTAATTGTATTTTAAATACCTTACTAAAATGTGGTACCTTACAAAAAATGTTTTAAAACAATACAGTTACAATGAATGTAGGTAGGTACCTATATATGTATGTGATATTGAAATAAATAAAAACAAATTAAACAAATCGGAATCCGAAAAATAATTGGATCATCATTATCATCATACAACAAAGCAAAAACATAAAAAATTTAAACGCAATAAAAACATTTATTTAAGTACAACTCAATCTCTTTAAAAAGTGTGTAAATAACCTATTAGCTTAGCAGTAAGTAAACACACTGCCCCCGGGCACTGATGAATTTTAAACAGGCTAGTGCAAACAGACAGACAGACAAGGCAATTAGCCCGCGGCCACCATTCGGACATTTGATATAGGATGCGACATGTGCTTTCAATTTGATTAGGTGAAGAGGATAAATATAATAAAAAAATAAAAAAGCTAAGTTAATTGTATTGTTGTGCTCAGAAAAATCAAATAGGCT
Organism: Xanthorhoe designata; assembly: GCA_963582015.1. NCBI lineage: Eukaryota > Metazoa > Arthropoda > Insecta > Lepidoptera > Geometridae > Xanthorhoe > Xanthorhoe designata. Next base: position 10,697,840 of record OY757034.1, on the reverse strand, counting down.
TAACTTTCCTCATGTTTTGTTTTCATTCTTATCTTTTGATGAACGTAACCAAATAAAAACAAGTAATACCTAACTTATGCTTGCGATCAAAAACAATATTTAGAAATGAACACAGAAAATCTCTACATAAACGTCAAAAATTAAATAAAATACTTAGATAATTAATATAAAACACAATTTGTTTTAAAATACATAACATCCTATTTTACTGTGTCAGTATTTGAAAATATTGGAAACCAGGAAGCAATCATTTGGTAAGTTTTCGACGTAGCAGAACCACTAACAAAAGATCTCAACGCGCTTTCTTCTACGAAGTCACGGCGTCTTTTTCTTGAGACATTTTCTTACCTAACAATAATAAATGTAATAAGTAACTGTAAGTAAATGTAAACACATCAAAATTTATTACATTTTAATATCTACTATGCCTCAGATACATAGACACACAGACACACATAGCGGTCAAACTTATAACACCACTTGTATCGGGGGTTATTAATTACTATGCTTGTCTCTTGAAAAGGATGACAATGGCAATAGTTTCTTGCAAATTATTATTACCAACATTGCTAAGGGGGATCTCAGATATTCCCTAAATGCGAGGATTACTGTCGACGCACGGAATTACGGCAGATTGTGGGGAGATACCGCTAACTACCACATTTATGGATGCAGCTATTAATTTGAATGATTTGATTACATTTCAATATTAGGTTTTAAGCAAGCATAGATATTTATTACTTACATTTCGAACAAGTTGAGCCATGTAAGTGCTCTAGCTCAATTGATCCAAGCCACTGCCATACAGAAGCATACCCAAGAACCTGGCAGCACTACCACGCTGAATGGCACTGCTGATAAGAAGGTAGGTAAGTACCTACACCTATTTATTTTATAAAAATCATTATTTTCTATTTCATTAACCCATTAAACATTCACAAAAATCTTTAAGAAAGTTTACTCTAGCATTTAAAAATGAATATCTATTTTCTTTGCTATTTTCTTGTGATTATGATAAACATTTGTAGTTTAAATATTATATTAAAGATTCAAGAGCAATGTAAAAATATTTTTTTTCCTTGTTTAATTAAGAACTAATACTTATTTTAATCAACGGATTGTTATTAAATGTGTTTTTTTCCTTATTGGTATCCAGCTACACCCTGATATCGACCACCATTATAGGTATAATATTTATACCCAAATGAATGGTAAATAGGATCGAGGCAAAGGCTTTCACGAAGGGAAAGGGGGCCTCTGCCCAGCAGTGGGTTAAAAGTAGTGAAGTACTCTACCTCGGTTATCCAAGAAATTATATTATTACGACTGTGTTTCCATGCAGGGTCTGCTTTAGTCTTAAAGACATTTGACCTGTCTAGGTGCAGTCAGAGGCACGTCCAAATACAGGTATTTGACATGACGGGTCGCAAGCCCGTCACTGAATCTTGGGAGTTCTTCAATTATAAAACCAGTTGTACAATGTCATGGTGTTATCCTCACGCCGACCCGTGACAATGCATTAGTCTCGGTGACAGTTCACGCTCGTTACTACTCGTACTTGGCCATTGTGTGGTTGTAACCGAATAATGTGATAATTTCTGTTTGTTTTAATAAGTAAGTATTATCTTTTTTAAGGTAATTTAATAAAAAATCTCTTTTAAGACATGCTACGGAAAATTTACTTTAAACGTGGCAACAAAACTTGAAACTTTTTGATTGACTTTCGAAATTAGGAAAAATTAAAGACAAAATTACTAAGACTATATTGTAGGTACTAGCAAAGACGATTAATATCTAGAAGACAGACAAAGGCCATACACAAAATCGTAACCCGATCCCGCAGTACCAGATAGCCTGAAAACTTTAAAACATCAATTTTATCCAAGAAATTTCAATACTTAGTAGTAGGTAGCAACAATATTCAATATTTAAACATTTTTAACTAGAAAGTAATTGAAATTTCTTGGATAAAATTGATGTTTTAGAGCTTTCAGGCTATTTTTTAGGGTTACGATTTTGTGTATGGCCTTTGTCTGTCTTCTAGATATTAATCGTCTTTGGTACTAGCTAGAGTATTGAATCATCATAAGACAAACCGTTTCACAATAGAAATTAAACGTTTTAAAACAAATCAATTCTTCGCTCTGAGTAATTTTGTAAAAGTAATTTCCTGCAATCACGGTCAATAAAGCGTGACCAGGCGCAGATTTGTTTGATAATTACAATAATAACTGTGACAGTTGGCGAGCCAGGTGCCGCCGGCTTCCTGTGAGCAATCCTGTTGTTTTCATTTAGTTATGCGTCTCTAATTTTCTAGCAAAATGGTTTAGGTAAATGAAATTAATCTAAAGTCTTACTTTCACAATTTTTGATAGTTAGATTTAATTAATTACTCGTGGAAAAAAAATGATTGTTTTAATACAAGTTTACGAAATTTATTTTAGGATTAGATCGAGACTTCGGTCGGTCGGTAAGTACTAATAGATTTCCAAATTGTATGTGCAATTTCAATACACTGAATAAGTTTATTTACAATAGAAACGGAACATTTTTCATTATGAATCAGAATCATCATCACCATAAGTAATACATTTTTTTTTTGTTTTTATAAAACGGTAAGTACTTATAAAAATACCTATTCTTGCAAGTTATGTTATAATTGGTTTTAAAGTGTTTGGCAGTTTTGAAAATGCGAAAACACAGAATTAAATTATATTTGGTTAAAACTATGGAAGCACTAAAAAAATACATACGGTCAGACTTATGAAAACGTACCTAAATTAGACTTTAAAGTTTATATGTAGGTATGCTAAACAAGACTTCAAGTCTACTCTAAGTTTTAAAAAGATTAACCGTTGATGTTATGTTGTATTAAGGTGCTTATTTTAGCTCAGAGAAATAGTTTTCTCAGTGGGTATGTCAATGGCTGCGTGCAAATCAATAGAGAATTTATGACACCCAAATAATTGGGGCAAAAATAGACGTCTCTAACAATTGCTGTAACGAATTTCCAAAGCAAACATTTAGTTTTCGACGTTTTCGTTACTCGATATAAACGGGTGCCCCTATTATACTAGTTTAACTGTTGAATCTGATGTACTGCCTTACACGTATGGAAATAGAGTTGAGGTTTGTGTGTTGATGGGGTCTTACTGGTAATGTTTCAAAAGATCTGAACAATTGTAGTCAGCTTGGGGTGCGCAGAAGCATTCACAACTTTTCGCTCTTTAGTCGGTATTGTTCTCATTTGATTTATATTCATGGTCCTTATTATTATTAGCTACTGGTAAACCATGCGTACAATCCTCTCTCTCAAATTTAATTGACGTCAAATCTTTCTTTGTTGTTTTTGTTTAACAGTTGAATAATGCAAATACAATATATAAATATTTATTAAAATTTTACATTTGTGACTAGTTTACACTAATAAAAAATCTTAAAATACATGTTATTGTCTTTGGTTTTATACAATACAAAATTTAAACACTAGTTTGGTCCACATATTTGTATAAAATTGATATTTGTACAAATGACTAGAAAAATATTAATTCTATATTTGAGCGTTCACAACCGTAGATCTGTTATAAAACTGTCTATAGTTTCTTTGTTCCTCATAATAATAGTTACCGGGAAAATAGCTGCTAGTGTCACAGTTATTGTAATACTGCATCTCATTGAAACCATACACAGAGCTCGTTAACTTCCCATGGTTAGAATAAACCTCCGTTTTCGGAAACCGTTTAGGTTTTTGTGTGCTTTCAAAGGCGTTTTTAAATATTTCGTAATTTTTCTGATTGAAATATCCTTCAGTTTGCACTTCCTGTTCCAACATGTTTCCGAAATTATTGGCTTCGTAGGGCTGGTAAAAGTTCTGCTGGTTCATATCATCGCCGTAACTGGAAGGGTGTGTGAAGAATCCTGTGCCGGTTGTTGAAGCAATGCAGTTTCCACCTTTATTGTTCACAGATACAGTTACATTCCCTACGTTGATGAGCACTCCTTCCGCTGTCTGCATAAAGTTGGTCCCATTCGGGAAAGGCTTGCTAAATCCCTCAAAACTACGGTAGCTACCATCCCCATTATGTTCAGTCTTATTCGGTAAAAAAATATCTCTGAAAGCGTCTTTCGGAGCTTTGTCCCCAATGTTACCATAATTCTGTACCTTTTCATAGCTTGAAGAAAACCCGTCCGTAGATTCTGTAGAGTCTAAATTGTCTAACGATTCCAGCGTTTGACTTAGCGCGTAAATGTAATTGTGTGCGAATCTAAGTGTTTCTATTTTAGTAAGCTTGGTATCTTCTGGAAACGTCGGTAGCACACATCTCAATCTATCTAATGCTTCATTCAGCATGTGCATTCTATTTCTTTCTCTATCATTCGCTTTCATCCTCCTATTTCGCTTTATTCTCATAATCTGCGATGGACTCTTGCTTCGGGTGACTCTGTTCTTTCCATTGGCGTACTTTTTCTTAGGTTTATTTGGATCTTTGTTCTTCTTGTCTTTTACTGGTGTTGATGTCTTGCCGGTTATCAATAAATCATCTTCGAAACTTTTGATGTCATCTACTGGGCTTTGGAATGTAGTGAATTCGTCGCTGAAGAGTTTTCTCCTTATGTTTTCTTTTTTTGGTGTGAGGCAGATGCCTAGATCTGAGGAGTCATGTTTGAGTGGCGTGGTGACAGGTGTGCTCAAGTCGGCATAAGATCTATCGATGCCGGAATCGTTACTACAGATGCTTTCGTTGAAGTCGCAATAATCATCGAAGTCTGTCGCGAACATCTTGAACCTGTAACCAAATAACATAGATGAATTAATAGAAGCCTAATGCCCGTTTTCACCAACAAATCCTAAATTTTAAGTGACACCTATCTCATTTTAGGGAACACCTTAGAAAGAAATGGTTTTCACCACTCCCAATCCGTCACCTAAAAGCTTTAAGTGTTACCTAAATTTAGGGGGCCGAAATTCGGGGTCCTAAAGATAGGTGACAGTTGTATCAGTTTGTGAATGTTTGCTAATATTTATAATTATTAAAAATGAGTGATTTCATTGATGTTATTGAGGCTATAGAAGTGATCACAGATCGTGTATTATGGGATCGACCATATTTTTACAGATATTTTGTGAGAGAATTGATTTCTTCCAAAAGTTTGAGGACGTGGACTTTTTTCGAAGATAAATCTTAACTAAAGGAAGTGTCCTTTTCCTGTTGACAAAAATTGAATCAAAAATTGAGTTCCAGGACAATAAAAAGTTCAAGCACACGAAATAACAATTATCATAAACTCGAAACGCAATATGTACCTATTTTATTTATTAGCCTTTATTACAGATAAAAATGTACATGGTTTTTATAATTAAGTAGGTATGACATCGACAATTATTCAGCACTGTTATCCCCCCGTGTTATGCTTGTTATTGCCCCGTCTTGGCAAAGGCCTCCTCCAACTTCTTTCCAATTCTCCCTATCTCTTGAAATTCGAATCCATGTTTTCCCTGCAAACTCCTTTAATTCGTCTTCCCACCTTTTGAACTGTCTTCCCCTCTTGCGTTTATTGTAATTAGGAAACCAATTCATCACAGTTTTAATAATTATGTATAATAGCAAAACAAACATGTCAAATTTGATGTCAAACAAACACTATTTATTTTTAAAGCATAGACAATCAACATACAGCCTACATGTTGACAGTAAAAAACCAGAAATTGAATGAATGAAATTGAATCGGTAAAATACATCACTTATAGTTAGGTAGTGGTTCGCTAGGGGTCACCTAGCTTGGTGAAAATGAATTTAGGTAGGAGGGGGATTTAAGGGATCACCTAGCTTAGGTAATACTTAGTAAGGAGACTGTTTAGGAGACGTTGGTGAAAATGGGCATAAGTGTAGGTATTTATAGTTAGTACCTTCTAATACTAAGATGATTTCATTTTTAAAGCTGTATATCTTGACATGAATATACGTATATTTTGTGACCTGAAATAGCAAACATTGTTTTTAACGGAACCCTTATTTATTTATCCACCAACCATAATCAAAGGCAGGTGACCTCTCTCCGTGCGTGACCAATGTGTTACGGAAAGTCAGTTGAACTCTATCACTTCCGACTTCCGGTGACAGATTTTTATATTGTAGGGTGATTTTATGAAGTTGTATGTTTTGTAAACCAGGAAAGTATTATGCTTAAAAAAATATCGAATTGGAAAATGAAATTAGAAACAAGATATCGAATGAGGCCCCGAATATCAACTAAGTGTTATAAAATGAATCTTAGGAAAGTTCATTCTATCGTTTTGACTAGTTTTTATTTTTGTCTTATAAATGTCTTTTTGCTAAATAATAATGTCTGTTAAATAGTAAATAAGTAATGTCTGCTAAATAGTAATGACTTTGTTAAATTAATACGGTAGTCTGGTAGGTTAAATCTGATAGGTATGTCCCCTTTCTGCGCCTCTGTCTTGCTAATCCAATCCAAATATATAATGGCATCTCCCTTAACTTCCACTTGCAGATTCAGGTGGACAGACAGATACAATGTTCTGTTTATAATAAATTAGTAAAGATCAAAATGAGTAACAAATAAATTCCGGGTTGTTTGTTGTAGTTGACCACCTGTGTGTGTAAGTGGCAAGCGGCACGCGACACGCACGCGACTGCGTGTGCAGGGTGCCCACCGACGCGCGACCGACACGGAAGTTAATCGTTCACTCATTCGATTTTGTTCATATAATTTCAATTAAGACGTTTTTAATGCGGCTTAAATGAATTAAGTAAAAACCGGTTAGTGAAACTTTTATATTTTGTTTGTTTGTACTTTTTTAGGATTCTCATTGATTCAGCTTCCAGCAACGCGTGCTAACACTTTATTTCTTGATTATTTAGGTATTCCCTAATGAAGTCTAAACTTAAGATGAAGAGGGCGTGCCAACTCACCATCATCGTCATCATCATTATCGACCTATTGAATTCCACTGCTCGCAGTAAAAAAAATAAAATGGCTTCAGAATTTCAGATAGCTTTTTGACTAGCCATAAAGTATGATGGCTATAAGGGCTTGTAAAAAATATCCTTGGATATTTCACACAGCGTCATCTAAATGAGTGAGTGATACCTTTATAAATAACCAGTTCCATTTTTGAAAGAAAACGACATAAAATAACATTATGGTAGAATATAAACTGGTTGATTAGCATTGCACATCATTTTAATTTTTAATTCACAAAATATGAGTAGGTATATTATGTTAAAACTCATCCCTATTATTAATTGCTATCTTGTCTAACAGTTCTCAAAAAAAATATACTTTAGGGGTTTGTTTTTACCTAACGAAACGGAAATAAAATAATGCAATTACTTACACTTTCAATAAGTTTAAATATCCACTAATAATAGCAACTCAGAACACACCACTGACATACAAACACTAAAGTTAATAAGATATTTCTATTTATAATATAATATTATTCATGACTAGTGTGTGCTTAGTTCGAGCACCCATACTAAACTATGCAACATCGCTTCAGCCCCTACTATGGTGTTCGCATGGGATGGACAATGTTGGCCACGCCTACAAAGTACAAGTGGAATTCTTAAGGGTATGTAAGTGGTAAGGGTATTTTCAACAAGTAGGTATAGTTTTGCGACGGATTCTATGGAAAGTTTCTTTCCGATCCTTATAAGTTTTAACAAACATTTTGTGTCTCGTAGAGGCTCTACGCAGACTATATGACTAACTCGATATAATTTCGAGGGAATATAATTATCAATTTTCAGAATACCTGCCCAGCCTAACAAAACATTGAACTTACCTATTCAAAATAGTGTGGTCATAGCACTTAAATATATTTTTATAAAGAATTTCGAGAAATAATTCGGAAAAGTAAATACATACACTGATTATTATTGATTAAAAAGTTTTAATATGGAACGCGTCGGACATTAAATAAACTAAAACATTTTGTCTGAAGTGGTTGATAACTAAACATATTTTAATTTTTAACGTAACTTTGGTTCAAGTTTCCCGTTTAATTCGAAAGGCAGCATGTCTCTCAGGCAGGAACATTAAACTGTAACCTGACGATATACACGACAAGGCCACTGATTAAAATTGTTAAGTTAATATAGTTACTCCCTAAACAACGTTACTCGGCGAGAGTAACCAAGAACTTGTACCAATGCTGCGCGGTATAATTCCTGACTATAACCGATGACTGATGGGGTCTAAAATGGCTGGTTTTAATGAAATCTACGATTCTAATTGAAAAATATTCTGGGAAAATTCATAAGAATAGAAAAGCCTAAACAACGTTACTCGGCGAGAGTAACCAAGAACTTGTACCAATGCTGCGCGGTATTCCTGACTATAACCGATGACTGATGGGGTCTCAAATGGCTGTTTTAATGAAATCTACGATTCTAATTGAAAAATATTCTGAGAAAATTCATAAGAATAGAAAAGCAATTCCTAAATACTTGTGATATAAGCCCTAGGTTGCTTACATGGTACAACACCCGGAGATCGTGAAACAAGCGCTGAATCTTCTAATCATCTAGGAAAATAAACAATTGACTTGAGTTTCTTATAGACTTTCAATCATCTAACTCGTTAATCTATCAATAGATCCGATACGGTAGTAACACTTTGTGTATAGTACCATAGTGCACGGTGTTATTTTATTTAATAGTTTAATAGCGCGTACAAACTGTGCCATTTTTTATGTCAACCCTTTTGACAGTATCGACTTGCCATAAATTACATCAATATTTGATCAGATACGCTGATGGGGCACGTTACTATAGATTTTGGCAAGCCAATACGTTGTTTTTTATACCTATCTACTATGGAATCAAATGTATAAATACAGAATTGATTTTTTTTTTGATAATTATATTAACAGATCAATGTTCTGTTATAAAATTTAACTAGCTCATAGTTACGAACTTTTTAGTTTGTTGGCTTTACCTAGAATGATAAAATGTGATAACACTTTAAATTACCATTGATAAAAAACTAATTATTTCATGTTTATCAAAAATATGAGTATTTTTCTATTTACAAAGCTAAACAAAGCCAATCGTTCAGTAAAACAAATCACGACAGTTGCGGTTACAACTAATATAGTTGCCAAGTGTTTTATTGCAAAAAATAATGAATTTGCTATCACTTGTGCCACCTGCTACGAAGGAATCATTTCCCACGAGACTTCTGATGGATATTTGTGTGAAATATATTAATTTCTACCTTCATTTGATGATTGTATCGATACAATACTTTCTACGCTTGTAATTACAATGTAAAACATTGTTTTATTTCTATCAAATTAATAATAAACCTGTCAATTTTGACGACATATCAACGACATGTCAAGATAACGTCATGTGCATTTGATATGCAGGGCATGCAATAATTAAAATATCGTATCTACAACTTCTACAAGCCTACTAGTAGCATGTCCTGAAGGGGAACATTATCATTACTTTGATGTAACTACTTACAATAATTATGTTTGTCCAAAACTCATTTTAGTTATTTTGAAATCTTGTACCTAGCCCTAAAACACTTATTTTAAATTTCGATTGCAGAATAGCCAACATTATAAATAATCAAATACCTATACATTCTCAGAATGTAGGTATATTTTTGAAAAAGGCAAATAAGTATATCATCCATCCTAAACTTTCCCATTCACTGACACTTTTATCCAGCAAAGTATTTTAGACTCCCTCAAAATAATTTCTCGCAACATTTTGACCCGACATTTTAAAAAACACTCTACGAGCCAACCCTTTTAAGGCAGCCGTTTAGTTTTCTATAAAGACTTGCGCCGTCATTATTTACAACCCTTCCCGATAAGCCCTTAACAACAAAGCTTTTTAACATTTTAAAACTGCAACCCACAATGGATGATTCATTGAACTTTTTTTACCAGCCCGGATTACAGAAACTTCAATAAATGTTTTAATATTTAAAAGATTAACGTCATGTTACTTGCCCTGAGTGTAGGTAAATATTTTGTGGAGTTATAGTGTTTTTATTTGTAAAATAGATGTTTTACTTTTTAATAAGTTAGATTACGTGATGGTTTTCTAAATATATGAATAATTCGGTTGATTTGAACTATAGGCAGTAAAAACCGTACAGATAAGTTAATTAAAAAAGTGTTTTGATGAAGAATAAGATATTCTCGATAGTAATGATTCAAGACATTAGATTCTAAAGGATGTTAGTTAACTTTTGCTTCTACTTTCGTTTTATATTTATGTCTATTGATACATATCTAATGCACGCCAAATGAAGGACTCTTTACGTAGTTAAATTTTTTAAATATTTTCTTCCTAACCACACGAGGCTTGACTTTCTTAAATGCCTAATAAATCTATAAAGCAATATTTTATAAATGTGCTTAAATACCATTTACACTTAAGTATGGTGGGTTGTTTTATAAAATCTCAATCTAAATAGTGAACAGATTATTTAAGTCGAAAACAAGCAAATAATTATAGAGACGGATAAGTCCGCAGAATTATGCTCGGTGGCGAACGAACTCGGACCCGAAGGGGCTGCTCTACTGTGTGTGTGAAGTGATGTGAATTTACACTACCTACTTAGTTATACTTTTATCGATGATTTCACTATACAGATAATATAATTGTTTCTATAATTTACGTGTCTATTACTCTGACAATAGATTATCAAATTCAACATTCATAGTAAAAACAGATGCTTCAAATAAATGCTTTTAACGAGTTCAAAAGGTTAAATAAATAAATAAATAAATAAACAATCAAGATTTATTTATTATAATCCTATTCTATCTCAATGTTGTGAAGTATAAGTCAATAACAAATTTTCCTCAGAAGTCAAATATTTTATTCAGAAACATCTATTTACATATTATTATCTCTATTTATTAAAGTAAAATAATTGTATTTTTTTTTAAAGTAAAAAAATAACTAACGTGAAATAAAATAATTCCTTGGACGTTTTTTTATTTTCAAAACGAACACATCTAACTACGACTACCTACTTCGAAATGTCGATACACATCACTATTGCAACCCTTCAACAACTAAAGCAGGTTACATGCATTCATGGTCTCTCAACCGTGTTGACTGCAAAATAACTTGCCCTAACTTACTCTGTTGCCCCTAAAGTCCTGTACCAATACTTTATACTTCTATTGGTTACTTTACTACTTTGCGACAGCGATAGGCTTGCAACAATGTATGGGATACCTACTTAACTAGATTCTACAGAATGCAGGCATGTGTACTTTATGTAAATAGTGAAACACATAGATGTAAGACATCTATTACTCGCATCAATAGTATGTAGGTACCTAATGTAATTTCTAAAAACAGGGTAGGTACTTATCTAAAAATAATTTGTCACTAAAAACTATTTCAACCCTTTACACAGTGTGACGCAGTTAGTCAATATTTTACGAGAATCGCCATTGAGCCGTGACGGAACATTTGGTGGTAAAACGTTGCTTTGTGTGTTTGTTTGTCCTCTGGTCATGTGGAATCGAGGCCAATTGCAGCGTTGTAAACAATAATAATTTGTAAAAGTAGTAAGTAACCTAGGTCTTCAGGCGGAAAAGACGCCACCAGGGTCTTTAACTCGCTTATTTTTCATTTTGTTATGATAATTCTGTCAATTTTGTTTTAACAAATGTTTTAAACGTGGTTATTTTGTATCTTATTAAATATGGGTAAAGTACTTCAATTAACAGTTATTTGAAATGAGAATATTATAAAAATCAAATTTGTTTAAAATACATGAATCCACTAAGCCGCCCCACGTTTCTGACTACGGCGTAGAGCTGTCTACGCGCTACCCGCAAATATGACGTCACGGTATCTTGCGTCTACGCTTATGCGGAAAAATACACGTGCAAACCCTTCAAAATATAAAAATAATATTTCTAAAATAAATAAGTGTAATAATAAAATAGCACTATATTTGCACAATTGTTCGAAATCCAACTATCGACGGTGATGGGCCTTTTAAAATAATTCCTGCCTATAATAAAATTGATAATCGAGGTAATCCTTATTTACACTGAAGGTGAGTGAAGTGGGTGTCCTGATAAGCTAGCAGATAGAATCAAACTAGCATTTCTATTGGCTAATTTTTAAACCCATATCGTAGTGCAAAATGAATACGATTTTCGCTAAGCGTTACAAATTTTGCCATAGACTAATAAAGTATCAGACAGCATAAAATATGATTTTTATTGTAATTTAAAATATAATTTTAACAGTTATAGTTGCCTACCTCTGCGCCGCATGAAAAAACATAATTTAACCTAGACAGCACGCACCTGATAACATAATAGGTACCTACTTACTTCCCCGTCAAAAACTCACGATCATGAAACTGAATAACATAATTAGGTACAGTAGGTACTATAAACTTATCATTATTGTTATCAAGCACAAATAAGCTATAATAAAATGTTTTAGTTATAATTACAGCAAAAAAATATATCAGAATGCTTTTATTTAACCTTCTGGGACTGACGTGGTAGTCGGAATCTTGTGTGTCATTATTTTTGAAATGTTGACTCCCGCGCTTTTAGTGCCCTAGCTAGCATTCAATAGTATACTGAGAACGGTACTTAGTAGTATGGTCAGGCTTTTTGGTACGAAGTCAACCACGTTAAATTGACTCTGTTATCGTGTTTATCTGGTAGACAGCTACCTCAGTATAATTACATTATTATGGCAAGAGCATTAATGCTATATCACATGAAAGACCAGGCTGACAGTCTATAAAGTTTTGGGTAAAGATCCTCTCCCAAGCCCCTAACATCTTGATCAATTCCACCAATTTAATGAAGACTAGGTATGCTCAATTTGACCAGAAAAAAAAATAGTAACAAGACAATAGTGGCGATTCTGAGTGTCGCAAAAGCTAAACTAAGCTAACTAAAATTATTGCCATCCTTATTATTTCCATCGCTATGAAAGGGACGGCAACAATTTTAGTTAGCTTAGGTTAGCTTTTGCGACACTCAGAATTGCCACTATTGTTTTTGTAATTATTTTAGGCTAGGTAGGTATTTTGTTTTCAATCTACCTAAGCAACTTTGTGAAAACTGCCAAACAAAGTGGCAATTTTAGAGGAAGTGTAATTTTTTTATATTTTAGTCACCACAAGTGCTAAATTAAAATATATATAATATTTCTTTCCGGTTGTGTTGTTTATCTAAATATTATCTCTATCTTATCATTAACATTATATTTTAGTGACATAAAAAAATAGTGTAGGTACATCATAATATTTAAAGAAAATAATAATAAATAGTAGGATTATTTAAAAAAAATACAAAATACACGATGTTATAATGACATGTGTCTGTTACTACAGCAATAAAATTGAAAAAACTTGGGCATGACCCAGCGGGTTAATTAGGTACCCATACTCCATGCTTATTGATAATGGCATATCGGAAGTTCTAAGCTGATTACTATAATAGCCAGTACGAACTGCGGTTTGGTGTGTAACACTCCGACTCGTGAATTGTAATTAAATTGAACAAAAATAATAAGTACCTAATAAAAATTAAACAGCACCATGAATACATCGCTGGCGAATATAACAAATGAAGATACGTTGGTTGTTTTTAATACATCATCCGCACTACAAAACGTATCGCAGATGACGGAAAACTCCACGGAAAACGAAACAGGTTACCAAACAGTGCTAGTGCTTGCTAATTCGATCTATGCGATAGACTGTATCCTATCTCTTATCACTTTAACATTCGGTGTGACAACGTGGACAGTCGTTCCTAGATGGCGAACCTTCAAAAACTTCTCGTTCCTTAATGTCTTGTTTTGTCACACCGCAGCAAACTGGCTGTGGGGCCTGATGGGATTGGTAGTAGCTGCAGGAGAGCTGCTGTTCTGCGCATCCCTTTATTTTGTTAATGTCTTCTACTGCTGGTTATTTATTGCGTCCGCTCTCATCTACATGGATATTGTGATAGTGTTCGATATTGCTGTAACGAGGAAAATATTAAAATCGAGTATATTTGCGTACGGTGTTCCTATAGGCTTGTCGGTGTGTCAAATATTAGACTGTTTTGATTTTGAGGTTTTTTCGACTTTAAGATATGTATATGCTATGTTACTTTTGGTGATGAGTTTTTGTTTGTACCTGAGAGTAATGTATGATTTGTGCAAAACCCGAATGGTGCCGGCAGTGTGCCTAAAGCTGCAGGTAGCCACAATAACATTCCTTATGAGTGGGACTCCCGTGCTACTGGTAGGGTTTTTATCGCTTGTCATACCAGACGATGACTATAAGTTAATATTATTAAATAACTCAATTCTAGGATTGCACATGATTTTGATGTGTTTAGTATTTTTGTTTCTTAAATCTAATCGAAGAGCATGGCGGAGAAATAATAGAGACTCGTCAACATACTATGCTGCCCCAGTAAGCCAAAGAGCAGTAACTCGATCGAACTGTGTTTTGAGATAGGGCCGATTATGTGAAAGCCGATTTCTCGAAGTATTCCCAAGTGAGCATCTCTCGTCGCTAGGTACCTACTTCTGACAAATTTGTCGTGCCATGCTTGTAAACAACTGTCAATAACAAATAACTTTCTATCTGTTGATTTTATACATAGGTAGGTTACCTACTAAGTATTTCTTAATTATTGGGGATTTATGACCACTACTCTTCAATATAAATTACTATCAACTCGGTCAAAAACCCATAGGAAGCATTTAAATTTTGAGTGACAGTTTGTTACATATAGCACGTCGCATTTGGCTGATGTATATTAGCTTACTTGCCCGCGGCTTCGCCTACCTTGATAAAATATTTTCATTCGGAAAGTCCATGCTACTCATCGGTGAAAGAATTTATGAAATCGTTTCGAAGATTACCTACCCCAAACCAAAGATAATTTTTCCCAAACATACAAACAAACAAACCAACTTTACCTCTTTATAATAATATTAGTACTTATATATAACTTTTAAATGCCAGAATTCATGTACTTAATTTCAATGATTTTTGAGAGATACCGCCTTTTGGCTTCTGATGGATGATGGTAGGTAGGTAGGTACCTAGGTATATAAGGTTTACTACCTATATCTACCTAATTAAATAAGTAGGTATAAGATAGGTAATTAATGTACCATTAGCCAGAGGTTGTTGTGTAAGTACTTACACAAATTAAATGACCTAGAAAGTATAAACAACGATAGGTAGGCAGGTATCTGAGCTTGGATATACAGGGCGTCCCACGACGAAACTTTTAGAAAATCTTTTAGTAAAATAAGTACTTAAGTAAGTATTAGCAAAGACGATTAATATCTAGAAGACAGACAAAGGCCATACACAAAATCGTAACCCGATCCCGCAGTACCAGATAGCCTGGAAACTTTAAAACATCAATTTTATCCAAGAAATTTCAATACTTAGTAGTAGGTAGCAACAATATTCAATATAAAAAAAATATTAGGTAATTTTAACTAGAAAGTAATTGAAATTTCTTGGATAAAATTGATGTTTTAAAGTTTCCAGGCTATCTGGTACGGGTTACGATTTTGTGTATGGCCTTTGTCTGTCTTCTAGATATGAATCGTCTTTGGTATTAATAGGTACTTACTTTTAAAAATAAAATAATTGTTTCCTTTCAACAAAATATCTTATCTACAATATTTATGGTACTTTCCCTTCATGTAGCATATTGGTCTTGGAACGCCCTTTATATGTATTTTCTGACTGTAACTGTACCTAATAATTAAAATTATCATGGACAAAAATAGTTTTTTTATTTGTCTTGGAATCATAGGTACTTACCAACCTATCTAGGTACATATCTACTTTTATATATGAGACAAGGTAAAGTCATCAGCTTCAACTAAAATATAAATAGGAATAGGTACCTACCTACGTACAATTTTCCTAGATTTCCATAAATTTGATAACTCCTCTTATCGAAATGAAAATGAAAATGAAATGGTAATCAAGACTGGTATTCACAAGGTGCGGTAGACGAACACTTTCAGATCTCTTTTAGTATTTCTTTACCTATATCCTTTGAAATTTAAAAAATTAGATAAAATTTCTCTTCTAACATGTCAAGATCAATTCAATTTGGAACTTAAAAATAGTTTTGATGCTTTAGATACAGATTCGCAGAATATAGAAACTCAATATAATAACATTAAAAATAATATAAAGAAAGCTAGCATTAAAGTAAAACCCGTCAAAAAGAAACTTGAAAAACTAAGTCAGCACACAAAAAACTTAATAGAAAAAAGACTTAAATTAAAATTCAACACTCCTGATTATAGAAACATAGATAAATCCGTCAAAAGAAACATACGCAAAGACATTAGGAATTTCAATATAAATCTTGTTAAATCTGCTTTAGAACAAAACCTATCCTCAAAGACAGCAAAACAAAACATGAATAAGGGAAAATCATCAATTACTAAACTTAAAGATAAAGATGGTGTTAAACATAGCGAAAAAGATAAAATTTTAGATATTTGTACAAAATTCTACAGCAGTCTCTACTCCGATCCTCATGCAGGTTCCGCTGAAAATGCTGCATACTCTTGCTCCGCAGATATTGAGCCGATAACAGGTTCAGAAGTTCATCGTGCGCTATGTAGTTTAAAATACTGTAAATGTCCCGGCGAAGATGGCATTACCACCGAAGCCCTAAAAATTGGCGAACCTGCACTGCTTCCTCATATAACCAACTTTTTCAACTTAATACTCCAATCTGGCAATTTTCCTAAAAGCTTCTGTCACTCTAATGTTATTCTTCTGCATAAGAAGGGCGACAAATCCGATATTACGAACTATCGGCCTATTAGTTTAATCTCACATCTTTACAAAGCTTTTATTAAGGTGATTGAGTTCCGCATATCTGGCCAACTTGACTTGCATCAGCCGCCTGAACAAGCTGGCTTTCGTCGAGGCTTATCAACTACAGACCACCTTCACTCATTAAATCAATTATTAGAAAAACATTCAGAATATGACTCACCTATTTATTTAGCATTCATTGATTACTCCAAAGCCTTTGATAGTATCAAACATATTTCAGTTTTCGATTCCCTCACTAAACAAGATATTGAACCAACCTATATTAACCTTTTGCGAAATATTTATAGACATAGTACAGCTGCAATACAACTTTCATGCACTGGTCCCTCATTTCCTATCCAAAAAGGGGTAAAGCAAGGAGACCCGCTTTCCCCAAAGCTTTTCACAGCAACTCTCGAGGAAGTTTTTAGGAAATTGGCACCGAGCTGGATTGACAAGGGGGTTGTTTTAGGCGAGCGGCGATTGAGTAATCTCCGTTTCGCCGATGACATAGTTCTATTTTCCTCCTCAGCCGCAGAACTTGGCTGCATGCTGAACGATCTAAACCAAGCTAGCCTCGAGGTTGGACTTGCGATGAACATGTCGAAGACCAAGTTAATGACCAACAGCACAAAACGTAGACTACACGTAGAGGGGGTTGAGATAGAATATGTCCATGAGTATGTGTATCTCGGCCAAATAGTCTCTTTCCAGGCGCGACAAGAAAAAGAAGTTGCTCGACGCACCGAAAACGCATGGAAGAGATATTGGTCGATGAAACAGCTTATGAAAGGCGAACTTCCACTCTGCCTCAAACGCAGACTCATGGACATGTGCGTTCTCCCCATCCTCACATACGGTGCTCAAACTTGGTCTTTGACAGCTCAGCAAAAGTCCAAGCTTGAGGTGTGTCAACGGGCTATGGAACGCAGTATGCTGGGTGTTCGGTTAACAGACCGAATACGAAATTCCGCACTGCGTTCCCAAACGAAGGTTTATGACGTCAGCAAGAAGTCCGCTCAGCTCAAATGGGATTGGGCCGGCCATGTCTGCCGCATGTCGGACGACTTGTGGGCTAAGACCACAACCGAATGGGTGCCCAACGCGAGACGTCCGCGTGGCAGACCACCACGGAGATGGCGGGACGAGTTAGATGTGCACCTTCCAGATTGGTCAACTGCGGCCAAGGACAGAAAAATCTGGAAAGAAGGGAGGGAGGCCTTTGCCCTGCAGTGGGACAATATGGGCTAGAAATAAAATAAATAATATCCTTTGAAGATGTCTGAGGAGTAGGGGGGGTAGTCAGAGGTATGCCTAATTATGTACCTATGTAGGTACTTGGACATATGGCCAAGTACCTACGTACCTACTTATTTGGTAAGTATACCACATTTAGCAGAAGCTAACATTCCATACGTAATATGTTGCAAATTCGTATACGCTAGGTATGGTTTCCTCACAATGTTTTCCTTCACCGTTCACGTTCAGAGCTCGTGCTAAAGCGCACATAAACTTTCGGCCGGTTTCGAAACCACGCACGACCTTCGGATCGATAGGTAGTGGAGGTACCTACCTAATAATCCACCTGGCCAACACGGCTAAACTCAATTGGAGTAAAAATAGGTAGGTACCTATCTACCTACTTAAGGTTAATTAGGTATCTAAGGTACCTAAGTAGGTACCTACTTACCTAAATTAGATAATTAGTTCTAAACTTTTAACCAATCTAGGTAAATAACGTAGTACCGTAGTAAACGAATGACCGGAGAGAGGAATGTTGTATGAAAGAAAAAAAAAAGTAAAAACATTTATTTCGGTAGCAGAATAGTCAACTAATTTAGTTTACGCAAAGCGCCATCTACCCAGAGAATATTTAGATCTGAAATGTTGGCCTTTACTACTCGGCAATAGATGGCGTTGCTGATTACATTAAGTTGTTCTCATTTACACATGGCCACCATTGGCTATCAAATCAATGTTGACACTATTTGTCATTCTCTGTCCTATCCTTGATTGTTTGCTTGGAGTTAGTTTTCTGATTGCTAGACTGTCATTTTTATTTTTTCTTACCATGGATAAGCTAAGCTAGCTACATCACTAGGTGGGTGGTGCCTGTTGGTGCCGAGTAGCGACTGTATTTTTCTAAAGTTATTTTGTTTTGTTTACTTTATCAAAATAAGTGATATTGTTTTTTATTTCCATCATGCATTAATAAATTATCCTACTACTAGAATAATTAAGTGAAATACCATAAATTTATTTTTATAACCTAAATTAGTCATCGAAGAGATTAGATAAAAAGTAGACAGTAGTGGCAATTCTGAGTGTCGCAAAAGCTAAACTAAGCTAACTAAAATTGTTGCCGTCCCTTTCATAGCGATGGAAATAAAAAGGATGGCAATAATTTTAGTTAGTTTAATTTAGCTTTTGCGACACTCCGAATTGCCCCCAGTGCCTGCAATTTCAGTCCCAACACGCAAGCCGCAATCACATGCAACAATTTTTGCTTTGCTCTTACTATTTGCCGTGCTACGATAAGTGACACATGAATTCAATGAAGCGTTGGTGAGTAAAGTTTAAAATTAGCACTATTCCTAACCATTTTTTCCTACTTTACCAGAAAGCCTTGGTTTTAACTGTGATTCTGTTTACACATCGCTGCCCTTGCGATAAATTAACGATTTTTACAATGTGTGTGTTCCAAACACTCTTCTAAAATTCAAATTTGATTTATGCACCACCTTCTGTCTGGTATGCTTAAAAGATAATTCTAAGTAAGTACCTATATCTTGCCACTTAGGTAAATAGGTAGTACTGTGGATTATACTGTGGTCTGAAATATTTAAGAAAGTTATCCATGGGTAGGTAGGTAGGTACCTATAAATTTTTAGTACATATGGAAGTTATGACAGTATGTACTAAACAGATTCATAGATAATGATAGTGAGACCGGCCTTATGTGTTTGTGATGATGACATTATATTCATACATACCTACATAAAATTATAACTATTTCCCATGGGGTTAGGTAGACACCACGGATCTCCACTTGCTACGACCCTGACACAATTTTTTGCACATGATGAATATTGTACAAAAGTAAGATAATGTTAATAGGTACCTACATATTACAAGGTGTGGACAAGTAAGACTAAAATTAAGTTGATCACAATTAGGTATATAGGTAATCAAACTGTGCTGTGAGAAAATTGATCGGAAAAAATAATATTTTACTTTCTGTAATGTAATGCGGGCACCACACATTGGGTTCCAAATTGGCTACTAATAGAATGGCCATTGGCAATGCTCTGTATGTGTCCAATAACCATCCAAGATCGATCCAACAGGTTCTAACACTCCAATGTGTGGTGTCCTCATAAGGTTCTCTTAATAAATTTTGTCTCAATTTATTCTATTATGTTTATGTAGAAACTTATTTAAATAGTTAGTATTTATTTTGCACATAAAAATTAACTGCCCTCCTCTAACAAAAAAATAGGCGGATAAAAAGTAGGCTAAGTATGTGTTATTCTAGGTTACAAACTATGTTTTCCTTTCAGCAAAATCCGTTCAGTAGTTTTTGCATGAAAGAGTAACAAACATCCATCTACATGCATACAAACTTTACCATTTATAATATTAGTAGAAAAGCTACTTTTATTTGTTAAGAAGTATGAGATTGTTTTACTCTACCACATTTACACTTTCATTCTCTTAAAATTCCTTAAAACATTATAATTTGGCCACTAGCTCATCCAAAATGTGAAATATGCTAAGATAAAACAATAAAAACTGTATTAATTGTGTTACTGTAACATTATATTATGAATGAGTAGAGGATAAAAATCATGTTACGTAAGTGATAAGATTTACGATACCATACTCGTCTGATGTATGAATCATTTGTTATCTATGAGTAATCAAATCATATATAGCAACACTATTGTAAACCTTTTTTACATTAAGTTTGTAGCTTTTTTAAATCATTTTAATTTAGAACCCGTACATATCATACAATATTTATAATATAATATATAATACTTTCTATAGGAAAGTTGTAGAATAGCTCAATAATACCAAAAAAAGACTACCCAAATAGGACAACTTATTTGTTAGCTTACTTAGCTCTTTGAGATCTTGCATCAATAAAAAAAAATCGAAAGTATTGGTGCCAAAAAGTTTCATTCAGATTGGGACTATTTTAGATTTTTATTGATATCGCTGGTAACTTGGATGAGCAAGTGCAAGTGGCATTATCAGCTGAGCGCTTCCGTGCTTCGGAGGGCACGTTAAATTGTCGGTCCCGGCTGTTAAAGTCGTTAAGCCATGACGAAGGCCTTTAAGCGGCCTTAAAATTCCGTCACCATAGGCCACTTGCTCATACGAACTTACTTACCAGAATAGCATAGCATAGAACGCTGATATTGTTTTTTCAAAGCGCCGTCAGAAGTAGCCCTTTTGCCTGTTGCCGGCTTATCGTCACATTCTGGGAAAGAAAGAAAGAAAGAAAAATCATTTATTCTTGTAGGACCTCAAGGATCACTTAAGTTTCGTTTTACATGCTAGGTGATTCTAATGCCTGTTCCAACGCGACTCCCTACACCAGGGAAAGAATCAGGCAAGAACCTGGTTGTTGTGGGCCTAGCTTTTTTTTAAAAGCGACACCCTGTCTACAGGCACATGATCACAATTGTACCTTCAAGGCGTGGTAGACATTCTTCGTAGAATATAATAAACGTGGAAGTTTGTATGGATGATGGATGTATAGATGAATGTCTGTTACTCTTTCACGAAAAGCTGCTGAAACGATTTGACAGAAACTTGGAATATCGATAGGTTTTTGACCTGGAAATAACATACTATGCTACTTCTTACCTGGATTAGTACCATGCGAGCGAATCCGCGGGCGGAAGGTTGTATTGAAGATGTTTCAAAAGCTGTAATACATTTAATTAAACGTTTTATTAAATGTTTTATCGGTTGGTCTGTCTATAGTTTATTGAAATGAAAAAGTTAAAAAGCAATAACGTTATTGTTAATTGTAAGTAATTCAAATTATTCATTTATTCATTAGCATGTAACATAAACATTGACCATTCCCCTTTTCTACAAATTTACGTGCTAATGAATTATATCATTTACATTGTACCTAAAATTAATTAATTACATTCAAAGGGAAGGTTAAGTCAAAGTACTGAAGTTGTTTTGCTTAAAAATTTACTGAACTAGATCACAATCTACAACCGAACTGTAGGTATACGGTAAACATTAGGCATTTAAGATCCTTTGAGGTATTATGTCCACCTTCATAACTTCACAGGACTATATTTTTCTATTGGACAGTCGTATCGCGGCTTGTAGCTTCGATATGGCTCTGGGCCCTCTACTCCCAAAACCGGAAATTATACATCGTGCCCATAATCAGCTCAGCTCAGCTTATGCTTATGCAGTTCAGCTTATGTTGGTGGAAACTGAATTCGGAACAACATAACTAACATAAGCTGAACGGCGAATATTTTCGAGTATCTGTTAGTGGGGCGTTCTCTTTGAGAGACAGCTGTCTGTGCAGAAGCTTGCGAACAAAGTGATCCTTGACAAATTCATTCGATGCCTATTACAGCCATAGCTGGGCACCGTTAATGAAATGGTTAACTTCGTTAATCGTTAATCCGTTACAAAAAAAGTTAGCTTCGTTAAACGTTAAAGCGTTACATTTCGGAAGAATTAACGCAAGTTAACGTTAATCGTTAATCCGTTAATATGTGTAAAATTGCATCTTTATATCCTTGCGTTAAGTGTTAGAAACTCACCGGTTAGTGATATTTTGTGAAACAATCATATTTTCTCCAACTAGGACACTAAATTCAGAAAACAAAAATATTTTCATAGAAAGAAAATTACAAATGAAAAATCTTACTGAACGTTTTACGGTTTCGACGGGATTCGAACCCGCGAGATACATGCGATCATCCTTAAGCCGGGCTGCCTTACCACTCGGACACGAAGCCCTTGACGCCGAAGACAAAACTATCAGTAAGATGATATTTCGCTTAATGCACCGAAAGCTAAGTGTGGTTTAACACTATAATAAAATATATGTATAAACTATAAAAACAAAATGTCGGTTTGACTTTGAATTTTTTTTTATATCAATCAGATTAGCATCTCTACATTCTTCACCAATCAAAGCAGCCTGGAAAACCGTAAGGAAATAGATGAAAAAACAAGTAGACTAATAAAAAGCCTTTCGTTTTCGATTTTTTCGTTTTTGATTTCGATTATCATTTTCGAATTTTTTTCGGGCGGGTACCCGACTCGAGGCTAATGCCCTGTTTATAAAATAGTTGAATACAATTTTTAGCTTTATCTGTCTGGTCTGACCGGTGATTAGGTACTGACAAAAGATGTAGATAGTATCACGAGCTATTGTTTAGCCAAAACAAAAAGCTGCTACTAATATTTATTATAATTACTACACTGCACAGTACACTTTTTCTATCTAACTAAATTTGCACTCTTCTTTATCAATTATCAACACGCAAAATATGATCACTGACAGTAGGTAATTTAAAATAACAACAAACAAACAAACAAAACAATAGTCACTCTCAACACCAGCGCTAAGTAATGAAATGATCAAACGAAACAAATCTCTTCGGAGTTTTCTTTCTCACTCGCACGCGCCGGCAAAATATATCTAGTTTAGTTTTTGTTTCATTCGCTGCCACGCGCCGCCCGGCACCTTGTCGGTAACTATTAGGCATTGAATTAACGATTAACGGACTTCTCTCATATTAACGGAAGTTAACGTGTCCGTTAACATTTTTGAAAGTTAACTTAAAAGTTAATCCGTTAATCAAAATGTTAACTTCGTTAATTAACGATTAACGAAT
Source organism: Xanthorhoe designata (assembly GCA_963582015.1). Classification (NCBI taxonomy): domain Eukaryota; kingdom Metazoa; phylum Arthropoda; class Insecta; order Lepidoptera; family Geometridae; genus Xanthorhoe; species Xanthorhoe designata. Next base: position 10,674,099 of record OY757034.1, on the reverse strand, counting down.
TAACGAGTTAATGCCCAGCTATGATTACAGCGCATTCGTCAGAGGCATTTTGGCATTTTCTAATAATGTTCTCTATCTACAGATATTGGTCGAGGAAGCAGTTTTGGCTGGTCAAGACCATCTTCTCTGTGATACCTAGAGCTAACTTTGTGGTGAGTAGCTAACTGACTATACTTATCATCATTAATTTTAATTGACAAGCGCTCGTGGCGAAGCTTGCTTAGTTAGACGTTCATGATTGATCGTTAAGTTAAGCGACGTTCTGAGCGGTCACAATTTGGATGGGTGACCGCAGGTTGCATTAACGAGCGATTCTGTGCTTTGGAGGGCGCTTTTGATTGTCGGTCCCAGCTTTTAAGTCGTTAAGCCGTAATGGCCTTCAGGCGGTTTAAAATCTTCGTCACCAGGGTTGGCCATGTGTTCATAAAAATACTACTTTTAATTGACAGTTTGATTTTAACCATAAAAGCTGAAACAAGGCCTTAAACGAGGCATTAATGGACGTTTAAAAATGTTTAACTACACATAATAACTTTAAATAATTAACTGAAAGAACAAAATAAATCTATGCTGCGATTATGCCAGTGATGGTTTAAATTAAAGGCACTGGTTCATATATTTTAGGGTTACTTTACTACTAGTGGTTAGTCTGTCGGTCCGTCTGTAAAAGAATATTTTTTTTCTATAGAATAAAATGTTAACTTAAATTATTTCATCGTAGGTATGCGCTCAATGTTTAAAATTCAAAACCGGAATTTTTGAAATAAGTACAACAATTAAGTTTGGTTTTCATTTTATTTTTTAATCATTTCTGCGCTTGTCTTTTTAACTACATATATTTATTACAGAAACAATTAATATATATATACGGAAGTTTTCAAAATAGACCCGGTAGGGTTAAATATAATAAAATACAATGATAATGAGTTGAGTACTACTTTAAACATACGTCACAACAAAATGATCATAAATATGTAGGTATAACATTAAAGTTATTTTAGGCTGTAACATACTTCGTCATACATTTTCACTTGACCCTCACATAAAATCCTACATAAATCTGAAAATTACAAAAAAATTATAAAGTAACAAAAATTACTTATTTGGTGGTAGACGAATGTAGTCCCTACAGGTTAGAAAACCAAAACAATTACTTCTCTGAAAAATTAGAAAAATACTACGAAATTACTTCATCGAATAAAATTATGAAACGAAACGCGTTAGAGACGGCAGTCGATGTATGAATAGATCTTATTGGAGGTAAACATCAGTAGGTGAAGTATAATTAATGAGTAATTAATTATTTTGTGTTTTGGGATAAAAAAATCATTATTTTTAGTTTTTTTCTTCATAAATGGGATCAGTAACACTGACTGTGCACTGATTTTTTTGGTAGTTACAAAATAGTGGTGTATAGATTAGCTGTGCTCTCAAATTTGTTCGCAAATGCCATGCAATGTCATAATTATTCGCGTTTGACCACAGTTTGTAAGCAATCTTATTAGCGCCATATAAGCGCCTCTTACCCCTAAGCAAAGACGATTAATATCTAGAAGACAGACAAAGGCCATACACAAAATCGTAACCCTGTCTCGCAGTACCAGATAGCCTGGAAACTTTAAAACATCATGTTTATCCAAGAAATTTCAATACTTAGTAGTAGGTAGCAACAATATATAAATATAAATTGATGTTTTAAAGTTTCCAGGCTATCTGGTACGGGTTACGATTTTGTGTATGGCCTTTGTCTGTCTTCTAGATATTAATCGTCTTTGCCCCTAAGTAAGAGACGCTACTCGCCTTTTCTCGTTACAAATTGAATTTTAACTGCCTACAGCTCTTATCTTACCGCGTTGATAAATTCCAGTTAAAGTGTAAAATAATAATGCAATTCTAAAATAAAAAAAAATACTTGCTTATTATCATTAATATTATTCTTATCGATTTCTGACTCTCAGGCATCTATGAATAATATATTGAAACATTTCCTTATTTTAGTACTTTATCAATTAACATTAGTAGTTCATTCCTGGAAGTACTGGTCTAATCTAACTGATAAAACTGCACTGCCCGATAGTAAAAAGCTTTGTTTTATCTCGAGAAATTGTTAGTTTCTATGAGAATCGAATGCAAGCAGAGGAAAAAAATCGTGGGTCTTGGCTGAAGTGGTACAAATGTACTTCAAGAAACGCTTACCTAGGCGTTTCTTGAAGTATTTGTCAAAATTGTTTGAAAAGGTGATCATGTACACAAATCTATGTCAATTTATATTATGTAAAAAAATCAATAATTATATGACATCATCAATGACTCTTTTATATAATTTAGACTAAACTCGTTTTGCATTCCTTTTGTTGAAGCTCTCTTGGACCTATGATATTGCCCTTTTCATACTTTTCTACTCCAACCATCTAAATTCTTAATCGATTCAATCGATGCGCAAATTAAAAACAGACATCTAAATAAATTCAGATTTACAATGCTCTAGTAATCCGGGCGTTTTAGTCACGTTTGTGTGAATTCACCAAGGTTTCATTATTTATCATCAAAATTCTGCTGTAACACCACATAGGTCATGGCCTACTTTTTAACTATAATTGCAACGAGTCCCGCTAATTCAAACTTATGTTGTGTGGTGTTTAGCTATGAGTCACGAAACTCCATGAAAAAGTTAAAGCAGATCGATCTATTCTAGGATCAAAGTCAAATTTTACACTAGTTGTACAAAAATTAGATTGTAGTTATTTTTTACACCTAGGATTTTGAAACTACATGTTTCTCATTACCCTGCGGCCTTGGCCTTCTATTTATTTTGTAAAACATTTTTAAATGTTATAATAATTGTACCTTATTTGATTTCCTTACCTGATTAAAATAAAGTTTGCATAAATCCATTATATTATTTTTGATTACGCATTAACATATTAGATTACAAGTTATATGCAAAAAATTACTAATTTAATTGGTACTGACTGCGAAATTAAGTTACTTTTTAGATAGGTTAGGTCCTAACCTAACCTATCTAAAAAGTAACTTAATTAGGCTTTGAATCGGTTCCAGACCTTTGGTAGGCTTGGAATAAGTAGTCTGTATGGCTGAAACTAGCGCCACCGCCTAGTTGCACTTGGTGGCCACCAAACTCTGTTTTCGCTATTCCTCCTAAACTATACAAAATGAAACTATTACATAGGTATTAAAAAAAAAGCTTATGATAGGTTTCACAAACGGTCATTCAGTTTTTTTAAATTCCTTTGTTCAACGTAATAATAAAATAAAATAGGCGGTGGCGCTAGTTTCACCCATACCCATACAGGCACCTTAAGTAGATATATTATCCTTGGAATAAACAGTATTTTGTACCATATAAGTTATTATACGAGTGTTAAGCGAAAGGGCCTGTCAACTTTTGAAATTAAGGAAAAGGAAAATACTCGCAATAATCGTAAACTATGTATTTACCTGCTAGTAAAGAAAAATACCTAATTTTTTATTTCCACGGGAGGTACGCTAAAAAGACAATCGATTTTTCACGTCTATACAATTTATTAGATACTCTCAAATAAAATCCCGTTGTCCGGTGTTTTATTTTTGTTAAATTGATAACAAATGCCTACCCATTTTTGTTATCAATGTTTATTAATTAAACTTCGTCATATCGTTCATTTTTATCGACATAATTTACATAGTTTTCATTTATTTAACGTCTTAAATCTAATAGATTCTCAACCACAAATTTTAAACAACAATGCGGATGCAGAGGAAAATTGATTTAACAAACTAATGTCAACAGTTCCTTCCGGTTTATTTTAGGTAGCCTTGTTATAAGTAAATTAACGCTATTTCTAGAACATTAAGCTTTGACGTGGGGTCAGAATAGTATTTACATTCAATCGTTCAGGTGCTAATAATGGTGTTTGTCAATCTCGATGGTTTGATGACGAGAGCGTGACGCGCTCGCCGGCGATGGCTCGTGGTCGGTGTCGGCTTCGGACGGTGTCAGTCACACATATACTATCGGCCGAGCACCTCGGCTTGTCAGTCCAGCACGGTACGCGCGAAAGTCGATTCTTTTAAATTCACGCGGCGTCCTGTCGGACGCATTCCTTATATCATATACGGTCAGTCCTTTCCCTGTTCAACAGCGGTACATGTAAGTTTCAATTTATATTATTCATTTAATTTCCAATTAATTTAACGACCATATTTTATTTCAAAATATAGACGTGATTAAAAACAAATATTGGTTATAACACAGCGACTAGCTAAAGTTTCCGTAGTACCTACACCATTTAAAAACATATAGGGTAAATAGCAGAATAGATTAGCACCTACGTCAGTATATTATAATATATAGTGATTATTGGTGATTTATTATTGTATTGTTTTATAGTATATTGAGATCTTAACTCGTATAATAGGTACTGTCAATATCCTCTTATCGCTAGTAGTCAAGTAAGCAAAATAATAAAACTTATCATGTTGACAAAATACAATACTTTGTTGAAAGCAAAATTGATTTTAATTAATCGAATCATTATCTCTCTGTGATTATAAACATTTAGAAAATTTGTCTATTACGAGTATATGTAACTACGCTTTCTTATCTTTAGCTACAGGATGTTTAATAGGCATTTATCAGTCACAAAATATCATTTTTATTTTTATTATTGAACACTTCACTTCACTTTTCTTAACGTAAACATTCCCTTAACTTCTACAAATATTTCAAGATCAAAATTAGCCAAATCGGTTCAGCAGTTCTCAAGTTTAGCGTGACACGAAGAAATAGGAGTCCCTTTTTATATCATCTTAGATAGATTATTGTCCTAGAATAATAAGTTATACTGACTACTGTTTGCATCATACCAATGAGGCATACATTCCTAGGTGTATCAGTTAATCAGATCGGGTTTTTTGAGACATTGCATTAAATTAACAAAGTGATACTGTATCTAGCCTTTTATTTACGTTGACAAAACCGTAGTTTGATATTAGTTTCACAGCGATTCGGTAAATAATTTTATGAAATCCAAAACCTATATTTTGTAACTTAATTATTGCAATAACCACACATAAAACTAGACTTTGATCTGTCTTACAAAACCTGTCAATCTTGCAAGAAAACTGTAGGTACTATACAAGAAAAGGTCTTCATACTAGCTTTCTGCCGCTTTTATGGCACGATTTACACATATTCGGGGTTATCCATAAAACTAGTACGTCACACGTAAAGGGGGGGAGCGACGAAGTGTGACAAGGGCTGGGAAGGGTCTAAGTTTTATGACGTCACATTTCGAAATCCAATACATATATCTAGGTAGCGAAATATTGATTTTCCCCCTTTCAAATGTAATCAAAATAAGTCAACTATTAACAAACGCACTGATCCAAACATTCAGATTTGTTCAAAACAATTTTTTTTTCTGCTTTTTTATTTTATGTACGAAGTTAGTTTTTGTTTTTTATTTGTAGATTGCGAAGGATTTTAAAACGTATGAATAAAATCGATATTTAATGTGTATTTGTAACTGGTAATGAACCTGTCCATCAGCAACCTTGATGAGCTTCCTGAAGAATGGATATTCATGACCGCTCGCCTTCGGAAATGAGGAAGCAAGTCGAATCAATTATTTTCTCGCGATATGAATAAAATTTAGCGATTTGGGTGAGTCTTCTAAAGCAAGGCTCTACCTAGTCGCCAAAAGTGGTAAGCAGTATAATATCAAGGTTAGCTATTTGAAGGGCAATGCCGCACTCTGGTAGTATGGTGGGCAAGACAAACCATCTAAAATGAACATGTAAAATACCCCAACCTTGGTTTTATATTTTTCTCAGTCCGTCATTGGGCAAAAGTCAGCCCCATCTTCAAACAATTTGATACCGTGCTATTGGTTTTCGGGTGTTGGTTTAAAAAAAACACGATTTACCTCCATTTGAACTTACCAGTTGCATTTGATAATTCAATATTTTCATTTACTAAGGCTAGGCGGCTAAGGAATTCACATTATTCATATCACTCAACGATTTTATCTGAAGCGAGGGTTATTTTTTACATGTCTTTACCTACTGAATATCAGGACTAGAGGTTGTCATGTCGTAGTTGTCGGATCAGATTATTCGAAGCAGCTATCTAGCTATGTAACATTTCTACAATTGCTTTAGAATATTAACGAAATAAGTGTATATAAATTGGCATTTGATAACGAAAACTCGAGCGATCAGAAGTGTCAATTCAAATGAATAGCGATGATAGAAATATAATAGATACGAAGCGTTTATCACTTGGCTACAGGCTCATTGTAGTTTTAAAGACTAAATGATATGAACCAGTATCAATTTATGGGTGAATGAATCAAAGGTTGAATTGAAACCACAGTCAAAAGAGTACCAAGAGTTTACAGAAATTATCCTTATTTTTCTACCACAAATACAATTAAAATACATCAGTTTAAGGCTATTATATTTAGTAGGTAAAACACTCAAAGGTTGATTAAAAGATAGTGATTAAAAGTTCATTAAAAACTTAGTTTAGTCTTAACATTTACCGGTTGTTTTACCTGTTAGACGTTAGTACAAAAAGAGGAATAGTAAACTGTAACAATACCTCCTTTGTCAATAAGTCCAATAAATATTAAATCACGCGTGGATTCTTCAGTATTTTTTCTAATACAAGTTCATATATTTATATTACATCGTTAATGAAATAACTTAGCATTATGTTTGTGTAGTACCTACATAGTAACAGTAAAACTATCTATAATTTAACGTATCTATCCCATGTTTAAAAATGAACACAACTTATTTTTAGGTTAAGTACTGACAGTTTGTTTACAAACATTGCACGTCAAATTTGGCTGAAGTATATTTTTAGCATGAGTATGATTTCCCGGCGTTCTGTACAATTAGAATATTATGTCGTAAATGCATAATATTTAGCTTTTGTAATTATGTAACGCAGCGCGTGGCCGTGACACCGAAACGTGGCTTTTCTGTAACACTTTGTTCGAGTGTAAATAACAACCTGAATCTAAATTATACCTTATCTATTATCTATTTATGTTAACTAAAATATTATATCGCTCTATCATGGAATTTAACTATAGTCGCGAGATTTTTTGCAATCTTCTGCTATTACAGCTTCCTTAATTCATTTAGTTCATTTCAAAAACACAAGCCTCTTTAGTCTACATCTTTACTTGATGATTTTTTAACTGGACGCTGTAAACATTTATTATTTATTACAAATTAAACAATTTATTAATGAATGTTTGACACTTTGATTGGTTGTATAATGTTCATACATCTATACAAACATTCACGTTTATAATACATAATTACTGAGATTTTGAAAACGATTTAGTATTGTAACCACTGTCATCGAAACCTCATGAGGATTTAAAATTATGTATAATTAGTAGGTACTGTCATATGTCACGGCTCTGTACTCGAATAGCAAGGTTGAAAAGTTATTAAACCTTTAAGAGCATAAAATATTGTTCATTTTGGTACTATTACATGACAAAGTTCTGCACCATGTTCAATAATATTTAACCAGTAAGCCCACGACTGAATCTCTACGATGAAAATCCATTCAGATTTTTAAGCATTTATACATACATACCATACATACATAAAATCACGCCTCTTTCCTATGGGGTGGGGGTAGACAGAGACCACATTATTATTATAACCGCATTTATAAGTTTTCCTAATTAACATTGGGATACAATTTTGGATCGTAGCAAGTGGAAATCCATGGTCTCTGCCTACCCCATTGGGAAAGAGGCGTGATTATAGTATGTACCAGTATGTATGGTATGTATAAAATTTGACTATGCCCATACTCGTATTTATCATAATGGAGATCGTTGTTTCTTATTTGTTTTATACAATGGTCAACACCATTTTCCATGATGTTTTAATCTATCTAAGTTGTTTTTATCCAAATTGAGGATATATTTTTACGTATTTCGTCATTATTTTCAGCTTGCCTTAGCTGCCTAGTTTAGTGCTTAGCTTAATTTACTTATCAGTTTTTTATTATATCAAGCGATTGAGACATATTAAGGTTTTAATGTTATTGCTATGTTATTTATAAAAAAACATATTATAGTTCAAAAAGTCCACAATATAGTCAATAATAATATATAATAAATGGCAATATAGTCCACGTTTATAATTTGTTGTTCTAAAAATACTTCTTCATGTTTCTATAATATTATGTTTTATTATGTTGGCGAGATTCGACCCAAAAATGTTTCATATTGCCGCCTTTGGACCCGGTCTGCTTGTATTCGCAATGTATTTATTTCGCAAACTCGAAAAACTTCCACTGACCAAACATCTTTAGTGTATAAATAATTTAATATCAAGCAAATTCATGCGCGGCTTACGAAAGTGAGAGTATGGGTGTGTTAATCGATATAGTTTTTATTCGATAAAAGGTACCTACTTATTTTTAGCTAGGTAAATTGTATACTAAGTTCAAAATTTGTTATGACGTCACGACGTTTAAAAATACTCTATTTAATGCTGAAAAAGGTAAAGATCGTTGCAGCTGCTTTGCATCAATTTACATTGTAGAGCAATTGAATGATGATTGTTTTGTCCAAACTGTGGTAAACTTTATACAAATATTCAGATCAAATATATTTTTTTAATTAGTTCCTATTAAACATTGCTAAAACAGACAGCCTTGCTTAGATCCGTTCTCTTACATAAGTTTTGTGTGTGGATCAATAAAGAAATAGAGCCTCCAATAATTAACATGTTCATCATGCGAAAATATGCGTTAATTTCCTGGTATTAAATACATAATTATTACTTTTATTATTATAAATAAAACTAAATCGCTTCCAATCAGATGATTTTGTTAATACTGCTCAATTTTACCCTGAATTTAAGTTGGATTTTATCAGTTGTGATGACTTCTAGAAATATATAGAATTCTAGCAAAACGAGATTGATTCGCATCGCGGAATGATTGCTCTACCTATTATACAATCAGCTGATGATATGATGATGGCTGCATATCGATGATTTTGCGCAATTTTGCACCACGCTCGCGCCGGCAACACTTTTTAACCGACATTAAAAAGGAGAAGGTTTATGTTTCACTGTATGTTTTTTTTTTAAATGTATGTTCACCGATTATTCCGTTAATAGTGAACCTATTTTGAAAATTCTTTTTATGTTTGAAAGATATACTCTTTCAACAAGTTAAAAAATTATGGGACCCCCGAGGTGGTCCCATAATTTTTTTTTGAGGATCTTCAGATTTATGAACCTACCTCGAGAGTGAGGAAATTTCTTTCTCTCTCTTTCTTACGAAATTGAATTTTGAAAATACATATTTTATCTGCATGAATAATAATTATGTTTGATCTAAACAAAAAACATTTAAAAACATTTTTACGCGGTCCAAGCGCTTTCACAGTTAGTATTCTAATAGGTATACGGCGATAGGTGACCTGTCTCTAGGAATGCTACGTCTTGCAAAATGTGACCATGTTTGTCACTAGCCGGGTCCACACCGGACGATCCAGTATGGCTCGGCGACCCCGCGGTCCGCGATCCAGGACCGTGGAGCTTGGATCGTGGAATTAAATACGTTCATGCCGCGCGCTTGGATCACCATCAGGTTCCCACCGCCTGCACATTTAGTTTGGTGCGAGGTGGATCGTACGGTGTGGACCCAGTTAAAGGCATTCTTTGACTATCTCCTACAATCTTCTAAGGTTTTTTATGCATCTGAGCTGATGTTTACCGTACTAGAATATTCAACTTTAAGCCTGTTTTGATTATATTAGCAGGTCTTAACTTGTGAATTAAACCATTAATTATGTTTTATAATAGACAATTTTGTAAAAAATATGTACGTAGGTATTATAAGTACCTTCTTATTGTCTTAAAACTGCTAGCGAAAGCAACTTCGCCAATGTTTAACGTTCAAATGAAAGCGGTAAACATTGAAACGTGATTCTAAGTCGTCATTCTTCCACATAAATGGAACATCATTAATGTTTATTTAAAAATTAGGACGCGAATACTTAGAATGATTAATTTAGTGGGATGTTCATATTTAACTTGTTATTATGTGATTATAGAGATATAAGGAGAATAATGAATTCCTTGAACCACCTTGTATTGAATACCTGCTATTTTTGATTTTGAAAATCATCAAAATTTTTAACGTGAAGAAAAATATAGTCGGTTGTACCTAAATAACAAATCTGCACCACTCATAAAATCAAACATGACAACTCGAGTGATGTGTTGACATTATGTTGGTGTTATCGCCTACACTTGGAACACTTATAAGCCTTTGAAAACGCACTTCATACAGTTTAGTTGCTAAACTATGCATTTTGCGATTATTACCAATCAACTGACTGTCTGACTTAAGGATAGCAATTTTCTGCATTGTCAAGGTGTATTTCTGTTCATAACTCTTAAGGTATTCGTCAAAATGTTTATGGATCCAGTACGTCCACCTCAGGAGTATACATATTCAAACTAGTTTTTTCAAGTCTTTACGATTAGCTGTTTAGGCTGTGTGTTGATTGATCTATCAGTCAGTCATTCAGGACAAAGCATTTTATAAGTGGATTTTGTAACCGACTTTTATTACTTACTTTACCTTTAGTAAGAAGATTTTGTACCTATCACTGTTTGAAAAAAATGTATAATGTTTTTCTGTGATTCTGAAAATAGTGGACCGATTTTTAAAGAAATACAATTAACTAAGTATTTAAATAATTATTTAAACTATAATCACTTTAATTATTTCCAAGTTCGAGTTGTATTATTTCTCTCAAAAGAAATGAAAATTCTTATACAATGTTTTTATACACTTCTAGTATGTTTTCTGCATGCGTTCTTGACCATTGTTTAGCATTATTAATGTTTTCTTGTTTTAGATTAAACCTTTTTTTTTTCACGGCGTAGAAGAAAGGCAGTGTTGTTTATGCGCTGTCTTAGTTTTGGAGAAGTTGTCTTAAAAAAAAATGTTGAGAATTAGTGCAAGATAAATACTTTCTTAGTAGAAAATGACTGTATACACAAAATTTAGCGATATGATCGCAACAATATCAAGTTACGGCCGCGACATTATTACGATCAAAGCATCGCATCCACTCGTATTTCGCGATGACATCGTTAAGTCACCAAAACAGCAGTCTTGTCTGATATAATAACTTTAAAAAAAATATGTTTGTATAAGCTCAAAGCCAACGAAGTTATAGACTGTCAAGGGGCCTCTGGCTCAGTCCGCTTGAATCGCAGATGCATTTTGGGTCCCGACTATGACCAAGCGTGCGTTTCTGAGCGTGCTCACCGTATCACGAAAGCGCTCATTTGTTAATGCCACCAACGTCAATTTTGTGACCACACAACATTGCTTAACTTAGACGATATATCAAGAAAGACTAAGCAAACAACGAAAACACTTCAAAAGAGCTTTAAAACTAGCTGTTTTAACGGGTTTCCTTCGACATTGAAGAACAGGTGCCTGATTCTAAGTGTACCTCTCAGCGTGGCAGTGGGTCAGTGGTTCCGCAGGGCGCAAGTCTGGCGCAACACCCTTGCGTAAAGCCTGCGCGGGCGCACCACGGATCGCCTCAGTGAAAGTTACTCATAGACCACTCGAGACTAAGCTGACGAATCCTTTTTAGTCCTATAAACTATAAATTCACGTAAAATCATATTATGATAAAAGGTCGATCCTGATCTCACTCTGATCACGTTCGTTAGATATATCGTAAACGAGCTTCCAGTAACTGATATGACTTATTTTAATTACAAGAAATTGACAATGTGCTAAATGTTTATTTGAACGTGCATCTAACTTCAATATCTAAAGACCAGAACAGGATGTCTAGGTACTGTTATTTTTATTATAATTTTTATTTTTATTATTTTTTTTATTACTGTATTTTGGTACCATCTTGTTTTTAATTTTGAAAAGTTTATTTATAAACCCAATGTAAATATTGCACAGAAAAACATGATTTCAAAATCAACAATCTCTTGCGGTACGATCTGATGACGTAATTAACATTGCTAGTTCTTTGTTTTTCATTTACAGTTTCATTCGTTTTTAACTCAACCTATTGATTGCCATTGCTTCAAACAACTTATTTAAATAAATAAGGAAAAGGTATCTACGTCTACATCTACATTACTACATCTACGTCTACATTATTTAGATACTTAAGTAAAAATATTTGACAAATTTTTTAAAGAGTCAATTGTAGAAATTAAGAGACAAAAGGTTTTGATCTAGTACAAAAAAAGTCTTAAAATGGGCCGTTGAATAAATTTATAGACAATTCTCGAAGATTGCTGATGTCGCGTTTCTATCGCGCCAGGAAAACTGAACGGTCATTTAGTTCAAGTGTGAACAACAACCCAGTGTAAGCAAATTTCACCGCAAAGAGCAGGTCAAGGCCATCCACAATGTCTTGTGAAAGAGATGTCAAAATTACACCCGTTGTGGTGAGTTGGGCCTCACATTCTCTTCGAATACTTTTACCAGAAAACATAATTTTGCAAAAAACATACAATTATTCACTCTCAAAGTGATTCTTATTGTATCAACTTAAAAATTTAAAGCTTTCTAGAAACAGCAAGAGATTCTTAAATCTGAAAACAACCCTGACACCGAATATGCAGCGCGCTGCATTCATGAGAGATCAATGAACCGTCCCAATTTATTAATTCTACCGGGATGCTTCTGATGGTCACCGCTCAGCCTTGCTATAACTGATCCGATACATCACATGATAATAATTACTAAAGGTACGATGTCATTGACGTCTCGTGCGTCTCATTTCCCTTGATTGTTTCCTTTAATAGGGATCGCGACGCTGGCGAACTTGACCGCTATTATTCTCATAACTAGGTAATATTAGTATCTACAATCGGTTTTCCGTAGTCATGTACAACAATCGACATACTAGCTAAAAGATTGAAGGTGTTCGTTCTGGGAACGTGACAATAGATAGAAAGTAAATTCCGACGTGACGTTGCGATGTATACGTGCCAATAATTAGCTCGTTCGAGCGTATATTAAACATGCATTATTGAATTTATTGAATAAGTTAGACTGTTGTACGTTTCCGATCTCAAAGATTTTATACTTGCCTTGCTATTGGTTTACTACGGCAAGTGAAATACTCGCCCGCAATTTATATCGTTTGAACTTGACTGCATCGCTTGTAAGATCACCATCATCAATGAAACTTGCAAACTTGGAAAACGGGAAAAGTATAGAGAGTATAGTATAGGGCACTACTAACATGGCAGTGTTTAGATCAGTGTGTCGTTCCGTCGGCATCGATGCAAACAGCTAACTAGTTAGATCGCCCCCCTTTCTCTCAAAGTCGCGATGTGCTGTGTGATGTAAGTGAGGGAAGCTCTGTAGATATACATCATTGCTCTCATGCAAAATACCCAACGGATTACACCAAGGACGACAACAATATTTTGTAATAGTAATCACCTTATAAGGCTACTCCTCCCGCAGCTTTTAAAATAAAGTAGCATGTTTTAATGCACTCTGCGGGGTTGTCGTACTATTTTATACGTTATTTGTGAACAGAGTGAGTTGTTGCATGATTACCCCGCGGGTCAGTGATCGGGTTAAGGTTTGATGGCCTTTATAACCCTGAAAATGGTCTTCTGATCGATGTTTATAAGATTCCGTGCATACGTTCATAATTATACGAAGTCTGGGTACATTTCATTAGAAGTTATGGTGCGTGTATGTATGAACGCAAAACTAAAATATTGTGTAAATATCGAGGTTCTTAACAGATTACTATAACAATTGAAATAAGTTTTAAACAACTTCTATAGCCTCTATCATGTTATCACACAGTACTTGGTATTCGCACAAGCTCTCGTATTTTGTAATAGGATAGGTGTGTAACAGTGTAACCCTGTACGCGTACAAATACTAATCTAAATACATCGGCTACTATGCACATCGATGCCACTAACTTGTCAAAACATTCTATAAACTTTATTACTTTTGCATAATTTTGCAAAGTAATTAAAATAGAGACTACTTGTAATTGTGTTTAATTATATTTTTATGTAGCTATATAACAGCAAATGATCCACAGGCTTGGCTTTTAACCTCCAATTATAACATGACTTGCATAGGAACATGTAGGAAATAACTTAAATGACCTAAGTGTTCATTACTATATCCAACTAACCTTAAACTTCATATTACAAAAGGCTATTTCATGAAACTAAGACAATAAATAATTGAGTACAAGAATGACGAATGTAATAGTAAACATATTTGATATCATCACACACATACTGTATTTCATGTCATATTAAAGTTTTTTTTTTTTATTATTTACTGTATCTTTATTACTAGGTAGGTAACCGACTTCAATTTCGTAAGAAGAGACCAATTTCCTACACTCTCGAAGTGCATTTCTGTTCATAATTCCGAAAATTCTCGATTTTTAATGGGACCACTCGTAAGTATACTCTTTGAAACCAAAAAATAATTTTATTAATCTATAAAACAAATATAACAAAAATGTAAATATATTCATTGGAACATAGAACAATAAAATAAAAAGAAGGTCTAATGAACTGAACAAGCGAACAGTCAAAGTTCAAAAGCCACCTAAACTCTTACTTGTTAACAATTATAATTACTGAGCTATAAACTTGAATTGAAATGTTAGATGTGTTTTATCACGCTAAGAAGATCGATACGAGCAAAACGTGCAAGCTTGTACTAAACAGAACCTGACAGAGATATTTAGTGTGATAACTCAGGCCTCTACATCTTCACTAGATGATTTATTTGAATAATAATTAACGAGAATAATAATTGAAGATAATAATGCGTAATTTTCTTCTAGAAACTATCGATTTGTCAATTTTATTTTTCCAAAATGATAGGGGTATCAACTATTCAACCTAACCATGTCTCGGTTCCAAATTCCTAATACGTACATATTGATCCCCCAGTCTCCTAATTTTATGGTATTTGGAGATTTTAGTGTTGGACAACGAATGTTACATACATTACGAATATGCACAATAACTCCTTTTGTTTTGTTTCAGATTTAATTAGTCTGTAGAGAAAGTTATCCAAAGATGGCAAGTATATACGATTGGTATCGGGACCTCATGGACATCAAGGGAGGTAAGTTGAAAGAAAGAAAGGTCGTTTATTTTGGTAGGACCACAAGGATCACTGCAACTTCTTACATGCTAGGTGATTTTATTGCCTGTTCTAACGCGATTCCCTACACCAGGGAGAGAATCGGGCAAGAATCTGGTGGTGTGGGCCTAGCTTTTTTTTTAAAGCAATCCCTTAACAATCTAAATAGTCAAGCTTCAGTGGGAAGTGTGGAAGTCATTCATCACAACTCGTTTTTAATTATCTATAAAAAAATTAAAAGTGAGTTAAAATTGTAATAGATCTTGCAGACAAAAGACTGCCTAAACAAGATCTATCCATAAATCTCAATTTCTAAAAAACAATCATTGTTGTGTTGGTTTTCCACCGTTTCAGTTATTTACTTAACATTAACGATAGTTAACTATCAGATTAGGATTTATATTTAGAATAAGTACCTGCTACAATGTTATAGGTACCTACTTAATATACATTAGTTGCACAATCATATTTAATTATCGCAAAATTTTATACAAATTAATTTTAAAGGTTTTTGGTATTTGGTCGTTGATAGTCAGTAGCGTTGCAATAGGCTGACGTCATCAACGTGTTTGCTCAATGTGTTATGTAAGCTGGTGTGAGCAGCCGCACCACAGAAGAAATTATAACGATACTCTAAAGCAAATTCACTCCCACTTAGCACCGTTCACATGGTTGGACAAAAACATTTGAACGGTGTTACCGTCTGCTAAAATAATTTGGTCATTTTATTTGACCTAAATGAAAATACATAATTGTATAAATAAAACCACTAAGCTAGTCAAGAAAAATATCTAAGAAAGCCTTAAAATGAGACTCTGACTTTCATTGTAGTCATGCAATTTCCCTCTGCACTGATTAACAGATTTAGGGCCGATTTTTCAATGCTCAGTTAAATGACCAGATAGGATTTATTCTACAGTTATAAAGATTCTCAATTTTCCAATCGTCAGATAGGCTCTAACGGCTAGGTAAAGTCGCTAACTGTCAAATAAACTTATCTGGCCGTTCGAACACCAGATAGCATGTTAACTGTCGAGTTATTTGACGTTTCTGTCATCGGGCGCACGTATTTTGCAGATTTTGTAGGTTGTTTTATAGAAATATTCCTGTTTTTGCTCACCATGGACATTTTTGATTCATTAGACGATATTATAATTGAAGACGATTATACAATGTTAAACTAGGTATTTATATCCAGACAGAAGACAAAGAGTCGTAAGAGATGACCTGATAATATGTCTGCATGGGACGACAAGCAATTTCACAGGAGATTTCGTCTCGAAAAACATACTGTGCAGTTATTATTAGATATGATTGGAAGTAAAATTGCTAATACAACAAACAGGTACCTAATAACATTCATACATGTAGATAATACTCTACTAGGTACTACGTTGTCAAATTGTAACTCCCGCTGTTATTGAGTTGACAGTTGTTTGTCTCTTTCTAAAAACTGTAATCCTACATAAGCGCATCTCGCTCTCGCAGATTTAGTGTGAAGCTAGTAACAAAAATCATTCAGATAGCTATCTGAATGTTAACTGACCATTGAAAAATTGAAACATCTTAGTCGTTGGTTAGGATATCAGTTAAAGTTATTGGACAGATAACTAACTGACTTTTTATCTGGCCATTGAAAAATCGGCCCTTAATGTAATAAAATAACAATAAAAAAAAATCAATAGGTTTGAAATTAATTTAGCCGTAAGCTCAATATGATTTCCATTACTTAACGATCTTAAATATATTCTTCTTCTTTATTTATGGCGTCTGTGACGGGAATTGCCACAATCTTGCCAATGACAGTTACAATGAAATTTAAGCGGTAAACGATGGAGGTTGTGAAAAGCAAAGAAAGTTTACTTAAGGGAGGCTAAAAAGAATTGTATAAGCTTAAATATTAAAATACTGCCAAGATTATCATAATAAACAAGTGACAAAATTTAAAATTTTATTAAACCGACTTCAATTTCGTAAGAAGTGAGCAATTTTCTGCACTCTTGAGGGGTATTTTTTTCATAACTCTGAAGATCCTAATCTGATCCTCAACTTTTTTATGGGACCACACGGGAAGCACCAGCTTTCAAATAAAATCGGTTCACCCAGTCCAGTTCTGAGATAACACACATAAAAGATACAGACGAACGAGCGTCAGAAGTGACAGTGGCATAATATGGACTGTGATCGAGCTTGTGTCTGCTTGCGAAGCGATGCCGGGGCGGCCGCGCAACCTCCTAACCCAAGCAAAAACTCGGTCAAGTGCAACTCAATTCGCATCGATTGTCCCAAAAGACAATACAACACCAACTCCTCAAATGCAAAGTTTGACCACATATTGACAAGACCAATCATCCTATAACAAGTGTCTTTGAGGAAAATGATAATCATCCTCATTCTTTGCATTATGTGACCAATGTGCAAGTTTGCCGTGCAAACAGTTTGTTTATTTTTAATTATCATATTTCTCAGTAAATGCTTCCCACTCTAAAATATTATTTTATAGAGGTGACTAGCACAGACAAACATCTATGAATATACTTGCTTTGTTAAAAGGTTTAATGTATCACAACAATGATACTATTATTTCACGGCAAAAATCCGAAACCTAATCAAGACTGTATTCACTACTCACATTCTTATGGCATTCAAGTTAATTCGATCATGTCTTAGAGGCTGGTGAGAGGCGTGTCCATAATGGTTTTTTTGTTCATGCCAAAAGTTAAGTTAGTTTAGAAACACCATGTACAATACAACTGTATCATTTATAGTGTTTCAAAGATGCGGAGCAGGAAAACGTTACATTTCCTGATATGCGTGAACCGGTAGTTGTTTTATGTTGCATTTACCTACCAAGACATGTCACATGAGAATACGATCCGACCTAACTTTTGATTACATCAACTCGTCATAATCGTAACAGGTTCTTATAGTCGATTTATAGATCTTTCAAGGATTCTGATTTATTTACACGTCACTCCTTTATTTTGATTTTCCGGATTGAATTCTACTTTCAAATTATAATGGAAAGTAGATAGGCTGGTATACAATCAGATTCCTTGGTGCATTGATTGTTGTGTAGCTGAACAAGTTTTAAAAATAACCATAAAACGAAGGTCGTTACGATTTTCTTTGTCTGAGTTTAAACCAGGTTTCTTTGAATCTGTAACCTGATTGATACACGTAACAGCTTGTAATGAGTATGGATGTTATAAGTTATATTTCTTTGTTCTACAAATAAAGGGGTTTACATCGGAAATCTACGAATGCCTTCCATGCTTCGAATTCAAGACTCGCATTCGACAGAAAACTACTCTCTACCAAGCTTGTTCTTGCTTCTTTCTAAAATACTATGTTGATGCGTGAAAATACTACGATATAACGTAAAACCATCTACAAAAGTCTGATTATCATAATTATTACGCAAAGATAAATCTGCTTATGCAACATCGAGTTAATTAATTAAATTACCCAATTTTCTCGCTTCTAGATCCCCGCGTCAAAGACTGGGCGATGATGTCTTCTCCCTTGCCTACCCTCGCCGCGTGCATATGCTACGCGTACTGTTCCAAGGTCATCGGGCCCAGAATGATGGAAAACCGGAAACCCTTCGAGTTCAGAAATGTTTTGGTAGTCTACAATCTCGCGCAGACTATTTTCAGCGCTTGGATATTCTATGAGGTAAGAAAACAATAATATTTTCAATCACAACACACAAGTACCTATATAATTATATAAATAATTATTATACCTACATACCAAAGCGACAATGCAAAGCCTGCTTAACTATATAACTACACAATAAATATAATAATTAAGAAATATCGGAAGATTCTTGCATAATTAAAAACTAAAATTTTAGACATTTATGATCTTTACTTAATTAATATGCCGAGATATTGATATAATACTTACGTATTTTTGCCAAATTATGGCCAATTTAAATGGTTGGAAACGTTGCGAGTTATTATCATTCGAGACGTTCCAAGTTGGTTGAAATGTTTTTTATTTCTTTTCAATGACATGAAAGGAGTGACTAGAATAAAATATTCGTGTTAATTTGACAGATTATTAATGTTAACCAAAGCTAATGCACTCAGAAGTTATGAGAACTGTGTCGCGAATATTAATTTAAGTTGATCTTGTTTTGTCTGTCGAAGTTTGAAATGAAATCTTGCATCATAACCTCAAAAACGTTTTATAATAGTAGACATAGACATAGACATACATTTATTTGCCACAAAACACACAGTACCTAATTACATAGAGCAAGATAGAAATAGGTGCTACTTACTAAAAATAATACATTATAATAAACAATTCAAAACAAAAAAATAGACATAGGTAGGTACCATAAATCAAGTTAAATAGAACATACTGCGTGCCACAGCAGCAAATAGGTCTAGACTCAGCATAATAGTAAATATAATAATAGTTAAAGAAGTGTTGTTACTGTCTGAAATCGTGTTTATAAATGAACACCTACTCATCGTAGTATAGTACGTATACATTTTACTACAATATCCAACATTATAATGTTTTTGAATTATTATATAGTCACAATACAAATTTAAAACTAGTTTGCCTAGGAAGTTACAAAGAATTGTTTTGATAAAATTACTGTTTACGCTAATATTTAAATGCTAAAAACAATTTAAACTTCAACCGGTATTTTGTCGGATATGGCAATGTTTGATGCTAATATGATGAGGAAATATTCAAAAACTTTATCAAACAAATACTACACTATTAAAACTGTTTATATAGTTTTTGTCTCGTAAAGTGATTCAAAATGAGGTTTTAATAAATACTCAATTTGAGGTTATCTTTTATTTGTTTGTTTATTTTGACGTCTTTTAAAATTGTCTTGTCGATTATGATAAAACTTAATGGTCTTATTCATAAAGATTTGTCAATTTACTAAGATATAAGTGTGTAAAAACAAATTTCATAAGAGCCAATTTAAATATAAAATTTAAAATGATTTTTTTATATAAATTAATTTTTCCTAACCAAAAATCTTACTTTTATCCATAGAAACAGATTATTAGAATTTTTGAAATTTCTATTTGATTTAAACAAACTATGAGTACAAAGGTACTGAAACACTCTAACCTGACAAAGAATGTTGATTTTTATTTCAATTTCGTTTCCTGTCTTCAATATGTGTACTTCTTCGCAACGAATCTAAAACAGTTTTTCTTAAACTTTCGCGATCACAATTCATATTTATAAATACCATGTAGGTACACGGGGTTTTATCGCGTTATTTACCTTATTTCTTTACGTCCCGACGTTTAGGCTATGTTGCAATAGCCATGGTCGCGGGTGTACTCAGTGTACTATCACCAAAAGCGTCGCTTTACCAATTTTGAAACAGTTTAGCTTGCAAGATGTTAGCTAGCTGATCCTGCCCTTTATTTTGACTAATCGGAGTCATAAACATCTAAAAGCAATAATTGTTTGATGACTTTTACCATTGTTAAAAACTTACTGTTATTATTTGTTCTTCAAACTTTATAACAAAGCACCGAAATTCTTTGTTGCTATTGGTGTTCGAATGTTGCAAAGCGGTGTAAACTGCTAGTTGCGTCACAGAAAAAGCATCCTTATGGTGGTGAAGCGGTGCTTTGGGTGATAGTACATGTATTTATAAATATGAATCTAAAATAGGTTCACAGGCTGGTGTTTTTTCATCCAATAAAAAAGTGGCGATCCGTGGTCTCTGCCTACCCCCTAAAGAGGTGTGATTGTATGTATGTAAGTTGACCGCTTTAGTGTTGGTTTTAAATGTATAACGTATTTTTTGTTTAAATTCCACAGTACCTGATGAGCGGTTGGTGGGGCCACTACAACTTCAGCTGTCAACTGGTCGACTACTCACGAAGCCCAATCGCGATGAGGGTAAATTTCTTATCAATCTTAGGTTTAATATATTTATTCTCAAAAAGACAATGGTATCACTTACATGAGAACAATGTTGTACTTAGTGTAAATTATCTAAAATCGTTCTTACAAAATTTAGCTAACAAAAAACAGAAGAAGTTACAAAGTAGGTACTTACAAAGATTAAAGTTAACTAGGTAATTAGAGATAGGGTGGGTATCTATTCGAAGTTTTCGAAGTTTTGGCTCATTTGATGCATCTTAAAATAATAACATTATAAAAAATGCTTTAAAGTGATTTATCCGACAGGATAAAGTCAGCGAGTTTTGTTTTAAAAACATCAAATGAATCAACTCTTTTTATTTCAGCGGGTAGTTTGTTGTACAGCCGAGCGCCATCAGAGACAATAGCGGTTTTCAATCACAATTCAATCTTATTTAAGTTTTCAAAAAAAATTGTATGAAAAATGTTTATTATAATAGCACACGGGAAATTACTCACGTAAAATTATCAGTGTGAGACGCGACCGCGAGGAGTGACCACACTCATACCCAGATGAAGATTCTCCGGAAGAATCGAAACATTGTCGGTATCTAAATCGACGATAATTTTACGTGAGTAATTTCCCGTGTGCTATTATAATGTCTAATACAACTCACGATAGTTTTGAAAGTGAAAAAAATGTTTATTCCTCAAACCCAAGTACCATTGAATTGCAAATCCGATTTAAAATATTTAAAAAGGAAAACAAAAAAGAACGCTGAACCTAGCGTGAACATAAGAATGCCACTGAAGAAGTTATTGTTCTAGCGAACGCATTCAAGAGGAAAGTATGGTCCTTTTATAATCTTACAACATTTAATAGTATCACGTAAATGAGATAAGAGATTTCTTAGAAAAAATAACATTCTGGAACATAGAAGCGCTTTTGTGAAAGGCCAAAGCAACAACAAAAGTGAAGTTATGGCCTTGCTTCATTGTATTCAGCGGTGCAAACCAATTTAATAATTGATCGTAATTATTATGTTTAGATGCATTCTCTAACTAGAGTATTGTGAAATATTTGCATCCTTGAGAAATTATTATGTGCATTTACGCCGTAAAGGTGAAGAAACCACTTCAGTTCAATTGGGTTTTGGGCGTCAATGGGCTTGCAAGTTCCTTTAAAATTTGGGCATGTTGGTATTAGTCGGTTGGTCAGTAGAGGATTATGGGGGAGACCTTTGCCCAGCAGTGGGACATTATAGGTTATTAAAAGTTAGTATTAGCAGGCGTGTCCCACGCCACTTTTCAGGTACAAAAAATCCGACCCTGCTCGGGCAGGTCTATTTAGTGCGTTGTCACGCTTGTGTTGTTGATTTAAGGTGGCCCTTCCCGGTGCGTCTATCATCGACGCGGGCATAGCTGAAAAGTTTGTTGTTTCATCCAGCGCAATGCTAGAAAAGGAAACAAAGCGAAAAGAGAGAGATAGCGCCTCAGCGCTCGGCATTCAGTAGGTACTTTCGCCGCTCACTCGCTCACTCGAAAAATAGTGTGCGAAAATTTCATAAAAAGTGTTCCAGGAAATACGTTTTTTTCAGTAAGCCTTACAAGTTTGTAAAATAAATGTTTGTCATTTAGAATCTCCATAACATTTGCAATATTTTCTTTACTTTTACAATTTATGAGTACATTATGAACGGCCAAAGTTCAGGTAAAATTTATGCTAAAAGCAGGTTTTTGGAAGCTTATACTGCATTTGTTTCTCAAAATTTTGATTTTTAGTTTCGATAGAAACCTAGATATAGTGCACAAGATACCTATTAGTTCAAAAGTTTAAAAGAAAGATCTGTTACAACGGCATAATCACGTACGAGCGTTTGTATGAAAAGTGAGCCGGGTTGGCCGCTCTTAAGGTTGGTTTTCGCGAGTCGCCCGGAACTACAACGTAACAGTGACAAAGTGATAATGGATAACTTTGCAAGAATGAGATAGCATGTATTGACGATCGGCACGAGGCGCTTGTGCAAGCTGAACTGCACTTTGTTCCTTCGTGTTATTAGTCGCTATTTAAATGAATATTTTGCGAAGTGGGTCTTCTGTACTTACATTATTATTTATTCTGTGGCATAAGTATTTAAACGTGTCTATCACTACCTCCTGAGACAATTTATAAAGATTCTTATATCATAAGATGTGAGAGATTGTTTCCCGCGCCTCCCAATTCGGATCCGTTCCGTTCGGATTCGTTTTTCATTTTTTCATTTTATTCGTTTTTCATTTTTTTAACATGCTTTATTCAAAAGAGTTTCGCTTCTATACGTATTTCTAAGTTTATACTTTTTGTACTACGCGTAGTATTTTTAATCAGCCCATTCATTAGTCTTAACTTCTTAAGGCCTCACTAAAGTCAAATTCTACATCACAGTTTGCTAAAAACATAATATTCATATCCTTAATAACTTCCTGTATTTCTAACGATAGCTAA
The DNA here is from genome assembly GCA_963582015.1 of Xanthorhoe designata. NCBI lineage: Eukaryota > Metazoa > Arthropoda > Insecta > Lepidoptera > Geometridae > Xanthorhoe > Xanthorhoe designata. Next base: position 10,650,553 of record OY757034.1, on the reverse strand, counting down.
TAATATACAGTTAACGTGCAGATAAAATACAAATATTTGAGAATATAAAATATTCATATTTGCATTTATAATGAAGCTCCGCTGCTTGCACTCGTAGGCCAATATAAAAAAAAATATGATAAAAAACCAACAAAAAATTGATATATCAGAAGATGTTGCTGAATTATGTACCTATTGACATTTTTAAGATTTAAACTAGTGTTATGTGTTTTGAAAAAGTGACTCCTGAAATTTAGCTCTTGCGTTGTCACGCTAAGGGGAGGTCATATCAAAAGTTGTAAATAATACGCCAACATTCCTTCACTATTATATACAAAACGTATAAATCGTCTTTGCTATTATTATAAACGGATGTATATTTGTTAATCTTTTACCCAAAAACTACGGAACAGATTTGGCTTAAACTTGGAATAAACATAGTTTATGACTTGGAATGACACATCGGAAATTTTTATACGGGTTAGTACCACGCGTGCGATGCCGTGGGTGTATACTAGTAGCTTATAAAATCACACGTTGGTCCCAAACGGCCTTCTAAAGACTTCTACGATAATCATTATGTAGTAGTATATCCGATCGCGCTACGTTATTCAATTCATGAATCATTAATGTATCTAATTGATAATTAATATGTGGACATTGCCAAATTAACGTATACAATACACTTCCTAGATAATTTTCAAGGTTTTGAGTAGTAGTACCTACTAATTGGCGGAACATGTACGGTAGGTTTATTCTTTTCAGTAAAGATCTGAGAGAATGTTAACCTCTTTATACAGGAATATATGTAATGTGCTCCTATTTTTTTTTAATTAAACCTGTAGGTATCAATGTTTCAGATTGAGTTAAGTAAATGTACGTGTAATGTCATTTTCATTGCGTCGTTCAATTGCTTTCAAGAAAAATGTTATCAAAATCGATTTGTAAAATATAAACAGACATATTTTCACGAACCTGTTTAAAATATTTACCTACGTCATTTACGAAAATAGCACACGTTTCTGTGAACATACAATCAATGAACATACAATCGTTAACCGACGTTTTAAAGTAAATCCTTGTTATGCTCATGTTATTTGATCTTCGCATATCACGGTACTTATGCTACTGACTGTAAAGTTTTAGTACGCATAAAGTTGTTGTTTCACTTACGCTACGATATCTAATAGTTTTGTTGTTGAAAAAAAAATCTGATCTAACTAAGTACATCAGTATAGAAAAGTTAAGTAAGAAAATGTCATAAGAATCTCAAGACTTGGCCTCACTAACCTAAATTATATCGCAGCTGTGAATCTAGTCAAAAGTAGACATAGTCTACTTCCAAATAAAGTTTTTTTAAACGCCAAATAACAATTATAATGTAATTTAAAAGTAAGGTCGTGTGAGCCACTGTTATGATTCTTTGGTGTAGGAGTTAGCCAAAGGCCACTGTCATGGCTTACGACTTTTTAGCCAGGACTGACAAATTACCGTGCCCTCCGAAGCTTGGAAGCGCTTACTTGCAAATGCTATTGAATATCATCCATTTTGTCACCGCGCACTTTCAATGATCTATCAAAAACAACAAATCAAGCTACAATACAGAATAAATAAATATAAGTAACAAGTACAGAAGGCCAACTTCGCGAAAACATTCATTTAAATAGCTACTTTTACTACGACGCAACTAACGGTCAGTCTCAACAACCTATCCATCTTTCTATCTTTGGTTTTGCTTACTTTTATATTTAACATTACTTCCATACAAAAAAGGACGAATGCAAAACCAAAGATATGTTATGGAGACTGGCCGTAAGTGCAATTCAGCTCGCACAATAGCTTCGTGCCTGCCATTATAATGCCTAACCTTGCCATTTCATTCTAATGTATGACTGTGTCAAATTCACTCGCGAAAGTAGTTCCAATGCTCGAAAACCGACTGAACAGGCCCGCGTAATTTTTCTGCCTAAACAACTGAGTGTGCTAGGTCTTTTTTACCGCTTCTATTCAAATTGTATTATTTGCTATAAACAAGGATATGTATTGAAAAGACCTCCTTTTATTGATATTGTAAGGGTCACGGCTTTATTAATGTAAATATGTGTTCTATATTGTCCGTACATTTACATACAGATCGGCAAACTAAAATTGATTATAGGTACAAATATTTGCTTTATAAAGTCGTCAACCTTTAAACTTAATCTATAAATCAATGCTAGGATTATAATTAGAGCTAATACATGATCAGTTCAATTTTGATTAACAACCAATCAATATGATAATTTAATTAATATGACTACATGGTGATTTATAGAATAATATTGATAAGTTAGTAATTTCGCGGCATAAGAGTCTGGTTCTGAAGATAAATGCGTCAGAATAGATAATAATGTATTTAAGGTGAGTGTATGCGTCAAAATAGCGCCGCCACCTATTTTATCTTATTATTACGTTGAACAAAGGAATTTAAAAAAAAATTATTGTTCAGTTTGTAATACATATCATAAGCTTTTTTTGATACCTCTGTAATAGTATAGGTAGTTATTTTGATAGTTTAGGAAGACCGCTGCTCTTGCTAAACTATCAAAATAACTTAAGTTGCACTTGATGGCCACCAAACTCTGAACTTACTTACTTTTGAAGATTAATATCTTTTGAATTTGTGCTTCCTTGTTTACAACCTCAACTTTTTTTATACAATTACTAGCTTACTCGCCCGTGGCTTTGCTCACGTGTTACCTACCTTGTTAAATATAACCTATGTTCATTAGGAAAGTCTATGCTACACATTGGTGAAAGAATTTTTTAAATCGGTTGAGTAGTTTCGGATATTACCCCAAGCATACAAACAAACCATCTTTACCTATTTATAATATTAGTATAGAAGATATAGATATAGATAATTGCGGAAAAAATTCTGTTCAGTAATGTCAAAGGTACTTATTATTATACTTACGTGAACATTTATTATACTTACATGGCATTACTCATTACAACTAATTAAAATGTTCAAGTTAAATACACAAGTAGAATAATTCTAATTTGATACATTCAAAGTAAATATTAATTCCCATGATACAGTCGTGATCATATTTCTTTTTTTTCATGTTTTCAATGTAAATTAGGTTGTCACTGATGTCAATCAATTTATTGTCACCAACCACCAAAACTACACATACTACATTACTTTAGTGAATATTATAGTTGATAAAATGTGTGAGTACCAGAGTACCTTATGTAGGATTATTATTATTGTTCAGAATTCAAGCAAATGTTACTAGGAATAAGGTAACTTGTAAAATACTTTTTATATGAGCACAAGCCAAAACCAGAAATTAAGGGAAAATAGAAACGCTTATTACTGTATTCTTTTAACTTGGAGTTCCTGTGTCATATAAGTTCACAATTTTGTCCCTAGATGGCGAACACATGTTGGTGGTACTACTTCAGCAAATTCACGGAGTTCATGGACACTCTATTCTTTGTGCTACGCAAGAAGAACGAGCATGTGTCTACACTCCACGTCATCCACCACGGGATAATGCCCATGTCTGTCTGGTTCGGGCTTAAATTTGCACCAGGTATGTAAAGAAAGAATGAGAAAAACTTTATTGTGGCATCTACAATGTGTGCTATACATATCTAGGCTATATATTTAAAATCAATACACAAAGTACAAACACACATGTGAGACGCCGCAAATTAGCGTCCGATTCAGCATGAGTTGTGATGATAGAAAATTAACACGCTGATCTTCCATCGGAAACCAATCTGGGCCGGGATTTAAAAAACAACATAAAAACTACACACATTAAGAGCTTATTGTTTTAAGATTGAAACGCTCGTGGCTTAGGCTTAGAGTCTATGCACACCACGTTTTTCGAACGCCTTGTCTCTGCGAGTTTTTACGATACAAACGCAAATGAAACGCGCTGCAACTGCGCGTTTGTATCGATAGAAACGCGTGAACAAAAGGCAGTCGGCTAGCTGTGGTGTGTGCATAAACTCTTAGACGAAGCCCTAAGTAGAAAATAATGTTGATTTGCAATGTTTTAGTAAAAAATGCTTAACCAGTCAATATGGAAAATTAGTCTTTCAACTTTTTTTGTCCAACTAGCGCCATCTCTTGAGCAGGAAATTGAGTTCCACCGTCATTTGAGAGATGGCGTTGTTTTCTATGTTTTAACAGGTTAGCTGTCCCGAAGCAAGTTTCGATCTTCTTTGTACACGTCCTCGTAGTAAATAATGACAGCTAACATGAGGCACATATGCCTCATGGACGTACCAGTGCAATCACCCATGAGGCACATGTGCCTCATCGGACAGCTAACCTGTTAAGATGATATCTGTGGTGCAGTGGGTAGAGGCCCGCCTTAGACAAGTTTAGATTCAATTGTTTTTCTTTCATTTAATGTTTATTAGACATAATTCCTTATTTTTCTATGATTTTTCATCGATTGATGCAATAAAAGTATGGGTGTGTATTTTTTTTAATTTGAGCTTTTCGATTCCTGGTTATGAGAACCATATTTCAGTTTCATTACAAAAATAAAGGAATTGTTCCTTTGAGAGAAATTTGGTATCTCCATTTGTAAGAAAACTTTGTTGGCCTGGTGTGTACACAGCATACACAAACTTTAGCATGTATAATATTAACTTTAGCATGTATTATATTTTATTATTGGAATAAATATCTAATTAGTGGTATTAGGTCATCTTACCCCCCGAGGCACATGACACGACACGCACGGTACGCAATACACGTGTCCTGTTGGAATTCGCATACAAATTATATATCTATGATTTATTCTAAAAACTGGCTCAGCTGTATTGCTTACCTTATGAATATTAATACAGTGAAATCATCTAGAAATAATAAAGGAGACTGGCCATGTCTACCCAATAAGAAAAAATACAAAAAATCGACAGTATAATTTTGCACTGCCAAAAATGTTCCCTAATTCTATCACATATTTATGCATCCTGAAAGAAGTCGAGGTTGTTTCGTTTGGATATTGTATTGCAATAATTATTTCTAAGTATGCATACAATGATTGTCCATTTGCTGAATAGCACATGATTTTGATGGCAATTGAGTTTGCCACTTACTTATGACCATGGCCCACAAACGCCTAGTCTCCTTTGCTAGTGTCACAGATCCTGTGATGAATAAGATACGAGAACTGGTCAAAGTTATTCTATATACTTTGTGGTTTCTTCTGAATTTATGATGACGTTAATAAAACAAATTGACAGATAACTTTGGGTTTTTACATTCCGATTATCTTTTTCCTTTTTCTTTTCTTCGGGTAAACAACCTGGCCAGGTGCGCGAGCCAATCAATATAAATTCAAAATAAACTCGTAACTGTTTAAATAATGACTTTTGCTTTCGTTCAAACCGAAAATTCGAAAATAGTGTTTGAAATATACCAACTGGTTTTATGACAAATATAAAAATGTAGTCAATTGATTTAGGATTTGGGCAATTTAAATAAAAAAAAATTGTTTGCCGACACAACATAATTAACATTATGTAATGGATATTGACACCACAGTGATTATTGATTTATTGATAATAAATTCATTATTATTTAATATAACCGCATGATAGTTTTGATAACCTTCGTTTAACAAGATGGCAATTATGAAACCAACTACCTGATGTAATTATGCCAAATCTGCTCAATAAATCTATTACTATCAATTTACCATAAATAAAATAAATAAAAGCATACATAAACACGGTTTTTATTAAGGTCGATGTTAAAATAAATTCGCTTCCTAGATATTAAATGAGTTAATAGTGGCCTTATAATGTTTATATTTGGTCATTGAAACCCACTCATCGGTTGTTTGCAAATTAGTACCGCATTAAATATGTCATTTTTTTAGGCGCAACACTCTAGATCGGACAGAACCACATTTTCTGGGTCAAACGACTTAACCACGTATACTAAAATTACTACTTGAGTGCAGATTGTATGTAATCAAAAGACAGGGGTTTAATAGATTAACTTCAAGGTTTATGACCATGTACTAGGCTGAAATTGGTCACGCAAGTTTGGAGAACCCCAATGATGAATTAAGAAATATACTATTATACACATTTGTAGTAATTGTGTGAATTATTAAGTAACTTTAACTTTTTTTGCGTTTTTATTCATAAACAACTTGACTAAAACAATAACATCTCATTTGCGGAAAATGAGTTCGAATTCAATGCACATTCTTAGGTTAATATTCCCAGAAAGATTTTTATAAAATTCACACAAAAAATTTAGACATCTAAAACGCAACCTAACATAAGGCTGTGTTTCCATAATGATAACAAACTAAGCGATGCGTAATAAACACAAATAATTCCTTTGTAAAAATTTCAACCAAAAATTAAGTCAGATTTCATTTAGTTAAATGGGGAAGGAAGTCACAGCTTCGCTTGAATTAATTATTGTGTAAATTATTTTTTAGTATGAAAAATATATTCCTAATAATGATGTGGATTATACAATTAATAAGCAAATTTTCATGCTTTATGTGCCTAACAGTTTTGAACGACAGTAAAGAAAGATTCAGATGTAAGATATCAGAAATAATTTCATATATTTTAGAATGCTTACTCTATTCCCATTGGACGATTTTTACATAACGCCTTCTATTAATTATCTTATTGGTTGAACGCTACTACGCCTAATCGTGCTCCAAATTCTAATATATGGCCAGTATATAATAAATAAATAAATAAATATCCTTGGACAATTCACACGGCGTCATCTAGTCCCAAGCTAAGCAACTTAATGCTTGTGTTATGGTAACCAGATGACTGATATACTACTTAGATATATTTTTTTGTAAATACATACATATTATAGATAGAAAAACATCCAGACCCGGAACAAATATCTGTAGAACATACAAACATTTGTCCCTTAGCGGAAATCGAACCCGCAACCTCCGTGTCTCAGGCGAGCCTTCGCCCACCGCGCCACAGAGGTCGTCCTACACTGTGTGTCCTGTCGAAATAATATTATAAAATTAATATTTTTATTCGCACATGGTGATGAAATTGATCACATCATTTGTATTTAGAAGCAATTTAAAGTCCGCGTGTCCTTACTTGACAAGACATCCGCATTATTTCCTCAGGCAATAATGAAGTGGACAAATATTCAATACAACTCAAGCGTTTTGCTGTTTGCTCTTCGTATTATTTTCATTTTAGTACTTCTCACGTGCTCCAGAGTGTGATCATTGGAAAATTCCACATTTTAGAAATCAATTATAACTAATTATCTTACCGCCAACAACGCACAAATAAATTCTCGTATATTCCGTTGTTTTAAATAACTGCTGAAAGACTTCTCACAAACTGCTGACGTTTCAAAAAGCCAATGACCGCAAATGCCAACACAAATTTATTACATAAAAAGTCGTGGCACCCAACTCATGCTAATCTTTCCATTGAAACTTGAAAGGGTAGAATAAAAAATAATAAATTGCCGATTAAAATTTCTTATTTATAACGAAAACAGACACTTAGTTACCGTCAGATGATTACCGGCGCCGAAGTTTGAAGCCGAACCGATTTCAAGGCTGACACTCAAGAGCAGCTCCCTTGTGTGTACTATAGGAACGAGTCGCTATTTAGCTGCTAGTTATAGTCAAAAACATAACAGAGTTAAGCTGACAGAGTTAAATTAACAACTTTGTAAGAATTAAATGGCAGGATCTGCACGAGGCGCTTGTACAAGCCTATGACTGTATGTGGATTAAAAGACTACAGGCTACTGCGACTAATTAAAGTATGTTTTAATGGTAACCAGTAAATTGTGTAAATGCACTTGAACTTAGGAGTACTGACCCCGCACCAACGAGTTTACTCAGCAAGTTTTCTTGTATAACCTAACCTCAAAATAAAAATAATGATGCAGAATGAACTCATAACCTTAGAGGAAATGATGAAGCAGATTCAATCGATACTTACATCATTAAGGTACCGTTATTTGAAAGAATCAACTCCTGATTATGACGATGAAATAAAAAGCATTATTTTACATGAAAAGCTCTTGAGTAACCGATATGTTTTGTGGCATGTCCTAAAACGACTCATATTAATAAAAAATAAATATTCTTACATGAAGACCATTTCAGAAATTATATATTTAGTTGCTGAAAAATTAGATACGTTTATTAAATATTGTTTTTTAGTTTTACGCCATAATAACTCGTAGGTACTAAGAAATAAAGAAATTTTGGACCTTAAGGATCACTTCAACTTCGTCTTACATCCTAGGTGATTCTATTGCCTGTTCCAACGCGACTCCCTACACCAGGGAAACAATCAGCAAGAACCTGGTCTGGTGGTTTGGGCCTAGCTTTTTTTTTTGGTACATGTCATTTACAAATTTGAATACAAGGCTACAAATTCCAATGTCTAATATGGAACTATAACTTAGCCTTAATTTCAATCCAACTTCGATGCTCTATAAAAGAGACATTATAACTGAAAATAAATATACTACAACTGTACATAGCTAACATATTTATCTCTTGTCTCAGGTGGTCACAGCACATTCTTCGCTCTCCTCAACACGTTCGTCCACATCGTTATGTACTTCTACTACATGGTGTCCGCGATGGGACCACGCTACCAGAAGTACATTTGGTGGAAGAAGTACCTTACTGCTTTCCAGATGGTAAGTTACATGAAAGAACGGTAGTTTTACATTAGAATTTGAAAAAAGAGGCGCTTCTGTTGACCAATCAGAAGCGATTGTAGACTTAGTAGCGCCATCTACAGCTTTTTACGTTACTCTTAAATATTTGTTCTTGTTCACTTGGCGAGATATCCTACCGTTAAACGTAGAATGTGATGACGCAGTTAAAAATTTAATAAAAAATAAGGAGTTCCTACTTATGGAAAGCTTGTTTACAAAATTCCATGTTCTAAAAATGGATCTGGCTACGTATGACGTCTTTGGTAATCCCAAACACGTTTTTGAAGTATATTTATATCTACAAAAAAGATAATGTAATGCATCTTAAATCAAGGTATCACTTTGATATCGGATATTCCGCAGCTAAATAAATTAAAACTGAGCTCTAATGCGTTGAGTCATAGCTTAATATAGTACAATAAACAACCTTACTACTGATTTAATCACATGAAAATAAGCAGACTTCATAATTGGTAAAAATATTTGTTCATACTCGACCAACAATGTAAGCCAAATGTTTCTGCCAACGGAAACGTTTGGATGTTTAATAAGTACTTTCGTTTCGTCTTTAAAATAAAAGATCGTATTGCAGAAAATTTTATTTCACGAGAGAAGTCCCCTAGGAGTGGCGTTTGTATCTACAGCTAACAGGTGAAGATAAATTGCAATGTGTTTTGTTAGTTCCACAAAGTTCCGCGAATCTTCATGAAAAGTGACCAATATCTCGCTAGTTCGCTAATCGCGGAAACCTGCCTTGTGTTATAACAATAATAATTTAGTATACATGGCGGAAGTTAAATGGAAATGGTTATGTATTAACGTTGATTTAAATTATATTTGCTCGTGTTTCCAAGGTGTCACTTAAGAACCAGTTATGTCTCCGTTACTCACTTATTATTAGAATTATGCGCTTATTTTACTGCTAAACCTTGACTCCCAAATTAAAGTTGATCTATATTCAAACGAATATTTTTATAATTTATCTTATACTAGCTGACCCGACAGACGTTGTCCTGTCATTCAATCTGTCAAACAACTGACAGTTATTTCAAACGTGCTTAGCAAAGAGTATAAAGATGGGGCTAGTTACATTTAAAAGTTTAGGTAGATGTTAACTTTTCGTATATTTTCTTAGTTTCTGCGCAATTTTCCAATTTTTTTAAATGTAAGAACCTTCTACGCAGTATAAGAAAACATTAAAAAAAATGATGAATGAAATCGGTAAAGCCGTTCTCAAGTTATAGCGTGACCAGAAACTACTTTTTCATTTTTTCATAGTTCATTTTTATATGCATAGATAGACTAGCGCCTGCTGAATTCACTAGGTTGAAAATACATTAATGAACTTGAACTTTCAAATGGTGATAGATTTATTTAACAGGAGAAAATTCTATAAACATACTCACAAAATTAATTTGTTCTTTATTATTTTCTTCACTTATTTTTAATAGATTAGAATAAAAATATGTAGATAGTGTTAATAGTGGCAATTCAGAGTATCGCAAAAGCTAAACTTAACTAACTAAAAATGCCGTCCCTTTCATAGCGATGGGAATAAAAAGGATGGCATTAATTTTAGTTAGTTTAGTTTAGCTTTTGTGACACTCCGAATTGCCTCTATTATTAAATTTATTATCGTAGCTTATGGTATTCCGGCTGAAGGAATTATTATGTATTAACCCTTCTTAAACTATTAGTTCATGATACTCTTTACAGTAGAGTATGTATAAGCAATTTTTATTATAAGTTCAATTTGCATACGCAACCCGTTGTGGTTTTGCACGCGTTTTGTATCAAAATTTTCCGTTCGCACGTCAGGTGCTTGCATTGACTTGGTATTAAATATAATTAAATGCATACTAGTTTTCTCGAATAACAGATATTACTCTAGCTATAATGGAACATAATTGTACTACAAGCAGGAAATGGATTATGTTGAATGCTGCTCTACACTATCCTAATATGGTTCAACCCCAATTAACCTTTGTGACATTCCTGTATAATCCATAAAGAGTTTATCTTGGTAATTATTGACTTTGATTCATTATGTAAAAATACAAGTAAAACACAGAATCTTATTATTATGCGATGAGGGGTTGTCAGAGGACACCACGTATATTTGGCATAATAATATGCCTTTTTAACATAACGTAGTAGACATTCCGTACGTGACAAGTTATTTTAATGATACCAATGTAGAACAAGAACATTAAAAAGTTGATATATAATTCACAAATAATGCTGTAACTTGTCGTCATAAAGAAATAAGTATTTCCTAGAACTCACGTCCAAATGTTTTACATACTCAAATGTCTTATGAAAATGTCTAAGCCGAAGGCTTTGAAGTTACCCGAACAAAATTTAGACTTATAGTGTGAAATATCGCTGCAATTATCATACAACTCGGAATAATACCACATTATATATAATAGAACTACAGAAGACCAACTTCGCGAACACCATTTATTTAAATAGCGCCTCTTACTACGACGCAACTAACTGCAATTCAGCTCGCACAAGCCATTTCATTCTTACACTCGCGTAAGTAGTGGATGGACACACGACTAACTAAAAGGGCGCTGGATTTTGTTTTTACCCAAACAGCGGAGTGGGCATTGCCTGCTTATACTCAGAAGTGCATTAATACAAGTCTTAATCGTTCTTTTTTTTTAACAGGTCCAGTTCGTGCTAATCTTCACGCATCAACTGCAAGTCCTCTTCAGACCGTCATGTCAGTACCCGCGTGTCTTCGTCTACTGGATCGCGATGCATGGCTTCCTCTTCCTATTTCTCTTCACCGACTTCTACAAGGCGCGCTACAACAAGGCCGAGAGGAAGTCGAAAAAGAACAACGGGTTCTGTATGGTAAGTTATGTTTTTGTCAAAGCGGGAGCGTTTGTTAAACCAAATGGCATTCGATCAATTTCGTAAAGACCTTTCACGGTATCGAACGTATTTGAGTGACGTCGGTCGGTATGGCGAAGGTCTTTGCCCTCTTTATTGACCTTACCAAACAATTAAATTATTTGAAGTAACTAAATATAATTATATCAAGATATTTGTAATTAGAACGAAAAACTAAATATAAAGACCTACGCAAAAATATAAGTCATGTTAATGGCACCGAAATTAATTCCATTATTATCTATCTTCAAAGATAATCATTTTGTTATTGAGGTTTACTAAGTAACAAATAATTCTCAGGAATTATTTAATAGTCTACAAAAAATATTGTCACTGTCCATCCCTCTTTAAAAATCGTTTGTACCTATATACTCGCTTTATTTAATGTTAACAGACGGTCAAAGTAACTATTGCTTAAAGTATTATTATGGAAATACTTAACAAAAAATGTGCTAATAATCAAAAGCTAGCTAGATACACATAGCAAGCCAACTCTGACGTCCTTGGTAATTACGACGAAGAGCAAAGCTTATTCATGCAAAATAATGATGACTATGATAAAATTGTACGGTGAGGTACGTTATATAAATTGTGCAACAGAAATAGCATTAAGTACATATTGTAATAATCACGTATCAAAAATAATTGAAGTCGCACTATAAGTCACTTTTAATGACTTCAAGAACAGCTGTTCAAAAAAACATAATTAAAACGGTATGTTGTTCCGTATCGCAATAGTTTCGGTACATCGTGCGAATTTCACAACAAAAGGCATTTACGTTAGTTTCGTTCAATAAACAATTTACATTTATATTTTGAAAGACCACTAAAATTATATTCATTGGTCCATACAATGTATGCGATTGCATCAATATTTCTCGGCCAGCTTTGAACGAGTGCCTCAATGCCTAAAACCGCGATTCCACCAATAAAATATAATTATGTTTGTTTTGTGATTTTAGAAAGTATATTAAACCTGAAGTCGTGGGTGCGGTGTTGTTGCTCTTGAGATAATAAAAATTACCGTTTAAATATTTCGGAAATGTCACAACAGCTCAAAATGATTTACGATCGAATTAAAAAGAATCAGTGGTACTTACAACTGTCCCTTCGCTACTGATAATCAATCTTGAATCTAAAATATGAAATCATCTGGCAAAAAGTAATAAAACGTAACTAAAAAACCCTGGTAATTTATATTTAGCCTAAACCAGTTAACAAGTCAGGTCATTGACACATTGGGTTTAACTTGAATGAAAATTGATTTAAAGTTGTTTGAGCAAGTTCAATGTGAAATTATAATTATGAACCTCTTGGATTGTCTGAACTGACGGTTAGGTGAGATCGTATGAGCTCGTAGCCAGCTTTGGTAACACAGCTTATAAACTGCCTGAAAAAAGTAGTATTAGGTAGCGCCTTGTGATTGTGACACAAATCAATAGCTAAAACAATCCAGGGTTTCTAACACAGCTTATTAACTGCCTGAAAGAACTAGTATTAGGTAGCTCCTTGTGATTGTGACACAAATCAATAGCTAAAACAACCCAGGGTTTCAAATATATTAATTATAGTTACAGTTGTGTTACAAAATCAAAAATATTTTATTGCGTGTATAATTGCGTAATTACTTCAAATGAATATTAAAAGTATAATGACTTGATGGCATAAAACAAATTAAACTTATAATAATGCAACAGTACAAAAACAGTAATTCCACATTATGATTACTTTTACGGAACGCTGTCAAGAGTTCTTTTCTTTTATATACGGAAATTAAAATAACAATGGGATAAGAAAATCATTTATTATTTTCTATAATATTTTTATTCTCTAATGCAATATAAACAATATTTTATCTTTTTTTTGTTTAAATAAGATAACTATAAACATCAATTGATGTGTTATGTATGATTACTACAACGCAATATGAAACCAAACTATATCTTACCGACAAAAAAGTAAGAATCACAAGTGCTTTTTTATTTATCGTCAATTTTATACCCGTACAGATTATATTTTTTGTGTCCCTTAACAGTGGAATTTTGTAGGTGAGTAAATATAAGTTGCTAAAAATAAAATCAAAACTAAAAACATTTTCGCGACTTTAATTGTTCGGTAAACATTAAAACATGTTCTTGCGGATCTTGGATACGATTTACGTCATCGTGCGGTCATATTACTTTAACAATAATTCACGTATTATGATTGTTCAACACAAATCAATAAATCATGCAATAACCGATGCACTTCTGACGGAATACTTCATCACCACTTAACTCAGTAAATTGTACAAAGAGGTTTGTAATGACAGAGAATACATTATTCGGGAACGTAACCTATCGTCTAATAGCCTTTACGAGTATGCTTGTAAAACTGTGTGGTTAACATTATGCATTGTTTATATAATGTTAATTTTCTATGTGGTTTGTGGTATCACTTTGTGTAATGAAAAAGTATAGCACGCCCTTGTTAAAATATCAACCATCTACCGCAATATTTCATTATTTGGACAGCCAAACGCGAGACACATGCAAAATCTGAGCATGTTGTACTCTTAGCTGTGAACACGTTATAGTAGTTTTTATTAGTTTTTTGATGAAATAAATCTCCTTAGTCTGGTTTTTGTGTTTATCTTAATACTTAAGTTTATATATTTTGTAGTGTTAAACCACATTTGTATTTCATTATAAATAAAAAATCTTACTAAAGGTTTACTTTAGTAAGATAATAAGGGGTATAAGGGGTTCCAAATAACATCTTTCGGAACCCAAGCCAACCTCACCGGCCCGTGGTACACCCTGCCGACCAACAGACGAGGCTCTGGCGCCCCATTCACCAACCCGCACTGGACCAGCGTGGTGGATTATGGTCCAAACCCCTCCTATCATGATGCACACAAGACTAAACTGTCCCCAAGTGCCCGGCGACACTGTGGGTGAGGCTAACGACAGTAGGCCAAGAGCCCACAGGGTCAGGGGCGAGATGAATCTCCGGGCGAGAGCCTTAAACTGTCAAACGACCCATGCGTGCCTAACGGACTCCGATAAACTAAATATTTTAACATACAATGTTTGCACATAAGAACCGAAGAAAAACTTATTGAATTGGAAAATGCTTTAGAATTTATAAATTGGGATGTAGTAGGATTGGCCGAAGTAAGAAGAGAAGGCGAAGACACTCTGGAGCGTAGTAAGAACATCTTCTACTACAATGGAAGTGGCAGCCAGTACGGCGTAGGTTTTCTGGTTTCCAAAAAGTGGAAACAAAACATAATTCAGTTCGTTCCATACTCTGATAGAATAGCTTTATTAAAACTACAAATTGCGGAAAATAAAATCTTAACCATCGTTCAGGTTTACGCACCTCACTCAAAAAGATCAGACGACGAGCTTGAAGAATTTTACGATCTATTAAACAAAGCGTGTGACGAATACCGAGGAACTTGGACGATGGTTATCGGTGATTTCAATGCCAAGCTTGGGGTAGGAGATCCGCAAGACAACACGATCGTTATCGGGCCCTATGGGCTGGGAGACAGAAACGATCGAGGAAAACGGCTCCTTAACTTTGCCTTTGGACAGAATCTTAGCGTGAGCAACTCATTCTTCTACAAAAAGGCTCAGCGTAGATGGACGTGGTTTTCTCGTGATGGAATTACGAAAAACGAGATCGATTTCTGCCTTTCTTCAAATAAATATATAATAAAAAACATAGAAGTAATTAATAAAATTCGATTCAGTTCTGATCACCGGCCTCTCCGGACAACTATTAAATTTAATTTAAAAATACAACGAATGAAAATGATACAAAGTACTATCAAAAAATTAGATAAAATTTCTCTTCTAACATGTCAAGATCAATTCAATTTGGAACTTAAAAATAGTTTTGATGCTTTAGATACAGATTCGCAGAATATAGAAACTCAATATAATAACATTAAAAATAATATAAAGAAAGCTAGCATTAAAGTAAAACCCGTCAAAAAGAAACTTGAAAAACTAAGTCAACAGACAAAAACTTAATAGAAAAAAGACTTAAATTAAAATTCAACACTCCTGATTATAGAAACATAGATAAATCCGTCAAAAGAAACATACGCAAAGACATTAGGAATTTCAATATAAATCTTGTTAAATCTGCTTTAGAACAAAACCTATCCTTAAAGACAGCAAAACAAAACATGAATAAGGGAAAATCATCAATTACTAAACTTAAAGATAAAGATGGTGTTAAACAAAGCGAAAAAGATAAAATTTTAGATATTTGTACAAAATTCTACAGCAGTCTCTACTCCGATCCTCATGCAGGTTCCGCTGAAAATGCTGCATACTCTTGCTCCGCAGATATTGAGCCGATAATAGGTTCAGAAGTTCATCGTGCGCTATGTAGTTTAAAATACTGTAAATGTCCTGGCGAAGATGGCATTACCACCGAAGCCCTAAAAATTGGCGAACCTGCACTGCTTCCTCATATAACCAACTTTTTCAACTTAATACTCCAATCTGGCAATTTTCCTAAAAGCTTCTGTCACTCTAATGTTATTCTTCTGCATAAGAAGGGCGACAAATCCGATATTACGAACTATCGGCCTATTAGTTTAATCTCACATCTCTACAAAGCTTTTATTAAGGTGATTGAATTCCGCATATCTGGCCAACTCGACTTGCATCAGCCGCCTGAACAAGCTGGCTTTCGTCGAGGCTTATCAACTACAGACCACCTTCACTCATTAAATCAATTATTAGAAAAACATTCAGAATATGACTTACCTATTTATTTAGCATTCATTGATTACTCCAAAGCCTTTGATAGTATCAAACATAATTCAGTTTTCGATTCCCTCACTAAACAAGATATTGAACCGACCTATATTAACCTTTTGCGAAATATTTATAGACATAGTACAGCTGCAATACAACTTTCATGCACTGGTCCCTCATTTCCTATCCAAAAAGGGGTAAAGCAAGGAGACCCGCTTTCCCCAAAGCTTTTCACAGCAACTCTCGAGGAAGTTTTTAGGAAATTGGCACCGAGCTGGATTGACAAGGGGGTTGTTTTAGGCGAGCGGCGATTGAGTAATCTCCGTTTCGCCGATGACATAGTTCTGTTTTCCTCCTCAGCCGCAGAACTTGGCTGCATGCTGAACGATCTAAACCAAGCTAGCCTCGAGGTTGGACTTGCGATGAACATGTCGAAGACCAAGTTAATGACCAACAGCACAAAACGTAGACTACACGTAGAGGGGGTTGAGATAGAATATGTCCATGAGTATGTGTATCTCGGCCAAATAGTCTCTTTCCAGGCGCGACAAGAAAAAGAAGTTGCTCGACGCACCGAAAACGCATGGAAGAGATATTGGTCGATGAAACAGCTTATGAAAGGCGAACTTCCACTCTGCCTCAAACGCAGACTCATGGACATGTGCGTTCTCCCCATCCTCACATACGGTGCACAAACTTGGTCTTTGACAGCTCAGCAAAAGTCCAAGCTTGAGGTGTGTCAACGGGCTATGGAACGCAGTATGCTGGGTGTTCGGTTAACAGACCGAATACGAAATTCCGCACTGCGTTCCCAAACAAAGGTTTATGACGTCAGCAAGAAGTCCGCTCAGCTCAAATGGGATTGGGCCGGCCATGTCTGCCGCATGTCGGACGACTTGTGGGCTAAGACCACAACCGAATGGGTGCCCAACGCGAGACGTCCGCGTGGCAGACCACCACGGAGATGGCGGGACGAGTTAGATGTGCACCTTCCAGATTGGTCAACTGCGGCCAAGGACAGAAAAATCTGGAAAGAAGGGAGGGAGGCCTTTGCCCTGCAGTGGGACAATATGGGCTAGAAATAAAATAATAAATAATAAAGGTTTACTTTAACCGAAAGATCATAGTTACTGATAGTTTCGTCTACGGCGTCATAGTTCCGTGGCCGAGTTGTTAAAGGGTGATCGCATGTATCATAGCGGGTTCAAATCCCGTCGGAGCCGTAAACTTTTAGTAAGATTTTGCATTTATTAACTTGAGTTTTCTTTGTCTACAGGCCGTGATGGATGAGTCGACCAGTTCGCTGAACGGCAAGAATGGCTACAAACAAGAGGGTTCTGATGTCCCCAGCTCCTATGCATCGTCCGGTGCGGACGCTTTCGTTCGTCGGCGGCCTGTCTCATAGTTCCCCACCGAGCTAGGTAGCCTAATCTACTCCCGTAACCACATCGCGTCTCGGATATTCAGCATAGCTTCATCTATCACGTACAACATGCTAAAAAACAAATAACCAGCTTATTGCTTATGCTGGAACTAGTGTTTCGTTTATCTTAGTAGTGAAGTTTTCAGAACAGTTTTGATTTGGTTTGCTCTGTAATTTTGAGCCGTGAATAAAAGATGGCGCTGTGCACAACTTTGAATGATACCGGGCGCTTTATTTACTATGTGCCTACGCCGGGATTTGTGCGAAAACTGTACATTATACTCTTCAGGACTTTCCAAGTTTGGTGTCCAAAATGCTCGCCCTAAGACGTCAACATTACACCAGATTTGTGCGAGTGTAAAATATAAAGTGTGCATTTTATATACGGCTGCAAATCTCCGATGTGTGAATCTTCGAATAAATCATTTAAATATTATGATGTACCTATTTAAATATAATTGTAAAGTTTGTTATGCACAAAATCACACTATCTCGGATCTTGATCTTCTGATTGCCTTGTATTTTATTTAAGTACAAAATGTATCATAAGACTAAGCATTGTTAATGAATCTTGTAATTTTAAAATTATGTTCTTTTAAAGTTGAAAATGTATAAAATATAAAGAGGTTATTGAATTTAAGGTTTCTAAACTCGAATCACACTGATACGGCAGCGAAGCGGCAACAGTTTTAGTGTCATATAATTTTAAACTTTATCTTTATAGGTATAATGCATAGTATTAAAGCGCTTTGAAAAGTGCTCTCGGCGCCGCTTGCGATCGCTTGTGCCCGCTAGCGTTTCAAGTTTCTCAAGCGATAATATGTATTATGGTAGGTAATTAAAATAAAGTTTAAAATTATATGACACTAAAATTGCTCGCCGCTTCTCTGCCATCTCGGTGTGTGTTGAGCCTAAATCAGTAAATACCCATGTATTGTCACTTGCGTGGAATACAATGGTGTAGGTGTAGGTCAAAATGTGATGGGCATTTTGTAATGTGTAAATATTTCTTATCGTAATTACCTTAGTTACGGAATATGTTATTAGGTGTTATGAGGTTAAAAGGATTTTTGTAAATAGAATTTTATTAGAAAAGTTGCTAGATAGGCAAACTAAAAATGTTACCAGAGAGTTATTTCATATCCAGTGTTGTCTGTCTGTCCTCGGTGAAGTACTTTGCACGACGCCGACGGCTAGTTTTCTACTTGTATTTTATTCCGTCACAAACACATTTTGTACGAACTTTTCAGTATTTATATTCACGCATACAATCGATACGAAATTAGGTAATTTACGTAGCTGTAATGTATTCTGTAATCTTAATTTAAATGTCGAAACATTAATTATCTCAATACATCTAAAATGTATTTTTACGACTGTATTTTAATAGTAACTTTATTTTCTAAAATGTATTTGTATCGATGTCGTAATTTTCTGCGGACCTGTAGGGCTAGCACTATGTAGGTAATTGTGTTATCGTATCGGCTTTGATCTTAATTCGTTTAGAAGTGTACCTAAATGACAAGAGACGTTCACCACGCAAAAGCCAAAAAAAAATATATTACTAATTTTTAAGATAAAAAAAAGAGAGACCTCTTTAGTCTTTTAATTTAGAATTGAATTTAAGTTAATTTGGTAAGCTTTATTAAGGCTAAGTTTTACTTATCGATTGTATCACTCGATCTTGTAGAATGAATGATTGTTCCACAAAAGCCGATTCGCTAACGCAAGCAACTGGTGCTAAGGATTTCCGATTGAGATAATGATAGTGCACAATCGAATACCTCGTGGCCGAGTTTGTTTTATTTATTTGTATCATGTACATTGATGCTTTAAATGTTGTGTAATGTGAAATGCCGCTTGACTACTGCGGCCTTTCAGAGACACTCATACAGGTCTGCTCAACTTATTGCTACGATTTCAATCTTTTGCAACTTATTATTTATTATTTTAATAAAGGATTTTACAAAATATATTTGTTTTTATTCTCTAACAAGTTCTTGTCAAAATATGGAGTTAAAGAAATCTTTTAAACCTTTCGGAGTATTGAGAAGATTAAAAAAGAATATCTGCCAACGTGAAGAGGCGTAGGATAACAGTCTGATCTTCAGGCAATCAAGATCATTTAAAAAGACACCCAAAACTTATAGATAGGACTGTTTATTACGGTTCTGTCTGGTATGTATTGTATGCACAAAAAATAGTACTTAGTAGGTTGTTACCATAACACAAGCATTTTTCTCAGCTTGGGAAGTTACGTTGGGACTAGATGACGCCGAGTAGAATGTCCAAGGATATTTATTTATCACAATATGAGTAAAAAATATAAAGACGGGTTGTTCCTCGTGGCCAAACTATTTCGCCTAACTACACCTTACTAGGTAGGATAATATGCCTATCATTATTTAATCAAACTTAGCTTGGGTAGGTACATAACCTACCCAGTAACACAGAATACAGAGCCAGTGGTGTTGACTGCAGCAAGGGAAATCCCAAAATGTGATGTGATGATGAGTGATGCTCAATAGGTACCTAGGTATATGCTGAAATAATTATCGTCTACACTATAAGTGTCAGTCACCTATCAATGAGCAACATTTCTGCTCGTGGAATTGTAGGTACTCTACCTAGGTAGGTTCATAACCAAAACGACAGTGTCCGTTATGATAGCGTACCTACCCATAATCGAATTCGCATTTTTTTTTATGCCTAATAATAGTGCATAAACAACATTTAGCTTCCACATGACCTAGTTAGCTAATATATTAGAAGATACATTTTGCTTTGAAATCATTAATTGAGTAATAAATCTATTAATATTTAAGATGATACTTGGGTGAAATGTACGAAACACAAAAAAACTAGGTAGCTACGTGACGTCACACTATTGCCTCTGTTTAGAGCCACTCTAGAGTAGGTAGGTACTCTACCTTGATTGAATGAATAAAATAATTATAGATTATTGTACTACCAAGGTATTATTTAACAGGAAAAACTAACTGAATAGATATACTTAGGTAGGTACCTACCTACTACTTGTGGTAAGTAAGTAGGTAATTATTTATTATACCTACTTAATGAAAAAAAAGATGATGATGATTCAACCTAGCTAGGTAACCTTAGCATAATAAACCATGACAAAGACTTTCTGACGGCCTTAAAACGTCACCAATGTTTATTCACAGGCTCACAGCTCATCTAATTCAACTTTAGTCAGGAAGGCATCTTCTCAAATCATAACTAAAAGGTAGGTAACCTACAAACTACGCAACTACGCCTACAAATCTATCTATGGCCATCGCGAGAAGCAGTAATTCATTTATTTAACCATATAGTTACATTTCATAACATAGGCATGTCAAATTGTAGGTACATAATAGTGGCAATTCGGAGTATCGAAAAAGTTAAACTTAACTAAGTAACTAAAAATGTTGCCGTCCCTTTCATAGCGATGGGAATAATAAGGATGGCATTAATTTTAGTTAGTTTAGTTTAGCTTTTTGCGACACTCCGAATTGCCCCTAATAATAAACCTACAATTGCTTCCAAAATAATTTACAACATATTGTGAGGCGTGCTGAACCTTGAGTTCAAAGTCCAACGTCCATCAGTTGGTAGATAGGTCCTACAAAGTCATCTGATCGACAATCAATCCAAAGATTTTAAATTATAAACTAGCTGACCCAGCGAACTTCATACGGCCATAGTAGGTACTTTTGTCTGGATTTTTTTATAATTTTTTCTCTACGTTTAACCTTTCCTGAACTTTCACAAATATTTCAAAATTAATATTAGCCTAATCGTATCAGCCATTCTCGAATTAGCGACACAAACGAAAAGCAATTCATTTTTAGTAACTTGAAATAAGTCATCGTTAAAGGTAGGTAAATGTACTCAATAAAATGATGATGATGATTGATTATGACTAGAACTCACAGTTTAGGGTTCGTGTATAGTGTGTACCGGCCTGCCTATTAAATATATTAGGTACTAAGCCGTTTTTAATAGCTACTTGGTAGGTACCTACACCAATTTGCCATAATTTTGGTAGACATGCCGATTTTAGACCATGACGTGACGTGACATGATTATATTCTACGAGTATCTATTAACGTCACTTGGTTTTAGTTAGTTAATAATTGGATGGAAAATTTTGTACAAACTAAGTAGTTAGGTTAAAAAAAAAGTGATAGCAGACACGAGGACTTTCCTCGTGTCCAAAATGTAACAACTATAATGCGGATATAAAAACAAACACGATATGAATATAAATTATAGTTAAATCTGTGATTTGTGAACTCATAAAGACACGGAAAACAAAATCTCCTTGAATTCAGTGACTAAGGTTTGTTAGTATTAAATCTTGTAGAACTAGTGAATAATCATCACAATTCAACTCAAAAGAAAAATAATTCGATATGGTTTGTCAACCATATTTAATCTTTTAAAATAATACTTAAACTTAAATTTAATAATTATATAAATGTTATTAAAGGCGACGCCGACGTTCCTAATAAAGGACCCTCTACGCCGGTGCCGCGTAGCAGAAAGGGAAGAGGCGTAGCGTAGCACGTAGACTTAGCTTGGGACTAGATAAGGCGCCGTATGAAATGTCCAAGAATATTTATTTATTCCATGTAAATAATATAAACTAGCTTACTTCCCCGCGCAGCGCAGTGCCTACCTGAATAAAAAGTAGCCTTTGTGTTATTCCATTTAATAAACTATGTATATTCCAAGTTTTAGCCAAATCCGTTCAGTACTTATCGCGTGAAAGAGTAACAAACATCCATCCATACATCCATACAAACTTTTGCGTTGATAATTATTGTGTAGTCACTGCTTTTAAGATGTAGGTACATAGGTACCTACTTAATTATTTAATTTCTCTAAGAAATTTAAACACAACAACTATTTTTATAAAAAACATTCTAAAATTGGTTTTTTCTCCTCATCCGAACATGTTATGTCAAAGTTGAATTTATACATGGGACAAAGTGACGTTGTCAACTGGGTCCTTCTGGCTCAGTCTGACCCTGACAATTGCCAATGAACTATGATGTAACGAATCTAAAGACTCCTCAGAACTTACCTAGTGAAGAGATCAGCAAACTCTACAATTACGTTAAGTACACTAAACAATTATATACAAAAAACAAAACCCATCATTGGTTGATTGACCAATAAATGTTATATTACCTGTGGCTAAAATACTTCATTTTACATAACTGTACAAAATACAATAAGAACCAGTTGAGCCTAAGTAGTAGAATAATAGTACCTAGGTACTACAGGTAACTTAATGGATGAACATTGCCATTCCTGTATCTTGGGCACTATTCTTCTGGCCAGGCAGTGGCTTGGATTAGTTTATCTTAGACATTTAATATGTTTTCGTCTGATATCAAAATTAGTGTTAACCTTTAGGGATTCGGCCAGCAGTGAGCCTGGATAACGTTTTTCTTACTGATTCAAACCCGATTAAACTATTAAAAGACACAGTAGAAGAAAGATAAATTATAGGTCTGTGACTGTATGCCGTAGATTTTATGTGTCTTTGAAAAGGGATATTAGTGAAAGTAACTAAAGTATAACTTCAGGCAAATGTAACTAGGTACCTAAGTGTTCAACACCAGTTTATCAAGCATTCAATGAACTCTCAAACAAGTTGATCAGCATAAAGACAGTTGAATACCCAAGCATTCCGTACACCAATTTACCAATGACGCACGTGATCGCTAACTCGTTTGAAAGAACCAGGTTTTAGGGGCACTAAAGACTTAAGTCCAACATATAAGTTATTTTTGATCACTAACCTATTCTACCTGCGTCATACCACAAACAGCGGGTTATTATGGAAATACCTGGTTGATGTCGTCGTTCTCCTTGAAGGGAAGAAATACTTTCAAAAAACGTGACAATCCTTGAAAAGCCTACCTAGACTTCGGAAATCAGTAGAATTTTCAAGGATTGTCTAAATATAGACTTCACGAACGAAAGTGTTCAATTCTTCCTAGTTGTCTGTATCAGAGCCGTGTTGGTCGAGAGGCATATAGGTAGTGTCTTGACCTTCTCCAAAGCTGTGCAGGTATGTTGTGTGTGTTGTAGGTACTTTAGCGCGCATATTTAGAAAAAAATATTTTTCTTGAATTTGCACCCAGCCAATTATTTCAAAATAAACGCAAATAACACACAATTTAGATAAAAACATTGGATTTAAGATTTTAATTAACTGGGTGGAAGTGGAAAGCTGAAGCTTGAAAATTCAACGCGGAAATGAAACTAGTGTTACTTACATGAACCTTGTGTACCTACTTGTATTAGTTTAAATAGTAGGTAGGTATTTAGGTTTTTTAGTGTTTCTATTAAGAAGTCAAATTTAAAGTTAAGTAATCTTCTTGGATGCGGTTTTCCAAAATATCCAAGTTTTTTGTAAGTAGAGATTTTAGACGTTTTTTTAATTTTTTTACTCTTCTTTACTTCTGCAAAATGTAAGAATATGCTTTCTGATCAAGCGTCTACCCCCTTTTAAGTCCAAGGATTTAAATAATAATAAAAATTACAATAAAATTAAATCCTTACGTTTTTTACGTATTGAAGAAATATTTTGTTTTAAGTTTATGTGAATAGAAAAGCAAACAGATGCATAAATTTGTGAACTTAGTAGTTTTGAAACTGGAAGTGTTTCAAATTATAAAAACTATACATATAAATATCATTACCTAGGTAGGTACCTACTTTATAACACATTCCTAAGTTTAATTACTTATCATCATAGTCATCATATACCTCCTTAGGTATTATATTACTTAACTTCCGTTAGTGACTTGTAAAACACCCTGTATATTTTATTATAAATACATAAAGTCTAAGGTTGTGCTCCATTATCTACATATAAATTAAAATAATTTATAAACATATAACACGCGTACCTATATTATAGTAAGGTTATTGTAATAATTTAAAAGTCTAATTTGAAATTTTAGCTTGGCCACTGGCTACAATGGTCAAATATTTTGCCAAATAAACGTCACAGATTGGTATTAATTAACAATACCGTGATACTCTTCTTCTTCTTCTTCTTCTTTATTTTGGCTTCGCAGGCATAAGCCACGCATTTAGCCACTACCATGTCAATATAATTCAAGTCAGTCAATAAGTCAAGTCAAAGTCAGAGTCAGAACTGAAGCATTACACGGACTTTTTGAGAAAACTCGAAAAGCAATGATATCCAGTTTTGTTTCATTTGCCCACACTTGTGTATGTTCACGAACACTCAACAGTTAATAATCCACCATTATTACACATTAACATTCGCTAAAACACAAATTTCGGAAAATAAAACAAAAAGACAACTTGAAACCTCAAATTCCAGTTTTTAATACAAGAATTATTACCATTAAACCTTGGAGCACACTAGACGACAGGCAACAGTGACAGCTCGGCGACTAGACGCGACAACAGGCTGCGATCGACTAGACGACTAGACGCCGCGTCTTGTCGCCGACGCCTGTCGCCTAGGTTAACATGTCGTCGCCACTGGACGACTCTGACGCCAAGTGTGCGAAGCTTTGAATAAAATATAATATATCAAAGTTGTCGGCCACAGCCTGTCGTCGTGTCTAGTCACCGAGCGGTCGCTGTAGCCTGTCGCCTAGTGTGCGCTGTAGTTTGGACATGATAAACCCGCAAATTTCCATTTATAAAACATTCCCTAATACCTAATACCTACTTTCGCATATTAATATAAGAATTTACAATCATCACAGTATTTACGTAATTCTCACCCATCAATTGAGCCACATAGACTAACGATCGATAACCAATATCGTCAACTTCTGTGACACATTGGGTGAGAAAGCCCGCTTGAGACGCAGGAGTATGCGGGTCAGGAGGATCATACAAACATTGGTCCGGTGACTGGGATTGATCCCAGTCACCGGACAGATGATTTATGGACTAGGTCTCTCTTCTATGTCTATAATATGTAGCTAAGTAGGTATTTATTTACAAAAAAAAAGTATATTGGTACATAAATCACCGATAGGGCGATGTGGTCGCTCAGCGACAAAGCCATTTTTTTGGTGTAGGTAAATAAAAAAAAAATATTATATCAGTCATCTGGTTACCACAAACATTAAGTTGTATTAAGTAGAGGACACTGTGTGAAATGTCCATAGATATTTATTTATTTATTATCTATCCCACTATCGAAGCGGCTCATAAGGAAAAACAAAGAAACAGATGTCCAATCAAGGTACAAATGGACATTGAAAATCCTATAGCCATGACATTGCGTCAACGCATGCTTCAACTTGACATTCTAATGTTGGTCAAATACTGAACCACTTTAAAAATCTCTGGCAATGAATAAGTGACCTTTGTACACGTAATACAAATACCTACATATCAGCAATTATTTGCAAAACAATTACGTAAGCAACACAATAGCATCTCTAGGTTGATTTAAACTTAAGTTAAAAATATTGGTATTGAGACTGTGCATTTTATATCATGGTAGATGGTAGTCAGTAATAGTCAGTCATTAATTGGACATATTTTTATTTTTTATATCTAAGAAGAGCAATTTCCTGCATTCTCGATGCATTTCTGTTTAAAAGGCCGTTTGTCCACCGCCGCCGTCACCGGGACGTCAACGAGAACGAGATTATTTCGGGCCGAGTTTATGATGACGTGACGGCCTTGCGGTGGACACGCGGCTATAGTTAGTCTATGTATCAGTACTTCGGCGCCGTCATCTCGTTCTCGTTGACGTCCCGGTGATGGCGGCGGTGGACAAACGGCCTAACTCCGAAGATTTCCGTCAGATCCCCATAATTGTTTTTCTGATGTATTCTTTGAAACAAAAAATCTGAAGTAGAGCAACTTCATGCCAAGCGAGTTTGTTCGATATTTTACAAAATCCTGGTATCATCAAATAATCAATTCTAGAGAACATCAACAAATATACAGACATAGATAGGTACTCTGTTGAATTAAATAATTGGTGAAATGAAGTAGGTTACTGGACGATAATTAGTATTATCAAACTTGAGGAAGTAAAGCGAGTAATGTTAGTATATTGTCGTGTAGTGCCACTTATAAACTACTATGTCTACAGTCCTTCAAAAAGATTTGCGCCAAGATTTTTAGAAAATTTACAAGTGTTAAGCGGAGTTCCGTAAATTATTAAACTTCACTTCTTGTTTGAAGCCTTCCTTCAATGTTCACTTCATGTTTATGCAATTTTTTATAAAATCTGAGAAACCTCGCCAGAGGACACCTATATTTTACATGTACAACATCTGTGTGTGCTGTGTAACATGTAGGTACTTTTGATGTGTACAGGAGCGGTCCAATGTATAGACAGAGGTCTACGTTAATAATCCTCATTCATTTATCTTCATTGTTTCGATGTTTGTTTCCGTCGTTGGCGATGGACTTCTAAGTAATCTACTTATTTGTTTAATCTGAGACGATTAAATATGTGGTACCTATACATATAATTAATCGTCTCAGATTAAAATGAAAAATAGCATCTCCATCCAAGCCTGACTTCGTCATTCCCTGCGGGCCTCACATGTTCAACACGAGAAATCACCTCGTCGTCGACAAAATATTATATTCTGCTTTACATAGCACGTTAGAAAAGTTTGACATTATCGAGATATTTCATTTGTCGTCTCGGCTTTGCACATTTTTTCAGTTATTCGTTAAGCATAGGCAATTAGGCACTGTTAAGCTTAATTACTTATGCAGACGCATCAAGCACGGCTTTCTTGATTTTCTATTAAGTCAAGTTTCTGTTTACTTTAATAATGTATTTTAAACACTATAATATGCTTTGCTAGTGTTTGAGAGCAGTTAAAGTACAGCCACTTCACTTGTTCTAAGCAATTACATTCCTTTTATTATTGATTATCTTCTACAAGCATCCACCCGCGACTTTGTTTGTGTGATATAACAGTTTATAAACTCAAAAATATTGCATTTTAAAAATTAAAGTCCTGAGTGAAAGTGTTTATGAAATCGATTCCAAAAACATCTACAGTTTCCCCTCCATCCAAATATGTAAAAATGATGGAACATTTTCTAATTATTATCATAAATCGCAGACCGAAACAGATGCTATATCGTTTGCTCATCGCGTTGCTTGACGACCACTGCTTCTGTGTCCCTTTCTTTCAGTTATCGCATTACTCCACCAGTTGTCACCTTACTTACCTAGCCAGATGTCCTGCCCAACTCCATTTTAGTTTCCATCTTTTTCACCATCTTTAAACTCTATCTAAGTATTAGGCGGGCCTTTATTCATAAAGATTTGTCAATTTTATATAGAATAGAATAGAATTATACTCAAACTGATAGACATAACCGCAGCTTTTAATTATCAGTTTGAAAAATAGGATTGTGGCTACCATACACAACATATTTTTTATTTAATTACAAAGTTCAATAAAAAGCTACTTTATGCACTTTTATAAATCACTCTCGAAGGTTTTGTTTCCGTAAATAAATATAAAGTCCAGTAAAAAATGTGAAGGGTTTGTAATAATATATCGAAACAAAGCAAGCGTAGGTACTTACCATACACGAGATCAACTACCTGTTTTGGAATCCAACGACTAATAATGAAACAGCCTCTAAAACTGGTAACTATTGAGATAAAAATAATTTCAGGGTCATATTACAAATACCTAACCAAAATATAAATAGCTTTAAATCTATATGAGTATACCCAAGCCCTGCCATAAATCATAACTAATGATAAATTGATTTTTTTTCTGAGAGGTATAGAATAAAATAAAATCTTTTCAGAGTAAAACCAATGGTAATAAGTATATAAAAAAACACAGTTAATATATTATTGTTATTCATCCACAATTCCGTCATAATTATATCTAGCTAAGTGTATGTATTTAAATAATTGAGTACCCATATTTACGTCCTTAAGATTGAATTTAGGCGGAGCCTTGATAGACAACAGATTTATTTTATACCGGCAAAGTCAATGACTTCTTTTCTTTACTGAAAATTAACCTCTGTGGCGCAGTGGGCGAAAGCCCGCCTGAGACGCAGAGGTTGCGGGTTCGATCCCCGCTACGGGACAAATGTTTGTATGATCTGCAAATATTTGTTTCGTGTCTGGTTGTTTTCTATGTATAATATGTATGTATTTACAAAAAAAAATGTATCTATGTAGTATATCACTCATCTGGTTACCATAACACAAGCATTAAAATGCTTAGCTTGGGACTAGATGACGCTGTGTGGAATGTCCAGGGATATTTATTTATTTATTTATTTATTTATAACTACTACAAAATACAGTAAGAACCATTTAAACCACTGCCAGACGGAAGTGCGCCAAAGACACTGGCAAAATACATGCTAGACCACGGATCACGCGTCGCTTTGATCAGACGCCCTGAAATAATTTTGTAACCCAAAGTAATACAAGCTGTATATGTTTGTTCCTCTAGTTATGCACGGTATTGGTAGCGAGGGAAAAGTAATAGAGTCGCTTAGTTTGTTCAGAATCTGTTTAATTAATGTAACCGGTTCTACTGAATCCAATGATTTAGAGTCTAAATTTTAGACTTTTACGAAAAAATAATTGAAAAAATATTTGCTCATTTCTTAACTAAATAAAAAGTTAAAAATACAAAACAAAATAATACATGGCAAGGTAAATGCGAGGTGATGTGAATAGATATTTTTAAGGATCAGTCTTAACTGGAGTAAGATTTCATTTTGAGCATAAACGTTCCAATACTGCCTCACAAATCCCTGTTAAGCATAGACAACAATTCAAGATTCAATGCTCCTCACAACTGTAATATTACAAGGTGTCATAACAGATTTTGCGCTCGAATATCCGCACTTACTTACTTTGTAATACACATGCCTAAAGGAATCACTCTAATGTAAATAGGGTACTTAAACATGATTATAAATTAAATTAAAAATATGTGGTGCGCGTTTATGTCTTTTGTATGGAGTTTAAATAAGTTATAGAGAGAAATGTGTAAATTGCATTTGTAACAGAGATAATCTCTCTAACATAATTATGCATGACGAACACCTCAGTAAAAACAGTAGATAGTAGAAACAGTAGGTATATAATGCAAATTAATAAACTTACATTATCTATGACCATCCGACCAGGCAAATTGAAGATTTTTTCAATACATCTTAATTAATATCTCTTTGATTTTTTTTTATTTCTTCTCAGGCACACATTTTATATGCCATTTGATCAAATTGAGTGATAGCGACCTCTTAAAGGCCACTGTGGTTCTGCAAAGTTCATTAAAAATGTATTAAATTCAAAATAATTCATAATGAAGTAAGGTCAGCTGGCCCGGCTAGCTCGGCTAGAGACTTTTGTGCTTATCCGCGATGTTAAAACGTGGAACTGCCTTGGAATTTGCTAAATACATTGATATTATTTACATTTAACGCTTCCTGCACAGGACGAGTGATAGATGTGTCGCATAGATGCTCACCAGATCACCTTCTATATAATAAACAAAGATAAACATTATTATAAAGAATATTATTATAAAGAACAAGCTTCCGCCCGCGGGTTCTCTCTCGTGGTAGGTACTTACCCGGGTTAAAATGCGTATGTGTTAGTTGTGTTATTCCAGTTCATTAACTATGTAAATTTATTGTAGGTAATGTGTGTGAGTGATGTAAATAAATGTTTTTCTATTCTATATTCCCCCGACAAAGAGTAACCTATTAAACAAAGTGAAATTATAAAATTATGTTTTTCGACAAATATCTGTAAACAACTGAAATAAACACAGTAATTACGTCCTGTTTTTCTATTTAAAAAACGTAAGAGTGTTGTTATTCGAAGAGCTGATGAACATTTTTTATACAAAAGTAAAAATCTAATTCATCAATTATTTTATACTTTTTTGCATCAAACAAAGGAAGTTTTTATTCCAATAGTTGATCGGAATCTTCCATCACGGAACTGAAGCATAGCATTATATTGTGGTTTTAAAATTACATAGTAAATCCAATGGTATAAACATGTTTGTACTGTAAATTAAAAACAAGTGTACGATACGAACAGCATAGTCGTAAATCTGTCTCAAGCAATATACATGTGAGTTTTTTTAAGCCACTTAGGCTTAGTCTAAAACCTTACGGTCTCAGACTTCCCTCAGTATCTGTAAAAATCCCACTCTGTATAATGCCACTAACATCCTGTAGGTATTTAAAATTAATACCTCGGGCTGTTATTTTCAAATCATTTCGTAGTCATTTTGGGTGTGTTGGCAACTGGACTAGAGAAATAACGTCGAAACCTACTGACTGACCGAATTAATGACATCTTTGCTAAGCAGTATTAGAAATAGTTTACTTTAGCAAGTTTTTATAATTTAAATACAAAAGTTTCATTCATTCGAGAACGAATTGATCTATGTATACTCAAATTATACTAAGTTTCGAATCCACGATCTTCTGAGTAAGAAGTACAAAGTAAATGAGTTAGCTAAAATGACTTGTTATAACAAATAGTCGCTCGGTTCAATTCAAAATACTATAAACATAAACAAAACAGAATTGTAATTGTAATAAGCTCTATAAAGCAAGAGTTTGATACCGGTTTTGGTTCGTTTATTTCGTCAACTTCACGTCAAAGCCACCTCAGTGATTTTCCGTTTCAATTTATTCATATTTTTAGTCTGATTTTCACATTATTGCATCAATCATATTATTATACATACTGGTGACATAATGTGCAACGTTTGTGAAATCCAACCATAGTTTCTGTCCAGCGCATGCGCAAGAAGCAATTTAACTTGTCTCTTACTTTTGCTAATAGCTCGCTCTCTATCTTATCGCCGTCATCATAATTTCAGATCATTTCCATCCACTGTTAGGTATGCCTCCTCTTTATTACATTATTCATCTCTCGTGAAACTCATCCACTGATTCACCACGTTTACAATATAATTAGGCCATCACCACCATTAAGTTGTCGTTTTTGTCCACTTTCCAGACAAGTGTCCTGCCAAACTCTATCTACAGGGTGTTACCAGACCACTACCGAAAACTTAAGGGGATGAAAGTACCCATCAATATGAACAACTTTTTCTAAGAAACCAACACTGTGAACGCGAAAAAAAAACAGCTGTTTCATACACTTTAGCCAAGTAGGTATTGAACTTATGTATGGAACTGCTGTTTTTTTATCGCGTTCACAGTGTTGGTTTCTTAGAAAAAGTTGTTCATATTGATGGGTACTTTCACCCCCTAAAGTTTTCGGTAGTGGTCTGGTAACACCCTGTATATGATAGCATTCTATTATTTTTTATATTTAGTGATACGCATTTTGTTACTAAATTATAAAATCTTTGCAAAATCTTGCGCAATCCCGAAACCAAAAACCACCTAACGTCTCTCTGAAATTCATCTGGATTCGAACAATAAGCAATAAGATTCGAAATATAGCTAATTCTTGTGACGTAATTATTAGGGCTCCGCCATGGCCCATACTAATTAACTTGTCTGCACGGAACCGCGGAAGCTACTTGCTGTCACCCATCCAAATTGCGACTGCTCAAAACATCGTCTAAATTTAACGATCTATCAAGAGGGTCTAAGCAAGCTACGCCACGAGTGCTATATCTGTCATCGATCAGATGTTATTTAAGTTTAAATATAAAAAATGGTGTATCAACTTTGATCAATTATCCGCGGATTATCCCACCTAAAAATACGATCATAAAATAAGGCATGTGCGTCAGAACCCCTGTGTCAGAATATTTTAACGAGAAAGGTGTGTTTGGATCGCTACGCCGTAGTTTTTAAGATTTCTGTAGTTTTCCATACAAAACAAATTTAGATTGATACATCAATTAATTTTATTCTATTCATTTGAACAATATTTTAAATCATCTTGTACAACTTGATATAGTACCTACCTATATATTTTTTTATTTTTACCAAAGAACATTTAAAACTTACTATTTCAATCAAAACCAAGGAAGAAATAAAAAATGTTTTATGTGCAGTTTTTCCTTAGTAGAATGGCCTATGACATCCATTAGGTTAGGTAGGTAGTGTAGTATCATTACAATGTTTAATTTGTTTGCTGAGTTATTGTGGTCAACTTGCAGATTTTAAGTGGTTGTAGAGTAGGTACTTACATACAAAAATGGCAATAAAAATGTGTACAGTTATAGAAATACATTATTTAAATAAATGACCACCGACCCCCTTCCAAATCTGAACAAAATGATTCATTTGACCATCGTAGTTGATTCCGGAAATTCCAGTGACATTTTAAA
Source organism: Xanthorhoe designata (assembly GCA_963582015.1). NCBI lineage: Eukaryota > Metazoa > Arthropoda > Insecta > Lepidoptera > Geometridae > Xanthorhoe > Xanthorhoe designata. The sequence continues at coordinate 10,617,457 of OY757034.1, read as the reverse complement.
TGCCTTGTCGGCTAATATAAAAATGAGGAGTGGCGAGGGCAAAGAGAAACCTATATTCAACAGCAAATAATGTTGAGCTGTGTAAATGTGTGATGATGTGTGGTTAGTAAAGCTAAGCGCCATCTTGTAAGCTTTGAGGACCTAATGTTTAATTCAATTAATTAAACAAGTAGGTATTGAACCCAAGACTGACTTGATTACCTATTATTGCGAACTAAAAACTCCGTCACCAGAGTTCGTCACTTGCTCATACGAACGAACGAACCTATTATTGTATGCCCATAATGTTGGTAAGCGTGTTGGATAGTTTAGACTTGACGCAAAATGAAGATAAACAAAATAAATATTCCATTTAAACAGTTTATATATACAGAATCTGTATTTGCTGGGCGGAACTGACAGTTAAGTGCCAAGTGCCGAGTACTTTGCATGTGGTTATGCACGTACACGTACTTTACCCAATAAAGTATTGCAAAAACTATTGGTAGGCACTAATTCCATGACGTACCTATAAAATGGCAGAAGTCTATTTATTAATGAAGTGCATTTACACCCTAAGTTGTGAATAGACACTGAAAAGTGGATGTTCTGTTGTCGCTGAAAAATTTGGTACATTTATACCTAACTATCCATTGAAAAGGCGTTTTTGTTATAAATTTCCTTTAATTAGCTGCTACCTGCGACGCGTATGATTTCAACAGTTATTATTGTCCGATTGTGTAGCCTGTTTACAAGACAAAAATATGGGACATACCTACTACTACTGCAGACATGTTGCAAGAAAATATAAGTATTAATGTTTTCCAGCAATGAGCTGCAATGTTCTTGCTATGGTCGGGCTATGGTTGAAAATATTGTACCTAGCACCTTCACACTAAGTAAATAAATATCCTTAGACATTCCACACAGCGTCATCTAGTCCCAAGCTAAGCAATTTAATGCTTGTGTAGGTAAGTATTTCATTTTACACGAGTAGTTGATAGCTCAGATAGAATACTTTTGGAAATAGTTTATTACTCGTAAATTAGCTGAACAAGCCCTTAGTATTTTATCATTAAAATTTCTGAAATACGCGATGGACGCGAGAGTTCATGAACTCAACCGAACCGCCAGCAAATAAAAAGGCTGAGGATGTTTTCGTGTACTTTTTTTGTAAAAAGTTGATTATATAAGAATATACTCAAGAATGCAACGCTTGATAAAAAAAAGTGTATCTACTCAGTTGAAAAGTTGTGCTTTCATTGTAAAAAAAACACATGTACCTATCTTCGGTCAAATACTTAATTGCTTATTTGTGTCTGTTACTAAGTACGAGGATAATAAAATAAGGTGTATTACCATTAAATTAAGCAATAAACATTCAACAGATTGCCCTGTTTCATTTAATTAAGCCCTACATTGTAACAAACTGAGTTATTTTGTTTCTTACTAGCTACTGAAAAAAATAAGCCCAGTTTTAAGTCAGATCCATTACGCATTTCATTCAAACCCAAGTAGAATCTTAAAATAAGGGAAGCTGGAAAGCTATCGCAATGTTTTGGTAGAATGATGTAGTTTATAGATAATAGAAGATATCTTGCCTAGCCGTCCTAAAGGATCGATCAAGTTATGCAATGTTCTGATCGAATTCAAAATAGTGACTGTTATAGCAATTAAAACAGAGCTTTTGTAGTTCGGATTACACATTACATTTTAGCTCTTAGTTTTTAAAAAGCCTTCAAGTGGCCTAGGAGTCGATATCTATTACATACAAATTATATTATAAATTTGTCAGCTGATATTGATACATTAACAGCTGACAAAATACTCACTCCTATACCTATACAAAACGCCACTCCATTCTGTCGTTCTCATACAAGTCTTTCAGATTAGCCTAGGTTAGTATATGATTTAGTGCACCAACTCTGGTGAAGAGCTCGCGGTGTATATTGTTGGCGTAGTTGCTGGAGGTGTTACACATTCTATTCTTGGTCATGTCCTACACCTAGAGATGCATCACATAGATCTTGAATCATACCTTGGAGATCTTGAATGTTTCCGTTATACTGAATCAGACCATCTGCAAAATTGTATACTAACGCCATCTGGTATTGATATTTAAAAACGCAAACGGTTGACCATCAATCACAAAAACACATTAGTCAGGTTTTGATTTTCATCAATCTGATCCATCTGTAGGTACCTATATTTGCATACCATGTAGGTTCAAGTAAACCAGTTGAACCGGACATTGCAACGTCATGTAGTTAGCATAATATACATCATAAAGTCCTGCTTGTTATATTCAAATAAAAGTGATCAAACACTTACCTACAAACAAATGTGTTTACAACTTACGCGATTGATTCTACGACCTTGTAGGCCAAGTTCACCGGGTGTCTGAATCATCTCATCTTGAATTTCCTAATGCTAAACTGTCATAACTTTATAGTTATGACAGTTTAGCATTAGGAAATTCAAGACCTACTCAGATATTACAAATTATTGTGGTATCATTCTACTCGTAGTTTCTGATACCCACCACAAAATCTTAGTGTGGGACTAGGACTAGGTTTTTTTAATACGAGTAGGTATGTAACTACTTTCATTTTGTACCTATGACTTTTTATAATTAAAATAATGAATGGAAATATTAATTCATGCATGCATAAATATTGAAGTTCAGTATTCAGTGTTGCGTGTCTGAATATCCGAGACACTGAAGAAAGGATGAGTGAGGATGAAGACCCAGCACTGATTCCCCGGACGACGCCGACGCCGACGCCAGCACCAACAACAGCGCGCGCCCCCCCGCCACCTCCTTCGCGACCTTCGTCCCGCGCCGAGCGATACTTCGCACGCAGTGTGAGACGCGACCGCGAGGAGTGACCACACTCATACCCAGATGAAGATTCTCCGGAAGAATCGAAACATTGTCGGTATCTAAATCGACGATAATTTTACGTGAGTAATTTCCCGTGTGCTATTATAATGTCAGTATACAAATACTTTTTTTTTTTTTTTTTTTTATCAACCTGTCTCGTCCCACTGCTGGGCAAAGGTCTCCCCCAAACTCTTCCAACCGTCTCTATCCTTTGCCGAGATACAAATACTTATCAATCAATTATGTTGTATACTACGAGTCATATGTATTTATTAATGACGATGATACAAATATGAACTTTTAACTAATTTTATTTACAGAAACTAAACTACTACATATTTACATAACTGTACAAAACACAATTAGAATCAGTTGAGCCACCTAAGGATCGTTAAGAGCGAATATAAATATAAACGTAGACTAATGCATGTTTTGTTTCGTTTGTAAGATACTCGCCGATACATAATTATCAGCGGATCCTTAGTCCTTCGTACGGGATCTATATACATTATTCTCACATAAGAATTGATTGACAACATCACATAATATAATGTTTAGTTTTTTGTGGTTAAAACTGCTAATGAGCCACACTAATTAATGCCTTTCTCCCACGTTTTGTCTTGGCCAAGGTTTAATATTAATCATTAATAGATACGCTTCACAAGGTTTGCATAGATTTTGTTAATTCTTAGAGTTCTAAGAACCGTTACAAAACGGTCAGTTTATTCAAATTATAAAAGTACATGGGCCCAACAGTACCTAGGTGGACTGAGTTTTGTACTGAATCAGACCAATAATAGATATAATGGAATATTTATAATTCTAATAATAAAGATGGGAAATAAATCACTGAAATTATAAATAAGTTTTAGTGATTTATTGCCCATCTTCATTGATATTTTACTACTTCTCATGCTACAGTTATTTTTGATTTCTTTTTTATATTATAGGCTAAAATATGGCTAAAGGTACTTAATATGAGTCATTGATAGGGTTACTTTATTTTTCTTAATAATACCGCTATGTGACGGCAAGCAGTTTAAGAAAATGTTTGCATAAATCAGGCTAGACGTAGATGCAATGTCACTTGGCCACCTTGATTGTACTGAAGGAGATCTAGATATTCAAATAGGTAATTATCAAATTGGCCATTAACATACCAAACAAAGTCGAGAGAAAATATATATTTTTTACTTTTTTTATTACTAAACACATAAACGTGAAAACATTAGTGCTTATTATTAATGTTGACATAATACTCAAGAACCTGTTTAAGCTCAGTGATCTACGAACAGCGAACACATTTAAAACCTCTTTAAATTCTCAACTAATCTAAATAAACGTCATAATTATGACCGGCATTAGTGCATATGTTTTGCATAAAATCTATTCTTTCAATACCTATACTTGCAGATCTTGTAAAAATTATTTAAATTTTCTTTTCGAGATGATAGAACTCAAAAACTTGCATAAAAAAATTACAATTTATATTGAAATTACAACTGTAAGTGTTTCTTACATCTAGATGGGACAACAGAATCTGAAATGGTAGCATCTGATTATATCATAATTTATCCAAATGTAAAGGATAGAGAATCTCTATTATTAATTGAATTATTCAATTCAATCAAAAAATCATTTTCAGTAGGACCTTTAGGATCACATTGCAACGTCTTAAAAGCTAGGCGATTCTACACTTGCTTCAGCGCGACACACCAGTAAGCCAACATGGTGCAACGTGTCGAGACGACTAACGAAATATCTCTATAATGTCAAACTGTTCTAACGTACTGTGGTAGAGCAGGAGAAACATTTTTGTCGACGAATATTATTTTCATCAAAGAACGTTATGTAGTAGCATAGACGATTGATATCTAGATATTAATCGTCTTTGGTAGTAGTAAGTATATTTTAAACTTTCACGATATAAGTAATTAGTAATTGATTGTCAATTTTTACTAAATTATGCAAACCCCATAGAGGCGGTAGTTTAGTTCAAATTCTATGCATTATTTCTATAACGAAAGCAATTGTAAAAGTAGGTACCTACCATTGCTAGTAATTCAAAAGTGTTTTCTATGAATTGAAAATGAACGAATGTCCAAGAAAGACCCAGTTAAACTATGTATCTCGAATCGTGCAGGAAGATGAAATCAGTCATCATTGTATTTAAACAAGAAGTTGGTGAGAAAGGTATACGTGATTGGAATTATTACCCTAATTATCTAACGCACAAATCCAAATTCAAAGTAATCCAATTCTATTTCTGCTATAAACTATTGTAGGATCAATCTTCCTTTGAATTATTTTCACCCAAAACGAAAATGAGGGATGTTAGTGGTTTGTAATGTGTATCTGGGCCTTTACTCCCAAACCGAAACGATACATCGTGTCAATAATCGCAGGTCAGCTTATGTTGGTGGTAACTGAATTCGGAAACTACCAACATAAGCTGAACTGCGGTTATTAACACGATGTACGGTCCCTTTGGATTTATGCATTTGTGTGTATGTCTAAGGCAACGAACTTCTGAACTGATGAACCGCTTGTGGTTATTATTATTTTTTTTATTTGAAAGGTGTCTTCATCGAAAGTGTTTTAACTTTTTTTCAAGGAAACCTGCTCAGCCGTTTGAAGATTGTCAGCTCTTTTCTCGTTTAGGAACAGGTATAGGTATCGGGAATTTTTTATTAAGTGTTTCGTTAAATTGTGAATATTTCCTGAATCGGTAATGTTTTCGTTACTTTATTGATAAAAAATAAATAAGTAAATGGTCACTATAACCACACTATGGTGTTAGTAGATTGACTTAATTATGTTGTCGTGGAACCTTTGAACTACGTGTTTCAAAGCATAATTACTTTATAAAACATTTAATTACAAGTGATATAAATATCGAGAATATACTTAGCTTAATCATTATAACTGTTTTTTAAATTTTTCTATGGAATATTTCATTTAAAATTAAGATTCACGAATCCACCTCAATCCGGAGTGCTTTAACCAATTCAGCTACGGAATATATGCCTCTATGACTTCAGATTGAAAATCGGAATCTGAATGAGCAGGAGATCTCTTCGAGTTACCTGTAGATTAAAAAATTAAATATTATTTAAAAATTAATTTAATTTAAAAATAAAATAAAATAACTGAATATCATCTTATCAAGATTTTCGATCTGACGTCATGGAGATCCGTGGCTGAATTGTTTATACGGAGAATCGTTGAATTAATACAGGTTCGAATCCTGTTGAAAAAGCATGTTGCGAATGTTTAAAAAAAGGCAATATTATTATCTTCATGCATCATAATTATAAACTGTGTAATAAAGTACAGCGGCAATATTAAGGTTGCAACCCGCCACGCTGGTATCTGTTAATGGACATGTGCCAATTATGTGTTACAATTTGTGATAGAATGAAAAAAAACTACCATGTTAGTTTACAAATTAAACCTAGCGAACTTTTCAAGATAAAGGAAAATAAATCACATCCTACATTTATAATCTTCAATAACATCATTGATAGCTCGCACGCCTCTTATCACTCGTATTTGAGATCTCAAAACACGAAATTAGATAAATATATGAAACACTCATCTTTCAAATATTTTTACTAAGAAATGTTGACCTATCCTGCTCCGTAGACCCTTTGCTACGACGTAGCCCCGTAGAACTCGTAGCACTCAATGAAATTTATTTAATTTTTACATCGATAAGGATTTAAAGGGATCGATAGGGATTTTATAAGGGAAGTTACCAATTTACCTACTATATATTTACTTAACTTTACAAAGAACAATTTATTTATTCAAGGTGCAGGTTCAAATCCCATATTAGTAAAATATTAGCATTTTGTTTCAAAATCGTAATAAAATCGTCAAATGTGTCTTACGAACACTAACTACACTTTTAATAACTTTAATTGTTAATTAAATTTTATTGTTGTACCTACGTCAACAATAGTGGCAATTCTGAGTGTCGCAAAAGCTAAACTAATCTAACTAAAATTGTTGCCGTCCCTTTCATAGCGATGGGAATAAAAAGGATGGCAATAGTTTTAGTTAGGTTAGTTTAGCTTTTGCGACACTCCGAATTGCCCCCAATACCTTAATTACTATTTGATAACCAAGTAATTTTCATGTATCAGCTAATGTTAGTGGTAACTCCGTACAAGGAAATATGACCTAAACCGCGATAACTTTTACAATATAGCGGTTTTATAAATTAAAAGTATAAATATGAGTTATTTAAAATGTAAAAATGTTAGGGACGTGCATAAATGCAAAAGACGATCCTGAAAAATGAAGATTTATGTACTAATTTGCTTTTAGAATTGATTAATTTTTTATTATTTTTATTTAAATAGGTAAGCAAGATTACTGAATTGAAGTATTTTCAACGTTTCGATGTAGGTAGGTACGTACTTTTTTAACATCAAGGAGTTTTGCTACATGGTCATTTTTGCTTATTAGTGCAATTCTACTAAATAGTTAATCATAATTTAGGTTACGCTGATTCCTCTACACAAATAACTGCATAATATCATTTTGTTATTAATCTTTCAGTCTACCAATCCCCGCTAGGTATTTGCCCTCTGCCGTGCAAATAAATTCGTCATTTCTGACGTAACACGAAGTCAATTCGATACGACAGTGTAATTTGAACTTGAACTCTTGAACTGTAATTTGAAATACTCTTTCTATTATAGGCATTATAGGTAATCATCTTTTATAACAACTAGTATTTCTTACTATTATTATTTTTAACCCCCGACTAAAAAATGGGATAGGTATTATTAGTTTGTAGCTCCTGAATTGGGTAAAACGATTGTGATTATTTATTTGTTTGAAAGAAAGAAAGAAAGAAAGTCTTCATCGAGAGTGTTCTTAGTCTATGTTTCAAGAAAATCTGCTCAGCCGTTTCTTATGCCGTTTATCTCATGTTGGTTTAAAGTTAAAGTTAATTTAGTTAACTAATTAATTTAATTTATTTTTAAGTTAGTTTTAGTTTTAAGTAGGTGATTAAAATATCAATATAGTTTTTCCCGAGTTATTTTTATCTGGAATAATGTAATCCTACTTTTTTCAAGCTATGAAATGATTTATCCAGTAAGAAATCAAGAAAGATTTCAAATTTCGGTTAAAACAAGAAAGATTGTAAGTATTTTATTGAAAACTATTTTCAATCGAAATTCAATTATTCTTATCGTTTTCGATCATTCAATGTACTACCTGTTAAGTGTGGTTTAACACTTTAAAATTAAAAACTATAAAAGAGATTGTAGTTGATTTTTATTTTAGCCAAGTGTGAAAATGTAATAAAAAGTAACCGGCGAAGTGTGTGTCGTCGGGCTACGCTCAATGTAGTGTTCCGTAGTTGCCCAAAATGCGAAGGTTTATAGGTTAAAGGTCGTATTTAGATGTACATTCAATGAGGTTTTACAGTTAAAATCATAATGGAAGTACGAGAAACTACTCGTAATTTTCTACGATTTTTTTCCATTTTTAGCTGATCCACTATTACACATTATTCATTTTTACATTTCCGAATACGACGGTTTCGCTGGCAGACACTTGACACCTTCTTGACACTAACAAAATTAGATCTTTAAAGCCAACATTTCACAATATTAAATTTAGAAATGGTCTGAATAAACCCACAATATTTTTTAAAGACCTATCCAACAACAACCCACACTAAGAAGACGACAAAAAATCACTTACGCTTCACGTGTAGGGTAAAGGTACACAATTTTTTTTTATGATTTAAATCTACCATTCTACCGGCGTAATCAAACTGTATGCCAAATTACAAATTTATGTTTCAATAATCTCTGAGCAAAGCCGCGGACAGATAGACGAACAGACGGACGGACACGAACAGACTTACGACATGGCGAAACTATGAGAGCAACAAGGTTGACTACGGAACCTTAATGAAATATAAATAGGTAAATAACATTATTATGGTTTTACTAGGTAAATGTAGATGGATGTATAAATGAATGTTGTTACTCTTTCACCCAAAAACTTCTGAACGGATTTGGGTGAAACTTAGAATATACGTAGTTTATGAACTGAAATAACACTTAGGCTACTTTTTATCCGGATTAAGTGAGCGGAGCCGCGGTGGAAGCTTGTTTTACATGAAACTACTTTATATTACCTTGACAACTGCGTTTCTTAAGATGGTATGATCATTTGCTAGTTTGCTCAACTCTTACTTACAATGAAAACATGATCTATTAAAGACAAATTTCGCGCCACTATTTTTTCTTAGGGTTTCAGAAAACCTCAAAATTTAAAACCTTTTTAACTCAAATTAATTTCATGTTAACCGAAGTGCCTTTCGGATAGCCTTTTATGGCAGGAAGTTAGTTTTTCGGTTGGATAATTATTTCTCAAATTAAATAATTATTTTTCAAAAGTAAACTTCAGACTCCTTACATTCATCATCACTGGAGGTTACAACACTGTACTGTAAAGGCTAATTCTAATTCAATTTTAAGGCCATGACGATTCAGGAAATATATACAAAACTTGGCGATTCCCAAACAAAATAGGTGAAAGCATTTCAGGGTTCTGCAGGGTTGCAGGACAGTTGGACGAGACAAGTCGGTTTGAATTGGGGACATGACGGTACCAAAAAAAACAAGGATAAATGTTTAATAACAAAAGTGAATGTATTTCTGGGTTTTGCAGGGTTCCAGGATAATTCTAAGATAGGCGAGACAAGTCAAGTTGAAGGCGCGTGGAGTCCGATGTGATATAAGCAGGGCGAGGCTGCGCGCGCCGGCAGTACCGAACTCGCGAGCACGCCGACCGCAGGCGCACACCGCGCCCCCGCGACCCTCCGCACCCGTTCTTCCGTACTTACATGTTCGACCCCGCCAAGTGATTGTGCTTCCACAGGACGTATCCAGGAACACCCCCACTAACCGCTTCCAGGTAAACACATTATAAATATAATAAACTCTCAGTGGAAAGGCTTACTCAAGATCTGTAACATCTTACCTCACCACAGTAAGTACATTCCCAGTATTATTGGAATTATACAAAAATCGCACGTTTATACGTGACAAATTATAGCTTTCAGATAAAATATCACTATCTTTTATCTTATCTCATTTTGGATATAACCGATCGAGGTATTTGTTTGAAAATGACACGTTCATAAAACTGTTTCAATATGCAGGCAAGTATGTTATAGCAAAATAACAAGGTTTTTTTCAACGCATTGTTTATTATAGTCACACGGCAGTTAGAACAACAGACATCTCATGACGACATCGAATAGGTGCCGATATGAGCATACATTACTATAGCGCGCGAATCAACCCAAGGTTCTGCTGTTAGCGTTTCTCGTTTCTAACGAACGCTTTATCTAATAAGTCCTTCCGACAAAGAAAGGACGTCTTCATTTAGCTCTGGATTAAGCAGACCGCTAAATCTTTGTAAATATCCCTGGCTTTAGTAAAAATCAGCATACTATCGAATTGATAAATTACGCATTTCGGTAATGATCGACCCTCCCGAGCGAGAGGTCCGATTGAGGGTCAAATCATAAAGATCAAGTGAAGTCAATTCGTAGGTGGCACCTGTTTTTATCAGAATTGACGACCTCTACATTTTTTAATACAACGATAAACTGTATGACTCGGCCTATGATTGATAAGCGAAGATATTACCGAACAAGCTTAAATTGAATTTATGTATCAATAGTGCATTGACATTAAATTAAGTAGCAAGAATCTATCAAATGAAATACTAAGAGATCCACTAGCTGAATTACGGTATTGCGTGCGATTTTGATCCATAAACAGTTTTATTTGATCTTAAATCGTAGAGAATGCAACAGAACTAAGAAAGGAGCTCGGTTTTGAAGCCAAGGATTCACCAAGGCGTTCAGGTGGCGTTAGTATTCGCTGCGCGTTTGGCGGTGCGATGTGGCCGCGTGACGTAAGGTCAGGCGGCTGGCCACTGACATGCCACGAGATTAAAGACCCTTAGAGATTAGGCCCGCTATTAAAAATACAATTCTCATTTAGATAAAACAAAGACATATAAGTCGGCACGGTAGATATTATCTATCTATATGATCATAGAAAATGTTTGTAAACACATATTACCTTCTGATGATGCCTATCTGGTAACATGCATGACATGAACTTAAAGTTCCCTAGATATAGCGGCCCACCCACACCACTATAACCTTAACTATCCTTATTTAAATAAGTCCACCATTATAAAAATGCAATCCTCATTTATATGAGACTTACAGTGATGTTCTGCATGATCATCAGTCATCAGATCAATTTAGCAGCCATATAAATCGTAGATTTAATCAATTAATATAGGTTAGATCTGAGCGAATGTGTACAATGTCTTCGGTAAAAGTTGTGAACTTATTTGTAACTTGTATTTCTTAGTTATTAAACGCAAAACCATTATAATATTATTACTCGTCATAGCTCGTCATGATGATGATAGTTCGAATAGTAGATTAGTAGATGATCCCTTGTAGTTTTTTAAAAAGAAAAAATAAAAAAATAACTAGGTAGATAACAAATGTCTTGGTTTGTGTGCATGTAAAAAGAATTTAAATATATAATTTAAACAAGTACCTACGATGAAGCAAAATTAAAAAGTCCTTATCGTCATCATCAATAAATTAAAAAATGCCAAATATAAAAATATAATAACAGTTACGAAAACATTCAATGTCAGAAAATTCAGCGGATGCATTAAAGTTAATTGTTTTGTTTTAGGTAACGCAGTTAATTAATTGAATATGCATATGGAAACTATGGTTTTCATGTTGCAATATAATGCGAAAAAGCCCAAAATGACTTTATTGACATATTAACCGGGTGTTATCGGAACGTTTAATGCAGGGTTGGTGCTCTGGGAGTAACCCGAAACATCGGCCTATTCCCAGTAGTCTTACCGAGTAGTCTTACCAGTTGGACTACTAGTAATTTCCTTCCCATTAGACTTATTAGTAAGAGCACTGGAAACTCTGTACGATCCGTTCCCCAGTAGTCTTACAGAGTAGTACTTTCCAATAGAATTACTAGTAAGATAATTATGATAATACATTAATTTAAATAAAATAAAAAACAAACCTAGTGGCTCAACTGGTTCTAATTGTATTTTGTACCTACTTACCTACATTACAAAAAAACAGATGCTGCATTTAAAATTTTTAGACCGAAAACATGATTTTGTATTTGCGATACAGCATAAAAGACCAAAATATGCCTAATTATTGATCATAAAAACTTATAAAACTGAATTAAATAATGCTTGTGTATTTGACCCTAATTATAAAATTTAGGAAAATAACACGAAATTTGATGAGTTTAAACCTACACGCTGCATTATCCTAATCAATAATGGATCAAAAAATACCTCTAAGATTCCTGAGAAATATAATATATATAATATTATTATATTTCCACATTACCTACATAAATACCCATTTATAAGGACCCACCCACTAGATCAATTTGCACCCAATCGCTAAAATCTAATATGACAGTGAATATTTGTCTGAGACATTATCGACTCACAAGATTACTACAACATTTATGACGAAATATGAAAATGTAGAGCGTAAATTATACGTAGTTTTGTTGTGATCTAAATATTTTATCTGAAATATAATAAATAGGTGCCTATGTATGTCAAAGACCTAAGCAAAAAATTGCAAAGTTAGTTTAGTTAAGAAAAACATTTACAGTTTCAAATTGTAAATAAACATTGAAATGAAACCTGAGAAATATATTATACAGCTACAAAAAGTAAATGATTGATGTTACGAAGTAGGTACCTAACCGTGGTTTTACTTTATTATGATTTTGCGTTTTTACTTGTAGTATCTCATCATTCGTTTTTAAGAGCTATTTCAAAACAAAATGAGTTATGCTACTAATATAACTAATTAAAGCCGTTTGAGCGTGAAAGAGTTACAAAGATACTTACCCACACACACACAAACTTTCACCTATATTATATTAGTAGGATAACTCATTTTGTTTTGAAATAGCTCTTAAAAACGAATGAAAAAAATTAGAATTCCGGGTGGAGTAAAAGTTTATTTATTTATATTTATGAGATGATTTATTGACGCCTAGAACTTCTATCAGTCGATAGTTTGGTTGGCCTCTCAGTATGAAGATGGTGTATGCGAGGATACTACACGGTAAAAAGTATGATGATAATAAATAAAAAAAGAATATCTTTTTGACATTCCACACAGCATCATCTATTCGCTAACTGTTAAACTACATAAATACATTTTTTTTTGTAAATGCATAAGTACATAGAATAAAACACCCAGACTCGAGACAATTATTCGCTTATCTTCCAAACATTTGTCCCGCAGCGGGGACACATGTCATAGTATTGGACAATCAATCGCATCGATGTACCGATATTTATAATGATATCGATTATTTCGGAATAATACAAAACAAGATCATTAAAACTTGATTAAAGATATTGACGTCATATGCATCAGTTTTTGCTGCGGTTTTTCCCGGCTTTAATACTTTGCGTGTGATTTTTTCGGATAATTACCATTCGATATTATGATGGAATTTTATAAGGCGGACATAACATTTGTACCTATATGTACATTTGGCAACAAAATTAGTAGGTATCATAACCTACCTAGGGTACCTATCTAAAGTTTTGAATTTGTGTTGTTTATTTGTATAAACTTTGAAACTCTTTTTCAATGTAAATTATAAAAGCTATGTAGATTATTTTATTTATTTCATTCTAGTTATTATAACGCTTCGTATGAAATAAGCACTTAGTTGAATAACGAGTTTTCAATAACTGACATGAGTTATGTATGACTACTATGTATTTTTATAACTAAAAATTAAAACGAAATAAATAGCGGGTAGGTGTCAAGACTAGACAAATTGGATAACCTGCTTAGGTGTCCGTTATACATCATAGATCAAAGTTTTAAGCTCACTCCGTTATTAACCTAAATAAATAACTAAACCAGTGCCAATATAAATCTTCTAAGGTTTTTTATTTAAGATAAAAACCTTCAAAAGCAGTAGTTATTTTTTAAATCTCTAACCACCGAGGATTCTCATAATGAACAAAAAATATTCTGAGCTTCGACCGTGAAAGCTCCGTCGTGCATCACTTTTAGTGATATCAACGTACAGCATGTACGTTGCAAGAGACAAAATAGAGCATTGACATTTCTAAAATGTGCACAAAATTTTTATTTTTTCTTACATCTTTTTTTTACACAAAACTATGGTCAGAAGTAGCTCAGTTTAAGTTGACGCTCTACTTTATAAATCGTTAAATTCTTTTTTTATCGCTAATTTATTACGCAATTGCTCGAATATGTATTTATCATAGCAGAAGAGTGAGCTCGCTCGTAACTCAAACTGTCACTTTTTTTGTTGACTGCCACAAACGAAAAAACAATGCTTCTTTGAAACATTATGTCAAATCTAAAAAACAAATCTAAAAGTTTCTGAGTAGGTAATACCTGCTTTGCATTGGTTTTTACGTGAAGTGTAGAAAACACACGAAAAAACCAATGCATGAATAAAATTAAGGTGTGAAGTCGATTATGTACCTTTTCAGAATTTAAATTAAGTATATCAAAATAAGAATATGATCAACATCCTGTCCGACGTCACATAGGTACTTATATAAATCATGTAAATGTCCTTCATAAGTAAAAGACAATTTTGAGTAACAAAAGTAAAAAGTATAACGATCTGTGCTTGTTTCGATCGATAAACTGTTTACTTTTGTTGTTTTTTTGTTGTGCCAAAACGAAAAGATAATGGCAAAAAAACGTCACTCAGCATGTGCAAATTTAGTGTGTAGTGTTAAGTTTTGCACTTTCATTGCGTTGGTTTTTATATATTGTTAGCTTTTCCTTTCTGGTAAAAAAAACGAACTCGACGATTTCGAACTAAGAAGTAGTTGTTACTGAACTGAAAATATAAAATATAAATATAGCACATAAGTGGCTTCGGGTAATTCCGAAAGTCGGAAAATAGTACCGCGTTTGGGTGTAAATTTTAATTATCGGAATTACCCGAAGCCACTGTAGGTACCTAGTTTATATATTTTCGACCAACACCTGGTTATTTCCCTAGCGACGCAGTCGATTAGACAAGAAAAACTTAAACCTTAAAATTTTACTCGTAGGTTTTTATAGGCCTCGGCTTACACTCAACGGGACCATGTAGTGCTTGGGGCATTGTTAAAATGGTGTAAGCTTGTCCAGCACCTAAACTCAGTTTAACTGGCTATATCCACAGGAGAGACCTGCTCAATACTATTGAACAAATAGGCTGGGTTACAGCATACAATTATTTGACTTATTTTATAGTTTTTACTACTTATACAAACATAAAATATCATCGACCCTCGTTTACAACCACTTCACAAATATGTCGTGATTACGCGAGACTACGCAGATGTCGTCTACATTATATCGTCGTTATTTACATTAGATCTATTGACGAACTTATTATTAGCACGAATCTGGTGGGTACATGTAAAGGCCGGGTTCCGCTGACCATCAATATAGGTAAATTAACTTATGGAAATATATAAAAAACATGGCTAATATATTCAAAATTAAGCCAACTATTGACTTACCACTCAAATCAGTTACATCGTAGATAATAAGGTTACCACTTCAATCACATACGCCTTTTGTAAACACCTTAAGTTTAATAAGTTAAACAGGCCATACTTATCCCACATCAATTAAATATGACATCCGATCAGTTGATATACATAATATAATTTACACTCAAAAACGTTACTTAAATAAAATAATCAGTTTAGGCATTTGCAGTTCTTAAGTAATTCATAACATGTCATAACTCATACATAAGTGACCATACATATCAAGAAACCACAGCTCAACTTGTACTCAACCTACCTTATATAAGTACATAGGCATGTCAGTAGGTAATTATGTACCAAGGTACCATAATGCGTACATGGAAATAGAATACTCAAATAATCTACCTAATGGATGCTAGAGAAACTGACTAATATGGGATCTGCTCAGTCATTCGCAAACACTTCACCAAGTAAACAGATTTTACATTGGTTTTTTCTTCATCATTCTAGAAATCAAAGCTAAGGTTCTATGGATATATAAGGTTGTATACCCCTGACCTTTAAATAATGTTCTAAGGAATTATTATTTTTATTGTTCTAAGGAAATATAAACAGTTACTTATTGAATTTATATTCCTATTACCGACTAATTAGATATAAATAAACATAATTTATTTGATGATAAAACGACGCAGTCTCATGAGGTCCTTGTCCAAGAGTAGGAGTTATCAGCTGATTGCTTAGCTTATAGGATATTATAAAAACAGAATTTATTGTCTAATTAACCTTATTTTATGGTCCGACTTTCGGCCTTGTTCCCACGTCCCTTGCTATTCACCAAGGATGTACTGAACTGAACTGCAAGAAGTTAGATAATTAATACACTCGAGAAAACAGCGGAAACAAAGTGTTCACTATCCCTAACTGTGACCATATCGATTCAAGCAAAACTGGCATTTGTATAAATGTATTATACCGTATTATTGTATGTAGATAACGGCAATTTCATACGTAAAGATATAATAAGAAACAACGCCCACTATAAAATAGACCGATCCATCACTGGCCAATATCATATCGTGCTATATCTAGACCGATAGTGCAATCAATTTTTATTTTTATTTTTATTGAGGTAATGTTAGGCAATTTATAGGTACTTAGGTTCCTGATTTTGCCGATACTAAAAACACACATTTTCAATTCAGAGTCCTTTAGCCCGTGGTCGACCGAGGTAGGTTCTTGATTTTGGTTATACCGGCGTAGTAACTAGTAAGTCTGAATTATTTCTTTCTTTTTTCTTCTAAGCTAATTGAAAAATCAACAATGCACCTACATAATGACTAAAGTCAGATTATAGAGTAGTGGCTCTGCTATGCAAATTTATTATTATTTTTGTGTTTATCTGACTAGTTTCCTACTAATATACTACCATTGTTTCAAAAAGTAGCACAATCACCTGCGACAATTACCGTAGGATATTGCGATAAAATGCTCCTACAATAGAGATTGAAAGTGCTCCATTCAGCAATCTCTGATTTATTGACGTCACCAAGCTATCTATGGCACAACCTACGAAGCAAATGATTGCGACAAAAATTTTAAGAGATCTTCAGATTTGTAATTACTGTTGGTTAGCCAAATTCATCTTCGGTCCAGTTCCTACTCAAACTCAGTTAACATTCTTCTGAAGTTTAATAACTCCAAATCCAAAAAAGTGCTCATCCGAAAGAAGCATCGGAGAATTAGCATTCAATCAAGAGCCTGCAAAACATAATTGGAGAGGTGCTATCGAATTACATACAAATCACTAATCAATCTAAACCTTTTAACCCATTCTACGCGGGCAACGACACATGACCTCTACCCACTTGGGGATAGTTTGGTGATGATGAGCGGGGTGGAGAGGCGAAGTGAGGCGCACGTCGCGGCCTTGCGCGGTGCCTCCTCGCCTGCAAATGTTTACATTTACTCCGAGGATGAAGCCCAGCGGCCGCGGAGGCGAGCGACCAACGATTTAGTTGCAAAATGATCGAGAATTGAGTTCAGGGTCGCGTGACACCTCCGGGTGTTGTGTAAACATGCCTCGTATTTCACCGTCAATCTATCATTACTCTCATGGAACTGGAAAAAACATAAGACTTGGTTGTTCTACACTTCTACAGCGAATAAAAAACCTTATTTCATTCGTCCGATTGAAACGAGTTCCGAAAAATGTGCCACACTCTGACTCGCTCGAGTCCTAAGTAATATCCATAATAATTCTTTCAAATAAGCAGAAGTAATAAGAGCACTGACCTATCATGTGGCTATTAATCAGACCATATTGATAGCTAGAGACGATGACTTTTTTGTTTCGGTATTCGCAAACTCTTGGCGAAGGCTTTCAAAAGGGCTGCCAATAAGTTATTTTTATTTTTATCCTAGTAGATCAAATGCACGTCTTAGTTACCGCTCAAACATGTACTCAGATGAGATAAATCGCATGAAACATCAAGTAAAAATTTTAAAAAACAGATAAATTCGAGTCATACTGCGCTACCCAAACTAAACAAAATAAGCAGAGAACCGCTGAGAACCTATTCCTCGTTTTAAATTCAGTAGTTTCATTGATAAGTATTAAAAAACCTTGAATTCGTTAGTAAAATGTTAGTCAGATGAACACATAATGTTAGCAATCCATTAATTGCTGACCTATCACACCTTACATTCTTTTCTTAATTGTTCAGGCATTTCGGCGCTGTGATTTCTACATGTTGGGTTATGGAATTTATGATCAATGTTAGTTGACATAGAAAAATAACTTTTGAACATAAATTGTTTTCTAATCGTACGCAATCGGAAGTCGAAAGAAGACTTAACACATTCATAAGGCGAATGACCAGGGTCATTAGTCAAGGTGGCATTTGCATAGCCTGCGCGGGTCCACGTGGGCCTAGCCAGCGGGGGTGCGTAGGGTATGGTTATTATATTCATAATTTGTGTATTTCATTACTTTCCGATAAGAAACCCATCTTATCTAGGTTCGAGCCAACTTGTGCCACCCGAGGATCACTATTGTCTACCTATTAACCATACAAACCAAATGGAGAAAAATACGGCCTTTTGTCAATCACATTGACCCTGACCTAACCCTGGGTATACCTACTTATCTAGCGGATAAACAATTAACATATTAATAATCCACATAAGGAACCACAAATACCAAATCAAGCATAATCATAAAGCCTTCTCGCAAATAATTCATTATTATTTGTTTATGTGCATATTAATACTTGTTTATGCTTAATTGATCCTGTATTCGTATGACGACGTATGTTTTTGGCATGAATTACAATCCTAATCTGTAATTTTGTTCGAGAGCTTAGTAGAGCACCATGTTGAATTTAATAGCAAATAGGTAATTTTGGAAAAAACCTTCTAGGTAAAATAAATTAATTCCCAAATATGGTGTCGTAGGAGTTCAAGATATCCCAAAGTGTAATAACTAATAACTGACAAAGATCTGATTGAAAATATCGCTCAACGTCTTGCTGCTAAAATATGGCGAAAAGTTAACATGACTACCCATTGGTAGGTAATATGTAAGAATAGCACAACGTAAAAATAGAATATTGCTTTTAGTTTTTAATTTATAAAACCGAAATCAAACAGTTTCTCGATTGGATCATACCTTTGGATCTAATTGTGTTTTCCAAAACTGTTTTGTTTCGAAAAACTGTTGACATTAAAGTTTAGTCCCTCCCTATGTACTTAAGACCTTATGTACATACCTAAGTATAGTAGGTAAGTAACTAAACTTTGTAATACGAGTATGTACAAGCTTTCTGTTAATTTCTAACGATGAAAATCGATTATTTAACAATTGCTTAAAACTACAAATCAAGGTTAATTGTTGAGAGACCTCGTCTTAGCTCTGACTTGCCTATGCCTACATCCCACTTGTATCCGATATCCGGAACATGGGCAATTATCAAGGTTATTGTTAAAAAATACAAATATTTTGCCATAGCTTTATTCAAAACAAAGAAACTTAATAAAACATATTTACGATTCCTAATTATTATAATGTTGTTTGGTGTCCTGCAAATGTTCTGGTTTTGTTTACGTCATTATTCGTACGTATATAAGTACCTACTGAGGAATCACGGTCACGAACTTGATGAATTGATTTAATAACTAATTAGTAATTAATTTAATTATATATTTGAAATTCAAGATCACACATAAAAATAAGCCTTGTGGGAGAGTACCTCAGATTTCTTCCATAGAGTTATTGATTTGAAACCAGGTCCATACCATGTACTTAACTCCTATGTATAAGGTCAATTTCCTATAGTTTAGGTGCTGGACAAGCCTACACCATCTCAATGTCCCCAATTGTCAATCAATGTCCCAGGCACTACTATCATATCTATTAACAGTAGGCATATAATTGCCTCGTAACACTACTGTAAAAATAATCCAGTCTAGGTAGATATAAAGGCCCTTTTTAATTGGTCTCTGTTAACAGTAACAAAGTTGCATAATTCCACGGCAGATGCACAAGCAAACCTACATATAGGTAGGTACCTACATACCTACGCACATTCACAGTCATCTAAACACCGTCCTTTTGTTTAGCTGCAATTGCATATCAAATTAATTACCTACTGGTTCAATAAGGCTACAAGTTTTAATTTAAATAGAATTATAAAATGCACAAGATAGATTTTAAATTCCGCTGTGCATCAATGGATTTTTCGTTCCGGATTTTTTTAACATTACTTTTTATCTGTGCTACTAGGGCACCCAACTCAACAAGTATCTGAACAATAGTAGGTAAGTATAGGTATCTGCAACTAGCTCTACATTCATGAATTCTACAATAGTTTCAACTTCATAAATCTAATTGTGTACCTACCGGCCATTTTAGCCCACCTGAGCCAATGACCACCAATGACCCAAATACTGTCTTAAGTTTTAATTCAAGTCTTCGTTGCTTATGCCGGCACCACACATTGGCTTCAACTTGGGGCCAACATTAAAATGGCCACTGGCAATGCTCCTTTACGGTTATTAGACACAAACGGAGCATTGCCATTGGCCATTTTAATGTTGGCCCCAAGTTGAAGCCCATGACGTGCGGCATTAGACGTGACCGCCCCAGGAGATTTTGGATAAGAAAACGCCGACAAATTAAGCATTTGATCACTTTAGTCCAACACTATCACTTCTATCTTTGCATGATCTGCAAATATTTGTTTCGTGTCTGGGTGTTTTCTATGTATAATATGTATGTATTTACAAAAAAAAAATGTATCTATGTAGTTTATCAGTCATCTGGTTACCATAACACAAGCATTAAATTGCTTAGCTTGGGACTAGATGACGCCGTGTGAAATGTCCAAGGATATTTATTTATTTATTTATTTATTTATCTTTAGACAATATTTAAAATCGTAAACAGAGTTCCTTTTTAATTTAGTTACCTACTAATTAAAAAAACCAAAATACAATTTTCAAAATCATTCAATTAAGTAAATAAATGACTAATTACAAAGACGGTCGAGATCCATTATAACAAATTCATCCAACATAGTCACTTATGTTGAAAATTAAGTGACTTGTGTCGATAACTGTACCTACACATAAAGTAAATAATGGGAATAGAGGTGTAACAAGTGTATAACGAAACGAGAAATGAACGTTATCATTGCCAGTGCGCATACCATTAGTCAGTGGGTCAAGTGCACGCCGGGTACGCCTATCAAAATTAGCTCGTCGTTTGTAAGACAACCACGAACTGAGGTAGCCATGAGCGGTTGCCTAAGAACCATCTAAATAAAACATTAAATTAGCTTTAGTTCTTCAGACCCGTATAATGCGTGATCACATTTGATTAATACCTGATAACTGGTGTTTGTCATCCTGCGGATCTAATGTAAAATTATTCAGTAGATTAGAAAACATATAAGTACCTTATTCTTTCGATGATGGTTCTTTTAAACTAGCTATGTGATAACCTATATATACCTACCTATCTTTAGGTATTCATTTGTGTGATAAACATAAATATTCCTTCTCTGTCTAGTGTACCTACCTACCCCTATATAATAATAAATATTCTCAATAACCCAATTTATCTGAGGTTTTGCTTACTGTGGTAAGATATTTGGCATGGTTGGTTATGTATAAAAGAAATGCGTGTATCTAATATCTTACCACATAATGCAGAAACATAGATAGGTTTATGAGACTAGACATTAGTGATGTATATTTCCAAACAAATCTATCATGACAAATGACAAAGGCATTGTCGCTACTTAGTAATTGAAAAGATTCCGTAGCGTAGTCAAATAGCAAGAAAAACAAACAACCTACGAGTAGCGTGGCAATAAGTACTTACAACAAAGAAGTTCTGAGTTCTGTGCTCATTACATTGATACTTCTAATGACTCTCACGTTTACTTACCAATTAAACTTTATTCACCTTGCGTAGTCGCTGTTACCGCACTTAATACTTACCTCGCCCAGAGATGTGAAACTCATTTAAATATGACGTAGTAGGTACAAGAAATATCATTTTGAATTATAGGTACATGTAATTTAACCCGCAATTTCGCCCTTACTTTAACTATTGCTTCCATGACGTTAATACTGGGCAATTAAAGTCATGGAAGCAATTTTGAGGGAGCACAATATTTAGTAAGTAGGTACCTACAGTTTTGAACGTACTATAAAAATACAAATAATTGATCATTATAAATTATAAACATTTCATGTTACATCTGTATTCATCAGCAGAGGGTGTCGCAAGTCGGTACTACCCAACCCAAGTCTTAGAATAATAGGCCCACTATTTGGTAAAAATAAACTTATGACGTTATGTTGACACGTCTCAAAATCTCAGGCGTAATAAACAAGGTTGATTCAATTTGCTCACGTAAATTTTATTGCGTTAAATGCTGAGTTTAGGTACACAATGGCAATAAGGTTATGGTCAGGTAGATAGGACAATAAACCTCAGACATTTCATTGGTCAGTAGGCCTTCAATGAGATCTTGAATGACACAGGGTACCTGTAGTGCGTAAATTAATTCACGTGATAGGCGTGGGTTAGGCATTTGTAAATGAGTTGCGTATCTATAGGCAAAATATTATTGTTTACCTTGTTCCAACAGGGTTATGGTAGCGACGTTAATCTACACAACCTTATTTCCTTACTAAGGCAGCCAAAACACATCATTCGCAATAACCAGTTTGGTATAATTACCTTCGATTAATAATATAAAATGGCATTACTTATTTTATTGAGTTCCATTAACTGGTGGTTGAATGCCTCTAAAATAATGGTACAATGACTCATGTCATTCATTGTTGTGTCACAAATACATAGGTGCGAGTAGAATTTATAGTAAAAAATACCACAAGCTTTCAAACAATATTAAATGTCACGATATGTTATTATTTTGCATTCATCAGTGGGTGCACAATGCGAGTTTAGGATAGCTTTAGCTATTACATTCTTTAATCATTTATTAAAATAATTTCGTAGAAAATCTTCATAATAAATCAATCACTGCTTGAGATTTTGAGCGGTGAGAAAACCGACTACTACCCTTCTTATCGATGAATCCGAATTACCAAATCAAACAAAACTAAGTACCTATTCGATATCATTTTACAACATGACAGTAATTTGATTCAATAGTTACGAAATATGTAGGTAGGCATTAAGTATTATAATACTGACATCGTAACTATATCTTAGTACCTATAGGTAGGTATAATTACCTCATTCAAAGTCATTGTTCGTACAGCCGTGTTAGAACATAGGTACCTACATAGTGAGTTTATATTTATGGTCTGAAAGAAATTAATAGTTCAAAATGTATTTCGACGGTATTTAGAACCTTTAAAAGTTTTCGCACTGGGCCTATTGTTAGGTACCTATAGATACATAAAGGTATAGCCAACATCAAATTAATATGTCTTTTCAGAACTTCAAGATAATTTCCTTCAAATCGTAATATATTTAATGTATTTATTAAAAAAAAAGATTTCACGTTTAAAATTTGATAAATAAATATTATGAAAAAAATCTTGAAATGTTTAACGAATTCAAATCTGTATTTTCCCTGGATGTGATAGGAGCTATGTTGGATAAACAATACTACAGAATAAATAATATAGTTGCCGACTTGCCGTGAACGGAAACTAATAATAATGACCCCTTCTAAACTTTTTTTACCTACATATCAAAACTGATTTAAGAGTAGGTAGACTTAGGTGTTTCTCTCTGAAAATAACCTTATCTATACCTTGAGAGTGCTATAACACCAAAGGTCGAGCGGGATAGCAAATTATAATTTTTCTCGTGAATAAGGAGTGCAGAGCTAAGAAACGCAACATAATTTATAGCGAAAAAACAGTTTTTATTTACTTTAACTACAAGTTAATTTAAAAACCCATCGAAAAATTAAAACACATAACGAAAGACTTCTAGGTTTTTTGACAAAACAAAAACCCAACAAAAATAGAGAGATAGATAGCATGTAGGTACCTACTTTTCAAAAAAATATATTATCGAGAAAACTTTTACCATTCGTGTTTTTAAAACACATACCCAAGATAAAAGTTCAAAGTATCATTTCCCCAAATATTAAGGTCGTAGCTTCACACTTTCTGAGATAAATAATGATTTCAAACTGGTAAATTGCATATATGGCAAGACTTTATGGTTCAAACATGATTTTTACAGCATTCTATAAGTTCATAGTCTACGTTCGATGTCGATTGTACTGTTATTACGATGAGTGAATAACAATACTGTATGGGCTTCCCCGATCGGTTTTTCTCTTTACGTAGGTAGGTATAACAACGGCGTTATTGTGATTCATCGCATTTTTTGTCTCTTTGAAGTATTTCTGGTAAATAAAACCAGAAGTACCTAGGAAGATCATGTTTTGACGTAGGTAGAGAGAGACAATATACAATACATGTATGTTATGTATGTATTATAATTAGTCCTGAATTTCTCACTGCTGGACAAAGGCAATGTATTTACATAAATTAATGTCTAAGTACATAGAGGGACTCTCTACATAACGGATATCAAACTTATTACGTGTCTGTCCCTTTATCAAGGATGACGACATTCAAAAGTAAATTGGAACTTAATATATCTGAGAGTTTTACAATCAAAGCCGTGGAGTCGGTTATAGATTTATGATTGAACTGCTTGTTATTTACATTTCTGACATAGGTACTTACATTAGTGCTAAAACATTTACCTACTGCCTAGTAGAGTAATGTGTTCGTATAGCTGCACGCAAAATAGCGTGTTGATGTCTTTTGTATCGGGATTAATTTTCGTAGCATTTAACCGACCGATAGACATCCCAAACTCGTAGGTAGAGCCATCTAACGTTGTTATTTTCGTACACTTTGAGGCATGTAGGTACACTAGGTACCTAACGTCTTTTTTTTAATGTAACATGTTCACTTATTGTAATTTGTTTGGCTTTGTTTGTTTTTAGGGTAAAAGTATATATATCTCAAACACGACCCCATGCTCGTTTGGTTACAAGGTTACAAATATGTAGGTATTTGTGATAACTTTTTGTGTTATTCGCCTAAATTGACCCTTTCTTGGTAAATCTTTCAATTTCCATTCTATGTACCTACCTATATTACGACCGAACTTCTGATATGATCTCGGTGCGTATCTTTTGCTACGGCGACGGGGTTAATGATTAGATTCGGGTCTATGCTAGGTGTACCTACCATGGTTCTACATAGTAGGTACTCGTAGTTTCCAAGATCTTAACTTAACACAAAATAGCGACAGTAAACCACATAGTTACATGACAAAGCATAGGTTACGAGCATCAGTCAAGTCTAAATTGAACTCAAATTGAAATAATGTTTAACATGAATCCAACCTCGATTTTCTATACTATTTGTCGCTATCTTAGGTAAACAAGATTTTCCTTGCTGGTGTAAGTTACTATTATGATGTCAATTGTCACCCATCTTGATAGGTAAGTATTTGTGCAAACTAGAAGCGCTCTGAGGACCCTGTTTTATATTGTAATAGCTTAAGTGTCTTTGTTGATTACGTACATACCTTTGGTAGCTACTTGGGCAAACGTGTGCAAGTTAAGAATGTAAATACTTAGGTACTTAGAAATTCCGAGTAGTAGGTAGATACGTCTATTCCCACGCGACGGCTACGACAATGGGCTGGATTGGATACCTACTGTTTGAGTAGGTACCTACGCAGTACACACAATGTGAACATTTGATACTTACCTAGGTACCTACCTATTCTACAAGATGTAAGTATACCTAATCATGTAGGTACCTACCTTAATCGGATTTTTACCCTCACTAAATCAAAGCCCTTCAAATGTTACATCTCAATCCTCTTATAAAGTTCATAACTACAAATTTTTAATTTTCAATAATTTGCACAATCTTTTGGTTTGGGAATCTTAAAAACAACATATACCTAAGTTAGATAGAACCTACAAATATTATGCATAGGCCTACCTACATTCAGACTCTTGAGTTGCCTAGCAAACCTACAACCACCCACTGTGTGCTGGCTGCAGCCAATAAAGGGTCCTGCCTGACTTTAGATTTTTTTTTATTTACCTAGGTAAGTAATTAATGTAGGTACCTATATGAAATACCGAATATATCTAGGTTCTATGCAAAATACGGAGAAATGTAAGTAAATAGTTTTGTAACTCCTAAAAGCTAAGACACTAAACAGACGGCTAACTGGAAAAATGGAATTTTTACAAACACATTAGGTATAATTTCGCATCTCATTCTGTCGACGTGTCGACACACAGCTATCAATCTTTATACCTACGTGGTTTATGTAAATTGATTTTAAAACGGCACTCATGGTCTTTGCAAAATGTTATACGACTTTTTAAAACCGGTTTACGTAATCTTTAATATTTTCGCGGCTTATGGCTGTTACTATCAGAAATTCAGGACGTGTAAGCGGTGTAAGTTCCTTCCTACTAAGTAGGTATGTATGTATATCGTTGCTATATTTAGCATCACATCACCCATTCATTTACACCATACCTACTTACGTAGGTTATAACTTATAGGTGTACGTGTGGTTGCTACACTATTTGTTTGTACATTATACTATAGGCACACAACCCTATCAGACACCGTGTAGCTATTTGCAATAACCTATACCTACTGTATATAGCCATACCTATACAGCCTTAACAAGTTCATTTCTAAAAAGGGAGGGTTTATTGCAGCATAAGTAAGACTGAAGACGTCTGCGAAAATATATATTAAATTCTGAATAGGTATGACGTTCAATCTTGATAGATCAACGAAGTTAAGCAACGTTCTGAACGGTCACAACTTAGATACTTAGGTGACCGCAAGTGGCATTATCAGCTGAGTGCTTCCGTGCTTCGGAGCCTCGGAGGGTCCGTCCAAAAACTCCGTCACCAGAGTTGGCCACTTGCTCATACGAACGAACGAACCTAGGTACCTACTTACCTCTACGAGCGTTCTACGGAAGTCTACGGAAAAAAGTCAAGGAGAGGGACTGTTTGCTCAAAAATTAGGGTTCAACTGGGTGCAACCATTTTAAATCGTAAAATATAACTTTTTCAGTTTAAGTACATACCTAGGACGTAAGTGAGTTAAGAATGTTATCGTTAGGAGATAAAGCATGTACTATTGTATCAGAAAACAACTTTTACGTACGGTCTACCTACCTAGTCATGCGATCTCGTCATTAGAAGGTAGGTACCTAGGTACCTAACTATTACACCTACCCTACTATTAAAAAAAAATAAGTATGTAGGAAAGTAGGTAGGTAGGTAGATACAAAAATATCTACCTACTCGTAGATATCTATCTAGCAATTTCTAGTTCAAATCGTTATCTGAGATTTCTGATAGCGACTAACCTATGCCATCTAAATCTACACACGTTCCTTATCTTGTGTGTCTTACCTCGTCAACCAGACACACCTAATTAAGTCACACGTAGGTACCTAAGAAGTAGATACGTAGGTAGGTAGGTAGTTACTTAATTACATAACTAGACATAGCGAATAAGATTGGGTAGGTGCTTACGCTTAGGTATTAACATTATTCATTATGTATAGAATTCCTTGTCTATCGTGGGTTCTATCAATATTTAGCAATTGAACATTGTTCTTGCTACCCTTGACAGTAAACTGAATCCGTTCTATGAGTTAGATTACGAAATTATGAGGAAATCTACTGTGTTTATCCGTTGTTAATGGAACAACGATACTGACCATGGAGCTTCCACGAATCAATGATTATAACATCGTCATTTGGTAGACTGTAGGTAGAGCATCGCCGTTGAATGGAATGGCTATTGCTTCAATGCATCAGCTCTTTATTATGTACCTACCTCAAACAATTAACTAATAGGTTAAGTAGTAGGTAAGGTTCCTACTTACTTCATTAATTTAGTCAAGTATACCTAGGTAGGTACTAATAATCATACTTTCTTTTTCCAGGTAGACTGTGAAGCCTGAATCGCTCCTGAAGACCACACGTTTCAAAAGTAAGAAAACGTTGAAGTATAAGGTAATCTAAAATTCTAAATAATGCAGGTAGGGTAGGGACATGGTAGGTAGGGAATTACGTAATCATTTGGATTTCTATTCCTCCAAAATCAAAGTTTTAGTTGGCTATTTCTACTACCCACCTATCTAACGTAGGTACCTAACTATCATTATAGGTAGGTAATAGTGGCAATTCTGGATGTCACCAAAACTTGACTAACCTAATTTGACAGCACTAAAAATGTTGTCGTCCCTTTCATAACGATCGAAATAAAGAGGATGGCATCATTTTTAGTGCTGTCAAATTAGTTTAATTAAGTTTTGGCGACATCCAGAATTGCCACTATTATCATGAATAAAAAGGTAGGTGGGTGGGTGGGTGCCTAGTTACCTACTAGAAATACCTATAAAGTCAATCATCAAATTTTGACCATTTAGATAAATTTAGCACTTTGGTATCGGCAGCTATTATCTTTTTTGCCACATAACTTGACCTTGACCTAAAAAAGGATAAAACACCTCTAAGACCTATAGGTACGTACTTACTCAGTACCTACCCAGATTTAGTAGGTAGGTACTTATTATTTCTTAGTGCAGACTAGACTAGCATAGATGCTAGAAATTTATTTATTTTGGGAGATTTCCGAAAATAAATAAATTTCGACGGAACCCTCTCGACTCAAACCCTATGGCACGCCACATGGATGTTATTACCTTGACTTGACTTGACAGATTAATCTGAAATGACTTTCACATCTACCATGTTGACACTTTTATTTTTTATCTGTGGTGCTTTTATTTACAATTTCCCACCGAACGTCAGCAACCCACAGATGTATTTCAAATGTATTGTTTATCAATCTTCCTAGCAGCAACCTCACCCCTCCCCTGCAAAGAGCATGCTGCCCTGCCCCAAAGAGCCTGCCCCGTCCATCAACCTAGAAGTCCTTCCTTACCCTCCTCCTTCCTTCTTTACTTCCCCCCTCGCCCACCCTCCGTACCGTACTCGTACTGTCAAATCTGTCAATTGTCAATTTGATTTTGTACTTAATAGTGTTTTATTCTCTTTGGTCATGTCAGTGGAAGTTACGTACAGTTACGTACGTTACGTCTGCTCTGCTCTCTCTGATAACCTATTTTCGTTCGTCATGAGACCCAATGTAAAATAGGTTTTAACTCGTTTCTTACACGAATCCAACTGCATTAGAATGCTAAAAGTTTAATTCCGCTCCTCCAATATTGTTAACAGAAACTAGGTAAAATTTAATAACGTTATTTGTAATAATTTGATCATTGAAAGAGCCTAACCATAACCACTTCCTTGATAGCAATTGTCAGGTTTATTTCGATTGTTTCAATGAAATTGTTGTTAGATTCTATTTTGTTTTGCAGATACCGGCACAATGGCGTTAGTACTACAATATTTGAACGATATGCAAGTTTATATGGACAAATATGGAGGTGAGTAAAGTTGAGCTATCTACTGGTAGGTGGTCTTGATTTTATCTTGTTCTTGCCATATTTTTATATTTATTAAAACAGTAACAAATAGGTAGGTATGTACCTATGGTACATAGGTGAATAATTTATGTGCGATTTCAAAATTTCATAGAAAAACTTATCTTAGGCAACTGCTATCCAGAGAAGCTAGAAAATAAATAAATACCTACCAATTAATTATTTTATTCACTACCCATCAAACCTTTTACTCATTTTAATAATGCTCTACAAGGATTGTATTCTTCAATCAACTCTGTCTAACAGCGAAGATGAGTAATGGGTACCTAGGTACATGGTATCAATCAATTGTACCTTATCACCTTGCAGTGGGGCTAGCAATAGATACTGGGTCATATCTGTGACATAATAAGGTACACTATATTTACTAGCTGAACCAATCATAGCTCCAGTTGCAGCCGGTTGGTATTTATAGTTGACCTACATAACCTGGCTACTGAGAGAGCAATCAACCTATTAATATTTTAGAAAACGTAAACAATTACCCCATTATTTATAAAAACCTGCTAACTTAGCAGTGCTTTTGTAATTTTTCTTGTCACATGAGAAGATATAAAATAGACTTAGCAGCTATTTAAGCTATAGGTAGAAGGTTTATGAATCCTATTTATGAATAATGTTAATAGTGTTTTGAAAACTATATCTATAGGTGTATTTCCATTATTTTACTGTAAAATCTAAATAATTTATATCCAATAAATTATTTAGATTATGTGATATTACTATTTATTTTATAACAACTATATAATTCTACATCAATAAGTTGACAGAATAATAAATAGGTTGTATTTTATTTCAGACCCGAGGACAAATCCATGGTTCTTGATGAGTTCACCGCTGCCTACTTTATTAATATGTTTAAGTTATGTTTATCTAGTCAAGGTATGTTAATATACATGGAACATCTTTTAACTGCATTTATTTACATTTCTATGTAATTTTTAGTAATAAATGTTATATTTTTCAGGTTGCAGGTCCAAAGTTTATGGAAAACAGAAAACCATTAGAAATTAAGAATATATTAATTCTATACAATGCTTTGCAAGTAGTGTTCAGTACCTGGCTGTTCTATGAGGTAAATACTCTTTTATTTATTTAATTAAAACAATAAATAATTAATCTAATCAGTAATCACTTATCAGTTTTAAATGTATTTAGTAGCATGTCTTACATGTATGTAATGGTTTTCGTTTCTTTGAAGTCCAATATTTAATTAAATCAATAGATTTATTTAACACTATTAGGAATAAATGTTTTATATTTATTTATTTAATGTTAACAATAAGTAGTTTCAGAATCCTGTTGTTTATTTTATAGTGGACAGGTAATTATGGCTTTATTCCTTACTTTATTTAATAATATAAATATCAGCAGTTAATTTGCTACTTATAATATAAACTTTTAGTATTAAACTAAAAATATAAAAGTAATAACAAATAATTACTTTCAATATGAAGGTAATAAACAAGTACTTACATACAATTATAAATTATATTATCATTTAATTTTAATTTTAACCTACCTAAGTAGGTACAAATTTAAATATATTTGCCTCACAAAACCTAAGAATATTTTGATGTGCCATGCCCAGAGTTTGATGGGGGGCTGGCTGAATCATTACAGCTTTCGATGCCAACCCGTGGACTACTCAGACAGTCCGATGGCCAAAAGAGTAAGTGAATGGTCTCAAATCGCCCTGCAATGGGTTTCAGACCAGAACTAACCGAACCGCATGTGTATATAGACATAGACAAATCATTTTATTTTCAGAACAAGACTGTATATTACCTATTCATGGCGAGGATGGTTCATGATAAGTAGTTATAAAGTAGTTTTGAGGGAACTAACTCTAGTTTTTAAGTGACATTGCTTAACACGCACATAAATGATAGCATTAACACCGACCACGATAGACAGCCGTGCTACATCCAGGAACGTGGCGTTTGCCACATGTATGCAAATAAGAGAGAGGTATTGCAGTTTGCTCACTGGCCCGGTGATGGGGTGTTGTTTCAGATCGGCGTCTCAGGCTGGTTCACAGGCAGGTATAACTTTCAATGTCAGCCGGTCGACCACTCCAAACATCCACAAACAATGAGGGTGAATTATTTTATATATCGTCCCCATCCCCAGACGTTTCGATACGTTCATGTCGCGTTTGTTCACTCTCATAATCAAATCCTGAAGTCCATACCCCTGTGGCTCATACTACAACATACCTGGGTTTTGTGATTCTTATCTCATGCATTTCGATTGATTTTAATCGCTCGTTTTCATTGGATGACAATCACAGCATTGTTCTGTGTATGTAGTTAAAGTCCTCAGTTGGAGCTTGTCCCTCAGACAATTCATTCACCTTTAATGTGATCCTACCTGCAAAAAAATTGTCCCTGTGTGGTCCCTTTGAATAACTGTCACTCGCACAATCCCATACCATTGTAAATACCATAGACACGTCGTCCATCCTTCAGCCATTCCAACTAAAACAACCAAGATATATTTAACTGAAATCTGTTTTACTTATCAGTACCAATATGCTTATTAATCAGGTTTAATTGGTAATTGAAAATTAAATGAAATGTGACTCAGATTTCAGGTAATGTGTCATGGCTTATCATTCGCCAAATAATCCATTTAAAATCCATTAATCATAATCCATGCGACATATTTTGATGCCTGAACCTAATTATTCATTATAATCATATGTAAATAATTCATAATAGTTGATTTAAAAGCATGATTTGTTGATAAAATACAATTCAGATTGAATTATTGATGTATTTTTAATGATATGGATATTTAGATTATGCCAAGTTTTTATGAATACCATCAATTAGCATCAGCAGTCTATTTTAAAACTGGTAATAAATGATTCAGTTCTTTTCCTTGACAAAAAAATGTTTTGAAGGAACACAATCTAACTATGATTTTATTTTTGTCCAACAATGCGCCCTACCTTACTTAGGCCTGATCGGTCAAACGATCATTAGATAACAAAACAACTCGTATGTAGATGTAGATGATAAAGCGATTGGTATGATGGAAATGGTCGACTCATTTCAATATACAATTATTATAATGATACACGCTTTGCCAAGATGCAAGTCAGATTAAGCACAGTGCAACATGTATTGCAGAATATCTGCAACGTACATAAAACCAGTTCTTACCCATTGTGATCAATACCATAATCCTGAGTAATTACAAACAAGTTCACTTATAAAGTTATTCAATGCTTGTAAGATCAAGGGTTAATTGCGCTAATTAAGCATGTATTTTTTTGTATGTAATTGATTTGAATTGACCTATTGATACGACACGTGTATTAATCATGTATTCGATTTTTCAGATGGTTAATGTGTGCTGGTGGTACTACTTCTCCAAATTCACAGAATTTTTTGATACCGTAAGTAAATAAATAAATAAATACCTATCCTTGGACATTCCACACAGCGTCATCTAACTTAATGCTTGTGTTATGGTAACCAGATGACTGATAAACTACATAAGTCGATACCTTTTTTTTTGTAAATGCATACATAATATACATAGAAAACACCCAGACTCGAGACAAATATTTGCAGATCATACAAACATTTGTCTCGTGGCAGGAATCGAACCTGCAACCTCTGCGTCTCAGGCGGGCTTTTACCCACTGCGCCACAGAGGTCGCCAAAGTATAAAAACACTAAATAAAAACTATACCTAGGTACTTGTATACAGCTCGAACAATATAATAAATTTCACAGCCTTATTAGACTATTTACTCGATTTTAACCAATACTTTAATTAAGACTATTAAATAAATTACCCATCAACCCGCTTTAAGCTATCTAGACAGCCAGACAAAACATACCCCTTGTTGCGTAGTCAGGTCGTTAAATTATCTAAGAATATTTGGAGCTCTCTTACTTAAGTACCTACTTGAGTATAAAATTATGGGTACCTCACACTTTCCTAAGATTGTTCATGACATGAGTCGTATAATTTTTTTTTACCCGTTTCGAATACTTGTCCATTCGTCAAGTCCAATACGAAGCTTGAAAATACATGGTAAAGTGCCCTGTCGTGTCTCTGTTTATTTCCTGAGTTATGTAGGTATGTCAATGACCAATTGAGCTGACCCTGAAATGTAATAACTTGTTTATGAATAAAATATCACATCTGAATTTCAAATATCAAACAGGAAAAGAATAGTTTCTTAATTAAACAAATATTTCTGCTATAGAATGTTTGAGACATCGCTTTTAATAAGTATTTAGATTTCTAATTATTCTTGAGATGTTCCCACGCGTTGTTCATTAATTTATACATCTTTACAAAGCCCTACATTACCAGATATATTACACAAAATCACCTAATCATTCGTTTCTTAGTTACTTCTCTGAATGTACCTACGGTCAGCCAAAATGTGGTCTACCACCCTACGGTTGAGCCAAAATGTGGTCTACCACCCTACGCTACGGTTGAGTTTCATTTGACCGTCATGATCATGAAACAGCAAGGTCGATTTTTACTTGTCATATTATAAGAAATGACAATTGGTGACAATAATTACTTCTCTTTACTTTTTAAGGTCTTTGATATACTAAGGCCGTATACAGAAAGAAAGCTGGAAACTTATAAGCGCTTACCGGCGCTTGACACCAGGTCCGTTCTACACAAAGGAAGCATGTTGAAGCACAGTTGTATATTAATTTTAAATGGCAGCGCCCAGCGCTGACCAGCGCGTGTTGAAGCTTGTGGGAACTTGTCGGCACCGTTCAGTGCTTATCGGCGCGCGTTCATATATTTTCCTGCGCGCTTACCAGCGCTGTCAAAAGCTGGTAAGCGCTTATAAGTTTCCAGCTTTCTTTCTGTATACGGCCTAACGTCGTTGACATGGTGTCAAGTTCGAATTCTCGCAAGAAAAAGTCAACCTTATCGATAATTAGATCTCACAAAAACTTTTGTCAAAACTGGTAAGTATACCAACCATTTTGTCTCATTGGAAGTTGTTTTAAATAGTATCAAGGGGAACGCCATTTCTCCGTGCTTCTTTATATTTTCATCCAGCTTGAATTTCATGATTAGACACTATCGAGCCTTATTATAAAAGGAAGACTTAATTTCATTTTAAAACTTGAGTACCTATAACCAAAGACGATTAATATCTAGAAGACAGACAAAGGCCATACACAAAATCGTAACCCGATCCCGCAGTACCAGATAGCCTGAAAACTTTAAAACATCAATTTTATCCAAGAAATTTCAATACTTAGTAGTAGGTAGCAACAATATTCAATATTTAAACATTTTTAACTAGAAAGTAATTGAAATTTCTTGGATAAAATTGATGTTTTAGAGTTTTCAGGCTATTTTTTAGGGTTACGATTTTGTGTATGGCCGTCTGTCTTCTAGATATTAATCGTCTTTGCTATAACACAAAATAAAAAACAAGTTTTGCTTGTAATATAATCGGTGATGATTCACTGTTTAGTGCTAAATTTAGTTTTTGCGGTAATTTTTTGATGTAAATCTGTAGTTCTATCTTAGACTTCGGGTTTTTGGATCTTTAGGTTTCGGTTTAAGGCCGTTGATAGCAGTTATTGATAGTCAATATTATTTTGAATAGTTAACTTGAACTAGGCATATAGCGTATTCTAGTGCCATTCTCTCACATTTGCTCAAATACCTGTTAGGGAATGCCTATGCTATATTTCTTTCATACGAAATACGAGTAGAATGAATAAGTACAATCAACGCGATCGTTAAACCAACGCCTGTTCTTCAGCATCTGATTTATTTACAGCGTGCACATCAGTTATGCTGCAGACAGTGGTCGATCACGTGCCGATTTGCCTACTTAATAAGTATTCAGGATTCCTTATGGAAACTTGTTTGAAAGCACTTAAAGTTAGATTAGATTAATAAGGAAAGAAGATATATTTTTAAGGACTTTCACAATAGAGACAGAGTTCAAATAAAATAAGCGTTTGTCATCCTACTTGAATTTTTATTTTGTTGCTTTATTTAGTTATTTAAAATGGTGTCAATTCAGATGTCAAATTCAAAAACTAAACTAACACAGAGCTAGTAGGGAATGTGTTACGTGTTACCAAAATATAATCGAAACATCGTTTTATTCCAGTTCTTCTTTATCCTACGAAAGAAGTTCGATCATGTGTCAACCCTCCACGTGATCCACCACGGTGTGATGCCCATGTCCGTGTGGTTCGGAGTGAAGTTTACTCCGGGCGGTCACTCGACATTCTTCGGCCTGCTCAATACATTCGTACACATTATTATGTACAGCTACTATATGCTGGCGGCTTGTGGCCCCCATATGAGGAGGTACCTATGGTGGAAGAAGTACCTCACTGCGCTACAGATGGTGAGTCTATTACTGTCTCAATTCACGGGGGTTCATTAACAATGTTTTATTCCGAGAATCCTCATCCGTGTAAGAGGGAGTGACTCGCGAGTCGCGGTCGCTTCTTACACTTTATTGAGGTGTAAGCTGAATAAAAATAACAGATATGCTTGTATGCACACTAAAACAATGTTTATAATATGAATAAACACCACAACAAAGCCAAATGGACAACTTTGAATGGAACATCTTTTACTCGTATTCACCTGTCAATTTAGCTAGGCAAAAGTTAGAGCTATAGTATAGTGCTCGTCCACACCGAATGCGCGGTGACTAGCGGCTAGGCCTAGACCGGCCTAGTGACTAAGCCTAGGCGTGCGGCAGCCACACCGAACGAGCTGGCGGTTGAAGCGTTTTGACGTTTTACCATCGTTTTACAGGTATTGCAACCGAACATTTGTCAGACGCTTGAAGTTATCAAGCGTCCGCTCATAGCCACCGCGCTAGGCGACCGCTAGGCTCTTTGATGTGAACACTACCGGCGTTTTCATACGTTCGATATTTCGCGGCCGCATTAGCCACCGCGCTAGGCTCGCAGTGTGGTCGAGCACTAGGGAGCCTTTACGTCCATTCGAAATAACATGATTTTACTATAGTCGTAATCAGGATTGTAATAATAAGTGGTCCAACATAATTGTCAGGGTAATGAATCAAAAGCCAATCACAAGTCAGCTAGAACAATTATGGCAAATCGGTTAGCCAACCAACAACTGTTTGTTTATGGACCTTGTACATTACCGGTTTAATAGAGAAATGTTGCCGTGAGAAGTGATTAAATGAGGAAAATTCTCAGAAAAATGCTTCAGTTCCGTAAGGTTTTCTAGGTGAGGCCACCTGGCTCATTATACAACATAAAAAAGAAGCGCTGGACTTCTATTGAAGTGTCATAAATGTGTAATAAACCCCATTATTGCTAAGAGGATTAATGAAATTAAAAGTGCGAGGTGAAAACATCTAAGCTTATGCTAACCTTTACTTTAGAAATACTACGCAATACCCTTTCCGACATCAAGGATTATACAGCAATGACTTTGGACTCGTCCGTTGCGAAGATAATTATCTTAATTATATGCATACGCTGTCTCAATACCGATATTTAATTAGTACAACCATCATTATAAATGCGCTAATTATTAATAATAATTGTTTTTCTAGTAGGTACTTATTGTGAATTTTTTTTTTATATTCCATTTCTTATATTCCATTTTTATTTCTTTAAATAGTTATTTTGTAACTTGTTTAAAAGAAAGCAAGCATGTAAAGTAAGATTGACTACATTAAACCTTGTTATTTAATACTTTAATACTTTAGAAATCGATTTTTAGGATACCCACTTAGTATCCTAAAAATCGATTTCTCTCTTTCTCGTTATCTGTTTAATATTCTCGGCCATCAGGCCACGTCCTATTTAACTGCCATGCCAAAGGTTTTATAATAATACTTACCATTTTCTTTTTCAGGCTCAATTCGTGGGTATAATGGTGCACGCATTCCAACTGCTGTTCATAGACTGCAACTACCCGCGCGCGTTCGTCTGGTGGATCGGCATGCACGCTGTCATGTTCTTCTTCCTCTTCAAAGACTTCTACAACCAGTCTTACAGCAGAAGACGAGAAGAAAAGGTAATTTACTGTCTATGCAATGATCCTACCGGCTGCGCCAAGTTAATTTTAAAATAAGAGCCAAGACTACCGCCAGATAAATTGTTATGCTGCTCAATATACACATAGAACAGACATTTTGAAAAAGGCTAAGCTAAGTCAAAACTAGATTATCTTGAGAGTGACTTCCATGATCTTCTTAGTACCTAATCAAGCGCGATTTTACGAACACACTTTATTATTATTATTTATTAACTTACATCTGCAGTGCAAATGCTTCCTCCCACTTCCACTTTTCACGTTCAGTGCTATTGTAAGCTAATTTCTTACGGGCGAGCCCAGCTTATTCCGCCATGACAGTTTAAATAATATAAGTATTATTTAAAACCATGTTTATTTACAGGTTCGCGCGAAAATGTCGCAAGCAGAGACGACAGAAATCAAGGACATCTACATGAACGGTTCGCTGAAAAACGGTTTCACGAACGGTAATGGCACGATGCCGCGGGCAAGAACGGTCCTGCCGGCGGGCAACTGACGCCGCGCGCCCTCGCCGCGCTATTCTGTGATTCCTCAGCTCACGGGACACTCTGCTACGCTACTTCGACATGCCTTCTATGAATCCCTCCAGAAAATCGTGCCACAAACGTGAAGGAAAATGTGGTCTGTTAATGTACAGAATTTATATTTTTTACAACGAAAAGTAAAAACGATGAGTTAAAAGACATTTCTGGTGTAGAATAAGTTTTTTGTAAGTAAATGAAAACACATTAGTTTCGACAGAAAATTGTTCAAGAATTTTTCACTGAACTATCCAATCCTAATTGAGTTGAAAATTGCTACAGCTAAACTACTTGCAATTCACTATGGCGAATTGTCTTTTATATACTTTTCAACTTAATGCTCATGAATATATTAAGATTCCTAAAAAAACCTTAATTTTCTGTTCCGAGCATTGTCATTGTGGCAACAAAATTGAACTTAAACAACATAAGTTTAATTGCTATGTATACGTACAATTAAATTGCGTCATCAGAATCAGCCACTCCAGCTGATACGAACTTATTTAGTACAATGACCTGAAATATCTGTACAACTAATAAATTTGTATTCCCACGGAACATGAAACAATAACAAATATGAGATAGTAAGTAAAGATGGCGTGTCGTAGTGAGGTCGCGGTCGCGGCTAAAACAGGCGCGACTGGCGAGCCCGCGGTAACCCTAGACATGTAGAAATGTGATTTATCTAGTGTACATACGGTTAGGAGGTATCAACGGTGTACATTTTATTATATTATTAACGTACGGCTAGATTTGTGATCGCATAGCGTTTTTATTACATTTAGACCTAGCGGTGTTGCTTTTAGAATTTTTTAAAAACCTTTCTTTGTATGGTGCTTGTATTTTGGACTGTTCAGGTTTTTCCTAATGAGCTTGTAAACATTTTCACAAGTTGAATCTTCATAGCTTGAAGAACGCATGAGATATGCCACCGAAAAATATAATATAAAATATTTTTGTGCCTTGCCATAAAAAAATATATAACATAAATGCTATATTCTATTAGTATCATTGTTAGATAGACAGTGCAATTGTGAATACATAATCTATTATAGGAAACTCTTTTTTGTTATATTAAATGTACCTACTTTTTGTGACTTTTAGAATAACATTTATTTTTTACAAGCTCAATACAAATTAATGGAATTTAATAGTACTGATTGTGGATGGTGCATGATCAATATAAATATATATAAAACAGAAAACGCAACAAAAGATTCGATGGTAGCTTCCCACTATTAATCACCATGTTTATAAGAAATTAAATTCTATTTTAAACTTATTTGTCCTAGAAACTCAAGTGAAGTAGTGGGAAGATAGTTTCTAATCTAAACTTTGAGAGTAAGTTTTTTTATATGTAAACAAAAAAGTAATTATGCAACAAGTATGCATTCCATCAATTTAATAAATGACAATGGAATGACCTAATGTAGTTAGACTAAATTTTTTGTACTATCACGGAAAGTGGACTATTTCTTGGGCAACTATAGCAAATTATTTGCAACTTTAGCTAATCTTAGACAAATTCAGTGAATGAGTACCTACTGCCTAGCAGTAGCATTGACCGACGCCGACCCGGCGAAGTCTGATGTGTACCGCGTACACGATTTCTACTTACCGAGTACAACCACTATGTACTTGTATGTATATTTTGTATTTCATAATGTTCAATGTAATTTAAGAGTATTTTAGACGCAAAGAGGTTGTGCTGGTTATTTATTTTATTTTAATTTATGTTTTATTTATACCAAACGGGTTTTGTAGCAATAGCATTCGAAGATCTTCCTTTTGTTTTAGTCTTCCGTTTTATTTTGTACTTACTAAATTAAAGGTGCTTGTAGTAATCCGAACAAACGTCTGCGTCGAAGCAGGCAGTCATAAGCTCGCCATTTTGTAAATATACACTGTTTAATCAATTGTGGAAATCAATTAATTTACCTATTGTAATTTTTATACAAAATATGCAATTAAATAATAAGTATATTTAAGAACTCATTTTTTTTTATTTTACCTTACAGATAGTTTTAACATCTACATTTTAACATTACGCAGAGGGTGCGGGTTCGATCCCCGCTGCGGGACAAATGTTTGCATGATATGCAAATATTTGTTTCGTGTCTGGGTGTTTTCTATGTATAATATGTATGTATTTACAAAAAAAAAAAAAATGTATCTATGTAGTTTATCAGTCATCTGGTTACCATAACACAAGCATTCAATTGCTTAGCTTGGGACTAGATGACGCCGTGTGGAATGTCCAAGGATATTTATTTATTTATTTACATTACGTCATCAATGGGCAGTCATGCTAGCCTTACTCTTATTTAGTAAAACAGTCTTTATTTATTCACAAAAAAAATGTAAGCCTTTAGGAACATAACTTTTACATACAAAGTATAACAAAACCAGTATTGATAAATTCATTTGAGGAATTAAGTACATTATGATAGTAAGCTTATGTAGGTAGGTAGGTCATATTTTGTAGGATCCGCAAAAAGGAAAAACCTTTTTGCTTCAAAAGTTGTTAATTCACTGTCTTCGCACAACGGAACCCAAGATTGCCGGCAGAGCTGTCTTCGGTGTTGTGTGAGCGTGCTGAACATCGATAGCGATAGCAGTAGGACAGATGGCACAGGTAGGAACCGCCTTTCTTTACTTTCTCTTGAGGCTGAAATAACAAAACAAAATTACAAGAACATTAAGAGACAATTGAATCTCACTAAGGATTAGTTCACATTGGCAAAAACGAAGACTTAAGAGGAGGAAGGGAGTACATTTACCTGAAGTGGGGTACTGCAGTATCTTTAAAACAACAAGAAGAAAAATTAATATGGACAGACACAAATAGCAAGCCTTGAAAAGGTATGCATAAGACCAATTCAATTTATAAACAGGAAACAAGTAATTTACAAAGTATGCTAAACCTTTGATTGAGTACCTACCTATTTAGTTTTACCTTTATAACCATAGTGGTTATTATTTGACATACCTAGCAAAAGACAAAATAGTTTAAATTACTAGCTCTGCATCTGGTTAGGCTAATTTATAAAAATGATGCCATTATGAGGGATAAAGTCTAGATGTGTTAATCGTATTCATTAAAGTTATAATTTAGGCTTTGGCTATTCAAAATTACATTCAAGTCCGTTCCGCCGCGTTTCAGCTTGAAGAAGTAATATATTAATGCAGACCAACAAACATACGCATTTATAAGTATTAGTGTAGGTAATGCAATATCTAAATGACTGTCCGTGATTTTATATTGAAAATAAGGTGTGCCAATTGAATAACATCAATAACATGGCATATCTTTATCATTACTTAATTTGCATGACACTGATATATGCGACTTGATTCTAGAACAGATAAATAAAAGCTTGCATTGAGAGCATTTAGCATGATCTAGGACATTTATATCGCATTTAATAAGTACCTAAAGGTAAGTGCTTTAAGCAAGTAATGACTACTACCTATAAGTGGAGTAATTTATCCTTGATTATATGATTAAGGAAACTAGAGGTAGGTACTATCCAACTGGCTAAGGCTCAAATCACACCAAGACGGTAGCGAAACGGCCGGCTGCAGTTTGAGTGTCATATAATTTTAAACTTTATCTTCATTACTTAAAGTGCTCTCGTTGCCTCTTGAGGTCGTTTGCGTATCAAGTTTCTCAAGCGATACTATGTATTATAGAATGATAAGGTTTCAAATCATACTAACACTAAAACTGCTGGCCGCTTCCCTACCATCTTGGTGTGTGTTGAGCCTAACACGGCATGTAAGAAACCTGAGTATTCATAAAGGCTGCGATGTATTTGCAACCTTTCACATTTGTACATGCTAATGTGGATATTTGTCAAATTAGCATTAGGACGTGCCTCTGACTACTCCCTTCGTTATCTTCAGAGGAACTTAAAAGTAGTAGGTACCTAGTCTAGTACCTAGTATTTCATCCATTTTTCTCTCTTATGTAGGTATTGCTTTCATAAAGTTTGCCAGGCCTATCGCTCATATTACAAGTCCTATAGCTTGTATTAGTGCAAATAATACTCAGGTACCTACTTACATAAATTTTGAGAAGAAAACAAACGAAATATTTTAATATAAGTAGGCCTGTAACTACGCGACAAACAAGTTGTCCGGTGACGGGCTGCGAGAATGGGGAGTTGTGTAGGTGCCTACGCTACGCACGTGACGTGCGCACAGCCGACAAGAAGGTTAAAAAGACGGATAGGTACAGCTTCGTACTCGCATAGGTACCTATATACTATCCTTTGGCTAGGCCTTTGAGCTTTCAGCCAAAGTGGTTATGGTTATTTTATTAATATACAGGATGGGCCAAAATTTTGGATCAGTGGCATTGTTTTATTTTTTCTTCAGAATAAAACAATGATTGTCTAAGATCAAAACTATCTAACTACAAAAGAAAAGGTAGCTACCCCAAAGGACCCAAAATTGTATGTTACACTCAAAAATGTCTTACAAACCTTATCATCAGCCCAAGTATCCTGTGTCCATTCCCACACATTGCCAGCCATGTTGTAAAGTCCAAAATCATT
This sequence comes from Xanthorhoe designata, assembly GCA_963582015.1. Taxonomy (NCBI): domain Eukaryota; kingdom Metazoa; phylum Arthropoda; class Insecta; order Lepidoptera; family Geometridae; genus Xanthorhoe; species Xanthorhoe designata. Next base: position 10,574,740 of record OY757034.1, on the reverse strand, counting down.
GGCTGGATACAAGTGCACAGGGTTTGTGCCGATGAACCCATCTTTAGCTGAGTTGTGGTGTGGAAATGTCCCCTGCCATATATTTGCCCTGGAAGACATGAAATGAAATTGAATACAATGTTCACAGGCTTACAACTGCGTGTCCATTGGTATACTAACTAGGTATACAGTAGGTAGGGTATTAACATCTATTAATCTACGATTAAAATACCTACATGTACTTTTTTCCTGGAAACAGTTTATCTCCCCAGGGGTATTTGGTGTCCCTGTGTCCTCCTCGACAAGCTGCCTCCCACTCTGCCTCAGTTGGCAAACGAGCTCCGCGCCATTTACAGTAAGCCTTTGCATCTCTCCAGGACACATGGATCACAGGATGGTCCATCACATCTAGATAAATACAAAAATAGTTACTATTAGTTGCTTTCAAGTATACCTATTATGCTGGAGAATGGTAACTAGTTCTATCCAAACAGAGCTTCAAATGGTAGGTACTCAAAATCTATAAGGAAAAAAGTTATTAGTAGAGACTGGATTATCTGCAACTATAAAAACTTGATATATAATGGCCATTGACACTTAGTCAATGTCCTTTATGTGTGACCCAAGCAAGAGCTATTAAAAATAAGGTAATGATGGATGAAATAGATGCTCACCCTGGATTCCAGAATCTGGCCCATAAGGATACCTCCAATTTGCTCCAAGCACTTTGTACCACCATTCAGCATTTACCACACGAAAGTCTTTCAACGCCTCCTTAAAAGTACTATTTAAAAATATTCCAAATACAAAACTGTCTCCAAAAGTTTCAGCTTCAGTCTTATAGTTAGTTTCAGTAACAAAATTTAAAAAATCTTCATTGGACACCTCATATTTATCTATGTAGAAGCTTTCTAATTCCACCATTCTTTTTGGACCCTCAGCATCATTCTCTATAATTACATCATCTGTTCCTAGCTGGTATTCCTCGCTAGGTACCAGTATGAGTCTATCATCGTTTTCCACTGCCCGGTACTTGTTACTTTCGAACTGTTCTGATGAACATTGATCTTCGGATTGCAAGTTCTCTAATAGCTTTTCATCAACACTATTTTGTACAGTTCGCGAACGGTCAACATTGCAGCCACAGTTAGTCTCCTTGTTATGAATTACATGCAACTGCAGGAGAAAGTAAATAAGACTAAATAACAGCATAGTGAATGAGGTGAAAGAAAACATGAATCTAAAAACAATAACAAGATTATTTCTTTGGGTTTGTTTGATAGACAAGTGACATGACAGACAACACTACATGTCAACAATCAGCTAATACGAAAGAAATGTTCAACGAAAACATTTTTTTCAGACAAAACATTGTCTACAGCGCCATCTATCAATGAGTAGCAGAACCTTACAAAATAATAAATATCCTGAATCTTTCAGTTTTTTTGTTATAATACAGTCTTTCATTTTTTTCGATTGAAATAAAAAGTGATGTCATCAATTTTAGTGCTATCAAATTGATTTAGTTTTTGCGACATCACGGGAGATTTTTAGTATCATTCCTAGGTATGGTACGAAGCGTGGGGAAAAGCGGGAATAACCCAAATGGACTGCTACTAGAGCTAGACTGGGAAGTAAAACTCAATTATTTCGTCAAATTAATTTTATTGGCATATTATCCAAAAAACAGTCTATATAAAAATGAAAAAAATAGAAAATAGAAAGTAAATTTTAAACCCTTCTTTAGCATCACACCGTACAGTGGCTTAGGAGGAATGCTGTAACAAAATAAAAACTCATTAACATACCTATTTGGCAAATAATGATAGTGTTATTTATTACATAGATACTCGTAATATTAGAACCACAAGGTATGTTACTTTTAGAAAATCTTATTAGAAACCTACCTATTGCGGTGTCGGATTTTCTACAGGTGTGAGGTGCGTCCCAGGAATTAGAGAAAGGAGGTAGAGAACTCTTGGGTCTTGGGCCATCCAAATCGCATTAAACGTTACGATTTTCTGCAAGTTTAAAGGATATTGGTTATTATTGACCAGTTTAATGGAAATTCCTGAGATACACTGAATAGTTTATACTTAGGTACTTAGATTTTTTTTTTTAGTTTACAACGTAAACTATTACTGGGTATTCAGGGCTATGGACGCCGTCTATATATGTATATAAGTCTATTTACAAGTAAGTATATAAGTCTGAAACCGTGAGAGTCAAAAAATCGTACTAGGAGTTTCTAAAAAAAACGAGTAAGTAAGTAGGTACTTAAGGCTCGACGACCTTTTTCGCCTGTGTCAATGTAATGCGGGGTTTTACACGGGTGACTAGCTAGTAGATTTCGCGGTCGCTCTTCGTACATTTTCGTCGTGCGGCTTGGGAGGCGACTTGAAAATGTATCCTATCTTATATGTATCCCATTAGGTACCTATTTCTGTTAGCACATAAATAGGTACCTAATGGGGGCAATTCGGAGTGTCGCAAAAGCTAAAATAAACTAATTAAAATTATTGCCATCCTTTTTATTTCCATCGCTATGAAAGGGACGGCAAAAATTTTAGCTAGCTTAGTTTAGCTTTTGCGACACTCAGAATTGCCACTAATTAGGTAACAACAGCGCAAGGCTATTTTTGCAATATCTCTCTGTACTCACTATTATGCTGGGTAGGTACATACATCAATATAATTTAGCTACATTAAAAAAATAAACGTACCAATATACTCACAATAGAAGAGGAATAATGTCGTCTTGATTCATTCTGCCAAAATATTTGACGATACCATCGACATGACCCATCCCGACGACAGCAAGCACACGAGGATTTTCAACTATGGGAACAAATAAAGATAAGTAGGTATCGTAAGAAAAAAATCTAAAAGGGTACTTTTTTGTCAATTAAGACTAGGTACTTGACAAAAACTATTGGAGGGTAGTCTCCAACAAAAATATAATTCAATGTAGCTAAGAAGAATAAGACTAGTAGTGGCTAAGACTAGCGCAGGATAGAGGCGAATGGCATTCACGAAGGGAGGCCTATGCCCAGCTGTGGGTTAAAAGTGGCTGATGATGATGATGATGAAGAAGAATAAGTTCTGAAAAAATAACCCTCAACATAGGTAGAGATCGATACCAACACGAAAACTCTATATTCCCTTTGCATTAGAAGGTTGGTACGTGTTGGATCCAACAATCCAATATGAGGATCGATCTTGGACGGTTATTGGACACAAACGGAGCATTGCCATTGGCCAATGTTGGAACCAAGTTGAATACAATGTGTGGCGGCCGCATAAGATGATGCTGTTTACTTGCCAGAACGGACACACTCCTGCAGCGAGTAGGCAAGGCACTTGTCCCGCTCGTCCACAAACACGTGGAATATCTTCTTGAAGGCCGGCACGTCGCGGGTGATCTCCTCAAACTGCGCCTGCACGAACTCTTTGTCTTTGTATTTTTCCAGTTGCTGTTTGCTGTAAAGTTCATAATTGACTAGCTTGTAATTGTAACCGTGACTTATTTCCCATGCTATTTGGAATCTCTGAAATCTTCCAAGATTCTTCTGAATCTGTTAAGACATGGAGGCATAATTGTTTTATCTCAACCGAAATTGAAATCTTGCGTGGCGTAGTTTATACTAATATTATAAGTAGAGGTAAAGTTGGTTTGTTTGTTTGGGGTACCTAATCTCCGAAACTCCTCACCCGATTTCAAAAATTCTTTCACCGATGTATAGCATGGACTTTCCGAATGAACATAGGCTATATTTTATCAAGGTAGGTACCACGCGAGCTAAGCTGCGGGCGAGTAAGCTATACCACAGATTATATAATACACGCTATACTAAATAAAAAGCTTTTCACTTTCAGTGACCAACATGTACCTACTTACTTACCTAAGCGTCAACCACTCAGAAACCACGTATTTTTCTCCTACAACTCTATACTTATAGATAATAATAGAATTACATTATGAATTTAGAAGTAAGATCGACGTACTCCAAAGGTTTGGGGTTGGATGTGGTGAGGTGGTAGAGAACTTGGCCCAGCTCGTACACGCTGAGGGATTGGAAGGCTCGCGCGATGGTGATCTGTATGGGCCGGTCGCCGAGGAAAAGTTTGCAGCCGGGAATTTTCTTCATCTAAACATATTCCAATATTTTAAAGAATTAAGTGCAGCTAAATACCGTCATACCGACCGGTAGGTACATGAACATTAATGGGATTTATGGGGGTTTCTTAAGGGGTGAGGGGAGGGGGTATGCGTCCAAAACATTTTTACCGAATCGAAAATGTTGAGTTTTTCGTTTTCAATGTTTTTAACGTAGTAACTATAGTAGTAAAATATATTTAGGTAAGTACCTACATAAAATACCATCAATAATTAGACTTACTTCATGATAAGCCCTTCTAAACTCCCCCCCAGGAGCGACGCCCAACTCTTTAGCAATATCGGCGTAAGTTTTGAGAAGCATTGCGTGCAGCATGCCCGACACGAAGCCCTGTCCTTTCACTGCTTTCCTACAAAAACAGAAAACGCAAAAATAAGAGCCGAGCAGAGAATCGAACCTGGAACCGTCAAGTATGGGTTGGGGCAAAGTTTTGGTTCCACTATTTTTAAATTATTTTTGTTTTTTTATTTTTGACAATGTTTAAGGCTTTCTTAACTTTTGATCTTAAATTGCATTTTTAGCAATTATTTTTTCTACTCCTTAGGTTTCCGAACTAAACTTTTTAACTACAAAAGAAATGGTAGCTAGGTAATTGGTATGGTAAGTGGGTAATGGTATGGTATGGTAATGGTAGGTAAAGGTATGCCCAGATTTTAAAATTTATTAAGGGAAATGTGTCTAGGTAGGTACTTACTTTATTTTCTTAGAGTCAAAGTTTTTAGCGTCCTCGAGGAATTTCTTATCGTCTAACTCTAGGAGTGACACTCTCTGACGGCACAGTTCCACCAAAATACCATTGGGATTTAGTACTCTTACTATCTAAAATCAGAGAAATCAAAAATATTTGTAGTCTTAGAATGGTGTAATAAAAAACTCGGTTCTTTTATGGCTATGCAGCTAAACGTGAATCGTATGTTAATGATTTCTTTACTCAATTACTCAATTCTCATTTGACGGATTCAGCGCTCTGCGACTGCGGTGAAGAGGAGCAGACCATAGAGCACATATTTCAGCGCTGTCCCATCCATTCATACCCAAGACAAGAGGATTGTCAAAGACGCTCCTAGGGAGCGTCTTTGACAATCTTTCTCCCAAGGCAGTTGCTGGCTTGGCAAACTGAGCATTGATTTATGACTGTTATATATTGTTTTAGTTTTTATAGGATTTTTTGTGTTTTTATTGTTTAAGTTTATTTCATAATTGTATTTTGACGATCTCTGTGGCGCAGTTGGCGAAGGCCTGACTGAGACGCGGAGGTTGCGGCCTTGCGGGTTCGATCCCCGCCACGGGACAAATGTTTGCATGTTCTGCAGATATTTGTTCCGGGTCTGGATGTTTTTTATTATTATTTAACTTTATAATAATTGCAGCCACAAATTGTCGTAAAATATAGCCCGTTTAGACGCCCCTTAAGATATCTATGTACCTACACGTCATACGATTAAATAAATAAATAAATTCTCCTAGATTACATGAATTATCAAGCTTACCGCGGAGACGTCTTCTACAGACTTCTTACTGAAGTGCACAGTGCCCAGCAGCACGACGGTGGCGTGCTTGTCATCCTGCAGCAGCGTCGCGGACGCCGGCAGCTGCAGCCCAGAATTGCCACTGTACGACCTCAGTACCGAACATGCAGCTAAATATAATCAGTTATGGTTTAAAGCGATACTGTCATGTTATACACATCCCCTGCCCAGGCACCAAGGAGCTCTCCGAAGAGGACCGCCCCGTGGCCTGCCCCGTAGCATGGCCACTGAATACGTGTCCCACTGCTGGGCTTTCCCAAGTTTCCAGTCATTTAGGACTTACGTCAATGCCTGCCACTCAAACGCGTCGTGCCATCGCGTGCGCCGTGTACCGTGCCATCTTACTTCTTATTATCTTTCTATATTCAAAAGTATCTGTTATTATTGTATGTACCTATACTATACAATATACAATGTTAAATCGAGCTCTCCCAAGAATCAAAGAAACTGATATAACTAGATACTTGTATTAAACCAAAGAGTTTTAAAAGCCATTCGTTTAAACTTAATTAGCAATATTTTGTTGTATCTAAAGCCTTCAGAACCTTTCATAATGCAAACTACCTGTCAAGGTAGAGCCAAGACCAGTGAGCTAAGACATTACAATTTTAAAATATTAAATAATAAGCCCTAAGCTAAGCACTCACCCTGTTCTAGCCTTTGTGTTACACACCTGGTTCTAGAATCTAGAGGCTACACAGTACGAAGGTAGGCCAGTGTACTTACACAACTGAAGTCTTTTAGTTCGCTTCAAATACACAAGAGTTTCAAGACTCCTTCCTAGTGACTGTCTGACGATAATGCTTGCATGGTAGATCATATTTATTTGAACAATTTTGATAACAAAACATTGTAATTATTTGATTTGGATATAAAACTAGATGTTGCACGGAAGGTCCATTTTGAGAAAAAGCTTTTTTGAAGAATGTAAATGTCAAAATTATTTTCATTATGATGTGTCAAAAGTTTTAAAATCTACCAATGCAAGAAGTATTTAACGTGTAATATAGTGCTACCGTGAACGAATTTCGTTCATGAGTGCTACCTATATTAAAAGTTACTCTACTGTTTTAATTCAATGAGCAACAATTGTTTATCATACTGTTTTAGAAAATAAATCTACGTGTTTCTGTGACAAATATCTACAACATTGTTGCTCAGTGAATACATGGCTTATGTTTTTCATATAAATAAACAAAAGTTTTTAAAATAGGTATGATAATTTATTTAATTTCAGTAATTCACATTCCATCACTACTTCTACAATTCAGACCTTTCTTGTGCCCGACTGTTTATGAACACTTCGTAACGACATCATTCGTCGATAGAACAATAATTTTATAAAAGTGGTTTTCTATGTAATGTTAAGAGCCGTTACACATTTAATGTGTCACAGAAGAAGGGTAAATTTTTTATGTAAATATTAAACAATTTCGAGTTAAATTCTGATCAGCCCGAAAGAACTTAACTATCACACTACCAGGGCTCTACTCTTGAAGCTTAAATCGATATATTCTGCAAATTTTCAGTTCAGCTTATGTTGGTGAAATGTTCCGAGTTCAGCTTACACCAATATAAGCGGAACCGCAACATTTGCCTAATATAACGATTGTTATAATCGCGATCATTCTAAATAGATATAAACAGGATTTGTCTGATCACAGATACCATTCCAAAATGCGAGATTCGCCTAACGCGTACTAAACCTCCTTTGCACTCTTTAAGTCGGTGAAAAATCAAATGCAAAAATTCGTAATATTAATATAACAAGTAGATTTACAATAAGAATCAACGTGATCTACACTACACAATGAAGTTTACTTGGATTATTTTTAAAATAGTGTCAGTGTTGTCATTTGATTGAGCCCAGTAAGCCGAATATCAAATCAGAATCATTATTATTTTTTATTTATTTCGCACAAAAGAAAATGTTACAAAGTTGTCGTCGAATAAATCGTTACCAAACGCTACCAAAATGCAACGGAAATAAATAGCTTCGAGTAAAATTTGGTGTTGCTATATAGTTAACATAAACTTTCAAATTTGGTACAAAGCTTACAAGGGCCAAGGGTCTATGGAGACTCGTGACTTTGACAATGTTATTATTATTAGTTACATAAAAAAAAATTGTAGAGACAATACTTAGTTTTAATCTAGGAATAAAATAAACTTATATCCACGTCGTGAAAAAAAAAACATCATGTACATAAAAATATATATAACTTAAACATAAATAACTCTTAGGCTCAACTCACACCAAAAGAGCATCGAAGAGCAGCGCAAATAAAGTTGAATTTCGTATGACACTGAAACTGCGCTCCGCTTCGCTGCTCATCGATGCTCTTTTGGTGTGAGTTGAGCCTTAATGGGAATGCAAACCACACGCTACAAGCATCAAGCTCTGAGAAATATTTTTACGATGAGCACGACATTACATCATGGTACCTACATCAAGAATACGTTTTTTTTTCATATACTTAAATAAAAGTGTCTGTCACAAGAATTTATTTTTTTATATTAATATTTTTATTAAGTAGATTTTTTAAGAATTTGATCGAATAAACTAAGATGCTATCTATCTTAGCATTTGTATACTGTCGATCAAATACTAAGGCCTTGTCCCCGTTAGGCTAGTAGTAAAGTAAGTAAGTTCGTATGAGCAAGTGGCCAACTCTAGTAGTAATCGGCTGACTGACTCTGAGCGCGGCACAATGAGTATGCAAGCGAAACGCCGAAAACTGCGTCAGTACGCGATGGACACTCCAATTTAAACATAGCTGACTGTTTTTCAGCTACTACGAGGAGACAAGGCCTAATCCACATTGAAATTGCTAGTGCGCATTAGAACCATGAAATGCTACAAATTGATTTTTTTTAATCAATTAACAATTTGAGACAAACATCTTTTTGTACCCAATAAATTTAAATTCTCACTGAAGCACCTGAAAATAGTAGTATAATGCGAACCATATCCATTCTTAGATTAACCGTTGACGTGAGATGAACTTCCGTACAATCTCATAAACTTTTCTTTATAATTAGTAAGATGTAATAATTTTAAAATCTAAGTACTATAACATTACTACACATTTAATTTTCAAAATTCGTTTGATATAAATATTTTCATTTATGAGTTTGTTACAATTTACCATCAATCCAATGTGCGCAATCATCGACGAATTTTTGAGCAATTTTGCATGTTTCGATGTGTAGACGATTCTGTAAGTAGAGAAGCTTACATTGAAGTTTAATAAAAAAAACACAAATTGAAAAGTGCATTCACACACAGCTATCAGTTAACTGGATATTTTAGTTGCATGATAATTATTCATTACAAGCTTCTCGGCGGCTTCGCCCGCTTGCTACTAACCGGGATTAAAAGTGAGCTATGTGTTCAGGTCATAAACTATGTACATTCAAAGTTCCAGCCAAATCCGTTCAGTAGTTTTTGCGTAAAAGAGTAACAAACATTCATTCATATTCATCTATCTAGCTTACTCGCCCGTGGATTAGCTCACGTGGGACCTACCTTGATAAAATATAGTCTATGTTCCTTCGGAAAGTCTATGCTACACATCGGTGGAAGAATTTTTGAAAACGGATGAGTAGTTTCGAAGATTACCCCAAACATACAAACAAACCAATATTACCTCATATTAACCTTTTATACCTTTAATACCTTTTACTAATATTAGTATAGATATAGATAGTAGGAAGTAGGATAATATCAAAGAATTCTAAGTTTTCTTGCGAATTGCAAAAAAAAACATAAATATTTAAATTTCGCGGCCATCCGATTCCGAAATAATTCGAATTTCGAAATAAGTAGTGCTATATAAAAAGTGTGTACCGATCAAGGCAGCCAGCGTCTCGGGATCAGTTTGTACGCGCCGTAGAGCACTGCGCCCGCGCACGCCACACGCAGCGTCACGCGGAGCACGCGCGTCGAGCGGGACGCCTCTGGGACTCTATACACAAACAATTTTAGGATATAGCTCGCGCCACGTAAAAACTGACTGGCTGTCAAACTGCGCAGTGGTCGATGATTGGTGGAGGTGTTGCGGCGCACTTCATACCATTGATTCGGCGAGTGCTATTGGTTCGTCAGCGAGTGAACACAGGCGCAAACATACCCCCGCTACTTACCCTCAGCGCTCTTTTCACGTGGCGCGACCTATAAGCATCTAATCAAACGCCATTCTTCGGAATGAGAAAGAAAGAAAGAATTTACTTCAGTAGGACTTCAAGGATCACTTTACATGCTAGATGATTTTATTTGCCTGTTCCAACGCGACTGCCAATACACCAGGAAAATAATCAGGAAAGAACACAAGGTGTGTGCCTTTTTTTTTTTCAGTGATCCCTTAACGATCTAAATAGTCAAGTTTCAGTGGGAAGCCGGTCGAACAAAGTGGAGGTATGTCAAAACAAGTAAAAGTAATTGTAAATTTAATTCTCTTCAGGTTCTTGCCTGATTATTTCCCTGGTTTAGGGAGTCGCGTTGGAACAGGCAGTAGAATCCTGTAGTTCTAGGGACGTGACATGTCAAAGTGGTCTATAAACGATCGTACTGAATAAATAAATGATGAGTTTGAGTTTGAATAAGATATTAACACCTCAACAAAAACTGAAATTTAAGTTTATTTTTCTCAATTACCAGCTGTCATTTTAGCAAAGGGAACAAGAGATTTAGCAGCCGCTAGCTCTTATAAGCTTTTATATACTTATGTCTATTATTATCCATAGTTGTGGAAATCCACAAGGTGGATCTTTAACTAGATATTTGATACTTAGTATAGTACAATTATTGTACTGTAGTATTATACTAACTTGAGCAATGGCGGTATGTCCTCCGGTAGTACTTTCCCCCAGTTAGCGACGATGCCGCCCACGTGACCTATCCCCACGATGCCCACTATCCGGCACGGCTCAGGGTCTGCGAAAACAATTCAATGTCTAAAATGCCTATGCACTTGTATTGAAAATATAATTCTATACACAAATCAATATCAGATCGGAATTCACAGGAGCACTTCTAATCGCATTTTCTGTGTCATTCATTACATTACCAATGACTTACCAAACAAGTACAATTTTAGTACTTAATCTATCCGCTAGAGATAGATACCCTTAAATATTTATTTTATTCCATTTCTAGTTTATTTCTATTACCTATTTGTTGTTATAGCGGCAACAGAAGTCAACATCTGTGAAAATTTCAACTGTCTAGCTATCACGGTTCATTATATCCAGGTGACATACAGACAGACGGACAGCGGAGTCTTAGTAATAGGGTTATTTTACCCTTTTTTTTCCGAAAGCTAGGCCCACACCACCAAGTTCTTGCCTGATTCTTTCCCTGTTGCAGGGAGTCGCGTTGGAACAGGCATTAGAATCATCTAGCATATACAACGAAGTTGAAATGACCTTGAGGTCCTACTATACAATAAACGTTTTTTTTCTTTCTTTCTTTGGGTACTTCTTAGGCCTTTACATCTTTACTAGATGATTTATACAGAGTCAGGAGGCAAGCTTTGCCTACACTTAACGGGACACTGTAGTGCCTGGGACATTGTTGAGATGGAATAGGCTTGCCCAGCACCTAAACCATCCACTCAGCTTAGCCAGCCATATCCACAGGAAAGACAATAGTCAATACGTGTGGGGCTGACTAGCCGCGGGTTTCCTCACGATGTTTTCCTTCACCGTTTAAAGCTCGTGTTAGTGCATATAAATTTTTCGACACGAAAAGTCCATTGATGCACGGCCGGATTCGAACTCACGACCTTCGGATCGAAAGTCGAAGTACTTATCCACTTGGCCAACACGGCTTTTCTTTGGGTATGGAACCCTATAAAGCCACTCACGGCGCATGGTGACAGCATTAGCTGCGAGTTGTAGCGAGTGACACAAGTACATGTCCCGCTCGACGACGAACACCTGCTTGAGCGTCGGGAACTCCTCCGCCATCTCCTCCAACATGTCGTCCAGCATGTGCTTCTGTTTGCACTTTTCTACTTCCTCCACGCTGGAATAAAATAAATAATAAATAAATATCCTTGGACATTCCACACGGCGTCATCTTGTCCCAAGCTCTTGTGTTATGGTAACCAGATGACTTATATAATACTTAGATACATTTTTTTTAAATACATATATACCTACTATAGAAAGAAAAACATCCAGACCCGGACCAAATATCTGCTGAACATATTATAAACATTTGTCCCGCGGCTGGAATCGAACCCGCAACCTCCGCGTCTCAGGCGGGCCTTCGCCCACTGCGCCACAGAGGTCGTCAAAAACCTCAGAGTTGAAAGGATATATTTATGCGTGTATGTTCTGCAGACGATCTGGGTCTGGGTGTTTTTATATCTATTGTGTATTACAAAAAAAAATATAACAGTAGTATTTCAGTCATCTGGTTACTATAATACAAGCATTAAACTAATTTAACGTTACTAAGCTTGAAACTAGATGACGCTGTGTAAAATGAATATTTATTGATTCATAGCTTCTTTGTAAGAATATTATTTGATTAGGAAACGATATACTTATGGATTGAAGAAAGTATTGAATATTAATTTACTGATAATATATTTTATTCCAGAAACAGAACACAGTCATAAGTATTTCATAGTATATGACTTCCAAGCAGATATTTATTCTATAACTCACCTAACACTCTTGTTGGACGTCAGCAAATGCCAGACGAAGCGGAGTGTTTGTGCCCAGGACAGGGAGGCGATGGCTCGCTTCAGCGTCACGTTGATGGCGCGGTCGCCGAGGTGAATATGGCAGTTCTGGAGTTTCTTTGCCTGTGGCGACGAATTAAAAACTTTGTATGTAAATAAAAATATAAAATTCACACACTATACAGGGTGTATCTGGAAGGGTGGATCAACGCTGGCAGAGCGATAGGTGACCTCAATGCCTATCCATTTAACCCCCCTGTATGTTCCCCGATTTTCAATCGTTCAAAAGTTATTCAGATTTTTATGAAATTTTGATGAAAATCCGATTTTATGCTTCATGTCTCAAGTGTGTATAAGTATGTTCTTCTTTTTCAATAAATGATTATATTCTATTCTATTCTATTCTAGTTATAGAAATTTAACAAAATTCCATTAAATTTTTAAGTAAAATTAAAATCAATGTTTGTGGGTAGTTTAGTTACCTCGGCCATTGCGCGCCTGAACTCGCCCCCGGGCGCCATGCCCAGCTCACGGGTGAAATGCGCAGACATATTCAACAGGAGAATATACATCAGACCGTTGATCATGCCATTTTGCTTTATTGTCTGTCTGGAATATAAGTTACATAATTCAACAATGTGAAACAACAATACTAAAAAAATTGTTCTGTGTTTTTTGAACTGAAACATGTTCAGAAGTCAGTCAAAAATCAAATATTCATTCAACTTCAATGTCATATCACCAAGTACAGAATATCTTTAGGATTAGTCATTCAGCATAAGTCATGACCAGCTTTGTTACTCTTGTTGCCTAAAGCAAGCAAATCTTACGCCCTCGGTTTCTTACGTATGGTACCAAAATTTATCATGCCATGATCCCTGTCTATTCCAAGTTTCACCTTAATCGGTCCATGTCACACTTTTAAAATGAAATTGAAATGAAATGAAAATTATTTATTGCACACCTTAAAAATATAAACAGAGAATAAAATAAAATTAAATACTTTTAGAAAATCACATTCAATGTCATTCTGCTTTGATGTTAAAAGTAAACAAAATAATAATGTTGAAATTGTCTTAACTCGTTAACTCAACTGGTTAGTAAACACCCCTACAAATACAAACATACCTTATCTTTTTTATGTTGATATTTTTGGCCTCTCGGAGTATAACTTCCTCATCTAGCAAGAGAATGTTGGTTCTCTGCTCACAGAGCTCCACCATTACAACATGTGGTTGTACTTCTTGTATTACCTGATAACAAGCATGGAAATCAGAAAATAAAATCAGAATCCAGTGAGATTAAAAATATATTGTTCACAGATACGGCTTATAATTATGTCATTCTCTTTTCAATGTCAGGTGAATTTTTTTATGGTTAGAGAAAATAGATAGAAATCTCCTATATGCTTAAAATGCTAAAGAATACATGAAGAAGAAAGACAATATCCACATTTCTTTATGATCACTCAAAGCTCAATTTAGCAGTCCTTTTGAGAATGTTGTTTTTTTGTCACCTCTTTTAAGTTGATAAAAGAAACAGCAGATTGAATATCTATATGAGCTTCAGGAAGCTTCGAAGTCCAATGAAATGCTATAAATGTATTTAATAAAAGTATAATAAAAATGTATTTATTTATTTATTGCTCACCCGAGCTACATCTTCCTGTGACTGCAAGCTGAAGTGAGCGGTGCCCACCAAATACACTTTTCCACCATTGGGAGCATCCAACACAGTCACAGTTTCAGGCAGACCATCATCTGGCAAATCAGGAACTCCTAAAAGCAATAAGTGATAGGCTTACCAGGTTTATAAAAAGCCTATGTAGAATAATTATGTAGGTAACTTTCATATGGTGAGAGAATTTTACATAGAGGTTGATTCAGTTGTTCCTTAGAAGACCACACAAATTCACAAAATCATTATTTTTTATATTGGACAGGGTGGGGTAAAATTTTGAGTCCCTAAACATTCTAACTACTAACTACAAAAGAAGTGGTAGCTACTCTGAACGACTCAAAATTTTGCCCCATCCTGTAGATATTTATGCAGACTTGCCATTGGCCCAAGGATTTATTTTGACCAGAGTATGTCTTGTTCCAGAGATGAAATTCAAGATTCAAGGCCTTTCGTAGAGTAAAATCAGGCTTACCTTCAATATCACATTCTGGATTTGAATTAACAGTTTGGTTATCAGATGGACTTTCCTTCTTTTGATCCGGTGTTGATGTTGCAAACTTTGGCTTATCTAAGAAAATTGTTTTTCCATTATGTTAAGAATGATGTAAAAGAAACTTCATGATGAAATTGGCTTAAAACTTGCATGATAATTTAATTATGTGTGAACTAGTATAGTAATGGGAATGTTAAAGAAAAATGTAACTTAGGTTTATGGATAGTAGGTAATATTCGTTTTCCTACAAAAAAATAGGGAAATTAAAGTGCAAGTTATAATTTTAAGAAACATTTTTTTAAAATACCTGGTTTTTCATTTTCAGCTTTTTTATTTATAGTCAAATGGGCATCACCACCACCATCTTCAGCTTTGATGAACATCTGGCATTCGTTGACAATATCCACCTTCACTCCTGCTGCTTTTGGCTTCAAAAGATCCTGTTCCTCTAAGCCTAATCCTACCTTTGAAGGAAATGTCTCATGTTTCAACAAACTGTCTGTTGGATCCATGTTATGTATCTGAAAAGAAATTATTGTAAAGTATATAGGTACTTAATAATCAATGTAAAAGGCCTGGCAGCTGTTTGTGAGTATTGGTAAATAAAGTCATTCGAAGTGACCAAATTAGCTGACATCTGAATGACCGTGTCCAGTTGGTGAATTAATGACTTGATTGAGCATGCTTTTCTCATGGAAGTAAGGCTTTTGCTGGATGATCCATGTTTTTGAATGCCAACTCAGATGGCTGCATCAGTGAATGTAAGTTTATTTACCTATTCGGCAGCAACCTGAAAGCTTTTTTAAACGATCAAATTTGTCATATGCTAACCTATTTTACTGGCAATAGGACAAATATAAAAAGTTTCTCCGAACACAAAACCAAAATTCTATTCAATGCACACAAATTGCAAAATGTTGCAAAAGTGAAGAATTGGTGAAGAAGTGAAGTGCAGCTGGCGAAGTACGATTGTAATGTCAATTTGACAATGAAAACTTTGACGAAAACGACAACGAAAACGACATGACATTGATTGACATTCGCAAGTTTACAAAAAAAAAAATTTTTTAGTGGCATGGCATGGCAACATTGGCAACTAACTACCATAACTATTTTTTAATTTTTATAAGAGTTGGCAATACATTCATCTCGATTCGCAAAGTGATTTTTTGCGATTTTTCCACAATTTCCAAATTTCTGCCTCAAAGTTATAAAAATGAGTTCCTGGAGACAAGTTGGTCTAAAGTAAGTTATTTTCTATCTTAGAATAGCGTTTTTTGCATTCTAAATTCCTAAACAATAGGTTATTTTTTCTAGTTACATAAACTTCTCCAATGTAGCCGCTAAGACCCTGCGAAAGGCCTTGAAGCCTGAATTCCGTGCTGATGCTGTGAAACGAGACACATCTCATGTCAAAATCACTCCTTGGGTCAATGGCAAGCCTGCACGTAAGTTTTAAAATGTTATCGGTGAAATATTACAAATTTCAGTGAGTGGGGCATGCTCCCTGATGAAACATATCGGGCATCCTTCTCTAAGCCTCTGCTGCTAGGGCCATTTGATGAGTATTTTTAGTAACAACATCCTAGGAGTCCATTCTTTAAAAATTATCTTGAAAATTTTACTTTGGCTTTAGTTGAAAATAGTGAATAGGTACTATTGAAAGTTTTAAAAGCAACTACTTGCAAAATACCAAAACGGAATTCATCTTTTGCCCCTTGTTGTCTAAGTTTTGTTCTTATTTTATTTGTACCTACAAAGATATCTAAATACTGTGTGTTTTCCAGATGAAAAGGCGTAAAGTGAGGTATAAGTTAGGTTTAAAAACTTGTGCTTTAATGTGTGTTAGAATGCATTTTAAACAAATAACACAAGTTCGCGAGACAACTAACTTTAACAATAATTGTATAGTATAGTGTGCGCTTGTTATGTCTAAAACTAACACGAGTGCGAATTTTATATACCAACTAAAATTATTTACAGACAGTCTTCAAGAGGCGGAAGTTTTAGAAAGGTCAAAATATCAAAAAAATATGACTTGTGAAGTTTTTGTGTTATGTCCTAGAATAGAATAATAGTCCCCATCCCATCTAACCTCATCAATCATAAAAAAAGAATGGTTAAGTATTAAATGTTTTTAAAATTCCAGATCTTCAAGCTGGCGCCAAGAAGTAAAGGAGCTTTCTGTCAATATGCATGATGATCAACTATTTAATTTATTGTAGTTACACACCAAATCCAATAAAACTGTTAATTATGTAACTTTTGTTTTTTTTGTTTGTTCATCTTTGTTTAAATTTGTCTCAATTTACCACCTTGAGACCCACTATCAAATTTTACATGCTTAGAAAGGGGCAGAGTAGAGTAGCGTTTTTTGTTGCTTAAAGCATTCACTGCCCATGAGATCCTTCCCAGCAGGCAGCACTATGGGATCCAGACCGGGAATGAGTTAAAGGTGCCTCTATTTTTACCTAGTAACATGGGCATATGGACCCCACGCATAAAGGACCACCTTTAAGTCTAAATGCGGAAAAGGGAGTCCCCATACATACATACATACATGGGCATGGACCAAATACTAGTAGTAACATAGTAAGTACTAGAACCAATAGGCACCAAGCCTTCTTGTTTATATGCTTGTCGTATTTCACTTGTTTAAAATCAATCGAGGCAGACCTAGAAAGAGATGGTGCGACGATCTAGATGGCTTTGACAAGGCGTGGGTCCAAGCAGCACAAAACCGTGATAGTTGGAAAGATCAAGGGGAGGCCTTTGCCCAGCAGTGGGACACAATGGGCTAATTAAAAAAAAAAACAATCAGTAACAAAAAAAAATATTTTGGATAAGGAGTTTTGTAAGAAAACCATTCAAATAAGTGTTGTATAATTTTTTTAATCTAGTTATTTTCACTGGTATATTGGCATTAATAACTTCATTTATAATATCTTTACCCAATGGAGCTTTTGGTTCAATATCTGTTAAATAAATGCTATGGGATTCATATTTTTTCCTTATTTTTTCTATTCCATTCCATGCTATCATAACTCCATTGTCAGTACAAACTCTTGACGGAGGGCGGAAAACATTGTATCCCATCTTGTCACCAATAACTTTAATTGCATTGAATATGAAATCATTACATGCTACTCCTCCAGATACTACAATATTTTTATGATCCAATATAAGCTTTCTTTTCTCACAAAATAAAACTGCTCTCTCAGTTCTTACAGCTATGTGTTCTGCTATTGCCAGCTGTAGACCTGCACATAGATCATTTACTTCAGGGATAATACCATCACCCATAACATTATGTTCAGATTCTTTCTGTTTCAGATGTCTTTCTAATGAGTTTTTAAGTCCACTGAAACTAAAATTACAGTCTTTGTTTCTCAACAAGGGCAATGTAAACTTAAAATGATCAGGACTTTTAGATTTTTTTGCAGCTGTTTCAACAGCTCTTCCTCCAGACATTTTTGAAAGTTCTGGTATATTCTTTAATTTCATTCTTCTTGCAACTTTGTCTAACATCTCTCCAGGAGAGTTGTCTAAACATTTTCCAATCAATAAAAAGTCATCAACATCATTGACTAGTGACAGAAGGCAATGTCCTCCAGATATGAGCAATACTATGAAAGGGAATGGAATATTGTTGTACATTCTCGCTACAAGTGCATGCGCTTCCATGTGATGAATAGGAATTAAAGGTTTGAGATATTTCTTTGATATAAACCTGGCATATTTAACTCCAACTTGAAGACTGATCAGTAATCCAGGTTTTGTAGTTACTGCAACAGCATCAATATCCTCCATATTCAAATGTGCGTTGCTTAGCGTTTCTTTTATAGCCTTTTCTATATTTTCACGATGCAATTCGTGAGCTATCACAGGATTAACCCCACCATAACGCAGGTGTATGATGTTTTGGGAATACAAAGATTCGCCAAGAATGTCACCTGTCCCGTTTATAATTGCAACGCCTGTATCGTCGCATGAAGTTTCGATGCCCAGTACGCGGGTATCAGGTGTGTAAGAAAGGCTTCTTGTACCATAACATCCACATAAATATCTCTTTGATGCTGTGGTAGAGTACTTGACACTCTGTCTAATACAGTTCATGTTCTGTATTTGTGGTTATAGCTCTACTGATCAAATCTATAGTATTTTTATTCTGAACGAGTAATCTCTGCTCTGGTTCATTTCATTATTATTTATTGATTGACCTGACCTAGACTAGAATGACCTGCAGGTTGACCTTGTTCCATCATTTTTGACATTGACATATTGTTGAGTTGACACAGTTTGCAATGCAGCCAACATTTAGAAGAAAATTATGAAAAACTATGGAAAAACTCATAGAGAAGAGAAGAGAAAGGATCTGCTGGGGGAGTGAGATGAGGAGAAGCAATCTAATCTATGTTTGGATCTATGCAATCTGTGCATTCAATTATACTATAGGCATGGACTTGTATTAGTACCTGGACGAATAGTGAGCATGCCGCCGAAAGGGACAAAAAATGCAGTGCATAGTCTCATAGTACGAAATTCGGAGCATCAAGTTTCCGGTCATACAAAAAAACGGCACGCGATGAGGGACAATTACACAATTATTTATTTTCACTTAAAATAACATTACAGGCACTTACTAACATAAATAACAATATATTAATAACATTACAGGGACAAAAGATCTAATGCTTTGTCTCTTTTACTCACAAGAATGTTGTAATATTCTTCTTTGTTTTTGTGTGACTGAGAAAGGAATATGCAGCGCTCCCATGGCAGCGCTCTATTTCTTTTTTTCTCTAAGACTATAGTACTTTAGTATAATTATGTCTGTCTCAGTCACAGTCAGTGTCTGTCAGTGTCTGTGGGTGGAGTGGAGACATTGACAGTTGACAGTGGAGAGAAGAGAAGCCAGTAGTGTTACATTGTATTCTCTTTGGTTGGACAGACATGACATCAGACATGACATGACATTGTCTGTCACTGTCAGACAAACGAAACCGAAACGAAACAGTCAGGGTGCGGGTGGAAGAAATCGACAGAAATCGAGAAATAGACCGGAATTTTTGTATTGTGTGGTTAATTTTCACTCGAAAAGGTACTTTTACATAGTTTTATTAAGCTTTAATATTTAATAGTTTAAAAGTACAGTGCGTCATAGCTGCTAGAATTGCAAGAAGAGGGACTTTGGATTGTAACTTTTGAACATACTTCTCTTCTCCACAATCTTCCTATGCATTTGGCTAAATCTAATAACGATAGAGTTGGATTTTGGTTGGAGTTTTAGTTTATTTGAACTTTTAACCTCAAAAGGTTTTTCTGCTAACATTTTACTGTCAATATAAATTTTATAACTATTTTAAGGGTTTGGGGACTACGAACAAGGAAATTATTGTAAAATAGTTGGTGTTCAAAATTATAAATAAGTACATAGAATAAAACATCCAAATCAATACAGCTGTACTGATTAGTATGCTGAACATGAACAGTATTGACTGTTGTAGTTGAAACAACTTATTTTAAAATATAATTTTATTGACTGCCAGGACCATAACTCTATTAAATTACGATAAAATAATGATTTTCATTTGTTACTAAATAAAATTCATTTTATTTTAAACATAATTTATTTTCAGGTCCTATGACTACAAAGTTATCAACATGTTTAACTTGAATGTGTTAAAGCAGTCCACAATAGTGCATCTATGTTTTGCTATATCTTACTTCACATCTGGATTGATATTGAATTTTGTACAAGCTATTTTGTATGTTGGTCTAAAACCTTTTGATAAAGCTTTGTATCGGAAGATAAACTACTACTTATCCTACTCGTTTTACAGTCGTAAGTATGTTTATATTAACCTAAACAGATTATTTGAGACTTACAAGTCTCAACACTGTACTAGTATTAACAAAAGTTAGCAAACAAAAATGCCTTGTGCCTTTGACAAGTCCCCTCTGATTGTTTGCATTATTATAATTTTTATCCTTTGCCTTGAGTTCTAACTGTAAAGGTTTAAATAATTTATTTATTTTTCAGAACTAGTGTTTATGTCAGAATGGTGGTCAGGAACAAAGCTCTCAATTTATGTCAAAAAGGATGAATATGAGAAGTTTTATGGCAAAGAACATGGCTATTTAATTATGAACCATAGTTATGAAATAGACTGGTTGATGGGCTGGCAGTTCTGTGATGGCATTGGAGTTTTGGGAGTAAGTCAATAAACTTAGTAATACTAGATAGTACACTGAACTAAGTTTGTGGTGTGTGTGTGTGTTAAACTTGTGTGTAAGTGACCATAGAATTGTGGCTAAAACAGGATTCCCTCATATCTCACATTATTTGAGATTCTTTAGATGAGTAATGGAACATTTAGCATACATTTTTACATTAGTCCTGTGTTAATGATAACTCATAATCAATTTTAGGATATTATGAACCTACACAAAACAATTAACTTTGTTGGCACCTATGCATGTTAATTTATGTTAAAAGTAATACCTACCAAATCTATATAAGTACTTAGTTTATAAAAAAAAATAACAATTTTAACTAAAGCCAGGATAGTTTTAAAATAATACTTTATAATTATTGTAAATGCTGTTGTTGTTACCAAAATCACCATTATATTCAAAATTACTATGTGTAGGACAAAATTAACTTTCAACAAACTATCTTCTATTGCTTCATACCATACAATTGAAATTTTGGTGAGTTGCTGAGCACTCTGTTGAGCGTGAAGGCTTTATCTAACATTTTTTTATTCTCTGCTTGTTGGTAAATTTTTTTGAAGATTGTATTGTGTTTTTTTGTGAGAGATCTTTTACACTGTCAGTCAATATGTAAAAACCAAATTAAGTTAGTAATTAAATCATACAATACTACACTTTACTTTACCATGCTTATCACATAGATTTTATGAGATAGACCATGTCTGATGTTGTTTTCTTTTCAGAATTGCAAAGCGTATGCTAAAAAAGTGATTCAGTACCTGCCACCAATCGGTTGGATGTGGAAATTTTCCGAGTTCGTTTTTCTAGAAAGATCTTTCGACAAAGATAGAGAAACCATAAAGACACAGATTTCAGAGCTTTGTGATTATCCTGATCCCGTGTGGGTGAGTCAATGACTTATTTAATCTTTATAGTTGTAAATATGAGATAAGGTTTTATCATGAGTAATATTTATTTGTAGCATAGCAATCATTTATACAATTAATAAGCATTAATTACTCATAAAAAACACTAATCAGATAAGTTTGCAATTTTATATTATGTATACATTTGTACACTGCAACATTACGAAACAAAAACATTTAAATATCTACATTATGTAAAACGAATTTTATGTTACATTAAAATTAATGAGTTAATTTGGAGACAATCAATTCATAGATTAAAAGTTTACCACACAATAAAGACACCAAATATTTCTTAATCATATACTTACCTACAATCTACAACTACATACTTATAAATCTGTTTTAAATGAGCTACATTTTTGGACTCGGAATAGTTTATTTTCTAAGACACGGCAAGTGCTTTGGGATAGGTTAAACTTTGTTGTACCTACATTATTTATTTTAAGAGTAACCAGTTGGCTTTATTATAAAACGACTAG
The DNA here is from genome assembly GCA_963582015.1 of Xanthorhoe designata. Taxonomy (NCBI): domain Eukaryota; kingdom Metazoa; phylum Arthropoda; class Insecta; order Lepidoptera; family Geometridae; genus Xanthorhoe; species Xanthorhoe designata. The sequence goes on along the minus strand of OY757034.1, from coordinate 10,552,562 downwards.
AATCCGCCCGCGACTTCGCTCGCGTAGTACTAACCCGGAAAAAAGTAGCCTGTGTGTTATTCCAGGTCATAAGCTATGTATATTCCAAGTTCCAGCCAAATATGTTCAGTATTTTTGTAACAAAGATCCATCCACCCTCACAAACTTTCGCATTTATATTGTGACTGCTTCCTGCGGCTTCCCACGCGTGGGACCCGATTAAAATGTAGCCTATGTCCTTTCCCAAGGTCTAGTCTATCGCTGTACCAAATTTCATGAAATTCGATTCAGTGGTTTATGCTTGAAAGCATAACAGACAGACAGACAGAGTTACTTTCGTAATTAGTAGGCGTAAGGAAGTTTAAGCGCTAAGGGTCATCGTGATCCTTAGTTTCATGCCAAGCTAGATATTTTTGATTCTAACTTTTAAGTGAAAGAAAAAAAAAAAAAATATTTCTGTAGGTCCTCAAGGATCACTTGCCTGTTCCAACGCGACTCCCAATTTATAGATACGCGAGTAATCTATACTTTCAATGTGGCTTAAACCAGGTCTACCAAACTGAAAAGGATGCATCGTGCCAATAATCGCAGGTCAGCTTATGTTGGTAGAAACTGAATTCGGAAGATTAACCAACATATAGCTGACTTGCGGTTGCGATGATTGTCACGAATCACAATGCATCGTTTTTGGCTTATATAGAGTAGAAGGGCTGAACTATTTTTAGTCTTCGTGTAATACGAGTATAAGGTCACTGTGAAAGCATAGTTTAAAGTAGTCATTCAGCAATACAGGTGTGGTGAACTTATCTATATTTATCTTTAAGTAATTATTTTATTTCATTCACGCATTACCATTCTATTTGTTAAGAAGTATAAAAACTATTTTGTAATTTTAGAAATAAGAAAATGTGAATAAATTTTGAATTTGGACTTGACACATATATGTCAATTGCCAATCAGTCAACAAATTTATGTTTTTGGATTTCATAGTATTTTCTTAACCTTCTGTTCAATAATATAAATAGGCAGTAGGTATCACAATACCTCATTGTGACCACACGCGCCCATAACTGGTGACCCCGAACAGAACACCACCGAGAAAATGAGCACTGACAGTGGTGACACGGCTCAGTCGCAACATTCGCCGAAGTCAAGATCCCGAGCTTCCAGGAAACGAGAGCACGTTTCCGGGGACCAGCCTGAAAATCCATCGGAGCTGTTTCGTGTTGGCATACGCATTCCACCTTTTTGGCCGGAAAAACCAACAATATGGTTCTCTCAAATTGAAGGTCAGTTTAGCTTGGCGCGGATCACAGACGATCTAACCAAATTTCACTACGTTCTTTCTCACTTGGATCGGCAGTACTCCGTGGAGGTTGAAGACGTTATAATTTCACCTCCAGTTTCTGGCAGATATGAGAAGTTGAAAAGTGAGCTCATCAAGCGCCTCTCTGTATCCAAGGAGAAGAAGGTGAAACAGTTGCTACAGTCTGAAGAGTTGGGTGATCGCAAACCTTCACAATTCCTGAGGCATCTGCAGCATTTGGCTGGCCCCACTGTACCTGAAGACTTTTTGAGGTCTATTTGGACGAGCCGACTACCAAATAATCTGCAGACCATCATCGCATCTCAGATGAGCCTTTCTCTGAGTGAACTTGCTGACTTGGCTGATCGTGTCCACGACATCGCGCCGGCATCCTTTCAAGTGGCAGCGACGTCCAGTTCCAGTGTGGATACGCCATTGGACATCATGGCTCGACAGGTCACAGAGTTGACTAAACAAGTCAGCGCTCTCACCGCTGAAGTCCGTTCCCGTTCCCGTACCCGGAACCAAAGGCCATCAAGAAGTCGAGGAAATGGAGGACAAAGCCGTACACCTGCGAGGAGATCCATGTCCAACTACAGGAAGTTCCCAAGCTGTTGGTACCACTCCAGGTTTGGCGCTCAAGCTGACAAGTGCATCCAGCCCTGCGACTTCAAATCGGGAAACGACAGGGGCAGTCGGTAATGGCGGCTGAAGATTGCCCTACTACAACTGGTCGTCTATTCGTCACAGATCGCAGATCGGCCGTCCAATTCTTGGTCGACACGGGTAGTGACTTGTGCGTCGTACCACGATCTGCGTTTCGACAGCGTGTGAAATCGGACTATCAACTGTGTGCAGCCAACGGTTCCTCCATAGACACTTACGGTTGGGTTGAAATGAATCTCAATTTAGGTCTCCGTAGGGATTTTGTGTGGCGTTTCATAGTCGCGGATGTCACGAAACCTATCATTGGTGTAGATTTTTTATCTCATTACAATCTTATTGTAGATATTCGTAACCAGCGCTTACTTGATTCGACCACTAATTTGTCAACCGTAGCTTCAATCATTAGTGACAGTGATTGCCTTATATCCAGTGTAAAAGTCGTGACTGGAGATTCTAAGTTCCATAACCTGCTTTCTGAGTTTCCAGATTTAACACGACCAATGGGCATTCATCGCACAACTAAACATAACACAGTTCATCATATTCGCACCACGCCAGGCCCTCCAGTATCATGTACCCCTCGACGACTGGCACCAGACAAGTTGAAAATTGCTAGGTCAGAGTTCGAGGCAATGTTATCGAATGGGACAGCTCGTCCGTCGGAGAGCCCCTGGTCATCCCCGCTGCACCTCGTTCCTAAAAAGGATAAAGGTTGGCGGCCGTGCGGTGACTACCGTATGCTCAACGCTCGGACGATCCCAGATAAGTACCCCATACGTCATATACATGACTTTGCTCACAGTCTATCTGGTTGTAAGATTTTCTCCACCATCGACTTGGTAAAGGCTTACAACCAGATACCTATTTTCGAAGATGACATTCCGAAATGCGCATTAACTACGCCTTTTGGACTTTTTGAGTTCCCTTATATGACATTTGGCTTGCGCAACGCTGGACAGACGTTCCAGAGGTTTGTTGATGAGATGACTCGAGGTCTAGATTTTTGTTACCCTTATCTCGACGACTTTTTAGTATTTAGCCGTGACGAGGTTGAGCATGAAGCCCACCTGCGTGAACTTTTCACTAGGATGAGGGACTATGGCGTCCTCATAAATACCGCTAAATGTGTTTTTGGTAAGTCAGAGGTAACATTTTTAGGCTACCACATCTCTCAACGCGGAACTAAACCTCTGGAAGGTAAAGTTTTGGCAATCAAAGAATTCCCTGTCCCCAAGACAGCCAAGCAGCTTAGAAGGTTCTTGGGTATGGTAAACTTTTATAGGAGGTTTATTCCCCAAGCAGCCAAAGTTCAAGCGCCCTTGAATGCTTTGCTAACTGGCTCCATCAAAGCTTCGCAGCCTGTCGATATAAGTGGAGACTCGTTAAGAGCTTTCGACGCATGTAAGGATAGCCTCTGTAATGCAGCATTACTGGCCCATCCTGACTCGAATGCTAAGTTAGGTTTAGTAACCGATGCTTCAGATTTTGCTATGGGTGGAGTTTTGAATCAGTTCAAAGATGGCAATTGGCAACCTCTAGCCTTTTTCTCACGCAAATTGAGCCCTACGCAACAGAAATATTCACCGTACGATAGAGAGCTCCTTGCTATCTACGAGAGTGTCAAATATTTCCGTCACTGGCTAGAAGCTTCAACTTTTACTATCTACACTGATCACAAGCCGCTGTGCTTTGCATTCCATGAAAGGAAGGCACACTGCAGCCCGCGTCAGTTTAGACACCTCGACTACATTTCACAGTTCTCGACTGATATTCAACACATCGCTGGAAAAGATAATGTTGTTGCTGACACGCTTTCCAGGGTCGATGAACTGCAAAGTCCGGTAGATCTAGAAGTTATTGCCAAAGCCCAAAACTCAGATCTCGAACTAGCCCAATTTCTGAAAGACGAGACTAGTTTGCGTATTCAAACACTGAGCATACCTGGAAGTCTTCATAAACTGTACTGCGATGTCAGCACAAAGACTCCCAGGCCCCTAGTTCCCAGGTCCTTACGCAAACAAGTTTTTGATAGTTTGCACTCGCTAAGCCATCCCGGCGCTAATGCCAGCGCAAAATTAGTGGCAGAACGCTTCGTCTGGCCGCTGATGAGGAAAGACTGTCGCGATTGGTCTAAGGCGTGTTTGGCTTGCCAGCGCGCAAAGGTAAATCGACATGTATCTTCGCCTTTAGGCACACTCAATTTACCTAAAGCGCGATTCAGATATGTTCACCTCGATCTGATCGGACCGTTACCTCCAGCTGGTGATTTTAGGTATTGCTTGACAGCCATCGATCGTTTCACGCGATGGACAGAAGTTGTCCCTCTCACCAATATCACTGCAGAATCAGTGGCCAAAGCATTTTTGTTTGGATGGATAGCTCGATTCGGATGTCCGACTGATATCGTCACTGATCGTGGTCGGCAATTCGAATCAGCATTATTTAGCCAACTATCAACGTTGATTGGTTTTAAGCACTGTAAGACCACAAGCTATCATCCTCAATGCAATGGTTTAATTGAGCGGTTTCATCGCCAATTAAAGGCAGCTATAATGTGCCACGCTGATAGTAGTAGTTGGATTGAGGCATTACCTCTTGTATTACTCGGCATAAGAAGTTCTTTCAAGGAAGACCTGCAATCTTCCTCTGCCGAGCTAGTATATGGGGAGCCTTTACGCCTTCCAGGCGAATTCTTTGGCGACAAAATTGACAAATGTACGACTGACATTACCGAGTTTTCTGCTCGTATCAGATCATTTGCCAATAATCTTCAGCCAGTTCCAACTTCGCATCACTCGAATAACAAAATTTTTATATACAAAGATCTTCTGTCCTGTTCACATGTTTTTCTTAGAGAGGATGCATTGAGAGGCGCATTGCAGCCTGCATATACAGGCCCGCATGAAGTCATCGAAAAAACTGCCAAAACTTTTAAAATAAAGGTTAAGGGCAGGATAGTGACAGTATCGATTGATAGGTTGAAACCAGGAGCTTTATTCCCCAGCGCACAAAGTAACATAACTTCACTCAAACACGTGCTTTATTGACTATTCGAAATTCAAAATCCAAAAATGTGCAATTTTACATGTCACCTAGGCTCGTTTAGATTGGTATTGACCAATGAAAACATAACATACGCAATGTCATGAATTTTCAAATTCTGTATGCCACCGTTACATGCTCTTTGTGCCACGACTAGGCGAGGTTAATACCTGTCAAAATTCCATGCTTCTTAATACCGTGTTTTGTAAAAACACTGCTGAAGCGCGGTACAATTTTTCATATTTATTATGAGATTTGTGTTATTTTAACTATTCAATGGTGAAAGAAGAAGTGTAGCACTCGGAGACTGCCGCGGTAAAGCTATTGCATAGCATTTTTTCGGGGTGTTAGGTTATTTTCGTTACGGAATTTCTGTATTCGGTCTCCACGCTCAAGGCCCGCGATAGAAGCTATGCAATAGCTTAACAATATTATTTTTACGACAAATAATGTACTAAATCATTGAATAGGTGTTTCAGGCGACAACTAAGATAAACGCCTTTTTGGTCACATCATCTACACTGCAGCCTCATTGGAGGAGAGACTTTTTGCCGTCGGGGAACATTGTCAGTAAACGTAGTGTTTATATTCTCTTTGATTGTCAGGGTTTGACTTGACATTAGTGACGGCACGGTATTATTTATTTATTGTATTTTGATAAAATTATCTTACGTATTCTATCATTGAATATTTGTCGGCAACAAAGATAAATCAAGCCGGTAATCCTAACAAGATAACCTAAAATAAGTGCTATAATAAAATATTATGCTTTGCCAGAAAAAAACAACACATTTTTTATAAATTTATTCACAAAGCACTATGATGAGATTTCTTTCACAGGATCGCTGATGTAATGGATCTAACAAATGCAATTAATAATAAATGGTTGTGAAATAAATGTGGTTGATAAAAAAAACTCTGACTTAATTACTCTCTTGCCGAGACGAGAAGTAGGAAATGTAGGTTGGCAGCAACATTGAACGTGCTCTCCAATTTCGCTATGAAGCGACTTGCACTAGGCTGGCTGATAGTGCTAACCAATCGTTTCCAATTGACTGTTGATAGCTCCAAATAAAGTACAAAGCTACCCAAGTTTGCCTCCAAGGATGCCGCGCAATCACTAAAACCACTTCTAGGTAGTGCTCACACATTTACAATTTTAGGATCCATTGATTGGGATCATGATACTCTAAATCTCTCCTACTTATGTTTGTGCGTTGTTTTCGAAGAACAATTTACATTTTCATTGCTAGTTTTAGGTAATTAAAATAGAGAAAATGCAATTTCGATGAAAATTAATCAATGATTGAAGTAGGTAATTGTTATGACATTTGACAATTCGTCCGGGAACTAGTCGGACGTACCTAATGAATTAAAATAATTATTTTTTGACTCAAACTTTGAATAACAACAAAATTAATAATTATTGTGATTTAATAATCATCTAATTCAATGTTATTTTACTTATAATATGATGTGGTTTAAACCAAAAAAATCTATCAACTAAAATTATAATATCTTTCCAAAAACATTCGCGGAAGTATGGTTTTGAACGAATTACGAAAATATCAAGACCATGAACGAAGTAGCCACTGGACCGACATAAAATACAAATAAATAAATAAATAATAAATAAATATCCTTGGACATTCCACACGGCGGCGTCATCTAGTCCCAATCTAAGCAATTTAATGCTTGTGTTATGGTAACCAGATGACTGATAAACTACATAGATACATTTTATCTGTAATTACATACATATTTATTATACATAGCGAATTTGCACTTGGTAGCTACCAAACTCTGTTTTCGCTATTTCTCCTAAACTATACAAAATGAAACTATTACATAGGTATTAAAAAAAGCTTATGATAGGTTTCACAAACTGTACATTCAGTTTTTTCAAATTCCTTTGTTCAACGTAATAATAAAATAAAATAGGCGGTGGCGCATGGCGCTAGTTTCACCCGTACATGCACCTTAAATAAAGTTGGCTAATACGAAGTTATATTTTAGGTAGGTACCTACATGTGATTCTATTTAGTGATTAATAACAATACCTTAATGTAATAAAATAATGTACCTAACATGTGAAAAGAAGTAGTGCTGCTTCCGCCGCTATAGTTTTTACACAATTTAACTGAACATTTAGTCATTTTTGGGAGATGTTTTATTGAAAAGTAAGTGCTTCAGACTTACGCAAAAACAAACGACCAAGGCTAGAATTTGACTGGTTACTGACAAGACCGGTGAAGGTACGTTCGCTTATACTTAATATGTCTAGTCCAGTGGCTATTCGTTCAAGATCAAGACTTGACTTGTGTGAAAGAGCGTGGAGAATACCATTTTAAGAAAACAAGCCTTGGCACTATAGATTCGTATTTCAAAATGACGTCACTGCACGTTACGTTCTTATAAAGTGATTTGGGGAATAAAGCCCCAGCCTATATACTGTCACTACCCAATTCGATTTCTTCTAAAACAAGTTCTTCTGCTAGTCCTTCCCAAACAACTCGTTCTGGACGCCAAGTTCATTTTCCAGACTATTATCGCCCGTTAGACTCGGTCTCTTGGGGGGAGTGATGTGGTGAACTTATCTATATTTATCTTTAAGTAATTATTTTATTTCATTCACGCATTACCATTCTATTTGTTAAGAAGTATAAAAACTATTTTGTAATTTTAGAAATAAGAAAATGTGAATAAATTTTGAATTTGGACTTGACACATATATGTCAATTGCCAATCAGTCAACAAATTTATGTTTTTGGATTTCATAGTATTTTCTTAACCTTCTGTTCAATAATATAAATAGGCAGTAGGTATCACAATACCTCATTGTGACCACACGCGCCCATACAGGTAATGTATGTCGGAAACCAACAAACGCGGATGCTGCAATGTATGCGGTGTGCAAAACATGATTTCCTTGCATAACGTACTTTGTACCATGACGTCACACGTAACCACGTCCAGTAGGCCTAACATGTGCAACGTGTGGAGACGACAAAGGATATATCTCGATAATGACAAACTGCTCTAACGTACTATGCTAGAGCAGGAGGACGACGAGAAGATTTGTCGTGATGCACATGCTAGGCCCGCAGGGGCCGGTTGTACCTAAACGCGAGCTTTATTGAATTATTTTCCTATTTTGCAATTGCAACGACATAAATTTAGTATACTTTTATTTAATAATTAACACCAAAGATTAAGACCGTAAGTACATAATATTATATTAGAATAGGATAGAACAGAAATATATATTTATTTAAAAAACCACACCCCACATAAACAAGTAAAAACAGTGTCAGTAAAAAATAAAATAAAATAGAGTAGGTACCTATATTAACAGTAACAAAAAACATAGACGCGGAAGTGTCTAGCTGCTAAATCGATGACCAAGCTGAATGAGACGCAGAGGTTGCGGGTTCGATCCCCGCTGCGGGACAAATGTTTGCATGATCTGCAAATATTTGTTTCGTGTCTGGGTGTTTTCTATGTATAATATGTATGTATTTACAAAAAAAAAAAAATGTATCTATGTAGTTTATCAGTCATCTAGTTACCATAACACAAGCATTGAATTGCTTAGCTTGGGACTAGATGACCCTGTGTGGAATGTCCAAGGATATTTATTATTTATTATTATTATATGTTGCATAGCTTAGTTTGTCATCATTAATAAGACTATATATTATACTGAATATTAGACAATAAATATATTTAGAGATTAAAAAAGTACAAGTACCATTTGGCTTGATGTTAATTGACCTTTAATAGGAATAATAATAATAGCCTATTAATAGTAATTTACGTTTTAGTCATTATAATGCAATAACAGTATTGGCATTCCGACACGGAATATCCGTCCCGTGTGGCGCCAGACAAATTCAATATTTATAACTGATATAGGTAAATATCGAATTACAGGTAACTAATAACTTATTAGTTACTGTCTAGTACATTTATTTGGGAAGTAAGTGACCAACATTTTACTCGAAGAACAAAAGGGAGCAAAATACTAACAGTGGCAGTTTGATAGACAGGAAATCTAGTTATCAGAATGGTTAAATACATAATTTATTGCTGAATAATTACGATAATCCTTTAGTCGATGCTTTTAGAAAGGAGTCATATAAATGATAAATACTATCAATACCATTATCAAGATTAAATGATCCGATAATCCGTTACCATGAGCGATGTACAAAAATACAACTGTGCATGCGCTACAGCTGATACTATCGTTGAATAAATAAATATCACAATACGGTCCATATACACGAATAATAATAATAGTAATGTAGGTACCTACAGTTTATTAATGTCACATTTACGTTCAATATTTATATATTTAAAATTATTAAATAATACTTCAGTTAATTATGCATTCGATCAACAATCACATTTTATAGAGTGCTGCACCTGTAAACTAATTAATTACATACTTATTATCGATAATATTAAATCGACATTACTGTACTTATGTATATGGAATATTTTTTGCTAAAAGTTGTATAAAATCGTGCCTCTGACTAACCCTTAAGGATCTTATTGTATTTTTGATCTTTTTGGATGTTTTGCATCATTGTTGATGTCTCTATATCATACCTTGATATTAAATTCCGCTTATCATTACGACAAGCGGATAACCCGAATCAAAACATCGTAAGAAACAACCCAAAATACTAGTTAAAGTGAACTTAAGTGTTATTTAAACTGTAGTTATCATAACAGGTATGCAGATACCTACTGCGTAGTAAAAATACAAAGGAAGGACTACAAAAAACGTGCTTGTAAACCGAACTACGCCGCAAGTTAATGATTTGTAACAAGTATTTTGACTATGCTGTAGATTACGAAGGCTCTTGACCTTACAGTTCTTACTATGTAATATTGAGAATACAATCAATACGATCAACACGAGTAGAATAACAATAGCCACAAAAGTTAGAGGTTGTTGCAAAGTGTTGCTCAACTAAAATAACAGCAGTGTGGTTGCACCGGTTAGTAAACAAAGCTCTCAAAGTTAGTTTGCAAACTCTAAAAAAATACTTAACGAGGATTCACTTTGAGACTTTGAAATATAAATTCGACATAAGTAATTATCATGACGATAATTTGAGTAGCATATTTACCATCTAAAATAATGAATTACTGGGTGGGTGACTAATGTTGTTTGAATCGATATTATTATTCAGCCATGGTCCCACTGGGCAAACACACAGGGCAAATGGCTCCCTTGAATCGATAGGTTTTTGTAAATTGGTACAATAGAACTATAAATTAGTGATTTTCTTAGAATATAATGTAACTCAACTGGTTCTAATTGTATTTTGTACAGTTATGTAAATATGTAGTAGTTTATTTCATTATAAATGAAAAATCTTACTAAAAGTTAAAGGCTCCGGCAGGATTCGAACCTGCGTAGATACAAGCGATCGCTCTTAAGCCGAGCTTGCCTGACCAACTAGGCTACGGACCCTCTAAGCCGAGGCCCGAAACTATTAGTAAGATGATTTTTATCGGTTAAAGCACCGATTTATTTTTAGTAAGATTTTTCATTTATAATGAAATATCCAATACCTAAGTATGGTTTAACACTGTAAAATAATAAATAAACTGTAGTAGTTTAGTTTTGTAAATAAATTATTTTTATAATATTATCCTAATAAATTAATTATTACCTTGAATTAAAATTTAAATCAAACTCCCTTTAGCTACTACTGAACCCAGAAGGAACGCGTTACACGAAACAGAAGCACGAGGCATCTCTAAAGTTCGCGAAGGAAAAGAATCTCCCGCTGTTGAAGCACCATCTCACGCCGCGCACCAAAGGATTCACCACGAGTTTGCAGCACTTTAGGGGAAAGATACCGGCCATATACAATATACAGCTGGCTTTTGAGAGGAGTAGTAAGGTGAGGCTGGACGATAGAAAAGTGGCAATATATTTTTTTTAACCGTGCATTTCTGGTCGTAACTCCGAAGATCCACATCAGATCCTTCAAATATTTTTATGGGACCACCTCGGGAGTATCCTCTTTTAAAACAAAAATAACACAAAAATAATTTTCAAAATCGATCCACTATTGACGGAGTAATCGGGGAACATGTTTACATGATAATAATAAAAGATTCTGACGAATTGAGAACCTCATACTTTTTGAAGTCGGATTAAAATAAAGTCGCTTCCCGCCGTATGTATGCTTAGATCTTGTTAACTACGGAACGGATATGCGTGTTTCATCAATAGACAGAGTGATACAAGAGGAAGGTATAAATGTAAAATACTTGCATATAATAGTAAAGAAAACAGCCTGCCTGATCAACGCAATAGTATAGTAAATAGTAATAATAATAATAGTAATAGTAACTCAATTGGTTCTAATTGTATTTTGTACAGTTATGTAAATTATGTAGTAGTTAGTTTCTGTACATAAAGTAACTTGCGAATAGTATTATTCTTAAGAATGTAATTTCCAGAACTAAAAATTCATAATTTCAGATCCCTCCGACGCTAACAAGCCTGCTATTTGGCAAGGCGGTGCACGCACACTTGTACATCGAAAGGATTCCCGTTGAGACCGTCCCGGAGAATGAAGAGGCGGCCTCCAAATGGCTACACGAGCTCTTTGTTAAAAAGGTATTCATTGGTGGCAATTCTGAGTATCGCAAAAGCTAAACTAAGCTAACTAAAATTGTTGCCGTTCCTTTCATAGCGATGGGAAATAAAAAGGATGGCAATAGTTTTAGTTAGGTTAGTTTAGCTTTTGCGACACTCCGAATTGTCCCCATTATTTCATCTTCTTCTTATGGTGCCTTTCCGACTAGCGAAGGTTGGTAGTCAATATGGCATATTGTTCACGGTCCTTAGCGAGGGGAAATAGTTCGGCAGCGCTCGCTATCCCCGTCCACTCACTGATGTTCCTCAACCAAGATTTTTTCCTCCGACCAACACCACCAGGTTCTTGCCTGATTCTTTCCCTGGTGTAGGGAGTCGCGTTGGAACAGGCATTAGAATCACCTAGCATGTAAAACGAAACTTAAGTGATCCTTGAGGTCCTACAAGAATCAATGATTTTTCTTTCTTTCTTTCAACACGCCTCTTGCCGGCGACTTTTCCCATCATAATCAGTTGAAGTAGGACATATCTCTCATTTATTATTTCAATGACATTATATTCTGTGAGAAATAGGAGATCCAATTTTGAATAATGTCATGCCAACGTTTTCTTCGTCTTCTTCTTTCCATCTCTGTGTTTTACAGTCCACTAAAGTCCGATTTTGTGAGTTATTCAATAACACTTTATATACTTACTAATATTTGTAGAGGTAAAGTTGGTTTGTTTGTTCATATGTTTGGGGTAACTAAGAAACTACTCATCCGATTTCAAAAATTATTTCACCGATGTGTAGCATGTACTTTCCGAATGAACATAGGCTATATTTTATCAAGGTATTAGGTAGCACGCGAGCGAAGCTGCGAGAGTAAGCTAGTACCTATGTCATAAATTCACAAGTTTGTGTGTGAGTATGTACAAACATATTTACATGATTATGTTTGTTACTTCGTCAGGCATTTCGTTATTACAAGAAAAATTGAAAATTAGCCATAAAATTTTATTATTGAACAACATCTATGGTTGGTAACAACATTTATGGAAACTAGCAGCTGCATTAATAAACTACAATTGAAAAGATAATTATATTGGCTTTTAACCTACCTACTTCGATACAACCCATTTATGAATTGTAGCATGCAGTCTAAAGTGCAATCATCATTCTCCTGCCCTTATCCCACGCTAAGTGGGGTCGGCACAACATGTTTTCTTCTTCCACTCACTCCTATCACTCGTCAACTCTGAATCTACTCCTCTAACATTCATATCCTCTTTCACACAGTCAAACCACTTTTTCTTCGGCCTTCCTCTACTTGCATGCCCATCCACACTCATACTTATAGCACGTTTGGTGACATGTTGTTCATCCCTCCTGTCTAAAGTGCAATGTCATCTAGATAAGATTAGAGTAGTCCAACAAAAAACCTTAGGTTATTGCTAGGCGACTGAATACATAATACAAGGTAGGTACAGAGTCAACACTTGTTTTATGAGTGCTTTTTACGTCTTGAACTTTTTAATTTTTATCTTAACCTGACCGAACTATTTCGATATAATTGGCACGTGATAGATATCACGAAATGCAGGGACTTTGTACCTATGTAATAAAGTGTAAAGTTATCATGTCCCACTTTAAATGTAGTTGGATGACAAGCATCATAATTTTGTGCTCTTGTTTAACACCAAGTGTGCTGCTCATCATTGCCCAAGAATGGAGAAACTATAAGCGCCACTGATTTGATTGCTAATACTACGAACATTATAAACGCGAAAGTTTGTATGGATGTATAGATGTTTGTAACGGCGGCACCACACATGGGCCGCAACTTGGGGCCAACATTAAAATGGCCAATGGCAATGCTCCGTTTGTGTCTAAGTAAGTAAGTTCGTATGAGCAAGTGGCCAACTCTGGTTGTTTGTGTCTAATAACCGTAAACGGAGCATTGCCATTGGTCATTTTAATGTTGGCCCCAAGTTGCGGCCCATGTGTGGAGCCGGCATTGCTCTTTTTCGTAACTCAGAAAGTAATAGAAATGAATGTGGATGGCGGTATGTGTAGAGGTAGACCAAACAAAAAATTTATGGATTGTGTGAAAGATCATTGAGTATGAAAGAATGACGACTGAAACGTTACACATAGTACGACAAAACACAGGCCTTTACATCTTTACTAGATGATTTATACAGAGTCAGGAGGCAAGCTTTTGCCTACACTTAACGGGACACTGTAGTGCATGGGACATTGTTGAGATGGAATAGGCTTGCCCAGCACCTAAACCATCCTCTCTGCTTAGCCGGCCATATCCACAGGAATGACAACGGTTAATACGTGTGGGGCTGACTAGCCGCGGGTTTCCTCACGATGTTTTCCTTCACTGTTTAAAGCTCGTGTTAAAGTGCATTATATTATACATTTTTTGACGCGAAAAGTCCATTATTGCACGGCCGGATTCGAACCCACGCGACCTTCGGATCGAAAGTCTAAGTACTTATCCACTTGGCCAACACGGCTTTGATAGTACCTACGACAAGTGCGGGAGAAAGTAGAAAACTCAATGCATTATAATATTTCAGGATCAGATGCAGGATTCGTTCCTGAACACGGGCGATTTCTTCCAAGAGTCTGGTGTGAGCCGAGTGGAAGCGTTCGAGGTGGCGCCTCGGATCTATTCGCTTATCAACGCGCTGGGCTGGGCGGTGGTCACGCTCACTCCCATGCTCTACTACTTACTGGGACTGCTGCTGAGTGGAAAACTCTTGTATTTCTCTATCGGTGTCGCCATTTTCGGAGCGTGTAAGTACCTACCTGTTAACTACTTATAAATTTAGGAGTAACCGCATACCTCGGCAGATTGCGTTTTAATAAAGTAAAGTAATATTTATTGCTTGAAATACATGTTTTACATTGATTGCTTCTGTTCTGCACTTAATTGAGAAACAATGTATTCTTGTAAATAATGGCGTGCAATTTTTAGTTATTTTCGCCATCTATTTTACTTATACCATAGAACCAGCTAGTTGTATGCAGAAATATTAGCACCTATTGGAATATTTATAGATTTCCTTTCGCCGTTTTTACGAGTATGAAACGTCTTCTCAATAATTTCTATGTGTGTCCTAGAAAATCAAAGAAGACTCGAAATAAGTGTAAAGTGACTCTGTATAAAAGAACTATAATAGTAAAGGAAGAGCCTTCATTTCAGGAAACAATGAACATCCATTTGTTTTATCATAAACTTCGTTTGAGTCGAAGAGACCATGACTTTTTGAACTTACTTCGGATCATGTTGTGCGTCAATCCTATTTGCTTATTCGTTACCATTCTTGGAGTTTTGACGAATATAAAATGTAACTCATTGAAATACCGACTGCAATCATTAGGAGTAGGAATTTAGTGTTATCAGAAGTTATGTAATGTAAAGCATGACGCTTATTTCAACGAAAAGTAAAAGTACTTACAGGAAAAAGTATAGTGCGATTTGACTCATTCATTATTAAAATTAAAATACATTATTACTATCTACCTATGTACCTACAGAATCAATGATATTAATTGTAACATATCTTCTTTCCATTAGGTGCTGACAGAGACTACAGATTTACACTTACAATCTTGTTACTCATTACATTTTTCAAACAAGCTTCGCGGTTCGGGGCTTACTAAACTACATAAAAAGCTATGTTTTTACTGCATGGAAAATAGTTAGTAGACGAAGTAGTTCAACATTTTTTATTTGGAGTTATTCTACTGGCTCCATACTTTAAATTATCAACTAAGATGTATATAAGTTATACTGACATATATACCTAACAGTATTCATTATGTACGAATAATGTAACGACTAATTACAAATGTTTTAACATTAATTAAGCAGGGGTATAAGGTGCGCAATTTTAAACCGTTATCGCATTTAATTGGAACAAACAATGTTGTTTTGTCTACACCTTGCTATTTTAATTGCAAGCTGATTACCTATATCCAATCAATCATTGGTTTAATTTGTCAAAACATAAGTTATGCAGCGATTAAGAGTTCAGCGTATCAACATCATCATTTTATTATTTTACGCACATTTAAAAAATAAGATCTTATTCATAAGGATTTGTAAATTTAATGTAGATTTTAAATATGTTTTTTCTTGTTATTTAATATCCGTTTTAGCTAAAGTATACGTAAATATTTATTCCCAAAGTAAAATTCTTTCCGATCTATTTACGCACAGTTCATTAGTCTTTATTTACTAACAACACTGCAATACGAAGTTCACTGGAAACTGCAAAACATTTTATATTGATTATTTGACGTTGTTTCAGTTTTCATCCTCCTGCAGAAGTCGCTCGGGATGACCAAGATCAGCCAAGGCTCGTCGTACGGCACCGAAGCCAAATAGCAACTGCCACAGTATTCCTGTAAATACCTGCCGTATACTATATTTTTGAATGAAATTACAATATGTAATTAGATTTTGTATGAGACGATTTGTTATATCTAACCTTATGGGATGTACTGTAATGTTAGTTATTTAGTATTAGTTGTCAAATGAGAAATTGGTCTTCAGTAGTCGATGATTATTAGCTATGTAATTAGGGTAATTGTTGTGTGTACAGTGTTATTCGATTGTGATTTTAACGAAAGCTACAAAAAATAAAAACAAACAAACGTTCGTTATACTCGTATTTATATATTTGAAGAAATAAACTATTTATGTGGTTAAATTATTAAAATATCTCTAATAGTAACTTCGTAATAATTTATGTTGTTTGTTATTTTGTTGGTTTTTGTAAAGATGACGTAACTGGCGGGATTGTCGATAGGTGTAACATATATAATCCCGTTTATATCTCTATTATTATTTATCTTTTATGGACATAAAGCATGCCACACACAAAAGTACAAGTTGTAAAACTTGTAAATCTTGAACTAATCCTGCTAATGCCGACTGAATAAAGTACCGACCTAGTTGGTACTACCTTCATAGCACATTGACTGTTAATTTTTATTTGAAACTTGCGAGTGTACTTTTTGTTACACGCGTTATATCGTTATCAAGACTAATTAAACTTTGTATAGATTACTTTTGATAGGTGAATTACTCCTTGTCTCTATCCGACTTACGGCTTTATGAATTTAACAGAATCGCTGCACACGCCATCACTCTACGCTCAATATTACGGAATTCAGATAACGTTAAAATATATACACAAACAATCTAACGTTGTATCTGAAATATTTTGTTTGTGTGTTAAAAAAAACATTGTAAACTTTTCATTGTAGAGCATTCAACATCAGTCAATCGTAGAGGTATGTTAATACATTGCGTGGTATAAGTTAGACCATTTCAGCAGATAATATAGTTATTTTAAAGACACTAGATGTTTGCCACAAAGGCTAACTAACTGGTATATCAAATGTCAGCCAGCAGGAAAGCATTAAGAAACTTAGCGCTACTTATGATAATGCTTGACATATATTTGTTAAGCGACATATTTTTATTTATTACAGGACAATCAGCTGTAAATACAGTTCGATTTTATCGATTAAATTGTAAGTAATTTATGGCATACTCAGTTTTAATATAATATTCCACGTAAAAATTGCACAAACACGAAGCGATAGCACAAAACGTGAGCATAAAATGTTATTTTATATCTTAGTTCAATGTTACTGAATTGTGATTAATTACTTTTTATAAGAGTATTTCTTGTTACTGTAATTTATGGAAAGTTTGCTATGTAAACCTTTGTGACCTCTGCAGTTCCAGAATAATATATTTTTTGTACAGTATTGTACTCATTAATTTTATATACTTATTAGTGGCAATTCTGAGTGTCGCAAAAGCTAAACTAAGCTAAGTAAAATTGTTGCCGTCCCTTTCATAGCGATGGGAATAAAAAGGATGGCAATAGTTTTAGTTAGGTTAGTTTAGCTTTTGCGACACTCGGAATTGCCCCCATTGTACCCATGTCTGTAATTAGAGGATAGAGGTTTCGAAACTCGATAAAGGTGGTTAAAAAAAATTGGGTCTACTTTTTGTGGGTTTGTATTATTTTTGATGACACATTTTGCGCCCCCTAACTTATCTAAACTTTTTATATAATGTTATCGAGTTGAGTAAGTAATAATTTTGAAGTTGTTACAAATTACGATACTTTTCTTTTTTTGTTCAAACCCGATAACGGTAATAATGTTTCATGTATAAGAAATAAAACCCATTTGTATTTTTTGGTAACTTCAATGCAAATTATAGCATTTTTTTCTATTGTAAGTTAATCCTTTTGTGGATCAAAGTTGTTATTGGGGATGGACCGTAAGTGCATAGATGCTATTTTCATAGCTGTTGTAAATGAACCAACAATTTATTTTAATTAAACTTTACTAACAATTTATGTTGTTTTTATGATCATCAGTTTATTAGGTATAAATGAAACAAAATTATGGTATTTGCAGTTATCCACTGGATAATCAGAAGTTTATTATCTCTGAAAGTTCACATTTACGTGGTAAACTACAGTATGAACATCATAGGCGTTTAATTTAGTGAACAGTAGAGAAATATAGGCATTGTACAATTATACAGAGGATATTATGTTATTTATATTGGTGTTTGAGTATTTACAAGCACTATACAACTTTACATCAGTGGGCAAGCGGAGTTTACTTAACGAGAATTCAAGGCTATCAAAACAAAACTGAATAAGTATTTAACTTCAACATTACTCGGTCTTGAGGATTACGGCTCAAGATGCTTAGATAGTCCTTGCAAGGCTGGCACTAGTATCAGAGTCCCAATTACAGAGTTATTTCGACTTCAACCTTCCAAATGATAAGAATGTAAATTAAATTCGTAAGGTATTTATTGTATGCTCCGAAAATACGCAGCGCCAGCCGCCTCGAGCTTCCCAGTTCCCAGATAACTTGCAATAGTATCATGCTTTACATTTCGATAAATAGCTAACTAATTAATGTACACCAAAAATAATTGTGCTCTTTTCACTTATTTAAAACATAACTACATATAGCGGAATTACACTATATATGATACAGAACTAGTGGTACTTCTTACAATAAATTCATTCTACCATTTTGTTCGATAACACAACCGCACAAAAGTTTGCAGCCAAAAAGCTTAGATTAATAATATATAAAAATGTTAAAGTAAATCAGATATCGTAGAGATAAATAACAAAGTTTTTTTTTCAAATAATTATTATGTTTTTTTAGAAGAATGTTGTCTAGAAGCATGCTCGACATCTACAGTATGAAAAACTGATTTCGCTGGAGTTTGTTTTGTGGGACTTACAACGACTTAACTACTTCTTAGGGAAATACAGAAAAAAAGCAAAATACTATTTGGTCGTTATTCGAACATTTTGCCAACGATATTTACTAAGTACATTTATTTTAATTTGTTATTAGTTTTTTTTGTGAATATTAACGTGCCCATACAGCGTTCTTTTTCGATTATCAAGGTGAAATAAAAATTTGTTTTTTGCTAACTTTTCTCTAAGAACACTTGAAATACAGATTTATTATTAAGGAATTTTTTTTTATCAAGCGGAATAAAAACAAGTTTATTATTTATTGGTACCGTGGGTCAGTAGCGTACAGAATCATAAAAACTGGGTCGAAATACACCGGTCTAGTTTTCTGGAGGAGTCTTATATTTGGGGAGACCAATATTTTAAGTTAAGACACGATCTGTAGTTAGTATATATAGTAGGTATTTAGTTATTTTGTACAAATTATATAGCTTTATGGCACAAACGAGTAAGGATAGTTTACAGTATCTTGCGGTCAGCTAATTTGCTGAAATAACGAAATCAGTTTAATAACTTACAAATTGAAGTAGGTGTTTTTTAGCATCTCATTAGCTACATGTGGGGAATTTCCACTGGAGATCATAATAAAATTAAAGATTTAAATTGATATAAAATAAATTGACAGTAAATTGATCAAGTAGTTAAAATAATGATGAATAAGTTCCCAATATTCTATCCAGTATCCTTAAATTTTTCTCATAACAAGCCATTTGATTAGGCTTTGTCAGCAAGATGGAATATTTACACATTTTATATTTTCTTGTTTATAAAAATAAATTTTCATGAGAATTGAAGGAACAAAGTTTACATTTTACTGAGACAACATAAAAAACACTCGATCTCAACATTCAACCAACACAACATAACACTTTAATGCTGAAAATACATTTATATCGAACATACAACAGTTAAGATCTGGTCAGACTGGTTGGAACCCTTTATATAAGAGGAAAAATTAAGATTTTAACATTGTATAAATGCAGCACGCATGCGGCAGGAATTTACTCCAGTCCGACTAGAATTCAGTAACAATTTGCAGATACATACACATAAATTACATAGTAAAAAAATATAATCGATGTACACCTAACATCTAATTACATAAATATACTTTATACTATACCTAATAAAGGCTGCTCTTTTAGAAGAAACATTTGAGATTTTTGGTTGATAAAAAATTGCAAATCGTGGCAACAGTAGGTAACAGTGAAAAAAATATATTTTTATGTCATTGATTTTGTATTTTCATAAAACCCTATAACAATTTGTTAACACGAATTTTAGATATATTAGAAGGCTATGCGTGATTTGATTCGCTTTATAGTACCTACGTATCATCAATTATTGCGTTTATTTTCATTATTGCACTTATTTCAATATTATCTACTCGGAAATATATGAAATCTAGTAGCTTATTACCGCTACGAGAAATGCTCTATTATAATTATCTAGCTAATAATAATAATTAAAAAGTTACTTGACCATTCACAATTCAATGCAATTCTTCTTGTATCCTAATCTAAAATGGCTGATATTTACGCACATGAGCATTATTTTTAAATAGACCAAGTGTTCCATAGGCACAGAAGTTAGACCCTTGTGAAGAGTTTCATTGCTATGTCTTCATTAGAGCTAGGCAGACTGCAAATTGTAACATAATTAATTGTTAATTTGTAATATATTATTATATTGTAAAAATAGTAAGTACTTGATTTCTATGCAAAATGACATAAAAGTCACTTTGTTGCAAGAACCTGTAAGGCGCAAATTATACAGAAACGGCGTAAGGTGAAGGCGCGACGCAGGCATTTTGTCGCTTCAATACCTACATAATGTATTGAATGGCGACGAAATAAAATAAATAATAAATAAATATCCTTGGACATTCCACACGGCGTCATCTAGTCCCAAGCTAAGCAATTTAATGCTTGTGTTATGGTAACCAGATGACTGATATACTACATAGATACATTTTTTTTTGTAAATACATACATATTATACATAGAAAACACCCAGACTCGAGACAAATATTTGCAGATAATGCAAACATTTGTCCCGTGGCGGGAATCGAACCCGCAACCTCCGCGTCTCAGGCGAGCCTTCGCCCACTGCGCCACAGAGGTCGTCGAAAGCGATATCGTCACTGAGTTGAACCATTGTAAAAGATTACGAGAAAGGGTCTAGCTTAGCAGTCGTAAATGCAGACATAGCTCTCACCATTACAATTTGTAAACGCAAAAATAGTAAATTATTTATTCTATAATTCAAAATAGCGTAATCGCACTAATGCAGTGTGCGTGTTTGTTTTATTATGGTACCAATTAGGTGTAGTACGCTGGAGGCCCTAGCTACTTCAATTGGTTTCAAAATCTATAGAATATTATTTTTAATTAAACAGTCTATTTTTAACATCTGGAAATACCAGGTGTTTTCCTAAAGCATTCAGCCAGATCATTCAGCTATCGGCTGTATCACTCATGTGCTTTAAAGATAACAATTTTAAATACGACTTTGGAATCTACATTGTAATTTCTATTAGAATCATCAATTATCATCAACATTTCGATATAAGCTTGTCTAATTTTAAAGCTGATTACTACTATTCTACAATGTAGTAACATTTTATTTATTTTTGTTTCAAAGCTAAGTAGGTATATTCAATAATATTTTTATTTTATTTGAAAAAGTTATCCAAGGCTTGGTCTCGACAGGCTTATAAGACGATTTAAAATGATTATTATTATCTCGATAAACTAAACAAAGTATCCTAAGATATATTTTCTGATGTGATGTATGTTTTCATAAAAGCAATTAAGGTCTTTTAAATTATCATAACAATATCAAAATAACAGGATTAAATGTTTATAATTTAACCTTCCCAAGAGAGTAATAAAATCCACTGGATAAACTAATCATAAAAAATAGGACACAGTGTCAAATGGAAAACAAAAAGTCCCCAATCTAAGAACTAAACTCTGTCAGAAAGTATAATTTTTTTAATATGGATAAATGACGAACTTATATAAGTTCGTAATTTATTCGAGTTTAGTTCAAAAATAGCATAAAAAGAACTTATTTTACATAATTATATAACTTCTAACTATACGTAAATAAAAAAGCTGTTACATACACCCTACATTCGCAAATCAATAAACGCATTCACACATCTCACAATAGCTACACTTTTGTAAAGCTTAAACTAATTTAAATCACATATTTAAATATCTTTGGATAAAACCAAAATTAAAAATAGCGTACAAAAATAAAAAATAAAAATATTCAAGAATGTTGAATAATTGAGGAAAGATATGGAATATAGGTTAGTAGCGAGCATAATTCGGGTCGCTTCATGGCTCAGATTTAAGACTAGACGGCTCAATGGAAACGAACGGTACGATGCAAGACTAATGTGGAGAATTCGCTACAACTCCGTAGACATGGAGTCATTGTTATTCCGATGAGAGAGATTCTGTCACAGCAGATCTTGGACGTGAGAAGTGTCGAGGTTTGTGATGAGAGTTTTGAGGAAGGTCATCTCTTTGCGCGCATTCTCGAGGATAATTCGCGGGTCCTGCGCGGTACAGCGAAGACAATTGGGCGCGAACACCATCGCGAGGTTCGCAGAGTCCATTTTAGTGGCCAACACAACCTCCGGCGTAGTGAACTGCTGCAGGAAGCTTATCAAGTATGTTAGAACCTGGAATAAACATGCATCAGTTGTTAACGTTTTTAAGCTTTTTATACACTGCATGTTGTACTCTTTATTTTTGGCCTGAAAAAGCTATTTTTTTTTAATAACTCGATCGCGATAACACAGATAAAAATATTTGCTTCTCAGAAAATATATGATGAAAATAAATAGTTCTTCAAATTTCTGTGCTCATGCACATAACGACGACTGAGCGCATTGGGTCTCTTAGGGACCGCCTTCACGAGCGTAAAAACCGCGGCGATATTATCGTCGTGCCGTAAATTACCTGATTATAGGAGAGACGGAATCGCCAGACACTCGCCCGTGGAGGCGGTGCCTAACGCCCGAATACTGAAACGCTACTTCTGATATATTTGACGTCAATACAAAGCTCACAGGCATAGGTCGCGCCACGTAAAACGAGCGCGGTCGGGGAAGTAGCGGGGGTATGTTTGCGCCTGTGTTCACTCGCTGACGAACCAATAGCACTCGCTAAATCAATGGTATGAAGTGCGCCGCGTAACCTCTCCACCAATAATCGACCACTGCGCAATTTGACAGCCAGTGCTCTTTTTACGTGGCAGGACCTGTAAGAGCGTTCTAAATAAGTAGCGTTTCAGTATTCTGGCGTAACTAGCGTATACAACGTTATTCATAATTGGTATGTTATCCCGAAAAGGGGTCATTCACCTCATCAGTGTGAACAACATTTGTTCTACGACTTTTTGAATTTCGATGTTTTTCATTGAAGAAATGACTAGCAAAGTTTCCTTCAGAAATAAACACAGAGCAATCTCTGAACTTTGCCGGTGACCCTAACCACCGGCCAGTGGCCCGTGTGACGTACGAGGGGGGCGGGCGATGAAAATATTCAAACTTTTTTGTCAAAAGATTTAACAAAAAAGTTTTTGTATGAAAAACTGAAAATTGGAATTCACAAGATTTGCACCTACACAACTGTTCATTTTCATGGTCACAAAATCCCCCTTCCGGGATAACATACCAATTACGAATAACGTTGTATAGAAAGAAAGAAAGAAAGAAAGAAAAGGTTTATTGACAACACACACAAAAATGGTACAAATCAAAAATGAGATGGGTGTGGTCACCTGTCTGTTGATGGGCGGCAGACGGTGCAGCGCGCGGCTGCAGGCGGAGTAGTCGGTGCCGGCCGCCACGCATGCGCCGTACAGCGCGTCAGGGATCAGAGGCTCGTACAGCTCGCGGTACCACAGCTTCAGCAGGCTGGCGGGCGCGTGCGCGTCTGTACAAAACACACATTAATATAGGCTCCGGGGTCTTTCTCCATACAAACGTAGTCCCTTGTTTCCTCCCCGGATAATGACACTAGAGCAAATATTTTTGATAAAACATTTTTTAAACTATCGCGACTTGAAAACATATTTAAAAATATTAACGGGACTTAATCGCGTATTGAAATCAATATTATTTATTTTTTCAAATATTTTTGTACCATAAAACCAATAACTACCATGGCCATGCCCCTACGTTTAGATTTTTTCTATATTATAATTATTATAGGAAGTAGGAGTCCTCAAACAGCTTTAGACGCTCACGCGCGCGCAGTTGTGACGGTTGTCGATTATGTGAATTGACCCGCGCGGCAATGCGCTGAATGGACAACGAAAAATTTCGTCTACTCAATACAAATAATACAATAAATAGACGCGCGGGTAAAACTAATATTTCCCTTAATTTTTTTTGTTTAAAATACTGAATAAGTCATTTTCAAGCAGTAAATTTACTATTAAAACTTGCTTCATCTCTTAATCTCATAAAAATACTAACACACAACATTTACGTCACAAAAGAGCCTTACCAGTCAACGTAGATGCGTCTGGCAGTTCCCAGTTATCAATCTTCGCCTTGAGTGCGTTGACCTCGTCGACATCTGCCGACACTCGGAATATCCCCTCGGTCTCGCGTCCGTTGAGCGCCAACACTTGCTGTGAGAGCGCCACTTGCACCCACGGCAGTTGGCGGTTGGGGAAGCGATCCTTCTGTAGCGTCATCACCTCGGATAGCGTGTTGCCGAACATTGATTGACGGAAGATTTGTATCTGTGGAGGTTAAAGAGAATTATTTTTGTGTCCTTGTGTTGTAATTGTAACATAAAAACTCCGTCACCAGAGTTGGCCACTTGCTCATACCAAAGACGATTAATAACTAGAGTACACGCGCGGCCTACTATAGAAGACCAGGGTAACTCTTTTTGCAATAACTTTTTAGTTAAGCGCGCTAGAAACTAGAGATTCCAGGTAATCCTCGTCTGGTATATTTGTCACATCCTCAGTACCCCGTGCGACCCCATCGGGGACGCATTCACCAGCAGTTTGGCACCAAAAGCGCGGGCCTACTAAAGTAGTCCGCGCGTGAATTGGTGTACCAAATTCAGGTATATAATTTTTTATGTTTTACCGTTTTATAACGCTATTACAATGTTTTCCTGATAATAATAATAATACATTTATATGTATATCACATTATTATTAATTATTTGTTATTTACAAATTGTAAAATGTACTTTTTTTTAATATTTTAGTTTTTTTACAGATTTACGTCATGGATGATTTATATGTGGAAAGGTGGCTGCGAGAGTTAGATAATGAAGATGAAGAAGTGGTTGAAAGTGGAGATGATGAAGTCCAGGCAGAGCCAGACTTGCAGGCACGGAGTTCTGACTCTCGGACTCCACGAATCAGAACTCCATGAAAATGAAGTGAAAAGTATGAGTGAATCAGACACATCAGGTTCAGAAGACGTTCCACTCTCGGAAGTAGCAACCAGAAGGCGCGGTGCAGGCTATAAACTAACGAATGAAACTATTTGGCACAAGGATGTCCTACCAAAAACGCGAACTCGACCCTAAAACATTAGGGCTCTAAAGGAGATGCAGCTTGAATTGCTAAGGATCCATCGTCCTGTTTTGAACTGTTTTTCTGTTGAAAATCCATTGAAACACTTCCCGGCAATTTAATTTGAGGATAGAAGCACTTTTAGACAGCACAGTTCAAGAACCCTATGAGCCCAAACACGATTAACTACAAAGGTAGGGCAAGTTGGTCGATGTGCACTTTGTTTGAGAGCCCCAAAATCGGCCGACAAAAAAGTGGTGCAAGACTTGCAATAAATGTATTTGTCCCGATCACCAAGCATAAGTGTGTCCTGATTGCAACGAAAGCAAAAAAAGTTTTAACTTAATCAAGTTTTAAGTTAGAAAATAACAGTTTGTCGCAGAAGTGCCATATTTGTTACTTTTTCTTAGATAATAACAAAGTTGTTGATTTTTCAGTATTTTTAATAATTTATCTAAAATTTAAGGTTGTAAAACTAATTAAAATAAAGTACATTATCTATTCTATTTGTTATTTTAATCAGAAAATAAGGAATATACTATTATATTGATGTTTTGAAATCGCATACTATAGTAGGCCACGCGTGTACTCATGTAAAAAAAAGAGGCGCGTGTACTGTAGTGTTAATCGTCTTTGCTCATACGAACGAACGAACGAATTGTAACATAGCAGGTACGAAAAATGTTAAACAATGCGAAAAACTTTCGGGAATTTTAAAAACTTATTTCGTAAAAGATATTGATATTGAGACGTTAATATTGATTGTGGAAAGTGTGAAAGAAACATAGTCGGTAGATCAAACAGTATTATCTCTAGCTATTAATCTCTTTCCATGAGATAAAGATACAGATGAATTTATTTGATACTTTGATAATTGATAACATCATATAAATGCACGCTTCAAAAAAAAAGACTCAGATCTTTTTAGATTATTCAAAATGTTCACAATTGTCTATGAAGTCCTTACCCTGGCTTGATCGATATCCTCAGTGGTAGGTTTCCTCGGCTGCCGCTTGCCTCCGAAGCCGATCCTCTCCAGCCGCTTGCAGGCCACGCCCGCGTAATGAGACACTTGCACGTGGATAGGCCATTTGCCAACCTGTTCATAACTTACTTTTAAAACCGACGACGCTTATAATCATCTTATTGTAATGAAACAGGTATGGTCTTGTCCACAATTATGTAAAACCTATTTTATCTGTGGTAAAACTTAGCCAAAACATGTGTAGCATACGAATTTGATCATTAGGTACAATCAGGGTCGTCTTTAACCTATTGGAGTTGAAGGGCACATATTAGGCCGTACCGAATTTAAGATATTAAGCACATTGTGGCGGCACATTGTAGAGGCGGTAGGTTTTGTGGGACTATTGAGAGCCCCCTCTCTTCTCCCTCTCTCTCACTCTTTGGGGGATACGGTGACGATCCCTTTCCAAGTTGATAAGTGTGTTATTTACGGGTGCTGTTTCGCGTTTCGCGTCATAGGCTATGACCCAGAGGGGAACGCGAATCAGCACTTAACATACACACATTCGTAAGTTTGTTGTACTTGCAAACCGGAACGCTTACCTCAGGGAATGCATCAGCGAACGACGGGTCGCGATGTCTATTGACATAGTTAGTGAGCGCCGGTTGGAAGGCGGGCGACGGCGGTACGAACGCCAGGCAGACAGCCAGCAGTTCCCAGCCGCGGAGTAGGGAATCCCTTAGCGGGTTCTCTGTGGTCTGTCTGCATAGTTGTACGTACAGCTCGTCTCTCAGTCTGTGAAGAAAGGACAAATCATATTTGGTGAAAGGAAACCACAATTACTAAAGCTTAATTAGGGGCTTTATTCGTAAAGATTTGTCAATTAAAGAATGTGTTTTTTCTTGTCACTCTTAGGGCAATGAAAAGAGATATTCAATCGGTTTCAGCTCTTTTAATTGCCATAAGAGTATCAAGAAAAAAAAAATCTATATTAAATTGACAAATCTTCAGCAATAAAGACCTTTATAGTCACTAACAGTGTAGCCAGTGATTGCTTACTTGTGGTTAGTATAAGTAGCATGCAGCATATCTTGCGCGACGGAGTTAAGCGTCATCCCGGGGCGTGCCTTGCGGTCGCCCATGTATATCTGAACAAGTCGGAACAGGTCTGTGGCGGCGGTTTTATGAGCGCGATCCCACTCCGCGCCCACCATGGGGGCGGATATTGATGATGATGTCCATGATAACATGTCGCGTACTGAAGCCTGCGGACAATTATGAAAATACGTCTTCATTTACTCACAATACTGTGCTCTCTTAGGAGTTACTACCAAGGTCCCTTTGGAGTCGAATCCAGTTATGTCATTTTATATCAACTGTTATACGCAGTTAAAATAACTGCACTATGCGCTTTACACAAGCTAATTGTTATTGAAGTGCGTTATCTAGTAATTAATATAGAGCAGTCCTCCTCTATCCATACCGTCCTTTGTATTAGCAAGGATGATATGTAGATAAAGAACTGCTCACCCAACGCTTCAAAACGTGATTCAGAAATTAATTTTTTTTTTTCTTTATCCTATATCGTCCCACTGCTAGGCAAAGGTCTCCCCCATATCCCTCCAACCATCTCTGTCCTTCGAGATTTCCCACCAACCTCTCTCGAAGGTGTCGAGATCGTCCCTCCAACGCTTCCTTGGCCGACCACGACCTCGCATCCCGACGGGTTGCCAATTGGTAACGGCATTTGTCCAATTATCGGGATGCATCCGACCAACGTGACCCGCCCAGTCCCATTTGAGTCGAAATTAATTATTAAAAGGCATAACAGTTGTCGCTAGGAGCAAGTATTAGTCCTACCTTCCGCCTGAATATCCCCTTGTTGAAGTTGAGGTTGTTCTTAGCGAAGATCTCAATGTCCTGTTCGGGCGGCGCGCGGGGCGCATGCGCGCGCACCGGGGAGTAGAGCGCGGGCGCGCCGGCCGGCGGGGGGGGGTCCGCGCCCGCCGCGCACCCGCCCAGCGATGACGTCTGATACAAACACATACAACTATATTACTATAATGGTATCCCATCCCCTTATAAGATGGTTGTAGTTCCAAAATCAAATGAATAGATGGCGTTGCGTGTTGCGATTTCGAAATAGAGGCTCTGGAAATTTATGAAAATGCCTAAATTTTGCCAGAATGATACATTTTCTGTTTTAAATATATTTTTTTCAATATAACGAAATAAAATATCTCATTTTTTTATTTCCTAGATCAATTTCTACAAAATAAAATAAAATTACATGACATGAACGCTAGATGGCGCTGACTCAGAAACACAGGTAAAACGGGATAGCCCGACGAATTGCCCGCAAATTCAGGATTGTTTTCAATGTTCTACATGAGGCATCCTGTACTAGTGTATTATATAATCTGTGCCTATAAGTCATGTAAAAACTCCGAGGGGAAGTGGCGGGGGTATGTTTACGCAGTTCGCCACAAATTTTAAATGACAAATTTTAATGCATTTGTAATATTTTAATTGTTTGACATTCTCTTCATAATTTTAATGTTGTAATTAATTCTCTTGTTTTATTGTATTTAATTTGACATTATTGTAATATTTAAATTGTGTAGGTATACTAAAAGCATGCCATTTCTCTCGCTTTGCACACCGAAATCGGTAAAACATGTTGCGGCTATACCCAGTTTTATCATCATATTTACACATGTTTATGCAAATAAATGATCTTTATCTTTATCTTTATCTTTAACAATCAGAAATCTCTTATGAAGTTTGTATGTAAGTAGTTATTCTTAGTGTTTGTTATTTGATGTAATGTCCATGTGGTGTACAATAAAGTGTTAATCTATATATCTATCTATCTATGTTACACTTTGCTTCTATATTTCGTTCCGCGGTAGTGTAAATAAAGACATTTTAGTGCATACCATAGTGCTATTTTGCTGTTACCTGTCAAAATTGAAAGTTAACTGCAACGAAATCTGGGCCTTTGACAAACGTACATATACATAGCTATCCTGACTAGACAGCTCGTCATCGTCGCTTAATTATAAAGACACAAACAATATTTTAGTGGAGACCTTTGCCCAGCAATGGGACAAAACGGATTAATAAAAAAAACAATATTTACAAACTTACCCGATGTATCTCATGCGAGGCGCGATCCCGATCGAAGCCAACAAACGTGTTATAATACGACACTCCATGGTTCATGTACTCCACATCTTGCGGGCGGTGTGCGTAAGCATGCGGTAAGTAGACGCCGGATCCGTCGTCGTCGTCCGGCGTCCGCGCGCCTCCGTCCGACGACTCGTTGTCCGGCTCGTGGCCGGATAGCGAGCGCTCCGAACCGGACCGGGAGTGGGAACGGGATGAGCCGGATTCGGCGTCTGACGCGGAGCCGTAGCGACCGCGACCTGTGATAAGAATTACAACCATAAAAGAAATTATAATTGGACGGTGGAAATGAAAGATGAGTGGTTCAATGGCACTCAGAAGTAACACATTAAACTTCTAACATTCTTCAAAATGCTGTTTAATGCTCATTCAATAGTATGGGAGTTACAGTTGATACCTTTTTCTCGTTTTAATCAAGCTTATTATAATCAGGTATGTACTAAATGTAATGTTTGAACAAGAATATTGTGTATCATTAAAATGTCTTTACTTCTTACTACTAATTTCAGATACAGAAAATTACTAAAGTTGGGAAAGTAACTCAGTTGATTTATTCGGTTCCTATATCGAACGTACGGACGACCGTAGGTCGATCGTCATAGCAACGTTGTTATCTGTCAAAAAGTTTCATACATTTTATGTTGAATAAACAACGTTTCTATAGAGATAGATCGACGGTCATCCAAACGTTCGATATAGGAATCGGGCCTTCATGTCTTTATGAGTCAGGATTTACAGTAAATTCAACTAACGCCTAATGTATAAGCCCACAGAAATGTAGTACTTTATATAAATGTAACAGTTGGTAGAAAGTGCAACTAACTGGAGAGCTTAGCCTGCTGGATGATGTAATCTTGCAGAGGCAGCAGATGCTGCATGCCGCGCAGGTCCCAGTTGCAGTACAGCGGGGAGCCCTCTTCATCTTCCTCGTCTCCTTCCACAGGCTCCTCCGTCTCCACCGGCCGCTTGTGTCCTGCACAAAGGTAGCTCTTATGAGGAAGTGCCCAACTCTGACTCCTGCAACCCTGCCCAACCCTGCCCAACTCTGACGGGAGTTTTAATGCCGGCTGTAGGCCTAACGTATCGAGACGCCAAACGAGATATTTCGGTGATGTCAAACTGCTCTCACTTACTACGTTAGAAAAAAAATTGTCGACGACGAGAAGGTTTTTATGTGTGTCCAACTCTGGTGACGGGAGTTTTAAGGCAGGTTGTAGGCCGAACGTGTCGAGACGCCGAACTAGATATCTCGGTGATGTCAAACTGCTCTCACTTACTAGGTTGGAGAAAAAATTGTCGACGACTCCAGCTTAACGATTTTAAAGCAGTGACCGACAATTTAACGAACCTTGCCACGGTAAGGTAAGTAGTAAGTTCGCTTATATATCAGTAGCTTGGCAATTAGGTTTGATAAGTAAATAAATTATTTAATAATAGTCAAAATTAATGTTAGATGAAGAAATGTTAGATAGTTCAATGATGCATATTTTTTTTTCAACTCAAAAAAAATTGTTTTAGAAAATGGGTTGATGATACAAGTTGTTAGATTTCTAAATAATTTCACACTTACGTCTCGATTTAGTGCGATCTTTGGGTTCAGATGTTCGTTCTAATCTCTGGTTGTGTTTCTGCACGTTCGGCTCCGTGAGCGGCGGCTCCAAGCTGACGCATTTCATCTTGTAGTTCACTGAGAACAAAGTGCAACAACTGACGTTAATAAATACTGGAAACAAAATTATGGTGTCATGGTTAATATATTAGAATCATGGTTTATAGAGCTGTTACATCAGTAATAATACTCGTTAGCGTTAACATCTTGTAGAATGTTTTGTATCACTTTATAAATAGAGTAATTGATATTCTATATCAGAATATCTTGTGCGGTATTCAACAAATATGCCGGATGATACCAACGTCTAGCTAGATACCGATTCGGTTCTATTCATCATCGTGTGTGGTTATACTCTATAGTGAGATAGTTACCAGCAGCGATGCAATCCTGGTCGTTGGCCGAGGAGAGCCACATGAAGTTGTGAGGCTCTTGCGGCGTGCGATGCTTGCTGCTGCTGCATGATACCAACGTTTTGCTAGAAACCGTTCCGGTTCTACATTATGATCAGTGTGTGGTTATACTCTATGGTGAGATAGTTACCAGCAGCGATGCTATCCTGGTCGTTGGCCGAGGAAAGTCGCATGAAGTTGTGAGGCTCTTGCGGCGTGCGATGCTTGCTGCTGCTGGATGATACCGACGTCTTGCTGGATGTGTACCGCTCCGGTTCTGCTTGCTGTCTTCTGCCGACAAACAATTATTGTCTAACAATTGGTGAAAACACACCATTTAGATTTCTACTATATCTCCAAGTAAAATAGACATCTACTCAGATATTTATTATTAAAATTAATTGAATATGGGATAGATTTCATAATAGGTATTAAATCTATCCAATGCTTACTTATAAATGTGATGTTATTCTATTTAAAACCAAGCCGTTTAGCTACATTTGATGTTGTAATTGGACTGGACATACGTTTAAATGTGCGTCAAATAATCCAAATTAACACATACTAAAACACGCATTTGTAAATATACAATAAACACCCATTTTTGATTTTTGATTTGTACCATTTTTGTGTGTGTTGTCAATAAACCTTTTCTTTCTTTCTTTCTTTCTTATTTGACATAAAAAAATCGTTTACGATGTAAACTATAAAACGAGTAGTAAATACGAGCATACAATGGTTTGTGACATACAATGTAACACACCTCGTAAAGTCCCGGGTAGGATGCCAGTTAGTAGCGTTATGCCGCAGATCCAAGCTCGTCTGTCGAAACGGCTTGTCCACACTGTACACGGCTTGCTTCTCAGGATACCTGTCCATTCGCTCCAGTTCCGCTATGCGATCCTTGTCTAGATGTCTGGTTAAAAGATAAAGTTAAGTTTGTATAAATGTAAGGGCAATTTAGAATTTAACAATTATACAATAGATCTTCAGACTTTATTTTGTTAGTAATACAATTTTTTTAAGTTTACGAAGTTGACAACACTGTTTCTATTCTGAAGCGATTATAGAAATGTAACTTGGCTAGGGGGCTGATCTGTTAAGGTTTAATTCGCAACTTCGACTCATTAGTCTGTGAATATCTACATGGTGGGGCAAATTTTTGGCTCCTTAAGGGTAGCTACATTTATATAGTTAGAAGGTTTTGTTCTTAGGAACCTTCTGTTTTATTTTGAAGAAAAAAATAATAACATTTTTAGATTTTTAAAGAAAAGTACGGTTCGCCCAAAAATAACATTTGTAAAAATATAAGCTAGCCTAGCTAGATGTATACTCACCGGTCCGAGAACCTCTCTCTCGCGTGTCTAGACAGGTGGTGCGGCCGCTCCAGGCTGTGCATGACGCGCGCGCCCGCCGCGTCCGTCGCTAGCGATATCGAAGATACCAACGACGGCCGCGCTGCGTTTGTCTAGGGGAAGAACATTATTACATCAACCAAGGATTCGCTCGCGATATCGAAAACACTAGCGATAGTGGTGCGCTTGTCTAGAAACCTAGAGAAAACAACTGGCTATGTTACGACAGCAGAGTCACGATTCTCAATAAGGGGACTAACCCTCTACTCTATAAGCCAAAATCGATGCATCGTGACTATCATCGCAGATCAGCTTATGGTATCCTTTATGGTATCTTCTGAATTCAGTTTCCACCAACATAAGCTGACCTGCGATTATTGGCACGATGTATCGTTTTCGGTTTGTAGAGTAGACCTACTGATTGAGGACGATAAAAATTAAACGCTCACAAGGTAACAGACGACATTGCGAGGGCGGAGAGAACAGAGGATCCGGCTGGCACAACACCGCCAAGAGTGGCGTGATAAAGAGGCCTTTACCCAGCAGTGGGTGTTACCGTCTGATTAATAGCCAATCTCAATAACCTATCTATCTTTGGTTTTGCTTACTGTCAGTAACTATTTGACGTTTTTTGTATGGAAGATAATTATGTCAAATATCTACCCGCAGTAAGCAAAACCAAAGATAGATAGGTTATTGAGACTAGTCGTAAATAGATAGATAGAAGGTAACATATTATTATTATTAATGATTATTAAATAGTGCTGTGCATGCCTGTAATGGGTACACATATCATAGTATTTTTATATGAATGTTTTATGTGTTATTATGTGTACTGTTGGCGTTGCCTTAATAAATAAATAAATAAGTAACAAACAAACATTTGCAGGAGACTGATCTGAAGCCTTATTTGGCAGGAGTCAGGAGAATGATGTAATGCCTCACCTGTAGG
Organism: Xanthorhoe designata; assembly: GCA_963582015.1. Taxonomy (NCBI): domain Eukaryota; kingdom Metazoa; phylum Arthropoda; class Insecta; order Lepidoptera; family Geometridae; genus Xanthorhoe; species Xanthorhoe designata. Next base: position 10,518,593 of record OY757034.1, on the reverse strand, counting down.
AACGGTGTCGGCTGTGGCTTCTGCAGCGGGCTACCCGGACTCTGCGGCGAGGCGGACTCGCACGAGGACCCACCGGCGGATTGCTGCTTCACCTGAAACAGTTACCAGCATTACTTTTACTTAGAAACAATACTCACATACATTTAGTCCTAAAATAACAGTTCAGTTGTCTTCTTCTTCTTCTTCTTCTTTGTCTTTGCCTCTTCCCGTTATTTGGGGTCGGCTCTCCTCGTTCTAATAACAGTTCAGTTGTAAGTATTGAAAATCCTAGAACTAAGTCATGAGGAAACTCAAGGCACGGCGTCTTCTACGAATCTGCCCGACGAAACCCGAACATACTTGGAATAACACTTTAAACTATGTTTATTTAAACTAGTGGCAATTCGGAGTGTCGCAAAAGCTAAACTTACTAAAATTAATGCCATCCTTTTTGTTCCCATCGCTATGAAAGGGACGGCAACATTTTTATTTAGTTATTTGCGATACTCCGAATTGCCACTACTATAACATTTATCTAAATCACAACACTATATTTATGTGTTTAGAATTACTTACGTAAAAAACATGCAATAACTACCACATAATTTGTCGTTATTCAATATATTTAAACAATAGGAGCAACCATACAAACCTTACGTCTAGTGAGTGGAGTACTCTCAACTGATTTGAAATACTTTTCGTGCATCGAATCGTCTGACGCGTCTTTCCTAGGCGATATGAAGCTACCGCTACGGTTCAAACCTGTATAAAAAAAATAATAGTAAGATTTCGAAACACAAATAATTATAATAAGGTACAATATTAAATTGTAAAAAAATAAATCTAAATTAGTTTATAAGGTCATGTTGGCAAGAGTAGGGATTTTCGTATCTTGACTTTCGACCTGAAGGATAAGATCCAGTTTCAATCCTGGCCGTACATTAACAGAATTTCCATTTCGAAATATTTAAATATGTAGGTAGGTACTCATAAACGGTGAAGGAAAAAATCGTGAGAAAACTAGTTAGCATCTCTCTCACTTAGGAAACAATGAGATATATGACAGCGTGTGAGTGAGACAGACATACCAGAATGAGGCGACCACTTCTCACTTTCATGTGCCGGGGCCGCACTACTCCTCTTTCTGAGCTGCGGAGTGCAGACCGGGGCGCTGCATGCGACTGCATTCAGTTCCTGTAACATTTATTTTTTATTCAACTGAAAAGTTATATCTATTAAGTACTCCTAAACTTACTCATAAATTTATTATTATTATTATTACTCTGTCTTTCATATTGGACGCAATGTTTGTTATAGTCTCTCCCTAAGAATAATGTTATATTGGTTGATCTTGCTACTCAAGAATATAAAAATCAAACCAAATCCAGTGTGTAAATGTATTGAATACAAGCTCTTTTAAGAGGTCAGCGCAACATCATTTAAAAGTTACATACTTTGCCCTAACATACTAGAATTTCCACAAATTATCTACCTATAATAATAATACTGTAAAAGAAATAGAACAACTTCTTACTGGCTTCGCATAATTACTATTTATACTTGGAAATCGCGTTTCCGCCGACCAGACAGTCACGCCATATAGACTGTCAAATATCGTTACGCATGCAACGTACTAAAGAAATGAAATATATTGGTTTGGCACGCAATCCGACGATGCGATGCGACGAGAAGACTAACATGACACCAAAGAGAAAAAGCTTAGATCATTTTTTTAAAGCTCAGTACCAAAATTGAGTTACGAATCATGAATTAAGACATTATATATTTATGCCAGTTTTTAGGGTTCCGTATGACTACGTTGACACAAGGATCCTTATAAGAAGGTAGTTTCGCCAGTCCGTCCATCTGTCCGCGGTTTTGCTCTGAGATTAATACTAAAAAACTGTAATTTGACGTTCTTGATAGGTCGTTAAAGTTAAGCAACGTTCTGAGCGACGTTAAGCAATGACGGAGGCCTTTAGGCGGCCTTAAAACTCCGTCACCAGAGTTGGCCACTTGCGAACATACGAACTTACTTTTTTACTGTAATTTGGCATGGAGATACAAAGTAATCACGATAGTGCAACAAATCTTATCAAAGTCAAAGTCAAAATCTATACTTATAATATTATAAAGAGGTAACCAACGTTTGTTTGTTTGTATGTTTGGGGTAATCTCCGAAACTACTTATCCGATTTCAAAAATTCTTTCACTTATTTGTAGCTTAGACTTTCCGAATGAACATAGGCTATATTTTATCAAGGTAGATACCACGTGAGCGAAGCCACGGGCAAGTTAGCTAGTCATTTACAAAGACGGAGTAGAAAGTGTTGATAGTAAGGTTCACGGTATACCTGTTTCCTTCTCTGAGCACTGCTGATGCTGCTATCTGAGGATCGTCCGGAGTCTGTGTGCCGACAGAGTTGCGTGGAGCCGTCTTCGCTCATCCGACCGCGTCTCGCCTCCCCGCTATTTCTACAACAATTATTATAACATCTAAGTATATTGCCTTAAATACCCTTATTACTCATTGATATTTTACAGTATTTGAGAACTAAAATTAAGAAGTATAGGAACTTCTGGTCCTTAGCATTTTAAGAAGTCCATTACGTTTTCCAGTGGCTCAACTAGTTCTACTTTTGTATATTTTGTAAAGTTATATTAATATATTAATAGTAGTATATTTCTGAAAATAATATTTTTATGTAAGTATGTTGATTGGCGTACAGGAAAAGAATCGGCAATAAACTTAATAATCATCTAGTAAGTACAGCATTATGGTTGTGGCTACTTATGGTGTTATTGCTGCATTGTGATGGCATGTATGGCTCCATAGGTTAATATACTGTTAGCAATGTCAACAAAATACCATTTGTTTTACTTAGAAAAGTTTTGTAATTTGTTTAGCATCTTACGTCAAATTAGATATCACATTTTAAGTGCGTCAAAGAATTAGTCGCATTGATATTATGACTTATTTTTACTAGGAAATAAGCCCAAGACTACTAGCAAGACTGGTACATGCTCATAGCAGAACTTAACTTACTATATGTGACAGGTCGCAAGCCCATCGACGCTAAAGCTAACAGATTTGCTCACGAGATGTTCAGTATTTTTCGTATAGTTATTGCCATTACCACTGGCAGCTATGCTCGAAATCTCTGCTCTGCTTCAATGGAAACAGCACGAGCGGAGCGGGGCAGAGCTGAACGGATATTCATATAAAATTCATAGAAAGCGAGGTGATGCGGAGCGGAGGACAGCGGGGCGGTGCGTTGCGGAGGGTAGCTAGGAGAGCGAAGCGGCTCCGCTCCGCTTCAGTGGAAACACTCACCACTTTTCACCGCTATTCTCCGCACAGCTCCGCGTCAATGGAAACGCAGCCTAACTGCTAGCTATTGCCAGTCTGCACAGTAACTCACCTATGATGGTAATGCGTTTTCCTCGTCCGCACCGGGCTAGTCTGTGTGAGAGTGACATTCTTCGCGTTGCCCGGCGACAGCTTACTAGCACTGCTTGCACTTGCAACGGTGCTGTTGCCATTACTGCTGGCAGGGTCTATCGCAGCTGTTACCTGTTAAAAATAAGCGTATTACCTATTTGTTTGCTAAATTTTAGTAGTGTCAAGATAATACAGTTAGTTTTTATATTATACAAGCATTCAAATCTCAGACAGCATCGACACTCAGGCTAAAGTACCGATTGTTTGACTCACTGGAACAATCACCTAAGAATGGTCGAGTGAGAAGTCTAAAAAACTAAGTATTATAGTATGTACAGGCCGATGATAATTAATTGTTAATGAAAAATAACAAGAAACATTACATTTTAAATACAAAGATAACATAAAAAATTAGGCAAATGAACTAGAGTACTAGGAAAAGCCGCAGTGTGGTTTGCAATGAAAATGTTAATTAGCACATAAAATTTTGCGCAATTACGAGAAATAGTGAAATCGTAAATTACGATTCGTAATCTCCATTAAATCTCCTGTTCAAAGATAGAAAGTAGCTCTGGTATTAATATTAGACTTACAAGCCCACTAGAGCTGTGGGTGCTAAATCCGCGTGACAAGAAAACAAAACAATCTGCAAAGCAAAGCCTTGCTGGTATGACAGCATTATTTTAAATAATCGGGTTATTATTTAATCATTTATAGCTTACATTTAGTAGTAAACATGAAATTGAGGGATTTTAATACAATTTTAAGTGGTTATACCTGAGGAGTAACTTGATTGGTCTGCGTGGCGGACTCTCTCCTCTTTTGTGGGTCAGTGTTCTGTTTCAATGTTTGCAGTTTGGCTAACGGGATGATATCACAGTCTGTAGGCCTGTGCCAAACTGTTGTCTGAAAGTAAATATTTTCATTATTTCATTGATGATCAACATTATTTCATTGATATAAAGCAGAAAAAGGAAATAATGGACAAACTTCGCTCATACTTCTGCTACATCTACATGTGATTCTTATGCACAAGACCACATTTGTGAAAAGACTAAAGCGGAAAACCCTTCAAGACCTCAATTAGCTCACACTAGCAAAATTTTTATTTGGAACAGCCACTATGAGCTGTTTATTTTCATGCCATTTTCGCCATTATTTAAAACATTATCCCTACTGTATTCCCAGGGAGCAGTAGACATATTTGTTTAGATCTTTTAAGGATTGTCAACTTATCAAGGAATGGTACAGTAAACAATGTCAATTTGTATATTTTAATGTAAAAATTTCACAATCAAATGGGTCATTGTGATGCAAATCTTGTGGACAACAGTCACAGGCATATCATGATAAACTATGACACATTGTGTGACAAAAGCACACATTTGTTTTTATTGCTGCAATAAAGCATGTACTTAGGTCAGCTTTAGTTACATGTAACTAAGTGTTGCTTGTCGGGGTCAGAGTAATTACTATGGGTTTGGTTCTTTCATTAAATAGAATAATAAATGTGTTATGTAAGTGAAGCAGTTAAAACTCTATAGAGTAACATTCTTAAAAAAAAACTTATCAATTCACACATTACATTCAACATTCACATTACATTCTTAAAAAGTTTTTATTATTTTAGAGAGTAAAGGGAATTTGCACACTACACGGAATTTTACTTTTTCCCATCCAGAAAATGTCTTTGTCCTGTTCTACACTCACAGGCACAATTAACCGCCCACCTTGATTTTTCACGTTTTTGGTATAAAAAAAAAATTGTGGCCATACTTTTGCATGTTATTTTATTACGTAGGTATTTTGTAATAAAATAGAAGATGATATTCTTTTTAATTATTACGTTTTTCATAAAAAAAATCTTAAAATACACTTCGACCTGTAATTACAGTTAATTAGCAAATGTGATCAAATGGAGTAAAAATAAAAAAACACATGAATTAATGAAGTCTAATAGTGCGTATTTCCACCTCTAGCCCTTATAACTTCCATCAAATGGTTTGGCATGCTGTCGATGACATCTTTAATCTGTTGTTGTGGAATGTTCTGCCACTCCTCAATCACGGATTGTTTTAATTCCTCTATGGTGGTTGGAGCTGGTATACGGCTTCGAACACGTCTTTTTAAATTGTCCCGTAAGTGTTCAATGGGATTTAAGTCTGGACTCCGGGATGGCCATGATAATTTTCGAATGTCGACGGTATCCAGGTACTCTGTAACAACTCTAGCAACGTGGGGGCGAGCGTTGTCCTGCATTAATAAAAAATGTTCGCCAATAAATGGAGCAAAGGGCATTACATGAGGTTCTAACACTTCTGTTACATACCTCTGAGCATTTATTCCACCTTTTTCGAAGATAACCAAGTCAGTGCGCGCTTCGTAAGTTATGCCGCCCCATAACATGATTGAGCCACCTTGGTAACCTACTGTTTCCACAACAGTACATGGTGAAAACCTTTCATTCTTGCGTCTGTATACACGCTGGCGACCGTCAGGACCGTGTGAGCATATTCTTGTTTCGTCAGAAAACATAACATTCTTCCATTGCTCCATATTCCATTCGGCGTGCTCTCGGGAAAAACGAAGTCTTTCTCTCCGGTGGCCTACGAGCAACTGTGGCACTCTTGATGGTCGAAAAGCTCCAAGGGCCTTCTCTCCTAACCTTCTTCTCACTGTTCTTTCACTCACATGGACAATGCGAACCTCACGAAGTTGGTTTCGTGCCTCAACAGCTGTGGTGAACCGATTTCTGAGAACAATGGTCACAAGAAACCGATCGTCGCGAGCGGAAGTGCATCTTTTTCGGCCTTGTCCTGGTCTTCGCTCATACGAGCCAGTCTCCTGAAACCATTTCACTGCATCCCTTAAGGTGGTACGTGCGACACCGAGCTTCCGCGCCACGTAACGCTGACTACACCCTTCGTCGATGAAAACTACAGCACTCGCCACTGAGGTAGCATCAAATGGCATGTTTATGATGTCCAAACACTAGCTTTAACTAACGAAAGCAAAACAAACTCAAATTGTTTACTTTTAATGCAAATGAAGCAATGTAAGCAGTATGGCAACGATAACGTCAGTAAGATGAAGTTCGGTATTTACCCTATTCACAACTTATGCGTATGAAAAAACAATGTGAAGTGGGTAGTTTTGTTATTTTTTTCTCTCTAAATATCTTTCACACTTGACTAGTTTATGTCCAATAACTTATAACTACGATAACATAAAAATTTGTCACTTAAAAGGAGTGGGCGGTTAATTGTGCCGGTGAGTGTAACTTATCAGAAATAATGAGATAAGACATTTGAAAAACTGACATTCCGGACCGGAAAACAGTAAAATTGTGTGCACAAAAACCGTAATGGTTGAGAAACTGTGTTTTCTATCATGTTTGTTGTACAGTTCTTTACTCACAAACAATTAATTTAATAGTAATTAATAATTTAAGTGATGAAAACATACCTGAGTGGAGGCATTGTAGTAATAAAACCTGTGTGTGTTGATATCAAACAGTTCCCACCATTGTGAAGAGTCTGTGCGCTTTACTTTTACACCCTGGAACAATATATATCTCCTGAATTAACAGATTAGGTGCAACAATGTAATATTGGTAGATATATACATTTTAAAATTAATTGACAAAAGTATTTATACATTTAGAAGAGAACTTTACTTGTTTGATGTCACCCATCTATTACCAGTAAATTGTGACAAATTGACTCAATTTGTTCAAGTGACTTCAAGATGTAATGTAGGTAGTTTTGAACAGTACCACTACATACTTATTATTGTGCTAAGATACAAAACTGCCAAAAACACTTTCACGTAGGTCAACCCTCTCACCAGGCTGGTTACCTCAATACAATAGCCTTGCACCAACGAATCACTCACTAGTGTACATTGGTACTTAATAATATACCCAAAATGGAGAAATAGGTTTACATTACTATCCCTTAGCACAGATGAAGGTAACAAAGTTATTAATAAGCCAAAATGTAATCTCAGGCCCCCCCAGGAAGTTTTCAATCGACAACTCGCCAAAAACCCGAGTCTGGCTATATTATTACCTCGGGAGGGTCCCAAACGCACTCTCCTGTGGTGAGGTTAGCATACATATGCTCCTTTGTCTTCGGTTCGATGATCTCCACCCATTCCACCCTAGAATAAAACATTTCACACGTTTCAAACTAACTCCGGCTTTTTTTCGCCGTACCAACAAACTACGAATTCAGGGCGTGACATTAGCGATTTCCGCGTACTTTATTGATTTTGCAACTTTCGACCACGGATATCGGAAGCAATTTGTCAACTTTTATCAACACAAGAAGAGTCAACAAAATTACCTTTCCGAAGACATTTTCACAAAATATCAATAACCTCTGCATAACATTAGAACACACATCTAGAAATAAAAATATTTGACCTAAAATACGGATGTGAACAATCGGAAACCATCCATGTTGAATGTTTACTTCATTTCATTTATTGTGTGGTGTGGTGTCGTGTTTGATTGGATTGATAGGCGCATTTTGGCGTTGTTGCCAAATTTAACATTTGCAAAGCAAACAGTAGTAGCAAGCAAATCTCAACAATAGAGAATCTGTTGAAAAATATCCTATGTAGGTCGGTTGCTTTTCTAAAAGCAAAATATAAAGAAGATTTTGACCATCGAAGTATGCTTACTTTGAGTAGGTACGCCATGACCGTATGCTTTTAAAGTTTTCTTTTACTGGAACAAAACTTTTTTTGGGTTAAGCTCGCCGTGGTACATGCCTTTACAACGTATATTTTTATTGATTTCATATATATAGGTACATTAAGAATTAAGAATAAATAAATTTCAAAAAAACTAGCAATCAACTTTTACTACTGTCTTGATCAAAGCAATTGGGGTGCCCATCACTATCAGAAAGAAAGTTCATCTGACCTGACAATGACAACTGTCTGACGATGACGTCATGATGACATTGACAAAATGCAAAATGCAGACAGACTCTACGACACTACAGAAAGTATTTGCAAAGTCAGTTCTATTTATTAAATCAATTAATATGTAGAGATGTACAAATAATGATTTACACAAAATTGTTAAATTTAAAATTCATTTAGATTAATATTATGTGTTTCATATTCATTGTATTACCCGTCTGTCGTCACGTCACGCACGGTGCCTTAATAAAACTAAAATCAAATCAAATCAAAAATCATTTAGTTGGAACAAAATTACAAAATTAAAAAAGGTAGTAGTTAAAACAATATGAAACGTTGACAGAAAAAATGTTTGTAGTTATTTAATTACTGTAACAATCTTCGTTAAATGTTTATTCTAGTGATGGGACATTTCAGCAAACAATAGGTAAGGTACCTACATGAGTTATTTTTAATCGACCGTTGACCAAGACACGTTTTTGACGTTCTGCTCCTTAATTGTGTAACTTGTCTCGGATTGTATCCAAGTTGTATCAAAGAAAAAATCACAGTAAATCGTGAAAACCACTGTCAAATATGACAGTAACTAAGTAAGTTACTTACTAATTTACCTAATCTGACAGTTGTTATCGCGATTTACTGTGATTTTTGCTTTGCTACAACTTTGCTTTGTGCTGTGATTGTATCCAAGTAGTATCAAAGAAAAAATCACAGTAAATTGCGAAAACAACTGTCAAATATGACAGTAATTAGGTAAGTTACTTACTATGTAATTTACTTAATCAGCCTTTGATATGACAGTTATTTTCGTGATTTACTGTGATTTTTGCTTTGATACAACTTGGATACAATCAAGACAAGTTACACAATCCAGGGGCTGCTCACGAACTCAAATCGTTACTCATAACGATTACTAATTCAAATGCAATCTAAATGGCGTTGTATTACATTGATAAAAAAATGGTTGACAGGAAGAAATTCCGTTAGTAAAAAATAAATAATTACCCTACCTATCTTTTTTCAAAAAGCTTTATGTGTAGTAGCTAAACACTAAACAGTTGAAATAAATAAAGAAGTAGATAGATCTAATTAAAATCTGAAATCGTTGCGAGAGATTTAACGAGATTAGAACAAGAACTAATAGTTATATATTCTTATGTCAACGAATCACTAATTAACTTCGTTTTGTTCGGCTTCATCTATTAGTCTGCGTGGTCCCATCCCTAGAGGAAAACGAAATTTGGCTCACGCTCACTCAAGCTGACTTGTTTGTTTCTTCTCAGGAATAATTTTACAATTCAATTCACCAAATTAAGAATTTTGTTTCGCCTATAGTAAGTAGAATATTTTGTAACGTATTTACTATTTTATGATTCCAAGTTATTTGTTACAATATCAATGTTGCGGACTCTGACTGCTAACCTTTTAAAATGCCGGCGGCTCGTTATTGCTGATTCATTTAATGTTATATACTGCTGCAGACACTCGTCTGGAAATCTCCAGTCTAAATCAACAAAATTTAACGGTCAGTAAAGTAAATCAGGTAGGTCACTATTTGCCTACACTCACCTACAATAATAATTAAAACCTGTGTTTCCGCAAGGGGTTCAAATCAAAAATTTATTTGCGAAAAACACAGGTAACAATGAAAAGTGGTAGTTTTCTATTTTTTTTTATGACAAGGGTTAACTGTGGATCTGATCCACTGTGTACCAGATCTACTTTTTTACATATAAATTAATGCTGAGATGTTGTGAACAATAAATGATCATCTTGTGATCAAGATGCCAATTTGTGGATTAGATGGTTTTTGTAAAAACAAGTCTACCTGTTTTTTTAATTTAGATTTTAAAATGTCAAATTTTTTTTCATAAAGAAGGATAATGACACTGCATTAGCCAATTTTCAGGTATTGCCGTTGTATAGTTTTGGAGTTATCAAAGATATAAAATAAGTGATCCACTGTAGACCACATGGACCCTACTGTCTTTGTGCTATGGAATCAAAAATGATTTTATTTAATCTAACCAGTTGAATATTCTATTTTAGCGATGGCTGTAGACAAATCCAACTTTTTGTTGCCAAACAATCAAAGATTTGTTGAGCTGGATAGCTCTCAAGCATTTAATAATCTTACATACAAGGAAAAACTATATGCTCACTATCTTAGTCAGGTAAGAAGTACCTACGTAGTAACATAAAATTGTATTAGGTAAATGTAAAACATGAATAAAAAAAAGACTCCATTATGCATTTACCTACTTACAATCCACTTTATTAAATATTTTATAGTTCATTATCTATTTTTCCCAGCATGCTGTCAATATTTTTTCTTTCAGGCTGCTTGGAATGGAGGCCTCATTGTCCTGATTCAAACAAGTCCTGAGTCTCCGAAAATATTCTCTCTACTTCATAGAGTCTTCCAAGGTGAATCATTGGAAAACCTTAAGAAATCTGCCTTAGAAAAAGTATCTGAAGATGATTTTCAGGTAATTACATTTACTTACACCTAGTCTGATGATTAATTTATCTAAATTGTAAGTTTTTTAATTTCTACTTGCATTAATGTAATATCTTCTATACTGTAATATCCAAAACTCAAAATAAATATTTTAAATTACAACTTTAAAAGTTAAAGTTTTTGTTTGAAGTTAGATCCATTAATTTGTACTCTTTCTGTTAGACCATTTTTATCTTCCTTATCTATTTATAATGTATCTAAATATTTAATTTAGAAGTGTATAACCACATCCTTACTTTTGTGGTTACATGACACAATTTTTTATCAATGTTTTTTTTCAGGCATTCCTGGTATATGCTGGTGGTATCTTTGCCAATAGCGGAAACTACAAAGGGTTCGGAGATACTAAATTCATTCCAAATTTGTCTAAAAGTGCATTCGAATCTATTGTGACGTCATCAAAAGCTTACCAAGAGGACAATGTGCATATAACTAAGCTTTGGCAGGACATTCAGAATGTTATTTACAGTTTGGAGCCCAGGCTGACTAGCCTAGGTCTTGCTGATAAGGTATTTGAATATTTTCCAATTGAGCCCATCTCATACCCTAACTATTATCATCATGTACTAATTTCGTCCATGCTATTATCAAGGCCCGGGCACTACAGCATTCTGTTAAGTGAAGTTGTTATATTACTCCAGCCCTTAAAAAATATTATCTGTTGTAAAATTACATGAGCATTTCATTTATTATTTTATTTTTAAGCTTATAATGTTAATTAGGTATTAGAATTTTCTCCTAAAAGAAATAGTTACCTACCTATACTTACTGTTATGTTTTTATTACTTAACAGGGTGTAACAACATATTTTTCAAGCAACTGCACCGAGGCAGATTCGAACTTGGTCAATGATTGGTTGAAGACTAAGCGCATTGAAGCATACATTTGCCGCACATTCAAGACAATCGAAAGTGATGGGCGTGAGTATCTACATGGAACATTTCTATGACAATATTAGAAGGCAGAATAGATTAAAAATTGTAGAATTTATTATTATCAAGTTCACTAAATTTTTAGATAAAAGGTCAAAGAATAGAAGTATATTTTTTGTCACTCTGCTTTACATTACAAAAGGTGTTCCCAAAATTTGCTTTAAACAAAGCTTTTTGCTGTAAACTGTAAAAGAATATTATTATGCCATGGAGGTTGCATGCAGTGGAGTTAGGCTGAGAAAGATTCAGATCTTTCTGGTTAAATTTGTTTTTACTAAACCTTCTTTACCGTTTTTATAAATCACAATTTACGAGATTTGTACCTATTTTAGTGCCCCTTTACACGATTCGCTACGCAAGTGTGGATAAAGATGCAAAACCTCCTCTAACAATGGAAAAAGAGTCATACAAAAATGCCTACTTCCAAGTAGTCAGGGGTGACTACTCACCCCTACTAAAAATTGTGACCGAAAATCTTTCAAAGGCTCAAGAACACGCGTCGAATGACAACGAGAAAAATATGTTGAAGCATTACGTGAATAGTTTTAAGGAAGGTAGTCTAGAGGAGCACAAGGAAGGCAGCAGATATTGGATCAAGGATAAAGGACCCATTATTGAAACGTGAGTAAAAAATTTTAGTCTAAAACTTTCGAGAGTGCATTGTAATGCTGAAATTACTCACGGAAAATTGTTGGTCCCGGCTTTTATAGTCGTTAAGCTATGACGGAGACTTTTAGACGGCCTAAAAACTCCGTCACCAGAGTTGGCCACTTGCTCATACGTGTACGAACTATCAGTAAAATAGTCGATGCTCTTTCGTTTTAGTTACCAAGGCTTCATCGAGACGTACCGCGACCCGAGCGGTCAGCGTGGAGAGTTCGAAGGTTTCGTGGCCATGGTCAATAAGGAGATGTCGAAGAAGTTCGGCAGCCTCGTCGACGGCGCTGAAGACTTCATCAAGCTGCTGCCCTGGGGCCGGGAGCTAGAGAAGGACACGTTCTTAAGACCTGACTTCACCAGTCTTGATGTGTTGACTTTTTCTGGAAGCGGTATCCCGGCGGGCATCAATATTCCTAACTGTAAGGTTTTGATGGGTTTTGTTTAATATTTTTGAAGCCAGCTATAGTTTTTAACTTTATTTGGTTATATTGATTCTTTCTTCTGCATGAGTTCTGTAACCTGCATTCTCACCTTTCTTACTTCTATCTAGCGTTTAGGTGGTCTAATATTTTAAACAAGAGTCAGTTTTTATAAAATTAAAATTGTTTACCATCAGATGATGAAATCCGACAAAACGAAGGATTCAAGAACGTGTCACTAGGAAATGTTATTCCGGCCGCCTACAAGGAGTCCGTCATTCCATTCCTCTCTGAGAACGACAAGAAGCTACTGGAGAAATACAGAGTGCCTGCTTTCGAGGTAAATATCAGTAAATTCCTGAAAATGTTCCGTTTATTCAATAAAGGTTATACTAGAATCGCTTTACAAATGAATAGCTTACTTGCCCACGGCGTCACTCGCGTGGTACCTTGATAAAATATAGCCTATGTAATGTCTTAGGTTAAGTACCTGTGCTAGTATTCTTTTATCTGTGTTACCTGTAAAGTTACAAACTTTTTGAATAAATTAATAAATTCATTCGGAAAGTCCATGCTACACATCGGTTAAAGATTTTTTTAAATCGGATGAGTAGTTTCTTAGATTACCCAAACATACAAACAAACAAACCACCATTACCTCTTTATAATATTAGTATAGTGCACAAATGAAGGACCTCCAAAACGGTCCATTACGCATCTTTTAGAAAAATCAAGATTAATAAATTAATATACTTTGATATTTTAAGGTTCAAGTCGGTCTTCACGAGTTACTCGGACACGGCAGTGGAAAGCTTCTTCGCGAGCTAGAAGATAAATCTTTCAATTTTGACAAGGAGAAGGTCAAAAACCCACTTACTGGCAAGTGTTTTCTTATAAACAATAGAAAGATATTTTGAACATGATCCTCAAGGCGCGGTTGATAATTACCTCGGATCTTTAGGAATGTTATCTTTTGAAGATGCCTAAGGGGGTGGTCTTTCAGAAGTTTCCAAACATATTGGATCTGTCGTATGGTAGGTATATGCCTATGCGAAATGTGGGCATGTAGGTACATACGTCTTGTTTATTTCATTAGAAATCTAACTGAAACGTAAAAAACAGACGTGCTAGTCGGACTCGCGCACGCGAGGGTTTTGTACCATTCTGTGAATATTTCAAATAAATCAATGTATTTGTTATATCGGCAACAGAAATACATCACCTGTGAAAATTTCAACTGTCTAGCTATCACGGTTCATGACAACAGGCTGTATCTCATGTACAGCAGTCTTAGTAATAGGGTCCCGTTTTTTTACCATTTGGGTACGGAACACTAAAAAGCGATTTCAAGTCATGAAAATGAATACTTATACTACTATCGTTATTTCAGGCAAGCCGATTGAGTCATGGTACACGGAGGGAGAGACTTACGACAGCAAGTTCACGACGCTCGGCTCCGCGTTCGAGGAATGCCGCGCCGAGGCGGTCGGACTGTACCTCTCGCTTGTGCCGGAGATCTTGAAGTTAGTTTCATGAGATCTTGAAGTTATAATATACATCTTAACGGGTATTTATCACTAAATTACGAAATTACCTTTACTGAGTCTTTCCGTGACCACGGCTGGTGCAATCCAGTCGAAACGTCGGGCTTATAAAGTCGGGTCAATTTGTAATACCCGTTTACATTTAATTTTTTTAATGTGTGATGTCAGTTTTGACTCTTGATGTTAGTCTTGAAGTTTGTTGTGTATTCCCAAAATAGTGCCGTATTTATCCTCAGGGGAAGTCATGAATAATCCTTTCCCTTTCTCGGTACCTATCTTGAGCGCTCTTTAATAAATAGATACCTAAATTATTTGTTATTTGGCCTTTGTTATATAATTCTAGATAGGAACTGCTTGTCTAGCAGCTATGTTAACTATACATGTAAGCCGCTAGTTTCCTCCACGTTTTTATGTATCTTTTTTTTACATAGTTTTAGATAAAATGAAGATAGCTATGTTTATGATACTTCTAGAATCTTTGGCTACGAAGGCGAGGAAGCAGAGAACGTGACATACGTGAACTGGCTGAGCTTGCTTTGGAATGGTGCCGCTAAGGCCACGGAAATGTACCAGCCGAGTACCAAAACCTGGTTACAGGTATGTAATATAATACCTATAGTTTGTTAATTCTTTCAAACAATGAAATAGCTGCTCCAATTACATAGTATAAGTAATTTTTGGTATCTACCCTTCCATATCTTATTCAAATAAAGTAGAAAATAGATAATTTGAGATAATTCGCTCATACATTAGTTATGCTACATTGTATTACAGCCTACATGCATTACATGTTACAAGGGAATGCCACAGTATTATCTTTTGAAACTTAACAAGGTAATAATTAAATTTAGGTAGGTAATTGATTTGTATTAAGAGTAACAGTGGTCTAGTATCTATTTTGAACCTCACTATTACCTATTACTGATCCTACTAATATGATAAAGGTAAAAGTTTGTGCATGTGTAAGTATGTAAGCGTGTTTGTTACTCTTTCACGCTCAAACGGCTGGACGGATTTGAATGAAATTTGGTACCATTTTTGCTTATACCCTGGATATAAAATAGGCTACTTTTGATCTCGGTATTCCCACGGGAACGGGAACTATTCACGGTGGGTAACAACGCGGGGCGCAGCTAGTATTATAATGTTATTTTGTTCTAGGCGCACGCGAGAGCTCGTTTCGTACTCATGCGCCTATTAGAATTGGAGGGTAACGGCATCCTGACAGTCACTGAAACAGAGCCCGGGAAGAACCTTCTACTTACACTGCAGAAGGACAGACTTGCTACTGACGGAAAGAAGATTATTGGTAAGTCATCTAAAGAAAGATAGCCAAGTAAAGCAGGAAAATAAACCGTAATCTTTGATTGCCCTCCTTTACCTCTTCTAATGCGGGCACCACAGATTGGCCTCAACATGGTTCCAACATTGGCTACGAATAGCCAACGGCAATGCTCCGTTTATGTCCAATAACCGTCCAAGATCAATCCCCACATTGGAGTGTTGGAACCAACATGTTCCAACACTCCAATGTGTGTTGCCCGCATATCCATCTTCCTGTACTTATCCCGCTATGTAAGGCCGGCACAAACTATAGACTTGTCTTTCCCTATTCTAAATGTATTTCCTTGTGCAGGTGACTTCCTAGTGAAGCTTCAAGTGATAAAGGCGACGGCGGACGTGGCAGCGGGCGAGGCACTGTTCGACAAGTACAGCCGGCTGGACGCGCCCTGGAGCGCCTGGCGCGATGTTGTTATGTTGCACAAGCAACCGCGTAACATCTTCGTGCAGCCTAACACGAGGCTTGTCAAGGGTGAGTACTGAAAGTGGCGCAGTCGGTAGGATTGTAATATAGAAAGAGCTGGGAGCTTACTTGCACTTGTTTATGTTAATGGTTTGAAAGATATTTTAATTCAATGCTATTTCATATTGTTCTAGATATATTTTTGATTACAATATTGATGACTTACGGCTGAAGTTAATATTCAATCCGACGAACGATCGCAGATCTATTGCCATAGCAACGTTGTTATCTGTCAAAGTGTCATACAAATTGTGTTGCATAACAAAGTTTTTTTTTAACAAAGGATTGAGTATTAATTTCGGCCGTTAGTTTATACAAAGAAAAATTGTCCAAGATATTTTTTTGTTGAATTCCCTACCAAAAAGAGGTGACGTGTCGGGGGTTATTTTTCCTTGTCTAATAGTGGTCTTTATTTCTTCGTCAACAGATACAGATGTGGAATTAAAACGGTACCCTGCCACCGCTGAAGGTATGATCGCCTCGTGGGTGGACCGCTTCCCCGACACGTCGGTGGACGACATCCTGGACGGGCTGGCGGCGGCCGACGCGGCGCACTTCCAACAACTCAAGGATCTCGCCGTTGAGAAATCGTGATCGTAAATTCGTAATGAAACTACAAGTTTTACGTCTGAACGTATAAGTTAATTAAATGTTTCAATATTATTGTTGTGTTTTGTGCATCGTTGTCTAGAAAATGCTCAAGTAAAATTTGGTTGTTAGAAATTTTAGCTACCTTGAATATTAGTATGATTTTTTTTCGTTTATTCCAAGTAGGGCCTCTGTTTAGTAAACCTTTATCGGTTTTTTTAATAGGGTAATAAGAAAGAAAGTGATATTTTTTTTCACTATAATAATTTATTCACATTCAATACAAAACGCGTGTGGTTGACATTTTAACATAATATTAATCAGTTGCATTGGCAACTGAACTGCGACTTTCTAAAGATACATTAAAAGTACACCACACACAAATAAATAACTCAAATCTATTAGAAAATAAATAAGTTCCAAATGAAGTACATGAGATTAATTATATTTGTAAAACATTATTGCTTTTTAAACACTATTGCAATCGATCTAGCCGCTCGCTATGACGGTTAATGGACAATGGCAACAAAAACAACACCATACTTAGTACAGTATATACTACTAATGTGAAACAATTTCATCAGCGCATTAAATCTTTTACTCTTAACACGAATCGCAAACCTATCGCATAATACATGTGTACACGAACTGTGAGTCTAAATATTAATTATCTGATCTATAAAATAGTCTAATAAAGAAATCTTCTAAGCACCATTCTATTCGATATCTGTTACAATGTGACTTAGCGGTCAATATTATTTGATTAAAAATTAAGTTAACATAAATTGACTCAAGCATACATAAAACGCAAGTCACAATAAACCACTATGAAAATAATGATAAAAACCATGTTGAATAAACATATTTGTGCAAACACGCTAAACTTGTGTCATTTTACAATAATTTTATAAAAGGACTATATCAAATCCAGTCACTTATATTTTATAAAGGCACATAATAATCAATTTACAATAAACGCATAACAAAAAGTACACTGCAAAATATTATTACCTAATACATAGGAAGTCACTATAACAATGTTATTGACGAAATCGTCGCCTGAGAAGCTCAATGTTTACTTAATGGCGCAGTTTGACACTGCTCTTGTAGAAATAAACTTTAAAATGTTTCAAATAAGAACAGTAAATACTTCAACGGTCAACCAACTGATCTGATAAAATTGTGAATCACTAAAAACTCTTACCATTAATTTTAAATTACTTACTTTATTCGTGATTTTACTTTTAACAACGACTTTATAAATACTTGAGTAGAGATTCAAAAGTAATATTCTCCTTGGTAGAAGTTTGCCACGAAAGACAGTCTTGGTATAAGCATCCGTTGCTAATGAGATTCTAATGAGTTCTTATAGATAAGGCGATTAGGACTATTTGGCAAGAATATCAAATTAAGTTCAGCCTCAATCAAATCGTTGCTAATTTTAAAAGAGTGTAATAAAAACAAGTGAAAGCGTTCAATAAATACGAAGGACCAACTAGGACTGTTGATTAATTATATCGACTGCCGACAAAATGCTTACATAAATCACAAAATTAAAATGATATCCGACAAAATCAATAGTTCCTCTCAGTCAACTTTCTCAGAGCATTCTGTACCGTCGCTTTCGCCTTTAGGTGGGACAGGGGATCTGAAAACAGAATTGTAAGTGTGTGACATTGGTATTGCTTGGATTTTGGACATTTTCTACGTAATATTTCTAATTACCAACGACACTAAAATGTATTGATAGCACCATGTCATAATATATTATCTACTTTTCATAAACGAGTTTCCATATTTTTTTCTGCCTAACCAAGTAATATGTACAATGAATTGCATTCAACAAATAAATATACACTTGTCTGAGGTTTCGTCAAAATTGACTAACTCTAGGGGATTTTAAAACTCTAAGCATTAGTGCCGTCAAATGTAATTCAAAAGCGTGAAGCGTGCAGTGTAATTTGAGTTTGGGAAGTTATTAAGAATTATTTACGAGACATGTAAGAAACAAAACATACGCACCTTGATGCTGATTTCGTATCACGATCAGGTTTTCTGGTAACGCTGATAGAAAAGTTTTTTCTCTGTCTGATTTTGTCTAGAATATTTTCGGGACTGGGTTCCTTCTCGCTCTCTTTCAATATAATGGCAGGATTATGAGTTCTCTTCGGTCTGTACGTGGCGTAGTTCCCGGGTGAGTACATCGAGATGGTTCTATTGTACTTGAGCGGATCTCTAAACGAGTGCACGAGAGCGCTCTCCGCGCCGTCGGCGCTGTCCAGTAACGACTTGGTCCTCGAGTACCTCTGAGTGTAAGAGGACGGTTGATCGTAGTCCAAGTAGCTCCTGGCTCCCGGGTATTTTCTAAAATCGTTTCGGTCCAGGGACCGGTACGTGTCTATCTTATCATTCAGTCCGTAGTTCTCGTATTTGAGGTTGGTCCTGGGCAGTTCGCCGAGGAGCGTGCGGTAGCGGTCGGAGGGCGAGAGGTCGGAGGCGGGTGCGAGTGTGGGCGAGAGGTCGGCGGAGGGCGAGGAGTCCGGGGGCGCCAGGATCCGTGCGAGCGGGTCGTACTCCGTGGCGCCGGGACCCACCAGATTGCTCTTTCGTCTTTGTTTCTTTTCGTTAAACCTCGAGTAGAAGCTCTTCCTTCGTATTCTATCAGCCATATCCTCTTTCTCCGGCGAGGTAGGTTCGTGATTTCGCAGCGGGTGCGCGGAGCTGTACTCGGAGGGAGATAGCGGAGTCTTATCTGTGTATTTTGTGTCGGCGCTGAGATCTGATTTTATTTCTGAATTTGAAATAGTAGACCTACTCCTCGATCGGCTGCGGCTCAGAGAGTCGTTGTGGTCAGCGCTGTTGCTGGCGTCTAGAGCCCGAGCTATCTTCTCTGAGATATACTTTTTTTCAGTCTCGCCGTCAAGAGAGGAATAATTAATTTGTGGTTCTATCACAGGGTTTGTAGGAACTATTTTTTTTACTCTTGGCAATTTGGAGAAGTCTAATTTTAAACTGTTTCTGTTCTTCGTTTCGATTTCTTTCTTGATCGTGGGCTGCTCGTTATTTTCTGAGGGTACGATCGATACACTGTCACTAGTTGTCCTACTGTATTTATTTTTCCGTCCTAGCCCGTTTAGAAGCAATGACGTAGGTCGCCGCGGTTTATCATTATCAGTTTCGTTCGGAGGTTCACCTTTGATGCTCAAATCAGCAGTGTCTACACTTAGCGATTTTTCCATTATCGGTTTGATTTTATCCTTAGGTTCAAACTTTTTGAAAAGACCTAGGACCTTGGAGACGGTAGTTTTGTTACTGCTCGGAGCCTCTAAAGCGGCTACGTCGGTTATGGTGACCGCTCGTTTGATGAGATTCGATTCGTTCGGGGGCTCCACGACCACGGGGACAGATTGCTCGCGCTGAGTTCTCTTTATTTTGGATGTGCTCTTCTTTGCATCACCATTTACGGAACTATCAGCTACTTTTTCTGGTGAGTTAGATTTACTAGATGCAAACTTTTCTAATTTATGACCTATAGATTGTAAGACAGATTTCTTCTTCGGGACGGTCGCAGATTTGCCGCTGTCGTCCTCTGTAGATTTGTCTTTCACTTTCTTTGTAACTTTTTTCGTTGTTTTCACATCACCTGTATCCTGAGCATTAGCTAAATCAGTCTTAGATTTAGATGAAACTTTCTTAACGATCTTTTTCTTGATCGTACCCTTCTTTTCGCTCAATTCAGAATCTACCGTTTTCTTGGGGTCGTCTTTTTTGGCCACCTTCGGTTTGACATCACCATTAGAAGCGGTCTCGTCGACACCATCGGGGATCCCCCCGTTCACAATGGCGCTACCATTCTTAACCTTCTGAACCAGCTGTTCGGTTTCATCCGAGGCCGTACCGTTAACGATCTGATACCTCTTCAGAAGCAACGTGCCGTTCGATCTCCGATCGCTGTCCACCTTAGCCTCCTGCTGCTCGACGGTTTCCTTATTTTTCTGAGAGTCCACCTTGGGCGCCCCGTCCACCTTCTTCCTGGGCAGGGTGATGCTGAAGCTGACCTCCACGTCGGTCTTCCCCTCGGGGCTGGCTCGCTCGTCCTTCGAGCCGGCGCCGGCGGCGTCCTTGGCGTCCTGCTGTCGCGGCGCGCAGCTCACGTACACCTTCTCGGGCGAGGGGCTCGTGGTGGGGTAGCTGCGCGGGCGCATGAGGCGCGACTCCCGGCGCTCCTTGCCGTCCGCGTCGCGCGTCCCCCCCGCCCCCGCCCCCGCCCCGGCCCCGGCCGCGCTCTCCGCCGGCTCGTCGATCGAGTCGAGCGGCTTCACCGGGTAGCTCCGCGGCCGCAGCAGCTTCGAGTCGACGTCCTCTGTGCGCACGCGCGTCTTGGCGTCGGGCGGGCGCGCCGCGTCGCTCTCCTTGATGTTGTCGAGGCTCGGCAGGAAGGGCGTCGTGGAGCGGCTGCGCTCCTTGCCGAGCAGCGCGGCGAGCGGCGAGGCGCACTTGCGCGTGTCGTCGGGCGGCGCGGGGGCGGGCGCGGGGGCGGGGGGCGGCGTGTCCAGGCTGCGGCCGGGCTCGCCGCGCGCTCGCTTCTCTCGGATCTCGCGCAGGATCCGCTGCGTCTCGAGCTCCTTCTCCTTGCGATGGCGCGCGTACACGCTCTCCTCGGCGGGCGAGGGCCGCTCGAAGAAGTCCGACCGGAGGAACCTAGAGACGCGTCGCCGCCCGCCCTCCCCGGCGAGCCGCAGCGAGTGTCGGCGCGCCGGCCCGCCCTCCTCCTCCGCGCCCGCCTCCGAGGGCTCGTCCAGCGACAGCGCGCGCTCCGGCGTCAGGTACTTGCTGAGCAGCGGCCGCTCCGCCGAGGCGCGCCGGCCGAGCGTCGCGCACGCGCCCTCCGCGCTGACCGGCGACGAGGGCGAGGCGGGCTCGCGGGACGACGAGCGTCGGCGCAGGCGCGGCAGCGTCGAGTAGTGCGGCGGGTCGGCCTGGGGGGAGACGGCTTCGGGTTCCTCCGGGATGGTCGGGGACGGCGAGCGCGGCTCCTGCGGGGCCTGCGGGGCGGGGGTCGGGTCCGGCGGCGGGTCGGGTGCGTCGGTGCTCTTGGAGGCGGAGTGGCTGCGGCGCGTGCGGTCGGAGTGGGGCGCGGGCGGGGTGTCGGCGTGCAGCGAGAGCGTGCGACGCAGACGACGCGCAGCGCGCGGCGGCAGCGAGGCGAGCAGCTGGCGCTGCAGTCGGCGCGACAGGGCGGGCGTGAGGCCGCACAGCGCGCGCACCTCGCGCTCAGAGAACTCTATGGAGGCGAGGTCGAGGTCGGACAGGTCGAGCGCCTCCGCCTCGCCCCCCTCCCCCGCGTCCGCGACGACGCGCCCCTCCCTCTTACTACTGCCTGAAATCGAATTGAAAAACACACGTTCGATCATGCAGAACGCTCGCTGGGATGGCCGAGTACTGTGCCGGGTCACGCGGAGTCGGGATGAGGTCCGAGCGAGCGCTCGCGGTCGGTCGACCGGATGCGGGAATGTGTTCGGTTAGGAGTTAATGAGTTCTACGGCGACCGGATTAGAGCAAACTTCAAGCTTTAGATGTACCAAACCGAATCACAAGAATGCATTAAAATGTTGCTTTCCATAAATTACCAGAATGCGAACTAGATGGCATCAGCGATATCAAATATTCCACAACAGAGGCATCTCTATTCTGTAACAGCCGCGGCGCACCGTGCGGAACACAAAAGTAAAAAACACAATGAAGATAAATAAAATAATAATATAGTTTAGTACCTATTCCTGTGTGGCGTTTGTGGCGGGTTTGTGGTTGGCGCTGGTGCCGCTGTGAAGTGTAGATTTGGTCGGAGCATGCAGTGTAACGCGCAACCCAACTGCAACCACACCAACACAACCTCACTCGTCAGCTGCGTGCCTCTCCCCTCTCCTGATAGCCAGCCCCTCCCCCCCTCCCCGCCCCGTACACCCTCGCCCCCCCCTCCCCCCCCCCTCGGCTCCCGCGACCTGAGTGTGACACTACGCCCGCCCTGAGGCGCTACCACTATCTACACATTTAGGCGATGATCACTCTCTAAACAAATTAATTAACTTTTCAATCTATCTTTATTTTTGGATGTTTTATCTTAAATTTTGAATTTGTTTTGAATTTGAGTGACTGCAATGCCAAACGGTACACGAATTGTGAAATGCCTTTTATGTACACTTCATGCAAATTCAACTACTTTACTTAGAAAAACTTAATCGAATATCAACTTAGAGCAACGCAACATTTTCCTGCTAGTGTTAGCGGGTAGGAGAAAGTCAACACCTGCACAAAGAATGCAAATTGAATACAAATATAACACTACAATGCAAAAAAACTGGTTAAAGTCATTAATAAATCATGTTAATGAAAACTATAAAAATACACACACACAATTAGAGAAAAACGTAGACTATTGATGGTAGTCTACTTGTTAAAACCGGGATATCACGGCGGAAAACGTCACTAATATCGGGGCCGAATCATCTTGAATGAGATTACTCGTCTTATGGAATGAGTTGATAGTTAATTGATTTGTTTTTAGTGTAAGCTAGCTTTCTTGTGAGTTTTGGAGCCTGTGCCGAGCGCTAGCTTCTAACTACGTGTGGTGACAATGAATAGCTTCACATCATGCTACCAGATCTCATATCTACAGTACTATGGCAAACATTACAAAGTAACATTCTTTCTAAACCCATTTCCGATTGTGTGTAAATTTCGGGAGATCACAATTCATCCTTTAGAACTATTAGACTCTAATCAGAAACATCCAATCTCCATACTAATATTTGAATTGGAAATAAGTATTTTAGTTTAAATGTTCATTGAAGGATAGTACGAGAAAAAGTCAAGATATCGCTAATAAAACACATCTGCCTCACTTTTAAGACTATTGAAACAATAGTTAGATAAACCACTAACCTTGCCGATCTAAATTTATATTTGCCAAAGCCATAAGATGTCAGATTCTATTCTAAAATCTAAATACCTATACAGGCCAATAAATGTTTTAAATCGAATCTAACAGTAGGTTAATATTTTTTCTATCATGCTGCAATCTATCAATGCCAAAACAAAGCCAAATTGTTAAAAGTAGATGAATGTTTCGAATTTTGAAACTCAAATGAGTCAATTTAGATGATACTGTAATTGTATAGAACGATTTATAAATGGTTCCAGCATTTATAGGCCATCGATTCGCTAAATCATTGTTACGTAAGTTGAACGCGAAACCTTCCATAGTAAATTGACTTGACTATGCTTTCATATCAGAAGATATCCTGTAGGTGAATTGAGAAAGTACCAGTGAATCTATAAAAATTGCTGTATAGAGTGGTTTACTGGTGATAGATGTAAGCGTGTGATATTGGCAACGTTTTCCCCGTGCGTAAGCGTGCGCTAAGCCGACCACTCACCTCGCGGCATTGACTGGCGGGACTTGTTGAACATCGAGTCGAAGTCGGCGTGCAAGTCGCGCGAACCCCAACCTTCACGCCTGTCATATAAAACACACAATTGAATATCACGATCAATAATAAGTCAGGAAAATTTATCTGAATGTGCTGAAGAACATTCCCGTTATAGCAGTAACATACACACAGATAATATAACGAAGTTCTTTTAACGATGATTATATAAAATGTTTCAAGACTAAATAGATTTTTTAGAGTTTGAATAAAAGTTACAAAACTGCAATGAATAGAAACACATGAAATTCTGAATCATGCGAAAAAATGGGACTATAATAGTTTTATTTTTCACAAAGGTTCAACTTACGTTTCAGAAACACTTCTTTTACTTTCCACATACTTATGTGTGCTGCGTAAAGTAATTACACACATTAAAAACAATAAAAATATTTAACTATGGTCGCTATGCACCATTCATGCAAGTGAATGAAATAACTTATTTACTGCTGATGTATTTAGTAGTCATCTTAAAATACTTTGTAGAATATAAAGTTTTAATACTTACAAGAGGTGCCTCCTGGGTAAATGTGGGCTGCATGCATAAAATTAACATTTTAGTACAAAAATATAAAACACATGCACATTAAATGAAAAACAAGATTAATAGTTACAATTTTTTTTACAATCTTTACAAACAGTACTATATAAAAGTGAAGCACAATTATTTTTCAATTATTTAACAATAACATTGTTGTGACTATTGCAATATCCACAAAATCTTGCAAGGTTTTGCCTAGTATTGCGACATGGCTTTTAAATTTATTTTCTTTATTCCATTTCGTGAAAAGATTATGGTGTGACCGGCTGTTGAAGAAGAGTTTGCATCAATGGTATGTCCGTGAATTTTTTTTATTATCATGAGAGAAATGAAACACCTATGCTATGACACTATTCACCAACACACAAAATGATTGTGTTTTACTGCATGTAGCTCTACTAAGATTTTAATGAAGATCTCATTTCAATCAATAATTTGTAACTTGCATGAACAATAGTTATTTTGCTTTAATTACATTTTTAGATTCTTGGAATTATTTGGCGACACTATTTGGACATACCTCTGACTACTCCCTTAGACATTAAGGATCTAAAATTGCCTAAAAGATCTGAAATAAATCTTAGTCTACGCTCCCTGAGAATAGGTACACAGTGATCATTTTTTTTTCATTGTTTGATATCGTGTTATATCTCGATACTAAAGCAAGCTCTCGACCATTTGTACTTCGTAATTTATCATCTGTTTGTCTGTTGGTGAACAATGTCCGAACAAACAGTTAAAAGCCAAACAGACACGGATTACGCAGCTGCTTACCTGTTAGTGAAGAACGGTGACTGTAGGTTGTTGAAGAGAGAGTGAGGGTTTTGTGGGAAGCCGGGCCCTTCCTCGCCGTTGAGGCGGTTGGTCAAAGCGCGAACCTGAAAACAATTTTATTTATTCACTCTCTTTTACTCATTTTGCAGTCATTACAAAAAACGATTAGTTTGTTGAAAAAAAATGCTCTATTTGATAAGCTCATGCTCTCGACGTTAGAGGAAACCTGTTACTATTATAATGATCGCATAATTGCTTCAAATGTGGGCGTGTGCCAATTTTTTTATCCCGAAATGCCATACCCTATTTACATCCTCCTACACTTTTATAAGATAGGTACCGTCAAAAATGTTAAATATCCGAATCCAGATATATCTATAGATGCTGCTCGCATCTATAGATTTGTAGATATAATCGTCATTCAAAACAAAAATTAATGTATTATAGGTGACTGTGGTAGAGTATATTAAGTTTCCTGAAATGTTCTTCTAATCATATATGGGTATAGCTTCTATTATTATGAAGTATCACACTAATACTATAGAGCTGAAAGTGTGTGTAATCGTGAATGTTTGTTACTCCTTCACGCTCAAACGGCTGCTTAGATTTTTATAAAATTTGGTACCAGGACAGCTTACATCCTGGATTTACACATAGACTTTCGATCCCGGCATTCCCACGGGAAGTATCGACGTTGTAGCGCACGCAGCTAGTGCGGATATATTACCCGATGCAGCAGCGTAGAGAAGAGATTCTCCGCCGTGAGTAGATGGAATCCCTCGTCCTCCTCGTCGTCCTCCCCCGAGGAGGCGGAGTCGGCGCGGGCGAGGCGCGCGGGCCGCAGCCGGTGCATGTGGCTATCCTCTTCCTCCTCGCTCTCGCCGCCGCTCACCAGGCTGCTGTTGCAATCATTCAACCAACACATTACATTCTGATATGAAGTAAGTAAGTTCGTATGAGCAAGTGGCCAACTCTGGTGACGGAGTTTTTAGGCCGCCTTAAGGCCTCCGTCATGGCTTAACGACTATGAAGTAACATTCTTATATGGGACCCAATCCAAAAAAGTCATGACGGAGGCCTTTAGGCGGCCTGAAAAACTCCGTCACCAGAGTTGGACACTTGCTCATACGAACGAACGATGGGATCCAATTGGAGCAGCAAACTGCGTCAAGCCGGGCGGCGTAACAATTTTACTTCGTATATTTGTTACCAGCTGACCCTTTTTTAATGCATGAACCATCTACGAACTATTAGAAAACATTAAAAAAAGAATTATCCAAATCGGTCCAGCTCCAACCATTCTCGAGCTATTGAGTGACAACGACATAGGATTCATTTTTATATACAAGTATAGATTGTACATAATTGTAAAAATAAAAAAAAAACCTGCTGTTTGATGAAATTAAAAATATAGACGTAACAGTACATCAGTTGCACCAGTACCGCAGGTATAGGTCGCGCCACGTAAAAAGAGCGCGGTCGGGGAAGTAGCGGGGGTATGTTTGCGCCTGTGTTCACTCGCTGACGAACCAATAGCACTCGCTAAATCAGTGGTATGAAGTCATTGAGATGTATTAAAGAGTCACAATCTAATAGCTGACAACACTCAAAAAATGTGCGTGCAAATTCAATGTTCTACAATGACATTTGACATTTGAATGTAGACGTCATGCCGTTTGTTCAATGTCGGTTGTACGCAAAAAAGAAAAACTCTGCGCACTACGTAGCGTGCGTCGAGTTCTGGCGTTTACATTTTATTTGTCTGATTGTGGCTCTATAATACATCTCAATGTATGAAGTGCGCCGCGTTACCTCTCCACCAATCATCGACCACTGCGCAATTTGACAGTTACACATTTATACTAGAACTATTCTCATTAGTCATGATGCTGCTTGGAGCATATGCTGAGGGGTAGCCTTATTTTCTTGTCACTCGATTGTCAATAAGTATTTTTATTTGTATGTTACCCATGTTTATGTTGATGGAAAATAAAAACTTTTTCTATTCTATTCTATTCTCAAGACTACCTGATGCGGCGGTGTCGGTGTGGTCGCTGCAGTCGGTGTGCGGCCGGTGAGTCTGGCTCGAGGCTGCGCTGACGCGGCGTGACGTAGCCCTTGCCTTCCACCGCGATGGGGATTATGAACTCGCGCGCCGACTTCTTGATGGGATCGCCCGGACTGGGACATGATTCGCCAGACTCGGTTGAGGTCATGCGTCTGCAATGCATTTCAAAAAGTGTGAATCTGCCTCACTGATTACGAATCGTCTTGAAACAATTTAATATCAGGTCTTTTCTTCGCAAAAAAACGACCAATTCAAAATTGTTTATTTGTTTCTCTTTACAAACATAAATAAAATAAAAATAAATATAATAATTTCAAAATAAATACAGTTAAAAATAATGATAAATTCAAACAATTGTAGGTCAGAGGTAAGAACCAATATAAAAAGTTTTCGGATACTATCCTCCTGTCTTTTTTAAACTTTCGCGATCAGAACACATTATAAAACATATGCAAACGGGTATTTATCACGAATTTTACCTTTAATATTCGCCCGACGTTTCGACCGGATTGCACCAGCCGTGGTCGCGGGAAGACTGAAGTATTGGAGGTACCGCCACAGCAAAGCGAAAGCGTTTATTCAACTACCCTCACTTGATCTTCATAAATGTCAATTAGGGCCGGTTCACACTAGGACAACACACTACATTAACAGTGTCCACATACTGAGTTGATTTCACATGACGAGTACACTTTGCAATCACTGGATTCCACGAGGAAGAGAGTCTGAAGCCGTCTTCACGATTAAAATTAGGATACTTCTTAATCTCAATCGCTTCCCGAACCATTCTCTT
This sequence comes from Xanthorhoe designata, assembly GCA_963582015.1. Taxonomy (NCBI): domain Eukaryota; kingdom Metazoa; phylum Arthropoda; class Insecta; order Lepidoptera; family Geometridae; genus Xanthorhoe; species Xanthorhoe designata. The sequence goes on along the minus strand of OY757034.1, from coordinate 10,490,109 downwards.
GTAATAATGCTTCTCGTTGGCAAGGATTTTTGGATTGTGCAATTCCATCCAGTGATTGGGTCCTGAGTCTACTATATGCTCCGCTATAGCAGACTTGTTTATTTGCCGATTTTTGACCGCTGCTATATGTTCCTTGACACGTTCAGCGACTGTACGCTTCGTTTGGCCTATATAGGAACGGCCGCAGCTGCAATCGATTTTATAAACACCAGGAACTTGGAAAGGTACCACATCCTTCGGTGTACGCAGACGCTTAGCCACTTTGTTAAAAGGAGTATAAATCGACTTTATTGAAACCTCCAATACTTCAGTCTTCCCGCGACCACGGCTGGTGCAATCCGGTCGAAACGTCGGGCGAATATTAAAGGTAAAATTCGTGATAAATACCCGTTTGCATATGTTATATAACTATCCTCCTGATTTACGGCAACGATTAAAATTATTATATACTTATTTTTATTTATGTTTGTGAGAGAAACAAATAAACAATTTGAATTTGAACGACCAGTAAAGTGTAATTTTGTCTGATATGACAACTAAAGAATAGTTTCAAATCAAGTATGTTAATCAGATAGACAAAGGTATAGCGAGCATTTAATCTCAGATCATAATTAGATACCTGAGAGGCGTAGAAAGCGGGGTGCGCGGGCCGGGGGGAGGCGTCGGCTTCTGAAGCGGCGTCTGCGGGGACTGCGGGGTCTGCGGGGACTGCGGCGCATGCGCGGGCGGGGACGTGGGGGAATCCTCCGCCAACATGCTGATCGGGATTATACGCTCCACGGACACGCCCCTGCTACAAAATATAAATAATTAGTAATTTTTACCCTAAAAGTTCCGAAAGAACAGTTTACTGCATCTTGGGACACAGTCATGGTCATATTTCTTTCTTTTCTTCGACCCTTGGTGTTACCGATAGGTTTTTTGATCTGTGCATTTGATGCTCAGTTTCCGCCAAAAGGGATTTTGTCAGTTTTTAAACGTAAGGAAAAAGTAGTGAAAAACTTTAAGTTCATAACATCAGGAATCAGGAAGGTAAAGTTGACATAGAATATAATTCAACATCTGTGCGGGCACCACACATTGGAGGATTGGAACGGTTCCAGCACTCCAATGTGGATCGATCTTGGACGGTTACTGGACACAAACGGAGCATCGCCACTGGCCATTCTATTCGTAGCCAATGTGTGGTGCCCTTATTAGGAAGGTAAAGTTATAATGTGTCACCTGTTAGGGCGATGGTCCTCTACGCGATGCTGTGCCTCTGTGCGGTAGAGCCGTGTGGGCTGCGCGGGCGGGGTGCCGGGCGGGGACGCGAGCATGGCCACGCCGGCTGACGACGACCGACCGTACGGCACCGGGGGCTTGCCTGCACAGACGACGTGGGAACCCGTTATCTAAAGAACTTAGCCGACTGCCACGCATTAACACCTGAGCGTTTCCCTGCTTCGGATGGCACGTTAAATTGTCGGTCCCATGACGGAGGCCTTTAGGCGGCCTAAAAACAGAGTTGGCCACTTGCTATTACTTTATAATGACGGACCCCCCCCGTCTCACACGTACATAAGATGAAATAAAACCGCAATGAACCCCAATCCTCCCTATTTAATCTGACCTAAGATCACTCTAAAAAGAGACATCCGTCGAAGATCAAATAAGACTTGATTGGACCTTCCCTTCATACAAATGATTTTGAATGTACAATATTCAGGTAAAATAAAATACATAACCCACAAATAAACACACCAATTAAGAGCGGTCAACCCGGCTCACTTTTCATACAAACGCTCGTACGTGATTATGCCGTTGTAACAGATCTTTCTTTTAAACTTTTGGACTAATAGGTATCTTGTGCACTATATTTAGGTTTCTATCGAAACTAAAAATCAAAATTTTGAGAAACAAATTCAGTATAAGCTTCCAAAAACCTGCTTTTAGCATAAATTTTACCTGAACTTTGGCCGTTCATAATGTACTCATAAATTGTAAAAGTAAAGAAAATATTGTCATAGAAACGTTGCAAATCTTATGGAGATTCTAAATGACTAATATTTATTTTACAAACTTGTAAGGCTTACTGAAAAACACGTATTTCCTGGAACACTTTTTATGAAATTTCCGCACACTATTTTTCGAGTGAGCGAGTGAGCGGTGAAAGTACCTACTGAATGCCGAGCGCTGAGGCGCTATCTCTCTTTTTTCGCTTTGCTTCTTTTTCTAGCATTGCGCTGGATGAAACAACAAGCTTTTCAGCTATGCCCGCGTCGATGATAGACGCACCGGGAAGGGCCACCTTAAAGATATTTTTTTGTGTCTGGACATGGTATATCCTTTGGACAACTTACAAAATTAAATACTTTATAGTCCTATGAATCTGATACAGTTGTGAAATATTAGAACTATCTACTAGCAAAAGCTGTGAAACAGGTTAGTATGAGGTGCGGAGTATAATATATGTTTCTTGTGAAAACATACCTGTGCGTATGGCAGATGATATGATATCGCGTGCGGCGCGCCTGCGTGAATCCTCACCTGCTTTCTCTTCCACCAACTTAGCCATCGAGTTCTGGAGACTCCTGGTACAACAAACATTTATTTCAATTATTCGTTTTATGAATTTTATAGCCCCAACTCATTCTTCTTCATGTTTCTAGAAGTTTTGGGATCAGACTTTTCTTTAACACCTTTTCAGTTGGAAATTAGTTTAATAAGGATGGTCAAATATTTGCTTCTATGTGAAAGACCTTTGTCATAAAAAAGGTTTATTAAAGAAATTCGATCTACGGATATTTTTTTGATACTGAATATTATTTTACCTTCTAGCGTCTTGCAATAGCACCGAGGCGTCGACCGGAGTCGCGCCATGGTTAGGTTCGCTCTCTGTCTTTTTAACGCCTCCTCTGTTTGGCTCTGCTTCCATTGGTGGTGTCTAAAAACCATAAAGTTCATTGTAATGCAAGCTTTGTGTTCTAAGTATTAAGGTTCAATGTGAAACAGAATGATTTCTCACTGGTGAAGGCTCAATGCCGATCTGCTGTAGCCTGACGGTACCATTGTCTTGTTTAGCGTTCAGTTCACGATCCTCACTCTGCGCTTTGGGTTTGGCGATCTTCGACACTACTGTGAAGGAAAAAAGTCGGTTAATCATGTCACCAATTTGATTTAAATTCCATAATATTTATTCCATATATTCCATATTCCATATATTTCCATAATATATAAACTTAAACTACCACTCACTCACTGACAGAATTGTTCTCCCTGATGGTGGATGGGGAGGTAGGTATATTTTGACAGATTCGTATAGAGGTAGGTCTGGTGACTTCGGGAAAAATCGCAAACCCCCCCTTTTTGCCCCCCTTCCCCCCCCCCTATTGAGGATCTCGGAAACTAATGCCCGTTTTCACCAACAAATCCTAAATTTTAAGTGACACCTATCTCATTTTAGGGAACACCTTAGAAAGAAATGGTTTTCACCACTACCAATCCGTCACCTAAAAGCTTTAAGTGTTACCTAAATTTAGGGGGCCGAAATTCGGGGTCCTAAAGATAGGTGACAGTTGTATCAGTTTGTGAATGTTTGCTAATATTTATAATTATTAAAAATGAGTGATTTCATTGATGTTATTGAGGCTATAGAAGTGATCACAGATCGTGTATTATGGGATCGACCATATTTTTACAGATATTTTGTGAGAGAATTGATTTCTTCCAAAAGTTTGAGGACGTGGACTTTTTTCGAAGATAAATCTTAACTAAAGGAAGTGTCCTTTTCCTGTTGACAAAAATTGAATCAAAAATTGAGTTCCAGGACAATAAAAAGTTCAAGCACACGAAATAACAATTATCATAAACTCGAAACGCAATATGTATTTTATTTATTAGCCTTTATTACAGATAAAAATGTACATGGTTTTTATAATTAAGTAGGTATGACATCGACAATTATTCAGCACTGTTATCTGATTGCCCCGTCTTGGCAAAGGCCTCCTCCAACTTCTTCCAATTCTCCCTATCTCTTGAAATTCGAATCCATGTTTTCCCTGCAAACTCCTTTAATTCGTCTTCCCACCTTTTGAACTGTCTTCCCCTCTTGCGTTTATTGTAATTAGGAAACCAATTCATCACAGTTTTAATAATATGTATATAGCAAAACAAACATGTCAAATTTGATGTCAAACAAACACTATTTATTTTTAAAGCATAGACAATCAACATACAGCCTACATGTTGACAGTAAAAAACCAGAAATTGAATGAATGAAATTGAATCGGTAAAATACATCACTTATAGTTAGGTAGTGGTTCGCTAGGGGTCACCTAGCTTGGTGAAAATGAATTTAGGTAGGAGGGGGATTTAAGGGATCACCTAGCTTAGGTAATACTTAGTAAGGAGACTGTTTAGGAGTCGTTGGTGAAAACGGGCATAAGAGACTTGGAACAATTTTTTTTGCGGAATCGGATAGAGGAGGCTCGGGGAAGTAAAAATTTTTTTTCAGTGTTGCCCCCTTTGCCCCCCCTCTCCCCCCCTTTTGCGGATCTCGTAAGTTAAGAGACTTGGATCATTTTTTTTACAGATTCTTGTAAAGGGGAACTTAATTAGTCAAAATATTTTTTCAAAACTCACCCCCCCCCTCCCCAACCTCCCCTAAAATTGAAAGGATGTAACTTCACAACGGTTAGAGATATCCATTAGGTGTTTGGACAAATATTATAGTAGGTAGGCGTCGGAGGTCCTGAGTGGAGCGAACCTACGAGACCTGAGTGGAGCGGAGGGGGGAGGTGGCGAGCGAAGCGAGCCGCCGACCCCCGTAGCGTAACGAAGGTCGAGTGGGTGAGCGTAACTCAGGGCCGACGACTTGGTAATTTTTTTTCTTTTTTTTTTTTTCTTAATGGCTAAGGGCTCCTAAAGGGTTTTCATACTGATTTAGGGGTTCCCATAGCGGTTAATTAAATATTTTAAATCTCCTATGGATTCTCAAAATTTTATAAGGGTCTCTCTACCTGTCAGAAACATGGAAAAAGAAAACCGCGTGCTGCTTGCAGCACGCGCACCACGCAAACTAGTATTATTATAAAGGTAATAAGGTTGAAATTTCGGACCTGGTTTGGAGACATTGCGCTTGATTTCAGGAGCAGCCGTTAGAGAAGCACGTCTCTCGAATTGATCCTTGAAACTGCCGACGTTGCCTCCTAAAAATACATTCAGAAGTTTTACAAATGATAAAATAAACCTATCCACAAGGAAAGTTAGTAGAGTGCCAAATAACGGCTACTTTACCGAGTAACAGACAATTGCTGCCCTAGCCAAGTTCCTTATCTACAATGCGCTAACGCTATGCGCAAAGGAAATTTTTATTCAATGACAATAAGTCACGTCACGGTTAGAAGTGTATAATGTGTGTGAATAAAGAATTAGCGTAGATACAAGCGATCGCTTGTATCTACGCAGGTTCGAATCCTGCCGGAGCCTTTAACTTTTAGTAAGATTTTTCATTTATAATGAAATATCCAATACCTAAGTGTGGTTCAACACTGTAAAATAATAAATAAAACTAAAGAATTAGCGATGGATGATAGAAATATATTCGATACGAAGCGCTTGTAATGGCTACAGGTGCTAAGCCTATAGCTCGCGAACCTAGTAACTTCCACATACCTGGTATAGACAACTTCTTAGGTTTCACCGGAGCCTTGGTCTCCGGACTGGTTGGGGCTATAGATAGTGACGTCAATTTGTCTGCAGCCGATGCAACAGCACTCACTTTGGCTTCCTCCTGCTAAAGAATTACAGTTCTTAAGTCATGCAAATCAGAGTATATTTTCCTATGTACTTTCAGTAATAAATCATCGTGACGGACACGAACGATATAATCAACTATGATTGACAAGACAAATTGGATATTAAATGTTGCAAATAATGCACGTGCACGCGATTGTATACAATGTATTCACATGCCAGCGTTGATTGCTTAGTTCATGAGATTACAAAACAGAGTTTAATGAGAAATACACAAACGGCATAATTTAACGTGCCCTCCGAAACACGAAAGCGCTCAGCTGCCCTAGCCATGTTACATTTCGACAATCGCTTTCGATTAGAAACTAAAAAAAATGTATAGGAATTGACATTCGATGACGAAAACTCGAGCGATCAGAAATGTCAAATCAAAGTGTAGCGATGATAGAAATCGAATCGCTTCATAGCGAATACCGGTTGGCTAGGCCCTCAGGTGGTAATGCTACTAGCAGTCACCTATGCATTGTGACGCGTATCTTCGATCTATCAAAATTGCCTAAGCAAGCTATTTATCGATGTTGAAATACTGTTATATACCTTCGGCTCCTCCTGTTTGTCCTGTGGCTTCTCCTCCAAAACCTTGGTAGGGGAAGTCTTCTTCTTGATGACGACCCTCGGCTTGGCGCCGGTGTTTTCTTTGGCCTCTTCTTGTTTGGTTTCTTTGACGATCTCTTTAGTCGCGTCCCGGGCTAGCTCAATGGTCGCCGCGGAGGGCGCGATGGTTATAGTCGCTGAGGACTTTAGGCATGGCTGCGGCTGAAGGACATAAGACCAATATCAGCTAACAAGTTTCTATTTGACACTTGATGATTTACTAAAATAACAGGCAATTTATGGATTCGAACATTACTTGTACGTATATACAGGGTAGGGCAAAATTTAGCTACTTTTTAGTAAGGTTAAGGTTAAGAAATAAAACTCACCATATCATCTGCAGGCTGCTCGTCAGCTGGCGGTGATTCTGAACCCGCTTCTTCCGGCAGCGTCGGGGCCGGGGGCGCCATACTCGCCACGCTGAACACAGAAATATCAATCAATGTTATATATTATATTAATAATAACTAAAACAAATCATAAATAGTATGTGTGATAATTAGAATGGAAACTTAGGCTTGTATAAGAGTTCATAGAAGCAGTAGAAAGAAATAGAAGAAGACAGTAGAATCCCCTAGTTTTAAGGACGTGACATGGCAAAGTGGTCTATAATATAAACGATTGTATTGAATACATTTTGAGTTTGAGTTCATACTCAAGCATGAATCGTATCTCAAGCGGTAATCAGTTTTTATAGAAATCTGTCAAAAGATCAACGATCAGGCATAGACTTAAGTTTAAGTGCAGACTGAATACGAGCCATTGAATGACTTTAGTGTTTTAAAACCTCATACAGTAAAACTCGGTGATATAAACGAACCTAGCAACCCGTTCCTTCTTCCGCTGCAGGCCGCTAGCCGACATAGCGAGCTCCAGTTTCCGTTTGTTATCTCCCGCCGAGACTATAGTGCGCGTGGGCGAGGGCTTGATGGCGTCCTCCCCGCCCTCCGCCACCAGGTCCAGGATCCGCTTCTCCGCGGAGTTGCTCGGCTCCACCGCCATCGACGCGGAGCTGGTCAGGTCCGCGGCGCTCTCCTCCGGACCTAGCTCTCTCTGGAAATCAATCAAATATACTTATTTTTTATTTTTTTATTTAATAAAAATATAAATATTAAAATATTTATTTACATTCACTCACACACATAACAGTAGGTACAGGTACAATTATTTGTAGGAAATATGAGTGAAGCAAATTGGTCACCACTCATTGCTTTTTATTTAACCTATTCTGTCCCACTGCTGGGCAAAGGTCTCCCCCAAACTCTTCCAATCATCTCGATCTTTAGCTGCGTGCGTCCCACCATCCTTCATCGAAGGTGGCGAGATCGACCCGCCAACGTTTAACTAAACTACTTATTAACAAATTTAAATATTCTATGATTTTCCACACAGCGTCATCTAGTGCTAAGCAAAGCAATTTAATGCTAGGGAGTCGCATTGGAACAGGCAGTAGAATCCCCTAGTTTTAAGAATGTCACATGACATGTCAAAGTGGTCTATAAACGATTGTACTGAATAAATACATTTTGAATTTGAATTTGCTTGTGTTATGGTAAATAGATTATTGGTATACTACTTAAATAGTTTTAATTTCCCGCAGAAAGCATCGAACCCGCAATCGGAATGAAAATGAAATGAAATAATTATGACGACGTTCCTTATTGTCCTTACCCTAAGATGCCTTTGACAACATATTATTATGAGAACGGATTTGACTGATATTTGGAATTGGCATAGCTTATGACCTGGAGAACCACGCGAGCAAATCCGAGGGTTGAAGCTCGTAACTAAAGTTTCGCATCACTTTAGCTATGCTAAAGTGATGCGAAACTTTAGCATAGCTCCGTCACCAGAGTTGGCCACTTGCTCATACGAACTTACTTACTTTTTAGCATAGCATTAAAATAAGTACATACCTCTGGTGGCACCATTACAGAGTTAGAGTTGGAAGGTGCGGCCGGCGCCAGCGACAGTAACAAGTCAAGTCGAACCGGCGTCTCCGCAGCCAACGCCTCGGCCACTTCTAGGCACGACGCTTCGTAGCCTGAGTTCACCCATCTACACCATCGTACAAAATCTTTGGTTAGATGATACTCATAATAACCAAACACAGGAAACCCCACCTAGGACCTAATTTGACCCCACGCAACACATTATTTTCTTTTTCTTTATTATTATTCTTGTCTATTTTATGTACCCATAATATTTTTTGTATTCCCTGTTATATTTATATACCTACTTACATGTTCTTGGGGCGAATAAATGTTTTTTCTTTCTTTCTTTCTATCTTTTCGTAATCTGTGCACAAATCGGAAAGGTAGCGAGAAATGAGTCTAATGGATATGCAGTGCTTAATATGATCTATGGTGCTAAAATGGTCGCTGTGATTCATAATAATCATTGTCATTATGCCAACTATAGCAGAATTTCAAATTTAGAATGTTTTCGATCTATAAAAGGAATTTCATGGAAGATGTTATATACCAAATAATGCAGAGTTGATATGAAAGTGACTTCAAATTATATTACTTGCAGCTGATGCCTTACACCATTTGAGGTATAAATAACATCCAAAAAGTGATATAAAATATAGTCTCCTATTGTAAATGGGAATACGAATACAGACGTATTGCAATGTGAAATAACTGTCTATCATCTCAAACTTAATAGGATACAATCAGAAGAACGCAATTCACTGATCAGTAGATAAATATGCTGATGTTAAATTAAATAATCTTATGTTTATCGAAGCAACGTGTGCGGTCCTGTAATCAGACTTTTTATATACCTATGCTTTTTAATTTAGTAGCGTGAACTAATTTCACAGTCCATCAGAGCAGAACACCATAGATTATTTAAGTACATAGTAAAGTTAATTTTACTTTCATTAGAGTCATAGAAGGAAAAGTTGAAGGAAGGCGAGGAAGGGGAAGACCGAGAATTAATTACATAAGTCAGATAAAAGAGAAGGTCGCTGTCATGTCGTATAAAGAAGTAAAAGAGATCGCATTGGAAAGAAGTATATGGAGGAAATTGCATCATTACACCGACAAGAGCTGAGCTCTTAAGTTTTATATAGATATGAATGTGACTCCAAACTATATTCAGAGTTTAACACTGATTAACTTGTAGCTGATGACTTGCACCATTTGAGATATAAATAACATCCATAAAGTGATATAAAATATAGTCTCCTATTGTAAATGAGAATACGAATACAGACGTATTGCAAAGTGAAATAACTGTCTATCATCTCAAACTTGATAGGATACAATCAGAAGAACACAATTCACTGATCAGTAGAAATATGCTGATGTTCAATAATGTTTTTATCGAAGCAACGTGTGCGGTCCTGTAATCAGACTTTTTATATACCTATGCTTTTTAATTTAGTAGCGTGAACTAATTTCACAGTCCATCAGAGCAGAACACCATAGATTATTAAAGTACAAAGTAAAGTAAATTTTACTTTCATTAGAGTTAAACTTACGGATGATCGCAGATGTACGCAATGTCGGCTCGCTTCAGGGGGTCCACTGTTAGCATATCGCGGATGAGGGGCGAAGCCGCTGTGGACAAGGACAATACTATCAATTTATCATTATTTAGCGCTCGTGGCGAAGCTCGCTAAGACGTTCTTGATAGATCGTCGAAGTTAAGCAACGTTCTGAGCGGTCACTACTTGGATGGGTGACCGCAAGTGGCATTTTTATCTGAGCGCTTCCGTGCTTCGGAGGGCACGTTAAATTGTCGGTCCCGGCTTTTATAGTCGTTAAGCCATGACGGAGGCATTAAGGCGGCCTAAAAACTCCGTCACCAGAGTTGGCCACTTGCTCATACGAACGAACGATCATTATTTAACTTTCAAAACATACATCGGCCGCAGTGTGAGACACCAAACTCATACCCACATGAAGATTCTCCGGATGAATCGAAACATTGTCGGTATCTAAATCGACAATATTTTTACGTGAGTAATTCCCCGTGTGTTAATTATTATAATTTATCGTTATTTATTTATCATAATTATGGTACGCCAGTACAGTACCAAGGTGCGGTAGACATTTATCAGTCTCAGATCATTAGGCATTTTGAGATTCTTAGAAGATATCCAAAAGGATAGTCAGAGGTCTTCAATATCACACTAATATTATAAGGGTGAAAGTTTGTGTGTGTTAAGTAAGTATGTAAGTGTGTTTGTTACTCTTTCACGCTCAAGAAGCTGGACGGATTTGAATGAAATTTGGTACCAGGATTGCTTATACCCTGGATTGAAAAATCGGCGGGTAACATCGCGGGGCGCAGCTAGTATTTCATAAATGCATTTTCATCACATGCTCAACGCGCATCTAAATAATACAAAACAGAAAATCCATTTAAGCACAGCCGAAAGTCGAGGCATTAACCCACTACGCCAACACGGCTTGTCTCGTGAATAATCTTATGAAAATATAGTGTGCGAATACGGAATGCTATGGTCAATTAATAAAGTAAATTACGTACATTGCTCACGAATCTAAAGTTTTAACGATCAATAACGCTATGTTTTGCTGCTCTCCTGCACACGCACGCCTTATCAGCTTAATCTAACATGAACAAAATAAATAAACAATCGTCATTTTCTTTGTCCTCTGAATAAACTGGTTGAAGTAGTTGAGATTGTTTTATTTATTTTAAAGGCTTTAGACCTTACTACGCCCAATAAAAAGTAAATAACTACATAATGACATCTGTGGATGCAAAAACAATATAATGAGGAAAAGATGACATTTATTTACTGATGAGGAATTAGTTATGTTTGAAGAATTATAATACTGTTCAGATAAAGCTGTGATGACGTTTTAATTAGTGATTAAATTAATTTATTTGATCAATTCTGCTAGCAATACATTTTGTATGCAGTAAATCTATACGGGGTATTAACAGAAGTCGACGTCAAGCCGAAATAGTTGACTTCTGGGACACCAGAAATATAAGGGACAGATTTACCAGAGGTCTAAAGGTCTCTTTCAGAGGAAAGGGAATCATCGATAGGAGACTAGTTACTAAGCTACAAACTATTGAGTTACTATAATTTGTAAAATGTGAAGATTTGACAATCTTGTTTTGACCATCTCTGGAGTACCCCGGGGCACAAATAATCATAAATGCTTGCAAAAAGTTTAATTTCAGTGACCTATTAAGCATTAATATAGGCAACTGATGCATGATATTTATAGCACTTTTATTCTAAAATGACAGTCAACAAAAGGAGTTTGACCACAAACACTGGGACACGAGAATTTTATATTTATGGAGATTAATTTGAGACGTCCGCGTGGCAGACCACCGCGGAGATGGCGGGACGAGTTAGATGTGCACCTTCCAGATTGGTCTGAAATTGGAACTGCGGCCACAAGGACAGAAAAATCTAGAAAGAAGGGAGGGAGGCCTTTGCCCTGCAGTGGGACAATATGGGCTAGAAATAAATAAATAAATAAAGATTAATTTAAATGATTCATACGTACTGGATGGATTCCTGGGTTCGTAGTAGTCTCCATTGCTGATCTGCTTGACAAGACGCTTGAAGTTAGAGCCGTCGAACGGCATGGCGCCGTACACCAATGTGTAAAGTAGCACGCCAAGGGACCAACAATCCACCTGGAAATTGAGTTTTCATTCAATTTGTAGAATTTGTAGACAAAACAGTGAAGGAAAACATCGTGAGAAACACAATAAGCATTTAACCTGTCATGTAATAAAGGTGCCTCTATGGGTGAAACACAAACTGTACATTCAGTTTTTTTAAATTCCTTTATGCAACGTAATAATAAAATAAAATAGGCGGTGGCGCTAGTTTCACCCATACAGGCACCTTAAATCTTAATGCTAACATCTACAAAATTTTAGCGTGTGCTACTAAATATGACTTTGGGTTTTCCTTATTACTCCCCTGACGCGACGCGACAGTTGTAAAGTGTTTTAAAGTTTATAAACCTTCTAGTACTGACCCATAGAAAGTCGTGACAGTTATCGTTTAGTAGGTGTCATTCATGTGTAATCCATTATTAGTAGCAAAGCCTGGCTCTCTATGGCCGGTATTCAGAGACCTGACTCAAGCGTCGATCTGTGCTTGAGCGTCGATTTAAGTATCGTTTCTTATTCAAGAACGTTACTTGAGAGTAGTTTTGCTGATCAGAGTTCAGCTGAGTCGAGTTCAGCTGAGTCGAGTTCACCTGAGGAATTCCTTATTCAAAAACCTCAATCAAATGAAATCGATGCTTGAGTTTGACATTTTTCAAAGGAATCTGAGTAAATGCTTGAGAGTGGTCTGGACCACGCTTGAGCATTTACTCAGATAGCATTTTTGTTTTGTTTTCAGTAAAAATGGATAATAGGTATATTCGATTCGTTGTATTTTCGAGGTCATCTAAGCATGCTAGAATAACGGACACACAAGACAAGACTTCAAAATATGCATGGGGACCTTGTTTCTGTTTCATACAGACAAATGTTTTATGGACTTGTGAATTTATAGTTAGTATTAGCACAGATAAAAGAATACTATTAGTTTAGTCTTGGTAGGTAGGTACTCATAAGGATTACTTACCTACTTTATTTATGTCGAAAATTCTACCTACGTACATAACCTAAACACATTTGGTTTGGCTGGGGTAAAATAAAAAATATATTGACAAAACTACCATAATGTTTTTATTTAATATTTTACACACACTTATTTAAAACGTATTAAATAAAGTTTATAGGAGTCACGGGAAACAGCTAATCGTTAGATCATGTCCAGGCTAAGCTTGTTGAGAGAGATCCTTCGTGTCTCGTCATCTTCAACGAGTGCTGGTGCTATCTTCCACAACGTTTGTGTCTACAAACACTACATAATGCATCAGACCAGGGCAAGAAGCACTACCGCCGATAACCAAGCAGTATTACCTGTCTTTGGTCAAAGCGTAAAAATAAATTCATTGATTTCACATTTTCATCCCGCGATTTGGCGATTGTTGAAATTTGATTGACTTGCTTGACGACTGACGTATGAATGAATGAATTTGTCAGTTTTCTAAAGTCGTTCCGTTACACGTTATTTTTACTTCACTTTCGAGAGTCGCCATTAATTTTTCATCCAGGCATTTTGAATTTCTGCGTATAACGGAATGGAAGTACAAAATAAATTAAAAATGTAAATGAGAACAGACTGAATTCATAAACAAAAAGGAATCGACACTTGAGACTCGATTTAGCTGAGCATTTACTCAAGCAACGTTCTTGAATACAAACGATACTTAAGCAACGAATCAATGCTTAAGCAGAGTTCCGCTGAACCGAGTTCAAATCGACGCTTGAGTCAGGTCTCTGAATACCGGCCTATGACTGTGAAGCGGTCGAAAATCTTCACCTTAAACGACGTGACAAGGATGCACAATTCGCAATTAATAGGCCAAAGAGCGAGACAGAGCTAAACGTCAACTTGTTTGAAGCGAATACTCTTCACTCTCACTGACAATAAGGTTTTTGGAGATGTTGAAGCAGTCATCAATCACTTGGTTGTGAAAATTACCTCAGGTCCAATATAAGGAGTTCCTTTGACAATTTCCGGCGACGCGTAAAGGGGCGACCCGCAAAACGTTGATAACAACGACGTCTCTTTGAATACGTTTGACAGACCAAAGTCTGCAATCTGGAAATAGAGATAATAAATTAAAAAAATAACGAATTCCGATTACTTAAACAACGACTTGTCGTTGTGAATTGTAAACATGATCTTAAGATTTAATAGTAAAGTGGTTTGATTCTTCTACATCTCTCTGTTTATTGACAAAGATAGTTTTTGTTTCTCTTAATTTTGTAATACAGAATAGTTGGTGAAAGATAATAAATAAGCAGAACTGACCTTAGCACTACCAGTATCATCTAATAATACGTTCTCCAGTTTTAAATCTCTATGGCATATTTTATGAATATGGCAATAATACGTAGCGGTTGCTATTTGTCGGAATAACCTGAAACAAACATATTTATTATGTACCGAAGCGCTCGTGGCGTAGTTGCTAACGGCCAGTCTCAATAACCTATCATTGGTTTTTATTACTGTGAGTTTATTTATATTATTTTTATACAAAAAAATACAAATAACTACCCACTGTACCCACAGAAAGCAAAACCAAGATGGGTTATTCAATCACGCCGTGCGGGATTTGAACCCACGACCTTCGGATCGTCTCGTAGTCGAAGTCAAGGTACCATTCAACTCGGCCAACACGGCTCTTGCGTACAATGATATGTGATATTCATTTATCATTCAGTCGGCGGTCAAGGCCTTTTAGATAATTGGACAGTTGGCATTTCACACGATTTCCCATGTGTAATAAACTACGAAGCCTTACTTACATTATTTAATATCCAAGTGTCACTATGGGATATGCAATGACCGTCTACACGTCAATATTGGATGCCATATTGAACTTTAACCCAGACTAATTTTAATGGTGAACCCATTGATGTTTATTATTTCAAAGTTGATCATAAGTACTATTTTACTATAAAAATGTTTACCTTCTGGCTTCTTCCTCTTGTAATACTTTTTTCTGACTTAGATAATCGTATAGTTCACCACCAGGACAATACTCCATTACAAGAATCATCTTTTCACTGTTTTCAAATACTGAAAATTGAACAAAATTTTAAAGAACTCTTTCATTCGCTTTATAAGCTTCGATTCGAAGCGCTCGTGGCGAAGCTTGCTAAGACGTTCTGATAGATCGTTGAAGTTAAGAAACTTTCTGAGCGGTCACTACTTGGATGAGTGGCCGCAAGTGGCATTATCAGCTGAGCGATTCTGTGCTTCGGAGGGCACGTTACATTGGGTTTCGGTCTCGGCTTTTAATGTATATGAAGTTGAATAATACTCAGCCAACAAATTATCCCTTCGAAATCTGTTTGTTATATTATATTCTATTAGAATATATTTATAATAACTTGCATGTCGCTTATCGTTACTTGCTCGCAGCGGATATCATTGAACAAAAAATGCTCTATATTTAAATCGCGATGCGCAATGAAGGGAAAGTATAAGCTAGAGCAATTACATTGTAGCGATATGCTCGTCAGGCAGATACTATTATCACTTCCTTACCAGAGGTTTATGGTTACAAAACATGGAAGTTATCTAAGAAATTACAAAACGATTTTTTTTGCTCTGAAATAAAAACATTTTCAACTCTTATGCGGGCACCACACATTGGAGGGTTGAAACGTGTTGGTTCCAACACTCCAATGTGGGCATCGATCTTGGACGGTTATTGGACATAACCGCAGCATTGCCACTGGCTATTCTATTCGTAGCCAATGTTTGAACCAAGTTAAAGCCAATGTGTGGTGCCCGCATTAAGCTAAAGTGTACAAAACAATCGAAACATTTATTATTATTTAGCAAGTCCAAATTTTGACGTACCTTCATAAATATGTACAATATTGGGATGTCTGACAGAGGACATAATTTGAACCTCGCGTCGGATCCGGATAAGGTCGGCTTCCGACTCGATCTTGCATTTCTTGATGGTCTTGATGGCCACCTCCTGTCCTGTCTTTTTGTTGATACCCAACTGCACTTTCCCGTACGTGCCTTGGCCAAGTTTCCTTACTATGTCGAACCTGAAACAAATAATATAATGTTTTATCCTCTCTAAAATACAGTTGCGATTTGATCTATGCAAGAAACAATCTTCATATATTCAAAATTATGTAAAGATGTCCTTGATTGCGAATTTTGAACTAAAAAACTTTTGGGTTAAAGACTCTTCTAAAATAAACATATTTCTTACGAATACGAATACGTTTATTTGGTAGAAAACACACACAAGAAAATACGAGTAACAAGGCCAGGAAACACAGAAACAAATAACTGCAAGAACTTGTCAGTCTTAGCATTTTAGCTACTCCCATGTCTTCAATTAAATCACTTCTTTTGGTTGCAATAAAATGTTTCAGTGCAGTTGTAGTATTTCATTCATATCTAAGATCATTCTATTCATACATATTTAAATCCAATTAGCTTGCAGAACTGTTCAAAGACAGCGCAGATAGTAAACAGACATAGGTAATTATGTAGGTAGTCTTGAAACACAAGGGATCCTGATTCAAGGGTCGTTGCTACCAAGATTACGAAACCAAATCTATCGATCGAACCTCTTCAATTCTTATTTCTTGTCGTGATACAATCTTTTTTTTGTGGAAACATGACACAATCTTCAGGGTCACATGAATAGAAAACCTTGCTAGTATTCAAGGTTTTCTATTCATGGACAGGGTTAAGATTGGATCAAGGGTGCCTTCTATTTATTTGCTCTTCCTTTTTTACAGCACAGCACATAATGACAATTTATCCAGCTTATTTGGTAAAGTAAAGTGATGGAAAGTTCTGGGGATATGTACTTTAATCAAATTTGTCATTGAAATCTTTACACATGCTGTGTAAATCTGTAACTTAACTATAATATGAGGTAATCAGTTGGTTACATCCTGGCGTTGGTTGTTTTGAAAGAATAGATTTAACAGCCGGAACATATAAAACAAAGAAACGTACCGTAAAATTAATGACTGACCAATCTGTGTATGATGCGTGTTACTTTAGTTAGATAAACCATCTAGCACGCTTCGTTTATATGTATAAGCGAGGTGTTTTACTTACTCACCGCGAAATTGATTTGAACGCTAATTGTAAGAGACATTGCGACTCAAGATGATCCATTCGTAGATTGTTTAGCATCGAGGCTCTAACCATAGAGCACATCAGTATTTTGCAGAACGCATTTACACATCGCCAACTTCCGACCAAATGAAGAGTGAGGGCGTTTTCATTTAATAAGTCAATAAAAGAGGATGTAAGCTAAATGTAAATATACAGAGCAAATAATGACATACAATCTCGTAAAATGAGGATTTTCCTGTGTGTGGTGGAAGATTTCGATTTTCTACATAAAATAATAAGCAAGCCTAACGCATAATGGTTCTGTTAAAAGATCTTTTATGTGCTTTGGTTTAATATATTACCTCCTGAAACTACGGACTCTTTTCATGTCAGTGAAGTTCTGGAAAGAGGTGCTTTAGATAACGAAACTGAGATCTTTATCATGACTTCGCAACGATGAACAATCGGCATTGTTCATTATGATAAAAAAACATTTGTTTACTCAGTTAAGCGGGTATTATTGTATTAAAGTGTCTCTCTTGTCGCTTTTATCATACAGTATTTATATAAAATAAATATGAATCGAAAAGTTCTATACCACACATGCGAAAAGCACTTATAATTGATCACGCCCACGTTAAACTCAATGGGCAATGCACGCGTTGCGTTGCACGATAGACTAGCTAGACCCACTCCTAGTTCCTACAAGTATGGAAATTCAAATGAACCGGCCTCGATGAAGCCATTCACCCATTTGCATCTTACTCTAACGTGCGATATTTGTAAATCAGTTTGGTAAATAGCATCAATATTTTATTTAGGTACTACTTATCCGAATCTCCCCATGTTGAATGAACATGAGAAATTTATTAATTTTGGATTATGTATTTTTGGTTGAATGTGTAAGAAACGATCAAGCAGAACAAAGGAAACTACGAATTGAATTCATTTATTACTACAAGCAAAATTAAAAATTTTATGAAACCTACTTCAATTTCGTGAGAAGAGAGCAATTTCCTGCACTTTCGAGGTGCATTTCTGTTCATAACTCCGAAGATCCTCAAATTTTTGGGACCACCCGTGGAATATCTTGTTTCCAACAAAAACGGAATCATCAAAATCGGTTCATAAATGACGCAATTATCCGCGAACACACATAAAAATATATGTATACGGTTGAATTGAGTAACCCTCCTTCTCGTTTTGAAGTCGTTTAAAAATATTAAAATAAAGTCTGTACGTAGTTTAGTTCTTACTTACAATATCTGCTTACAATACAGTTTCAATATATTGTTCCCTTCTAGAATTCAACCCATAGATTGGTTAGCCCATAAGCATAGTAGCGAGTGCCTAAAATAAACATCCAAAGTGACATTCAACCCAAATTCGGAATGACGTCAAGCTAAAAGGAAACCGGTGAACATAACGAGTCATATTACCAAATCGATGTGTCACTCTGGCCGGAAGCTACAGGCCTATCGACAACTTTAGGAAGTGGCCCAAAAGCATACGATTACAAATGGTAAAAGCAATTCGGAATGGATAACCACCTACTTGCTGCCAGTTCTCAAAGATAAGCGAATGTATTTAGATTGTTTGAGGCCGTCGTGTTTTACGTGCATATTCAACATTCAAGTGCCCATTGCATTATGACGTTGTGAATTAAGATGTGAATGTTTTAATACTAAGTGGGTCGAATTTGCATTTTATGACGTTGGAATGATGTAACAAACCTTAACAGCTTACTCCCACGTACTTCCGAAGATTCATGTGTAGGCGATTACCCTTAAATCGATGACGTCATTAAATCCTTAACCGTGTTATTGAGTTTAAAGGCCGTGATTTCTTTTTTCTCAACGTTTGAAATACCTAAACATTTTTTATTGCTAATTGCACAACTACCGTGAATTTCACACTGTTTCTTTAATTTTAATATCAGAAGTCAAAGCCTGATCTATTATATTCTTGGATTAGGTATCTTAAAATACTTCCCTAGATCTCTTTGCACTTTCATTTAGCTTAGTAGTCCAAGCTAGAAATGGGACCGCCTACACAAGCGAGTATTTGGGATAAAGTGGAACGGCTTGCGCGACCCTATTTCGGAATAGCTAGGTACTAAAGTTTGTTGTTTTCATTTTACAGGTAATTTAGCTTCCTGATTCAATTTATTTTCGGTATTCTGGTTTTTAGCCTATTTTATTCATTTGAATTAAATCGAATGCAATGATTGGCTATCTTCGGTATACGATCAACGCGTTATTTCAAGTGACAAGCTGAAAAGAGTGTTGTTGGCCTAGTAGATATTTTTAAACACATTCGAACCAAATGTCTTGATATTCAGGCGATCGATCTTTGCCGAGCACGAATGAATTGTTTTGAAAATATTGTGTGCATATTAAACAAGCCTATCTGTGAAAGTTAATACGGTGATGAAACTAATTCGTAACTAACTGATTGCAATCCAACACGTTTAAAGTGCCTTCATACCCCACTAGCAACTTGCATAACGTGAACTTTTGTTCTTTGATAATTTAGAGTTGCCTCTAATACTCTCTAACAGAAAATCCACAGAATGAATCAATGTATTACTACTGCTTATCGTCTTCGTTGTGTCTTACACTGGGCGCGATAGGGATGTATGCGAGCCTGTATGTTTTTACTTTCAGTTCCACTTTTATCCACCTGTTCTGCCTAAACATATAGGTACATACTTATAGATCTAACTAAAGTGATATTCTGGTAGATAGGTTTTTCCGCTATAATTTATAGAAACTAAAAGTCGCATACCAATCTAAGTCGTAGAAGTCAGTCAGTCAGTTCCAAAAATAGTGTAGAAGTTTTTTATAGATACGCGACACGGCGTGATACAAAACAATGCTAGGGTTACCTTTGTTTGAGCCGCAGCCGGTGGTCGTGCATTCGCACGTCACCTGTGTTCTCAATGCCGTCCATGATGTTGGCGGTGCCGGCGCGCTTGCTCTCGCCCACGACCATTGTGACTGCAACAAACAAATAACACTCTGTAGCGCCCATTCATACTCTTGACTCGGCAAGAAATGCAAAACAATCTAGGCACGATTAAATACATTCAATAAGTGGTATGAATATCCGATGGTATTTAATGGATAAACTATGTAAAATTTTAACTTATAAAGTTTTTTACCTAAATGTCATCCTAGTGTAAATAAGCATTTGTAAGACATTTTGATACTAAACAGGAGTTTATCTAATAAGAATTTTTAACACAGAAAACTAATAGTTATTCCTCAGATGTATAAAATGAGAAATATCCGTAATTGCTTTTCAGAGATGGTTCGCTTTCTATAATATCGGGAAACACCTTCCGTACTCTGCAGATACATCTGCTGGGTAATTAGCCGGCTGGCGGCAGTCTGCGATAGTCGTCATAGTCCATCTTTCTCGGTTGTTTATAAGCTGGCAGAGCGCCGTTTTCCCGTCAATTGGTACCTCGTGATTAATTCATGCTGGCAACGGTGCATGCTAATAAGCCAAGACATGGTTATGGTTAACAGGGATGCGGTCGGGCGGAACATCCGTCTGCAGGCACGATTGTTGTGTCTCCCATCCAATCGTGCAGCCAGGGCACGTGTTCCGTCAGCTTTCCAATGGACCAATGAGAAAGCGTCCTCGCAAATTAGATTTCGAAGAATCGATTGCATTTTTACATTTAGTGAGAAGCAATTTGGCCTTTGTTTTACTCGGTGTGGCAGCGACACAATTTTCAAATTTTAGCCGAACAGCCTGTTGATGTCTAAACCAACTGTGCCCAGTAACTAAGTGTATAATAAAGTCATTAGTTTATGAGCAGAGTTCGCTGTACAAATAGCATGATTAAATGTGTGTCGTAAAGCCACCTACATCGGATCGCTGACTAAAATATCCGGACACGTACCCAGCGTAGTAGCGAGCGGCTCCGCTCTCCTTGTTCCAAGGAAATGTCTCTCAGCTGCGCTTCCAGGAATAATGAATGTTCCGTCAAGGAATTCCTCAAGAATTGCAAAACTGATTGTTTTCAAACTTTACTCATGTCATCAATTGTTATGGATATTGAAAGCAAATGAATAATAGTAATCAGTAACTTTACAGATTTCAATTACTTAAAAGCCAATAATAACACCATGTTACGTTTCACAAATTGCAATTACCTACTCACTAAAGGTCAATTTTTATTACATTAAGCTTGAAATTGAGAAATAACGGAATTAATCACTCAGATTTCATATGAACTGCATGCAATTAACAAGACTGCTGAAACGAAAGTCTTGACCTAGATTTTGGAGAAATATCCTTCGAGCGACCCAAAAACCTGGCTAGCAGTATGTATTGTAATAATAAGAGTATTGGACTCGAACTGAGGACGTCGATTGGGCATAGTGGGTGGAGACTGACCCAGAATTCGGGCCTGACTCGCATCTTCTATGTTTAATAAATAAGTGCCTAGTAAAAAGACAGGTAAAACGTTATTTTACCTAATGACATTCGTTTATTTGGTACTAGCAGACCCCGCGCGGCTTCGCTCGCGTTTTCTACATAAACTTCGACACTGCATTTAACCCTTTTAAAGGGTTTATTTTGAAAAACCCTTAAACACGTATATATTTATTTTGCATTGTTAGTATTACAACCAAGTTTCAAGCAAATCGAACTACCCATTAAAAAGTTCCCATACAAACTTTGACACCACATTTTACCCCTTTTCAGGGTTTTTTTGAAAATTTCTGAAAAACGTGTAAATTTATTTATCGTGTACAATATTTATACGGAGTTTGAAGAAAATAGCTTCACGCATTAAAAAGTTGCATACAACGGTTTTCACATCTTTTCAACCCTTTAGGGGTGGAATTTCGAAAAATCCCTTCTTAGTGCGCAGTTTTGTTTTAAAAGGAAGCTACCTTCCAAATTTCAGCTTCATAGCTTCAGCGGTTTGGTCTGTGCGTTGATTCCAGAAAAATGCTTATTGTTTTATATTTTATTTGGTATATAACTGAACAAGGTCTGAAGAGTTTTAATTATGTAGTAGTTTACGCCTCTTTGCGGGCGTCTTAGGTAAAAAATTATAAATTAATAAAACGGGAACATTTGTCCTACCTCGACTGTTGAGACCTGTCTCGTCGCGTCGTGAGAGTGTTATTTATTTGACGTGTCAATATAAAATCCGCCTGCGACAACATTATCTTGGGATTCCTAGTAGAATTTTCTAGCGTTCGAGGTTTTAAACAATTCAATTCTATAAAAAGTATGTGACATTGAGTCATCGTTTACATCTCGGTCATTTTTGCTATTTTGGTCCACCTTGACAAATCCCAATAATTATAGACTCTAGAATTTTTATAGAACACAATTTTATTGTTTAGTCATGCATGATCATGAAAGGAGGAGATCAATGAAAAGGCAGACAGGTGCATTGGATGACCAAGAAATCCGTGAAACACGACATTTGTAAACAAGTTTATTTTGCATGCAGCAAAGACGAGAATGAGATTCTCTTAATCATGACAATTATTACAAATGCGACAATCGTCACGTCAACCATGGATCTTTTAGGTCTTGACTTGACCTTCGTCGTACATATTTTCACTTGTTATGCGGGCATGTTCTCGCGGTGTCCTTGCTTACGTTAACCGATATTTTATCTAGGCCAGTTACATAGGTGTCAATGTTTGTCGGTCGGAAGAGCCGCGGCCGGTCCGATGGCATTGACGCCGTGAGCGAACGGTCACGTCCAGAAAAATGCGGCGCAAGTAGCCAATTAACATGTGGGATAGTGTGGGGCCGGCGTCTCGACGCCTCTATAAATATATCGCCCCTCGTACCCCTCAGCGTAGCCCGAGCGCCACTGCAGCCGCCTCGCCGCCGCGCGCCGTCTCCGCCCGGCACCGGCATCGAACCACCGACCGCAATCACATAAAGACAAGATATAAATCTCAACATCAAATCATGCTAAATTACGTTGATGCATCGACCCACGTTCCGTTTTATGAGCGAAACGTTGGATTCGCAAAGCAAACCATGAACGCAAAAAACGGAGTCGGCGACTTTAGCGGTAATAAAACGAACGGTAGGTACCTATACCTAGTAGACGAAATGAATAGGAACAACTAGGTACATGAAATCTGAGGGAAATATTATATCACGGACAAGCAAGAATAAATGTCTAAAGTCCTGAAACTATGAGGCATTTCATATCAAAGTATTTGGGCCGTTTTGTAGTGACAAGACTATCTGAAGGCACTCGTGCCATACATTTTGTTTGAACACCAATACACATTCGATCCGGCTATCGGATCGGATGAAAAAATTCTGACTAAGAGCGTTTTCACATTATCCGATCCGATATCGGGACGAACGCCGATACGATATCGGGGTAAGTAAAATGTATGAAATATGACCTGTCTTTCATATTGTCCGGCCCGATATCGGATATCGGAGCCGACACCGATATGCTGGCGGGACCATCGGACGCCCGTGAGCCGTCGGGCGATGATGTTTGTATGTGTGCTACACGTGCATCTAAATTGTCTCTCATCACTAAGCTATCGAGCAAATGTACCGTATCGGAACGATTTTGTCGGAAATTATGTGAAAATAGCACATGGTGTCCGCCATCGGATGTCGGCTATCGTCGTCCGACACCGATATCAGATCGGATAATGTGAAAACGCTCTTAAGTATATTCCCAGCCTCGATCAGACAATCGTGTCGGACTGTCGGATGAAAAAATCGGACGTCTATCGTAGTGAGTGAGACGACCGACACACACACCCGCACCCGGGTACTGTTTTTAGGGATACCCAACAATATGCCACACCAGGCCATGGTATGATCGTTTTCCTGTAGTAGGTATGGTATGTAGTGTGACCATAACCCGGAAGTGTGGCAGTAGTCGGGCCTGGGGCGGCGGCGTGTTGCGGCAAAAAGACGCGCGGAGACGCGGCCACAGCCACAGCCGTCACAGGCAGCGCGGACGCAGCGATCGCTCTATTTTTGTCCACACACCAGTTGAATAACCTCCAATCAAATATTTGCACGTTTGCTTCCGAATCCCTCTAGAAAACATTACTTAAGTACATTGGTCATAATAAAGATCACAGGACTTTATTGTTTTTTTTTTCATGTTTATCTTTACAATGTATTAGATACAACGCTCGCGTTTCTATTTCAAGAAATTGGAGATTAGGCTGAAGTCTCAGAATACAGAAAGAACGCTGCAGTGTATGTTCACTAAAGCCGCTAGCGACTCGTCGGCAAATCGTTGAAAGGTCCACTTGTGCACGAACCCCAGCTTCGCTTGATGGAAGCTATTTCCGTGTTATGAATTTAGATCGAAAATGAGAGAATCTAATGAGGGTATGCCATTTCTTCTTAGTTTGCTGAGACAGAGTTGTATAGTTTATGAATCACACTGAAAACAACAGTGTGTTGTTGTAAATACCGGAGCAGCAAGAATTTGTATGATCACTAACGCACTAAATATGATAAAAATACTAGGTTAATATAATAAGAATACAGTTAATAATTAGTGTTGCAGACTTCATTTAAAATTTTAAAAGCATGTCTCCTATGAGTTATTTTAGAAATAAAATGGAGGAACGTGTCTGTACCTACAGTCAGCTGTAAACAACAACAGGCAATACTGGCTATAATGGATCAATAAAAGTTATACTAGAGTAAGAACCGCGGTTATTGGCGAGCCGGCCATTCCTCTTGTCGTGTAGCAGGAGGATAAACAAGGCAGTCAGATGACGCAGTTCTATGCATATTTTTGTCGTAAACTTTATAATTTGGCAAAGATTCTACAGTTTGTACCAATGAATGTAACGAAAATAGAACAATTCCATGGTGCTGACTCAACAGCATGGTTACTTAGCACTAAATCATAAATACTGAGTTAAGAATTATCACAAGGAGTGCCAGCCAAAAACTTAAGGCGTAAGTTAAGGTGCTGATGCGTGAAACTAGCGCCGCCGCCATATAAAAAAAAAATATAATGGTTCCGTTTTTCAAACCTATCATATGACTTTTTTTAATACCTCAGGTAATAGTATTTTTTATAGTTAAAGTAAAAAGTAACCGTATCTGGAGGCACGGCATTGGCGCTTTGCCCCAGCCAAGTGAAGCAAACAAGCGGCACGGCCGTACCAGCCTTTTCATGAGAAAATACTTAGGGAAATTCCTAAGGATAGTTTCTTTTTACTTCTAATATTAGTCAATAAAAAATGCAACCATTTCCAAGGCACAACACTTTATGTTGGCTGGCAGTTAGCCAACATAAACAAATTGTAGTAAGGGACAGGACAGTCACATTATGTATCTCATTAAAAACATTATAGAACTAGATTTCTTTCTTATTTCTAAAGATAGGTGGTTAGTTCCGCTATGCACGCCTCGGAATCAATTTGTTACTCTTTGTAATGATAAAATTGGCACCATAGCTTTTTTTACAACAGTTTGTTCCATTATTAAACAAGGTTAAAAAACTTTATTAAAACTGGTTCATAAATAATAATAAAGTTTCACATAGGGTAGTAGGTACTTTTAAGGGTTCCGAAGTAAACAAGGAACCCTTATAGTTTTGCCATGGTCCATTGTCCGTGGCTTTGCTCAGACTATTAACACTACAAAACTGTTATTTGGTTTGATGATACAACCTATGAATCATGCTGACAAGATTATAGAATTAAATCTAAAAACAAAAGGTTTTTCAGGGTACCTCCATATTGTGAAGGGAGGTGTTTTTTTTCTTGTTTACTTACTTCATAGTGTGGGGTTGTATAGGCCTTTCAAAAATATTTGAAAGACCATTTTTTTCAATTTAAACATCCGTTTGTGAAATATTTAGCTTTAAAGAGCAATATTTTGCTAATTTGAGTCTGAATCATCATCCTTTACTACTTTATGTGAATAATAAATGTTTCTGTCAACATTGTCAACTAAATAATCGCTTTTACAATAATCTGCCTCTTTTTTAAATTACATCAACTGCATTTTACCAGCCTCCCACCTTTCTATGTAAAACCATTTCGAAATCAAAAACTTTTGTGTGCGATGTTACCTATTCAGACCTATCGTCTATCGAACTACTGGTAGGACTGGATGGAATAAAGGTATAAATCGACTACTGTGCAGCTTAACAGCCAGGGTTCTTTTAACGTGACGCGACCTATACATAATATCTTATTAGGTATAATTAACAATGATTTTTACATAGGCCTCAATTTTCTCTAAGCATTCAAAAGTGTTTAATTAATATACTTGGGGAAATGGACTTAGAGAAATTCTATTGTACTATTTTGATTTATTATTTTTCTATGGGTACTTTTCATGTTGTCGACTATAAATTATAAACCATTTTTTCATAGTTTGTTTTAAAAAAATTTTAGTAAGTAAAACTTCAGTGTTCTCAATTTTCTCACATTTTTTTTATTAATTATTAAGTAATATGTTAAATAATAATAAATAAAAAATAGTAGGTAAGTAAGTTTCAGGTATTATTCTGAGGTATTTTAATTTTTTGGGTATAATGGTTCATTCAAAATTCAATTGTAATTGTGGCCTCCACTACCATGAAATCTGGTCTCAGACTATTTTCCTAAATCCATTTACTAATATAGTCCAAGTTATATACCTCATATAGGTATATACCTAATGCTGATGTCATACAGGCACAATTTTTAGGAGGAAAATTTAAAGTTTTAAGCTGCAAACAAACCGACATCAAATCGTAATCGTACCTTTTTATTATTTTGTAAGCTCTTCTCTAACTACTTTGCACATTCCATTTTGTTCCATTCCAAGATGTTTCTTGCATTGCAATACCTGATACCATACCATACGTCCCTATCACATCTAAAGTAAAGTCGATCAGCTACTCGCATACCAATAGACGAATTCTTATGTAATATTCATTGTTTTCTAAATACTTTCATCAAGATATCGATTCTCTGAATAAAACTGTGTACTAGATTTATAAGTAATCAACAATTTCATGCGTAGGAAGAAATAAATACCTTATTTTTTGTAATCCAATATCCAGAAGAAAGTTTTAGTCCTGTTTACACATGAGTACACTATTATTCACGTAAAATAACACACCATCACAATCCCACACTACACAAATTTTCACTTAAAATATTTTTTTTACGTGAAAATATCACTAATTGCGCCATTTTCGCAATAAATCCGAAGGACAGCAATCGGCAATCGCTGCCATCTTTTTTTGTCAAATGTCTAAAACTAAATTTAGCGCTTGGAACGAACTCTGGTGTTATTTTTAGAAAGTACAAAGAAAAATTTACGAAGCTAGTAACGACATCTATACTCAGTACTGTGCAAAATGCTACTCGCTACGAGATGGCGCTAGTAGACAGAACCAAACATGGAAGACTTTGGAACCAAATTAATAACATAGATGGAGCGCATTCTGAAATTTAGGTAAGTACTAGTGTCCTTTGCTAGTGTCTCTAGCATGAATTAAATACAGTTAGGTTAAAAAGAGTGGTAGTTAAAATAGTTGTTTCAGTAAAATTGCCAACTGCTAATTTAGTATTAATTAGCAGTTGGCAGCACCTGCTAAATGGCAAGTTTAGTTAGATTGTGTTTTCTCTTTTTTAACTCTGCTAAAGTCTTGCATCTGTCGCCCAAGTTTATGGTTATTCTTATTCTTTCCAGAATAAATTATTATTAAGTAGGTGGGTTAGTAACTTTTCGCCTAGATAATGAAATTTACTTAAACACTATAATAAAAGAGCTTCAAAGTAGACAAGGCCACAACCTCTCTGCCCTACACATTTTTTAAGTACCTACCTATAAGAAACTTTATGTTATTGACCCTGCTGACAGAGCCTTTACCGACCGAATAAGTTAAAGAATTAATTAACTTCACTTCCGCTCCAAAAAGAAGCCGGAGATCGTTATATTATTGTGTCATTGTCTCGTTACGGGTGACGTCATCACCACTGAACTTCTCAGAGAATGCTCTAAGCTCTTGGATCAATCAATCATTTATTTATTATCTCTCACAAACAATACATACAGTTAAGTAAATAAATATAAATAGGTAGGTACAGGAAAATAAAATAAATTTAAAAAATAAATAAATGCAGTTAAAAGTACCTAAGTACCTACCTAATCCAAAAATAAGTCATGCTCTTTTCTTTGAAATAAGTGTCAGTTTTCTAACTTATTATATTACAAAGAAATGTTAGAGACCTACTTCACTGATTTGCATAGGAAAAAAACATAACCAGTAAAATTTAGAACAAGATAAGTAGAAAGTAGAGAACTAAAATATTACAAAAAAAAATGTTAAGGATTTTTTATCGGTTTGCCTTCCTGTAGCGACGGTAAACGATCCCGGCTGTATAAAAGGAGCCAGAACACACACGCCCTTGTACCTACTTGGCGGCCACCCGGAGCACATACGTACGACTTGAAGTTAGTTTCTCTTGTTGATCCTTCCTTCCTTTTACTTTTCATTCTTTGGATGGGTTCCTCTGGGAATGGAAATCAATTGTTATAAATAAGAAGGTAGGTACCTAAATTACTAGGTACTTTGCTTGGTAAATTGACACAGTGTCAGAATCTAACTAAGTTGTTTAGCTTGAGATGACACTCACAATTCTCAAGCTAAACAACTTTTTAGATTCACTGTGTAGGTACCTACGACGACGCGATGACTTGAACGACAAAAAATTTAAATTAAACTGAAAATTGAAATATGAAATCAACGTTGTATGTATTGTAGCACACTTGTCACGTGATTAAACCATTGATTAGTTAACTTTTTAGATGATCTGCGTTCGAGAAACTGCTTGTGTTAAGGTATCCAGATGAGACTATTAACGGTACCTACCTACCTACTGCTTAAATAGGTAGGTATTACCTACACTTTTTTTTTGTAAATACAATACAAAATATACCTTGATAGAAAAACACCCAGACCCGGAAGGAACAGATATTTCCAGAACTTAGGTAAGAAGTACAAACATTTGTCCCGTGGCGGGGATCGAACCCCCAACCTCCGCGTCTCAGGCGGGCCTTTACCTACTGCGCCACAGAGGTTGAATGACTAGTTATTTGATTTCTAATACAAATTTTTAGTATTAAGATATATCAAAAGGTGCGGCTTTAGACCCGCAGTACAGGGCAGGGTGTTGTTCAAAAATGTTCGGGTCAAGTCAACAGTAACGTAACGATGCGTCACTGTCAGTTTGCGTGAAGTGTTAGCGCGCAGGCGCGAGGGTGCGGGCGGGGCGGTGAAAGTTGTTGCGCAATGCGCATGCAGCTGCAACAAGAAACGGATTAGGAAGAAGTTTGGTAATACAAAAGAAACAAAGACTTGTTGATGAACTAGCTATGTCATTAACTAAACTAGTCTAACTATGAACTAGTTATGTCTCGTGGCTGTGCTTGTGTATAAAGATATAGGTAGGTACCTAAAGTCGCCGGGGGGCGTGTCGTTAACAATATTACTTACATTTATTTCCTAATTAAGTCAGACCTACAAACCGAAAACGATTCAGCGTGCCAATATTCACAGGTCATCTTATGTTCGTGACAATGAAATGATCTGCGATTATTGTCAAAAAGTCACGATGCAGTAAAGGGGCGAGCAGAATCCGCGATTCTGCTCTGTGTACGCTTCTGTGTACGCTAAACGCAGCCGCTGTCTTCCCACTGCACACTGTGGGATGACAGCGGCTGCGTTTAGCGCACACGCGCGTGTTTTGTGTAGGTCTTAGCCGCGTAGACCTATAAATTGACTGATAGATGCATAATTATAGAGAAATAATGTTTGTTTACTAACAAAGCTTCGCTAGGCAACCATCTGATAGCATGGGTAAAAAACAATTTTTAGTAAAAGGTAGGTACCTATGTGTTTTATTCATGAGAACGTAACTGATGTGACAGATGTGATGATTACCTACTAAACCTTTTCTTTATAAGTAGGTAGTAGTTATGTTAAGGTAGCTCATTGCAAAACAAGTGCAAATGAAATTCAAAGCCCGTATTAGCTGCGCTATTGTATTGTGCAGGTTTCGTAAGTAGGTAACTTGTAAAATACGGATTGTGTCTCATTCAATGTGAAAACAATACTCTACACTACTTAGTAGGTACACTACGGTAAAAAGTAAATCTAACCTAGGTGGGAACTATCTAGGAACTTGGTTTAGTCATTCATTCTCAAGTGAAAAAGAGTTCACAATCACAAGCAATTTTATAGGCGCCATTTTGCTATAGTGAGTAGTCTAGCAAGAAACTCTTCAAACATAAATGAATCTATTAATTAGCGGCCTAAACACTCCGTTGCCAGAGTTGGCCAATAACTTATAAATAAATACGAGCTTATGTAGGTATATAATTAAGTACCTACCTATGTAGTAGGTGTCATGAACGAAGTAGCCACTCGTTCATGGTGTCATTCTAAGCTTTGTCTAGTGGAGATGTAATAGGAGAGTCATGGCCCACATCTGACGGAATATGTGTTTCGTATCGTCAGAAACTCAGAACCGACAAGTGATTTTTATATGAATTCGCGATCAATGAAAAACTTAACCTTACATACCTACAATTGAAGAGAAGTTAGCGCAGCGCGTGTCGTGTACCGTACGTACCGACCGACCGACGCATCTCTTCTGTCCAATGTAGGCCGACCTTTAAGTGGAGTTGATCTCTTTAAGGTGCCATGAGATGATGATGCTACCGAACATTTATTTATACTAACTTGACTATTTTTAAATTAATCTACTAACTTTAAAAAACAGACTAGGTAGTTCGGTTCTGAAATCAAAACAGTTAGTTTAATTATAGGTATTTCTCAGAGGAACCGAGAGTTAACTCAACGATGAGTTACCACCTACCTTAGGCAAATGGCAGATCACTCACCACCCACTATGGGTTTAGCTTTCCCGGGGCGCGCTGTTACAAATAAACTAGAAGATCTCTACAGCGTCAGGCAGGGCAGGAGACAATCTTTGCGGGACATTGTAGAGATAGAATAGGCTTGCCCAGCACCTAAACTATTAAGTATCGTATCTAATAATATTGTACCTACCTACCACCCAAGAAACTGTGCGGCGGAGAAACAGTAGGTAAGTACCTAGGTATCGAAAAAGGTGTCGTGAAAATGAGCAGACGAGTTAAACGGGTGTGGGCTAAATAGTTAGAACAAAGACTCATGAGTTCAGGACGTTGATGATCTGATCTAAATTGCTTCTAACATCCTACATTCCTACATACTTAGTCCCGATTATGGTTTAGTACAGTCGCCTGCAGATGTACACACACATCTAAATGCTCCAAAATTATGTAACCATAAACTTGTGCCATTAAC
The DNA here is from genome assembly GCA_963582015.1 of Xanthorhoe designata. Taxonomy (NCBI): domain Eukaryota; kingdom Metazoa; phylum Arthropoda; class Insecta; order Lepidoptera; family Geometridae; genus Xanthorhoe; species Xanthorhoe designata. The sequence continues at coordinate 10,458,682 of OY757034.1, read as the reverse complement.
ATCTGTACATTTTCAATAAAATAATGTTTAAATTGTGAATGTACTTATACCTAGGTACTTAAATAATAATTAGCACGAGTTGATGGTTACATATTTTTGAAGCGTTTGGATGTGTACCTACATCTTACTCATGTTAGTGCACGCGACTGTTCCTACGTTGATCTTATTCGTCGAAAGTAGACTTGTACTGGTATGGTACGCCCGGACTGACATTAAAATTTAATCCACTAGCGACTCAGTCTCGGCTTCGCAAGGAATTTCTGTTGATGTGATCTCTACCAAATTTCACATGGATCATCCATGTGAAATTTGAAGATGGCTTGACTGAACATTAAAATGTAACTATAAAGAGTAAATTTTGATACATATTGTTATGTATTATTGGAGGAGGCCTACACCCAGCAGTGGGTTGACACAGGCTGAAAATAATGATGATGATGATGATTATTAAAATGCACGTATGAAGCAGTTGATAATTGCGAAGCATTCGAGAGCGGAAGTGTGGAACTCATTGACAAGCAAAAAATCTTGTCAAACAATATTAAACAAGAGCGTTGATGTAACCTCTTCGGGGGAAGCCAGAAGGCACTTTTCTCTGAGTTTCTCTGGAGGTGCGCGCGCGCAGTGCACGCTCCGCCGCCGCGAACCGCGCGCGTCTCTACATTCCGATCCTCACGCGAAAACAATTCACCAAATTACGAATAATAGTGAAATAGGTTAGCAGATTCTAGTGCGAAGCGTACGTGTATACATCTCGGACGAGTGTTGTGATTGTTTATCGATAGAAAGTTGTTTAAGCTAGTTGAACTGACGTTTAGAAGGCGCATTTTACAAGTGCACCGGTGCCGTTGGAATAACTGTGAGGTTTGAATCTGATTTAATTTAATTAATTATTATTTCCATCTATTAAGTACCTAATGTGTCTTTCACTTACAGACTATTAAGAAAGTGCTTTCGCGCATGTGACCATGCTTCAATGAAAAAGGTTTAAAATTAAGACACTTTCTTATAAGTACCTTATGGACTTATGGTTCGTAACCACAACTATGTAGGTATTTATCTATTTCTCGTATAAAACAGCTCTCGCTCGGGTAAATTAATAGAGGCTGCCTTACTTCAGTGCATCTTATAATAACGTGCCTATCTACCTAATTACTTTATGCAAATCTTGAACGTGTAAAGTTGGTAGTTAGGTACTGAATTTTGCATTCCTCGCAGGCTCCATCCATCCTACTTAGGTTTATGCGAATATTACCTAATAGATCTCTAAACGTATGTGAATATTTATGTTTGTTTGTCTTCCCTTCACTCGACAACTATGAAACGACTTATTTTCAATACATATAGTACCTAAGTATAGACTTAAGTATATATTTAATTATTTATAAGAGCCAAAATTAAGAAAACATACTTTTGCAAGAAAAAAACGAGTTAAATGTAATTATAATTACCTACTTAGAGGTGCAGTCTGCAAGCTATTATATATATATAACATCGAGTGAGTATCTAAAAGTTTTAATTAAATTTGATAACAACAATAAAAATGCGACATTTTCGAGAATGAAATTCATTTCGCTTGTGACCATTGTGGAGACAACAGACTGTAACCTACGGTTCCACAGCTCCAATTACTCCTACAGTCACTAACAAAAGTTGTATAACAGTTTCAGAGTTTTAAGAGGGTACGTAAGTAGGTACCTACTTACGTACCTAACCACGTTACCTAATTATTCGAACCAAAAGGATGAGGTGTTGTTCTGTCTAATGTGAATAAAATAACAATAATAACAATTACGTACAATCATTTATCAAAGATAAATCAAATGAAGTAGCCAATTGACAGTAAAGATTTATTTTATAGCCTCGATCATTGTCTGTTTTTAAGCTAACTAATGCTTTATTGTTGGTGTAGCCTTGTCTACACGCAACGATTGACCCGTTTATCTCAATTCGCCAAATAAATTAACTGACAATAGAAATAGATAAGTAGGTACTACCTACCAAACTCCATAATTATTGTAATAATTACCTTTTAAAGATCAAACTGGAATTACCTGTAAATAGACAATTAATGTTATTTAATTACGATCTCAATTTCATCCATGCTAGCATTTGCCAATATATCTCTCAAAAAGAGCTGTTTAAATATCCACTCGTAAAATAATTAATCTACAACAATTAGTGGTGGAGAACATAGTGTAATTATTTTTGTCGTCAAGCCTGAGGCCCTTCCCCTTTCAAGGACAACAGAACAATTTGCGAATCAAACAATCAGGTTACAGTAGGCAGGTTTCTTGTTCCAATGAATTCAATAGTATCCTAAAAACGAGTTACACATACAAGTGGTGTTCGGTGGTGCCGTACACCGAATGCCAATAGTGATGAAACCTATGTAGGTTAACTCGCACGTGATATTTGTATCAATTCGTTTACGAAAGTGCACAGACTTGGTGGCTGAATCATATCCCACTGATTTTGTTAAAGCTATATAGACAGAGGCCTTTTGGCGGCCTAAAAACTCCGTCACCAGAGTTATTTAGCCACTAGCTCATACGAACTTACTTACCCTACTAACATGATTGAAATTACCATAATTAGCAAAATATTACACAATTTTATATAAGTAGATAATAGAAAAACTGAAGTATGTCTTAGCATGATATATTTGTGGATAGAGCTCAAATGGACACAAGTCAAATATATTTGACTTGTTTATATACTATGTAGGTAGAGTATATTTTATACTATGTAGAGTCGGCCGGTAAACAAATACTCGAATGTCAAATATGTACCTCTACTTACCAACAAAGGATCGGGGTTTCGTGAAAAGAACCACATCACCGCTGCAAATATAATCTATAAGGAAATGATTTTACAACCGATCAAAGGATCTGAAATGCCTAAAGATCTGAAATAATGGTCATGGTCTACCTACAGGCATGATCATGTTTTGCTTCGTTTTCGGAAGTAATTAGCTTTACACATACAAAGGTATATTGTTTTAAAAAATATGAAAAAGCAAAGACTTTTGTATGCTTTTCCCGGGAAAATACCTATTAATATTGAGTCCAAAACTTGCTCTTTAAAAAATACCAGATTAGATCTAAATATTCTAATTTTCGAATCATCAATATACGAGTATATAAAACAATAAACATTTTTGTGGAATCAACGCACAGACCAAACCGCTAAAGCTATGAAGCTGAAATTTGGAAGGTAGCTTCCTTTTAAAACAAAACTAAGTAAGTAGGTAGTACTATGACGGGATTTTTCGAAATTCCACCCCTAAAAGGTTGAAAAGGGATGAAAACCTTTGTATGCAACTTTTTAATGCGTAAAGCGATTTGCTTCAAACTCGGTATAAATATTGTAAATGATAAATAAATTTATACATTTTCAGTAGGTAATTAAAAAAAATCGACTGAAAAGGGGTAAAATGTAGTGTCAAAGTTTGTATGGGAACTTTTTAATGGGTGGTTCAATTTGCTTGAAACTCGAATGCAATACTAATGCAAAATAAATATGGATACTATAAATATAAAATAATTGGTCACGTGTTTCAGGAATTAAAAAAAAAAACGCCAAAGATTGGGTAAAAAGTAAAAAAAATTCAGCCTTATTTAGGTTACGAAGAAGTTTACGCGAACGAAGTCGCGGGGTCTGCTAGTTTAATCGTAATCAAACATCGTTTTTTACAAATTGATATTAGGTAAGTAGAGTTTTTATGATTAAAAATTAGGTATGGTATGCAATGCATAGTTTAGCCTTATCAATTAACCAAAGTGGAAAATGACAGAATATCAGCCATAAATTCAACATTTGGATTACGAGTTAATAATATTACGAAACAGCTTTCGAGGTGGTTTAACAGACTTTCTACCGGTTAGGTACCTACTATTATAATGTCGTAAGATAGCTTGGTTTGCTCAATTATTTCAACAATTATATTATTTAAAAAAAGATCAAAAAGATGTGAAAGAATTTGTCTACTGCACCTTGGGTATACAGTTATGATCATATTTTTTTAAGTAAGTATGTAGGTACTTATGTACCTAATAGTGGCAATTCTGAGTGTCGCAAAAGCTAAACTAAGCTAACTAAAATTGTTGCCGTCCCTTTCATAGCGATGAGAATAAAAAGGATGGCAATAGTTTTAGTTAGGTTAGTTTAGCTTTTGCGACGAGCTTTTGCAAAAGCTAAACTAACCTAATAATAGTGGCAATTCTGAGTGTCGCAAAAGCTAAACTAAGCTAACTAAAATTGTTGCCGTCCCTTTCATAGCGATGGGAATAAAAAGGATGGCAATAGTTTTAGTTAGGTTAGTTTAGCTTTTGCGACACTCCGAATTGCCCCCATTACCTATATAATTTCTTAAGTGACTTCAAAAAAAGAGGTTCTATGTTGGGTAAAAAAAAATATGATCACGACTGTATTCCCAAGGTTCGGTAGACAAATCCTTACAGATCTTTTAATTGATAAATAAAAAAAGATCTGAAAGAATTATCAACCACGCATCTTGAGAATACGTCGTAATCAGTCATATTTTTACAGACAGTTTTCAATAGTAGTAATTTGTTTACAAACATGGACAATTAATACACGTCGAATTTATTTTATTTTATTTTAACAATTTTAAGAAAACTTACAGCTATGCATAACTATTGACAAGATATACAATATAACATGGGTAAAAACATCATGCTAATACTGGGAAGGCTAATTAAAAGTTTCCACATATAAAGTAGGTAGTTAACATTAAAAGGTCAGTAGATGACAAACACCACCTACGCGTAATTGTGAGAAGAAAAAAGTACTTAATATACAAAAAAAAAACAACCTAATACTCAAAACATTCGAAAAGATATAACAATATTATTGGTATTTGGCTGTAGTACCTAGGTATAGAATATAGGAGCATAAGAGAACTGGGAACGAACAATGATATCCAAAAATAAGAGCACAACTCATTATTATTATGTGTTATACATAACCACCTAGGTACCTAGGTACCTACTTACTTATTGTTAACCCATCATCTTGCGCTCGTGAGCGCTTAGTTTTTTTGTAGACAAAATTTTCACTTTCAATTGGTATTCATTCGAACAATGTAGGTTTAATAATCACAATTGAACACATTTAATTATTAAAAGAACACAAGAAAATGTGTTTGTTTCTATACCTACTTATTTACTTAATGTGAATGTGTTTTTGTTTTTTTATTTATTATAAAATATCTACGTGTTTGTTTTAATGTCATAATATATTTCGTTATAGTTCAATCTCACTATGTCTCTAACCCACTAATAATATTAATTGTGACGCAAACTACACAAGGAGCGCGTTGAAGTCTTTTGTATTGGGTAGAGGTTCTACGCGCGTGACATGCGCATGACCGATTGTGAACTTAATTCTGTTATACTTAATTCAATTTGGCAATACTGCATTGCGCTTCATACTTTTGTTTGAAAAATTTCATTTATTACTTCAAGTTGGTACATAATGGTCTTAAAATTTAGATTTGGCCTCAACAAGAGCCCCATTGGAACACCACAAAGTTACGAGGAAAAAGAAGTACTTACTAAAATAAGAGTAGTAAGAGTAGTACTAACCCTCATTTCTAAAGTATTTGAGTAAGTAGGTATTAGTAGTTTATGCAACAAGGGCTTAAAGTAGTGTATTATGTACATAGCTGGGCACCGTTAATCAAATGGTTAACTTCGTTAAACGCTAATCCGTTACAAAAAAAGTTAGCTTCGTTAAACGTTAAAGCGTTACATTTCGGAAGAATTAACGCAAGTTAACGTTAATCGTTAATCCGTTACTATGTGTAAAATTGCATTTTCTCGACCAACTGGCACACTAAATTCGGAAAACAAACGAATTTTGATAGAAAGAAAATTACAAATGAAAAATCTTACTAGAAGTTTTACGGTTTCGACGGGATTCGAACCCGCGAGATACAAGCGATCACCCTTAAGCCGGGCTGCCGTACCACTCGGACACGAAGCCCTTGACGCCGAAGACGAAACTATCAGTAAGATGATATTTCGGTTAAAGCACCGAAACCTAAGTGTGGTTTAACACTACAATAAAAAATATAAACTATAGAAAGAAAATGTCGGTTTGACTTTGAATTGAAACTATCAATCAAATTAGCATCTCTACATTCTTCACCAATCAAAGCCGGGAAAACCGGAAGCAAATAGATGACAAAACAAGTACAGACTAAAAATAATAAAAAAAATCGAAAACGATAAGGTTGCACCGGGCACGTCGGCGCGTACCCGACTCGAGGCTAATGCTCTGTTTAGAAAATAGTTGAATACAATTTTTAGCTTCATCTGTCTGGTCTGACTGATGATTAGGTACTGACAAAGGATGTAGATAATATCACGAGCTATTGTTTAGCCAAAACAAAAAGCTGCTACTAATATTTATTATTATTACTACACTGCACAGTACACTTTTTCTATCTAACTAAATTACACTGCACTCTTCTTTATCAATTATCAACACGCAAATGATCACTGACAGTAATTTATAATAACAACAAACAAACAAACCAAGGTAAAGAAAGTATGTACCTACATACCACCTTTGTGGTTGTATGCGTCAAACTGTTTAGATGCAATGAGATTTTATTCTGAGTTTTTCTGTAAGTATGTTATCATTTTCGCTGCACTGCCTACAAATTAAAAAAAATATAAACACGAATTTTTTTTACGAAATGAATTATCAAGAATTTATTCGAATGTCGAACTAACCACTACAGATTATTATTCTAACTTTAAACAAATCCTTCTTGGCGCGCGCGTGAAAATGAAGTTCGTAAAAAGTTTTCATGTTTTTCTTTTTTTTATTTGTAGGCACTGCAAAGAAAATGATAACATACAGCCTAAATCAGAATAAAATCTCATTCCATCTAAACTTTTTTGAAACCAACCTCGATCAAGCACCACTACATGGGTTGAATTCCAAATTCAAATCACTTTGTTCTCTAGCTAGGGGAAGAAAGATATTCCATACAACATTATGTGCCTGCTAGACCGAGGAGCTGTAATGACTTACTTTAGGAAGGGTTTGCATGACACATAATATGCCATTGACGAGCAGGTAGTATAAAAAGGTACTTTACCAACTGGTTGTTTGGTTGTAAAAACCTTTAAACATAGGTACCTACCTACTGTTGGATGCGTCGTTTTCAGTCATGGCCTCTCTGTGAAATTCAAATGATACAGCGGGTATTCATTCCTTTTTTCACAATATAATTGTCCTTTTTATCTGTTATCTCTGCGTTGCATGTCAATAAAGGCAGGTAAGTTATGTACCGTAATAATTATCTACCTATTTCAGGCTCCGCTGACTGTTGTAACGATTGGCAGAGACTGATATCAATTTATGATTTTCAGATAACAAAGGGAAAAATTATTATAATTTCCATTGATATTGAATAAGATGAATTACCTACGACGAATTGGTACTTTCCTACTTAGCGATGTAGAGTAGAACACAACCTCTAACCGTTGAAATGTAAACACTATGCGGGATAAGTAGGTAGGTATAGTAGGTATCTATCTATTCTATATCATGATTAGTGAATTTCTGAGTTGCCCAATGTTTCGTCATGTGTTTAATTATTTTCAGTCAATCCAATATGTACTTACCTACTGTCTCGTTTTATGATTATGTAGGTACCTACTTATTTTATTTAAAATTAACGGTACATGGGCTGATTCATAAAAATATTTAAATAAGGTCGCCTTAAGGTCAGAGCAAGAAGAATAATTAAATAACCTCGTTATTCGGAAGTATATAAGTAGGTAGGTAGGTACTTAGGTATAAACTCCCAAGTTCAACGGTAAGAAATAGCTGTATAAGAACACCTACTTTACCTTGGTAACTAATGATCCTATCTTTAAGGCCTTACCTATTTATATTCCGATTACATGTATAATTATAATAAAAGTAGAATTAAGTAATCAGTTTTCAAGAACTGATAATTCTAGTAGGTACCTACATAAAATCATTTATTATAAGATAATAATCAAAACGTCAATAGGTAGATGAAAGTTGAATTACTTTTGTACGATACTTGCAAGAAATATATGTACCTATATGATTTCAGTATTGGTCAAAAAACCGTGAGTAAAGTCGCCTGATAAAGCTAGTTGAAACATAAACACAGGTAAATTGTTTGGATCATGCACTGATTCCTCCATTGATAACTAAATTATCTTTTGTCAATCATATTGTCACGTGAACGTATCTAACCCTACACTCTAGTTACGGATAACCATACAAGCTTTCAATGAAACTTTAAATTGAAAATATTCTAGGAAAAAATTGCCAATTATACTTTTACAGAGCTCATCCGTTCCTTCCTAACAAGTTAGGAAAACATTTACCTAGGTACCTACTTTCAGGATAACGTTCCAACATTATGAATTGTTGATGTGTCAAAGTGCACAGCGTAACCATTATTTTGATGTTTGCGTAGCCACTTGCTTTCACTTCTTACACATCATCGGCTTATATCATACGATTAAACCCGTTCCTGTTCCGTTTTCTAAGCACCGCTGCGTAAGCGCCAATTACGTCGGTCCTCATGCATAGAAAAAGAGCAATGAATATCGAGCAGTTTCATCATCACGCTCAAGGCTTATTTTATGGTCGACAAAATCAGAGGTCAAGAGATGGACTGAAGTGAAAGTCATGATAAACTCAATACAGAATACACACCAACTATCTACCTTGCATTACACTTTCCTGCTTTATTACCGATCCACGACCGAGTTACGACCCACTGACCGTTCTTTAAAACTATAAAGCAAAGGTTATTGAAACCTGTTTGAATAAATGTAAAGTTTACATTAAATTGCAGAAAATGCAGGTCAATGTGACGTATATTTTTATACTTACTCTTATTTATTACAGTGGACAACCGCTAATTATGTTAATTTTCGGAATCATCTGCTCTACCTTTGGCATAGAAACTATTATTTATGCGGCTAGACACTATGCATTTATGAAAAGTGAAATAGTAGGTGCCTAAGTAGGTAGATAGAAGCTAAGGTAAATAAAAATAATCAATATGCAATAACAATTTATTAAGTAGGTAAATATGTAGGTAATTCTATTCTAGCTAAGTAGAGTAAGACACGTGCAAAATGTCTTGTGGCATATATTTTGTAGCATAGGCGACAGGCTGCAGTGATCATCGTCAATTATAAAAATACTCTACTAATTTCTAGTTAAAAATCAACAGATTATTTATATTATCGACTTTATTGTTTAATCGTCTGTAAAAAAAAGTAAATCTATTTTTTTCTACTTCGCACGACGCGACGCGTCTACGAAAGATACGATTTCATCGCTAATTGCCACGGCTAACAAAAGAAAGTCTCGAACATAATTTACATAATATCTACCGAACCGGTTTGTATTGAAATGCAGATCGCGAACACACCTCAACTCAATATTATATTTACTTACTACATTCGACATGACATCAAAGATAAAAATTGCACAGATATCAGTTGTTGGCAAATCTATGTATTATAGTACCTACCTAGGTACTTATATATTGTGCTCTATAGTGGTAAGTGCAGTGCTTTTCTTTTGTTACTGCATTTCGATTTTACTAGCACACAATAACAAATAGTCACACACAATGCAATATGCAAGAAACTAGAAAATTACAAATTCACAGTGAATTGTCCGACTTGCATTGTATTCAATAACTCGATACCTACAAAATAATATAAAGGTAAATTAGAAACCACACATTATTATTAAGCGGATGCGATAATCGCATAAGTACATAAAAACAATATTTGACGACACGTGTAGGTACGTAAGAGCAATCCTAAAACCGCTGAAAGTAGGTAATGTAAATAGTTAAATAAGTACTTACACTGGTAATCTGGAGTAGACTGTTCGATCCCATAACACAACCCCGCCTCTACCAACTTGCGCTTGAAGGCATTTTGCGGGCACTGAACACGTCGTACCTAATTTATATTATTTAGACAATTGGATAAATAACCACGTTTTTATCTACTTGATACCTAGTCTACTACTATGACCTAGGGCTAGACTCTTGAGATGTAAAATAAAAAGGTCACTCATACGATCTGCGAATGTTGAAGGAAGACAGGGTTTTAATTAGTTTTAACGGTTGATTGGCAGTAGGTAGTTAGGTCCAATTAGCTTTATTGAAGGCTATAGATTTGCTCAGGTGTGGGTTTTATTTTTGTAGGTAAAGTTCATGTTAGGTTTTGTAAAAGACCGGAGTTAGAGCAATGATCAAAGAATAGGACACAAAGTAGGTTTAAAGTGATTTTCCTTGAGAACTTCGAAGGGAAAAATATAATTCAATTCAGAAGATATAAGAAATTGCGCGAAATAAATAACCGATACCTATGAATATGCATTCATGATGTACAAATCGCATGTTCAGCACAATGAGTCCAATTCTATTCAACATCTTTATTGCCTTAAGTTACACTGTACCTAAGTGCAATATCCAAATCTGAATAGCCAGCCAACTGAGGAATTGAGGTGGTATTGCTGCGCCTCCGTTCCAGGTCACTGGACATGACCGACAGTATACCTAGCCGCATGGAAAACCAATAGTAAACTTTTAAAACACCTACTTACTATTGAGTTCACAATTGTAGTTGAAGTTCACAAGGATGAACGAAGAAGGATGATTTTTTGATTGATTAAACTATGGAGCGGCCTAAAAAGTTACGACAGAAAGACGTGGACATTTATTTTAACTCTACGATGTTCTTTATGTAGGTACCGGATGTACCTACTTACATATAGAATGAAATTTTCATGAAATCTTTTAAGCCTAATCTGAAGGACACCTGTGTTGGGTAACCATAAATAAATAAATAAACATACTACCAAATACCTACCTTACAGAGAATCAATCATACCAGAGTCAGTAGGTAGTAGTAAATTATAACCTAATTAACTTAAACAATAAATTGGGTTACAAAGACTTTATGCAAATTTAAGTTCATACTTATATTATATACTTATTGACAGGAGGTAGGTACGTAGATCAGGAAATTCGCGATAGTAACTAATGATAATAACATAATAAGCAGCCTATGATCGTCGCTATTGTTGTGCGAGACAGCTACTTAGTGGTTGTAATGGGAAGCCAGCTGGGGTGATTAAAATGCAATTATATTGCGTTCTAGGCAGCGGTATCTACCTATATTATTTTTTGTATGAAAATTGGTAATCTCTACTGCTTATACATAGTACCTATAGTAGTATAGATAAATACTATCAGTAGGTACTAAACCTAGGTCTTAGACCATTTATGTAAGGTTTATAAAATGGCTGACAAGTAGACCGCACCATTGACAATTACAAGAACATTACATAAAACCTCGACTTAGTACCTACGTAATACTTACCTATATCAGGAAAATACATGGGCTTGGTAAGGTAGGTATTTATTAACTTATCCTATCATCCACATCTATCTACTCGTTTCGGAGTTTTATCAATTATTATAGGGAGGTACCCTCAGAATCGTTAACCTTAAAATAGAAATGAACTTAGGATGAGAAATTATTACTCTACCCATTGAGGACTCTACCTCATACTTTTATGTAGGATGTTTATGCAGGTACAGTTGATACAATACAAGGTGATCGTGTTGACAGGTCGTCGTGAATGCCGGGCCGCATGGATGGCGACGCACGCCCTGCGGCTACTCGCCGTGCTTCTGGCTGTGCTCTCGCTCGTTGTTGCTAGGTGTAAGTATTTCTATTACAACTGTTCTAAACTTCAAGCGATTACGAAATGTCTATTCAACGACACTTGGAAATAATGAAAGGCACCTGTAATCGCTCGTCTCTGTCTCGTTTTACAAGGCGCTATGTCTTGGTTCCGTATCTCAAACCTTTTTTTTTTTAGAGTAGGTACCTAACCATTTAGTTGGGTAAAGCTAATAACTCAAACTGTCATAACATTACATTACACATCCACAGTATATTAGTCTATTCTGTCTGACCATTTATTTAGCGAAAGCACAATACTAGCAGGGCGGCCTACACTTAAACGTAGTGCTTATTCTCTTTGCCTACACTCAGCAACAGTCGATTGCCTTGAAACTCGAAAGTATCATGATGTTGATTGACTCATAAATTGCTTTCTTATCTTACGAAAATGAAAACACTTTTAATATTCGACCAACTTGCCTTGCAATATGACTCTACCTTGAAACTGTTTCTTCCGGGAAGTGATTCAACATTGCGAAAGTCGTTGATAATGTTGTTCTTGCAGTAGTTTTCGCATGACGGTGATGTGATGCTGGACAAAGTGTGAATAGAGTTGTCTGGTTATATTAGTTCAAATCACAAATCGCACAGCCAAACCGCAATACCTCGCCATAATAACGTGACATAGGTACCTACATGATGCTATTCCTGTTGTGAGCATGCCTATTTGGGGAAGAAGAAAGTTGATAACTAACCATGTGTGGCTTAGTTAGGTAACAACAGCTTGGAATTTCATATAGAAGCCATACATGACATGTTTACAATTTAGGCATTAGGTACCTACTTACTTAGGTATACTGTAAGTACCTATTCGTATTACACAAATGGCGAGAATAGCAAGCAAACAAATACATTGTATTGTAAGTCTTACGTAATGTTGTTACAGTGTTGGCAAATTCAACTTTGTCGAGGATCCGACCCATCTTGAAAAATTACGTAAACAAATTACTTCAGTTATTCAGGGTAGCATTTAAAGCTATAAACATAAAATATTCATTTATATTCGTGCACGGTTAATAGGTACATAAGTTTAAAACCAGAAATGAATTGGTATTTCAACCGCATCTAACGGTCGTCATAATTACAAACGTCTTTCTTCCGTCTGCCTCAATAAGGCGTCAGCTTTGTCATTGAAGTGGGTTGGCCGTAGTTTCTCATCATTCTTTGTCTGGGAGCGGCCTGCTTTCGTCCATACTGGGTCTTGCAACTTGCAGGCTACACACTGCCCTACAACAGGCTGACATTATCAAGGCCACATGACACAAAAAGTGGTGAGCTACCCGGAGACGAATGACAGCATTCAGGTTACCTAGTACAGCGCATCTTTAATAGCTGTTTTAAATGCGCCACGCAACGCGAAGGCAATAAACTTACCCAACATTTTATTTACAAACAGCGTTCTTATTTTCATTGTTAAGTTATTTTAGTCAGGGTTATGAACTTATGAGCTATGAATTTCTCAAACAAGACAATATTCCTTTGATTTTATAAACTTGCATGGTCGGAAACTCTATCTATGCTATTCATGTTAAACAGATGCAGAGCTAGAGGCATGGCGCGGCGCCGGTCGAGCAGCGACAGCGGCGCAGGAGGCTGAAGATGAGCGGAGGGACGCAGACCTGCTCGCCGCCGTCCGGGACTCCATGAAGCAATGGGAGCAAAAGAGAGCACGAACAAGGTTTGTAGATTAAAGAAACTTAAAAATACCAACTAGATAAATATCAGAGTAGAAACCAGCCCCGATTTAAACTACAGACAATTTCAGAATTCCCCGAACTAACCAATTTACTTCTTACAATAATCAGTTTTTTAATTGAATGAGATTCATTGAATAGTGCCGAAAAGTAGATATTGCTTTCACCACTACCATTGGTTCCACTGGAAATGAACTTTCTATTGTGCAAATTCAATAAATTCGCGTCGTATTCGTGCACCAACAGTGTAATACCTAGTTGTTGACATAAATGATATGGTACAATTATTTACTTTTCTGTCCCCCCAAGTCTGAATGAAAGCGAGAAAGTTTATTCATCACTCATCAAAATTTGTAGATTTATCGTCTCTATCATAATAAATGCAAATAAATACAGCTCGTTTGTAGTTAATGAGATAGGAAAAGTATTATCGTTTTTACTTCCTACATTATTAAGTAACAACATTCCCAAAGCTGTACAAAAACGGTAAGAAAACAATGGAAAAGGAAAGATCGGAGCTAAGGTGGCAATTTCCTACACTTCCTCCACTATCTCGCACAAAGCACAATAAAAACGTGCAAGTACGAAAGTGTTGATCTCAATATACTTTCAAGACTCATCATGATTAACATACATAGGTGCTGCTTTCGAGCAATGCAGATTCTTATCAGATGTAGGTATAATTATATATTACTTCGGCACTTAACGCTGTGTTTATCTACATTTAACCGTTATCCGGGTTCTACGGGCCCGGAAGATTATCGATGTAATGAATGATTGATCGATCAAGCAATCAAGATATGTTTAAAGTACTGGTTGGAGATCGCTATTGCAGATGATCAAGAATATGATGATAAGTTTGAACATTATTATATTGTTTCAGGAGCAAGAGATCTCAAGGCAGCGTGTGCTATGGGGAGTTCGGTTGTTTCGAGGATGCCGGACCCTTCGCTTACCTAGAGACGCTGCCCAGCTCGCCGCAGGAGGTCGGCACACAGTTCCTCATGTACTCTACAGTTAGCAGGTACAGAGAGAGATTGTTAATTGTCTTCTATCTTTTGTTTGACTATCCCAAAGAGCGAAAGAGCATGTATATAACACTACGTTTAGACTATCCTAACGCTAGTTTGGTGAGACGCAGCCTCGCTCATCAGCATAGATAATAAATATAAGGGTGCCCGCCCACACAAACAAAATCCTTTAATTGCAGAGGTGACCAGCCACTTCTAGCTGTGTCTGCAAGCAACTTGACCGCCGTGTGGTCGTGGGCCACTCGCGCCTTCGACTCGGATCGGCCGACGCGCATCATCGTGCACGGATTCGGCTCCAACTGCGACAACGTATGGGTCTACGAGATGCGATCCGCTCTGATGGCTGTTGTAAGTTAAGAATACTTGATGGACCCGGTGGTGTTGTAGAAGTTTGATATGACGCAGGAATTACGATTATTGGTAACAGCGGCGGAACAAATGTAGACATGCTTAGTAAATGGTATGTATTGTGTGCCATTTAAAAGTAGGTGCCTGTTTAGGTAATATTGATAAAGAATAATGACAAGGCCCTTTCAACAGTTTTCTGTAAAGTACAGGCAACTGATGTCGTAAGCTTAGATACAGACTTCCTAGTAAGTAGGTACTATGTACGCAAACCTGATATTTGAGGTCGTTGATGCAATATTAGGTATACTTAAAAATGCGGCCTAGACACTTTATAAATCACTTCGACTTCCTATTCAACCTGATCAGGAAACGTAAACCTGCCGCGGTGACATTTCAAGTCATAAATAAAGCAAGCACTGCATAAGAACGATAATTTTGTGTTAATTCACATTCTGATTTTTCTGTTAAAGGTTTAACCATAAGCAAGCGATTTGCATAATATAATATTCAAAGAGTTTTTCTGTTGACCTTCTAACATGTCTCAAACGCTGTAACATGTCGTTTGAGTAAGTTTAACCTGTAATTATGAGATAATTATTATGTTGTTATGTTAATGATCTTTGGTCACAAGGAAATATTAAGGAATAAGCTTGAAGGTTTATTTTCCTGTATGAATAGAATAATTATACCGAAGTTTGCATAGTATGTTCAAGTTTCCTATTACTTACAAGATAAACCTAGTCTTTAGCACAGATAAAAGAATACTAGGTCTTTAGTCACACTGCCTTATGAAAACGAGTTTTTTTAGTCGAATTAGTGATTAGTAATATGAATAAATACAAAGTGTACCTTATACCTGTAGAATATAAATTTCATTGATAATTAACTTCTAAATATATGTATAATTATGTGACGTCTGGTTGTTCATTGTTATATCAGCTTCAAGCAACCATTATTATTTCTTTTTCAGGAGGAGTGCAACGTAATATGCGTGGACTGGGAAGGCGGGGCTACTATGCCGAATTACCTTCGAGCAGCCGCTAACACGAGATTGGTGGGCAAACAGCTGGCAATGCTGTTGCAAGGTGGGTCTATAGCACCCGCAAGGGCGGGCAAGAAGTGATACACTTCTCCAATGGTCCTATCTATATGATCTATGTTCATGCTTCTACACATAAACATGACATTTTTGTATGACTATGCCTGTGTAACTAATATCCTCTTTGTACAGGGCTAGCGAAGCACATAGACTTGAGATTCGAAGATGTTCATCTCATCGGTTTCAGTTTGGGAGCCCACGTAGCAGGATTCGCCGGATCCGAGCTACGGAACATCAGTCGAATTACTGGTAATGTTCAAATTATAATTATAAAAATTTTACCGTCAAAATCAATCGGTAACACATCGATAGTCGTGAGTCATGTTGGCCTAGCAAGATAGTTCACCCGGCTTTTGATCTTGCTTGTTTTAATTAGGACCGTGCACAAAACAATTTATCGTTACGACGACAAGGTATGCGCAAGTTACCACGTGCCACACCGTAGTACTAAAAACATTGAGCTTCCAAACTATCACGTGGATACTAGTTTGTTGCTTTGCTTACACGAACCCATACCCATTCATAATACTGTGTTATTAAGGATATCTTCTCTTTACTAATTTATTTATTTATATCAGCCGTTCGTGTCCCACTGCTGGGCAAAGGCCTCCCCCCACTCTTTCCAGACGTCGCGATCTTGTGCTATAGTCTCCCAGTTGGTTGTTAATTGGTCGAGCTCGTCCCGCCACCTCCGTCTCGGTCTGCCGCGTCGCCTTCTCGCCGGGTCAGGGCGCCACTCAGTGGCTACTTTTGCCCACAGCTCAGTTGGCATACGACAGACATGTCCAGCCCAACTCCACTTCAGGTTGGCGGCCTTCGTAGCTACGTCTGCGATTTGTGTTTGAGAGCGCAGTTCTGTGTTACGGATCCTATCCATCAACTTGACACCCAAGATGCTGCGCTCCATCGCACGTTGGCAAACCTTGAGTTTGGACTTCTGAAGTTTTGTCAATGACCAAGTTTGCGCACCATATGTGAGGACGGGGAGAATGCATGTTTTACTTTACGAATTTATCTCTCTTAAATTCAGGTTTGGATCCTGCCGGCCCTCTCTTCGAGTTCCAAGACGTACGAGCTAGATTAGACCGCAACGATGCAAAGTTTGTCGACGTGATACATTCGAATGGAGAAACTCTTATCCTCGGAGGGTTGGGAGCCGCGCAGCCGCTAGGGCACGTGGACTTCTACCCGAATGGCGGTAGAGTGCAGCATGGCTGCTCTAATCTGTAAGTTACAGTTACCTTTGAATTTAATCGTAACGAGGTGGTTTTTTTATATTTGCTGACGACCTCAATGGCATGACAGGAGCGTGCCCAGCTAAGACTCAGGTGACTTGTGATGGGGTAATTTGTTCGCAAGATCTCTAAATATTTGTTTAAAGTCCAGGTGTTAATCACACCACATCCTACTAATCCTACTAATATTATAGAGGTGAAAGTTTGTGTGTGTGTGTAAGTGTGTTTGTTACTCTTTCACGCTAAAACTACTGAACGGATTTGGCTGAAACTTGGAATATACATAGTTTATGACCGGGAATAACAAATAGGCTATTTTTTATCCCGGTATTCCAACGGGAACGGAAACTACCGCGGGTAACACCGCGAGGCGCAGCTAGTAGGTATATATACCACTAGATATCCACGTCAAAGGAAATACTAGTTTGAGATCAGAACTTTGATTATTCTACAGAAAATTTATCATTTATCATCAATGATCATCACTTGCCATTTATCTTTCTTTTAATAACTTCCTATGCATTTACAACACGATAAGTATACTGATTGGCACGTTTTAACTTAAGTGTGTGCCATAGCGCCGAGGAATGAGCGGGAGAGCGAATAATGTTTTTACTCGTGAGTGAGAAGCGCAGAACGATAGACACGCAACATAATTTATAGCGAAAAAACAGTTTTTATTTAATTACAAGTTAATTAAACAAGCAATCGAAAAATTAAAAAACCAGAACTAAATAAATACTTCTAGGCTATTTGTCAAAACATAAAACCAACAAAAATAGCGTTCTGTTCCTGAGATAAATAGCAAACTGTGTGAAAAACATGTATTTTTCAAAAAAATATATGATCGAGAAAACTTTTACCAATCGTGTTTCTAAAAAACCAAGATAGAAGATAAAAGTTCAAAGTATCATTTCCCTAAATATGAAGGACGTAGCTTTTACATATACTGAGATAAATAAGGATTTCGACGACTAATTTGCATATGACGCCCTCTTAATATATTTGTGGTTCTAGGTTCGTGGGAGCCGTATCAGATCTCCTGCCATGGGCAGCGACATCCGCAGAGGGCCGGTCGCTGTGCAACCACCGACGAGCTTACAAGTTTTTCACAGACTCCGTGTCCCCCAAATGCCACTTCCCTGCATTCCCCTGCACTAGTTACGATACTTTCCTTGAGGTTAGTACAAGAATATGCCATAACAATATCTGTTTAAGCTGTGACATTCTTCTTCGGATGCCAATGAAGCAAGTTTCGTAAGCCATTTGTAAAGGCGGACTAAAAGGCCTGTCTTTGATAATGTTTTGACGTGATGCTAACAATTAGTTGATACTTTTTATGATTTTCAGGGCCGATGTTTCCCATGCGATAGTAAACGACGATGTGGAAACATGGGATACTATGCAGATCGGTCGCTAGGCCGCGGACAACTGTACCTGCTTACCAGGGAAGAAGAACCATTCTGTGGTAAGTTTTATTAAAGTCTTACAAAATTAGAAAGACTTACAGCCAGTTTCTCGAACGCAGATCATCTCCAAAATTACCTAATTAATGGTCAAATCACGTGACAAGTGTCAAATTAGGAACAAAATCGACACTATCACGTGATTTGACAGTTGATTAGTTTATTTTTGAGATGATCTGCGTTCGAAAAACCGGCTGTTACCAAAGTAAGTACTTAGTTACTTATCCACATCTTTTTTGCAACGTTAGAATCCACGAAAATGTTATGGAAAGCCTTTTTTCATTATTTTGTTTTCAGCTCATCAATACCACGTTTCAATATGGGCTGGTAACGAAGCTCCCGAAAAGGCAAATTTCGGTCGAGTAACGCTCACTCTGCAAGGTGATTCGGGCCTGAACGAATCATTCCCTATGACCAAGTAAGACAGACCACTACTAGTTCTAGTTATATATACGTCCCTCAATTGTATAAGTACCCCATCTACCCAATATTAGCTTCGTAAAAAAAGTTCAAGTTTATTCCACATACCAGCTTCAGAAACGTAACTAACTACTTAACTGGTTATTTCAGACGCGAGGACACTTTGAACGGTGGTGCCCGTTTCACTCGAGTGATCGTTCCACACCCAGCCTTAGGAGTGCCGATTCGAGCCACAATCCACTACGCAGCCTATAATGGATGGCTGAGCGCAGGAGTCAAGTCTATACTTGTTGATAAATTGCTGATCGCAGACAGCTTTGCTAAGACGTGAGTACCTTAGATGTTACATCCTATTGTATCACTTACCATTATCAGAAGGACAAAAACAATAAGTATTATTATCGTTAAAACAAATACGGTAACAAGGTTTCTTGTTTACAGATCGTCATTCTGTAAAAAAGGAATGCAGCTATTGTCGGAAGAGTTAATAGAATTGCCACTATACCCAGGAGACTGCGTCGTTCCACAAGAAGATCAATCATTCAATGAAACAAATGATAGCCAAATCTACGTAAAAAAAAAAACGACCAAACGAGATGGACCAGAAGTGATACGCGATGATCTAGACAACGAGCTTCCCGAAGAATCTCCTCAACGACCGTTCGTCTTAGTGGATAACTTCGAATGGACTGGGGAGGCAGAAAGTACAGGAAGAGCTTTCGGAATGACTAACACGAAAACAGCTCCCAGTGGACTGGTCGAAATAGCAGAACCAGTGCTGAGGCCGCGATTAAGGAAAACTCCGCGTCAACGAGCAGATAATCCAGAAGGACACGAAATATCTGAACCGGTACTTAGACCAACACAGGCTCCTAAAGCGACCACGCAACCGCCAATACGAAAAGCCAAAAACTATGATATGTCGACCACCCCAACTTACGATTCCACAACATGGGGCGACAGAGCTGAAAAGGAAGAAACCAGTTTTGCAGTACAATTTTTGCCTGCAAGATTAGCGTCCTTTATTTCAAGAGCAGAACGATATGCCAGAGACACGCTTCTACCTCTTGTGTCGGCGTACGCGCCGCGGCTTCCTATTTTCGGGGCCCGGGACCTACCTGAGACGACCGCCAGATACATACCCATGGAAGACATGAACGTTACCAGCTCGGTACCTGTTCCAACGCCAACTTTAGAGATGAAGATAGAATCGTTACGCTCTTTTGGCCCGCCTGGAGAGAAACGCGAAATGGAAACGCCTGATGACCCTGAAATACCTACGGTTTCTACTACGACCACCAAAAGTACCACCACTGCACCACCTTCGACGACGACCGTGGAGAAACTTCGTCCTGCACCAACCGAAATGCTACAGGTAGTACAAGGGCCTGTGGTTTCAACGAGCACAGCGTTACCTCCGGTCGCGCTTCAGAGTGAGGGAAATGAAAAGATAATGATAGTGTATCCTAGTAATGCCCGTGACGAGAGAAAGATCAAGAGTCACTCGTACCCTGAGGAGATGCAGTTCGAGGCGCTGTACCGGCACACGGCGGCGCCGGCGGAGCTGCGCATAGACTTGCCGACCTTCACCCCGCCCACCACGACGCACAACCCCGCGACTACCTCTCTCCCCAAAATGGACGCTAGATTCATTCCCTTCTTCAAGACTGATGGCGTATCAAACTCCAACAAGAACTGAATGTTTCGGAGGGTATGGTTAAGTTATTGTAAATAGCGAGCTATTATGCATGATTTTGTACAGCTAAAAGATAGTTGATGTTTGATGTAAGAACCCAGTGGAATATAGTTGCATGTCTGTTGTAAAAATTATTCGATTAGAACAAATTGTTGTTTTGTAAATAAATTAGATCTAAAGTACTTTAGAAGATTAAAATAAGAAACTTTTTATAATAAAATTTTATTTATTATCTACGACTTTTTTTCCTTCATAATTATTGATACATTTGGGTATTTAGTAATACTTGCTAAATGAACGACATGCTCGAATACTAAATCAAAGAACCTCCTTGGACAAAACTATGACATTTAATTAGCTTATTTATAACAAAACTACTTACCTATAGAAAATATCACATTAATTGTAAAAAACAATATCTCCATTTTAAGAATTCTAATTTGATAGGAACTCGAGTTCCACAAAAAAGGTATAGCAAACCTTAAAATAAACAGATTGCAACCAAATAAACAAGCATTCATGAAAAATAGACGAAACCACACTCTTGTTTGATAATGGAATCATAATGAAGTGCATGAGCTTCAGTTTTAACCAATACGCTAAATACGAGCCTTATTAACGTTCGTTAGTAAAAAAAGTAAAAATAACTTTCTTTCGAGCAAGGGGCTTTCAACTGAAGTGGTCACTTCTAAGTTCACTCACCTAGTGTAAATAAAGAGAACTGCACCATAGAAGAAAGAAAGTGAATTGTTAAGATGGCATGGTCCAGCTTTATGTAACCCAATACATACTATAAGTTTGATTACCCTACAACTACATTATTTATGACGTAGGTAGTCTGAAAATCTACGGATTAGGGTGCTCTAATCACACAACCCATTTATGTCCGTATTCTTGTATTGATGGTTCTGACAACGGCTGTTAGCAAAACTGAAGCTATACTGTGAACAACTATTACTAGTAATTATTTCATAAACTTATCGGAATGCTGCGTGAGGATCCGTGCGGAGGACTTGGCGTCTAAGAAGAGAGCGTGGACGGCCGTGATGTGCGCGGGCGCGATGCGCTGGGCGCCGTCTGCGCGCGCCGCCAGCATCGCCGGCGTCAGCAGCTGGGCTGCGTATCTGGAACAATCATGGTGACTTTAAGCTAGTCATTCACATTAATGTTATATACCAGTGCGTCTATAGGCTTACCCCCTTAGGCTCAACTTACACCAAAAGAGCGGCGAAGAGCAGAGAAGCGGAGCGCAGTTTCAGTGTCATACGAATTTCAACTTTTATTTTTATTTCTATAATACTTATTATCGCAGAGAAGGCGCGCGTATTTGAATTCGCCGGAATTCGCGCCGCGGGCATCCGCGCGACTCGTTCGAGTTTCTTATGCGATAATAAGTATTATAGAAATGAAAATAAAAGTTGAAATTCGTATGACACTGAAACTGCGCTCCGCTTCGCTGCTCTTCGCCGCTCTTTTGGTGTGAGTTGAGCCTTAGTTCAGTAAACCTACTTTAGCTAAAATTGATATTAAATCTGTTGCTATCTCTTTTCATTGACAAAAGAGTAACAAGAAAAAATCATAATTATCTTAAATCTATATTAAATTGACAAATCTTTATGAATAAGACCAGTGGTCTTTATTAGTCTAGTAGCGTCGATAGGCTTGCAACCTGACACTTAAAAAACAATCAAACACAAACCTCAGAGTACTATTTGCGCCAACTTCAGCTAACGCGGCGATAGCTTCATCCTCTATGGCTATTCCTTCGGTAGCAGCTCGAAGCTTGAGAATCTAAACAAGATTATAACATTTATTATGGGATATTGATATCATTAACGTTTTTTTTTAATTGACTATTGAGAGAAAATGTAAATGTCATCAAGTTTTACCTGTAAAAGTTCAGCTTTGTTGTACGGCAATGTACGGATGATAAGTAGTCGGTCCAACAGATCTAATGGAATTCCGTGCGGTGAGATTATATCTTCAGTGCCCCTGAAATAAATACAAATACATAAATAATGTATGGGGTATGTATTGAAATCCAAATGCGAAAAAAAAGTAATGCGAAATTTACGATGGATTGGACTGGCGCAGGATCGTGGCAGAATCAGATAGCACAAGGTAAGACAGATCAATAGCCATCAATTGGTGAAGTCGTCATGTATTAGCTAAACCTATCTGAATTTTTTTTTACAATAGTAAAAGCAAAGACGATATAAGTAGATCTACTTAGATCATCCTTGGTAATCGTACTCAAAAAAGCATACATAATAAATATGTACTATATAAGCAAATATAATGCAGGGTTCATACCTTATTAGACATTTTCCTCGGTTGGTGGCGAATATGACTATCGGCGCGATGGCGGATTCTAAAGCGCGGTGCAAGTATGTAAATGTTTCGATATCCAACATGTGGACCTAAAACACATTTACAATTTTACATTATCATCATCATTATCAACTTTTGAATGAAATAATTGTGAGACAGGAAATATTTCACTTATTAGACAGATTTGTGAAGCTAGAGTACATACATACCTCATCAATGAACAGTACACCAGGTACTAATTCAGCAATGCCTTGATCTATGTATTTGTTGACTACTTTGTTGATTTCTTTCCTCAATTTATCTGAAGACAAACAAATAATTTACACTTGATTATCTAAACATAGACACTCAATATTATATATATTATTATTATTTATATATTTGTCCGCGGTGAATAGTTCCCGTTCCCGTGGGAATACCGGGATCAAAATTAGCTTATGTGTTAATCCAGGATATAAGCTGTCCTGTCCTGGTACCAAATTTCATACAAATCTGTCCAGCTGTTTGAATGCTGCACATGCTCATTTCTAAATTTATTAAATTAAATTTCATTCAATTACAGGTTTAAGGTGTGCACCGCCAGCGCCATTTCAAATCACTGTAATGTAAAGTGCGTAGTGCTCAGTCATGCGGTAGGCGACACAGGCTATATGTATTTTAAATAAATTCATTTTAAGTGTATTTCACTGCCGGGTCAAAATCCCATCTTCTTTTCCTTCCATAAATTAGGATCTTACCCATGGATTTAGTATAGTACTGGACGAACAGTGAGCGTGCCGCCGAGAGGGTCAAAAATTGCAATGTATCCATAATTTAGTAGTACAAAATTCGGCGCATCAAGTTGCCGGCCATACAAAATAACGGCACGCGGCGAGGGACAAAAGATCTATTACTTTGTCTCTTTTACTCAGAATGTTGTAATATTCTTCTTTGTTTTTGTGTGACTGAGAAAGAAATAAACAGCGCTCTATTTCTTACTTTCTCTAAGATCTTACCAGTAATTTCAGTTTTCTTTGGTTTCATGAGCTGCCCCATCATGGACATTATATCATGCCCGCCCTGTGGTCTCGCGTTGGCGCAATCCAAGTCGTGCAGAGTCACGTCCTGAACCACTTCTTTTTTTTTGTGGACTTCTCCTTTTGGTAGAGGAACATATTCTTCAGCCTGAAAGAATAAGATGTTAAAAAAGGCATGGAAATTGTGAATGAGTGTAAATGTGATGTGATAAGGACTTTTTGTTGTTAAAAGTTGTTAAGCCATGATGGAGGCCTTTAGGCGGCCTAAAAACTCCGTCACTAGAGTTGGCCACTAATTGCTCATACAAACATACTTACATACTAACAAGCAAGATTTTTTTTTTATATAAATATTATTGATGAATGCATAATAATCAAATCTCTCATAAACCTTTATGCCTGGTTTCCACTAAAGAGAAGAGAGAGATGTTTTGCATATGGTTGCTTCTAGACAGGTTCCCTTCTCTCCTAAGACTTAGGAGACCTCTAAAAATTTTAGTTTACCTCTAGGTCAAACTCTGTTGCAAAAGTGTCACTTCTGCCCTGCCGCTTCACTGCTCCAGAGTTGGCTTCAATGTATATAATATCACCCACTTCCACCTTCTCTTTCTGCAGGGATTCATAAATGGTAGGGTCCAGTTTTAGCTGCTTTGTTCCTTTGCCAGTTTTGAGTCCAATGATGACATGAGATACTGTTTTACCATACCCTGCAGCATAGATATACATTTGAAAATTTAGCATTGAACTACATTAAAGTGTACTATGCACCTACAGTAGACATCATACACTTAGACTTGGTATATTTTGACGACCTCTGTGGCGCAGTGGGCGAAAGCCCGCCTGAGACGCAGAGGTTGCGGGTTCGATCCCGGGACCAATGTTATCAGTCATCTGGTTGCCATAACACAAGCATTAAATTGCTTAGCTTGGGACTAGATGACGCCGTGTGGAATGTCCAAGGATATTTATTTATTTATTTTTTCAATTGAACTATAGGCATAACAAAAATAATGAATCCTCTGAAACTTCTGAAAGCATAGTTTTTAGAGCCACTAACTAGGTAACTTTAGTGTTTATCCATATACAACATTGAATTAGTTTGTTTTCAACAGTAATTTTAAGAGCTATAGCTAAATATGTGTCTTGAATGACAATGTGAATAAAAAATATATTTATAATTTGATCTTATTCAGTTTTATCTTAAACTTATGGAAGCCTATACCTAGCAGTGGGTGAAGTCAGGCTGTGGATGATGATAATGATTAATCTTACCTCCTGCTGGATTTTCAGTTTCAACTGGAGTGAGTTCAGTTACTTCGCCTTCATAAACCTCTTTTGTTTCTCTGATACGCAGACCAATGGCTCGTCGGAAGTTCTCCATCAACACTTCAGTTTTCTTTATCTCAGTACTGTAGACTTCACTGCCAACCATAGGGCAGAAGGGTACCTATAAAGAATCAAAATTTTAACATTTGATTTGTGTTTGGCTTTAGGATAGGTACTCTGCTAGAATGAAATAAATTTGATGTGATGATAGGACACTTACTTTGTTGCCAAGTTCCTGTGCTATAGCCAAGGCGATAGCAGTCTTCCCTGTTCCCGGAGGACCAGCAAACAACAGCGCTCTACCGGCCATCTTCTTACTTCTGATCATGTCCACCACCAGTCCAGCAGCCTGATAAGAGTAGATTAATAAGAACATACTTATAGCTTGCAACTCTGTAGTAAGTCTTCGAAGCCTTATCAATAGTAGGTAGGTACTCATTATTCAAAGCTTAGAGCAATTTTGGTGTCCATGGCAACCAAATAACCTCAAAGTTGGATCAATACATTTCCTAGAATAAATATTATTATTTGATACTATTTTAATAATTTCACGACAAAATAATATCAATATGAAAAATGGGTTCTATTATTACCTCTCTGGCAGATTCCTGGCCCACGAGACCGGCTGCCATTTGGATGGGAATACCATTTTCATCAAGGCCCAGGCCTTTGACATGGCTATGAGCAGATATTCTTTGGGTTTTTGCAGTGCTTTTCACTTCTTCTATCTTCATTATGATTATATTTTGGATTTACTCAAATAAAATTCAATTAAATTCACGTTGCAAATCGGCAACAACCAACAACAATCAATCCACAGCACAGACTAAATATAGAAAGAAAGAAAGATAGACATAGACAGATAAACGACAAGACCAAAGAGAATTCAATCTTCCTTTGATCTTCAGACAAGCATTATCGACATTGACAATGACATTACAGGAATAGAGTTGATTATTTTGACACCGAGTTATCTTGCATTTCGCTCTAGCACACTAAAATCTTCAGAAAATCTTCCGACTACATAGATATTTCATCTCCTTCTGTTGTCAGCTAAATTGAATCTGAGGCTGACTGAATGAGCAAAAGATAAAACAAAATGAATTTCCATTCCAAAAAATGAATTTTTTGAGATACGAGATCAATGAATTTTGTAAAGAATAATTTCTCCAGATGTGTGAGTGAAGTACTACTATTCGTCATCTAGACGGGCAATAGTACCTGCGTTGATCATCAGACATTATCGGACTGGTAAAAAAAGATAAAATGCAGTGAAATCCACTACGGTTGTGCGGGGGTAGGGTAGTACTTTTAGAACACCAGCAGAAATGGAGTTCACAGCACAAAATGCAGAGTATGCTGTATCTGTTTTCTACAACGGGGAGCAGAATGACCGCACCAAAGCCCATACTTGGTTGACCACTGCTCAGAGGGTTCCTGAAGCTTGGAACTTTCTGTGGGAACTGCTTCAACCTACTAAGGTAACATAACAACAACTCTGGCTGGGCTATGCTTGCATTTACATGCTAACTTCCACACTCTAGTAGTAACTATTATTTTTTCTTTATTTTAGGAATATATATTTTTTATTTGCCAGATAACCCAATGTAAACTTATATGAATAAAGATATTTCCATAGTAGGTATTTGAATGTTAGTTATTATCAATCAATTTGTTTCAGGGCACTGAAGTGCAGTTTTATGGGGCCACAACATTACACACTAAAATCCTGCGATGTTGGAATGAAGTTCCTCCAGAGAGCTATGATGAGTTAAAAGAAAAACTTCTGCAATCTGTATTCACATACTCTAAAGGACCTAAGATTGTTACTAATAGACTCTGCATTGGTGTAAGTTAAATAATAATTAGTCTATTGTTTTTTTTTCTAATTAGCAGTAAGGCAAGAGCACTCTTCACAGGATTCTGTACTGTTTAAGATTAGCTTTATAGTAAAAATCACTATTATTTTCCAGTTGGCAGCTTTTATACTGCAGCAGGGAACAGTAGACCTAGCCACAATTCTTAGGCCACTTTCAAATGTGGAAAACACTATGTTGTTATTGGAAGTTTTAACTGTGATACCAGAAGAAGTAAGTACTGTTTTAGTTAGTTTAATACAAATAATTATAGAATCATGCCTTTAAAAGTAATTGAGTTGTCTCATTGCAGTTCAACAGTATGACAATGGGTTCATCGCTTCGGGCCAAAAACCGAGCTATGTTACGACAAGCATGCCCTGCAGTTTTAGATGATATGCTTAGATATCTACAGACCGTTTATAAGTAAGTGTTGTTCTGATGGAGAGAGAGTATGAGTACAATTTTGTTTATGTAAAAGGTTATTGTTACCATTTCTAGACTATACATTTAAAGTGATGATTTTTTGTAAAAAGATAAATAAGAATTTGATAGAACTATCTCTTGCCATTTCAATTTATCCTTGATTGAACACCACCCTAAAAACATGTTTTCAGGGGCTCAATACTGTAATGACAGGTATATGGCGGTAATGTTGTGTGTATTTAAAATTATTTCTTATTTACAGTGACTTCAGCAAAGAGCCGCCAACAGAGCAGTTGATTCAGTCATGGACCACAGCTGCAAGCTGCGCGTCCAGTTGGCTCACTATAGACGGAGTTGAGGCGGACATTGGACCCGCCTTGCCGGACAGAATGCCGCTGTTCCGAGCCCTGCTTACTGCTGTTCATGTCCTGTATTCGTGAGTCTATTGTCAAATCACTTTTAAGTAATATGGGCTCTAGTGACTAAAGTTTAAGTTACGCAACATCTATCAACCGCTCACTTTAAGTTTAAAGTGTCCTAGCTAAGTTATCCTATGTCAGTTCTATGATTTCTATGTTCTTAGTTTTCTTTCTCAGAAATAGGTAGTTACTGTAACATACTATGTTGTGGTAACAAACCTATGTTCCGTCAAGGAGATAAATTGCTACACAGTTTTGAGGACTTTTGCAGTTCTCATCGTTCTTTTTGTAATCGGTTCCCTAAGTCTTTTGTTCTGCACAACCTTCCTTCTTTAGACGGTCTAAAATTTCCGTCACTAGAGATTGCCACTTGCTCATAACATATAAGTACACAACTAATGAGATATGTTGCGCAGATGCAACGAGCTAGTGTCAGACAGCGCGCTGGACGCGTGCGAGGCGTGCCTAGGCGCGGCGCGAGCGTGCGGCGACGCGGGCAGCGCGGCGCGCTACCCGGCCACGGCGCTGGAGCTGCTGGCCTCGCTGGCCGCGCTGGCCTTGCCCATCATGCAGAGAGACGCAGTACCTAACTCGCCTAATGAGGTGAACTGTTGTGTGAACGCAGCTTTACTGATTGCGTCATGTCAACTTACGACTGTTATGCGGGCACCACACATTGGCTTCTACTTGGTTCCAACATTAACTACGAAAAGCCAATGTATGGTGCCCGCATTACGTCACAGATTATATAATACACTAGTACAGATGCCTCATGTAGAACATTGAAAACAATCCTGAATTTGCGGGCAATTCGTCGGGCTATCCCGTTTTACCTGTGTTTCTGAGTCAGCGCCATCTAGCGTTCATGTCATGTAATTTTATTATATTTTGTAGAAATTGATCTAGGAAATAAAATAATGGGATATTTTGTTTCGTTATATTGAAAAAAGTATATTTAAAACAGAAAATGTATGATTCTGGCAACATTTAGGCATTTTCATAAATTTCCAGAGACTTTATTTCGAAATAGCAACACGTAACGCCATCTATTCATTTGTTTTTGGAACTACAACCATCTTATAAGGGGATGGGATACCATGATTACGTCTACATTTTAGCAATATAAAATAAGCCAAATCACAGATAGATAGGATATTCAAACTGGCAGTTAATCTGTAGTTAGATTGAAGATCATAGTTTCAAAGGGTAATGTTGTCAAATACTTAGAAATTCTTCAGATAGAACCAGTTGGAGTATTTACTAGATGCTATAAGTGTAAACGGATGTACAGAATTGACGAGCAAAGCGAGCTACAAGCGTAATTAATCTAACAAAGTTCTATCAATTAAAAAAAATATTGATGTTTTGAAGGCAATTTTTAATCCTATTGTTATACTTCAACAAGTAGTTGTTGCTCTCTTACACAATTTGAATAAACTCGCTTCGCTCTCTATTTCCTATGCTTCCTTCTATCAACAAACAGTTATCTTTCAGGAGCTGCTATCAGCACTGATGACGTGTTGCGTGGCCTTGGGCGTGACCCACGCACGGTCCATCGTAGACGCAGTAGAGAGTGGAGAGAACTCGGAACATGCGGCCGGCACCAGACAACTGCTTGAGATACTGTTGGAGTCGCAGGGCGCGCCTGGTTACTACCCTATACACGAGACGCGGTCCAACCTTATATTCGGATTCTGGTACACGCTGCAGGTATCTATGAACGTAGTAAAGATTCAATTTTAGTAGTAAAGTAAAAAAAAACTTAGGCCTTTACATCTTTACTAGATGATTTATACAGAGTCAGGAGGCAAGCTTTGCTAATGCACTTAACGGGACACTGTAGTGCCTGGGACATTGTTGAGATGGAATATGCTTGCCCAGCACCTAAACCATCCTCTCAGCTTAGCCGGCCATATCCACAGGAAAGACTACTTTCCAAGCTTGCTCGTAAAGATAATGACTAAAGTTTACTAAAAGGTGATAATGCAATTCTCACTAATAATAATCCAGGATGAAATCCTGAATGTGATGGAGCAGAAGATCACGATGAACAGCGTGTGGCGCGAAGTATTCTCCCGCTTGTTGAGTGTGCTGGTCTGCAAGTCCGAGGCGCCCGCGGACGCGGCCATGTCCAAGGACGATCTAGAACTGCTAAGGTGCTATAGGCAGGATATCGCTGATACACTGGTAAGTTCATTATTGGCAACCATCTAAAAAAGTAAGTAAGTTCGTATGAGCAAGTGGCCAACTCTGGTGACGGTGTTTTTAGGCCGCCTAAAGGCCTCCGTCATGGCTTTACGACTTTAAAAGCCGGGACCGACAATTTAACGTGCCCTCCGAAGCACGGAAGCGCTCAGATGTAAATGCTACTTGCGGTCACCCATCCAAGTAGTGACCGCTCAGAACATTGCTTAACTTCGACGATCTATCAAGAACGTCTTAGCAAGCTTTGCCACGAGCGCTTCGGCAACCATCTTAAACTTGCATTGCGTAAATGAAGGTAGTTGTAGGTTGAAAAGGCATTTAATAATACCAAAGACGATTAATATCTAGAAGACAGACAAAGGCCATACACAAAATCGTAACCCTAAAAAATAGCCTGAAAACTCTAAAACATCAATTTTATCCAAGAAATTTCAATTACTTTCTAGTTAAAAATGTTTAAATATTGAATATTGTTGCTACCTACTACTAAGTATTGAAATTTCTTGGATAAAATTGATGTTTTAAAGTTTTCAGGCTATCTGGTACTGCGGGATCGGGTTACGATTTTGTGTATGGCCTTTGTCTGTCTTCTAGATATTAATCGTCTTTGATAATACTAAATCCAGATACTGAGGAAAGGCCTTTGCCCAGCAGTGGGACACGAACGGCTGCAAATAAAATAAATAAATAGTAATGATCACATGTAAAAATGTATGATCTTGATAACGTAGAAGATAACAATTTAAAATTAGTAGGCATAGGATTTGGCCACAAGGAACTCGAAATTTTAGGATACCATTAATCATTTGAGTTTTTTTAAAAATTTAAATTATGATTATAAAAATAAAAATTGTCGACCATAAATGCGCGAAATATTAAAATACACTACCTATTTATACCACACCTTACATAAATAAATAAATAAATATAAATATCCTTGGACATTCCACACGGCGTCGTCTAGTAAGCAACTTAATGCTTGTGTTATGGTAACCAGATGACTGATATAAATACTTAGATACATTTTTTTTTGTAAATACATAGGTACATATCATAGATAGAAAAACATCCAGACCCAGAACAAATACCTGCAGAACATGCAAACATTTGTCCCGCGGCGGGGATCAAACCCGCAACCTCCGCGTCTCAGGCGGGCTTTCGCCCACTGTGCCACAGAGGTCGACAAATTAAAATAGACTACCTATTTATGCCACACCTTACATAAAGCAGGATAAGCATATATGAGTACGATATAGCAGCATCTTCCAGATGTACTGCTTCGCGATAGTAGGCGAGTGGTGCTGGTCGCGTGTGGAGGAGGCCTACAGCGCGGCGCAGACGGACGCGCGGCGCGAGGCGGCGCTGCACGTGTTCTGCGCGCTGGCGGACGCGGCGCCACACTCGCGCGTGCCCGCCGCGCTCGCCGCGCTGCTGCGACACGCCGTCGCTCAGGCGGAGGGCGCCACACACGCGCGCACTTTGCACACGGCGCTCGACGCTCTTGGTACGTAGCTATTTACGAAAGCATGCATGCTACTCCACAGACAACACCAGATTTTCTCATTTGCTATAGTCCCTGGTCTTTCGTGGTTCTTTTTTAACACGTTCAGTGCTCATGACGCACGAGGCGATATTGCACAAGGCCGTGGGAACTGGGCCATGATACACTATGGAGAGACAACTCCCGCCCACTAACGCCCGAAAACTAAAACGCTACTTAATATTAAGTGGTGCTTATACAAATCTGACGACCTATACGCGTTTTGTTGACGCTCAGTCTAGAGTCCGCGCCACCACTGAAGTCCGATAGACGCGACGCGGCCATCACAGAACTATAAAAAATTACCAATACGGCTTGTACAGTAAATATTTAGGCAGTTGATGGGCAGATGAAGCAAGAAAACCTTTAGCATGATAAAAGTGGATGTGTGTGTGTAGTACGAGGATAATTATTAACAGCCAATCTCAATAACCTATCTATCTTTGGTTCTGCTTACCGTCAGTAGCTATTTGACGTTTTTTGTATGGAAGAAATGTCAAATATCTACACGCAGTAAGCAAAACCAAAGATAAATTATTGAGAGTAGCCGTAAGTATACAAATTTAGTTCCCGCTTTTGCCGTAAGACTTCAGTGGTGGCGCGGTTCTAACAGGTTATCAATGTACAGGCAGCTATGCGTCCTGGCTGAGCTCTGTGTGCGAGAGCGGCGCAGCAGGCGAGCCTCTCGCTCGCGCGTGCATCCTGGCGGCGGGCGGCGCGCTGCCCCGCTCCCCCGCGCCCGCCGCGCTGGCGCTGCGCAAGCTGTGCGCCGACTGCCCCGCGCCCGCCGCGCATCTCGCCCAACACATCGTGCAGGCCGCGCAGGTAAGCGTACACAACAACTAATAACTGAAAGGGACACACGAAATATTTAAAACTACATTTTGTTACTACTACCACTTATGTTGTATTGCAATAAAGCTTTTTTCATTTCATTTTTTTTCAGCTTACTCGCTTACTCACTCGGCGGTACCTACCTTGATAACATATAGCCTATGTTCATTCGAAAAGTCCATTCTGCACATCGGTGAAAGAATTTTTGAAATCGGACAAGTAGTTTCGGAGATTACCCCAAACATACCAACAAACCAACTTCCTCTTTATAATATTAGTATAGAAAGTTATTACTGTAGGCCTAACTTTCTATCTATGATAGAAAGTTAGGCCTAACTTTCTATCTATGATAGAAAGTTAGGCCTACAGCTTGATTATATGAATACAACGTCAGTGAACGAACGAGTAGTTAGACATCCCGATTTTAGCGGGACACTCCCGCTTTTTTATTGAAAAATTGAATAGCCGAATTTTGGGATTAGGAAAACCTCGACCAAACCAGTACATCGCCTCGCGAAATACCTACTTACGGTACACATTGGGTAGTTTTCCGGGGGAAAGGGGAAGGAGGACTTGAATATATTTTATTTTGTTTTCTCACCATTGAGATGTATTATAAAGCCACAATCTGTCAAATAAAATGTAAACACCAAAACTCGGCGCACACTACGGAGTGCGCAGAGTTTTTCTTTTTTGCGTACAAGCGACATTGAACATTAAAACAAACGACATAACGTCTACATTCAAATGTAGAAGTCATTTTAGAACATTGAATTTGGACGCACGTTTTATGAGTGTTGTCAGCTATTAGATTGTGACTCTTTAATACATCTCAATGTTTCTCACTCAAAAAAAATGAATGTAGTGTTTGTGTTGTACAGAACAGCCGCGGGCAAGAGGCGTGGACACGGCGCCAGCTGCTGGGCGCGGCGGGCGCGGCGCTGGCGGCCGCGGAGCCCGCTACCGCCGCGCCGCTGCTGAGAGATCTAGCCGCTATGCTGCATGCAGACCTTGCCACACAGGTAACACTGTGAACATGCCCTTACTTCCTCCTCTAACTTACCAGAGAGAACTACGACAAAAGTGAATGATGCTCTATTCAGTTAAAGTAAATGCAGATTTGTGTGAAAAAATTACAATACTTCAAACAAAACTAATGAAAGAATGTAAGCGAGACGGTAATGTTTCGTTTAGTTCATATTGCGATAGTTTTATAAGCAATGCTAATGTAAAGATTGTTTCTATTGTGCAATTAACCTTAAAGGTTGCCTGGAAGAGATCGCTTTTTGCGATAAGGCCGCCCATTGTACATGTGTTTACTACATTTTATTTTATTCTTTGTTTATTGTTTAAGGTGTGCAATAAAGAATTTTCATTCATTCATTTATTCATTAACTAACACGCATTTTTTTCTGTGGCATTACGCGATACAAAGCAAGTCCAAATACGAGAGGTTTAAAATTTAAATAGTTCATACTCCACTGCCTATATTATTACGGGACATTCCAAATAGGACCATGCAAAAGATCGTCCCCACCCACCAACAAATTTCAAACGTATCTCAATTAATAAATATTGCTACTTTAGTGATTTAATTCCACCCGAAATCCACCCTAGATAATGGGGTTTTAAAGTTGAATTTGAACAGGCAGTAGAACCGTCTGGCGCAGGCGGTGCGGCGGAGTGCACGGCATCTCTGCTGGCAGCCTTGGCGGCGCGCCCGGAACTCGCGGCGGAGCTGTTCCAAGCGCTAGCCAATACCCTGCCGCCTTACGCGCTCAATCCCACGCTAGTTGAGGTAACTACTCTCTAACATTGTACCGGATTATTCGTTTGATTTAATATTTGTATTCTATTAAGTCCTTTAATTTCACAAGAAGTCCGCCGGGCATCGTTCTATTCAGTTATGTATGTGTAGCTGTACGATTAGCTCATGAACTCTGGCAATTTGAAATTCAATAAACATAAATGCATATCCGTTTCAAGTTCTAACCAAATATCTGTCCCAACCGTTAATCAATTTTATGATATTTTCTCATTTTCTTGGTCGATGTGAGTCTTTTGAAAGTAACAATATGTGTATTTTCAGCCGATGTTCAGCATCTTAAAACAGACGGTATCAGCTCTGATGGGCGACGTGCTGCCCTTCATAGAACAGATCGCGGAGCTGACGGCCACCGGCTGCAGCCACCACCCCTGCGCCTCGGGGCTTGATGTCGTCAAACTGGTAAATATAGAATAGAATAGAAAATGTTTTTATTTTCCATCAACATAAACATGGGTAACAGAAATGTAAAATACTTATTGACTATAACATTCTAAGTTAGAGAATGGATTAATGAAAAAGAGCTTTCGATAATTATGCCTCACTCCCTCTAAAAGTTATTGCAATAACAAATGGCTAGTGTTAAGCGCATAGTGCAATTGTTTATGTTCGACTAATGCACTGTCACTATACCTGTTGCCATACCTGTAAATGTGACTGCGCACGCAAATTCTTCAAATGTGATGTGCTTTTTGCTTACAAGTATTATAATTTTTTGTGTGAATACTCAATTATGATGTGACAAACCACAAATTGCAGCGTTATTAATCTTATTGTTTTAATTGTAGGTTCTGATAGTAGCGGGCAACGAATGGGCGGGCGCGCGCGATTTGTTCCGTTCGTGCGTTTCGAGCGCCGCGCGGTCGTTGACCCCGCACGCCGCCGCCAAGCCGGACCTTGCCGAAGGATTGTTCGTGTTACTCATAGCAATTACTAAGAAGAAACCGCAATATCTGGACTGGATAGACGATTTGCTGCCAGATTTGGTTGAACTGGGTATGTTCTACTGTTTTTCTATGAATAGAGTATGGCACTTTTAGCGATCGGCACGCGGCGCTTGTGCGACGCGACGACCTGAATTGCACTTTGTAGCGCGGTTGTAAAAGTATTTATTTTAATGAATGTTTTCGCTCAGAGTTGACGAGCGACAGAGGAGAGTGGAAGAGGAAAACATGTTGTGCCGACCCCACTTAGCGTGGGATAAGGGCAGGAGAATGATGATGTTTTCGCTCAGTAGGTCTTCTGTAATAATTATTGTATTACAAGCTGACCCGGCACACTTAGTACCACCACTTTTCTCATCGTTTAATAAAATAACCATCACTTAACTTCCACAAATATTTCAAGATCAAAATTAGCCAAATCGGTCCAACCATTCTCGAGTTACAGCGTGACACGAATAAATAGAAATAGGGGTTCATTTTTTATTATACAAGCTGACTCGGCGCACTTCGTAACTCTAAAATGCACAAACACAATCTACGAAGTATTAGAAAACATTTTTTTTTTTCTCAAAACTCGAAACTTTCACCTTTTAAAATATTAGTGTGATAGATTTATGATGTATACGTGCAGGTTGCTCGTGTATCCGGCTGTGGGAGGCGGGCGCGTCGCGCTCGGCGTGCACGTGGCTCGGCGCGCTCGCGGCGCAGCGGCCCGCCGCGCTGCAGCCCGCCGCGCCGGCGCTGGTCGCAGTAGCACTGCGGTGTATCGGTATGTGTCATACATCATCCGGCTGTGGGAGGCGGGCGCGTCGCGCTCGGCGTGCACGTGGCTCGGCGCGCTCGCGGCGCAGCGGCCCGCCGCGCTGCAGCCCGCCGCGCCGGCGCTGGTCGCAGTAGCACTGCGGTGTATCGGTATGTGTCATACATCATCCGGCTGTGGGAGGCCGGCGCGTCGCGCTCGGCGTGCACGTGGCTCGGCGCGCTCGCGGCGCAGCGGCCCGCCGCGCTGCAGCCCGCCGCGCCGGCGCTGGTCGCAGTAGCACTGCGGTGTATCGGTATGTGTCATACATCATCCGGCTGTGGGAGGCGGGCGCGTCGCGCTCGGCGTGCACGTGGCTCGGCGCGCTCGCGGCGCAGCGGCCCGCCGCGCTGCAGCCCGCCGCGCCGGCGCTGGTCGCAGTAGCACTGCGGTGTATCGGTATGGATACATCACTAATTGATTTTTGCGATTAGAATAAAACTGTGACATCTTATTTATCTGTTTTAGAAATCATCCCGTAAATATCCATTTTAAGACCGTCCACTTTCAGGTTACTTGTGACTTGTGAGTTATCATAATGTAACCGTGTTGTAATGTCCAGGCGGCGCGACGCCCCGCAACCAGATAGAGCCGCTGGCGGAGCTGCTGCTGGCGCTGAACCGCGCGGCGTGGCGCGGCGCCGAGCTGGCGGGCTGGCTGCGCGCCGCGCTGGACGCGCCCGCCTTCCCCACGCATCACGCCACGCCACAACACAAGCACAAGTTCATAGCCGCAGTCATCAAGTACGTATGACTACGCGTTACTAGCACTGCGGAAAACTGGCACTTTTGACGTTTTATGTTTTTTTAAAAACTAGCTGCCAATAGCGCGGTGTGGCGCGGCGCCGAGCTGGCGGGTGATTGACCTTCAATTGATGTGTTCAACAGATAGTTGGGTAGTAGAAGTGTTCGATCTCCTTCCCGGGAAATTCGTACAATTCCTAATTTGTACAACGATATCGAAATCTGTATGAGTGAGTATGCAGGGGGTTTCAGGGACGAAAAATCGATCTAGCTAGTTTTTATTTTTAGATGTCGTATTAAAAAAATATCCATAATAATTTATTTCCAGGGAAAAGAGTAGCAAGCGCAGGCTTCTCGACACGGTGCAAGAGTTCTCTCTGGTGTGTCGCGGCCTGCTCGGCACGGAGTACGCGCGGCAGAGCATCGCCACCAAACAACTGGTGGCCTGAACCTTACTAGGGAGTTGGTGCAATCGATGAAGTCGGTGCTACACTGTGATAGGCTGTCGACGGCACATTCACACAAGAGGGATGTTTGAAGACTTTTTCTGTAATAATGACGTGTATTTTCAGAAAAAAATTATCTTACATTAAACAATTGATCTAAAATCGATACAGCTGTTCACCATTAACGGTAGTGAAAGTTGAAATAAACTTATGTGCATTTCATTTTAATGATTAGTCCAAAAGGTCTGGAAAGCATTATTTGAGCAAAATCAACCGCGACGAATCACGGTGCTCGATGTATTAAAAAAAACTTCTCTTTTTAGTACACTAAACGCGTCATAGACGATAGAAATGTGATGCAATTGTGATGATCTTTTGACAAATAATTCTCTTTATTTTTTGTGTACTTTGATGTACATTATGTTAATATTTCGTGTGGACATATCTTAGATAAATCGATGAACAATCATCCTTTTTAACTAAGTGTAAATAAGTAATAATCTTCCGTGAAAAGTGTTTTTGTTAACAAAATATATCAAGTCTCATACTTTTTACATGCTTCGTGAAATAAATGGATTAGTAAATCCAATTATAATGATCTGATCCACTGATGTCTGTGTAATGTGTTCTTAACCCTTGGGTTTGCACAAGCTCTGATCAATGCGCCCCTATGTTGTATGCGCAATAACTGATAAATGCTCAGAGCACCTACACCACTTGGACTTGATTTTGATTGATACATTAAATTACACTTAGCTGTATAGTTAATATCCAGATTTGTATTAGTAGACTGTGTGTAATTAATAACTTATTAAATAGATTCAATTTTCATAATCAACTCATTTGTAAATACTTGGTGCGACATTCATGCTCAAACTATATAGGTAAAAATGTACAATATACAATGTAGTATATTTTTGAAACATGTTAAGTTGTTGTCTATACCTGTATGACCTGTATTGTATGATCTCATGATGGTGAATTTTAAAATAAATGATGATCTAGTAGAATTTCTTATATCATTTCTGCAAATCAAAACAACCGAAAACTTTACTATTCAATAATAATTAATAAATAATCCTGATAATATACTAGTAAAATACAGACAAAAATGCAAACTTAATTGTACACACGTTTTATTTCGAAAAATCATAATAATTTGCTTATAGTACAAAAAAAGAGCTGGAAGCCTACAACTACAAGTGTTTAATAACAGTGTTGCTTAATTTTTGAAATTGTATATAGAATAGTAGTATAATACAATTGGTATTTATGTAGGTAGGTATAGTCCGCGCCACGTAAAAAGAGCGCTGGAAAAAAGTGGAGGGGGTATGTTTGCGCATGGCTACACTCGCGCACGAAAGTACTTATCATAATGTAGGTAGTATTGTAGCTGGGCGGCCGGCTCGGGCAGGCTAGTATACACCTATTTTTTATTGTCAACAGTTGATCTGACTACTTTTGTCAACACAATAAATATTAGTGTGTGTAATAAATATTTCACTCATTTCAAAATTTATGTCACTGTCTTTCATGAATAAAATAAATAAATTACTTAGATGAATTTATGGAATTATTATTAAAAACATGTTTTAGTCAGTGTTAATTGTTAAATTTAAATAAGTAAGTAAGTACTAACCTACAAAATTCAGGTATTGTTGATACATTGTTTTATTATCATCAACAGCATTTTTAACAGCCTCTCTCTTCATAAAACTATATACCTACGTCATAAATAATTTTTCAGATTTTTCTATGTAAAACCATTTCGTAAGCGAAAACTTTTGTACGCGATGATATTTTGCGAACGAATTTGACGTAGTGACAGCGCGGGAAGCTAAGGACTGCTGACGAACCAATAGCATGCGCCGAATCAATGACAGCGTTACCCCTTCACCGCGCGCCGCAGTCCACACCACCAATCGGACCTAAAAATCGACTCTGCGCAGCTTGTCAGCCAGCGCTCTTTTTACGTGGCGCGACCTATACTTCAATTATTGTCACAATGGGATTTCCAAAGATGGAAAAAATAAAAACGTTTAAAAAGAATAAGTAAGTAAGTTCGTATGAGCAAGTGGCCAACTCTGGTCTGTAAAAAGAATAGGTTTTTGAATATGATAAAAAAAAGGTTTATAGCTTCTACATTAATTCTACGTGATATTCTTTCCAGTTTCTCTAAATGCGCACACAAGCTGAGTTTTAAAATACTATTATATCTATTTAGTGGATTCTAGATAGTTTCCTGAATTAGAGATAAACCTATTTTCTGTATCTTAGGATAACTAAAGTATAAAGTTAAAATATTTAAAAACCTCAGTATTTGAATAAATATACAAAACATGATCTTTTTTAAATTTCTACAACAATTATACAAACACTCATCAATTTATGGAAGGTACTTAAATATACAGATTTATAGAAGTACGCGCATACGCTCCAGCTAGCGAAACTAAATCAATGATCTTTTTACAGTGGCTTAAATAATATTTGACATAATTTTCTATTTACAAGAAAACTCTGGGCCAGGTTACGAACTATAAAAGCACTTTAGTTCGAAACCAATGAGACTTAGTTGCGATTCAATAACAAACATAACTTGCTAATAATAACAATGTATGCATAGGCTTTTTAGTGGAAGACAAAAGCCTATGCAATATGCATACGTAGGTTCTTGTACGAAAAATATATTTTTGGGTTCCTTGGCTCTATGCCACGACTAATGATTCATTTTTAAATAATTTCTATGACACAGCTCTAGTAAGAAGTTAAAGATAATGGCGTAAAGCTGAAATAATATCAGCTAAGTGCGAGTCGGACTCGCGCACGAAGGGTTCCGTATCTTCTGTGAATATTTCAAGTGACTACATGTTGTGGCTATTAATATAGAGCAAAAAAATTGTTGTGTTTGTGAGCCTCCCCTTAGTTTTTAGAACTTTTTGTTATAACGGCAACAGAAATACATCATCTGTAAAGCCTGGTGACAGACCTACGGTTTAATGACGTTACATATAAGCTATTTATAATTACATTATCTCATTTATTTACAATTTATACTGGCGCAGAGCGGTAGCCTGTGTCCAGCAGTTGAGATCGGGCTATCCAATATTCATATTTTATAAGAAACACCTTTTAAAGTGTCAAATTACAGTACACACACATGTTTTGCACAAGAACACTTTCGTGAGTTAACACTATCGCGTTCAGTGCCCATCACGCACGTGGCCAAGTTGCATGAACTCGGCCAGGGCCTATTCTACGGAGAGCATCGTAACTGGAAGGGATTAATAGTTTTCACACATTATTCACGTATTACCGCGGGCAATATTACGTTCACAAGCTAGTAACTGGGCAAGTCTGGTTCATAATGCAGCGAGTCGTAGCTGGGCAAGTTGCACGTACAAGTCGCGGCGTCGAATCATGTGCCCCTTGGCCCTGCGCCGCGCCTCTCAGGAGTCGGAGTCGTCGCGCGAGGGCGGCGGGTCGATTTTGCTGATCTCCACCTCGAACTCGAGGAATTTCTCCGCATCGCAGTGACGGTTCTTGAATCGAATGAAGTTTAGAGCCTGCGGGAGTTAATGCACGTGTGATCAATGTCGTAAAACATTTATTTATTTATTTATTGGAGATCCAACAGCTTTCTTAAAACAAAATAACAATGTAATAGCTATAGGAAGCCAATTAAAGGTTCTCGCGATTATATTCTAGATTAACAGTGAAAACGATGAAGTTATACAATATGAGTAGATACATGAGTATGTACGTAACAGTTAGAAGCAATCACACTAATATTATAAAGGTGAAAGTTTGTGTGTGTGTAAGTGTGTTTGTTACTCTTTCACGCTAAAACTACTGAACGGATTTGGCTGAAACTTGGAATATACATAGTTTATGACCAGGAATAACACATAGGCTACTTTTGATTCAAGTATTCCCACGGAAACGGAAACTACCGCGGGTAACACCGCAGAGCGCAGCTAGTAAGAATATATTAAACTTAACATACTAAACCAGTAATAATACAGAATCGACTCAGACGAAGAACATAGGTATAATTCACGCCACGTAAAAAGAGCGCTGGCTGTCAAACTGCGCAGTGGTCGATGATTGGTGGAGAGGTAACGCTGCGCACTTCATACCATTGATTCAGCGAGTGCTATTGGTTCGTCAGCGAGTGAACACAGGTGCAAACATACCTCCGCTACTTCCCCTCAGCGCTCTTTTACGTGGCGCGACCTATAGTGTTGTCAAATAAGCATAGAAGTAACCGCAAAATCTAAGAAAGTTATTGTCTGTATAACAATATTGAGGGTCACCACCATTCAATAATGAGCTTATTTGTTTAGTTGGGAACGTTGCCAGTGAATTGCCGTATGACGTTCACGAACTACATAGTTTGAAGAAAATATATAAAAAAATGACCACATTTTTCTAGAAAAATGTGGTAATTTTTTAATTATCTAATTTTGATCTTTTTTAATGGTATGTACTATTTCGCTCATAAGCAGGAATAATTAGAAAGGCACGTAAAACTGTCAAGTGCTGTGCAATGGGTATGAATATAAACCTGGTCTAGCGTGAGATGGAAGCAATCCTGTCGACTGACGGTGAGCGAGGAGCTCTCGAGGTCGCTGTGAGTGGCGCGTCGGTAGAGCATCCGACGACTGTTGTGTTGCCCGTCTATCGTCACCTGAGGTTCAATTATGAATGAATTAATATTCATTATTGCACACCTTAATTTCTAAGACATAAATACAATTAGTGATAAAACTAAAAACAATGTACAATGGGCGGCCTTATCGCTAAGAAGCGATCTCTTCCAATCGTACATAATGGAAGATTGGCCGGGTGCATAAAAAACAAAGGAAAATATGAAATAACAAATTAATTATACGTAGTTAATAATTTGCATAGAGTAACCGCAATTAGATAAACTTTGGTAGCTTCCAAAAGATAATTTGTTATCATCGAGTTTTTGACCCTGAAAGTAAGGAGACTTCTTCCATTCGTCATAAGATCGCGAGTAAGAAACGCAGAGTCTGAGTTTGATAAAAATTACGAACCTCATAGGCGTAATCCACAGCGTTGCACTTAGGCCCGATGTACGCGACGTACACGATGATTCCCCAAGTGCGAATATCCACATCCACCTTAAACATAAAAGTGTTTGTAATTTTTTTATGAACTGTTAAATCAACATTATTCATTTTATTATAAATATAATTTTGAATAAGTCACCAAATTATGTCAGTAATTAGCTAAGCTTTATCCTAAAAGCTTAACATTATTACCTTCATATGGAAGAATTCGTCCAGCGCCATGATGAGCCAGTTGTCGTGAGCCTCCGAGCTCACCTTTATGCCGAAATGGTGGCGCGCTCCGAGCTTCACTAGATGTAAGTGTTTCGACTGGAACAAACACCAAACGAATCTATACTAATATTAAAAAGAGGTAAAGTTGTTTGTATGTAATCTCCGAAACTTCTCGTCCGATTTTAAAAATTATTTCAGAGATGTGTAGCATGAACTTTCCGAATACAGATATACATAGGTTATATTTTATGAAGGTACCACGCGAGCGAAGCCGCAGGCGAATAAGTTAGTGTCAAATAAAGGTGTACTCAACTAGGTAACAACAACAAAGCTGAGCGGCGGGCGCGAGGCAGAAAGAGGGGTTTCGCTGAGCATGAATCTCGTACATTAAGGCTAAGTTCAGATGACCGCGCGGTACCGCGCGGAACTACGAACCGCGCGGTACAAGATCAATATAAACGATAACCGCGCGGGTGTATAATCTTGTACCGCGCGGTACCGCGCGGTCATCTGAACTTAGCCTAATGGTGGTTAAGTGACTGCTGTTCGCTAGTTGATGGTCGACTTACGTGGAAGTGTTCCGCGAGATGTTCCCTCGGCAGCGGCAGCTTGTCCGCGCAGAGCGGCGCGGGGCACAGGTACTTGCGCGCGGCGCACGACGCCTCGTGCGGCGCGCGCCGGCGCAGGCGCACCTCGCGCCCG
Organism: Xanthorhoe designata; assembly: GCA_963582015.1. Taxonomy (NCBI): domain Eukaryota; kingdom Metazoa; phylum Arthropoda; class Insecta; order Lepidoptera; family Geometridae; genus Xanthorhoe; species Xanthorhoe designata. The sequence goes on along the minus strand of OY757034.1, from coordinate 10,415,165 downwards.
CAGCCGTGACGACACGGGTAGCGGAGCATCTCCGCCACCTGCAATATACATACATACAGCTATAAATATGCGGGTTCTTTTTATGTGACGCGACCCATATAACGTAGTAGCATAGCGCGGTATACACACCCCAAAATTCAATTTTTCCGGCGTAGAGCCTTCTGCTCTCGCCTGTACTGGTGTACTAATGTACCAATATTTAGAATATAATAAACAGTCTATCATACGCATCCGATAGTTTCACTCGTCGTCCCAACACCCGTCCTTACATGGCGACCTTGCCCAATATGGTGTTGAGCGCATTCCTAAGCCGCGTCTCAGAGATTACATTATAAATTCAGTGCAAAATTCAAACTTCCTACATTCAATTACATCCATAAATACCTACGAATAATTAATCTGCAACATAAAATGGGGAAAACGTACTCAAAAGAAGAGACAATTATCGCGCAAACAGCAGCAGGAGACGGCCAAAATTCAGCAACCACGAGCTACACACATTTAGGCACAACAAACATCTTGCTAACCATCATCACCATCGTTCTGTTGGCTGCAGCGGGGTATGCTTGTTGCTACTTTTACAAGAAAACGCATACCAAATGGATGGAGCGTCAAATGAACCGACGTTCCCTGCGACGTAGAGAACGCAGCCTAATCTTCAAGAATGTTCGAGGTCCCGGAGATGAGCCGGTGTAAGTCTACAGCCTATCTACTAGCAGAGCAGCGAAGTAAAGTATAAGTACGTGTGCTGTGATCTAATAAGAGGTATGTGACAATTTAACATTATTCGAAAAGTGCTGAAAAGTTATAAGCAAATAAAGTGAATAAACTAGTTTTTTTTTATCGTAACGTTATTCATCCATCAGTGACGTGAATTTACTTCATTTATGTGACATGTTTTTTTTATTGAACTTTTAAGAAGTGACAAATTACGGAACTTTTACTTATTTAACTAACAAAAACATCTAAAAAAAAAACTTTTATTGAACAAAATTTTATTATGTGTTTAGTTAAGATAATGATTGATGTTTTATTACATTATTATGTACCTAATCGTAAGTTTTGAGTTATAAAAGTGGACCAAGTCACTCACCGAACATGATATCGCTCGACGTATATGGCATGGACTCGGCATAACTCTCGAAGTAATGTATGACCCGGTAACAAACAGCGACTTTTAAACTAGTAAGATGCGACGACTTTGCTTCTTTAGATAATTATATTATGGCCGAAACTTTTATGAGAATTTATGATGATTTGTTATTAATTAGAAGATATTTAATAAAAAAGGGACAAGCTAGATTTAAAGGTTCGATTGTTATAAATAAGTTAAAAGAAGCTGAAGTTTTATATAACGAAGCTATATTATTACTGTCCAAATTGACACGAGATGAGAAGGGCGATGTGGTAACTTCATTAACTACCACTTACGATAACATAAAAAGTACTTTTGAGGAAATAAGTAACTTGTGTAAGATTTCAAAGAATACCGAATTTAGCAACAAAATGGAATTCGATATTAGGACCGCGTGTAGTCTAATTCCTCTTCTAGATGATAAAGAGGAAACCACGAAACGATTGATCGATGCTGTAGAGATGTATGCGGAAATGATTGATGAAACGGGTAGGCAAATGTTGATTAAATTTGTCCTCAAAGGGCGACTTTCTGAAACTATCGGATGCGTATGATAGACTGTTTATTATATTCTAAATATTGGTACATTAGTACACCAGTACACGCCATAGCCCGGCAAAGTTGCGAAGGTCGCACTAACCAGCTAAAAGTAGTCCGTCTAAAAAAAGGTATAGTCAGTATGTACTCACGCCCTCCATGGCTCGGTTCCGCACGGAGCTGAAGGTGGTGCGGCAGACGGGGCAGGAGGCGAGGCGCGCGCGGCAGCGGCTGCACACCAGGTGTCCGCGCCGACACTGAGACATCGGCGGCTCCATCCACTCCAGGCACACCGGACACTCCAGCAGCCGGAGGAGGCTCTGTCGACAACATCAACACATTTAACGTCGGCGTTGGCGTCGTGGGGACTGCCGTATTTACCATAAAGGTCTCTACCCATTACACCGTATCATACCATGACCGTGCTATGAACGTGTCAGGCAAAAAAGTATTCTTTGTATTGAAAAGTATGGGATTTATGCTCACAAGACCGTTCCGACACCAACCAACAACGTCGCGTGTCGTGCACGGAGCGGCAACTATTCTGATACGCTCCGTGCATATAATTATATGGTAATCATACGGGTACAGAACACCGTCGATCCGTACAATGGGCAAGGTAGACCGTGTCGTATTATTTTCGTGTCTGACACGTCCATAGCACGTCATGGTATGATACGGTGTAATGGGTAGAGACCTTAATGGCGCACGGGGCCCGTGCCCAGGGCCCGAAAGAGGGCCCCGAAGAACGTACATGTTCTCTCACACATTTATTCACACTTTTGGTTCTACAATTTAGGTACTTCATATTTTTTCCAAAAGGGCCAAAAATTCAGGACAGGACAACAGGATTCCATATAAGTATAACACGTATAGTATAGTATTCAATTCCTGCGCAGTACTACTATAATAATCCTCATAAAAAATATAATGTAAGATTGACGTAAAAATTTTAAAATAAACTTACTTGATTGAAATCCTTGACTGTGAACGGATCCGTTGGCTTTTCTTCTGAGGCTAAAAAAATTAGTTAAAATTTAAATTAAGTTAACGTTCCAAACACCATGAAGTTTTCACTAAGATCTCATGACGATAAGACTGAGAGGTGATAATAAGGTTCAGGCCAAAATGTCTGTCTTTTCCACAATGTCAGCACGTCTTTTGCATACATTTGCTGCATAAAATCGTGCTGACATTATAGAAAAACAAACATTTTGGGAAAAATACATTTTAGGAAAACAGATATTTCAGGCCTAAACCGATAATACTTACATTGACTTCTCTTACGTTTGACGCCGTGGTTCTCTTGCTCTATCCCTGGGGCGTCCACTTCATCCGCGCGGCTAGTTGATGCCTGTATGTCAACATTCTTATACAGGACCATTATAACACTAGTTGCGCCCCGCGGTGTTACCCGCGATAAATAGTTACCGTTCCCATGGGAATACCGGGATCAAAGGTAGCCTATTCTTTAATCCAGGGTATAAGCAATTCTGGTACCAAATTTCATTCAAATCCGTCAAGCTGTTTGAGCGTGAAAGAGTAACAACACAATGAAAGAAAGAAAGAAAGAAAGAAAGAAAAATCATTTATTCTTGTAGGACCTCAAGGATCACTTAAGTTTCGTTTTACATGCTAGGTGATTCTAATGCCTGTTTAAATTACATACTTACACACACACACACACACACCCTCACACACAACCACACACCCTCACACACACAACTAGGATTTCACCTTTATAATATTAGTGTGAAGTGTGATGAATAGGGTTCTCTTACCAAGTTAGGATCACTGGTGGACGGCATAACTCGAGTGCGGTCCAAAAGGTCCACATCAAGGACCGCGGGCTCGTTTACGATCTCAACTATCTCTTCTTCTAGAGAGACTCCGGTGCCAGATGTGTTGTTTGAAGATACTGTTGATTTGAGTTTAAATAACTTTTAGTGATACAATTTTGTCTGTGAAAAAAAAGGAAATCCGTTGGTTGTCTAGCTAATGTGAAACATTGAATGCAACAGCATAAGAAAACGTCACGCCGTTTCCTGTCACGTCATATAAGTCCCCTCAGATAGATAAAGACAGGGAAATAATGAACGCTGCCTCTGGTTGAGTCTAGCAAATGTCTAGTAAAAAGCCGTGTTGGCCGAGTGAAATGTACCTTTTAATCCGAAGGTCGTAGATTCAAATCCCGGCCGTGCATCAATGCGCATTATCACGAGCTCTAAACGGTGAAGGAAAATATCGTGAGTTAACCCGCAGTTTAGTCAGCCCCACACGCAATGACCATTGTCTTTCCTGTGGATATGGCCGGCTAAGCTGAGAGGATGGTTTAGGTGCTGGAAAAGCCTATTCCATCTCAACAATGTCCCAGGCACTACGTCCCGTTAAGCGTGGGTAAAGATTGCCTTCTGATGCGGTATCATCTAGTAAAGATATAAAGGGCCGAGTTTTTTCTGTTTAGTAAAAACTAGCATACTCGCCCATGGCTTCGCTCACGTGGTACCTACCTTGATAAAATATAGCCTATGTTCATTCGGAAAGTCCATGCTATACATGAAAGAATTTTTGAAATCGGATTTGTAGTTTCGGAGATTACCCCAAACATACAAACAAACAAACAAACCAACATTGGGGGCAATTCTGAGTGTCGCAAAAGCTAACTAAAATTGTTGCCATCCTTTTTATTCCCATCGCTATGAAAGGGACGGCAACAATTTTAGTTAGCTTAGTTTAGCTTTTGCGACACTCAGAATTGCCACTATTGCCTCTTTATAATTTTATTATTATTAGTATAGATGTAAGTAAAAGACCAGTTATTTTTAGACTAGGCAATTCTCTTTGCAAGCTGTACAAACCTTGCGGTTCAGCTTCGTTGTCCGGTTCGGCCGGGGACTCGTCCGCCGCCGCCGCCGGGGCCGACTGCACTGAACGCGGCGGAACTGCTACCGTATCTTCGGATTCTAAAATAATAGTCACATTCATTTGACCTTTGTGAAATCAATTTAATTTGTTATACACAAATATTATTATTAACTATCTGCGCCCCGCGGTGTTACCCGCAGTAGTTCCCGTTCCCGTGGGAATATCGGGATCAAAAGTAGCCTATGTGTTGCTCCCGGTCATAAACTATGTATATTCCAAGTTTCAGCCAAATCCGTTCAGTAGTTTTCGCGTGAAAGAGTAACAAACATCCATCCATCCATACTTACAAACTTTCGCGTTTATAATATTAGTAGGATTTGTGTTACGAATCTATAACAATAACACATTTCCAGTTTACTGATTTGAAAATGTTCGTAAAAGGTTTTTACGGAAAGAAAATTTGTCCGAAAAGTTGGTATATTAAGGAGAAACAGCTGTGTATGAAATCTCCACCGTAACATACTGAAGCTTGAACAGGGACTTTGCCCTGTTCAAGCTTCAGTATGTATCTGTGGTTAAAATATTACCATCATCAGAATTATGAGCTTCAATACTGTGGGTGCGGCGCCGACGCTCGACCGACTGTCTCGGCTGCGAATGAGCATGGTCCGCAGTCACTAAAATAAATAACACGTTGATTACTTGTGATAATGCGAACACGAATTTTCCGAAACAAAAAGTCTATTGTACAAAAACATTATCCATTCGAATTTCGGTCTAACTAATTATCTTCAAATCAAACATAGATTGTATAGTCCCCTAGTGTTAACACAATTTTAGAAGCATATTTAACTTTACAAAATACACATTTCGCTAATTACATAACAGTAATACATACTGGAACTTTATTTTTACTTAAAATCTTAGTGGCTAATCTTATGAGCTAAGCCCTTATAGAAAGTAAGAAATAGATCGCTGTATATTCCTTTCTCAGTCACACAAAAACAAAGAAGAACATAATTATAATAATACAACATTCTTGTGAGTAAAAGAGACAAAGCATTAGATCTTTTGTCCCTCATCGCGTGCCCCTTTTTTGTATGGCCGGAAACTTGATGCTTCGAATTTTGTACTACGAGACTAGTAGCAGTAAATCCACTGCAATTTTTGTCCCTTTCGGCGGCACGCTCGCTGTTCGTCCAGGTACTATACTAGGTCCATGGCTAAGCCACTGAATACTTTTGAATACGTACATTGTCTTGCAGAGCCCGGGACGTTGGTGACGGAGTTCCTGCTGACTCTCCTGTAGTACGGCAGCCTCAGGCTGGTGCTGCCAGAGTTGCTCGAGTTACTCTCTGAAGGGACAACTGAACCCGGCCTGGTGTTACCTGAATAAAATTACAGCTAGTCAAAAACAATTTTCCAGTTTTAATAAATTCAGCGCTTGTTTTTTGCCTGGCAAAGTTGACACATGGAGCGGTCGAGCGAATCCTTGAGATAACAAAGAACATAAAACATGATGAATGACAAGGCGGGGTTAAGTATATTAAAATTCAGCTTTCGTAATACTTGAATGGACCCAATCGCGTCAATTCGCGTCACACTTAAGTGTTTTGGTCAAAAATATTAAACTGAGATGAACATGAACATAAGATAATTCAGCAGGCAAGCCCAGGACTCCGTAGAAGAAGAAGTGTGTAATAGTATTTACGTAACTCTATTACGCAGCCTATTTTGTCATAATAGGCCGAACGCGGACAGCCCGCGTTCTTTAATTAAACAGCCGAGTGGGATGTGCCTGGTAAACTGGTGGCCTGGTTTCAGTAAGGGTGTTACCAGACCAATCGATCGATCGTCGATTGATGTCTTCGCTCGATGGTGACACGGAGCCGTCGACGTCGATCGATGGTTTCTACCATACCAAAAACTATCGATCGATGTCGACCGGTCCATTCTGCCGCCGACCGATGACGTCGATTGACGGTCGATCGATTGGTCTGGTAACACCCTAAGATTATATTTTAGCAGAAGCTAGATAGAGCAGTGATGCTACCTCTTTGAACAGTATATCTCGAGTATCGTCCATTGTTGATGTTCCTCGTGAGTCGCTTGAAGGCCAGCACGCGCTGTATGTCGAGGTCGCCGCGGCGCGCCGGCTCGCGCAGCTCGGCCGCCGGCGTGTGCGGCGCGCGGGACATGTACGACACCAGCGGTATGTCCTCGCTTCTGTTAAAACTGAACAATTCCAACACATGGCTAAGAAACATGGGTTTTGTCATGAAAAATTCAACTGAACAAAAATTAGATTAGTTATTTTGAATAAACACCCCGATGTTCCGTCATCGATTAGAAAAGAAACTGATGATCAATAAACCATTTCCGGCCCGACTACTGTGCTCACAGGGCACTAGGCATGCAACAAATTAACAATAGCATGTAAAAGAACGTTAAGAGGCCGTAGGTAGCAAATATGTGGTTTGAATCGTATTAGATCTCAAAATCCGTGAAAGATACCACCTTATAATGTTTGGAGAAATTAAACTTTGAACTTTTATCTTGCGTTGTGGTTTTTTAGAAACACGATTGGTAAAAGTTTTCTCGATCATATATTTTTTTGAAAAATACATGTTTTTCACACAGTTTGCTATTTATCTCAGGAACAGAACGCTATTTTTGTTGGTTTTATGTTTTGACAAATAGCCTAGAAGTATTCATTTAGTTCTGGTTTTTTAATTTTTCGATTACTTGTTTAATTAACTTGTAATTAAATAAAAACTGTTTTTTCGCTATAAATTATGTTGCGTGTCTATAGTTCTGCGCTTCTCACTCACGAGTAAAAACATTATTCGCTCTCCCGCTCATTCCTCGGCGTTATGGCACACACTTAAAAGTTAAATCACAATTAACTACTTACAAAATTAGCAGAAGCTAAAATTAACGACAGAGCTTTTTATAGGTACTGTACTGCGGTACTTCTTACGCGCGTAAAAGTGACAGAGTTAAAATAGATAACTCTGAAAGAATGAAATTGCAAGTTTAGGTACATTTAATGATCGGCACAATGCGTGCTTGTGTGTGAGGTGCGAGCTGAATGAATTGCACTTTTTTGCGTCATAGTAAATTAAACTACTTAATGTAAATAAATTAATGTTTTTGCGAAGTTGGGTCTCCTATATACTAATTGTTCTTATAATAAATAGCACAGAATACATTTCATTCTGTGGTTTACGTACCGACTGCTATTGGTGCTGGGAGTGTAAGGTGGAGGACCATTTCTAGGACCCGAACCCGAATGGTTGAGAAGGGACAGAAACAGTTCTCTGGCTTGCACGTGAGTTCTTCCTGATGTTCCTGGTGACGAAGTTGAAACCGTGGACTGATGCGCTGAAACATTTTCATTTTGTTATATTAACCTTACAAATATTCAAAATGAGAAGATTGTAATTAACACAACTTTGTTTTATATATTATAGAGGTCTTTTTATCTACTTATCTACCTTTAAACAAGTTTGTAAAGTTAAAAGTAACCATATCAACACTATGTACACATTTGATTATACATCCCCACTTTCACATCTTATTTGTCATATATTTTATGACTTAACCAAAACATGTATATGAGCCACCGCAAAACACACTTAAAATCTGCATTTATATTGGTCTACTTGTTTAAGCGGTTCTACAGATAGACCCACAGGCACAAATAGCGGTCAAACCTATAACACCCCTCTTTTTGTGTCAGAGGACAAAAATCTGATCTAAGAGCTGTATGCAAACCCAGCTCTCTATGGCTTGTTAAATCTCTATACATCTAGTATTGTAAATAGTGTTATGCATAAAAGTACCACTAGGTCTCAGTTGAGTAGTCGGTGGTGGCCTTGGGTCTGTAGGAGGTTCGTCATCATCTGTAACAATAGGATTTAAATAATAAAACAATTAATAATATAAATACAAAAAAACAAACAAAGTTGCACTTGGCCTATGTGTCTTTTCGTTATATAACAAGAGGCAATCTATGTCTACTTTCAATATGATGTGGATGTTTCTCTATTGTATTGCAATAATGCAATACAATGCAAACCTAAATATATGGCCACAATTGTTTTTAAGAATATAAATGACAAATAATTATACACGCACAGTTCAGTCAGGGGTCAGTAACTTTATATGCAACTTAGTGCAACATCGTTCTAAGCAGAATTTTGGATGCCCTTTAAAATACCTACTGAGAGCACACTGGCATTTATCAACAATCTTGTTTGTCTAACTAACCAAAACCTTAATAATTGTTGTAGTGTTTTGTGTTTTTCATACATTCCTACAACCTACCAGTGATCTCCTACTGATGACAATATGACTATTATATTGAAAATACTAGCTTACTAGGATGGGTTCGCCCCCCCCCCTGGTATCTTCCAGGATAAAAAGTGTAAAGTACCTGGGTAGCCTATGTTATTCCAGGTCATAAACTATGTATATTTCATATTCCAGCCAAATCCATTCAATAGTTTTCGCGTGACAGAGTAACAAACATCCATACTCTATATTAGTACCTACCTATAGTAGTTGAAATGTCTTAGGATAATAAAATCTGTATTTTAAAAGTATTTACTTCATAAAACAAGCACTAAATAAAGGTACAAGAAATTTCCATTGACTTACCTGAGCTCCAAGGGTACTCTGGAATGCCCAGATTCTTGAGAATATCTTTTCTACTACCCATAGTTCACAAATGTATTCGAAGTAAAGATTTCGTTTTCAATTCTACCACACTATTTGAGAAAATGTAATGAAAAATCATACGTGACGTGATTCGATACACCACAAAATCCACAACAGCTGCATCCAAAAAAATAAAAATATCTTTGTTTCGTTATTTGACGAAAGATGACGTATGACGTTGACATGACAATGACAATATGCACTAATGTCAAATCAGTGCTGCCTATTTTAATTATTTTTAAACAATGGAGAAGTTCTCAATTTTTTTTATGTAAATAAATAGTCCTAAGCATAGACTAAAGAAGGATGGTGAAAGAATTTTTTGAATATCTTGAAAAATGACAAAGTAATTCAACTTTTACGGCGGCTTAAAAATAATAGAATCAAGAAGCTGAGATTTCAACGTGTGACGTCATTGATCTCAAGACTCAGATTAAAGTAATAAAGTTTCAAATTACCTAGTATGAAAGAATTTCATATTTAGGCTTTAGCCGCGCGCGCGCGCCGGCCGCTGGAATAAAACCATTATTCCAGCTAAGGGGTTTGTTTTTCATTTTTTCTTTTTCGCATTTTGGAAGCAGGGTTGCTAAGAAAATTCGATTGTTGGTTCCACATTGGAGTGTTGGAACCAACACGTTCCAACCCTCCAATGTGTGTATTTATTTTATTATAAAAGCCATAGCCCTGAAAAGCATTCTGAAAATGTTTTAATCTGTCATCTTGTGTTTGTTCGATTCTATTTTTATTATTTTTATCTGGCAACTCAGGAACAGGAAGTCATTGCGATTTTGACGTTTGTTTGGTTGGTTAGATTGATTTGTTTTGTGTTTTGTATTGTACATTTTGTATCTTTTTTGCACCATTTCTCACCGGGCCCGGCATAACAGCAGCAAACAGCAGCGCTGTTTTAATTTCTGTCTGATACCTTCACTTCACTTCACTATTATTAGTGCGTGTTAGTAGTCGCTATGGCGGAGTTACCGTATCAGGCCGAATATGCTAAATCTGGAAGAGCTGCGTGTAAAGGTTGTAAAGGGAAGATAGACCAGGGAACCTTACGTATTGCAGTTATGGTACAGGTTAGTAAAAACAAACGAATTGGTTCCAATTGAATACCTTTATCATCATCATCTCAGCCTAGTTGTTCATTGAAAATGTCTCTAGTTCACTTTAGATATATCACATTTTTCTCTCCAAAACTGCAAGTTGCGACTTTTGTAAAGGCTTCAATGCTATCTACAATAACAATATTAAGCTGGAACTCTATGGACGTTATAGTACCATTTACTGTTCTAGTCGGCCTTCCATGACGGGAAGCAGCCCAATTGGCATCATGAGCATTGTTTCTTCAAACGACAGAGGCCCACAACTGCAGCGGACATCTCCAACTTTAATAAACTCAAACATCCTGATCAAGTCAGAATTAAAACAGAAATTGGTTAGTGGAAAAGTTATTCTTAGCGGATTTGCATTCTAATCTCATTTTGATAATAGTGTTTTATATATTTGTTCATAAAACTCCAAGGTTCAACTATAGTTTATAACTGGTGGTGGCCTTGGGCACCTACAGCATCCACTTAAAAAAATATTAAACAAAATTAGTGAATCTGTTCAAGTGTTCACCCTGCAGGAAACGGGTATATTCCATCTCATATATGGTATGTTCCATCTCAAGAAGACGGTTTAGCCTTGGTTGTAGTAGTAAGTAGTAAGAGGATAATTAATATATGTATGTGTGCACTGTGCATAGCTGTTAGGACCTAGACCTACAGCTGTGCACAAAATATTTTTTGTCAACACTAAGTACCTACAGTTTACTAAAAAATATATTTTTTTATAATAACATAAAAACTGCTTAATTTTGTTTAAATATAATTAATGTAATATATATATATATATATATATATATAGATATGGCTTTACGGTAAATGTTGATCAGTGATGACTTCAGGTGAGCACTTTGTTGATCCGAAAACACATGTTGATCACGGCTTCATTTGTTGATCTGATATGCATTTTTACTAACAAGTGTGGCTCCGACCGGATCAACATTTGGACTCTTGTAGCGCTGGTATTACGTCACCGCTTGTTGATCCAATATACAAATCCACCTTAAAATTGTTGATCCGATTCAAATGAACCAATGAGAACGCAGTAACCGTCGCATTGGTTGATAGTGGCTGCAACGTTGCCGATCTGTGCTGATGAAACTCCACGACAATATCAACGCTTACTGTATCTGTCTATCTTCTACCTAGGTACCTACCTATGTTTTTTTATGAAAGTTGTAGTATAGTACCTTACATAGCATATAGGTAAATTAAATTAAATTTACTGCAGCACGGCGGCATTTAGCAACTTGGTAAATACTTAAAATTATTGTAAATGATAAAAAGTAAGTAAGTTCGTATGAGCAAGTGGCCAACTCTGGTGACGGAGTTTTTAGGCCGCCTGAAGGCCTCCGTCATGGCTTAACGACTTTAAAAGCCGGAACCGACAATTTAACGTCCTTTCCAAAGCACGGAAGCGCTCAGCTGATAATGTCACTTGCGGTCACCCATCCAAGTTATGACCGCTCTGAACGTTGCTTAACTTCAACGATCTATCAAGAACGTCTTAGCAAGCTTCGCCACGAGCGTAAATGATATGTAAATGATAAACATACTTATTACTTACAGGGTTTTCAGGATTAAAAAAAAATACCTGAAATGGGGTAAAATGTGGTGTCAAAGTTTGTATGGGAACCTTTTAATGGGTGGTTCGATTTGCTTCGTTCGTTCGTTCGTTCGTATGAGCAAGTGGCCAACTCTGGTGATGGAGTTTTAGGCCGCCTAAAGGCCTCCGTCATGGCTTAACGACTTTAAAAGCCGGGACCGACAATTTAACGTGCCCTCCGAAGCACGGAAGCGCTCAGATGCAAATGCCACTTGCGGTCACCCATCCAAGTAGTGACCGCTTAGAACGTTGCTTAACTTCGACTATCTTTCAAGAACGTCTTAGCAAGCTTCGCCACGAGCGCTTTAAAACTCGGTTGCAATACTAACAATGAAAAATAAATGTACTTACCTATGTGTTTCGGGGTTTTTCGAAAAAACTATTAAAGGGTGAAATAGTGTCGAAGTTTGAACTGAATAGGAGGTGCGATTGGTTTTAAACTCGGTTTGGATACCATAAACAAAATAATTGGATACGTGTTTCAGGAATTTTCAAAAAACGCCTAAAAGGGGTAAAAAGTGGGGTGTCTAAGTTTTAATGTGAACTTTTAAACGGGTCAAGCGATTTATTTAAAACTCAGTTGCAATAGGTACCTACTTAAAATGCAAAGTAAATAGACACACATAAGGGTTTCTCCAAATATCCCTTAAAAAGGGGTGAAATCCGATGTAGAAAATTTGGAGTTATTGTATTGACTGAGATTGACTGGAAACTCGATTTGAGTACTATAAATACAAATAAAATGGGCAATTATTATTGTTTAAGGGTTTTTCGACAAAACCCATATAAAAAGTTTGAAGGGAAAAGTATTAAAGGGTGGAGCGATTTGCATGACAACCATTGCAATAGGTACTTAAAATACAAAATAAAGAGACACCGTGTTTAGGGTTTAACGAAAAAACCTTAAAAAGAGTTCGTTCGTTTGTTAGTATGAGCTGGTGAAGGAGTTTTATTTATTTATTTGAGTCTCCAACATTGTAAACACCAATACAAACATTTAAAATAGACAAACAAAGGAAACATGCCAAGTAAGTTTTTAGGCCACCTACAGGCCTCCGTCATGGCTTAATGACTTTAAAAGCCGGGACTGACAATTTAACGTGCCTTCCGAAGCACGGAAGCGCTCAGATGTTAACGCCACTTGCGGTCACCCATCCAAATTGTGACCACTCAGAATGTTGCTTATCTTCCACGATCTATCAAAAACGTCTTAGCAAGCTTCGTCACGGGCGCTTCTAAAAAGAGTGAAACGCGACGTCAAAGTTTGAAGTAAAACAATACTTTGCAAGCGGAATTTAATTAAGCCAGACGATAGAATATGAACCGACCAATAGCCAGCCTTTTCTATGGACAAAATAGACAAAATCAAGAGTCAATGCCGCATTTGTATAAAAAAATTCGGCTCGCTTCCGAGACTAAAAGGCTCGCTGCGCTCGCTTGGTTCGAAGCTCGCTTCGCTCGCACGATAGCTTCTTGAATATCTAGAGAACAGCTTTAACTGTGCCAGATCATAGAATATGAACCGACAAACAGTCAGCCTTTTCTATGAGCACTGTAAGCAAAATCAACGTAGGTCACCACATAGTCACCATACAGGTGATACAAATTAGATTTTACCCTATTCATTCCCTCCATTAGGGATCATCTGATTCATCTGCTATGGTAAACATACAATTCCATCACGCAATAACAAAAGCACAGCACAATTTGCTCTCGAGTCGCGACTAAACAGACGGCTGACCGATCTTCAATCAAGCCCCGAAACTAGCCCCATCACCGTGTGCGACGTTGCCGCTTTGAAAATAAGAGCGAGCAAACGAACTAGCCATTTGTGGCTCCACAATCTCCGGATCAACATTGTCTACGCTAATGTTACATATAAATCAAATAGGTAATGGATCTGAAAATGACGTTTCTGTGTATTTTTTTTGGCCGTTAGTGGATCAACAAAATTGTGATATTTCGGTAGCAAGTATCTTTATAACCGATTTATGTAGATCCACCTTCGCCAGGTACTCTTTTGCTTCGGATCAAAGTATATCTGTTTTCTTGATCTAGAGTCAAATGTACACATGAAATAGGCGGATCAACATTAGTTCAGAATTCATACTGGATCAACAATTACCGTAAAAAGTTCATTATATAGTTATATAATGCATATTTTCATCAGAAAGCTACTCTGGCATTGTAATGCCAGAAGAAAAAACAAAAGGCAAAAAATCAGCTAAAAAGAGAGCAGCAGACAAAGATGGTGCAGCTAGCAGTGCAGCCTTGAAAGACTTCCGTGTGGAGTACGCCAAGAGCTCGCGTGCCTCTTGCTGTCGATGTGAAATCAAAATTTGTAAAGTAGGTATTATTCAGTTGGAGTATTTATCAGTTTATGGCAAATAGTCTATAATATATCTCGCCTCCCACCAAATAAAGTAGATTATCCAAATGTGTGTAAATTAGTTATTAAAAATTGTTTTTCCTTATTTTATAGAAATGACTATTTCCTAAAACTTTATTTAATGTACCTTTTTCGCCATCTCTAGGTAAAGTTCTGATTAGTGTCTGTTAAACGAAACCTGACTTTTAAAAGTGATGTGATTTCATTATCGTCTCTCTCGAATATCGTCATGCATTTAAATTGTCCTACTCTTCCAGGATGAAGTCCGTATTTGCAAGGTAGTGTTCGACACGGAGGTCGGCGCAAAGTACGGTGGCCAGCCGCTGTGGCATCACGTTAAATGCTTCAACGAAATGAGGAGCAAGCTTCTCTACTTCGCCGGTGGAGACAGCCTGCCTGGATTCACCACACTCTCCGAAGATGACCAGTCTATGGTGAAAAAAGAAATCAAGTTAGTTTTGAGATAGTATTTTTAAATAGTGATTATACAACTTAGAGGTTACGTTTGAGGTGAAGAATTTATTAAAATTGTAAAGGTTGGCAAGAAAGGTGATAAGATAAACATTGTACTACCATGCAAATCTTCAAACCTAAGATTGTACACACTAGTGGCAAGGACAAGAAGTAAGGCTACTTTTACTAAATTCACATTGCATTATGCATAGCTTTCATCCACCAATTTAGCAGAATTAAGTTCAGTCTTTAATTCTTCTATGAATTATATTATTATATTAGTTAGTCATATTTCTCTAATGTGATGAACATTATCATATTCTTGTTTCAGACCATTCAAATCTGATGATGTACCCGTGAAGAAATTAAAGGCCGAACCTAAAGATGAAGCAGAGCTCAAAGAAGATAAAGAAAAGGAGAAGAAGATTGAGAAACAGAACAAACTCTTCCACAAATACCGCGCCGCGCTCGAGGAGTTCAAGAAACTGGATTTCGAAGCGCTCCTCGAACATAACTCGCAGGAAATTCCGGTCGGACGCGACGAGGTAAATATACATGAATAAATATCCTTGGACATTCCTCACAGCGTCATCTAGTCCCAAGCTAAGGAATTTGATGCTTGTGTAACCAGCCCCCGGATTGTGTTACTTGTCTCGATTGTAATACTTATACCTTGTTATATATTTTGGTGTAGTGCCTGGACCGATTAGCTGATATCATGGCGTTTGGAGCGTTGGAGGCATGCTCTGAATGCAATCAAGGTCAACTTGTGCTGGACACATTTGGCTATAAGTGCACAGGTAAAGTCCTACTCTTTTAATAAATATCAGTTCAGAAGTTATTGATATTTTTGATTTAAATGCTTTGAATTCTAAATTAAACACTTCTAGCAGTCGTCGCCTAAATAATGGTCAAAAAATTTATTGTTGTTTAATTTTAAAACTTGAATGTTTAAATATAATTAAAGTTTTTTGAAAAAATATTTTTATGGAAATCGCAGAGATACACGAGAAATTAAAGCATTCCTCTCACTCAGGTAATATCAGCGAATGGACGAAATGCTCGTTTGTAACTCAAACGCCCAAAAGGCAGCCTATGAGTGTACCAAGCTCTTACAAGAAGAAGGACGCTTTCAAGAAGTTCAAGCCAAAAGCTGACGTCAGACTGTTCTCGGTCGCTCCACGACCTGTAATGGTTATTGTCAAAGATGAAGTTAAAACGTAAGTACCTACTTACGACGTAATTTAGATAAACACGTAATTTCTACATTTTCAAAACTTTTGTAACATTTATAACACAAGAATTTCTTACATAAATACCTTCGCTCTAGATAGCGACTATGTATCGATAATAGTATTTATTTTGAAAATTTCGCGCACACTTCGCTCGAAACCCTGTTGTATAATAATATGATATAAAGATATTGTGTTTGGCTTTCAATATTTTTATAGTCTTTCATCAACTTGCCGAAGAAAAGCATCTTGTAACCTGTGTATTTTTACAGCGAAGACAAAAACATCCCTATCCCGCCGCTAAAGAACCTGCAGTTCTTCCTATACGGCAAGTTAAAGAACAAGGAAGAAACGAAGCATCGTATATTAAAGCTAGGCGGTCTAGTGGTCTCCAAGCTGACAGACACCGCAGTGGCCGTCGTCTCCACGAAGCGGGACGTGGAGAGAATGAACGATAAAATGCAGGAAATACAGGAAAAAGATATTGAGGTAAAGATTGCAATTCATTTTACGTATCTCTGACTACCTTAGGATCTGGGACCCTAACCTAGGGAATGGAAATGGTCAAATCACGTCACGTGACAAGTGTCAAATTAGAAACAAATTTGACACTGTCACGTGATTTGACCAGTCATTTGTTATTTTTAGAGATGATCTGCGTTTGAGAAACCGACTGTAAAGTCTTGTAGTATATTGTTTACTAATCACAATACTACTATAGTTGGAGGAGGCCTTTGCCGACTGGCAAACAGATCTGCAGAAATCAAGCAAGATGTAAATATTAGAATAGTTTTTTTTTACAACCTCTAATACATTTAATACAATGAACTATGTTTATGTGTGTACCTAAGTTGATCTGAATAAAAGGCTATTTTATTATTTTAATCACAATACACACAACAAAAATTATGTTCGTATGAGCCAGTGGCCAACTCTTTTAATGGGGTTTTAGGCCGCCTAAAGGCTTACATGGCTTCACTATATAAAAGCCGGGACCAACAATTGAATATGTAGTTACACACAATACAATGCATTATTTCTTTGCCAACAAGAGGTCTTCTGAACCAGACAATTACATTTATTATGAAAAATAAGCGTGTTAATAATATCAACAATTTGCCCTTGCTGTAGGTGGTAGAAGAATCATTTCTGGATAAAATTGACCCTAAAAAGGGTACCATCGCCAACTCCCTGCAACTCATCAAAGAGCACAACATTGCAGAGTGGGGATCTGATGTAAGTATCTACTAAATCTTGGGTAGTTGTTAAGGTTTTCCCTGACACTGTATTTGGTATTTAGTTTAGCCTTTAGTTTTACTTTTTCTAAAAAATCTAAAATAATTTGTCTACCGCATTTTGGGGCGCATATATCATTTAATTGTACTTTTCATTTGTGTCTAAATAAACTTGCTTTGTTAAGGATTCCCTAACTATTATTTGTAATTAAACAAACTTTGTAGTAGGTGTGAGTCATTATAATCTACTAGTTGACTACACATCAAAGGATCTGGTTTGCTTAAAAATGTAAGAGAATGTGAACAGTGCTTTGAGGGTATGTTCATGATCCTAATTCTCTTTGCCTGTCCATTTCAACCCAGACTTGGCTTTTGTTGTTTTATTTTAAGTTTTTTGTGTAGCCAGCGACGAGAATACCACAAGATGTTATGGACGGGAAATCGATCCCAAAGTCTGGCAGCATGTACGTCTCCGCGTCATCTAAATCTTCTGTCAAGCTGAAGATTAAAGGTACACAAAGGGGTGGGGTTCTCTCTCTTACCGTAAAACCAGAAATTTCAGATTATTTCACGACTTAGGTACATGTTACAATTATCTTATTTTCATCGTCTTATTTTACATAATTTAAGTAAAACTCAAAAAAGTCTTACGATAATATAGTATACCAATCTTAGTAACGCTTAAAGATAAAAAAAATACAAAAAAAACATTACTCCAGGAGGCACAGCGGTAGACCCCGACTCGGGGCTTGAAGACGTCGCTCACGTGTACAAAGACTACGACGGCACCAAGTACACCGTGACACTCTGCCAGACCGACGTCGTGGCACAGAAGAACTCTTACTACAAGCTGCAGGTCTTGGAGAGAGATGATAAGAAAAAGTTAGTATCATAGACTCTTCAATTAAAAGGATTTTGAGTACCTAAAAAGCTCAGCCGCGGTATTGTACTTTATTATATTTCCTTTATGACTAAATTACTGATTACTTTGAAGCCAGCATTATACTACCGAAAAATGACTTTTCCAGGTATTATCTGTTCCGATCCTGGGGCAGAATCGGTACAAAAATAGGCGGGAATAAGTTAGAAGACTGCAATTCAGCAGATGATGCTGTTACAAAGTTCGAAAATCTATACTTCGAGAAAACTGAGAACCCGTGGGAATGCCGCGATATGTTTGAAAAGGTTATATATTTTTTGTTTTTGTTTTCTCTATCTATTTCTTTATGTGAATTGTAACCCTTACGTGACTTTAATTTAGGTTTGTATGATTTTTAGTGAGCTCTGATGACTCTACATAGAGTCATTCTCTTCTTGCTGTATGTATGATTCCGTCAGGGCTTCAGTGAGAATAAAATGATAAGTAACAAACATAACCTACTTGCATTAGTATAATCTTGTGATCTCTAGTTCAAGGGGTTCTTTCTTGGTTTAACTACTATAAGGAACAGGACAGAATTAACGTGATCTTAAAGCACGAAAGCCCTCAGTTAATGCCACTGGTATGACTGCACTGCCATCAAGAACGTTAAAGCATTACTACAGCTCTGATCTTTCACAGCTCCTTTTCACGCGGACAATGTTTTAGGAATCCCTGTAATTGAATAAACACTTATTCTTTGTCTTTCCAACTTACATTCATGCATTTATTTAGTTTATACTAGCAGACCCGCGCGGCTTCGCTCGCGTGTTGTATACCTACCTTAAACACTGGTCGTACCAAAGACGATTAATATCTAGAAGACAGACAAAGGCCATACACAAAATCGTAACCCTGATCAGATAGCCTGGAAACTTTAAAACATCAATTTTATCCAAGAAATTTCAATTACTTTCTAGTTAAAATTACCTAAAATATTTTTTATATTGAATATTGTTGCTACCTACCACTAAGTATTGAAATTTCTTGGATAAAATTGATGTTTTAAAGTTTCCAGGCTATCTGATACTGGGGATCAGGGTTACGATTTTGTGTATGGCCTTTGTCTGTCTTCTAGATATTAATCGTCTTTGGTCGTACTGAATGGCTATTTTGAGAAAAGTGAATCTTAATAAATAGAGGTGTACCTACATAGAAGGGATTTCTAGAAATTAAACTCATAGTAGAGTGAATGAATGGAGTAAAATCGAATTTATATCACTACACAACAAAAATGTCACGTAACATTTATTTTCAAAACTACCTCTCAAATGTGAAGGGATCATAGGTTGTATTAACTTGTAGGTATTTAAAGTGGCTACCTACGTTGATTTTGCTTACGGTGCTCATAGAAAAGGCTGACTGTTTGTCGGTTCATATTCTATGGTCTGGCACAGTTCAATCTGCTTGCAAAATATTCTAGAAGCTATGGTGCGAGCGCAGCCAGCTAAACTTTTTTACTGTCACTTGATTTTGCTTACGATTTTCATAAAGAAGCTGACTGTTGGTCGGTTCCTATTATGGTCTGACACAGTTCAGTTTGCTTGCATAATATATGGGAAATGTTTAACGGGCTTAGCGATTTGCTTGAAACTCTGTTGCAATACTTAAAAAACAAAAGCTTCGAACCAAAAACTTCTTTGACTCGGAAGCGAGCCGATTTTTTTTAAGACAAATGCGTCATGTGAAACTTGGTTTTGCTTGTAGTAGTATGGTTATCATATAAAAGACTGGCTGTTGGTCGGTTCTTAATCAATCGTCTGATACAGATAAATTTGCTTGCAAAATATTGAAGAAGCTACCGGGCGAGCGAAGCGAGCTTCAAAGTTTGCAAGCGTAGTGAGCCGAATTTTTTTTAGACAAATGCGTCATTGACTCTTAATTTTGCTTACAGCTAAGGCTGACTGTTGTTCGGTTCATACTCTATCGTCTGACACAGATAAATTCGCTTGCAAAATATTGAAGAAGCTACCGGGCGAGCGAAGCGAGCCTCAAAGTTTGCGAGCGTAGCGAGCCGAATTTTTTTTAGACAAATGCGTCTTTGACTCTTAATTTTGCTTATAGATAAGGCTGACAGACTGTTGTTCGGTTCATACTCTATTGTCTGACACAGATAAATTCGCTTGCAAAATATTGAAGAAGCTACCGGGCGAGCGTAGCGAGCTTTAAAGTTTGCGAGCGTAGCGAGCCGAATTTTTTTTAGACAAATGCGTCATTGACTCTTAATTTTGCTTATTCTGCTCATAGATAAGGCTGACTGTTGTTCGGTTCATCTCTATCGTCTGACACAGATAAATTCGCATACAAAATATTCAAGATGCTATCATGCGAGCGAAGCGAGTGTAGCAAGCCTAATTTTTTTTAGACAAATGCGACACTGACTCTTGATTTTGCTTATTCTACCTACTCCTAGAAAAGGCTGGTTGTTGGTCGGTGTATATTTTATGGTCTGGCGTATTGTGCGAGCGAAGCGAGCTTCAAAGATTGCGAGCGTAGCGAGCCGATTTTTTTTTAGACAAATGCGTCACTGACGCTGGATTTTGCTTATTCTAGAAACCGCCGCGTTTCACTCTCAAGGTTTTTTTATTTTGTATTTTAAGCGTTATAACTGATTTTGTCGTACAAATCGCTCCACCTTTTAATATGTTTCACTTCAAACTTTGTCACCGAATTTAACTTTTTAACTTTAAAGAAAAACCCTTAAACAATTGCCCATTTATTTTGTAGTTCTTTAAAGTATCCATACCGAATTTCCAGTCAATCTCACCTCGCTTTAATACATTCCACTTCAAACTTTTAACATCGAATTTCACCCTTTTTAAGGGTTTTTTGTTAAAAATAAATAAAAAACAAAATAACGCGTCTATTTATTTTGAGTTTTAACCCGTCAACCGGCGGAACGACCCCGGGGTCGTTGGTACTTTATCTAACTAATTCTGTCGATAATTCGCGAATTTCGACATTTCGAATCTGAATCGGTTAAAAAAGGTATTGCAACAGAGTTTCAAGCAAATCGCTAAGCTCGTTTAAAATTTCCCATACATACTTTGACACCACTTTTTATACCTTTTTAGGGTATTTTTTGAAAATTCCTGCAACCATTTTGTATTTATAGTATCCAAACCGATTTTCAAGCCAATCGCGCTTCCCTTTAATACGTTTCACTACAAACTTTGACATTGCATTTCACCCTTTTAAAGGGTTTTTTTCGAAAAACCCTAAAACACGTATATATTTATTTTGCATTGTTAGTGTTGTAACCGAGTTTCAAGCAAATCGAACTACCCATTAAAAAGTTCCCATACAAACTTTGACGCCCCATTTTACCTCTTTTAAGGCGTTTTTTTTTAATTCCTGAAAAACATGTAAATTTATTTATCATTTACAATATTTATACTGAGTTTGAATAAAATCGCTTCACGCATTAAAAAGTTGCATACAACGGTTTTCATCCCTTTTCAACCCTTTAGGGGTGGAATTTCGAAAAATCCCTTCTTAGTGCTCACTTTTGTTTTAAAAGGAAGCTACCTTCCAAATTTCAGCTTCATAGCTTCAGCGGTTTGGTCTGTGCGTTGATTGCAGAAAAATGCTTATTGTTTTATATATATTGATAAGTGTCTTAATTATCTTTTTAATTGTGCTAAATAGCATGTTCTCTTTCGTCCTAACTTGCATTATAATTAGATTCCGGGTCGTTACTACCCGTTGGACGTGGACTACGGCGACGGCGACGAGACGGACGCGGCGCGGCTGCAGGTAGACGCGGCCTGCTCGCTGCCCATGCCCGTGCAGAAACTCATCACCACCATATTCGACATCAACGTCATGAAGAGAACACTGCTAGAGTTTGAAGTGAGTTATTGTTACATCTCAAATTCTATGATTCGAATTCTCGCGCAGATTTACTAGTCCAATTGGAAGTATTTAAAGATTTTTTATCTGACTACAATATTTTTATTCCTACAGCTTGATACAGAAAAGATGCCACTCGGAAAGCTGTCTAAGAAACAAATAAAAAATGGTTACAAAGTGCTGACGGAACTCCTGAAATACATTGAAAATGGATCCGCTAGTCAGAGCAAAATTATTGATGCCACTAATAGGTAAATAAGAATTTCTAAGTAAACTAACTTGTACGGGTATAGTTGCAGAGGCGTCAGTCGCCCACTTGCTATTACACATTCACTTTGTATGCCCGAACCATTTTAGTCATATCAGTAATCAATGAAATCATTGTATTTATAATTATCAGGTTCTTCACACTCATTCCTCATGCTTTCGGCACACAAAATGCACCTCTGCTGGACAACGTGGAGTTGGTTAAAAAGAAGGCTGAAATGATGGATAATCTCCTGGAAATCGAGATTGCATACAGCTTATTGAAGACAGGTATGATTATTTTTGTATGCTTTCCTGCAAATCTAATATATCTATATTGCATAGTTTAGATTATGTAAAAACCATAAAGGGTTAAAGGTAATGTTAATCTGTTTCCACGCATACCAAAGAAAATTCTTTGAATATGATATTAAATAATAAATCTTTGTTCCGATAATTGGACAAATGCCGTTACCAGTTGGCAGCCCGTCGGGATGCGAGGTCGTGGTTGACCAAGGAAGCGTTGGACGATCTCGACACCAAGAGAGAGATTGGTGGGAGTCTCGAAGGACGAGATGGTTGAAGAGACCTTTGCCCAGCAGTGGGATGATAGAAGTTGATAAAAAATATATTAAAATATTGGTTATAGACGGTGACGATAAAACAAGTCCGATCGAAGCTCACTACCTGAAGCTGAAGGCGGAGGTAGCGCCCGTGCAGCGCGGCTCCGAGGAGTTCCAGCTCATAGACCAGTACACGCAGAACACCCACGCCGCCACGCATTCCAGTTACACGCTGGAAGTCGCAGAGGTTTATATTGATACCTTTACTTTATTACCTCTATATCCTCTACATACAGTCGTGATCATATTTCATTTTTTTTACATCCGGTTGGTTCGAGTCTGGAATAAAGTACCTTTACTTTATTACCTCTACATCCGGTTGGTTCGAGTCTGGAATAAAGTAAAGGTTTATATTAATACCCTTACTTTATTACCTCTACATCCGCTTGGTTCGAGTCCCTCTACAGGATAAATGTTTGCATGATCTGCTTCTATTCTACTTCCTGCTCATATTATAAACGCGAAAGTTTGTAAGTATGGATGGATGGATGTTTGTTACTCTTTCACGCGAAAACTACTGAACGGATTTGGCTGAAACTTGGAATATACATAGATTATGACTGGGAATAACACATAGGATATTTTGATCCCGGTATTCCCACGGTAACGGGAACTACCACAGGGCGCAGCTAGTTTATAATATGTATGAATTTACAAAAATATAAAATCTGTAGTGTATCAGTCATCTGGTTACCATAACACAAGCATTCAATTGCTTAGCTTGGGACTATATGACGCTGTGTGGAATGTCCAAGGATATTTATTTATATATTTATATATATCCCCCATTATAGGTTTGTAGTTGTTGTACTTGTTAAGGCCTATTCAAACCTACGCGGTATTCGCTGCCGTTGTGGGTAGAGAACAACGCGGAATTTCATCGAAAATACCTGAGCGAAATCAGCGTAGGTTTGAATATTCTTTGATTCTTACATAAACTCATCATTTTTACAATGTTAAAAAGATTGCACTTACGACTCCGTTCAGAGAATATCTCTTATATTCGTTTATACTTATCCTTTTATAGTATTAGTGTAGATAAAAGTTACACTGTTTATAGGTGTTCAAAGTGGTTCGCGAAGGAGAAGACAAGCGCTACAAGCCATTCAGGAAGCTGCATAACCGGCGTCTGCTGTGGCACGGCTCACGCGTCACCAACTTCGCAGGAATACTCTCACAGGGTATGTTTCTTAATCTCGGGCTCAGCAAAGACGAATATGTGTGCTGAAAGAAAGATGAATGACTCAAATTTTACACCAAAAGTGAATAGCATGGATTTGTATGAGCCAAAGTTTGTCTTCTAGTGTAAAGCAGTAACCGAATGGTGGCCGAGACAAGGGTAAGTGGTGGTCGTCCGCCAGGCAAACGCAGGATCGTAGCAGATGACACAAGCTAAGGGAGGCCTATACCCAGCAGTGGGTGACGTCGAGCTGTGGATGATGATGATGATGTTGTTTTATGAAGGGCTAGCCAAGTGATGGGCTATCAGCATCCATCTAACAATGTCTGTACAGCAACAAAACTATAACTAGTTTGTTCCTTTCTTCAGGTCTTCGCATAGCGCCCCCCGAGGCACCCGTCACCGGGTACATGTTCGGTAAAGGCATATACTTCGCCGACATGGTCTCCAAGTCCGCTAACTACTGCTGCACCAACAAGTCCAACCCTGTTGGTCTGTTGCTGCTGTGCGAAGTCGCTCTTGGCAATATGTAAGTTGTTCACTACATACTGTAAAACGTTTTACTGTAAAATATAACACTTTTGAATTATAAATGTAAACGGGTGTTTATCACGAAATTACCTTTATTTTATTAGCCCGACCCTTCAACTGGATTGCACCAGCCCTAGTCGCGGGAAGACTGAGTTTTAATTGCATTTTACTATCATATTGGACAGTTTAAGCGACAAGTTGGCCAATCAACCTCCAGCGCTCCACTTGAACCCCACAAACTTGTTCACAGGAAAGAGTGCTACGGCGCTGAGAACGTGAAGCTCCCCGGGGACAAGCACTCGGCGTGGGGCGTGGGCCGCACGGAGCCCGACCCGGCCGCCAGCCGCGCGCTGCCCTGCGGGACACTGGTGCCTCTGGGCAAGCCGATCAACAAGACAGTGCAGACCTCACTGCTCTACAACGAGTATCCTTTTGTGTTTTTTAAACTTTCGCGATCAAAACACATTATAAGACATATGCAAGCGGGTATTTATCACGAATTTTACCTTTAATATTCGCCCGACGTTTCGACCGGATTGCACCAGCCGTGGTCGCGGGAAGACTGTCTTCTTGATATCACCCAGGATATATCTGTTGCGCGTGTAAAACCGCGTAAGTCCCGTACTCGCGAGGTCCCATTAAAACTTTTTGAGGATCTGATGAGGATATTCGGAGTTATTAACAAAAATGCACCTCGAGAGTGCAATGGAGAAGTTTCCTAAACTTCAAAATCCATTTATTTTATTTTATTGAATCTATAATAAGTGGTGAAAGAATTTTTGGAATATCTTGAAAAATTACAAAGTTATTCATTTTTCAAGATATTCAAAAAATTATTTCACCATGCTTCATGAAATGCTTAGTATGATTGGTTAGCATAAAAAAAAATAACGGAAACTTCTCCATTGAAGTCGATTCGTATTTTGATGGGGGCGTGTTTCATGACCGTATTTAAAGATAACACACAACAAAGTTATAACACACTCGTTTTTGTGACGGGTTCAGGAACATAATATACGTACCGGACACGATGTCACTCCATTCCTTCAGCATGCCCTGATTCTTTACGGTTTTATACAGTGTAAGGTTAACTTTCTTTTCGTTTTTATTGTTTTTGGGTTCTTCCCTATGTGATGTGTAAACATAATTTTCCTTAGCACCATTCCAGGTTCATTGTATACGACGTGGCGCAGGTTAATGTGAAGTATCTTATCCAGATGAAGTTCAACCACAAGTACTAAGCAAACCTGGAGATTACCTGCTATGTAATGTACTATCACCAAAAGCGTCGCTTTACCAATTTTGAAACAGTTTCGCTTGCAAGATGTAAGTTAGATGATCCTGATTCTTTTGTCTTTTTAATTTGTCTAATCTGAGTCATATGCTGTTTATTTTTCTGAAAGCAATTTGTTTTAGTGACTTTTACATATTATTTGCTCTTCAAACTTTATGACAGATCCCCGAAATACTTTGTTGCTATTGGTGTTCGAATGTTGCAAAGCGCGGGGGGTAAACTAGTCGCTTCACAGAAAAAGCACCTTTATGGTAGTAAAGAGGTGCTTTGGGTGATAGTACTAACGTAAGTTCGATTTTTGAAAAAGACATTCGTGATGCTCGTTTTTTTTTGCATTTATAAAAAATTATGAAAGTGCATTTTGTGTTAAGTTTTGATTTGTTTGTGTCATCATTAACTCTCGATAAGTGAGAATTTATTATTACCTACTCATTGAGGATATGAACCCTGTTATTTATAATAGACTTATAAACTTACTAGAGATCAAACGTCTAAAAACAAGTACTCTCCAAAGCCTTGCTATAAATAATGTGGTAAGTTTTTAGTGTTTAATGTTAAATGTTTTGTTATCTCCATGGTGGTTTAAGATCTGTTTCTATTACTTTCTATACTCCAGCCGAAATTGATGTAGAATTTTTAATAACAAACTGTTGCTAAGCAACCACAGGCAGCAGATGCGAAGAACATTTTTTGATAAAGTTCATTTCAATAATTACGTTATGAATGTTAAACTTGATATAATAAAATATAACCCGCCTTATACCACAAATGTTATTTTTAATCTTAATTTGATAACTTTCGTAATAATCGTATTTTAGAATTGATTACGACATTCTACTCTTTGACGACACAACACACAATTTTCAATCTTTACTTAGAGCCATATTTCCATGTAAGTAAAGATAAGCTTAATTTTAATTCGCAATTTCAATTTATTTTTAAACATGAGCCAGTAGCCAGTAGGTACCTACTAATTTTTGAATTCTAATATTATAGAAAACCGCTGTGATTATTGAACTAATTAAGTATTTTTAAGCCGTTTTTACCTGAAACCAATAAGAATTTCGGAGCTGCTTCGAATGTTAACATAAAAACCAATGGAAGTCATAGAATGATTAAATATTATCTTTTTCTAAAAACTATTTTTTTTCTTCCCTCGTCTGAATATTTATTGAAACATCTTTATTAGGTCTAAGGAAACTAAACCCAAGCGAGGATAGTCAGGGACACGTCCGGTATTTCAATGGATGGTGGAAGAGAATAAAATCACTACGTGGTACATTCCAAAGAGAATAAAAACACTACGTTGTACATCCTACAGCTCGAAAACATCGGGCTTCACCCTCATAGACTATGAGAGTGATGTTTTCGAGTCATATTGCCAATTTGCCACATGAAAATCAGCGCCTAAATAATGACTTCCCGCTGTCCCCGTTTACATGCTCTTTGGTCCCCGTCACGGGGACAACGGGAATAGACGAAATTCATGACCGAAACGAAACGCACCTGTGTAAGCGAAACTGCCCTGCTACTCTGCAAAACGAAAAACGAAGTTTCGTGACAATTTTCGGGGTCAGCTTATGTTGGTGGATACTGAATTCGTAATAGTTCACCAACATAATTAGAACCCAAAAATTGTCACGAAACTTCGTTTTTCGTTTTGCAGAGTAGCAGGGCTGTCCTCAAGGATATCTTTGTCAATGTCATGTCAGTTCTGTCTGTCTGTCATAATAAAGAAGTGTCACATTGCAGCGAATTCAATTCACTTCCAGGTTTTGTAACAAAAATAAATCATTTCAATGTTTACCCTGCTAGCTGTTACATTTTGAGAGTTTAATTTTATATTAAATGAAATCATATTTACTAATGTTATTCTAAATATCTAAGTTATTTTCTTCTAAAATAAACTACATGTGCTAAAACGAAAGTGCTTCTGAACTGGATACAATGGAATCGGATATCATCAATTGGAGCAACAAAGAAGTATTAGATTTATTACATAAAGACAACATTTCTGGCCCTGTTATAGAGATTTGCAAGATTCATGATATAAACGGACAATGTCTCTTGTCGTTCGTCGATCGAGATTTTTACGAAAGTCCATTCGACCATGTGAAACTTGGGGAAAAAAAAAGATTTATCCTTCTGGTAAAGAAACTACAAAGAAACAACCGTTCTGCAATGTTTGAGCTGGGTCTTTGTGATGATTTGCTGTTGACTAACCCATCAACAAATATTAATTTTCTTGGAACAAATTTATCACATCTGAGCTATAATCTTCACAATAAACTGCCTTCTGAAATCTACAGTAAAAAATCGGAATGTATAACTACCTATACTCCAGAAGCGAAAGCGTCAAGATTGAGGCCTGAGATTTGGAAGACCACAATTGCTTTAGGTTTGTACATAGAATATCTCCAATCAAACTAAAATTATCATTTCATTGTAAAATACTTGGGCTATATTCCAAAAATTGTTCATGAGCTATCTCTTTGTTACATCATTGTAATTACAAAGTAGCATATTTACAATTAAACTCCATTAACTCATGTTTTCTTTCAGGCTATGTATTTTTAGTAACATGGGTCACAGCAGTTGTGATGGTGATAGTCCACGACAAGGTCCCAGATATGAAGAAGTACCCTCCACTGCCAGACTTGTTTCTAGATAATGTGCCACACATACCTTGGGCCTTTGATATGTGTGAGATTACGGGGTCCTTCCTCATGGCTATTTGGCTACTTGTTTTAGTCTTCCATAAACACAGGTAAGATCAATCGATATCTGTGCCAATAAATTGATTTTTATTTTCAGGTGTTTGAAAATGAAAATAACATACTTAACTGTTGTCACACTTATCACAATAGCATTAATACCAAATCCCGTTGTTGTTCAGTAAATTCTCGCAAGCTTTTCAAATATAATTAAAATACATACATAACAACAAATCTTGTACACCAATGAATAGCTATATTTATAATAATTAGCTGAATCAGAAATATCTACTCAATCAGGATGTTGTTGATATCATGAATTCCAATCCAAAGAGCAATCACATATGCATTATTTAAGCTGACCTCAATAGGAACTAACCCAAGACAGTTTTTAATTATTTAAATTAAATGCATTTAGTTTGGTGGCACAATTGGGTTACAAAGTTTTCTTGGACAGAGATATAAGTTTATAAAATGAGTATGTAACGTTGGTAGTTTATATTAAGTATAAATATGTATAAAAATATCCTTTGAAATTTCACACAGCATCATCTATGGCTAGTCCCAAGCTAATGAAGCTAAAAAACTTAATGCTTGTGTTATATGTTTAGATAACATATTTCATGCATAGCCTAGTCTAGTACAGCATTAATAATTATTAGGTATAAAGTAGTAAGAAAAAAAACATTAGGGGAAGTTCTAATATAATAGAACTTCCCCAAATGTATATGTTTTTTTTATTAGTGATATAACTTCAAAGAAACTTGTTATCATTATGACTCAATTTCCTAAAACTTGAACTGATAAATTTCCACTTCCTTCAACTTCAATATTTGGTGAATAAGATTATGATCATAGAAGTGATACTGATACTGACCTTAATCTAACAGATAGCTAACAAATTTTTTATCTTAAATATATGTAAGTACCTATATAAAATGTTAAATCGTATTGATTTAATATAGACTAACCCTGTTATTCATAATGGGCTTAAACACTTACGGCCGAAATTAATATTCAATCCTAATCCTTAATTTGAAGATTGAGATTGACATTTCAATCTTTTTTCTAGAAAAAGCTTGCCAATAACCAATCCTTGGATTGAGTTTGCAATCCAAAAAACCAGGCTATCTTTGGGAGGTCGGATCACGGATTAAAGATTGGCCTCTGTTCGAAAATGACAGTTTGAGCTTGCCAATAACCAATCTTTCTATTTGACGTTTGCTTTGATAGGTGAAAACAATCGCAGATTGCAATCCGAGAAATTTGTTGGATTTCTTCTTGACAGATTGAGATTGCCAAAGGATCGGTTTTGTAATCTTGATAAATTTATTATATTTATTATAAAAGTACCTAATAAATCTGTCGGAATTTTCAAGTGATAGTGATGATAGTGATAATAATAGTGATTTGGAGGTTCTGGCTCAGTTATCGGATTGGGAAAGTGATGATATCGACGCCAACGCCGAAGTTAGAAGTTCACGAAGAATCAGAAGGGTGAACTTTATGCAGACCCTCGAGGATGTAGAATTATTCACCTTCAGATTTCGGTTAGGCTGAAGTATAGCTACCAGCAGCAGATATTATTCTAGAATCTAGCTAGAGAATAATACCTACGGATAAACAAGATGTTACAGAATGGGCAGCTCTCATAAATTATTATTTTAGTTACTTATATACACAGGCTTTTACCTAGCAAGACGATTTAAACAGTGCTAATAATAAAAACTACTATAATAAATGACAAAATAGTTTTTTTTTAATCAATACCCTTGGTAAGCAATTGTAGTAGGTGGTAGGTAATGTGAGATAGGAATGTAACTTAGTACCTACATTATCTTATAGAAACAATAATACCTACCTACTAGGAATAATAAGTCAAAAGATTATTCATATCTCAGAACAATCATGTTACCATCAAAATACAGTTTTGTAGGACAATTGAAATGAAATGAAATGTTTGTTGATATAATATTTAATTAAAACAATTAAATACATAAATCAAAAAGGTTTAAAAACTTAACAAAACACCTTACAAACTCTCCTTCCACTTCTGTAATCCTAATTCTAAGTTATTCAAAGTAAGCTGTGTTTTTTTAATTCGAAATTATTATTTTCTAGATTGAATTATTTATATTAGCGTCCAGACATCGTTTTTTAGTAGCAAAATGTTCTGCTTTTGCATTATTTCTGGCTGTTTTCCCTTCATCAGGTTTCAATTTCTTTTTTACTGAAAAACAGAAAATATGAGAATATATAGGGAATGAACATACGTGCATTTTTCTTTAAATTTTCCCATTTTAAACGTATCTGCTGCCTTTAAAATGGATCATGTGCGAGGGCTATTCGTAGCTTTAGCTTCCTACACCAGGGAAAGAAACAGGCAAGCTCAGAATTTCTCTGAGCAGGCAAGAACCTGGTGTGCTTTTGCTAAGTTAGGCCGTAGGCGTCATCTCTACAACTTCCATAAAAACCAGTAGGTAGGTAGGTAGGTAACTTACGATTTCTGAATCCATCATTAGAAGTAATGCTGATGAAATGATCACACAACACACATCTGTTTTATTTACATAATTTTCGCAACAAATAACTGTACAGTAGTGGTTAAATTTGGTTATATTCTCTTTGTCAAATACCATTCGTCAACTTGAACGTTCCATTTCAGTTAAAGTATTTTGTGTAGGTATAAGTATTGAGATTGTTAAATCTGCAAGTTTTTAGGCAAATAACAATTTGTTTGAACTATAAATATTACTATCTACAACTTGTTAATTAATTTTATTTATTATTTGTTTTTATACCTATTACTCAAATTAATATTGTGGTTCCAAATTAATATTGTGGTTCCATTAAACATTTTACATAAAACGGAACGTTAAAGAGGGAAAGGATTGCCGGCAATCTGCCACCAAAAAAAAAGATTGGGATAGCAGATAGGTTATTGGCATGCGGATAGGAGATCGATCGGGAGATACCCAGCAATCCAAGATTGAATTTAATCTCGGATTGAAGATACATTATTAATTTCGGGCGTTAGATAAGCTCAGATCGTTATTATATCTGTTGCTATCTTTTTTCATTGACATAAGAGTGACAAGAAAAAACAGTCCTAACTAAAGCCTTGTTAAATTGAAAAACTACATTATGAATAATTGGGTAACAGTTTAAATGTTATTGGTAAAGTTTTTCAATGGAACAGTCTCATAGGCTATTCAAGCGCATTAACAAACTCATTGTTTAGAAATTCCTTTTTTTTTTTAGTAACCTACTATGTCCCACTGCTGGGCAAAGGTCTCCCCCAAAATCCTCCACTGACCCCACTTCACTGAAGAAATTACTTAAACAGATTTCTCTGTTCCTAACCTCAGGAAAATTATAAATACTTTGCTCCTAGCAATGTGCATACTTATTATTTTGTATTGAAAAGAAAACTGAACCTACAAATTGAAAGTCGAGTCGAGGGTCGAGAACTCGAGACACAGCTCACTTAGTTAAGGTGACCCTTCCCGGCGCGTCTATCATCGACGAGAGCATGGCTAAAAAGCTTGTTGTTTCATCCAGCGCAATGCTAGAAGAAGAAGCAAAGCGAAAAGAGAGAGATAACGCATCAGAGCTCGGCATTCAGTTGGTACTTTCGCCGCTCACTCGCTCACTCGAAAAATAGTGTGCGGAAATTTCATAAAAAGTGTTCCAGGAAATACGTGTTTTTTAGTAAGCCTTACAAGTTTGTAAAATAAATGCTTGTCATTTAGAATCTCCATAACATTTGCAAGGTTTCTATCACAATATTGTCTTTACTTTTACAATTTATGAGTACATTATGAACGGCCAAAGTTCAGGTAAAATTTATGCAAAAAGCAGGTTTTTGGAGGCTTATACTGAATTTGTTTCTCAAAATTTTGATTTTTAGTTTTCATAGAAACCTAGATATAGTGCACAAGATACCTATTAGTTCAAAAGTTTAAAAGAAAGATCTGTTACAACTGCATAATCACGTACGAGCGTTTGTATGAAAAGTAAGCCGGGTTGACCGCTCTTAAAGCAGCTCTTCCTGACTTATTCTTTTGCTAGTGGTTATCTATAGTCTCATTTAAAAACAATTATTTATCTGCGGTTGCTTAGATTTACTTGCGTCAAAACAATAACAAATATTTTGCGTCTAACTTTATCGAGCGATTACAAACAGTCGTGAATGTCGTCATTAACATAACACGCTCTGTGTGACTCGTGAGCTAGAATTTTAAAGTTTTGTTTGTATTTGCATCAAAGCTTATCTAAACATACAGCTTCTCTGGCTGTCTGCCTGAGAATGATAACATTACGTATTATAAAACATATGCAAACGGGTATTTATCACGAATTTTACCTTTAATATTCGCCCGACGTTTCGACCGGATTGCACCAGCCGTGGTCGCGGGAACATTACGTATGCATTGATTTAGATTGTTTTAGAACAATAAAAACAATTTAAGTTTAAAACAATCTAATCAATCATATTTTGCCACAAAACAATCTTAATCAATACATACGTAATGTATCTAATTAAGTTTGTGTGTGTGTATATTTGTTACTCCTTCATGCCGGAGCGCCCCACATGGGCTTCAACTTGGGGCCAACATTAAAATGGCCAATGCCAATGCTCCGTTTGTGTCTAATAACCGTAAACGGAGCATTGCCAGTGGCCAATTTAATGTTGACCGCAAGTTGAAGCCCATGTACGGCGCCGGGGCGCCGGCATCACGCTCAAACGGCTGGATGGATTTGAATGAAATTTGATACCAGAATTGCTTATACACTAGATTAAAAATAGGCTACTTTTGATACCGGTATTCCCATGGGAAAGGGAAGTCTCTCTACGCTCCTTAGACCTATAAGTCTTATTAATTGTTTCAGATTCATAATCCTCCGAAGATTCTTCGCGCTAGCCGGCACAGTGTTCCTGCTGCGATGTTTCACGATGCTCATCACCTCGCTCTCAGTGCCGGGCTCCCACCTGAAGTGCGAGCCGCGCTCGTACCCGCCGGCCGACGACCTGACGGTGTGGGGCCGGCGGCTGCGGCAGGCCTACGACATATGGAGCGGCGCCGGCATGTCGGTGCGTGGAGTCAGAACCTGCGGGGATTATATGTTCTCCGGGCATACGGTTGCGTTGACGCTGCTCAATTTCTTCATCACTGAATGTGAGTATGCTACTTATATATTATTATTTTCCTTTGTATCGATTAATTCTTTTGCGTCTATGCTTTTGTATTTTAATCTATAAACTGATTGGAAAGAAACTTGGAATGTAAACTTGGATTTGCTACATTAAATGTGGCTACCACACGACCATAGGACACTGTTTTACAAGGAGTAAGTTTAGGCTGAGATCAGATATACATTTTAGACGATAGTTTTCTTAGTTATGGTAGATTCATAGTGGTAGGACGAGTGATCCAGTCACAGACCAGAAGGTTAAGGCATATTAAAGTTTTACCCATATTATATGCACATTATGCACACAAGAAATGTATAGCTAACTCAATAAACGCCGATAAAGTCTTGGAATCAATTTCCGGAGTTCTGGACAAATCCATATTCCTTAAACATTTCTGTATGTAGGATCCTGGATAAATAACGTAAAATATTATGCTCAGTATACTATGAGATAAAAGTTGAGTCAATATGGGCTCATGTCGATTAGTGCAGTGCAGGAATGTTGGTGCGTTAGCGTGTCAAAATCAGATAATCTTAAAGAGATATGTAGCAAGTGGTGAATTACTAGAAGTAGCCTAGCAAAACGATGTTTCTAAGCAGTCAGCTCTAGATTATTATCTGTTTTGCAACTAGGAACAAATATTTATGACAAACATGAACATTGAAAGTAATAAAAGTTTTCTAAATATCGGTAAGAATAACAAGCACCAGGAAAAACAAGAAATACCTACTTTAACGTGCTAACTAGTCGCACAACAATTTAATTATCTCAAATGATTCCTGAACAGCTATCTAATAATATTTTGATGATTATTGAAATAAAAGCATAACAAGACAAAATATTGACCTACTTTCGTAAAAATATTTGTTTTGTAAATACATAGAAAACACTTGCACTCGAAACAAATATTTGCAGATCATACAAAAATTTACATTCCCCGCAGCGGGGTTTGAACCCGCAACCTCTGCGTCTCAGGGTTTTGGCTTGGTGGGCTTTCACCCACTGCGCCACAGAGGTCGTCAGAATAAAAGTTAAGCCGACCTCTGTGGCGTCCAAAAATAACAACTTTGTTGTTAATAGCACGAATTATCGACTTCATATGATACCATAATCAGGAAGTGACGTGCAGTGAGCCAAAATTGGTTGGTAGTACCCTATGCTAGTGGATTTACGCGAGTCAATAACCTACTTCAATGTATAAGAAACGACACAATTGTTCTATTTTAGGCGTGCTGTCTTACGCAGGTCGGTATCAGCTCAAACTAGACATAAATCATTGTAACTCTAGCTTGACTAGCAAATGCACATGCATCAATATATTTCTTAACTCTTTAATATTATTCCCTTCCTCGCTTGAAGCCTCGAAGCGTCATCCATCAGCATT
Source organism: Xanthorhoe designata (assembly GCA_963582015.1). Lineage (NCBI taxonomy): Eukaryota > Metazoa > Arthropoda > Insecta > Lepidoptera > Geometridae > Xanthorhoe > Xanthorhoe designata. The sequence goes on along the minus strand of OY757034.1, from coordinate 10,379,942 downwards.
ATAAATTTTGAATTTTCCGTCAATTAATAATTAAGTTTTCTAAACTGTTAAACTTTTTGATTGAAGCCTTAGTTTTTAGTCATAGGTCATTTTAAAATCTTAAACCAATGCTGGTCAAAAACCATTAAACGTAGGTACATGTTTATTTGTTCGAATGGACACGGCGACACTGAGATGTCACCCGAAGCTCAAACGAGTCATATTTCCGTAGTATTATATTACTCTTTGGACTTTTGGAGTCAACTGACATACACCCGATGAGACGCTAACTGGCTCACTAGTAAAGTGCGTCTATTCCCGGTGTCCCCGTAGTTACGCCGTGTCTACGTCACGGGGACAGCGGGACCTTATAATGTATGGCGAGATGGCATATAATGAAGTGTCAAAAAGTCTATGAGGATGCGAATGTGTTAAAAGCCTATTATTCCAGGTCTTTAATAAGTAGTTGTTTCCCGCAGACACGCCGCGCAACCTGTACCTGCTCCACATCCTGACGTGGGTCATGAACATGTTCGGCATATTCTTCATCCTGGCGGCGCACGAGCACTACTCCATCGACGTGTTCATAGCGTTCTACATCACCTCGCGCCTCTTCCTCTACTACCACACGCTGTCCAACAACCAGGCGCTCATGCAGAACGACTCTTCCAGGTATTAAAAATAGAATAGACATAAGTATTTTTTTCTAGACTAGCGACCCACCTCGGCTTCGGGATTTATACTGTAGAAAATTTCATCAGTCGTTCACGCCGCCCCGCACCGTTTTGGAGTCCATATAACTTCGATTTTATCTAATAGATAGATGATTAAAAAATAATCATACCTATGACTAGACGACATTCAACAGCTACTTAGACTTTCTGATAATCTTTTTCGTCTCAGCTGGGCAATAGTACCTAGCCGTAAGTACCTACATACAATCACGCATGCAAGCCTGCTCTCTGAAGTAGGCCGAGATCATGCGTGAATGTAAACTACCTGCTTATTTTCACATGTAAACTTTCAATAAACGCACCAGGTGATTCATTCAATTAGTAATAAACGATTTAAAGAGTTAACATTTATAATATTTTTGCAGAACAAGAATTTGGTTCCCACTGCTGTCGTTCTTCGAGTCGGAAGTGGACGGGATCGTGCCCAACGAGTACGAGGGCCCGCTCTGCATCCTCAACAACCTGAAGCTGTGGGCGCTGCAGCTGGCGCTCGAGCTGCGCCAGTCGGCCGTGGCGCGCGCCGCCGGCTCCAAGCTCCAGGAAGGCGCCGCCATGGGGGAGTATTCCGTCGTCAAACTCGTCGACGGCATCAAGAAGAACCTCAGCATAGCCGAGGAGTACAAAAACTCACGCCAAAGACTAATCACCACGGACAAAACGGTGCAAGCGTGTCTGCTCGAAGACTTCCCGCTCGAAGCCCGACCCGACCCGGACTCCGTGAGGGACCCCGCGCTGCATTTCAGTAATCCCCCGTCACCAAATTTAAGAAAGAGGTTAAATTAGCTCTTGTTTAATTTTAGTTATAGAGGCTGTTAAAGACATATTTTCATTTTAGTCTGTTTATACGATGAATTAGATACCTGAATATTTTACATTTCCATTATATAGATTTTATATCATGTTATTCCATTACTATTTATTTTACAGATAAGCTAAATGTAGTTGTAAATTTTTAAGAAAATTCGTTTGCTCAAAATACTTATTTTGAAATAAAACAGTTTCGCTTATTTTAGAAAGTGTATTTTTTACCAAGCAGTTCAGACAATTCATGTCCAGTGAAATAAACAAAATTAAGTTTTATAGTAAGCAAGCTGGAAACTCGTACCTCTCTATTTTTGGGTTCTAGTTGTCTAAAGTAAATTGCCATTATCAATGATGTTGATGACAGAATGCGCGATTTCTTGATTAACTTACGACGCAGATACGGGACATCAAAAAAAGGTGAAGTATGCAAGTTTCCAGATGGACAACTTTCTGTTGAGTAAACTTTCAACATTATAAAATAGTATTTCTATTTTTTTTCTATGAGCACTTACCTTAGTTTCTTCTCTACCCTACTCTAACTAGGAACCTACAATATATCACTATGGCAAATCATTTAAAATAAAACAAGCAAAGTTAATCGTATTTTATATAATTCATATGAAAAATGTTAAAAAATGTCTTTAATATTAATAGATTGATGATATAAAATTTGTCATGAATAATTATTACAACCAAAAGCGTGCATTTATCTAAAATAATGCATTTATTCAAAAGTTGATAATGATAATAAATAACACCATATTCATGTGGTTGACATGCTACATGAAAAACCAAATATACACAGGTGATTAAGATGGCAGCAAAATAAAGTCAAATACACACTAATTCATTAATAAGTTACAATACATCTTAGATTAAATGTATACCTAAATAAAAAAAATTATAGGTAATGCCAATATTACAGGTTCGAACATAATAAAATGAATACACAAATTAATACTCTGAATAATACAAACCTTAATGAAGGATTAAACATGTTATATAGAAATCTTACTCTGGAACTTCATAGAAAAATTTGAATAATAACTAGATAGGCCACTTCTCTGATAACATGACCACCATACTTCGCCACATAATATGAGCTCTCAACAAAACTTCTTTGCATTATATACAATGACTAAATTATTTCAAAGAAGCCAACAGATAACACAACTGAGTGAATAGTGCTCGCTTAGTGCTAATAAGGGTATTATTTGAGCTGAAAAGCAATCTAACTTCAGTAAATTATTCAGTAGCTTTTTCACTCTCAATCAATAACTCTGAAGGATCCTTTTTCCTCTCAACAGTCTCAGTGATTTCCTTTTCCACAGAGTGGTTACGAGAACCAGCTGTTCCATTTTCATTTGTAGATTCTACTTCAGGGGTGGCTTCTTTTGAAACTTGTTTCTCTTCAACTTCCTTAGCAGGGGATGACTCTTTTTCAGCCTGTGTTTCATCTTTTTCTACAGATTTTTCTCTCTCTGGAGAAGATTCCTTTTCTGGTGATTTTTCTTTCGCTGGATTTTCCTCCTCCTCCTTTGCAGGAGTGGCCTCCCTCAGTGGTGTTCCCTCTTTGGCAGGGGACTTTTCCTTTTCAGGTACAACCTCATCTTCAGCTTTATCAGTCTCTGGAATTTCCTTTTCTTGTGAATTCTCCTTTGATTCTTTAGTTACATCAACAACTTCACCATTCAAACCATTCACAGCTTCCTGAAATAAAGAAATTAAGAAGTAAATTATCATTTTTTGTTCTGTTGGGTCTGGTTTCAAGAGTCTATTCTTCACATTCTAATTCATGATAGTAGGAATAACATGAGAGTCATATTAAAAAGAATGTCTTAGGCCGGCCTCACACAGCCGGAATTCGTCTCTGAATTCATAATCTGAATTCATATTTGTTATATATAGCTATGTAGGGTTTAGTTTTACTGTGCCACTTTATTGAGTTGACATAAAGTTGTAATATGTAGGTAGATTCGCATGGTTTTTCATACCCTCACTTGGTTACCCAGCTCCCTAGCTGAATAAACGATACCTATCAATTAATGTGTTTTTATGCATAATCAGGACATAATAGTGGCGACGTTTAGAAAAAAGTGTTAAAATGAATGCAAAAGCAGTGAAATTCGATCAATTCAACCCACAAACGGACAATTGGGAGATATATCTCGATCGTTTAAAATTTTGTTTCGAGGCGAATGGCGTCACGGACGATGCGTCGAAACGGGCTAATTTCTTCTCAATTTGTGGTGCGCGAGTGTTTGAGACTGTACTTGCGTTAATTACACCGAGAAAAGCTACCGATGTGACTTTTGTGGAAATAGAAACAATTCTAACTAAACATTTTAGCCCAAAACCGAATGAGATTTCGGTTTCGTTCAAGTTTTACAAGTGCGATCAAAAACGAGACGAATCAGCTGCGGACTACATCGCTAACCTTAGAAAACTGAGTTCGTGGTGTAACTTTACCGATTTGGAGCGAATGCTGCGCGATAGACTTGTGTGTGGTATGCGAGACTCTAAATTGCAATACGAACTTTTGAAGAAAGACAATTTACGCTATCAGGATGTGGTGGACTCGATGTTTACATATGAAAGTGCGGGCAAGGACGCACGTATGATGCAGGACGCCGCTGGCGCGTCGCCGGCGCCGCCGAGCGCCAGCGCCGCTGCCGCGACCACATCGGGCGTCGAGCCGATGGACATCAATGCAGTTCAATATAAGTTCAACGTTCGATTATGCTATCGCTGCGGCGATCGACATGCCGGAGAATGCCGTTTTGTAAATACAGTTTGTCGGTTTTGTAAAAAAAAAGGACACCTGGAAAAGGTCTGCATTAGCAAAAAGAAGAATGTTAACCGAAACATTCACTTCACTGACGAGGAATACTGTTTGAATGGAGTTTATTGTGTACAAAGCAACAGCCGCGTACCGCCGTACGAAGTGGAGGTGTCGTTAGCTGATACGCCGGTTCGCATGCAAGTGGACACTGGCGCTAGTTTTTCGATTGTCAACGAAGGCACATGGCGTTCCGTGCGTGCGGGCCTGCCTCACGCTGCGCTACTGCCCGCGCGAGTGACTCTGCGCACCTGGACGGAGACGCCGGTTCAGCTGCTAGGGCAGGCCACACTGCCTGTTCGATACAGAAATGTTAACCACGATTTGAACTTTTTCGTGGCTAAAGGAAACGGGCCCAATCTGCTGGGCCGTGATTGGTTAGCTCCACTCGACATAACAATGAACAATATTGAATGAAATGAAATGAAATGAAAAAAGCTTTATTGCAATACAACATAAGTGGTAGTAGGTAGTAACAAAATGTAAAATATATAAAATTTAAATGCTGTTAATTACAAATTGGCGGTCTTATCGCAGATAGCGATTTCTTCCAGACGACCATTTACTAAAACTAAACTAGAACTAGGTTAAAAAGTACGCTAGGACCTCTCGTCGCGTACCAAGTTGCGCAGTGTGGACTTTTTCTGTCCCTTGAACTAGTGTATAACTGTATCTCAAGGGTCAGTTTCCATCAACACCGCACTACCCCTCCGTCTCTGGAGAGGTCCCCGCGTGCTGATTCGGATAAAGTAAATTAAACAATATAAGGCGCTCTGTGTTATTACAATATTCCCTTTGTTAGTGTAATTTGTGTGAGAGCTAATGTGTGAGTGTGTGTGTTATGTGTGAGGGTGTGTGTGTGTGTGTGTGTGTGTGTGTGAGTATTTGCTGTAGGCGTGTGTGTTATGTAGATACTATTAATGTCTCAGAAAAAACAAAAAAAAAAAAAAAAAGAGAAAAAATGAATTCCCGAAATTTGTTTACTTGCCTACATAAATTGAATTATTTTATTTTATAATTGAAATTATTTTAAGCTATTGAATTTAATGGGAATTCTAAAAATTTAAAGTAAAATCAAATAATAATAAGTTAATCAAGGGCTATTTTTTGTTGAACATCATGAAATGTTAAAATTTATGAGTCCTGAAAAATCAAAAGTCTTTCGGTACTATTGTAGTCCGTCTGCAAAAGCCATGCTGTAAGACATTTTTTTAGCTCATATTTGTTTAGGTGGTAAATGTGAAGAATTGTGTTAATACGATTATACAGTTGAGCTGCAATGATGGGAAAGAAGCGACTGTAAAAAGTTGTTCTGTGCTTTAAAACGATGCAAACACGTCCTGATCGTCGGGTTTTTTCATTAAGGTTAGTATCAAACGGTAAGGTAGAATGCATACGCATCACTGTTTGAAACACAAACAGCTGTCTGACCGTAAGCACTTTGCACTCATTGTACAGTAGAGTAGTGGGATATCGAAAGGGTTTTTTTCCCATTACTTTCAAGACTGCTCGCTGTGCTCTTTCTAATTGGAGCATTTTGGTTTTATTAGCGCCTCCCCAGACAGATACACAGTATCTAAGAACGGATTCACTCAGCGCTGAGTATACTATCTGTAATGTTTTATTATTCGCTGAGGACCTTAGGTTTTTAAATATGTAAATCAATTTTCTTGTTCGTGACGTTAAAGAATCAATATGAGTGTTCCAATTTAGTAGCTTATCAATGTGCACTCCGAGATATTTTATAGAATCTGTACGGGCAAGAGTAGGACAAGTACAGTTGAGTGATGGGTTTTGACATTTGTGTCCCTTAATATTGAAGTTTGAGGGTGGTTGACTTGTTGATGTTAGAGAAAAGGTTACGTACTTAGTTTTATTTACGTTTAGGGTTAATAGATTCTGATCTAACCAAGACATTACTGACTTGATAGTGTTTTCTGCAATACGTTGCGTCTCTTCCCAGCTATTACCAGTTATTAATAATACCGTGTCATCGGCGTAGCACAGTATTTGACAGTTAGGGAAAGTCATATTACACAGTTCATTAACATATATCAGAAACAAGGTTGGTCCAAGAATGCTGCCCTGAGGGACCCCATACTCAAGAGAGGCTTCCTGACTAGCAAAGTCAAACAGTTTAACTATTTGTTTCCGGTTAGACAGGTAGCTATCAAATAAATCATGAGCTGAGCCTCTGATACCAATACATGACAATTTATTCAATAGCAGAGGGACAGAGACAGTATCAAATGCCTTCGATAGGTCAAGAAAGATCGCCACACACTTTTTCTTATTATCTAAATTTTGAGCTATTTCATTAATTAGTTTTCCTACTGCATCCTCTGTAGATTTACCTCTCCTAAAACCAAATTGGTTATTAGAGATTATGTGGTTGTGTTCAAGATAACTAGTTAGCCTTTCATTAATAAGTTTTTCTAATATCTTCGATAGACAGGGCAAAATTGATATTGGCCGATAGTTGTTAACACTGTCTCTGTCCCCTGATTTGAATATAGGGTGCACCACAGCTTTTTTAAAGTCATCAGGGAAATTTCCAAATACAAATGCACTGTTACATATGTAAGTAATGACCGGAGTTAAAGTGTACGAAGCTAGTTTAATTACTTTAGTAGGTATACCGTCCCAACCTACTGCACAATCACTACGAAGATTTAAAATAACGCGTACAACTTCAGATTCATCAGTAGGATTCATAACAAAAGATTTACTCCGGGGTTGTGTGGATGTATATGCAGTACTATAATTAGGCTTATTTATGTTATCGGCAAGAGTTCGGCCAATATTAGCGAAGAAATCATTGACTCTGTTAACAGATGCACAAGGGTTACCTTCTAGATTTAAAAGTTCTCGGGGTGGGGAAGTGTTTTTTGGTGCGTGTATGATGTTTTTAATGATATTCCATGTTTTTTTAGAGTTCTTTTTAGCATTTATAAATTCACTTTGTTCGTGTTCCCTCTTTAATTTCTTTAGTAAATTGTTTAGAAAGTTACGGTAACGAGTGTAGCTGATTTTTATCGTTTTATTATTGGGGAATTTGCGCAATCTTTTATGTAGTTTATCGCGGTGACGAATACATCGTAATAGTCCTGGAGTGATCCAGGGCTTAATCATTTTCTTTCTTCTGGTTAAGGTTATTTTTTTTGTGTGTTTTTGAACGATTGATTGAAGTAGCATTATAAATTTAGATGCAGCCTCATTAGGATTAGAGATAGATGTGATGTGTGAGAAGTTAGTTACACTAATTTCACGGACAATGGCTTCATAATTAATTTTATTGGTAGTATGACTTTGTAGTTCTTTGTTGAGACACCTATCAAGGCAAAGGAGAACCGGACAGTGATCTGTTAGATGGAATTGGATAACAAACGTTATTGACCCCCGGTTGCTTTTTAAAAGTAAATGGTCAACACACTTAAGGCTATCCAATCTCGTTGGTAGCGTATGTGTGGGTAATAATCCATGAAGAGCTGACAAGTTCAGAAGTTCATCACGTTTACCCTGTTCTTTTGAGTTATCTCTAATATCGATATTTAAGTCACCTGTAATGATAATATCACGTATTGCCGATAGGGTCAGTAGAACGTTATCCAGGCTCGTTATAAATCTATCCGTGTTATGATAGGATGGAGATCTATAAATCGCTACCACAGCTAAAAAATTTCCAATACGACAAACAAGGCAGGTACCGTCATTAAATATTGAAGGTTCAGATACATTACAGTTTATGTTATCCTTAATATACATCACAACTCCATCGTTCTGGTTAGTGTTGTTGTTAGTTCTGAAAGCTACATATCCCGGTAATATTGGCAAATTTACAACTTTGAGCAACCAGCACTCAGTGAGTATTATTATGTCGCATTCTGTATTGATTGAAATAAGAAGAGGAAGAAATGCATCAAAATTATGATTAATACTTCTAATATTAAATTGTAAGATTTTTATGGATTTTTTATTTTTGTTTATATATTTGAGACAGTCTTCTGGCCGGCAACTGTGTGAAGAAGATACCCCAACTGCATCGATGTCATTACATATATCTATTATGTCAGTCATACGGATCTTTATTTCTTAGCATCCCTCTAGCCATTATTGGCACTATGGGATGATTTTTTTTTGATAAATATATGGGTTTTTTCGATTGCAGTTGTTCTACCCCTCTCACAGTTTGGCCAGTTTTGTAGGTGTAATTTGTTTTGTGTTGTTTATGTTTTATGTGTGTGTTGTGTTTTGTTAGGGGTATGTAAGTATTATGTGTGTAATTTGTAACAATAGGGATGGCGGTATTTAATACATATTGGGGCTTTAGCTTTAGAGTATGTATATAAAAAAGATGGAAAGGAAAATTAACACTAAAAAGAGTAAAAATATTATAAAATTTAGAAGGAACTCTATAAATGTAAAATCCTACTATTAGTCATTCGTTACAATTAAGTAGGGAGGTAATTTGGTCCTGACTTTTGACTTCAATGGAGGATTGTCCTTCTTCTTTTCTAATAAAAACCTTTCCATTGACCGTCCAGCAGAACTTCCAATCGCTGTTTTTGATCATATTTCGAGCAAGGAAGTGCAGGTGCTTCCCTTTTTTGGTAAGAAATTCTTTGATATAAATTATATTCTTTTCTAAACCTTGTCCCAGGGAGCTCGCGTTAAAACGCTGTCCTTTGTGCATTTTGTTATATTTCTTAAAGGCTTGAAGAAGCTCAATCTTCTTTTGCAGATGCGTGTATTCAATGATGATAGGTCTGGGAGAGTTGTTTTTAGCAGGCAGACGATAAGCGCTACGTATGTCTCTTGGGTCGCATTCAACTTGAAGAGTTTTGTGAACCTGTTCAATTATATTCAGCATTTGTGAATTGGTCTCTGTGGGCAAGTTGTTGATTTCTATGCAAGTTTCACGTAGCTTTCTCTCTAGATTTTCCACCTGCATATCTAAGCCACGTGCATGAATTTCGCATGATTCTAGGACATCTACGCGATTTTTTAGGTCGTTTTGCTCTTCAATAATTTTCGTAATTGACTTTTTGATTTCCGCGTTAGATGTAAGCAGTTCTTCATTTTGCATTTTTAACGATGTTATTTCCTGCTTAATTTGAGAGAACTGTTCGTTTTGGCTATGTTTTAAGTCTACAAGCATCTGCTGCACGTTGTTAAACATCAGTTGCATGGAATGGGGTAAGGTCTCAATTGAATTTTCATCAGATTTGCAAAATTCTGGGCTCGCATTTAGGCATTTTCTCTTCCGAACATTTAAATCTAATTCTGCCGTCATATCCGGTGTACTAAATAGGTCTGGGTTCGAACATGCTTCACTTAAAGGCCTCTGCGCCATCGGTGGGGTTCTCACTATTTTGCTCATGTCGTAAGTTATAATGGCCTCTGTTTTAAGCTAGCAAAGTTGCAAATGTCTAAACAAGAAATAAGCAGGCAAGCAAAGTAAGCAGTGCGAAGCGTAGCAGATCAAGTTGAGTGCGTAGCTTGTAGCGGTTGCGGTAAGCGCCCGGGCAGTTTCGTAGCAGCTCGTAGCAGTGGGCGTGGCAGTCCCAGCGTAGCACTCAGATAGTCCGTGACTCGCCGCCACAGATAATATAATAGTATTCGCAGCTGCAGTAAAATGCAGTAATGTGACTTCTAATTTCGTGTTGTCCGAACACTAAAGCTCCGGCGCAGTCCAAAGAGATATGGAATGAGACGCAGGCGAGCGCTGGATCGAATCCGGGCAAATTCAAAAAGTTGTTCACTCACTTTACGAGATGTCCAGAGCGGCGCTCACCAACACGAGAGAAATCGCTCGTCCCTTTCTAGTTCCGCCCAGTAGGAGGAGCCCGACGTCCAAATTGTGCAGGAAGAACAAGGAATAGAAAATCCGTAAGCGATCCAATCAGCGGCCAGCCAGCAAATATCACAATTAAAAAACCGACACAGGTCCCTCAGACGTCCACACGGTTCAGGAGCCGAGATCCGAATGAATATTAATCTCATATCAAACACGACTGACCTCGAAATGGTGAGAGTGATAGAGAAACATGAGGAAGTATTCAGGGATGGACTAGGTACCTACCGTGGTCATCCAGTGGCGATACATGTGAAGAAAGATGCTACACCAAGATTTCTCAAAGCTCGACCGGTCCCATATGCCATAAAAGAAAGAGTTGAAAAAGAAATTGATAGACTTGAAAGCGAAGGGGTTCTGCGCCCGATTGCTTTTTCTGACTGGGCAACACCGGTAGTACCAATTATAAAGAAGTCGGGCGATGTCAGATTGTGCGGTGACTACCGTAGTACAGTCAACGAAGCGACTGAATCGGATACTTATCCGATGCCAACAGCAAATGAAGTCTTTGCTACCGTAGCTGGAGGAAAATTCTTTACAACATTGGATTTAGAACGAGCTTATACACAGGTAGTGGTAAACGAAGATACATCTAGATTGTTGACCTTGAACACATGCAAAGGTTTGTACACCGTTCACCGATTAGCATTTGGAGTAAAAGCTTGCCCTGGGATTTTTCAACGGTTGATGAGTTCCTTACTGGCGGGCATTGGTGGAGTGTCTGTTCTAATCGATGACATCATCGTATGCGGTCGAACGATGCCTGAGATGCAGGAGAGACTTGATACAGTTTTGGAGAGAATAAAAAGATCAGGACTTCGACTGAACAAAGGCAAGTGCAAATTCGCTAAAACCCAAGTTGAATTCCTAGGTTTCATCATCGATGCCGAGGGTATTCATCCAGCACCAAGTAAAGTGGAATCTATCGTTAATACTCCTGAACCAAAAAACAAACGAGAACTGCAGGCGTTTTTGGGTTTGTATAATTTTTATGAAAGATTTGTACCAAACAAGGCAACTTTACTAGAACCACTACATAGACTTTTAGAGACAAGTCAGACATGGAAATGGACCGAAAAGGAACAGAACGCGTTCGAAATGGCAAAACGTTTAATTACCTTCGACTTGACGTTGATACACTATGACCTTAAAAAACCGCTTGTACTTACATGCGATAGTTCGGAATATGGAGTCGGGGCAGTGTTATCACACGAGATCAGTAATGATCAGGAGCGCCCCATAGCCATGGCTTCAAGGACACTACATACCCATGAACGAAGATACTCACAGCTTGACAAAGAGGCAGCAGCTATTATGTTTGGCATCACGAAATTCCATAATTATCTTACAGGAAGACATTTTCGAATTGTGACAGATCATAAACCACTTCTTGGAATATTTGACCCAAAGAAACCTATGCCTAACATGCTGTCTCCAAGATTAACTAGAATTGCTATTGCACTGACATCACACAGCTATGACATAATTTACAAACCTGGAGCGATACTTGGGAATGCGGATAGTCTAAGTCGCTGGCCACAGCCGGTGCCGGATCAGCCAGAGACACAGATCGGAGAAATTTTGTTAATGGCAGAAACACCCGAGGACTTTCCCTATGATGTTGAACACATCGCTTTAGAGACAAAGCGAGACAAATTGCTTTCACAAGTGAAGTATCACGTACAGCGCGGTTGGCCCGCTAAAGTAACTGATAATGAACTACGCCCATATTGGCTAAATCGATTGGAATTATCACTTCAAGACGACTGTATACTACTAGGATATCGTGTAGTAGTACCAAAGACGTTGCGCCAGGCAGTATTGAAAATGTTACACAGGACACATACAGGAATTGTACAAACCAAAGCATTGGCCAGAAGCTATGTTTGGTGGCCAGGGCTCAATGACGAGATTGAGACGTTAGTGAGTGGATGCACTAAATGCCTGGAACACCGGCACATGCCCCCAAAAACCAGACATGAATGGGTAACACCAACAAGACCATGGTCAAGAATCCACATCGACTTTGCTGGACCGTTCCACAACAAATACTTTTTGATAATTGTTGATGCTTACTCCCGATGGCCTGAGTTATTTATGGTCAACAATACTACATCGGCCACAGTTATACGACTTTTAAGAACAGTATTTGCTACACATGGACTTTGTGAGGTGTTAGTATCTGACAATGGCACTTCATTTGTGTCTAATGATATGAAACAGTTTTTACAAGCCAACAATATTCGACATATTACGACAGCACCCTATCACCCTTCCACCAACGGGTTAGCTGAAAGAATGGTCCAAACCATTAAAGATAAGTTACGAAAAATGGATGATTTAGCATGGGACAGCAGGATACCAAATCTTTTATTGGGCCTTCGTTCGACTCCGTGCACTACAAACAATAAAACACCAGCAGAGCTTTTGATGAACAGACGTTTACGTACTTTGTTGGATACAATACACCCCGACAACTTGCAATATAAAAGAATAGAGAACCAAATTAAAGACAACAATGATAAAAAAACCAGAGAGACTGATGTTGGTCAAAATGTAATGTACCGAAATTACAGCAATGCAGGTTCTAGATGGCTACCAGGCAGGGTAATTAATAAAAGCGGTCCATCAAGCTACAGAATTGAAACTGACGATGGCACAGTGGTCAATCGTCATGTAGACCAATTGTTTAAGAAAACATCTACTGGACCAAGGAATGAGGAGAGACAGGGAGAAAGAGAAGATACGACTGAAAATACAAACACAACTCCTGTAGAAACTATGGATTTGGAAGATATATTTGGAGATAATGATGAAGTTATGAGAGAGACACAAGAAGCTGAGGAAATCATAGAGATTCCAGATGCTGATCAATGGGCTGATATGCTGGGGATACCAACATCAAATACTCCCCACGATACAGCAAGGAAGATGAAGAATAAGTTTAATGAACATTCTAAAACTCCTTATCAGAGACCTCATTGTTCTAAAGATAGCCAGCTCTATTTGTATTAGTTTATTTTGAAAATTATTATTTTGTTTTGTTAGAATCAGAAAGTTAAGTTGATTGTTAAAGTAGGTATCATTTGAATTAGAACTAGGGTTATTCAGGCTATAGTTTATTAAGTATATAATTATTGTATACATTTACTGAGAGGGGAGGTATGTTATATATAGCTATGTAGGGTTTAGTTTTACTGTGCCACTTTATTGAGTTGACATAAAGTTGTAATATGTAGGTAGATTCGCATGGTTTTTCATACCCTCACTTGGTTACCCAGCTCCCTAGCTGAATAAACGATACCTATCAATTAATGTGTTTTTATGCATAATCAGGACATAATAATATTATTAATTAAGAAAGGCCGGAATCCCATACAAAGTCGTTATGATCCACATACATTCTGATTTTTTCAGATTATGAATTTCTCAGATCGATCTGTAAGAATGATTCTGATGTGCATCCGGAATTCCTGGTCTGAATATTTAAGATTATGACTTCATAACGCACGTAATCCTATACATTTGCATAGAGCAACACACACATATTGAATTCAGATTATGAATTGCTCAGTTTTTTTCTGTATTGAGCCAATAGCAATGCGATTAGTATTAATTCCTCCTCCATTTCGAGACGTTTGCGTGTGTCGTGAAACAAGAGACTACTGATCTATCTCCATTTTTAAGATAATGTGAGTTGAGGGAGCCGGAATTAAGAGTCTGAATTAAGATTCTTAATTCAGATAGGTTTTCCGGCTGTGTGAGGCCAGCCTAATTATTTCACAATTACCTTATCATTTTCAGACTGCGGAGGCTCCTCAGGTGGCACCTCTAATTTCAAGAATTGCTCTAAAGTATCCACTTCATTGGCGAGGTCAAACTGATCATAATCCTGTAAACAAAATAGCCATATTGATTTCATTGTTCTATTATTAGATCGGCTATAGATAAGCACTTTGATTATGTTGATTGTAATCAAATGAAGTGACATCACACATTGTTTTCACTTCATTGACTCATCAAATTCCTTTGTATGTTAATACAAACAATAACAAGTAGACAACTGCAGCAGTTTAAGAAGACTCAGAGCTTTATTATCCAGGTACGTAAGGTAAGTAAATTACAAGCAGGAAATTTTGGATAATGTTAATGAGGAGTCTTACCCCACAGTATTCCTCGTCGTTGAAGAGCTGCGGCGGTAGCGGGGACCGCGGGTTTGGGTCGCTGACAGTGCCACCGTTCGCCGTTGCATTGTTTTGCATGAAGTCTTTATCAGTTTCTTTTCCTGGTTCCGTTATGTCAATGACATCATATTTTATGCTTTTCGAATCTAATATCATTAGCACACGCTGTTGTCGCTTTTTCACCTGAAATTATCGATATTCACGTAACCAAAATCAATCATTACATACTAAGAATCAAGGAAGAAAAAGTCGAGAAAAGCACCCGGTCATCAGTGAAATTTCTATTTCTACCACTTACCTCTTTGTTTCCTGAAATACCACTAACATACACTTTGACAACCATTGTCGTCTATTGTTTTTTGTGCGATTTTATTGAAAAATTAGCACTGAAATAATAACTATTTGAGAAAAATAGGCTTGGCCAATCAGTTTTCAATCTGTTGTAATTTGTAATAATAATAATTACTGGATGACAGTTCTCTTAGTGCTGCCAGCTCGACACAATTAGTGGCGGCTACAAGTACAAAATAAATTGCAGGATTTATTCTTGATTAATAGGAACGCAATGTAAAACAAACGGATAAGTTAAAGTGTATAGTTACGAATCATTAAAATTGAAAAAAAATATTTTTAGAAGGTGATTCTCTGCTAAAATGGATTTGACACCTATGCCAGATCTAACTCTTTATAGTTTGTTGGCAACTGGATCGGTTTCTTGAAAAATTACCATATCAAATGTCATACTTTCTACTAAATAAACCAAAGAAATAAACTAACTACGTAGGTAACGTAGGTAGGTATGTATGTACCGACTAGACACAACTTTGACAACAAGAGACACACTTTTTTTGTTTACTGCTAAAAAATTTTGAACATGCAACAGTTACAAAAACATGATCCTGGATTTATTGTAGCTGGTAACCAAAACGCAAGTTATTTCTACTAAAATGTAGGTATCTACTGTTACGTTATTGTAGGTACGTGCGTGGCTCATCATCATCATCGGTTGAGAATTTGAGATTGAGAATCAGCGAGGTAGCATTACAGGCAGGTAGGTACTAACAGGGATTCTCAAACTGTAACTAATGGCAATGTGATGACTGATCCAAATTGGTTTGTCATAGATGTTTCACGGTTGATTTAGACTTAAAATTAGCACGCAACGCAAAAAGTGTAGGTAGGTACCTACTTGCCAGAGGCTAACACATAGTGTATGTCATTTAAGAAGTTACTAGGACTTAAAATTAGCACGCAACGCAAAAAGTGTAGGTAGGTACCTACTTGCCAGAGGCTAACACATAGTGTATGTCATTTAAGAAGTTACTAGTAGGTTGTTGTAGTTGTAGGTGGCAATCGGAGGAGGCTAATTAAAGCTTTATTCACGCCAGGAGGTCAAGCCATCTCCTTATACCTAAGTAAAACTACTTAGCTACTAACTATTATTATTCATTCTGTGGTATAACCGGATCTCACGATACGAACCTTTACATCGTGTTTCCCCTTGTTGCCCATACGATTAGTAACCACCTCGTTAAATTTAAAATAAAACAATAAAAAACAACAATATGTATAAATTTATGTTTATTCATAATACATACATAGGCTCATTGATCAGACATAGAACATAATGCACAATATATTTGCAAATAAATATGGAAAGAACGCATCGTGAGCGGGAATGGAATGTCTTCGTTATGCACACACAGTCAGTAATTAAACAGGAGACGATTATATCTAGTTGGGGAAATTCTGTTGATGACTGTACACTGAAATCAAAACCTACACGGTCGAACCAGTATCTCTTTTACCTATGAACCGATTTCAAATAGAATAAATCAAAATTCATTCACCATTAGAAAGCTACTTTATCACTGAGTAACATAGGCTATATTTTATCTCAGTATTCCCACGGGAACGGGAACTACGCAGGTGAAACCGCGAGGCACTGCTAGTAAATTATATACAACTAACGGCTGGTTTCGATGTTAAACTTACGAATGATCGTAGATTGATCGCCATAGCAACTTTGTTTAGACAACAAAAAATTTAGGTAGGACACTTTTTGACAGATAACAATATTACTAAGGCACAGATCCACGGTTATTAGTAAGTTGAATATTGCAACCGCGCTTCATCTGAACTTAGCCTTAATGTCTGTAAGGATTACCCGGGTAATCCATACAGAAATTTATTGGTACCACCCCAACTAAATTAGGTGTTTTGAAATACGCGTTTAGAGAACCGAAAGGTTCAATACATCCGTGGGTAGGTCATTTAAACGCGCTCTTTAATGTGTACGTGTGTACGGATGTTTTTAACGAGCGGTTTAACGTGTTGTGTGTGCGCCTAGCTCTTACGGCCAGTTTCAATATTAGGTATATCTGTGATTAAGCAGATTTTGCTTTCTGGTAGATATTTAATGAAACATTTTTAAATAAATTGGGTTTTACAGAACTGAAGCTGGCCAAGTATTAATTTAGTAGTTAGTTAAATCATAAGAACTAGTAGGTAAAATTAAATATTGGGTACATTCATAAATTTTGGTATTTTGCTCAAATCGCAGGATTGTCAGCCTATGATTCTCAATTAATAAATTAAAACTAAATCAAAAAACATAAGTACCTACCTATCTACATAATTCACACAAATGATTAGAAATACGCAAGACTCAAATCTTCTAAATTTCAGAAAAATTAGTAAATGATCGTAAAAATAAACATAGGTCAATCTGAGGTGAAAATATGACGATACCAAGATCTATAGACGCAAGCGAGAATAAATTTGTATGACTGATGACAAGAGTAGTAGGTATTGAATTCATATCACATTATACGGATGGGGACAAAGATACAGACAAAATGAGAAAATAAACATCACAAGGAGATATCAAATTGTTTATCCACGAGTGTTTGTGATGCACGGAAATATTTATTGGCAAGGGTCCATATCGCGAGACGGACAGCTGTTTCGATGGCGACCCACACTTCGCTGGCGCTATTACACGATGATGGCGCGATTACACGTTACTTTACAAACTTTTTTTATATGAAATTATTTTTAAATTTTCTGAATTCATTATATGAAAATGTGGATTTTTTAGACACGAGTATGCTCTAGCAGCTAGTGTCATTGACTTGGCTTCAGACCAAGCCAAGCCCAACCAAGCAACCAATTTTAAAGCTAGATTCTTGATGCCGTCTTTTATATAATTTATGATAATGATGTGACAAACTATGAGGCAATAGTTTAGATACAGGTTTCAGGAAGGTTATCAGTCTACAAAAATTGCCAAAATACTGCAAGTGTAATAAAATTTTACCATATAACTACATTCAAATTTCATGTTAAGACATTTAACACATATTTTGTTATTGGATAATTAGTTACAATATTATTTACAAATAGTTATCATTATCTTAGTTCATATGTATAAAAAGAGGAATGTAGGCATATTTAATACTTTCTTGTTACACTCACAACATGAATATAAATATTTAGATTATAAATATGATTAAAATACAAGAGTAAAATAGTATTAAACACAATATAAAGACATATAATATAAAATTATAGTAGGTAAGTATAAAAGTAATAAAAAAAACAAATTTGTCATATAATTTTTACATCTAAACTATTTAAAAAAAGCAGACATAATTATCTACAAAACTTTAGTGAAGTGAAATAATGTTGTTAATTCAGATGTCGCAAAAACTAAACTAAACTAATTTGACAGCACTAAAAATTATGCCATCCTTTTTTATTTCGATCTTTATGAAAGAGACGGCAACATTTAAAGTGCTGTCAAATTAGTTTAGTTTAGTTTTGGCGACATTTGAATTGACACCACTATTCAGTTATTGAATGTTATTCAATGTACCTTCTGCTATAACTAACAGATCTCTTGTATAGGAATGATTATGCTCATTTTATTAATAATTAACCAGCTGCCCTAGCCAAATAAAAAGCGCCTTGTACCTATCGAATCTCTCTCTTTCTATCATCGCTGATCGTTTGTTCATGTTTGACACTTCTCATCGCGTGACATAACGTAATTGAATTACAATTACATTGTCTATAACGTTAGCGATTTTAGATAAGTAACTTGGCTAGGGCAGCATCTATCATCAATGTCAGCAAAGTGCTGCCCATTTTATCCATGGTTTTGAAATAATATCCACCCAAAAATAATATCACTTCAGGCATCTTCACACCAAAAGCAGCCGTAGGCCGATGATTGCAAAATCAATGAGATCCGAACTTAATAATACTACAACTATAAGTCAACGTTTTAGAGATTTTCATTATGGAGGATATCTAGATTAACAAATACGCTATACATATTGCTATGGGTTTTTTATGATACCTACAGATTGCATTAGGTACACATCATTTTGTAGTGGCTTATTTATGTCAAAAGATGGAAACACTTATTAGTCAATTTATTAATCAAAGATTTTCTAAATAGGGCATATTTTTAAGCCAGCATAAGTCTGACAGAAAAGAGACACAGGCACGCATTTGCTCACCTGAGTAGAAAAAGGATATCTTTTACAGCAAACTTTTTCCTAGTTTCTTAAATAAACCCTGAGGAGTTATTATATTAGGGGAATGGAATGGCTATTTAAAATAAGATATTTGATCCAACAAAGCTTAGTGTCACTTCAGCCACACTGGTCTTAACTAACATGATGATGGATGGATTTGAAATATCAGTGGGAATGAGGAGATCGAAATACTAATAATGAAAAAGTGAAAGTTTGTATGTGTGTATGTTTGTTACTCCTTCACGCTCAAACGGCTGGACGGATTTAAATGAAATTTGGTACCAGGATTGCTTACACCCTGGATTAAAAATTAGACTTTTGAACTCGCTATTCGCACGGGAACGGGAACTATGCGACACTGTGGGACGCAGCTAGTGAGAGATAATTTTGGCTTAGTGTAACCTTTTTCTATTTTTGAATTCAGTAGCTTTGATGGAATGAGCTGCGTTTTCACTAAGGGACATGTTGCGTGACATGCCCGACATTTAGGTGGCAGACTAGACAGTCTATGTGACTTTTGTGGGTCAACGTCGCTCGACATTTCCTGTGTTCACACTACCATTCAAGCATAGAACATCGACTTGCGACAAGTCCCACGACTCGTAGATGTCTCGGTGACGTCGGGCGACACCGCGAGGGACAGTGAATTTCGTGTCGAGAGCAACAGTCGCGGAACTAAAACGAGGCTTTAAAGTTAGCATTTAGCTCTTTATCTTTGCGACAGACATAATTTTTTGTCATAAAACTAGTAATAAGTCAATCGATTGCACAAGCTTTCTCATGAAGCGTCACCGTAGATCGAGAGCCAACATAAAACATTATTTGTCGATCGCAAGCATATTTATTCTACCGTAAGTGATGGCCAAATAAACATTACACTTCCCTGGTCATATGGAACATTTGCGTCTCTTGAATATACCCACAATACGGTGGCTACTTACAGATGCCGGCAAACAACTTGAAAAATAACTGACGTGGAAGGGGTAAGTTCAGACAACATTTTGATGAGGTTGTTATCTTATTAACTTTACAATTACTTTTACTTTCTTTGACATGCCTTACTTTGTTCGACTGGCTTCCCACTAAAGCTTGACTATTTAGATTATTTTAGATTTAAAAAAAAAAGCTAGGCCCACACCACCAGGTTCTTGCCTGATTCTTTCCCTGCGGGCCTAGCATGTGCAACACGAGAAATCATCTCGTCGTCGACAAAATATTCTCTCCTTCTCTAACATAGTACGTTAGAGCAGTTTGACATTATCGAGATATTGAATTTGTCGTCTCGACGCGTTGCACATGTTAGGCCTACTGGTGTAGGGAGTCGCGTTGGAACAGGCATTAGAATCACCTAGCATGTAAAACGAAACTTAAGTGATCCTTGAGGTCCTACAAGAATAAATGATTTTTTCTTTCTTTCTTTCTGTTCGCGCAGTAACTAGCCTGCCCTACCTCAGCTGGTATCTAAAAACACCTACTGCGCATTGTCCATTTTTATCAAGTTGTTTGCGGGCATCTGTACGTATGCTGCGGCTGTCAGATCATCTTGTGCGTGTAGCGTTCATGATCAAGCTGTATTCAGAGTCTACAAGTGAGTATTTTCAGGGCCACTGATGGGAATTCTGAAACCGTAAGTTTTATCTAAAAGTCATGTTAGGAGACATGCACTCCTTTCGATAATTCTCAGCGGTTTCGACATTTTCTAAGTGGCCCTGAGAAAAGAGTCACTTTGTATACCAACATAATCAAATAACCTACGCCTCTAAGAAGCGTTGCGGTGTCGATCTTGCTATGACATGGTGTGTTTTGAGATCGGTATTGCTACTTATTGGTGGCAATTCTGAGTGTCGCAAAAGCTAAACTAAGCTAACTAAAATTGTTGCCGTCCCTTTCATAGCGATGGGAATAAAAAGGATGGCAATAGTTTTAGTTAGGTTAGTTTAGCTTTTGCGACACTCAGAATTGCCCCCATTACCTACAGTAAGCGCAATCTAAGTTGACCGGAGTGAACATAGTTATTGCGATTAGCGTCGCATTGGTCGATAATTTCATATCTCTGTCGCACGTGTTGTCGGTACGTCTGTTTAGCTCTTTCGTAACTGCTCATAATGCGCGACCGCCCGGAGGGCCGAAGTTCGGCCCGGTTATTATATTGCGCTTACTGTATATACGGTCACGTGAACGCCTATTGACAATGTAAGCTTTGTTGCGTGTGTATGTGTGGGTGTGTTCAGACAGGTGTGCCGAAGTCCGGGTCTCCGTCCCCAGTGCGCATGCGTGGCGGGAGCTTGGCTCGCGCCGCGCCGTTGCTGAGCGGGGCTTCCACCACGCGCCGCGCCGACCCTATCCTGGAACATTATGTTACTGTCACTGGCGTTACTCACATGCCCGGTAAACCTTTATACAGAGTGGGGCAACATTTTGGGTACTTAAAACATAGAAATTTACCAAAACTATAGATTCTTAAGAACAAAACTTTCTACCTACACAAGTGGCAAAATTTTTAGGCCTTAAAGCGGCCTAAAAACTCCGTCACCAGAGTTGCTCATACGAACTAACTAACTAACTAGTGGCAAAATTTTAAAATACATTACCGACTATTTCGTATGCTGGGGCTACATTTGCGAGCGAAGATTCGTGTCGCGTTGGCGCGACAAAAACATCGTGTTCGGGCATAGGCGATGTTCTTGTCTACATCCATACCGCCGAAGAATGAGCGGGAGAGCGAATAATGTTTTTACTCCACATTTATCGCGATAACACGAATATTCGCCGAAGCTCGCAGATGTAGCCCCAGCAGTAAGGAGAGAGCTATTTCCTTCGCTCTCGAGGTGCATTTCATTCATAAGTTATAACTCCGAAGATCCTCATCAGATCCTCAATTTATTTTATGAGAACACCTTGGGAGTATACTCTTTCAAACACAAAAAGTATTTTCAAAATCGGTTCATCATTGACGAAATAATCGGTAAACATTATTATATAAAAAAAACATACATTGTAATAACCTCTTCCTTTTTTGAAGTTATTTTTTTAATAAAAACCAACGTTACATACGAAAAGGTTCATAAAGATTATCCTAACAATTATTATTGAAAGAAGAATTGGTACTTTTGGGTGGAATCTTACCTGAAGCCTTTATTCTCTCTCCGCACAGGTTTTGCGTCACCGTTGAGCATAGTGGTGGTCATCGCGAACGTCGTCGGAGTGGACTGCACCTGAGGCAGCGACACCGACGGTGGCTGAGGCAACGTCGGAGGCAACGTTGGCTGAGGCAACGTCGGTAGAGGCAAAGTCGGTTGAGGCACAGTAGGCAACGGCTTGAGTGTGGGGCTATCTTCTACATCTATAAGCGGCTGGACGGGCGGCTCTTCAACCGGCGGCGACGGTGGAGACGCAGCGGGCGAATCCGGAACTAAAAGGATGATTTATTTGTAATTTAGGACAGGAACAATATACGTCGTGTCGTGTAGAATAACTTGCCACATACAAAACGCGAACATTTTGTTTAGCTATTAAATGTTGAAGAGCAGTAAAAAGTAATTCAAATATCTTGCATGATTAATTGATGCGCTAGTTAAGTGGTAACGATTGCTGTATTGCAGTATATACATTATTTATCCTTATACCTAGGTATAAAAACGACACTATAGATAATATAATTTGGCAATAGTATCACTAAGAATAGGGCTAGTCGGAAGCAAGTCCAAGTTTAAGTCATCAACGGTGCGAGACGTCAAATCAAGCCGATCTTCTTTACTTTACTAATATTATAAAGAGGAAAAGTTGGTTTATTTGTTTGGGGTAATCTCCGAAACTACTCATCCGATTTCAAAAATTCTTTCACCGATGTGTAGCATTGACTTTCCGAATGAACATAGGCTATATTTTATCAAGGTAGGTACCACGCGAGCGAGGCCGCGGGCGAGTAAGCTAGTGTAATATAAAGTGTACCGTCAGATTGCGTGTCGTCGGCCGGGACCTCTGCGGGTTCCTCGGAGGAGGGCGCCTCGAGTTGCACCGCGCGGTACGCACCCTTCGTGCGCCAGTCCTGACGAGTTAACATATTACTTAATTTTTATTTTATTTTTAAATTATTAGGAAAACTTACAGCTAGACAAAGAAAATAGGAAAAAAAAATAACTTAACATGCACCTTTTTTGTAGGTACAGGTTTGCTGAAGGCCAATTAAAAGTTTTCAGTAAAAGTTTTAAAGAGCTGATGATCTTCAAACTCCTCAACAGATTTCTATAAATTATAAAACCAATTGTCTTTTTTAAACTTTCGCGATCAGAACACATTATAAAATATGTATATGCGAACGGGTATTTATCACGAATTTTACCTTTTATAACTTCCCGCGACCACGGCTGGTGCAATCCGGTCGAAACGTCGGGCGATATTAAAGGTAAAATTCGTGATAAATATGTTCGCATATGTCTTATAATTATAGAACCATCTCAATCACATCGGCTTTAGATCATGAAATGTTTTTCTCTTGTTACTCTTATGTCAATGAAAAGAGATAACAACAGATTTAATATCCGTTTTAGCTAAAGTAGGTTTACTATTACCAATATGCATAAGGGGGTTTGCCTGCAGCAGCCTTCCATTAGTGTTGTTTCTTGGCAGCGGGGGCATTTCACGTGAAGCGGACAACGAAAAAAAAGTGAGGTTCTGAAATTCGTTCATATTGGGCATATTTGTACTTCTAGGGGATATGAACTTGTACACTTAATATTGTTTTCATTTGAGGTTCAATTGTTAAGCTATGGAGGTCTGAAAATTGACCAAATTGATGGTAAGGTTTTTTGAAAAGATTATTTTAATAATGAAGTTAATTGTTATTAAATAACATTTGTAGTGTTTTGCAAAGATCATTTACTTATGTTTATTAGTTTTAAATAAAATTAAAAAAAGTCTTTTTACTGAAGGTTTAAACCGGAAGTGAATATTTCAAAGCGTTTTTTTTATAAGTTCGCCTAACAAATTTTTTCGTTTTTTTTTCATAAAAATAAAGCTTAATTTTTATTAATTATGGTAAAAAAAACTTAGAATGGGATCTCAATTAGTTAAGGAGATATATTAATTAGAGTAAGGACATGTCGCTCTTTGCGTGATACTTCTCCGTTGTTAATGCTGACATTATTTGTTTATCGCGTTCAGGCAGAAACATGTAGGTACAGACGCGGTAGGGGACTTTTTTATGTAGTAAGAACCTAGTTATAAAATGAAATAATATTAGTACTTAATAGAAAAAATTGATTTATTTCATAGCTTTTACAATTTTGCTTTTGCAAACAACACTTAAGTTTAATTCTCATACTATAATACATTATTTATATTTAAAATCTAGGCAATAAGTTATCTTTTTGTTAATCAATAATATTAAATAAGTACTTACTATTATAATACAACTAAATTAAATCAACATTTTAATTTGTTATTTTTTCTCCGGTTTTAATAAGGCAATATCGCGCTCAGAGCGATATGTATTTACTCTAATTAATATATCTCCTAAACTAATTGAGATCCCATTCTAAGTTTTTTTTACCATAAATAATAAACATTAAGCTTTATTTTTATGAAAAAAAAACGAAAAAATTTGTTAGGCGAACTTATAAAAAAAACGCTTTGAAATATTCACTTCCGGTTTAAACCTTCAGTAAATAAACTTTTTTAAAATTTTATTTAAAACTAATAAACATAAGTAAATGATCTTTGCAAAACACTACAAATGTTATTTAATAACAATTAACTTCATTATTAAAATAATCTTTTCAAAAAACCTTACCATCAATTTGGTCAATTTTCAGACCTCCATAGCTTAACAATTGAACCTCAAATGAAAACAATATTAAGTGTACAAGTTCATATCCCCTAGAAGTACAAATATGCCCAATATGAACGAATTTCAAAACCTCACTTTTTTTTCATTGTCCGCTTCACGTGAAATGCCCCAGCGGTCACTTGCCGGTAGACCGCCTATGTAAATGAGAGGTGTGTTGGGTTTGTTACCTGAGGCTTGCGCTTTTTCTTAGCGGTGGCGGGGCGCGCGTGCACGGGCGTGGAGCGAGGGGACTCGCCCGAGGAGTAGCGGTGGTTAGTGACCGCGCCGCCGCCCCACTGCTAACACAACGTTTACACTATACTGATTTAAATATACTGTACACTTTAACGGCTTTTAAAGTCGTTAAGCCATGACGGAGGCCTTAAGGCGGCCTATAAACTCCTTCACCAGAGTTGGCCACTTGTTCATACGAACTTACTTACTTTACTATACCTACTGAGGGCATAGCCAACCGGCATTCGCTATGAAGCGATTCGATTTCTATCATCGCTACACCTTTGATTTGACATTTCTGATCGCTCGAGTTTTCGTCATCGAATGTCAATTCCTATAGATTTTTTTTAGTTTCTAATCGAAAACGATTGTCGAAATGTAACATGGCTAGGGCAGCTGGTCTTATTCATAATCGCGGCGAAGCTTGCTAAGACGTTCTTGATTGTCGAAGTTAAGCAACATTCTGAGCGGTCACTACTTGGACCGCAAGTGGCATTAATATCTGAGCGCTTCCGTGCTTCGGAGGGCACGATAAATTGTCGAGATTTAATAGCCGTTTTAGCTAAAGTAGGTAAACTAAAGCAATATAGTAAGTTACCTCAAGCCGCGCCTCGATCTTGATAGAATGGTCGTCCATGTCGAGAATGTCCAGATTGTTGTTGATATTGTTGTAGTCCGGATAGGGCGGCTCCGCGCGCGCCGAGCACTCGCTGCCGCTTTCTACGTCCGTGTCGCGTCTGACAAACATTATTATACTTATTGAAGTTGGATGAATGTGAAATAAAGGTGTTTACCAAATAAATGACTATTATTGACTATTATTATTGACAGTTTAATGTTAGATGGGTCAAACGGGTATGTTGCCAAGGTACAACAGAATGTTCGCTATGGTATAATATCAATTGATATCAGCGTTGCTAGATTTTTTTTCGGGTAAAACGGGATTCTTATAGCGAGCATTGAAAGCGGGCTTTTCACTTTTCGTTAATTTTTGTCACTAAATCTGTTTTTTTTTTACTCTAAATGAAATGTCTATAAGCAATAATGTAACAAAACTTCCGAGAAGAAACCAAGCATTAATTAGAGTGAAGGTTGAATCAGAGTTCATTTTAACATTCATATTATTTGATGTTACGTACAAATAGCTATTCCACCTCGTGGCGAAGCTTACTAAGACGTACCTCCGTCACCAGAGTTGGCCACTTGCTCATATAGGTCGCGCCACCTAAAAAGAGCGTTGAGGGTAAGTAGCGGTGGTATGTTAGCGCCTGTGTTCACTCGCTGACGAACCAATAGCACTCGCTAGATCAATGGTATGAAGTGCGCCGCGTTACCTCTCCACCAATCATCGACCACTGCGCAGTTTGACAGCCAGCGCTCTTTTTACGTGGCGCGAACTATACGAATGAACGATCGAACGATAGGTACCTGTTATAGTCAGGCGTCCGCGGCGCAGTGGGCGTGGCGCCCGAACCGTCCGGTTCCCGCTCAAACACTTCGCCGTCCTCCGGGTAAAGGGGGAACCTAAAAAATATTTAAAAAACACAGTGTATTCTACTGGCAGACATACATAGAAATATGAAACTACTGTTTTAGTCAATCTATCTATACTAATATTATAAAGAGGTAATGGTAAATTGTATGTTTGGGGTAATCTCCGAAATTAGATTTCAAAAATTCTTTCACCGATGTGTAGCGTGGACTTTCCGAATGAACATAGGCTATATTTTATCAAGGTAGGTACCACGCGAGCGAAGCCGCGAGCGAGGAAGCTAGTTATATATACATATATAATATAAATCCTATTTCGTTGTCACCCAATAGCTCGAGAATGGCTGGACCGATTAGGATATTTTTTATATTTTCTAATAGTTCGTAGATATAAGTTTAGTTTAGTTTGTGCGACCTCTGTATTGGCAGCGATACCTGTAATGGTCCTCAGAGAGTCTATCGTCGTCGTCGGTGGCTATGAACTGTACGCAGAGCGCGCAGTCCCCGCGCACGCTCTGCAGCGCCTGGACCGCCTCCTTGTGGCACGCCTGGAACATTGCTCTATGTTTAAAATAATAAATATAAATATCCTTGGACATTCCACACGGCGTCATGTTTGGGACTACATCCTAATGCTTGTGTTATGGTAACCAGATGACTGATATACTACACAGATACATTTTTTTTGTAATTACATACATACTATAGATAGAAAAACATCCAGACCCGGAACAAATGTCTGTAGAAGATACAAACATTTGTCGAGTGGCGGGGATCGAACCCGCAACCTCCGCGTCTCAAGCGGGCCTTCGCCCACTGTGCCACAGAGGTCGTCAGTTTGTGTATGTGCAAGTGTGTAAGTATGTAAGTGTGTTTGTTACTCTTTCACGCTCAAACGGCTGGACGGATTAGAATGAAATTTGGTACCAGAATTGCTTATACCCTGGATTAAAGAATAGGCTACTTTTGATCCCGGTATTCGGGAATGGGAACTATTCACCGCGGGTTACACCGCGGAGCGCAAAAAAAAATGTATCTATGTAGTATATCAGTCATCTGGTTACCATAACACAAGCATTACAATTGCTTAGTTTGGGACTAGATGACGCCGTGTGAAATGTCCAGGGATATTTATTTATTTTCTATAAAGAACTGTTAAAAATCGCTTGAGTTTCGACTCAAGTCTGAGTACAGACTCTGATAACGAGCCTTAGTCCGCGAGTGGATTAGACTGAGAGTTACTGTCAGTATCCGCAGTAGCTTGTGTCACTATTCTATTGTATCTCTCGGTGAATTTGGCTCTTCATTTGCGCGTGTGATGCCGTGATGCGTCACCATAACGCCGATTGGTTAGCAAAAAACACGGTCTTCTGCCTACCCTTTAGCAGGTCACGGCTTCAACTCCAGGGGCGGCTGGGTCATGAGATGGCGATCGCTAAAGCCGATATCCATCAAAGGGATAAAAGGTACGCGATGCGGCGAGGCTTCAACGAGACTGCCGAATGGTTGTGTCGCGATAGTGTGTATAGATCGCGCCATGTAAAAAGAGCCCTGGCTGACAGGTGCGCAGTAGGCAATTTATTTTGAATATATCATCGCGCATAAAAGTTTTAGATTGCGAAATGGTTTTACATAAAAAAGTAAGAAATAATGATGTAAATAATATTTATAATGTAAGTACCCAAGTAACACAGGGAGCATTATAACAAACTAATAGCAAGCTTATGTAGAACTTAAGGTCCGTAAAAACTCTTATAAAAGTTCACCAAATATCTTGACGCTTTATATTGGCATTTTATCACCATTATGATGCTTGACACTGTATAACGGTTGGTTGATAGCATATCAAAATGCTGTTCTAAAGCCTTTAGTTTTAGTGCAGCAAATCAAAATGCAGCTGTACAGCTTTTAGCTGTTTTTAGTGCATTTGGATCTACAATAGCATTATTAAGTAGTAAATAAATGCTTAAAGCTATTTATTAGCACATACGTGAATCATTAAAATGCCACATAAATTTGCTTAACTGCCTTCAGCTCTTTTTAGTGCCTTAGGAATTACAATAGCATTTTAAAGTAGTAAGATAATACTTAATGCTAATTATAAGCATCAATTTGTGCCATTATAATGCACTGTAAATCCGTTAAACAGCTTTTAGCTGTTTTTAATGCCGGTAGTTGTGTAATAGCACTTTTAAGTAATAGTATAGACGAATAGCATAAACGTGAACCAATGTAATGCTTAAATTGCCTCTGGCTTTACAAATAGTCACGTGTGAGTATTTGTTCTGCTTGCAGCATTAATAATGATTTTTAAAGGCTTACCGGGGTGCTTTAAATCGACACCATTTTGTAAATATTTATAACCTAACAATATTATCATTTGGACCTATTTATAAAATCAATAGACCTTTATAACTAATAATATAACTTAACATAATGCCACCCAACCCATACTTATATGTTAGTTAGGCAAAATTCGGTTTATACTAAGAATACACAATTGATGTGGTTATTTTACACATATCTTTTTATACAATTCTTAATTAAAACCACAATATATCGAAGGCGCGTGAAAATTTTGAATGAAACTAATATAGACATTTACAGTAAACTACATTGCGTTGTAATATTTGATGGCAAGAATAAAAATAGTTACTTTATAAATTGTGTTTGATGCAACCTACGATGTCACTCAATCGATTAGTTTTCACCATCTTCTTCCATTTATATTGTGAAACAAATTAGTTAATTTACAGTGTTCATAACGTATTATAACTTTTACCGTGGTATTAGAGATGTTTTTGCAATGGTGTTAAATTCATTTAAGTTCTAACTGTGAACATTAAGAAAGCTGCAATAATCCTTTTACTCCTATGGAATGCTACTGTAATGCTTTTGTAATACTATTAACAACTTCATTGACCATAATAATGCTTCTGTAATGCTATTGGCAGTTTCATTGACCACAAGAATGCTAATAAAATGCCACTGTAATGCTATTATGTTGTTTTGTGAACCTATTTAGGATCTAAAGCTGTATAATTTGTGCCCAAATAAGACTTACAGAAGCCGTATAAACGTTTATAATGCTATTATAGAACTAACTTAAAATGCGAAAACGATACAGATATGCTGTTATGCGGCCGATAAACTGCTTTGATGTGTTACTTGGGTACCTACCTATATTGTTTTAGGAAGCGACTCATAATAATGTAGTTGATAATTTAAAACAATTATGAACAACAGAAGCAAGAAAATATAAAAGATTAAGTTAGTATTTCTTTATAAATATACTTATCAATAACAATCTATATACACTATAATCTACAAAGCCGCGAGTGAAAAGCGAAATGCTAGTTCAAAAATAAAATAATACGCCTGGTACTTTCGTGCGCGAGTGTACCCATTCGCAGACATACCCCCTCCACTTTCTCTCTTTTTACGTGGCGCGGACTATACGTGACGCGTACCTGCGTGAGATCCAGTTCGTTGATCGCCAGTATGGCGTCCCCCACGTACAGCTGGCCGGTGAGCGCGGCCGGCCCCCCCGCCTCCAGCTCGGAGATCAGGATAGGCACGCCGTGCTCACGACCACCCTGTGTAAAGATAGATAGAAAATACAAATACAAATACAAATTGTTTATTTAATTCTCTCACAACACACAAATATAAAAATATAAAGCAATAAATTTTTAAAATAAATACAGTTAAAAATAATGATAAAGGTTATAGGTAAGCTTGTTTAAAATACTTTATTGCACACCATAAAATAAATAAATAAAAATAGCCTTTATTTCTACTACAAAATCAACTTACATAGATACTAAAATATGACTTAATCTAACACTTTCACTTAATTTTACAAAAATATCTATTATATACCTATACAAATACAGCAATATAAATAAAAAACAACAAACAAATATTTCCTATGACATACAATCGGCGGTTTTATCGCTAAGAAGCTATCTCTACCAGACAACCTACGGATGGATAATGGACAATATAAAATAGTATGGGCATTGGGGATACACATACACTTTTTAACTGTCATCCAGACTCATTACGCCCAAATACTGAAACGTTACTTAATGTAAGTGGTGCTTATCTTTGACAATATTTGACGTGTTTCTATACAAATCTGAGATATAAGTGCGTTTTAAACGGTTAATCACGTACCTAACTGTTAAAAGCGTTTCAGTATTCGGGGGTTAATCGCATGATGAAAACCACACACTTAATCGTGCATGTATCTTGTGTAGCGTGTTATATACGCACCGTCACAGATATCCCCAGGCCGAGGTGAGGCGAGCGGCGCACGCGCACGGTGCGGGGGCGGGCGGCGTGCGTCGCGAGGGGCGGGGGCGTGAGGGGGGGCGGGGGGGGACGCGCCGGCCAGGGGGAGAGGCCGCGGCACACGCGGACCAGCGTCTTGTGCCGCTGCAGCAGGATCTCTGCCTCCACCTGTGGTTACAACATAATATAGCTCGCGCCACGTGAAAAGAGCGCTGAGGGGAAGTGGCGGGGGTATGTTTGCGCCTGTGTTCACTCGCTGACGAACCAATAGCACTCGCTAAATCAATGGTATGAAGTGCGCCGCGTCTCTCCACCAATCATCGACCACTGCGCAGTTTGACAGCCAGCGCTCTTTTTACGTGGCGCGAACTATACTGTTAAAACATTCACTAGTTCTGCTTTTAAGTCTACCTGTATACAAAATGGAAAGCGTGGGACAGGCCGTCCTCCAGCAGTGGGACATTGAGGACTATGATAATAAAACTGTATACCAAGTTTGTCCAGATCGGCTGACAAATACGACATGTACCTACTAACAGACCAAAGCAAAATTGCAGAGTTTGAGACGCTTCGCTCGCTCGCGAATTGATACAACGTGTAATAAATCCTCTGTACGATAATGCAGAAATAAGAAAGTAGATTTAATAATTGTTGTAATCCTACTAATATTATGAAGTTGAAAGTTTGAGTGTGTGTAAGTGTAAATGTATTACAGATTTCGTCCTCTGGGAGACCTTCCGCACCAGAGGACACGCGTTATTGTTTGTAAATAACTTTAGCGATGCTGTTGTTGCTCGCGCGCACTCTGCTCAGTAGTGACGTTGTTTTTTTCGCCAGATGGCGTCAAATGTAATTATGTATTATTATAGGCTACTTTTCATCATGAACATATACCACCACAACACAGGCATACGCTACGACACCGCAGCCTTTTTATAACAAAAAGGCTGCGATGGCAAAAAATATGTATAATTCTGTACGGAACAGTTGGTTTACCTGCGCCCACAGAGAGTCCCTCACTTCGGACCGCATGTC
Source organism: Xanthorhoe designata (assembly GCA_963582015.1). NCBI lineage: Eukaryota > Metazoa > Arthropoda > Insecta > Lepidoptera > Geometridae > Xanthorhoe > Xanthorhoe designata. The sequence continues at coordinate 10,348,121 of OY757034.1, read as the reverse complement.
CCTGCCCAGTAGCTGTAACTGTTGTATCCTACCCGCTAATTCCTTATCCAAGTACTTCGTAGCAAGCCTGCAATAATAATATTTTATAATATTAAAAGAGAACCTGTGCATTAAAGCCTTTAACCTATTTGGTAATAAAAAGTGAAACTAAATGCAGTTATTTTAATAGCGAACATAATTTCGTGAGCGTTTATAGCACCATCCGATACCTAGCACCCAGCCGCGAAAGCGGATAGTAGAAATAAAACCTGTGATGGAGCTCAAATGCAGTCATATTTGGTCATTTATAAAAAGCGATATGATCGGTGAAAATAGCTATAAATCTAAGTTATAGGCTATCAACATTTTTATTGGTCTTTAGGGCCCAACCTACACCAAGTGACACCAATGTCAGTTGGGACAATACAGAAAAGTGGTCTAACGAGTAGCTACGCGTAAAAAGACGAATGAAGCAAATGAAAGTAATGGTTTTAGTGAGAACTTTCGTTCAATAAATATTTTTAAATATACACGTGACCTGCATATTTAAAAACAAGTTTTTAACGAATTTTCATTAATAAGTTTACAAGTGAAGATTGTTACCTAGCACCGAAAAGTTCAGAATGTAGGGCTAGCACGGTTTCCCTTAACGCGGCGTTCTCCCTCGCGAGTTGAGCCGCCTCCGCGCGTGCTCTCGACGCGTCCACGACGTTGCCGGCCGCATCGCCACTCTCTTGGCAACCACCTGGTGACCATGTAGATATGAACTTTTAAAGGTAGGTACTCATTCATAAACCAACCTGCACATAAGTGGCAATAATGTCATTGTGTAGCATCATCGTAGTAAACCTCAAATAATAGAGTTAAAGAAAATATTGACAAATGCAAATAAACGTATATGCGCAATAAGTAGGTAGATCTTGATAAAGATTCGTATAACATGAATAAACCTGTGACTCCAATTTTAATTGATCGTGGATAAAGACTTATAAATCTTACCAGCTGACGCAGCTCGAATCTGCACCAGCTCTGCCCTCATGTCCACGAGCTCAGCCTGTAAAAATAGAACAAAAACCTTTTTATCTGAATTCCACATCTAACAAACGGACAGTTGGGCTTCGTATATCAACAATGAGCAGTGTCGAATGTCGCGGGTGTGATTTAGCGCAACAATAGAATTTAATCTCTACTAAAATCAATGGCTGTAAGCGTTAAACATCATATAGAAGCATGAACCAGCATCGCCGGCTGCCTTTCTATATAGGGGCGTGTTTGGAGCACCACGGTTAAAACTTGTCGCACTTGTTTAGTTCTGAAGCATTGGTTACAAATATGATCCAACCCTAAAGCGTAAATCCTATAAACGTACGAAAACGACATGGAAGAAATAATAGTTGCAATAGTTACGGGCACGCGCACGGCTGTATAAATCGTTTGACTTCTGTACCCGATATGGGGAACATGCCGTGCCCTCATCGAATCTCAACAAATCATGGTTATAAGTGATTTATTACATTCGCCCGCGGTTAAATGTGTCTCAGTCATGTACAAATTGGGTCAAAATAATTGGGCCTTGTGTGAGCTGATCTCAGTCTCCAGACATGCACGATGAATAGGCGCATAGCTGAGACTATCATCTACTTGAGCTTCAAACACTTTACAAATATATCGAGTCCTCTGGTCTATTAAGAGTAAATGAGTGTAAGTTTCCATTCATGTCTTTTGTAAAGACTAGGCCGCCAGATCTAAATCAATCTCGTTGATTTAAATGATAATATCTCGCTAAATTAGATCTCATTGAACTTGAATTGAGAAAGTACAAAAATTTGCTAAGAAAAGAAATTCGAATCAAAGAAATTTAATGTAAAATTACTAACCCATACCAAGAAATACCTAACCAAGATCATCCCTATAAGCCAATCTACAACGTACGCATCATTTCATGCAAATTTAATTCCGAGAATATAAGAGTCGATGCGATTCTAGGTAGATAGATCGATTACGATCTGACACTGAGTTGATTCCGAGAAGAAATAAACTTTTAATTAAAGTACCTGCTGTGTTCTTTAGGATGATTATAAATATTAAGTTTTGACATCTTAAAAAAATTAATCCTTATTTTACCCAAAATATCACCTTCACATAAAAACTTCCAGCTCAAGCTGTCTTTTGTTCAGTAATCTTATGTAGATAGTGACCTTTCAACGATTCATGTTAGATCTGTAGAATTCGTAGCCGAAAAATGTGAAATAAAAACGTTAGGTAGGTAATATAAATTTGTTCATGTTATTATTCTCGTCGAAAGTCAATAGGTTCGTTTGTACAATGATACGGTACTGAGGTATGCAAAGGCGGAAGTTATAGTAATGGTACCAGTAGCAGAAGCAATTCATGCGATCTCAAGTGGACGGAATGGAAGCCACAAGGCGGCAGCTGCGCGCGTTCGGTGGTCTAATGCACTCCGGACAGGTCTGTTAGACTAGACCAGTGCTTAGACAGAACAAAACCGCCTACAGAAACACAACATTTACGAGATTCGCTAGATGCTTGCGATACGAATATAACGCTGATAAATTTTGGAAAATTACGTGTGGAGCCATAAACGTAGGTATCAGTAAACACCGTTGGTTGGATATTCGATCTTTGGTCATTCTGCGTTGGGTCAATGGTCACTGACCTAATGTAGGTTGAGGTAACATAGGTTAGTGGCCTATAGGAACTTTGTAGCCGATGATGACAATACCAGTGCATTGAATTGAAATACCCAAGTTAAACCAACTCCTTTCATGCACAGACTTACACTTAACATGATTACCACGCGAGACGATTTATATTGCAAATATTTCGTCACCGGTAGTAACTGTGACGTGCTGTGACATTTGGACTACATGCTCATCTTTCACGCAGACTCAAGTGTGTAATTTCTTGGCAATCCGCTTTACTTTGTGATTTGTTTAACTTTGAATGAAGTTTGTCAGGCCTCACAATCCTAAGAAATACCTGGGTCCTAAATCAGTCACACACAAGCATTACAAAGACATACAATTTACTACGTGTTTTATCGGTATTCCACCATCATGTTTATTTGTTTGCAAATTACTTTCAGCCTACAAGTAAGACTATTTATCCTTGACATACTTAATTGTGCACAAAGTCAGACTAACTAAACACTTAACTCTACCAAAGAAAACTTTGAGGTTCTTGCGTAAAATAAACTACCATCTAGATAACGCATTATTTGGGATTAGGCTCGTTGTAGAGCAAACAACCAATAAACACGACCTACGCCGATTTCAAGATCATTATCGCCTGAATAGAGAGTGGGCGTCTGTTGTGGTAAAGACCGACTGTGAATATTATAACCATGTATAAAAGAAGAACGCCCCCGCGAACGATACAATGATATTATGTGCAATATAAAACCATTACAATAAATGAACAGTTAAATCGCATCTCAAGACAATAATTGCGATTCATCAGGGCCTCCAGAAAAAGAGAGTCAGATTTTATGCCGAGGGCAATTTAATGCAGAGACGAGACCGGTAACAATGTTATTATCTACATACAATTATCTAATTAGGCACGTTGCGAGTTATTGCGACATACCTATGAGTACAATTATATTACGCATTGGGAAATTGGCAATGCCAGCGAAGTAATGATACTAAAGTGCAATGTATGTAAGTATGCATCGCTTTACGCTAAGTCCGACGAAATCCCTTTCCTTTCTTTATGCTTGTGTGGGCGCCGATCTGAGATAAAGTCCAGCTGGCGGAAGATTGATTCACCGCTGTTCGATATCATTGCACGGATCTTAGATACACGAGTGATTAGACTGGCCGGCGCACGCGCCGCATCATCTTGATGTGAGCCACACGTGGACTTGACAATTCATGCTTAGCAACAATAATAAATCTTCAAATCTCTGTCGACACGTTTCCTCCACGCTTGTCTTACAACATGAAATTTGATTCTCATTTGAATAACAGCACATGCTATCACGTTTTACTAGTGAGATCGTACATGAAAGTTCTTGAGTCTTGACATATTTACGTGGACCACACGGGTCGAATGCACTACAGAATATAATATTCGGAATTTATGTCAAAGAAAGTGACAAAATAGATAAAGGGATATTGGGATTTGGGTTTACTGTAACTGGGTCAATTTATTGTACTGTATAACATCATGTTATGTTATTTAAATGTAAAAGGTAAAAGCTTCAACTTGTTATAAATTTAAGCAATATCGTCGGTATAAACTATAGTGTAAAGTGCATAAATTGTTTCAAACCAAACACTAAAGTGCTTTTTACATATCCGAGAGGTCGTTGTGTGTCTACAGACAGCCTACAGGCTCGTTATTGTGTCTGACGCATGTTTGCACCGCATGCAACTCTTCATTTATATTCGTCTGGACTTTGTCGCAGTCTCATCACGCTCGGAGCGCAACTGGTGCTCCTTCTTTTCTTTCATTGCCAGTCCTTATGCAAATGAATCCGTAATACATTCAAAATATTTGTAATGAACCGCTAGTCTGAATGCAAAGAGCTTAGGTGAACTCTGTGTTAACCGTAGGTGTATCTCAAGCACCTGTATCGCGCCGCAATAATTCACCATGACATTTTGTAAGTTTTTGACTTTTTATAATTGTTTGGAGTCGGCCATGAACTCGGTAAGTCAGCAATACGTTCAACACCCACGCTGTAGATACTTGAGACCCATATAATAATATTTAATGCAACTTCTATTAGTCTCTCTTAAATGTAGGTAATGTCGTAATGAATGCATAGCTATAAAATTTATTTAAAACCGATCATCTTGGACAAGTTACATATGAACGAACGGGCTAAATTAAAGTACGCGCAGACAATGGTGAGAGTTTAATAGAAAGGGATAGATTGCCACACAGGAAATGGATTTTATCAAGACAGCAGGAGTGGATGGATACTCTGCGGGAAGCCGCCGTCATAATAATGATCGTACGCTATCTTCAGCAGACTCAACCGTTCATTTCGATTTTCCCATTAACATTTAACGCTAGGAGAGAAACAGAAAATAATACAATAAAAATCATAGAAAAATCGGTTAAACAAGGCAACATGAAATCTACATAATCACATTTGTTAGAAAGTAAATAGTATTTAAAAGTTTCGTGAGCGTAAAAAGTGACGGGCACTAGACAAGACTAGCCGCGAAAAAGTGGAACTGATGACGACTTTGCTACGTCTGTAACAGTAACTGCAAGGCACCCTTATTGGATAAGATTCCAATGAATAAATAAATATCCTATGACATTGCTGTGCTAAGCATTTTAATGTTTGTGTTATGGTATACCAAATGACTGATATACTACATAATAGATACTTCATTGTTTTTTGTAAATACATAAATATTATAAGTACATAGAAAACACCCAGACTGGAGACAAATATTTGCAGATCATACAAACATTTGTCTCGCAGCGGGGATCGAACTCGCAACCTCCGCGTCTCAGGCGGGATTTCACAGGAATACACTTTATACAATACCTATTTGTTTTCTTACGACCTAGAAGAATAAAACGTTTAAAAAAACCTAAGGTATAATAAAAACAATGAAGAGTCATAATGGGCAACTCTAAATCGTCATCTTCCTTGGTAATGTAAAAGGTCCGCATTCGCAAAATACCAACTGCGCATAATGAGAAGCTAGTCGTGTTTCATTAGAACACCTACGGTCGTGATCGCACCTGGCTCGATGTCGCGCCGGCCGACGTGTTGTCTACAACAATTTAGCGATATACATTCTCAGAACTGAATAAATGCAGCGCATGAACTGCACACCGAATAACAATATGCTAATATCAAGTTCCCTATAAATGGATGGTGTTCGATTACCCATACCTATGTAAAATGCAAAAAATTGCGCTTATTAACAGAAACAGAAGCATGAATGATAGAGTTAAAGCTGCGAAAGCTCATTAATTACTCGTATTATAAATTTATCGAGCGCTGAGTCATCCGGGCGTAAAGTCAGAGCAATGCAATAAATCATTTTTATTTATTTTAATTTTTAGCGTGATTCGATGCGTATGTGCAATATTGGCTTAACTACATTTACAACAATTTTTAACCTGATTTATTTTATAAAGGTTGTTACTTGGACAACGTCATTAAAAAAATAGTTCGACTACTAGGAAAAAAGTTATAATATTTCACGACAAAAGATGTAAGTACCCTACATAATATCTTATCATTACAGAAATCTTGTAAACTTAGCCGCTCAGCTAAGTGATATATTTTTTTCAGTATAAAGTTCACTTAAGTTCGTATAAGCAAGGATCGTCCTTGGTATAAGTATGTCAAAGTTAAGTAATAGTAAATTAAAGATTGAATAATCGATGATTTGTACGTATTTTTATTGTAATAAATAAATGTTTCTGATTCATTTGCATTTCAAAATAATTAGGTTAGCTTTTGGTGATTCTGCGAAAGTAAAAAAGCTCAAAATAATTGAACAGGAGTAACTCTGACAAAAAGTGTCATTCAATGTAGTAGTTTTTTAGAATTACCTATATCATGGACGTACGCGGCTATTTTTTATAACATTGTCAAAAGTAGGCCTTTTACCGGGTGCCGGTTCATCGTCACATTATGGGACACCCTGTATATATACTCATACAAACTCATCCTCTATAAACTATGCTTTCTCAAGGATAATAAAAACCGACAAAGAGTTAAAATAATATAATTCGAAGTCGTAAACACATGAAGTAGTTTCATGGTTGTTCCATCCACTTAGGCAGCAGTAAAATTGGCATCGATATTAGGGTGCGCAGAGCAAAGACGAACAGTGAATCATCGGTACACCCCAGACAATGTATGAGACTACGAATCATACACTCTATGTAGGCTGAATAGTATCTGATTTAATTTCAGCGTAAGTCTAGTACAAGTCTAGCAAGATTAACAAGTCCGTCTATTGAGAAGTAATCACATTCTATTACACGAGTCACGGTTCCATAAGAAGAAGTAATGTGTTCAGCGACCTAGCCGCAAATCGAGCTGAACATATTGGTACTGGTCGTACTAGGGAATAGAAACAGGTTTGCGTGCCTGCGCCGGTGTTTGCGGTCACGACACGTCCGCGACCGAGGCTGGTGGCGCGCTCGACAGAACCACAAAGTGGACCGCAGGAAAGCATCCCGCACCCTTCTTCAACAAGCTACCCAAAAAACCTCAAAACATGGATTCCAAAACGTTTCATATAACGAGCCGAATAGGAGCAACACAATAGCATCTATGAATGACACGGCTTTTTCGAGACAAGCGCAAACAGGGACAAAGCTGTTACATGAGCAGCACACGCCCTTTTCGTCTATTGAATGGTCACGTAGGTACGTAACTAAATTCAGCAGGACAGCTTTTTGCGAAATCAAAACTTGCGTTTGTAAAATAAATCAAAGGGACGGTGGTACTTATGGCACGAATCTTATTCCAACATAACGGATGGAAGGCATAATTGAAATTCTGCTTTACACGGCGCCCCTTCGGGCAATATTGGCTGGATTATAAAACAAGCTTTATATCATTCACGGAGACAAAAATGCAAATTACTTGCAGTTAATATGCAGACCATACACGCAGTAACTTAATAATAAATTATTAGCACTGTCAGTCATCGTCACGACTACCATTCAATGGAAGTTACAGCTATTAACGTTTATTTGTTTTCACGTAAATAATTTAAATAGTTACTGTGAATATATTACATTTTATGACTTCTGCGTAACCAGTATCAATATGATATCGAAATTCGAAATAGGCATTATTTTTGTAATAGTATGAAGTTACGAGTATGAAGGTTATTCCTTATACTTATCTAAAACAAAATTTTAAAGAAGAAACAACACATTTGAACCATGAATTAATCTTCAGTTTTTGTGTAACACAACAATAAAGACTCATTAGATGATAAGATATGCGAGATTTTCTCTTCAGACATGCCTCAAAGTAAAGTCATCAACCACTACACTACACATGACTTCACGCTTATCAAACATCAATTTCTTGCTGTGAAAGTATTAGCCGCAGTCATCTGTATGATAGAACTCACAGCTACACGCCCAACTATTGATTTGAAAATTGCATTTCCTTTCCGCGATTAATTTTTATTTATTACTTGTACCTACAAAGAGCTTTTGAGCTATAACTTTATTTCATTATGGCGAAGATAAATTATAGTCTTTGGTGGCACTCTAATCGTAATTATCAAGGAATGATAATTATATTTTGTTATTATAGCAGTAAAATTATCAATGTATAATAACGAGTTAACATAAAATAATTCTATTGATTAAGAACAAATACTATTTATTTAATTTAAATCCATGTGATGTTTTAATGATTATGCTCGCCAATTGTTCATTTATTTTGTAATTTGTGTGCAAAAAGAATTTATAAATAAATAAAATGTTTTAATATTAGTAAACGTATTTTAATTTAATTTTAACGTTGCCAGCCTTTTGGGCACTCTTCCTGCGGTCGGTGACCTGAACTCTGTCTTCTATCTTTAGTAAATATAATTATATTTTGGATAGAATACAGAGTTCCTTTTATTTATTTAGTTGTTTAGGTTAAGAAGTGTAGATATTTTTTGTTCCTGTGTGTTTCTTTGTTTGTCAAATAAATAATTTATTTTGTTTAAAAAAAAAATATAATTTGTAAATATTTAAAACAAATTATTCACGGAATTTAAAGTATGTAATTATAGATATCCCTAGATAAGACTCGCAATATCGCGATGGATCGGAAAGTGGTGTAATAAATAGAAGGCCTGATATAATAGGTGTCCAGTATGTGGAAATGGGATGAAATGATGATGATATGGAATTATTTACCAAAAACAAATGACGTACCGGAATACATTCTAAATATATAAATAACGCAACCCATTATGCAATTCCCATTTTGAATGACTTACTTAAGTACCTTGGATTTACTGCTTCATCTCTTAAATTTTGTTTCCTTGTAAATATTTAATTATATACCTATGCCATTAAATCTACATCACAATACAAGAAGTTTCACTTCCAGTGCCATGACATATCTGTTAAGCCATTAATGAATAAATAAGTCATAAAATCAGCTTTAAATCGTCGCATGTTATTAATATATAGTCAAGTGTGTCATAAAAAGCGGACTAAATCAGAATCTCATTGAGAAAGCAATAAATAAACACATTAATCAATACCCCATAGGTCTAAACTAATATAACATGATGTATATGTGTGTATTAAAGAAAAGCTTTCAACTTTTCCCTTTTTTACAGCCGGATGCAGTAACTCGAACTCGAGATTTCCAAGTAGGAGCTATTAGAACTGCTCCGTAAAGTGACGATTGGCGAGAGTACCTACTACGAGTAATAGTGATTGCTTGTCGTTAAATTCTGCTTTTAACATGTACGTAACGTACATAAATTACATAAAACAAAAGCTCAGCTGTTCACCGTTCCTGGTGCAATCTGGGAGTTCGTAGAGCAGTGCGTACCTACCATACGTTAGGTTAGTAGAAGATAACTTGATAACTTTGGGAGCAAAATCGGCGCCTATAATATACTTACATGAGAGAACATTGCATGTCCGTCAGCACTTCTTACAGAGGACATGTCATGCTGTTATATAAACTTATAACGATTCTGTATATTTCATATTTATTATCATCAAACAGTAGCTATGGGAGCGGCATTGGTTTGAATGCCAGTTTTGTAACGTAAAGCCTTGAGTTGTTCTTAGTAACTTTGCTTCATTAGGTTTTTCAAAACAAAGGCTCTGTTGGAGCTCAAACAATGCTGTGATACTACAACTGCTATAAGCTACTAGTATTTTCGTAAACATAAAAGCCTATTTATGTTTACTAAAACTCTTCTGTGGGTTAGTAAGAGTTATGCAAACAATTATTTAACACATGCCCACTTTTTGCAAGAAAGTAGCATTCTACGCAGATAGGCTGCAAGTCCATTCTTGGCTATTACATTGCTACTGATTATCCATACGAAAGTAAATGTCTCTAAAAGAAAAATACATAAAAATACTTACGGTTAAAGGTTTGTTCGATTATTTTTTCCCTCTCATCCAACACTAATAGTCTAAATCTAATAATATGATAAATCTAAATGTTTGTTCATGCATTTATATTTGTGTTTCAAACACTGTACAGAAAAATAAGTTTTAGTTTGTAAAAGGTAATGGAACATTGAACTTAGAGCGTGCCAATACAACCAAGCGCAATATCAATCAGGGAATTCTCATTTCACTTTACAACAACTATAAAAGCAGATCTATCAACAAACAAATACATGCAAAAGCTTGTATTTATGTGACCTAATAGAAAACACTCAATTACGCAGTAATAATAAAGTAACTTTATGGAACTAAAGTTATACTCAACGATCACACATATAGATGGTTTTTGATTGCTCCGATACTCGTAATTTATGTATGCATACTCATCATTACCTTATATCAATACTGAGTAATGTATGTGACGAGCAGAAAGTTCAAAACTGTTGCACCCTGTTTTGACACAATATTTATCGTACCTATACTTTCGCAAACTGCTACGGTACAAACCAGTCGAATCGATTAAATATTGAATCAATGAAGTTGTCAATACTGTCCGAATTCGAATATACACTACACAATCTATCTTCTTAGACAGGGCAAGCACTTTGTCCTGTTATTCGTGCGTGGCTATTATCATAAATCGGACGCGTATTAGGGCACGCACGATTTTGTATGTTCTCGTTGACAAGAGATACTATCAATAATTCAGTAACGATTGTAATGAATAGGAGACCATAGAGTAGATCGTTTCCATTCGCTGGCTCTTTACTTTGATGTAGCATAGTAAATGCCGATTTTGGTAAGCATAACTAGCGGTTTATATCAAAGTGACATGACACAAATTAAATTCTAAGCTTGTTAGCAATATTGAGCTTTTCGAAACACTAGTATGTATTTATGTATCTGTCAGTCGCCTGTCTGGCTTGTTGATAAAGAACGATGTGTGTCTCCTGTAAGTTAACAAACACGACGACACATAAATCAATTATACAAGTTAATAATGGTTTTTGTTGACCTAAATACTTTTAAAAGCAACTGCAACAAAACTACTTAATAGGTTACTCAGGACATATAACACAAAATTAAAATATACCCTAAACAACATGAGGTACGTACCTACGAAATTTCGAAGATATAATATTAGATAGAAAGAAATATAAAACAATAGTTCATAATTGAAGTAATATTAAAACTACTTACTTCACGAATATCTATGTTTTTAAAGATATCGATCATGCTTTAAACGAGTATCAAGTGTGTAAATATTACGATATCAATCAGGATACTAAAACCAAGCACGAGCCCAGGGGAACGTGAGTAGTAAATCTACGGAACACAGTCAAAGCTTCACGTTTTATAACAGCCGATAGATTTCGCCAATGAGGAAGTGCATCAAACCGCCTACTTAACATGTTCAATACAAGTGTTCAAATGGTTTACTGATTTATTATCGGCCATTCACCAATAACATACGCACTTCGCATATCGAATCATTGCGACAGTCTCATAAATAATGGCATAAATATTAATTACATTTGGAAAAGACAGCATCCCTTTCGACAAAGTTAATGGCCTCGTTAAGTTTGCAGTGTACCAACAGTGAGATGCTGAGTCAATTCAAATGCAGATTGAAAACAAGTATGAAAAGCACAAAGGAGCTTAGACCTATTATTAAATAAAAGCAACTGTGAAGATGGTTAGTCTCGATGAATCACATTAGTCATGAGCTGGATACAAAGCTATGAACGTATCTACATTTCGCGCGTATACTTGAAGACTAGACACATCAGGCTTTATGTAGGCTTTATGTGGCTTTTATGAGTAATAGTATACTATTACTCATAAAAGCTTTATGCATACATAGCCCTATAGGGCCTAGTCCAATAAAGGGCAGTTGACCACCCGTATAGTGCGGCGTAAGTGCAAGGCAAGCGCATACCGCAAAACTCACAGAACAGAACCTGTCGGTGCACAATCTGTCGAACGGTCACTAGATGGACACGCTCGGCGCTAATCGAAAATTATAAATTGCTAATTGCTGTACAACCACGATCGCATCACTTCACCTCAGCCGGTTATTACATATAGTAAGTACCTATCGACAGCTCCATGTATGTGTCGCCACTTAACATAATGCCATTGATAATTATTATCAATGACATTATGTTTCTCATTCATAATCGCAGTGTTTTAGATGGTGTTGCTGGAAGTAATTGGCGCCACCCAGACTTTACGTAAAGATTTATGTAAACAATTATATCAAAATAGCAAACCCCTTATCTGTATTCAAGTAAATTAATATGATAAGGACAAAAAAATTCAAGAACACTTCTCATCTGGGAAACTACCAAGTAAATATACCACAATAGATAGTGCTTGTGTTTTTTTATTTCTACACTTATCTATTAAAATTATTCAGTAGGATTAAGATACCTTATAAAAGGTCAGATAATTATGCATTTTATATCTGACCAAAAAAATCTTAGCACTCTTAATTCATTCCATTTGTAATTAAACCAAACTATGTTAAAGTTAGTTGTTAAGTTTCGATTTTTCTGATGTAAGAATTCAATTCATATAAGTACTTGGTGTTACTATTATATATAAAAGAGGAAGTTAATGTTTCCAAATAATTCAGCGGTACCCTAGCGTCGGTCGAAGGGAAAGTCAATTTATATAACAGTTGTAATGTAACAAGCAATATACAAATATTGATTAATGATAGATCTTCAATAACTCGATGAGTAAGTGCTCAGGCGGCCAAACACATTAGTACGAGTACGTCTAAAGTACGCGACATCATTTCCCCGCAATGATCTCTCGACAAAGAATTTCTTCTTCTCTCAATTAGCAGCTAATCAAGGGATTCATTTAATGGAAATCGAACTCACGATTTATGGGCACATTGAAGCGAACTTTCTCACGCGTTTTACTAGTGACTTGACGAGATTTAGCTGGAGCATCCCAATTATGCATTTTATGGTTGCTAATATATTTTATAACTAGAGCGATTAACTAATACAAAATGAGATCGAGTTGTGTACACAAAGACTATGAAAATCTAAAAGTACAAATCAAAATACATTTAATAAATAAAAATTTCGGAAAATCTATATGCTTTCCGTTTATTATACACTATATTTATATCGAGTTTGAAGAAAATCGCTTCACGCATTAAAAAGTTGCATACAACGGTTTTCATCCCTTTTCAACCCTTTAGGGGTGGAATTTCGAAAAATGTCGTCTTAGTACGTAGTTTTGTTTTAAAAGGAAGCTACCCTTTAAATTTCAGCTTCATAGCTTCAGCGATAGCCTATAGGACATGGATGTTCATTCCCAAGGTTTAGTGACTTGACTCTAGTCTATCTTTGTACCAAATTTTATTCAAATCGATCCACTGGGTTAAGAACGCACCATAACGCCCTATCTGGAACACCAACTTATTCTCATCCCATACTTTCAGTTTTATAATATTAATTTCAGTTTTATCTAATAAAATAAATGCATTTTATTTCCTTCGAATATTCTCATTTAGTACAACCGTTACTCAGAGGTTGTCAAATAGAAAAAGCAAACGAACGCGGTGGAAACTCACGATCGGTCTGAAAAACTGGAAGTCTTCAGAATCTTGACAGGCGGGGAGTAGCGCGTACGCAAGGGGCGTGTCTACTGTCTACACTACACAGTACGGCGGCGGTGGCGCACAGTCGCCGCGGATGCTGCGCCCAGCGCACCTGTCACGTGCGTCATGCAACTAGCAAACCCACGTGCCTCAAACATCGCGAACCACACAAACTTTTTGTCAAATGAGCAGTGCGAGTTCAGTGTCAGTGATAACCGGGGGCCCTAAAGTAATCCGCGTCAACGCAAGGATCCAACCCTAGGTCGGTAGCGCAATGTTTTATCATCTTATCACTGTCGCATGTTTTGATAGTGCACGCAATTTCCGCCGTGCAAATTAGTATTTTTTGTGAAAAAATTTGAAGTCATATTTGAAGTGGAAGTTGAAAGCGATATCCGGTTAAATAGCTAGATACATAAATAAAAGAACCCTAAAAACAACAAATTGTATCAAAGAAGTCGCTATCTAATATTAATTTATGAGAAAACCTTTTCAATACTGTGAAATGTATTAATAATTTATAATTCATGTATTTTTTAAATATTATCTTAAAGCAATACAGTCTACTTGCTCGTTCAATAAAAGATATTAAGGCTGCTGCGCCGTATGAGTTTCCCATACAACATAAACCCAAAATTATTTGTAATTTGATCATTTTTTCACAATAGTATGGCTATTATTTGTATTAGAATAGTACTAGGTTCCTAGCACAAACAGGAACCTTCCGTCACCAGAGTTGGCCACTTGCAAATATTTTTAAATAAAATATTCTCTTCGGAGTTAAAAACAGAGATACAACTCTAGTACAGGAAATGCTTTCTTCTAACGACATTTAAGTCGGTTTAATAAAAACAATAATTTTGCTACATGTAAAATGAGTATTTCAAAATGACAATTAGTAACAATAGGACACTAATGTCAACGAAATAAAGTTCGCAATTTACAATGTAAATATTTGATTCCCAAAAAAAACGTGAGAAGAAGTTGATGTGTAGATAAATCGGTTTGTTCTAAGATAAGAATCCATGTGTTACGTAGCCAGCGCGCATCTAGAACTTTGAGCGAAATTACCAGAAACATTTACACTGGAAAATTATATAGGGTAATTAGACTACTACAAGCTTAAGTGTCCATTAATACACGAAGGCGAAAATAAACGCATCTTATTCGATCAGAAAGAGAACGGTTGCCAAAGCTCGTTGCAGCATAGTTCATTTTACTAACATGTCATGCTAACGGCAAAAGAACCAACTAAACCTGAGTTCTGCGGGTAAACCAGACTGGTAATACAACAGCTTTTCGAGCGCGCTATCTGATTTCGAGAATTACGGTACAAATTCAATCAGAATTGTTGGCCAATTTTATGCAGTCACATATCACGATTATAATCACAGCGGTTTTCAAATGTGACAGGGTATATTTTACGCTTTGAGACTTGAAAAGCATTCAACGATGAATGATATGGTACCTAAACTCTACAATTAACTCACGTACTTTACAATTTTACATTACAAATCATACGAGTATATCCATCACGAAAACGTACCTAACAAGTTAATTAGCGACTTGGCTTTCATTGCTTTGACATAAAAGATCAGACGCCACTGGTGCATAATAATAAGAATGAAGCCAGTAGCGGCATAAATCAAGGCATTAGTGGGCCGACCGACGGGGAGGAAGCGCTGTGAATATCATAATCAATGATCCGACATAAAGTAACGTTAATTACTAGTGTAGCCGGCCCTCGCCTCCAGCTCCTGAAAGCCGCGGGGCCCTATTGCATAACGATGTAGTGCGATCGAGTGAAGGGCATTACAAGAGTAAACACTCGTTACTGCAACGATGATTTCATACTGGTCAAGGAAACGATTGGAGGAAAACCTCAAAAGCCATAAATGTGTTTTTCTAATCACGTATGCATGTAACACCATAATAAAAATACTATTACACTATTTTCTATTAATAACTACGTTTTAATACTGTGGGCAGAGTCATCAGGGCCTTGAGTTGGAGTCGAGTACTTGTTAGGTAAGACCCTTCGATATGGAGAGTGCGGTCAGTAACATCATCTGTTAACTATTTCGAGCTGTGCATTCACTGGCCACTACTTAGAATCATTCGGTTAAATAATCGCGATTCGAGTCGATTAACATAAATTATTGCGAATGCATGATCCCGATTCAAGTTTAGATAAGTACCAACCGAGAGATAACTGCTTAATTGAAAGGTAACCTCAAGGCATTTATTAAGCACCTAAGAGGAAAGTCATGTACGCCCTGTAAAATCAATACACCGCATAGGATTATAATTAAGAGCCATAAATAATGTTCAAACGCGGAACAAGCTTGCTTTTGAGACGGGAACAACGGGAACGCAATGAACTTTCCGATATAAATTGCAATATGGATAAAATCTCTCAGGAAGCATAACGACACGACCTATATTATAAGATGTAGGTACTAAGTACCAAGAGCAGATGTAATCGAAATAGAAAAACATATCTACAATGGAGAGCTTTCATAAAAGCTTTTATAGCAGCACTATAAAATGCAAATATATTTGAACTGCTTTGTAAATTAATCAATAGCTTATTTCTACTATCGGACGGACAGAATAAACCAATTCTTACTTTACAATCATTGGGTCTCTTCGAATTTCCCTAAAACCAAGTGCACATGTTTCTCGAGCTCGAAAATAGAAGAATGTCAGGTTCAAATAGAGTAGAATATGTAATAAGCATGTTAGGGGTCCGTCATTTAAATAAGGTGGTATGCATGTCAACGTGAGCAAACAGCACCAGACGCTACCACGACACGAGTGCTTAGTATTTGTTCACAAATACAACTCCCGACACGTCCCGAACTGCGAGATAGATAATAACATAAGGACAAACTTCACCAGAGATAAACGGCTTCTGTAAACTAGCCTGCGCCTTTGCGGCATAAATTGTATCTGTGAAATTCCTTATTATTAGTTGCCCCGCTTAAGCTCGAGATTTTAGATAATTATAATAATCCTCAGATCCGATAAGATGTGGCAACTGGCAAGCGAGCCAGTTTTGCGATCAATAATTCCAATCAAATAAGTTAACATTTTTTTGATAAATGCTGATGTGATGAATTACGATACGTCTTAGCAGGGATTTGCATCGTATGTTTGAAGACGATACGTTGTTGTCTTAACCTCCATACTACCCGCCTGCAACAGCTACGAAACGAGAGAGAAAGTATCCAGTATTTCGTAACCCTTGAAACAAGAAAATCGAAAACAGAATTACTATCTGAGAAAATATTGTAAGTTTCGTTAAGAGCTATAAATTTAACCTTGAGCACTTAAGCCCTTCGATATCTTTTGAGGTTTCATTAATATTAAAGCAAGGCCTTTACAGATACTGGATGAATGGCAAATATAAACAAATTATCGCAGTGATCAAGGTGTCTAAACGTAATCGTAAGCTGTTAACATTTAATTTATCAAGGCTTATTTATCTAGTAGTTCGTCCCGAACTCAGACCTCGCGCGCATGAACTCTGGAGAACAAACTCTTCATACTTTTAAATTGAAATAACAGGATCTTTTTTATCATATTTAAAAAACTATGAACAAAAATTAAAACCATTTTGGAATGTGCAACAAAGACTCTTTTAATATATTTGATTAACTTATTTTTTTACCGATTAAGCTCATTAGATTACCAGCAAACTGCCTTAGCAATATCTATATAAGTACCTACCAGGTTTCGTGCGTTCGATAGTTATACAGCACAAACAAGTGAATCATAAACATCGAAAGCAAAATCGCCTAGTAAGTTGATACTAAGATCTTAGTTCGCTTCGCTCACTCGATCGATTATTCACATTATCCACTCCTAGTACTTGGGACTAGACTAGATGGCACTATGTGGAATGTCCAAGGATATTTAATTATTACTTATCCTCCTACAATACAAGATTCAAGAAATACATTATACACTCTTATTCAGAGTTCATATTCAAGCGTGAATCGTATCTCAAGCGGTTATCCATCAATCAATTTCCATAGCGAACTCTCAATAAATCGACGTTTGAGCCTAGACTAAAGTCTGAGTGCAAACTCTGATTACAAGTCTTAGGCTCGTATTCAGAGACTTCACTCAGACTTGAGTCTTCGCTCAAGCATCGATTTTTGACAGTTCTCTATAGAAACTGAGTAATGAATCACCGCTTGAGACACGATTCACGCGAGAGTATGGTCTCTGAATATGAGCCTTAGTTCTCATAAAATTTATATTTTTTTAACTTTTTAAGTAAACTAAATTAGGCGTCATTAAAAAGATAGAGCAACTCAGTTTTAAAAATAAAATGATCTTATCTATCTAATGAAAATTCGCATATTATAGAGCGTGTATTCTCGCCAATTCCGCTCGCATTCAAAGCTACACATCGTCACGGTAATATCATAATTTAGATAATATTGCCGTGTAGCCGGTTTTCTAGGAGTTGAAGCGGTGTCACCAGTCTGGCAGAACCAGAGTAACATCTTCGCATAATTGTATGCTTCGAAACAACAACTATTTAGACATAATCTCGATTATATGAAACAAAAGCGTAACGTTCGGTGATATTTTTTTATTCAATTTTATATAATGAGGTTTCTTCATGACAAGTGAATTTGATTAGCATTAAATATTAAAGAGCATTATGGACTCCGGATTACATAACTTTTAGATAGATAAATACCATGAAGCAAGCGAACGAAGAATTATTTAAAACCATTAAAGATGTTGAGAACTTGAGACGCAACATTAATTTAATTTTACGCGAATTCCTCAGTAGAAGCTCGTTGAAAATTACAACGTTCTTCATGCTCAGATTACAGCGTGCTTACTTAATTATAAATAGTCATCAGTTACAGTGTTCGATAAAAATACATAATATGCTAATTGTTAAATGGTCATGTTTTATTCGTCTCTTATACTCTTTTTAAATAGTACCTACCTACTATAAATTCAATGAAGATAGTACAAAAGTCGCTCGTGTCACTATATTAAAGTTAGGATGTCATCGAGTGCGCCCTACATCAGGAACAGCTCGCTTGTCTCCGAACCGAAACAAACAACGCTAGTCGATGGCATCTACTTATGTTAATATAACACCAAACCAATGTGTATGAGTGACACAAGGAATGCAGGCGTCCTTCTTTCTACAGCCAAAACCTTTGATCTAACAAAAAATATTGTTAACGAATATATTTACACATATTTCCAGATATGCATAATTCCATATGCATAACTATAATCACGATAAATGCCAGCCAAGTAAACTTTATTATATCGAGATGCCCTTTAAAATCAACCAATGACAAAGAATTCGTTGGCCTTCTACACATGCTATAGTAAAGTCATACGCTATACTTAATGAGTTTTAGTAAACCAAAGAAATTAATAAATATAGGTAAACCGAAACACAGAAAATATATTTTATGACGGTAAATTCCTCAAGATTAATTATGATGAGAACAAAAATATTTATGTCCTGACGCATACTTGATGTCTTTATCCCGACAGAATTGTTCACTTAAATTTTAAAACGCTTTATCTAGTTTTTATCCTTTATGGGGTATTGTTTAAAAGTTTCTATCCCCAGAATGCATGAGACATTGAACCTCGAGTGTTGACCCTCCCGACACGGGTATACTAGGCTCGGTACACCGCAAAGTATGAATCAGCATTTTAACTATAGTCTCAAAGTTACGTCTACGATATCATTTAGTCGCATATTTTGAAAGTGATGTAATTAAATCTTAGAACATTCTTCTGAAATACAATATTTTTTATGTAACCTGAGCACGCATTGGGCCATCAGTCAGGAACTTGTTAAGAAGACAAGACAATGCAGCAGCAGGTTGGCTTAAAGCTCGATATGAAGCAATAGGTATTGTTTTGACGATTGATTAGAATCTATGGAATAAACGTTTTATATGTATAGAGACAACTGCATTGCATATGCTTCAATGCAACTAGTTTGTGAGTAGTTGCACCCAGATTACAGCGACTTAGATATGCATTAACACAATTGCACAATCTTTATTATTAATGTCTCTCCAGGGAGACATAGCGCTTTGTAGGATTACCTTTGGCGTTTGAAATAATCAATGATATACGCTTGGGAGTGCGTGTGAAACAGCATATATTTTTTACTTGGTAATAGCTTGAACAATCAAAACAAAAGCAATAATTTTCTAGTAGCCTGCAGCATACATCACACAATTTAGACTAATATGTTTCGGGTTCTAATAAGACAACGAAGTTACCACTTTGTTTTATGGACTGATAAAGATTAAGTTTTATGAGGAAGGCAGGAGGATAAAGTTATTTTACCACCACATTAAAATAACAATAGTAAAACGGTAGCAGTCACGCAACATCGCCTCCACCACCAAATCATAACAATATTTTAAGGTTTCGTAATCACAGGTTCCATCCAATTCCTTCTAAGAAGTTTTTCTCGCTTAAATTGATGTTACATAGTGGCATCATCTTAAACTTTATGGCTTACAAAATCTCATTTATTATGCGCTTGCAAATTTATAACATTAGCGTTACTAGTAGGTTTCGGTGTCCTAAGGTGGTAAAAAAAAGTTAAACGAAACGAATATAATTGAGTGTGGTTTCATATGACAGGGTGTTTTTGTACATTCCAAAATGGTTTTTAATTTTTATTTTAGAGCATCATCATTCTCCTGCCCTTATCCCACGCTAAATGGGGTCGGCCCAACATGTTTTTCTCTTCCACTCTCCTCTATCCCTCGTCAACTCTGAACTCACTCCTCTTACCAGAGTTGGACACTTGCTCATACGAACTTAGTTACTTACTTCTCTTACATTCATATCCTCTTTCACACAATCTATCCACTTCTTCTTCAGCCTTCCTCTACTTGTAGATACATCCACATTCTGTGCGCGAGATCTCGTTCGGGCGAACTACTAGTTTACAATGTACCTACTAGTGGTGTAATTAAAAGTGCATTATTGTTATCTTAAGTTGCGTTTTGTAATCGATAGTGTGATCAGATGAACGTGAGTTAGCTGTGATTTAATTGGCAGCCGGTCTGTGCTGTGCCGCGCCGCGCCGTCTGCCGCGGCTCTAACCTACTTACAAAACCTACAAAACCTATGCAAATGTCAACTAATGACACAACGGCTTTCTTGTTTAAATAAATATACAACCTAACTCATGAATTTAAAGTCTCGACAGAATCCTGACAACCATAAATGTTGTGACATTAACATTACAGCCCAATGATTATCAAAACAATGAGACAGAACACCTCACATTCATTCTTCTGAGATGAATCAACTATTGGCACCGACAGTCTTGAAACGAGGACATTATAGCGACCTAAGGCAAGATAACATATCCTAGGAGTATTCTTAGTTATCTTTAAGTTGATATATTAACATAGTTTGATGTTGATATTGCAATAGAGTAGACAAACACTGCACAGATTCAGGGCTACCACTTTCATTGAGGACGTCGACCTTTGCTGGTTAAATATATCTTTAAATAAATATACGTCATCGAGTGGATAAACAAACGAATAATGGGCGTGATAGGACCAGTCACATGTCATACATCATTTTTCTGACGAGGGCTTGTTCTGTCATGACACGCGTCGAAAATCCCTTGCGCAGTTTGCTATTAAACGGAGGTACGCGTTTCTCTAAAACGAAATCACTATAATCAAAAATCAATCATTAAATTGTTAAATTCAGTTATAGATCAACAAAGAAATCTGCATCTTTAAACAATTACTTTTTTAATCATCATTTCTTTAGTCAGGGCATAAGATGAAATGTGAAGATTGGTGAGTCATTTTAAATTGCAACATAAAGGCAAATTTATAATCAGCTACCCGACGACATTCCACAAAGCCAGCGCAGTCGCTGACAGGTAAACTTTGCTGAGGCGTGCCACCGCTCCCTGATGCAAGATCACGATGGGGCCCAAATGACAACTATTATGTTAATTACAATATTAAGAGAAACATTAACATCACCGACCGAAATCCGATGACACGGAAATCTGATTTACAGAATCTACTGTCGGATATTCAATCATTTTTCCCATAAATTATAACTAAGACCAAGGTATCGTCTCGCCGACTTTTTCATTTAACGGTGCTATGCGACGCTCCGCTAGGAGACGGACTTGGGTATTATTTTTATGATAATAGCAAAGTTAAAGGATTTAACAGACGACAAGCTACTAAGATCTACTATTTATCTTTATTAAGATCTACAACATTCATGAGCTAGGATAGGAGCGGCAAGGGGATTCGGCATTCAACGCGGATTACCTTGTCTCCGTGCGTGATGTAACGCCTTGGTATAAATAGACTACTTAGAAGACTTATATGAATTTGTCCCAAGCTTTATCAAAGCTTCTTTTACACGAGCCATCATTAATTTAGTTGTATGATTTAACATTCTGAACCAACAAAGCATTAAGTCAAACAAGCATTTATACGCTCGAAGAGAACGACCGCAGGAACGCAACAATTAAAATGAAACTGGAAAGTCAGTAAGTAATTTCGGGTGGTCGGTCGCTTTCCTTTTGTGGTCAATATTTAACGTATCACGGTTGTAAAAAAATAATAGGACATCTTCCGTTCGTACATTTTAATTTACCAACGGAAGCATCGTGACTTGCTAGAATGGAATCAGATTAATTTCCACAGCTATTGTGCCGGCCGGCCGCGCGTTCAATCTGTAGAGATAAATCGTTTCCAAACATCGCAGAGACGTGTAGACAAAGGGGTTGAGATTGCTACTACGAAAGCTTGCTGAGAAATAAACGTGATCTCACCAGGAAGCTGTCTATACAATAGGAAGAGACAAGGACCAAAGGCCAATGACTTCGTAAAAACATACACTATTTTCATTCATTGCGAACGATGCTGACCTTTCTTTTAGTTTAGTTCAACGTATAATTAAAAAATCAAACTTAATAATTATTATTTTATTGAGTATTAGATTTAGTGTAATAATATTAATTATAATAAATAAATAACTCTTTTTATAGTGTAAAACTAACTGCACCTGGAAGTGAGTGAGATAGCCGCGTTGGCACAGTTCCAGCTCTACTGAACTTTGACAAGGAGCCACGGCGCGGTAAATTGCCCTAGCGCATCCGTCTCATGCACTTTGCTACAACGTAAGTACTTATAACGTAAAGCATAATGCAAACTTTTTACAAGCTTTCATAATACACCAAAGCTTGCAAAGAAACAATTCGCGGAAATAATCAAAATTCCCTATTGCATTCAGCACTCAGTTCGCATTAATATAAAACTCGCGGAGGTCGACGAACTCCAAACACATAAAATATATTCCACTTCATTCAGAATTTCGATTTGCCTCCAGGTATGTAGCAGGAACAAAAATGTAATGACCGGGTTCCCTCAATTGTAATCGAACAACAATATTTCTTTATTAGACGTCGTGACAGGTTTAACAAGGCTGTGTATAGGCGATTTTGATTGGGAGCGTGTGCTTATCGATTTTGATGATGCGGGATGGTGTTTTGTGAGGAGTCATTATAAAAAATTGTTGTATCTCATGATTATTTATCCATTGATAATGATTATTTAACTGTCAGTGATTACTGCAGTCACGTCGAAAAGGCGCTGCGCCAGCGTATAAGAACTCTGGTAGATTTTTAAATCGGTCGTCAATTATTAAAAGTAGTATTTACGGCCGCCGTCCAGCCAGTAGGGCAGCGGCCGCGGCAAATTATAATGAGAAAGAAATAAGCGTACGTGCTTGTCAGCCAGCACTCGACGCTGAACTCATGAAACCACCAACTGAAGTTGGAACATAGCATTAATTATCCGCACTTATTTAGCTCCACTTACAGCATTAATTGATTTATCTAAATATCTTAAATTATGGTAGTTCAATTAAAAGTAAATCAAGATCATGCACAACAATAATTAGCCGAGGTCTCACCTATTAAATTCTCTTATGAGCAATTTTCTTGATTGCTAACATATTGAAATTAATTATCGAATAAATAAAGCTTGCGTTACATATTTCAACGAGAACGTAAGCTTGTACAATCGGCAAAGACCTGTTGAAATGCTGACCTAACCGTGGGCGTTTGGCTACTAGACAATGATATCTCATAGAACGGGGTCCACGAACTGCAGTGGAATGCAAATAAATACATATATGCATATAAACAGGACGAGACGGTACACCTGTCGTTGATAGCGGTATAAACAATACATGACGGATCTACGATGACGGGACGCGCGCCTTCCACCCGCTACTTCAAATCAGTACGGACAATGGGGAATCTCAAATGTAAACTGTACTTTATCGATTTAACTGATTAGAACGGAGTTAAAAATATTAGTATTTACTTATTAAAATACATATAAGTGGCAATTCTGAGTGTCGCAAAAGCTAAACTAAGCTAACTAAAATTATTGCCGTCCCTTTCATAGCGATGGGAATAAAAAGGATGGCAATAATTTTAGTTAGTTTAGTTTAGCTTTTGCGACACTCAGAATTGCCCCCATAACCAATCATTCCAAATGCCAACTAAAACCATTGTTTGATAAGTTGATGTCATCTTAAACTGTTTCACAGTAAAGCAAAGATCTTTTTAATCATCATCATCATCATCAGCCCCTCTCATCCCACTGCTGGGCATAGGCCTCTCTTCGCTTCCGCCACTCGATTCTGTCTCGCGCCAATCTAACCCTTTAAATTAATTTAAATTATTTAACATTAAAATCTTTTTATTAATATGAATTAATTAATACTAGCGTCAAATGTTGGTCAGAGGTGGGTCATCTGATGCTTTTTAAAACATGTAGTTGTAGGTAAGTACAATAAATGTAATGACCTGAGTTTTTCAATACCACAAACCAAGTTATAAGCATTATTAATTTAGTTAAATTAGTTACTTATTACATAATAAGTATAAGATTTTTTTTTTATTATCCTATTCTATCCCACTTCTGGGCAAAGGACTCCCTCAAACTCTTTTAACCATCCTGAATAATCCCGATCTTATGCAGAGTTACACTAATTCTTCACAGAAGGTTCTCGGTCGACAACGACGCAGCCTTCCGTCTCGTCTGGAATCCCAAGACGTTGATATTTAGGTCCATCGATTATAATTTTGTATTTTTTTTTCTTGTTTACTTAATTATTATTATTTTGCCAGGATGTAGAGTATTTTAGATTCAATACAGGAAATTAAAGTCACATTTAAAAACACCAAACTAATCATACCTATCGGCATATTATTTTAATAATAAAATATGTATGCCACAACAATGTAAGCCACAATAACACAATTAAAAATAATGATTAATTACTTTAATTTAAGTAATGACAGACTCGCCACTATTGAATTGATTTCGACATTCACTGGGTAGATTGTAAACACTCTTAGCGACTGCCGCTCCCAAGAACTTCAGAGAATTCACAATTTGCCGTCGCTAATGCATTTTCTTTATCACCCGATTGCTTCATTCTAGATACATCCCGTTCGAGGGTAACTGAGTGTTCAGACGCATCTCACAATCAACTAGTATCTATTCAGTACCATAAAACTGCAAATCAAATCTTTTATGTCCCGGTATCGGCTGTAAACAGAACAGGTGCTGGACGGTGGCCTGGCTGCACTAAAACGCCAGGCGACTCTATAATGTAAATCATTCCGTACATAAAGTTATACAATATCTCAGGGAAAGTCATATCGCAGCACCTTGCTTGTTTAGTTTGCCACAATTGTCCATAAATAACAATGATTTTCTAAAGCGTGACTCTCGGTAGGCTACGAGAATAGTACAAAACCGGAAAATACGAGCAGAAAAGCTTAAATGCTTAAAACCTTAATTTGATCAGTAGATACAAGTGGGTGTGTGCCGACAGCTAAGTACGTGCCTCGTTCGTGGATTAATGCACACGACTAATAAATAAACTGGTAATAAGGTTTACGGAGTAGATTCGACAGTTTACCGTTGTTTTGGCCGATTTAGTGTTCTGGCATAATAATGTACAACATGTTGCAATTGGTTAAGTTATATTATATTTTAAAAAGTAATAATGATAGCTTTATTGTATGCTGTTTACATTAGAAACAGTAGACATTTATTAATTCCTAGTAATTTACAGCCGTCCGAGACTTCCGTTCTCTAGTAAATTGTCTTGGACGGCTGATGCCGGCGCCGTTTATGTTGGCCCCAAGTTAAAGCCCATGTGGGTCGCCGGCATGAAAATTTCTTCCAGACAAAAGTAGCCTACATGGTACTCTAAGTTGAATTATTTTATGAAGTAAACAAGAAGTTCGGCCATTAGCAGAACTAGCTGATTGAATTTAGAAGCCTGTATTTTTAAATGTCCAGTAAGTATAAGTACGAAAAAAACAGATGATTAATACACTATTTACCGGATCGGCATTTATGTATGCCGATTAGCCTCTGAGTCCTTTGTCAGCGTTACCAAACTTTGACAGGCACAGAAAAGTTAAGATGTTGGCAACATGCGCACCTCTAAAGTACGAACCACGACTGGGGCAGTTTCTGGAAAGGGAAAATCGCAACTGAAAGCGCCCGAACTGGGTGGAAATAGGAACTTCTCTGACCAACAAATACAAACTAGAATAAGTAAGCATGGAAGGTCAATTTCAACTTTCAGACGGGGCGATGTTAATCGTGGCAGTGGCGGCGCTCGCGTGCCTCTGCCTGGCGCGCGCCTCGCCTTCCGAGCCTTACAGCCTGCGACTGTACCCGCAGAAAATACACAATACTAAGGTAAAAAACAGAACTTCTATCCTATTCCTACGTCTTATTCCTACGTTACCTACTACTTCTAGTGACAACAGTCAAGCGGCCAAAAGTATGCGATACCGGCGCGCAGTAAGCCTACAAATAGGCTGAAGTTGAAATACACTTCAATAAGTTTAGCCACAGGTTAGCCATGAATGTAGAGTTTAGATCGAGTGAGAGTCAGAATTGTTTTCATAGTCAATCATGGTCACCCAACTATGTTCTATGTCGCCTATAAAGTCATCTTATTTCAGGATATAACAAGCATATTGGCGAGCATCGAAGATCGCCTGCGGGTTCTTGATTCAGTGAGCGCTACGCAAACTAAGCAGGCACGCCGCCTAGACGCCATACAGGACAAACTTGGTAACTAGCCCGATGCAAAACAAATAAATCACTTCACTTTACCATCAAACCGTTACTTTGTCTCTCGGCTTCAAGTTGAAACTACTCGACCCGAATGTCAATATTGAAAGCAGCAAAGCTGGTAAAGCCACTAAGGAGACAACATGAATACTGCATAAGTTGATATTATAACATCTTGGGAATGCAATATTAGCATGCGAAACGCTCGCTATGTTTATACTACATATTTGCAATAAGTCAGAAAAAAAGCCTTCATTATTACGTTTTAAATAATAAAAGCTTCAAAGCCATAGGTCACTATTCAAGGAGTTCACTTCATTTCATCTGGACGGGATAATGAGTCACGTATTATGTCATACATATCCTATTTGACATGACGTGCGTCCGTTAGACTACACTTTCGCAATATTGCTTGCACCAGTACCATATACCAATTGACCAAATAGCAGGGAAGTATGTACCTACCAATCAATTGGTAAAAGGATCCGGCATAGGGCTGAAGCGAATATATTAACAAAGTCATTTGACGTGCGGAGCTTCGTTAAGCAGAAAGTTAATTATTGTCTGATTGTTTGCAGATCGCGTGGAGACTACATTGACTTTAAAATTAGAAAGGGCTCAACTAGCGGCAGAAAGACTAGAGCATAGATTGCATATGCTACAGACTAATGTGCAAGTAAGCTTTAAATGAATATGGTTGAAATTTCCTACAATAAACACGTTTTCAGTATAGACTTTGTTTATTAATTGTGTCTTCGTGTTATTCCAGATATCAATTAAAGAAAGTAGCGAAAAGATAGAACAGAGTCAACTCAAAATAGTAGAACTCACGCAGAATCTCACTAGCATCATCAACACGCACAGATCTTTATTAGAGAAGGTAAGAACTAAGAACGGACATTAATCACGCAGCTCATACGCATTCCGTATTATTAAATGACTGATTTGGCAGTGGGTTGGACCAAGAAAGATTGATTACGAGGGCAAATATGAATCCGAACTTGAACATAAATACAGTTGTTTTAATCAATCAACTTTTTATCAGGTTAACGGTGCTTACGCGGACACTTGGCATAGGGGTCTGGTGCTCGAGTCCCTGATGAGAGACGGCTTATCACTGGTAAATGTGACGAGGCGAGAACTGGCCGATGGTCTCAAGGCTTTGGCTAGAAGACAGCGAGATGCGAGGCTCACTTCTGCAGATCTAGAAGCCAGCTTTGCTCGTCGGCTTAGTGATAATACCTACAAGATTGATTTGAAGGTTGGTGATTTCTAGATATTATAAGCGCAGAAATTCTTCTTTCAAGTATGTAACAGAATCAGGATACAATTGAATATTAATGTTACAGATGCAAGAAGTCGTAGACACTCAAAAGCAGTTTGTCGACTCATGCCAGCGAGTGCAGCAGGACGATCCAAACCAAGTCGCCAATGTATTAGATAGACTGTTCGATTCCCTGATTGATAAGTGAGTTTAACAAGAAAACAGTATACAAATTACTTACAATCGAATGAGGCAATTAGGTAACATAAAAATTGTTTTTGCAGAATCGCAACGATATTCCGTGAATTGCAAACTATAAAAGCCACAGTGCGAGAGCATGATAAAACTGCACGGGAGTTTTTAAATACAGCACGGCCACCTCAGGTAAAGATAACTTACTAAGTAGGTAAGTAAAGTACCTAAGTACTAAAACGAATAAACATAACTAACCTAAGGCAGTTGTCTCACCGCCCGGCGAGGAAGCGATTAACTATCAATCAGCTATTTTGACAACAAAAGAGATGCATATATATTGATATTTTATCGCTGACTGTTCACACTGCCGGCGAGTAGGTACTCGTTCCACTAGTTTGTCGCTGAGCAACAAGAGCTATCAAAGAAAAGATCACGGCATGGCACTCACAGCGATGCTCGCTTGGCGATCAAAACTCACGCCTAAAGACTGTAAAGACCAACTAGTGGTCATTTCTCTACAGTGCGGCTTGAAAGTCCAGCAAGCGAGGGAGTGACGCGTGTAATCGTCCGTTGCACTCGCTCACTCGCTTAATAGCCCAGCGATAAAACTATTACCTACTCGCTTCCCACTAATCACTAAAGTCGTTTCGTTCTGCTTCTAGTTCTACTTGTTCATCGTTTCCGTCGGACAAGTGCCTCAGGCAAGATACGTTACTCTTATTATTTATTACAGACCGATGCAACGTGTCGTCGACTAGAAAGCGCTTTTCGCAACACCTCTCACGGTGTCTTTAGAGACAATGAGTTGAAACAGCTGACTGAAAAGTTTGTTGCCTTGACGGACCGCGCAGATGCAGCGCTACAGCGGCTGGAAGCGAAAATCGGCGACGAAATAGACATGCCCCTACCAATGTCGGATGTAACATTCGAAGCTGATAAACTACTGCGACGACTTGAAGGGAAGTAAGTTATCAAATTGTAATAAAAAACTAAACAGATTCTATATTGATTCAATTCAAACTCTCGCATGTAATATATAGTTTTGATATAGTAATATTTGCTAACTATATTCATCAAAAATCAATGGTGCAAACCGCGGGAAATAAACGACTCTTAACACAACAGCACATTAAATTTTCACAAATAGGTTGCTTTGATCATAGTTTTTTTTTAATTTTCAGAGACAAGGGCTCAGATGAGGATTTAGATTATGACCTTGATAGTGATATTGGCTTCTTTGAGGATGGTGGAAGCGACATGATGGACGAGGACAAAAGGATTCTCAGTAAGGTATCAGAGCGAGACAGAGCATCAGGTGAAAGCACAACAACACGTCACACACACCGAAGACATCTCCACAAACATCCATATGACCGTGGTCCTACCTGGAGAAAACCACTAGACTAATGTTCTATAAAACTATATAATTAATTTATTGCTGTTTTAATTGCTAGGCTAGCTTTACTACCTACAAATCTTGTCAGATTTTACATGTTTACCCACACCTGGGGCATGGCCTATTTAGGTCAAGAGGGTCAGTCAAGACAAGTATATTCATATTATGTGTACGAAATTTGTGCTTGTCTATAAAATTTGTAGTCATCAAGTTTAATTACCTTAGCCTCTGGCAATACAAAGGCATTTAATGTGCAACTTGCAAGTATGTATGATCTGCATTATTCTTATAATAATTTTTTTTTTTTTTTTTTTTTTTTTTTTTTTTTTTTTTCCTTAATGATCTGCAATCAGCCCTTGAAGCTTTAATCAGATTTGTATGTCTGTCTATGTAGCAGTTCGAGATTGTTCGCATCCTATGATGTGTCATCTCTTTGTTTGTCAAAATTATATTGACGCAATTCGCTTTCTTTTCAGTCTATAAGTAGACTCTGAGAACTCTAGAAGTGTCACAGCTAGTTCATTTTTGTGTTGTTGGAGTCTTTTTTTGTAGTTCTGGTAGGACTTTTCTATAACCTCCTTAACAGTTGGTATTTGGAGGTACTCGTGTACTTCAGTGTTCCTCGTGAACCAGGGTGCGCTACTTAGAATTTTTAGTGCTTTGTTTTGAAAACGTTGTAGTATTTCTATATTAGAATGGCTTGCTGATCCCCAGAGCTCTATTCCATACGTCCAGATAGGTTTCAGAATGGATTTATAAATAAGGACTTTATTTTCCAAGCTAAGTGATGACTGCCTGCCTATGAGCCAGTAGATGTCTTTGAGTTTTCGGTTGGCATGGTCTCTTTTGGTCTTTATATGTTCTCGCCAGGTAAGTTTTCTGTCGATGTGCATACCCAGGTACTTAACGGTACTTTTTTCTGGCAGGATGTCATCGCCAAGTTTTACTGGTGGGCAGTCTCCTTTTCTGAGGCTGAAGGTTATGTGGATTGACTTGGCAGCACTAGCTTTGATCCTCCATTTTTTTAGCCATGGCCCAATCTTGTCCAGATGATTTTGGAGTTTTGTGGATGCGGTAATTGGATCTTTATCACAAGATAGGACTGCGGTGTCATCAGCGTAGGTTGCAGTAACAATTAAGTTTGAGGTGGGCAGATCGGCAGTATATACTGTGTATAGGACCGGGCCTAGTACAGAGCCTTGAGGCACTCCTGCTTCTATGGGATAAAGTGAGGATAGGCAGCCACAAGTCTTAACCTGAAACACTCGGTCCTCCAAATAGGATCTGAGAAGGGCATATGCGGGGTGTGGTAGGCACATTTTAAGTTTACACATAAGACCCTTGTGCCATACTCGGTCAAACGCTTGTTGTATGTCGAGGAAGACGGCGGAGCAGTACTCCTTCCTTTCCAAGGATTGCCGGATTGTGTGAGCCACTCTGTGTATTTGTTCTGTTGTTCCATGGTTTGCTCGAAAGCCGAATTGGTGTTGTGGGATTGTTCCTTGTTCTTCAAGTGTAGGTAGCAATCTTTGTAAAAGTATTTTCTCAAAGAGTTTAGATAACAATGGAAGTAAACTTATTGGTCTGTATGATGAAACTTCAGAAGAAGGCTTTCCTGGTTTACATATCATGTTAATGATTGAGACTTTCCAGAGGAGTGGGAAATAGTGCAATCTTAGTACTGCATTAAAGAGGATAGTAAGCAGTACAATTCCTTTTCTTGGCAAGTGATTCAGAACCTCTGATGTTATCAAATCAAATCCTGGGGCCTTTCTCTTTTTCAGGTTTTTTATTGTTTTTTGTACTTCAGTTGGGGTGCATAATCGCAGCGGAAGGGACATTTGCTGGTCACTTTCGATGGTTTGATCAATTTCTTCTTCTGTATTCCCGATGTCGCGTTCATTGGGCTTGAATACATCTCTTAGAAAATTTGCAAATACTTCAGCCTTATCCGATGGTTTCCTTGCCCATTTTCCGTTTGACTGTCGTAATGGAGGCATGTGTTCTTGTGGCCGTTTTAATGACTTAGTTATTTTCCAAAGAGAGTAGTCATCTGCCTTATGAGGTGTTAAAGTTTTTAGTTTTTCTTGCAGAGTGTAATTCTCGTGTTCTATGAGCATTTGTTTTAATTCCTTTTAATTCCTTATAATAAATGATAGGATATTAATTGGTTTTTCTTAAAACTAACCCATTTTTAATAATAATAGTAGACCATATAAGCTAAGGTACTAGAGCGCAAACTGTTGCTATTGTCTTTTTTAATCATATAGTAGACTCAGGACCCAATCACTGGATGGAATTGCACAATCCAAAAATCCTTGCCAACGAGAAGCATTATTACAAGAGAATGGTTCGGGAAGCGATTGAGATTAAGAAGTATCCTAATTTTAATCGTGAAGACGGCTTCAGACTCTCTTCCTCGTGGAATCCAGTGATTGCAAAGTGTACTCGTCATGTGAGATCAACTCAGTATGTGGACACTGTTAGTGTAGTGTGTTGTCCTAGTGTGAACCGGCCCTAATTGACATTTATGAAGATCAAGTGAGGGTAGTTGAATAAACGCTTTCGCTTTGCTGTGGCGGTACCTCCAATACTTCAGTCTTCCCGCGACCACAGCTGGTGCAATCCGGTCGAAACGTCGGGTGAATATTAAAGGTAAAATTCGTGATAAATACCCGTTTGCATATGTTTTATAAACTGTTGCTATCTCCTTCATTGACTTATGAGTGGCAAGGAAAGAACATTGTATCAAGATTTGCTAAATTACAAAGCCTAGTCACTCTATTTCACAGTTAGGTGCACATATTTGTAGATAAATAAACAAAATGATAGTGCATAAACAGAAAAATATCATGATTTTCCGCAATTTCCGCATTCACATTAAAGTTTCATACCTCCATCTTGGTGCTGTTTTGAAATACAGTGAGCGCTTTGTGTGTTAGTTGGGAAAAGCAGGAGCCCAATGTGGCTATTTTCTGGCGCGCTGTGAACACTACCTCTGGCTCTTCTGGCTCCAACTCCACTGGAAGCAATAATTAATTTACATAACACTCATAAAATTTATGTTGCATTGCATGGAGTGTATATCCAACTAATACTATATTATTAGGCCTGTTTGCTAATGCAGTTTGAATTTTACTCAAATTTATGTAGGTAAGTATTTAGGACGTAAGTAAATAATATTTAGTTCAGAGGAACAATGAATTTGCTAGTCATCGTTTTCTACAAGATTGGGATGTACGAAGGAAACAGCGAAACTGGGTTATGTTGGAGAATGAGTTTCGCTGTCAGCACATCAAGGGAACCCAAAACTCGGAGGGAAACATATTATAATGAGTAAATATAATCATTTTCCTGAGAAAGTAGGTGTTCAAGAGCTTAGTTCTAAGTAATGACGTTGCGCGGCGGCTGGCTGGAATTTCCACAAACATGCTATACTCCACACATTAACATTCTTACCTAAAGAAGTATCTAATTCGACACATGCTTTATCAAACTCTTTTTCTAAAATATCCAACCACCGAAATCCTACTCCGGTGGTCGCCATTTTTCACCATAAATGTTGTTGTTGTGTTGACACTGACTGAATGAACTGAACGTCAATTTCATTAGAGATGTCAAGCAAGTCATTTCGTTCAAAAACTGTTAGGAGATGTAGGTTGTACCATTGACATAATATAGAAAGGTTGTACAATCCTTTTCTAATAAAATTATTCTACTGTTTGGTTGGATACAGTTGGTATCATAGAAAAAAGGTTAGGAAAATTGATGAAGAAGGTAGATAAGGTACTAGACTAGGTCCATGAGGTAGTACTTCTTCCTTGGTTAGTAAATAGTTTTTTTTTTCCTCTTTATTTTGGCTTCGCTCGGCTGGTGCATTCGGCCACTATCAGGTAGGTAAATATTATAGTTCAAGCAAGAACGAATTAGCCGCTTAAATACAAATATTTTCTATGATACATACATAACAGACATACATATAGGACAGAAAAATCTGGAAAGAAGGGAGGGAGGCCTTTGCCCTGCAGTGGGACAATATGGGCTAGAAATAAATAAATAAATACATACATAAACTGAATATCCCACCCATTCCCTTGTGCCTCAGTAAATAAAGATGTGGGTCTTGAGCTTTACTGAAGCATCACACGGACAGTTTTATTTTATTTGCCCACGCTGTAGGTTCACGAACATGTGGATAGGATTTAGGAACTATTATTATTTGGAGCCCGTATCATCCCACAGCAGGGCAAAGACCTAGGAACTAGGATTTAGGAACTAGGAAACAAAAACCTATTTACATCGGCAGTATTGTATTTCCTTACCTACTTACACTTTTAAGCCCTTTATTAAAATAGGTAGGTAGCACATTTGACTTTGCACACTTAGCTAACAAGATGAAAATGAGAGGTAAATAGAAATATCGGAAATACCTACTTACAATATAACTCATACTAGTAGTAAAAGGTAGGTAGGTAGGTAGGTATAAAAAGAAACTACATAGGTAAGTAAGTACCTACTTAATAAATTATGGTTACCTACCTAGTATGAGAAAACAACTAAATAACATTATGAAACATATATCTACTGGTAAGTTATGTGCCTAAATACATGTCTTCTAAAAGCCTAATTTGTTGTAAGTGCCTACTAGAATGAAATCGGTATTTTTAACGTGCGGTGCGGTGCGGGGCGCCCGACGCCGACGTAGGAATTTTCCATACAAACGTTCACTAAACCATAATTACATATTTATAGGTTACTACCTAAGAACATATTTTCACCATAGTACATAGTAGCAAGGACGATAATTCGCACCTTTAGAATAGAAGTGACCTAATTCAAAAAACTTGAAAAATGAGTTTCGGGCAGAAAATGACCCTACACAACATTCTCTACAGTTCTGTAGTTTTAAAAGCGCCACTTTTGGGCAGGAACAGGTAAAAAATATATTTCGGTCTCTTACATATTCAAACAAAACAACCGTCTGCGTCGGGACAGAAATGCCACTTACAGGATTGTGCTGTTTTACTGTGCGAATAGAAGAAGAAGAACGTTGTACAAATAATAAGACAGTGACCGAATTTTAATTAAGCCATCTTTCTTATAAATTTTTCGGTAAGTTCACTGAATGGTTTTTTAGTATTAAACTGACCGATTTATCTTTGGTACTGTTTTAACTCCGATACTACCGGACATTATTGTGACTCAATTGTGTTTATGTCATTTTAATATTAATAAAATTTTTGTTATCTTTACTCAATCAGAATTGAGGCATTATTTTATTTTGCAAAACCAAAATTTTAAAATCAAATTAAGTTAAATAGTGACTCTTTAGAATCAAAATTTTTTTTAATATAGAAAAACATGTTGTTTCTAATTATTTATTACACCAACTAATTGCTAAATGTTTATGTTCACTAAATCGACTTGGTTTTTTAAAGATTTTTGAGCTATTTAGCAGCAATTAAAAAAATAAGAGGATAGGGTCACACATTATTTCACTCTTTTGTCAATTCCCAAAATTTAGTTTTTTTGGATTAAGTCACTTCTATTCTAAAGGTGCGAATTATACTTTATATCGTCCTTGGTACTATACTAAGTATGCTATTATTTGTAGATTGTTTCGACAAGGACCAAGCCATGTAACGTCATCTAGTGGACGAATGATAATTATTTAGAACATCTCTCATTTTACTTGTTTGTGCAAAACAAACTAGGTAGGTACATATTTCATACATTTTAACATCTACATTATAAAAACCGACTATCATACATAACTATACGCTAAGCACAAATTGTCTATACTTTATTCCAATAATTAAGATAAGTACTTAATTTCTTTACAATTTATACAAACATTAGGTATACCAAAGACGATTAATATCAAGAAGACAGACAAAGGCCATACACAAAATCGTAACCCAGAAAATGGCCCAAAACGGGAGTTTAAAGTAGGTGGCAGCACCAGAATAGCCTGGAAACTTTAAAACATAAATGTTATTAATATATAATGCGGTCGGTAGGTACCTACGTTATTTACTGCAAGCTACCCTTACGTGCTACACATGCCTGCCCGTATTTAATGTAATCCTAGCATAGGTAGGTATCAACACGCGGTATTTGTTATTTGTATCTTGAAACAAGCGTTTTATGTATATGGCTCTGAACATGAACGAATTAGGCTCTGAAATTAGCTTCTATCACATAATTATGGATCAAAGTTTCAGATGAATTTTAATAACGTATTTTCTGAAAATAATGTCTACTATAAAACACCTTTACGGATCGGACAAAAATAATTAGGTAAATCAAATGATCACGATTATGATCACGACTGTATCCCAGGGAGCGGTAGACATTTATTTTTTAGATCCTTTGGAAGATGTCTAAGCAGTAAGCGGGTAGTCAGAGTTATGTCCAAATACATAATTTGGTCCATGCCCACATTTTGCAGAAGTTAACCCATACACACTTGACAAATCGGACAGGAGTTTATTATTACGAGTAGGACCTAATGTAATGTACATTTTTCTCCTTCTAATAGGCATGTGGCCTCTTATAATTAATAGCTGCAAAATTTATCGTAGGTACCTATATAAGTAATCTATTTTTTTACGAAAATTCTGCCTAATTATTTTTTACAAAATTATTATTATTTTCAGCAGTTTGCGTCCCACTGCCTGGCAGAGACCCTATTCCTTTTTTTATCAAATAATATAATTTTTATAGACATGCTCGAATAATAATTAAATGCAGTAACTAACAATTCTTAGTTGACAATAACATAAAAATATGTAACCTTCTGCGGGCACCACACCTTTACTTCATTTTGGTTCCAACCGTCCATGGTTCCAACATTGACTACGAATAGAATGGCCAATGGCATTGCTCCGTCTGTGTCCAATAACCGTCAAAGATCGATTAGACATTGGAGTGTTAAAACCTTCGATCAAATTAAAACCTAAGAAAATGAATGTATGTTTATCAATCTTCCTAGGTTGAAACCAAAACGTTCCAACACTCCAATGTGTGGTGCCCGCTTAAGATGACTATCTTACGAGTATGTAGGTATAGTAAAAATAAAGCGAATCATTAGACAGTCAGGCATCTTAAACTACAGCTATTGCAACATGTTTCCTTTGTCTAGCTTACCTACTCAGACATACATTGGTATTGATTATGTTGTGATTATTCAATAAATTATTTTACAGTCCTTATGATGTAGTTTTCTCTTTTTGAACTAGGTAGAAATTCAAAATAGTACTAGGTAATTAATAGTATAAGGTCGCGCCACGTAAAAAGAGCGCTGAGAAGAAGTGGCGGGGGTATGTTTGCGCCTGTGTTCACTCGCTGACGAACCAATAGCACTCGCTAAATCAATGATATGAAGTGCGCCGCGTTACCTCTCCACCAATCATCGACCACTGCGCAGTTTGAAAGCCAGCGCTCTTTTTACGTGGCGCGACCGTACCAAGGACGTAGTAGGTACCTACTATTTTGAATTAGTATCCTTATCAGATACTCTGCTAGGTATTTTTCGATCAACAATACAACTAGATATCGGGTTTCATACAAAATCAAAGCTGTCCGCGTAAACATAACATGTAGCTGTGTTAACTAAACTAACACAGCTACATTCGTTTACTAAAGGAGGACTGAGACAAAAGATTTAAATTAAACCTAATCATAACCACAGCAGCTTCCGGCGTAGAGCCTTCTGCTCTCGCCATTAGCCCGGTAAAGTTACGAAGGTCCTACTGACTAGGTAAAAGTAATCCGTCAGTTGACTTGTAAGTAAGTTACTTGACGACCTCTGGGGCGCAGTGGGCGAAAGCCCGCCTGAGACGCAGAGGTTGCGGGTTCGATCCCCGCTGCGGGACAAATGTTTGCATGATATGATCTGCAAATATTTGTTTCGTGTCTGGGTGTTTTCTATGTATAATATGTATGTACATATTTACAAAAAAAAAATGTATCTATGTAGTTTATCAGTCATCTGGTTACCATAACACAAGCATTAAATTGCTTAGCTTGGGACTAGATGACGCCGTGTGGAATGTCCAAGGATATTTATTTATTACTTATTCGATTCAAGGACTTACGCAAAGTAATTAATTACATCTGTATCTTAGAAATGGAAAGACATACGGTTTTTTTGCGCCGACTCCTTAGCTAGTTGTATTGAGCTAGTTGTATTGTAGATCGAAGCTGCAACTATAGGTCAGTATGAAAAGAGCAAACGAGTATTGATTACTTTTGTAACGTTGAATTTATTCTGAGGTAACCTATCAACATAAGCCATAGCAAACAATTGTATCCATACCTACATTATTTACACTGAAGCTATTTCCAAACTCGTGCGCTTACAGCTCGTTTACATCATAACAACATTAAAAGCAACCGCCAATCCAGTGCTAAAATCGCATAGGTACCCCAAGTTACGACGGCCTACGGTTTGCTCCATCTAGCAGACAGTCAACTCATGTCTGTAGGTAGACGGTAAATATATAGTCGCAAGATAAAACAAAAAGTGCAATAGTGTGAGCATTTTACACAAATGTCACAGCATCTTTTTAGCTAATTTAGTTTTGCAGATTTCGAGCTTTACACCTTTTTCCGCCACATAGATTCTATGTTATCTTATCTACAACTTGTACTACTACCAAGGACGATGGTAAGGACTGCTAATGTTCATACTAGGTACCGTGGTTCAAATATTGCAATAATCGCGCTCCCGCTCTAGCTGGCGCTCTATTTTGAGCTTGTTAAAAGGTTACCAATAATTTCCGTTTTGTTCTGCTGGTTGTATT
This sequence comes from Xanthorhoe designata, assembly GCA_963582015.1. Classification (NCBI taxonomy): domain Eukaryota; kingdom Metazoa; phylum Arthropoda; class Insecta; order Lepidoptera; family Geometridae; genus Xanthorhoe; species Xanthorhoe designata. The sequence goes on along the minus strand of OY757034.1, from coordinate 10,309,564 downwards.
TGTGATGTCAACTAGTGTTCTAAATGATATAATCTCTACGATTAATACCTACGTTGCGTAAGGGTTCAAAGGTTGTAAGGAATTTCCAATTTATTCAATTTTATGGAATTGGTTACTCCTAGCACACCTATCATGCATTTTAATAACTATTTTTAGAATTTCGCTTGAAGTATTGGATGAGCAGTCCTTACCTATACAATCCTTGCCTACCTACCTACTCACTTCTCTTGTTGTCTACAAGAGAAGTGAGTGTGTAGGTACACAATTCAAATTGCAATCAGAAGCATACAAAGATAATTTCAATGAAAATTTGATTCACCTATCTTTACTTACAAGATTTGCGCATTTACCCAGAACCACAACACACGACGCTTTCTATAAGCTCGTATAACGCAAGTACATCGGATGTAGAAAGCACAGCAAACGCATGTTTCATTTGTATACAACTAGGTATATCATTACATTCACATGTTGTAGTCTTGTAATGTGTTTTGTTCAAGGCACACAGTGGTTGCTCACATTTATTGTTTCTATTCATAATCATAAGCAATGTTGAGATGCAGTATAAAAAAAAACACTACAAGCACGCGAAAAAAGGGCGCTCAGAAAACGATTCTAATTGTAACGCGCCTTGTGCATAGACTCTTGACATGATCTATCTAGCAGTGCTAAAGTAACTCCTATCAAATACAGTCTTGAGTTACCTGAACTGTACATTCACAACACTTTCCATTTGCAACAATGTTGCACAATTGCCCCTTTTTACAATATACAAAGCTACAGATATAAAGCGGTGCCCCCACTGCAGCTAAATCACTTCTATAAGCACTTGGTCCATTTGGGTGTGCAATTAGGAAATTACGCAGTTACTCTTGTCAGGTACATGGCCGTCTGATCTCTCTATCTCTGAGAGTATGGCGTGGAACATATCTGTCACTGACTGAAACCAATATATAAGGTTTTATTAAAAATACTATGTAAAAATATTTATGAAGTGTGATTTATGCATAATATACTTCTATATTATAGCTTCTATATTAAAAATACTTTTAATTATAAAAAAGTATCTGGATAAAATTCTGGCTTTCTAATTTTACTGGCTTTTACTGATTTTGTAATAGCCGAAGTTTATCAAAATGTTATTATAATTCTTACCTCATTTCTTTTAGCACTGGTTTCAACAAATGCTGCCTTCCATTTCTCAGCCAATCTTTTGCCTTCTTCTGTACTAATTTTCCTTTCTAAATGAAGATCTGTTTTGTTCCCAACTAAGACTATTGGTACACTGAAAACAAATTGAAATCTATGTAAATCTAAAATTTAGATTAAAAGTTCAAAGTTAATTGTTTTGATTCTTGCCTGAGACGCAGAGGTTGCGGGTTCGATCCCCGCTGCGGGACAAATGTTTGCATGATCTGCAAATATTTGTTTCGTGTCTGGGTGTTTTCTATGTATAATATGTATGTATTTACAAAAAAAATTATCTATGTAGTGTATCAGTCATCTGGTTACCATAACACAAGCATTAAATTGCTTAGCTTGGACTAGATGACGCCGTGTGGAATGTTCAAGGAATATTTATTTTATTTTAATTATAACTTAGGTAAGTTTTAACATCCTAATCAATATAAATACTTAAATATCCTTGAACATTCCACACAGCGTCATCTAGTCCCAAGCTAATCAATCAATAATCATGAATTTGCAACATGTTTTCAAGGGCATAGAAAAGGATGTAATGTTCATCCTGAACCAAAAGTTCTTAACAAGTAATTCCGGAAGGAAAGAAATTTAATGAAATGTTTAAAATATTAGCAAGCACAGCTACAGGCAAGCTTAGAAGCATTATACATTGAATCATTTGGCTTAGCTTGGAATGCTTAGTTATTTTTCTTATAAAGTACTTCTAACATATTATATCCACACTGATTTATAGCCAGTTTCAATAACCTATCTATCTTTAGTTTTTCTTACCGTGGGTAGATATTTGACATTGCTTACTTACAAAAATTGACAAATAACTACCAATAGTAACAAAACCAATCATAGATAGGTTATTGAGACTGGCCGTTAATTATTTATTTTTTATCTACAAGATTAATTATTTTATTATTTATCAATATTATGTAGGACATAAAAAGATTTACCTAACATACAAGATATTAAAATATACTAACTGTATCTTTCCAACCATATCCAACAGCTTATCATAAATTATTTGTACAATTTGGAAACTTTTCCGTGAAGTGATTGAATAGACAAGAACATAGCCATGAAAATCCATGCTGTACTGCTGTGGGAATATACCATACTCATCCTGGCCTGCTGTGTCTACAAGTTTCACTTCATATTCTGTTGAATTAAGTCTGATGAACTTTGTGAATGCTGAAACGAAAATTTCATTTTATGTTGGGTATAATATTTTATGAAACTTGATAACGTGAAGAAATAGGGGAACATTACGAACAGGTGCGGGTTCAGTTAGGTGTTCTAACTAAAATGAAACAATGCGCTTTGGTCTTTGAAGACAATGAATGACATGTGTACCTCTAGTCTCTACAGATTCAGTATACTTACTGTTTTCAATTGTAGGATCGTAGGAATCTACAAACTGTCCTTCTACGAATTGAATAATTAAGGATGATTTACCTGTAAATTTTAATTAACGAATTAAAACGTCGTCATATCAAAATATTATGACGCACAAACATTTTTTAATGCAAACTTTACCAACTGAACGTGTTCCCATCATCGCAATCTTCCTCTGTTTTGACGGCATTTTTAATAATATTTCAAACTGTTGCTACAATTTGCAAATGATTGTTTTTGCAAATTTATTTATTTTCGAATGGCTCAGAAATTTTTCAATTTCAGGATCAGCCTTTTTTTCAATGACATTGACTTTTTTTACAGAGGTGTCATGTCATCAGTCATACATAGGTGACGTTTGCCTTGCCGTCTCGTCCACAGAGAAAGTAAACGGACTTTTTGACGGGAATTTGAGATGTCATGTTGTCTTTTTGTTTTTTTTTCCAAAACTTGTGTTTTAGCGAATGTGTATTGATGTGCCTCCGGAAAACATACAGCATTGCTGTGAAGAAGCAGTTGTATACATACCTTATTTCCTGTGGTCATTTTCATAAATTTGTAGTTTACCTTGGCGCCGCAAGAGGGCGCTAGTGTACCAGCAAGGGCGGGGGCACCGCCGCCATAGTTCGTAGGCTACATAGCGTTGTGTACTTTCGCCTCGAGTGGTCGAAATCCACAAAAATCAGAGCAATCCTTGAATATTTTTAAATAATTTTCTAGTTAACATTTAATTTGTTTCAAAATAAATAAATTACGAGTAATATTTTTACAGTTCAAGCACATATTTCTAATAAAAGTGTCTATAAAAATTCAAGTCAGTGACCGTTATTTTTTCGTGCTATGGATCACGAATCCGATGGAGACTGGTCTTCACACGGAGACCGTATTCTAAATTCATCTCCTGAAGGAAGCCCGTGCCGTGAAAATGAGGAAAACTTAAGCCCCAGCGATCCCAGTAACGATGAAGGAGAAGAGCCACCTCGGAAAAAGAAAAAACGAGGCTACCCGGTCTCAGTCGATCCGAGGATCGAAGCGCTGTACAAGCAGGTCAGTTTTCTCACAAATTGTATAATGCATCAACGTTGTGCGCCTGATAGTAACACGCCCAGTGCTAACATAACCAGCAAACAAGAAAATTTAGAGCGGGTAGACAATTCTAATTCGAATTTTTTAACCAATCCCTCTGCATCAACATCCAAAACCCTGGAGCTAGGTACATATAGAACAGATTTTGATCAGAAAAAGTTCGTGAAACCAGCTGATGAAAAAAGATTAAAGCAGCTTATAGAGTTACAACATTTTAATACGCCAACATGGCAACATGTTCGCTACAATAAAGCGTTATCGGAAATGACCGCAGCTCCAGGGTTCTGTAACCTTAAGATTAATGATGAATTATGCTGTTTGAATAAAGGCAAAGATTTCTTAGCACCTACCGAGCTAGTTATTGCTGGACTTACCAATACCTTGCTATATCAAAAAGAGCTGTTACAATCAGGCTTACAAGAAATACTAGATTGGGCTGTCAAAACCCCAAAAGATTTAAATGGTGACAATCTTTTTGATAAAATGTGTGCAATTTTTGGTGAATCGTCCCCTTCTTGCAAAAATATGGAACTTGCACTGCAAGTAGCTTGTGGCAAAAGGGCTGAATGTGTAGAAACCAGACGCAAGAGGTTAATCGCGGAGATACCCAACAAAAATATACAAGCTGCGCTTAATAACATTCCACCTAGTGAGGAGTTTCTGTTCGATAAAATAAAGCTGTCATCACTAATTCAGTCCCTTGGAGGGCCTCACCACTGGATATCACCTGCAAACACTATCAAAACGAAAGAAAAGTTTAACCTCAAGAGAAAACTGGATGAACCTTCAACTTCTAGAGGTTATAACCATAATAACCAATCGAGAACCAGCTATCAAAATCCTGGCAGAAAAAATCAAGTTCAACAAACGTACAAAGGCAAAGCTGACAACATCAAGCAAACAAAAAATTATTCATTTCGCAACAAAGACAGGAAGAAATGACTATCCGACTCTACCATTCAGGGGGGGACACTTGGCCAGTTTCAAGGACAACTGGCAAGCAATGGGTGCCAACAAATTCATAATGTCGACTATCACGGGCTCTCGAATACCTTTTTTCAAGAAGCCACCCTTAATTTGGCCTACAAAGAGAATAATGTATCGATATGCAACAAAAACTTCTCCTGCTATGTCTCAAATAATTCAAGAACTCCTGGATCAAAACATCCTTCAAGCGGTCGAGAAGAAAACCCCGAGTTTCATTTCCAAAGTTTTTCTGCGGAAGAAGAACGATGGATCAATGCGGCCAATATTCGATCTTCGGGAACTGAACAAATATATAAAGACAAGACGATTTCAGCTAATATCACATGCAACCGTTCCAGATTTTCTCCAGCCTGGCGACTGGATGATAAAAATCGATATTTCACAAGCTTATTTTCATGTCCCTATAGAAAAGTCCCACAGAGTTTTCCTGAGGATCAGCTATCAGCATTCACTGTACGAAATGACCTGTCTTCCGTTCGGAATCGCGTCAGCACCGCACCTTTTTTCTTCTATAACATGCTGGGTCGCGGAGACCTTGCGTGCGAAGGGATGTCGAGTGCTAATCTACTTAGACGACTTCCTTCTGGTGCACAGAGAACAAACCAAGCTAAGTCTTCAGGCTGCGGAAGCCGTGAGACACTTGGAGTACCTCGGCTGGAAAATCAACTTTCAAAAATCTGTGCTGGCCCCGACACAAGACTTGGAATACCTAGGAATACGTTGGCAAACTGCAAAGAACAAAATGGCACTTCCAATCAAAAAGATCATCAACCTCAACAACACTCTAGAAGAAAACATGAAAAAAAGCCACATGAATTTACGGCAGTTACAGACGCTGCTGGGCCAATTGAATTTCGCAAATTTTGTCATCCCTCGTGGCAGACTGCACTGTCGCAATTCTCAGATCTTTTTACGACGTTTCGAGAAGAATTACCCTCGTCAAGGACAACATATCCCTCAGGAAGTTCACCAAGAGATGATGTGGTGGCGCGGAGCTACGCATCACTCATTGGCGATACACAAGAAACCGGCCTCTCATTTCCTGGCGACGGACGCTTCGGATGTGGGCTGGGGTGCTCAGCTGGATGGATTCATGATGTCGGATGTGTGGTTACCTCATCAGGAAAGATGGCACAGCAACAAGAAAGAGTTGTACGCAGTGTTCGCAGCAATCAGAATGAACTCACAAATACTGATAAGGTCTCATGTAATGATTCAGTCCGACAACCGAACTCTGATCGCGTATATTCGAAAAGAAGGCGGAACCAAATCACTAGCATTGTTGAATCTGACATTCAAACTCCTAGAACTGGCGGACAAGTTCCAAATAACACTATCGGCATTTTATCTCCCAGGGAGATACAATATAATAGCAGACAGGCTGTCGCGAGGAAAGGATCCCGCGGAATGGCATCTGATACCCAAGGCGACTGCAGAAGTCTTCCGAAAATGGGGCCGCCCAGAGATAGATCTATTTGCATCAAAAAAGACGGCTGTAGTGCGGAACTACGTCTCAATAGACTGCAAAGATCGATCAGCAAATTACATAGATGCCTTCAGCAGGCCATGGGACTACCGATTAGCATGGGTGTTTCCGCCCCCTTGCTTGCTGCCGAGGGTACTAACGCACCTGAACAGTGCCAAGGGAACCTACTTGGTAGTGGCCCCAGACTGGCCCCAAGTGTTCTGGCTACAAGATCTGAAATCGAGGACACTAGACCACCCACACGAGCTCAAGAACCTGGCGGAAATTCTAGTAGATACAACGACATTTCAACCTCCGCCACAAGTACAGTCATTAACCCTGAAAATCTGGAAGATTGGGGGTGGGGTGATAAAATAAAAGACTGGACTGAACAAGAGAAAAATTTAATTAAAAATAGCTGGCGCCAATCAACACTCACTACCTACTTGCCGGCCATAAAAAGATGGGTAATATGGTGTTCAAACTCTCAGATAAACCCGAAATCTCCACAGGCCACCGACGTAGCCAGATTTCTGATTCACCTTTCACTAGATGAAAATCTGTCATACAACACAATTCTCGTACACAAGTCTGCGGTAATGACATTCTGTGGCGCAAATATAGATCAAAGCGCCTCTTCAAGTTTCATCATTAAGCACGCGCTCAAGGCAATCGGAACTACTAAACCGAAAAGGATAAAAAATATATTCACATGGGACCCCAGAGTCGTACTAAATTGGCTGGCATCTAATCCACCAGAAGATACTTTATTCGATTTAGCTCGAAGGACAGCCACGATTCTGTTACTTGCATCTGGTCGACGAGTGCATGACTTGACACTTCTTCAAATCTGTGTAGACAGTTTTCACGATGATGGAGACAATATATTCTTAATTCCGATCTTCGGATCTAAAACCGATACACACCGTCATCGCCAATCTGCGTGGAAATTATCTAAACATGAAGACAAGAATATATGCCCAGTCACATTAGTCAGAGCTTTCATAGAGAAAACACAGCCTAGAAGATCTGAAAACTCTAACCTAAATAACCTTTTCATTACAGTGTGTGGCAATGTAAAAGCAGCTTCACGCACTGTAATTGGAAATTGGGTGCGTACAGTTCTACGTGACAGTGGCATCAGTGCATCTCCGGGAAGCTGTAGGTCCGCAGTAGCTTCCCTAAAATGGTTGGATAACAGATCAATCGACGAGATACTAGCTTGTGGGAATTGGAAATCATCCAATACTTTTTTCAATCATTATTGTCGCAAGATAGACATTAAAAAAACTGATCGTAATTCTTTTTTCAAAACATTTAGTCCATCTTGATTGTTTCATTTTGTTAAATTGTTTGTTACGTATGTAAGGTAATTAGGACATTGTAGTCAATGTACCCTGTGATTACAGTGTTTAGTGCCTACCTACTGTTTTTCAATATTTAATTAATTAAGCATAAGACAATTAATATTGTTATATGATTTATGGAATCAAGTTAATTCAATAACGCGATACTTAGTGTTGAATTATTTAAAAATTGTATAATAAATGAAAGATTATCTCAGTTTCTATTTTACTTGCATTGCAGCTACCTTTAACTTCATCATAGCGTTGTGATTTGTAATAATATAATATTCATCTCACCAGCAGATAACAAACACGTCTTCACAGCAATGCTGTATGTTTTCCGGAGGCACATCAATATAACGGTTTTACAATAAAATAAAACCGATATTATGTGCCGGAAGGAAAACATACAGCATTGCAGAAAGTACTTCCTGGTGAAGACTATGAAGCCTACGAACTATGGCGGCGGTGCCCCCGCCCTTGCTGGTACACTAGCGCCCTCTTGCGGCGCCAAGGTAAACTACAAATTTATGAAAATGACCACAGGAAATAAGGTATGTATACAACTGCTTCTTCACAGCAATGCTGTATGTTTTCCTTCCGGCACATAATATCGGTTTTATTTTATTGTAAAACCGTTATAATAATGGTGGATTATTAGCTGTTGAGTGTGCATTCTTTGGCGTCTGCTCTCCAAAGACGTTCTTCCCATGCGTTAGCATCCTAGTAGTCTGTGTTCTACCCTTTACTGCTCTCAGACTAAAACTTGGTGAACCACCCCTTGCTTGTTGGACCTAGTATAGATAGTACCTGGACGAACAGTGAGCGTACCATGCCGCCTCGCAGAGGGACGAAAATTGCAATGAATCCATAGTTTTGTAGTACAAAATTCGGCGCATCAAGTTGCCAGCCATACAAAAAACGGCACGCGATGAGGAACAAAAGATCTAATGCTTTGTCTCTTTTACTCACAAGAATGTTGTATATATTCTTCTTTGTTTTTGTGTGACTGAGAAAGAAATAAACAGCGCTCTATTTCTTACTTTCTCGCTCATTCTTCCACGACCAAGGCAAAGACCATAAAGAGTATAATGTCTTTGGACCAAGGAAATCCACGACACGAAGCTAGCAAAATGTTAGTTTTTGGCGGGAATTTGAGAAGTCGTGTTGTCTCTTTGTCTTATTTTCCGAAAATTGTGTTTTAGCGAATGTTAATGTGTAATAATGGTGGAATAATAACTGTTGAGTGTTTGTAAACGTTCATGTGTGGGCAAATGAAACAAAACTGGATAACATTGCATTTCGAGTACTCACAAAAAGTCCTTGTGATGCTTCAGTAAAGAAAGACCCACATCTTTACAAGGGGATGGGTGGGATATTATGTATATGTATGTATCATAGTATATAATTTGTATTTGTGTACCTTTAACTCATAGCTTGAATTATAATAGGACCACAGAGTACTATTGAATAGGACATGATAGTGGCAAAATGCACAAGCACGGGCGAAGCCTAAAAAAAAAACCAACTGTTCACAATTTCACAAAATAAAATGTCAACATCAAATTGTCATCTTCACTTCACTCAAGAAATCATCTTAAAAATTCTTCCTGTTTATAATCGTTTGTGGTATGTATGTTTAATGGTTTTCCTTTTCTATTTTTGCCTTTTAACCGCAGAATTCCACTCATTGGTCTGGCTTTAACAATGATAATTGATTTTTAGGAAAGGAGACTCAAAAGAGATGTCTGCAAATATACCTGAATGCCCTCCGAGCCTAAAGTCTATTCAACATTATTTGAAGACTGCAGCAGAACATGACGCTAGAGATCCTGTGGTTGCTTACTGGTGCAGACTGCATGCTCTACAAGTCGGTCTTAAGGTCACGACCAAGAAAACACCTGAAGAAACCAAAGTTTTGATGGGTATGCCAGTAAAATTTCTGCGTAGCGTAAACACTTACGACGTCATAATATAACTATGACTACTTGTACTATTTTTATAGCCTTAATGGATTGGTTGGAAGAAGCAAAGAAGATTCACAAAGATAATGATGCAGTTTCTAATGAGGTTGCAGCTCAGGCACATCTGGAAAACTATGCCCTTAAACTATTTTTGTATGCTGATAAACAGGACCGAGAACAAAACTTTGGAAAGTAAGTACTTAAAATTATTATTGGACATTTTACACAGCGTCATCTAATCCCAAACTAAGCAACTTAATTCTTGTGTTATGGTAACAAGATGACTGATATACATTTTTTTGTAAAAACATAATAGGTATTGATAGAAAACAATAATCAATATATAGTGTATGATATAATTGTTATTGAATAATATTATAGATAAAAAACACCCAAACCAGAAACAATAACTGCAAAACATACAAATATTTGTTCCGTGGCAGAGATTGAACCTGCAACCTCCGCATCCTTCATCCACTACACTGTTTCTATTAATATTACGTAATTATTTATTAAATTTATTAAACATAACTTATTTGCACCCACTACTTGTAAAACGAATGCAGGTAAGCGTGCGCCTTTGCATAGAATTATGAGGCTTGAATATTTCTCAAACATTGATTTTTTTTCCACCTCACCCGCCTCGTTTAGAAGAAACATAGGCTAACCTCAACTACTAGTATTCTTTTATCTGTGCCTCAACATAGTTAAATCAAGTTAACTATGTTGAGGTTAGCCGAGGACTAAGTATGTAGGTATCTACATAATACTAAGTGGTTTGCCCTTTTCAATCATTCCTTGTGTACCTACAGTTTATGGACAGCGGGGCTGGTTACATTCTTAGAACCTAAGCACTATTAGCTATACTACCTATAGATAAGTCCTGAATGTAATTGTTTTTTTGTCCAAATAAATAAATAAATAAAATAAATATTCCTCTTACAGTGTTGTAGGTTGTTTTAGTAAAAATAAAGAATGAATTGTGGCAACTACAAATCCAAAATTATGTGCAGATCATCTTTGGGGCTTTACTTATTTGAGAATTATGTAACATTTTGTGTTGCAAGTATTAGAATACTGACTGGATATCACTTTTTGTTTTAGGAATGTTGTTAAAGCTTTTTATACTGCTGGCATGATATATGATGTCCTCACTACATTTGGTGAGCTTACTGATGAAGCAGCTCAGAACAGGAAATATGCCAAGTGGAAGGCTGCATACATTCACAATTGTCTCAAAAATGGAGAAACACCTGTTCCAGGTAAAACCTTATAAATGTTATTAATATGATTACGGAAGATAGATTTGATCTTTAAGTATAGAAAGATAAATAAAATATCTGGAATTCCTTTTCTTTAGTTTATAATAAGTGTGTAATCTTAAATACATAGGTACTTATATTTGAAAAGGTTTTGGTAAAAAAATTTAAAATTTAACTTTTTTCACCTGATATTTTGGGCCTTTAGGCGACCTAATAACTTCGTCACCAGTAACACAATTATATTTTTATACTCTATTCCAGGACCAATGTCAGAAGAAGGTGCTCAAATTGATGCTGAGAATACAAATGATTATCCACCAGCTCCTGAAGATGCACCAACTAATGCTCCTCAAGCCCCTGGCTTTGCTGGTGGTTTCACTGGAGGCTTCACTCCTGCCCCCGGCACTCCGCCTATCATTCCCACCAGTTTCAGCAATACTTTACCAGACCCAAATGCTGCTATGAGAGCCGCCTCTCAAATGCCACCAGTCCCTTACACACCTGACCCAAACCCGGGAGGTTTTGTGCCATATGACCCATCTCAACAGCCTCAGATGGTTCCACCAACATCATCATTTGGAGACAACACATCTGCTTTGCCCCAGTTGTCCCCTGATCAAATATCCAAAGCTCAGAAGTACTGCAAGTGGGCTAGCAGTGCCCTCAACTATGATGATGTCAAAACAGCCATTAACAATTTAAGGAATGCCCTTGAGTTGCTTCAGACAGGCCGTGACCCAGCTTGAATAATATGCTCTCATTGAGAGCATGGTTTTTTATAAGTTTGAGCTGTGCACTGTTAACGATTACATTACATCCTGAGCAGTAAGTGATAATAATCTATATTTTACGTTGTGGTAGGCACATCAAAGTACGATTTTAGATGCCTTATTTATTACCAAAAATATACAATATTTCAAAACTGACTTCATGTAACAAGCAAACATATTTTTTCATCATCAGGTCAGGCAAACAATTAATATGAACCAAATTATCGTGTGTTTAATACATATAATATTATGTGCTTGTACCTATGTACTAATATATATTTTTATTATAATTAATTTCATTAAAGAAAATTATTAATCTGGTAAACTTTCATTCTTGTAATTTTTTATAAAACTTTTTAAACTATCATGGTTTTGAAAATTAAAAACACTAAAAAAACAGGATATTTAATATGATTCGTGGTTTTATAAATTTTCGATATTTCTGCACAGTTGTATGCATTACGGTCAACTGTCGTGCAACTGTACCGAAAATTTCGGCACAGTTGCACGCCTTAAAAATCCACGAATCATAGTAAATACCCCGTTTTAGTGTTTAAAAAGTCATTAGGTATATTGTTAAGTTAAACCAATGCAGGTGAGAAGACACATAAGTAAATAATTTAGGCTACTCGTAGAAAGTAGCTCTCAAACTGATTCAAATTAGCTCAAACATGGTTTTACTATTATTAACGTAACTGGTATCCAAACAATATGCTTAAATTCAGACCAATTGATAGGAAGATTGTGAAGCTTTAAATGGAAGATTTTTAAAATAAAAAATCTCAATGCAAACCTTAAAATAATATTTTCTTCATAAAATGAAATAAGTCAGTAATTAGTACTCCATCCGTTTATTCAATCAAAGAACCACACAAAATATCCAGAATCACAAACATACACAATTACACACCATCTTAAAATTATGTATATTCAATTAATGAGCAAATTAACTAACTAAGCTTTCAAATAACAGGTATGTTTACATTATGAGATTACATACCTACTTTAATTATGTTCTACTATTGCATATTAAATTAATTTACTCATGTTAAAAAGCATTGGCAACTTTACTATGATTGAGCAAAATTAACTATATATTTTATATTCTAAAAAGTGCAATATTATTAAGTGTCTTGTGCATAAAAAAATACTTATGTATTATACTACCACATACAAAACCATGCGTTCACACCATAGCAGATACAAAATGAATCTAGCATGTATCGCTTAACTTAATATCACTTTTAAGTACAAACTACGGATACATGCTCTCAAGCACGCTCGCCTTAGTTATCGGTAATAGTATTGGTTTAGTTTTATAAAACCAGATGGCCGTTTTATGCGTAGAATTGCAGCTCTAAATAATAATTCGTTTTGCAAAATATTTGGCTTAAAAATAACAATAAAATGAATGACTAGCTTATTAATCACAGTGTGATAAAAAGTAATTAATTAAAAGTAGCGTCTCACTAAATGGGCTATTAGAAACCAGTCACACATTTACAAATTTAAATAATTGCGATACAACTAGACACTGATTACAAGACGCAGATCACAGGATTGCAGTGTTTGGATTGAAATTTCACATCTAGGTACACATTCCTCATTTGCGAATCTAGGATAGTGCGATAGGCGCCCGTATTTACATTCCACTAATCTCTTTTGAGCCCGTTCCCATTGGTAGTGGCAGTAGCTTGCTCCAGCTCTTCTCTGCGACTGGTTTGATACCTGAGAGCAAAAAGTTATGATTTCAATTAAGGTTTATTTACTAAATCAACATAATGGAAAGGTTTAAACAGTTGGTTTCACGAATTATTACGCAAGTAATACCTACCTACTAGAAAAGTAAGCTTCTAGCTTTAAATAATAAATAAATAAATTTCCTTGGACATTTTTTACACGGCGTCATCTAGTCCCAAGCTAAGCAACTTAATGCTTGTGTTATGATGGTAACTAGAATATGACTGATATAATACAAAGATACATTTTTTTTTAAATACATACATACATATTATACATAGAAAAACATCCAGATCCGCAACAAATATATGCAAACATTTGTCCCGTGGCGGGGATCGAACCCGCAACCTCCGCGTCTCAAGCGGGCCTTCGCCCATTGAGCCACAGAGGTCGTCAAATAAGGACAAGTCATGATTAAAATAACAGAGACGGTTAGTTTTTAATTTTTCTCTACAATATTTCTAGCTGTTCGATGCGTGGACTGAGAATTTATAATACATGTATTGCATCATAATATTAAATAGGTACAATTATGTATAACAGCGACATTGTGGTCATGGATTCTCTGGCGCACGGCCAATGAAGTGCGACTGCTGCTATAGAATTAATTTCATTTTGGACGTAACCCTTGTTTAACTACATAACAAATTGGTCAAGGTGCACTTTAGTCTCAGTTAGCTACTGCTCATAGCTTCGCTGGCTACTAAGCGGAGATTGGGAATGGATTTCTAGACTAGAATATTAAATCTAATAAAACATCTGTACTCATCGAATTGTTATACTTACATAATGCCATAGAAATGTAGGTATTTCAGTACAAAAAACGTACTACAGAAATTAGTTTTCAAAGCATATGCAATGCAAGTACCTACATTAGGTACTCAAAATAATCTTGTTTATAGATTTCGCTGCATACCTAAATACCCACATTTCAGACATCCATACTACTGGGGTTGTTTGGTTTAGAATTATTTGCTAGCCCCGATAAACACTCGTCAATGATTTTTACGTAGGTACCTACTCCCCGCAAATGCAATGATCTATCTATATGTATAGGTACTATACTATACAATTCAAATAGATTGCGCATTTTTCATTTGCTGTTGAAAAATAATCTAAAATGTTTTACTGAACATTGGTCCTTCGAGCCTTATCCCAATTCCATTAATATTATAAATGCGAATGTTTGTTTCATGCAAAAACTACTAAACGGATTTGGCTTAAACTTAGACTATACATAGTTTATGACCTAGACCAGTCATAGTTAGTTTTTATGAGCAAGTAGGTAGTTGGCCACTTGCTCATAAGAACTAACTATGACTGGAATAACACTAGGCTACTTTTTATCTGGGTAAATAACACTCAAGCGGAACCGCAGGTAAATACTAGTTCTTAATATTCACTTGTACATTTAATCAATGGATTATGTATTATTATAATTCACATACAACAGTCTATAGGTACTCAGAAGAAACAATTTTATTGTAACTTTTATAATGTTTCAAGTTTCATCCTTCAAGAACCAGCAACAGGAGTGTGATCGAAACTTATACCTCCAGAGTCTAAAATACTAATAACTCACCACACAACGAGTCTTCCGCTCAGCATGAAGAAAAAGACTAAGGCGGGTGCGCAGCGGTCAAAAGGATCACCCACCATCACGTGCGAGTACGCAGCCAGGATCATCAGTAGCACCAGGCCAATGTTAGCCGTGTTTTTTAGTTTATCTACAAAAAAAAAGTACTTAAACCATGACGCATATTATGTGCTCCGGATGCACGGGAATGGGTTTACATTATACGTATTCTTTTATCTGTGAATTATACTAAATAATTATTCAAATTATGAGTTCATGTTATCTACATTTGGACTTGCCGTATAGCTATAGGGCAGGGCTAAGAAATATAATGTACGTAGCTAAATAAGGTACAAAAATAAAAATTCATAATAAAATTATTATTAATAAATACCACACATCATCATCAAACACTTGTGTTTTTCGTTGTTATTGTAATGTTTTATGCACACACAGGTGTGAACGATTTCCCACCAACGTGAATTTCTTGTCAAACATGCTATGTCAATTACAGTAGGTAAACAATAAATTGTCCAAGTTATGTGTACGCAATGTGGTACAATAAAAAAAAGTAAGTATCAAAATTACCTTCAGAATGATGAACACAATCAAACTTAAGAGTGCAGCAAATTGCTCTCCTTAAAGTACAACATTAAAGTAAATTTTATGCTCATTGAATTAATTAAATACCTTTAATAACCTTATTTGTAATGTTTTTTATAACGGCATTGTGAAGGTAGTCAATAAAGGAGCAATTTTTATTCAGATCATCGACCTCAACGTTCAGAGTATTTTCAAAAATGGTCATTGACCTGAGGTCAAAGGTCATTGATTGACCTAAACAAGAGTTTTATTTAATCGCCTCTTCCAAAATGCCGTCATAATAAACCTAATGGTAGAATTGGGGTTTATGAAGGTAAACTCGTCAAAAAAATCTGTGGGCTTGTCTTAATGACGTCACACGCACAATGTTTATTTTTTCGATATATTTAGATTAAGTGCTAATGCATAATAGCCAAGAGTTTAGATAAAATAACTTACGACTCGGTACTAATGCCAAAATAAGGCCAAATAAAATTTCAAGTCCACCAACTCCTCTGCGGTACCATTTCGATGGCAATTTGAAGTCAAAAGTACTGCTCAGGGGAAATACTTTTGCATACCTGACATACTCTTTTCTCTGGAATGAAACAGGATAAAATAAATCATGAGATAGGTTATTAATATAAGTAAGTGCTTAGGTAAGTAATATTAATAACATAAAATTTCATTTTTCCCATTTTTTATTTACCTAGAGTTTAAATTTACAAGTTATTAATATAAGTACTTAGGTAAGTAATATTAAAACATAAAATTTCATTTTTCCCATTTTTTATTTACCTAGAGTTTAAATTTACAAAATTTTAAGTAAAATTAAAATTATTTTGATTAGTAAGTACTTATCGAGTATGTATACCCCTATGAAAAGCGAGACTGTCTGAAGACTCTTAAAATTATAATAAAATTAGTTATTATATTTTTAAAGTAGGTATGTAATGTAGTACCTTAGGTTATTAATCTTAAGAGTGTCGTAGAGGAATTTATGATCATAACCACCTAATTCACCTACCTAGGTATTTGTTTATTTCACTGAAATGTGTTTGCTACTTTTAAAAATATTTTAACATCCTGTGTTTCGCCCGCAGCAGAAGGCATACAAATCAGTCAGTGGCGATAGTAGGCGGGAAGCCAAATACCGAAATAGCAATCCCTAACGCGCTGCTGCCACATAAAAAATTCAACACACTTTCATAGGCTAGAAAATTAAAAAAATAAACTTACCAAATCTTTGTGAAGTTCTTTCGAAATAAATGGAGTCAATTTCGTTATTCCAACAAATATAAAAAACACTCCTAAGAGAATAGATAAACTCTTCAGTACGATAGAAGACCCCATTTTAGCGAGCTCTATTTCAGTTCAGGCTAACACTGACTTACATCTGCTCCTGCTGAGACATGGTAGGTATTATTGATTTTACGAACGAATACACATTTGTCACGATCCACATAGGTAACTTTATGTGAAATATTTGTCTATACTTAGGTACTTAAGGTTTCACATTTTAGGTGAATTTTCGTTATATTATTTTGTAAACTCCATAAAAATCGCAAATCGTGCACAAGAAATAGAAAAAAAAGCTTAGCAATAGCAACGCAGTGCGCACACTCCGCCGCACGCACACACACAGCCAGCAGCGCGAAAGTCTGCCTAAAAATCCTCAATGTTACCATGCCTTATGCATTTCCCAGCTCAGCTAGAGTTTACATACATTAGAATATAGATTACAAAAATTGTAGCACGTTTAACTGTTTTAATAAGATGTTATTATTAGGTACTTAAAAATACCAACCAACTTATCTAACGATTGTTGATACTGCCATCTAGTGAGAAGTAACTGTTATACCTAGTACCTACACAAGCCCATCGTAACATTTTCCTATCTATGTCAATGTAGCATTAGCATCATACCTATTAGCATCCATGATTACATGCTCTCTGTCCATGACCAAAAGAGAAGGAGATACTTGGATATACTATTACATGCTCTTTGCTTGGATACTCCATGATGATCGTAGTCAATGATATTTTCGAAACCCCTTTTGAAACTATCATTGATCGTATCCATGAACGTAAATAGTAAATAGCCACATTTATATCATGCTCTTTGTTTGCCATATCGTATCGTAGTTCATTATGTTGTTTTCTTACAAATTCAGTTAGCTGCGAATGCGATTATTTTACAATGTACAAAAAGGCATATCCTTTTAGGTACTTACCCCATCTGGGTACACCTGGTTCGTTCGTTCGTTCGTAGAGCAAGTGGCCAACTCTGGTGACGGAGTTTTTAGGCCGCCTAAAGGCCTTCATCATGGCTTAACGACTTTAAAAGCCGGGACCGACAATTTAACGTGCCCTCCGAAGCACCGGAAGCGCTCAGATGAAAATGCCACTTGCGGTCACCCATCCAAGTAGTGACCGCTCAGAACGTTGCTTAACTTCGACGATCTGTCAAGAACGTCTTAGCAAGCTTCGTCACGAGCGCTTCCTTGTACACTGGTGGGTTATAGGTTTTAATTCACTCGAAATTAAAATAGGTACATAAGTACCTAAGTAGGTACTGTTTTTGTTTCGTCTTTTGTACCTATTTATATTTTCTAGCAGACCCGCGCGGCTTTACTTGCGGTCTGTAGGTAGGTACTTTCGTACCGTACAATCAAATACAATTAAATTAAGATATTGAATGATAAGAGATTTAACAGGGAAGGTATTAACCACAATTTTTTTTCACATTGTGTTAACAAAACCTGACAAATGAAAACAAGATACTTACTAATAACATTTAAAATTTAATAATGGCTTCTTCTTGTACACTTTCCTCTCTAAGTAATTGTTTAAAGTGGTCCATAAATCGATTAGATCCACACAAAAGAAATTGATCTAGTTCAGAAAATATTTTGAATTTACTTATACAATTCAAGTCAAATTTTTTAGGTAAAACTGGTTCTTGATATTTACAGGGTTCATCTGTTTTATCACTATCACTCAAATAAATCTCATAGTGAAAATTCCAATAAGCTTTAAATAAATATAATTCATCACGGAGCAACACTGTATTGAGGTTTTTGCAACAGTATACAAGAATTATTTTGGTCAGGTCTTCTTCATTATTCAAAATTTGTTTGATGATAGAATAAAGAGGAGCAATACCTGTTCCTTGTGCAATCATAATAAGTCTACCAAATCTATTAGGTCTATATTTGTAATGCCCGTATGGCCCTCTCCATAATGTAACATCCCCTAAAGATAAACCACTTAAATAATTAGATACAACTCCACCAAAATAAACTTTAATAATAATGGCAAAGTCATATTTATCTGTATCTTTTAGGTTTATTTTAAGTGGTGTGTAAGCTCTTGAACAAGCTCGTTCTTTAGACAGATATTTGATTAGGAAATTATCACCAGAACTCCAAGTTAGTTGTACATTTGAAGGATTCGATTTTCTGAATAAAATGAGTTTGTGCTCATTTCCAAGGTCTATGTTGTCAACAACACAAAATTCTGTATATTCAAGTTGTGATATAGCATTTTCACTTATTTCGAGAAATTTTTCTTCACCATTCTCTTTAAGGTAGTCATAAAGCTTGAGTTGTCTTATGTAAACATCGAAGATACATGGATTACAACCGCTATTGCAGCAGTCTTCTGCCTTTGGTTCTATAGGCCTAATCATATTTTTATTTTTTGTACCTATCCTCACCTCTGTTCGTACATAGTATTATATTCTCTTCTCTTTGCCTCTGTTTTTCACACATCAACCTAAAAGGTCTATAGCTATAGCTATTTGTGTACTGTTTTTTTCTTTTATTGTAGCTTGCTTGTTAGCAAAAGCACGAACGCTGGATGGAATAGATATTGATGGAAAATAAAACTAAACTCGCAAGTAAATATATTTTGAAGAAATGTCTGTCTACGATTTGATTTGAGTTTGATTTGAGGAAATGTAAGTAAAGTAAACCAAAATGTAAACATGTAAAGTGTTGCCAACTCAACTACTTCAAAATATGCTAGATTGGTGTAAAAAATATGCCAAAAATATGCTAACCTTCTATAAAAAATGCAAAAAAAAAAAAATGCCATGTGGAAGGCTGAGAGCCAGAGTCGTAACTCTCTTTGGTTCCGATACGATACCACGAAGTACCTAGGTACATTGTCTGGAATAGTGTAAGAATAACAGCACTTTCCTGCTCTTTTTCTCGCGGGTTCTCACGCCAAACCGTTTCGGAGTTTTGTTTTCACCAGACTCATTTGGCTGAAAACACGTTCAATATTCGCGTTTGAATGTGGCAATGTAATGAGAGACATTACAAACTCATATAAATCTGCAAAGGGGTTATTAACAGCTGCATCTAATTGCATAACTTTACTGTGGAAGTCGAAGTTTCCCATGTAGGTAATGTGAACTAAGTATGTCTCCATTGAGATACCAGTTTTTCAATCATAGTTGCATTTACTCGGAACTCTTGGGCTATTTCGACAATGGATGGCCTAGGTACTTATAAAGTTATTTGAACCGAAAACATGGTCTTCTGAAGTACCTATTTTAAAATTAACCGGTAATCGCGAACGTAGTTCTGTCACAAGTTTCAGGGTGAAATTATTACAACGTGGAGTAAAAAAAAATTACTTAAGTAGGTACTTACTTAAGTAGGTACTTTATTTCAAGAAAGGTTGTAATTAAGTATTTTCTTTTCATGTTTCATACATTTTTTTTCTAACCTATGCTGTCCCACTGCTGGGCAAAAATCTCCCCCATCAACTTCCAAGCTTTGCGATCGCCGGCTTCGTCCCACCAATCAGCCCTGAATGCATCGAGATCATCAAGCCAGCGTCTTCAAGGCCTGCCCCGGCGGCGTCGGCGTCGCCGCCCATCTTCAGGCACCCACTGTGTGATGATCTTAGCCCACCTGTCTGGATGCATACGACT
Source organism: Xanthorhoe designata (assembly GCA_963582015.1). Taxonomy (NCBI): domain Eukaryota; kingdom Metazoa; phylum Arthropoda; class Insecta; order Lepidoptera; family Geometridae; genus Xanthorhoe; species Xanthorhoe designata. The sequence goes on along the minus strand of OY757034.1, from coordinate 10,289,252 downwards.
CACGTGGCCCGCCCATTCCCACTTGAGCCTAGCGGATTTATCTCCTACATCGGATTCTCATAAAAATATACTAAAAAAATATGCTAAACAAAAAGAAAATATGCCAAATTTAGCATCTAAATATGCTAAATTGGCATCACTGCATGTAAACAAAAACTTGTCAATGACAAAAACAACATGAAAATTGCATTGCTTTGCTGACACTGACTGAACTGACTGACTGACCACTCTTCTCTCTTCTTCTTCTTTATTTTGGCTTCGCCGGCTTTTGCCACGCATTTAGCCACTACCATGTCAAAATAATTCAAGTTAGTAAAGTCAAGTCAAAGTCATGTCATAGTCAGCGTCAGTAAAGATGTGGGTTCTTTACGTTCTTTACTAAAGCTTTTCATGGACTTTTAAAGCTTTTCATGGACTTTTTGAGAGAACTCGAAATGCAATCATTTCAAGCCATTGACAAGCGTCTAAGGAAAAGGTGCCACTGACCTTTTGACATGACAATGACATCGATCGACTGATGTCATGGATTTAGAGAAAGTAAGAAATAGAGCGCTGTATATTCCTTTCTCATTCACACAAAAACAGAGAAGAATATATACAACATACATGTGAGTAAAAGAGACAAAGCGTTATATCTTTTGTCCCTCATCGCGTGCCGCTTTTTTTATGGCCGGCAACTTGATGCTCCGGATTTTGTACTACGAAACTATGGATTCACTGCATTTTTTGTCCCTCTCGGCGGCACGCTCGCTGTTCGTCCAGGTACTATACCTACTAGGTCCATGACCATGTATCTCTACCTAATCTGTGATGACCATGACTAAGACTGATGTAGTCATCGTACATCCGACAGAATAGAATTTTTTCTATTCTGTTGGATGTATTTGTAGAAATTAAAAAATAAAAAGCATCTACCTTACCTACATTACATACATACGTATAATACATTGTTACATTCACTTTGATACATTGCTTCGGAGCGCCACTGACTACACCCTTTTTTACATTCCAGAAACAAATAGGGTCTGAAAGAGTTATAGATCTCAATTAAAAATTATTAAAAATAAAAACAAAACTCTCGAAGTCTGATGCAGTTTTACTTTAATTCCTGGACTGGCAGCGTACTTAGATAATTATTTTCATAGTTTTTTAGTATGTATTTTAGTTTTTTTTAGTATGGTAAGTACGTATTGCAATATTTTTCCTGTGCCTTTATAGTTCGTTCGGTAATTTAGATTATTAGGTTCTGAATTTGTACTACTCAACGAAACGATCTACGAGACGCAAGGAAGGAAATGTTTGTTCGGACAAAAAGAGCGCCAACTTTAAATTTTCTTCATACTATACATATTTTAAAATACATTCCCGTGAAAACTACAAATAAATATAGTTCAGTAGAGTTATTTTTAGTCTGATGAATCAAATCAAATAATTAATTTTCTAAAAAAATAAAATCCTATTGCATTTTCCTTGTCATAACATACCACGCTCAGTATCGCCCTCTATAGAGACGCCACTATACGATACGCTGCGTTCTAGCTTAGCTAGTAGTTTAGTTCCCTGCCCGCCATAAATTCTTCGTACGAGGACGAGCTGTTCGCTTGGGCTTTTGCTTGCTGTAAACAAGTTGGTAAGATTTTATATAGTTTTGTTAGTGTAACTTAGTTTTCGCTTGTTTTTCTTAAGATTTCAATTGTTTTCTAGGCTAAATAGATTTTCTGGGGATAAAACTAAGTACAATACCCTTTACAAACAGCTAACTCCATTCTCCATTATTGTAGCGGCTCTTGGTATTTTTTTAGTAAGTGCTTACCTAAGTTTTCGATTTAGAAAGGATAAAGTTATTATATTTTATGTTGGTAAGTATCGTAATTTATAACCCGTTGTTATTTTTACTTGTTCGGTCGTAATTTATTGTAAATGCTCTATTTCACAAATTGCAAACAATACTGTATCTTTGTGACGCCGACGCGCGGCACCGCCTCCGCCTTATTTTGCGGTTGTTGACATTACTTCCTCGTTTTACAGGCGGCTACGCGATGTTTTTTCTATGAGCTAACTAAAAACTACTCGTAATTTTATCATAGTAAACCACTTAAGTTTTATTTGAAACGTGAAAAAGAATACAAATGTGAAACTGAATAAAATCGATAAAGACGTTTAGCAGTGCTTTAGAGTACCTATCTACACTCACAAGATCGTGCTGCCATTACGGTAACGCTAGCGATACTTAGCGTCGGTTTTTCTTTTTCCGAAATAAAGATACTCTGTACTTACCTACAAAGTAATTTGTAATATTTTTGTGTTTTTTTAGGGTTGGTAGCTGTATAAATTATTCTAAAATGTCTGATGATGGAGCAGCAGTAGTGGAGAAGAAAGGGCGCGGAAAACCTAAGGCCAATGGAAACCAAGCAGCTGTGAGTAAATTATAGTTAATTATTTTGAGCTAGGTTGTACATTTTTTTAATTAAAATGTATTGATTTGGACACAGCTTAAATTCTGACATTTAGACTGTTTTTTACTGCTTTGAGTTAAGTACTTATTTAAATTAAGGTTATTGATTATGGGCAGATGTATATTGCTGGGGTATTTTCTAGGACTAATCCTACCTAGCTAAAGTAAAAAACCTAATAACTCTTAGTGCACCATATCTGTAATAATTTTAAATAAAATTTTGCTATAGGAACCAAAAGGGGATGCTAAAAAACGAGGGCGGGCCCCAGCAGCTGAAAAGCCAGCTAAAGAGTCTGCCAAGTCTTCTGATGATGAACAGCCCCCAGTGGTTAAACGTGGAAGGGGCAGACCCAAGGGCTCTAAGAAGAAGGCCCCAGCTAGGGGAAAGGTAAATCAAATATTAAGTTAAATACTATAAATTGGTATAATACCTATACATTGTGGTAGGTAGTACAAACTAAATAACAAAAATAATAATGTTTTTTCTTTATAACAGAGTGCAACAGCAGAATCTAAAGGTCGCGGCCGGGGGCGCAAGGAAGCAGCTCCTCCCAAGAAGGATGCTTCATCTGAAGAGGAACAAGATGACGATGAAGAGGATGAGGGTTCTGACGAGTAAATGTGTTCCGTTACAACAAGCACACTCACTTTAGTGTAATTTGTCTGTCCAGATAACTTGTTGTATTCAATTTGCAAGCTAAATTCGGCTTGTAGCCATTTTTGTAAAATATAATGGGTTATCTTGATGACAATACATTCTCATTATAAGATTCAAACTTTATTTATGTGGGAATAAGATAAGAATGGCTTTGATTAATTTGTCCTTTCTACAATGCATTTATTTTGTTTAGAAGTATTGTAAAAATTTAAAAAATCTCACGTAAGTAATTTTTGGATGACTTAGCTCTCCCTAGCAATGTACAACTATAAGATATAATTTGTAAGGTCCCTTTTTTGTAGATTCTTATCTATAAGTATTTTGTAATCTCTTGGTTTTTAAGGAATGAATCCAATTTTGTAGATTTATTATTATTACTTTTGACTTGAGAATCAAGTATTATCTTTTCTTTAAATAAATAGTAAATATGTATACATAATTTGTACAATATCATTTGGATCCCATTTTTCATATAAATAAAAATAATATAAGAAAAAATCAATAGTAGAAAATTTTGTAGTGGCAATCATAAGACAACTGCATCTTCTGTTTGGTGGCATCATACATTGTGTAGTAGGTACCTATGTAGTTTTATCTGACAATTTATAAATATTTATTATGAATGTAGGTATGTATGTACTGAATTTCAATTTTAAGAATGTGTGTTTTGCGCGTAAATGTACAATTTTAGACGACTATATAAATAAATCAAAATTCCACCTAAACGCAATTTTTTCTTAAAAATATTTTTTCCTGTTACCAATGACGCTGAAGGTTCGTCTTTGCTATTACAGAAAAATGAGAAGTGGATATAAAAATGGTAAGTAAGTAAAGTAAAGTAAAAACTTTATACTTTCCTCTAATGCGGACACCACACATTGGAGTGTTGGTTTCATCCAACACTCAAATGTGTGACGTAACCGCGGGGATCTTGGACGGTTATTCGACACAAACGGAGCATTGCTATTGGCCATTCTAATTCATAGCCGATGTTGGAACCAAGTTGAAGCCAATGTGTGGTGTCCGCTTATGGCTCTAACTCCGCCATGTTTTTGAACGATTATCTGCCATCTGTGGTTCGAAAATCAATAAAAAAAAATAACGAAATTGCAGTTTTTTTCTAAATTAGACATTGGAGATTTTTCCTAAACATCCTTGTTTTTATTAGCAAGATTTAAAAATCTTTAAATGATAAAGTGTTTTTTTTAATGTAAGTTTTATATGGATCTTGTGTCTGAATTAAAATATATTATTATGATTATTTAATAGGTATATTGAAAAATGACAAATTTATTCAACTTTTACGGCTTAAAATAATTGTATCGAGGAGCTGAATTTCAGCGTGTGACGTCACTAGTCTTAGCCATTAGGACTCTCTCTAATTATCTTATGCCTCCTGTATTTCCGTACAAACCGTACAATTCCAAAAAAAGTTTTTTGCGATTTCTGACATTTCTAGTACTCAAACCTCGTCGGTATAGTAGAGACTTTTAAGAAATAGGATCGATTGGCATCAAAAAAAGTTTTTGTGTAAAATAACCATTTTCTTGCTGACTGTAATTTTTTTCCATAATCTGTAAATGCAGTTCAGAATATATTAAAAACTAATGGATAGTCTCCTAAAAACGTTTTCTTGTAACTCTGCCCTTACTGTCCCGTCTCAAAAATTCACTCTGTAAAGATGTTGCTTCGAAAGTGCTGGATTAAATTAGAACTTTGCACAACACAAGGATCCATCACATATATATTTATATATTTTATAATAATCTATACACAATGTGAATTAATAAGATTGTATCTAGGTATATCGCCTACTTTGATTTGATTAGAAAGTTCACGGAGAAAGGTGAAAGTTCACGTGTGGCGTGTGCAATCTCTTTTTTGCGTTAGATGAGGGATGTGAGATTAAATTGAAATATAAATGGTTAAAAAATACAACTTGTATGTGTCTCTTTCTTTCTAGCCCTATCTATAAGAATACAACAAGCAAGAAAAAGCATCTAGAATAATTGGATGCGTTGCGTAGAAATTTCATGCAAAAAATAATCAGGGAGAATGTTTATCTAGCAGTAGCCATTGTAATGGTTTCGTTCGTTCGACTCATTCATTCAATTTTTTAAAACTATTAGTTGTCAAAATGAATAGTGTATCGGTCCGGTCGAAATTTTTCAATCGAAGGTTTCCGTCTGATGGGCATGGGTCTAATCTATATTAGTAGCATCTTTATTAGTCTGTGTCTGTGACAGAGACGGTTTATAACGTTTCGTTTTGTTAATCTGTGGATATTTTATTTTACAAACACGTATTTTGCGTACAGTAATACATTGCGATGGTCCGAGTTTGGAAAATTTGTGAATATTTTGTTCGCCCATAAACTCGTGAAATTAGTGTTGTGTATTTCACGCGATACCGTTTAGAAAGTTTTTTAAAAGTTATGTGAACTTTGAAGTGTCTTCTAGGCTTGAGGCTGAATAGTTAGTGAAGTGTCATTCCAAGTTTTTGAACAATATAAAAGTTGGTGAAAAGTGATTCAGCTCCTGTGTTTTATTCTATTTGTGTGTGAGAAATGTGTCTTTATCGCTGGAATCATATTTACAAGCTGCTATCAGGTTAGTAATACAAGACATTTAGTACCTCTATTACTTAGAAGTATGTAAGTACTAACTAAACAAAAACATAGACTAAGTCTTACTGCATAATTATTTTAATTTATACCATTAATTTCACTTAACAACATAGCTCATTCCAACTGTGAGATTATATATAAAACTTAGTCCTAAAATAGTTTGTATTCTTACAGAAGTCTTAGTCTTAGTCCCAAAATAAGCCAATGTACACAACAAACCCTTCAAGTTCAAAGGGTGTTCAGTACTCAAAAAAGTTACTACATACTAGTGGCAATTCTGGATGTCGCCGTATCTTAACTAAATTAATTTGACAGCACTAAAATTGATGCCATCCTTTTTATTTTGATCGTTATGAAAGGGACGGCAACATTTTTAGTGCTGTCAAATTGGTTTAGGTTAGTTTTAGCGACATCCAGAATTGCCACTATAGTCAACTTAGAAAAGATGTTGCTAAAGAAGGTAATTTGAAAATTACAGCACAAGATCTGACAAGAATGACTAATTTATCATCAGTGGGTATTTATCGTTATATAGCTTATGGTCTCATTTATTGTTATCTTAGGTATCATTGTTATCTTATTTTATATATTTTTAGTATTTGTTCTTATATAGCGGCAACAGAAATACATCACCTGTGAAAATTTCAACTGTCTAGCTATCACGGTTTATGAGATACAGATTGGTGACAGACAGACGGACAGTGAATTCTTAGTAGGTAATAGGGTCCTGTATTCACCCTTTGGGTACGGAACCCTATAAAAGAAGCATAATTAAATAATAATGGCTGGCTTTTTTTGAGGGCTTCTTAGGGGAAGTCTGAAAAGGCAAGAGTTATTGCTTTTTTACAATACAGGATGGCATATTTAGATCAGTAAGTATGGGAAAGTCAGAAACTATAAGACATTTAGTAAAAAAAAAGAGAAAAACTGCATTCCTGCATTTAAAAAACAAGTTTACTTAGCTTGAAAATCGAACCTGGATGTTTTAAAAATAAAACTAACACTATAATTATTATTTTAATATCATTATAACTAAGGGTCTTAAGAGTCTGGTGACATGGCTTGGCAAAGACTTTTCACTACTATCTCTGTCTAAATTGTCTGCCTTTGAGATAGCAATACATATTATTTATTCAATAATTTGGTTGTCTTCCGTAATACCAAAAGTTATGACTGAAAAGTTTTTTTATTCTTCACACAGTGTTGTTATATACCTAGCTGTGTATCTAACAGAAGAAAACTCAAAATATTGTAATGTTTAATACTAAACAAATACTAAGAAAATCTATTATGTAAAAATGTGCAAAATGCGAATCGGTTTATTTACACTATAGAAAAATATTTTGATTTTCAAAATATTTTTCTCATAGCTTGTGCCAGGAACTTAGTTATATATACTATTCTGATACAAATATCATACTATTATGTTTGTATGGGAAACTCATACGCTTAAACAGCCTGAAGCAGTAAATGTTACTATGAAACATGATATCTTAACTTCGTGAGTCTTTGCCACTGTTCACTATTTTATTTCTTCACTTTTATTTCACACAATATGAAGCTGATCTGATAACTGACCTCAACTATTCAGTTATCAAACTGAACTGTACAGTAAAAGTTACATAATAATCAGTCATCTGGTTACCATAACACAAAGATTAAATTACATAGCTTGGAACTAGACAATGCTGTGTGGAATGACCAAGGATTTAATGTATTTATTTACTTTTTCATTTAACTATTACCTAACACAATTTTTTATGCTGTTTTAATAATCCCAATTAAGTATTATATTGAGTCTGAAGTCCAAATTCAGCTGACATAAAAATCAGAGAAATAAAGAACTATTTAATAATCTATTTTAATGTTCAAATTTTTAACAGAAACTAAACTACTACATAATTGACATAACTGTACATAATACAATTAGAACCATTTGAGCCACCTAAGGATCGTTACATATGATCTATAGGTAGCTCAACTGATAAATATTCAATACTAGCTGCGCCCCGCAGTGTTACCCGCGGTGAATAGTTCCCGTTTCCATGGCAATACCTGGATCAAAATTAGCTAACAAACTTTCACCTTTAAAATATTAGTGTGATGATAAATGATTGAATGATGTATACTAAAATGTATTCATGCACCTTGTAGTGCCTCCTTGTAGAATCATGCGTTAGGGAGGATAGGTATGCTTTGACGCGTCGTCCATTCTAATTAGCTCAGCCAAGGCGCTGTGCCCGCGCCGCGCCCCTTGGTGCGTGCGATCCATTGGTAGTGGTAGGTATAGGTCGATATTGGTCATATCATAACATAATCATGCTGTGCCTTATCAAGTTATCATACTGTTGCGTTTCAAGCCCAGTAGGATGCTAAGTATGTATTATTCAGAAAACGCTTAACTTTCAACTGATTTATAAAAAACAATTTAAAGTCCATTGCTTTAATTAACATAAAAAAAGTTCCTAAACCTCAGAGGGTTACCTATGTCCGAAAGTTGCCTAATTTAATATTAAGGTAGGTAAAACATACGAAAATTCCATCCTTCATTGATTTTTCTTTATTCTCATAAAGGCGCGGTCCAACCGCGGCGCATGGAGAGGCTACGCACGGGCGCGCCAAGCTTCGCTTTGCAAGAAAATGTACCTACTGTATGTGATAAGAAAATGTGACTGTGTCCACTGCAGCCCACGCATACGCTACGCATGTTACGATACATTGTCAAACAAATAAACCCACACAGCTAAAATTCGCCGCGTTCCCGTGCATAGCGTGCGCGGGGCGGTGAGCCGCGCCTTTAACCTTAGAAAACAAAAATGGAATCCAAATCTTTCAAATCACCAAATTACAAATTTATGTTGCTGAAATTATGGGTAGAATTTTCGAAATGTCTGTCTATCTGGGATACCATGATAAAAACTTTTATCTGTGCAACATCGTCTGTGCCAATGTCTGATGGTTTGTAATTTTTTAAAATATCAAAAAACTGAAGGAATGAAATTGTGTTTCCTATAAACATAAATAAACATACTCAAGACAGAGAGAGACTAGGGCTTAGCTTATAACTAGGGCCTTGCGACCGGAGGCAAAAGGTACTCTACTTAGATGCAGAACAGATAACAAGGTACGATACAACTATTTAGTGCGACCAGGTCATTGCCTCAATGACTCACTCAGAGATTCACACCGGAGTTATTGTGGCGACTTAGTCATAAGAACAATGACTCTTGAGATTCAGGTAGAGACAAATCACAATGGCCTAATCAATCAATATATATAAAACAATAAGCATTTTTCTGCAATCAACGCACAGACCAAACCGCTGAAGCTATGAAGCTGAAATTTGGAAGGTAGCTTCCTTTTAAAACAAAAGTGAGCACTAAGAAGGAATTTTTCGAAATTCCACCCCTAAAGGGTTGAAAAGGGGTGAAAACCGTTATATGCAACTTTTTAATGCGTGAAGCGATTTTCTTCAAACTCAGTATAAATTTGTAAATGATAAATAAATTTACAAGTTTTTCAGGAATTTAAAAAAAACGCCTGAAAAGAGGTAAAATGTGGTGTCAAAGTTTGTATGGGAACTTTTTAATGGGTAGTTCGATTTGCTTGAAACTCGGTTACAACACTAACAATGCAAAATAAATATATACGTGTTTTAGGGTTTCTCGAAAAAACCCCTTTAAAAGGGTGAAATGCAGTGTCAAAGTTTGTAATGAAACGTATTGAAGGGAGGCGCGATTGGCTTGAAACTCGGTTTGGATACTATAAATACAAAATGGTTGGACACGTGTTTCAGGAATTTTCAAAAAAATCCCTAAAAAGGGGTAAAAAGTACAATTTTTTCAGCCTTTTTTAGGTTACGAAGAAATTCACGCGAACGAAGTCGCGGGCGTCTGCTAGTTATATAGATAGCCTATGGCTTATGCATTCAAAACTGTACTAGTTGGAATTGAATATGACCAACGCAATCTCAGTTTTAACTCCGAATTGTTTTATGGATCAAAACATACTTTCTTTGATTAAGAAAGCAGTTCGCATACTTCACATAATGTAGGTACCTACATCTAGAATACGGTAATAAATGCTAAACATCACTTTGAAGGTTCGAAAGGAGTAGGTCAATGCAGTGGTCGACGTCCTGAATTTTTAAGTATTCTTATTAAGTCGTTGCTCGCCGGCGCGTTGGCTCAGATTCTGTCGCTTTTCTCTCGCTGATTGCTTCTTTTTACTTTCTCGCGGTAAGGCGCAGTGCGGCGTCAATTTCACCGCAAGAGGCCTTGCTATCAATGCAACGCAGAGCCTCGGGGCAATCCTCGTCTTACTTCAAAATTCAAAGCCTGCGCCTCTGTTGGCTCGTGCAAGTCTTATGCTTGTAGGCAAACGCCTTTATAGAACCTAAGAGAAAACTAGCAATCCTTTCTACTTTATTGTACGAGTACGGCGCTATTAGTTACAAGGACGAGGACAAAAAGCTTGGCAGTAGGTATAACAAAAGCTTACAATAATATGATAATATTTATAGCAAATGTAGGTCAAGAATGCAATAACTAGTTTTCTAAGCTTGATTTAAACTTTCACCACGCCCCTTAAGCAAAATGGTATGTAACGACCACCATAAGCAAGTTTTTTTCTCAATACCGTAAAGCTTTCGTACTTTCTTTTTACTCAGTAGTTATCATAATTTTAGGTCTGGAAAGCATGGCCATTGTCTTTTGCATTTATTTCAACCTATTCGAATATTACCTTGCTGGTAGGTGACGATTTGATTAGGCGTGAGTGGGAACAATGACCGTAAAGCGCATGAATGAAGGAGGCTACGCCAGCATTGGCGCAGTCCACGAGCCGATTGCTTCTAATTCAATTAGCTTACAAGTAGAACGCGTCTAACCTCGGAAATGAACGAAGAGCTTGGTGAACTGACTGACCGCTTTTCACACACTCTCTACTTTATGTAATACCCATTTGCCATACTGTATGGATTGAAATTTTCTTTGTAGAGTCTTCAAATTATGTTGGCGTGCCTAAACATCGTAACGGTAAATTCTTTAGAGGGCATAATTCGAATTTTCCTCGTCTTTTTATTCATTTGTTAAATTATTAGGTATATGTTGTTTATCAGACTGAAATACAGGAACATTGGTTGAATTACCTCTCTCTGCTCTGACTATTGTATGTTTAGTGTTTAATGTTTAGTTACTGAATTAGTGTTTTGACTTTTTTGGTAATAAAGGCGATTAGATAAAAAATTCGAGATATTTTGGGTTCGTAAAAAAAAGACAGTGTCGCATACGGTTAAGGAGGAATGAAATAAAACAAGCCAAACAATAAAGAGTTGCAGACAGAAGTGATTGAGTAAACAATAGGTTGTAATGGCATCACTCTTTGTCTAAAATCAATGGTGCAAAGCTGGTACTGTCGGAAATTATCTCAGTACATGCTACTTCAGTAAGACTCACGAGTGCATGAACGCGCCTAAAATTTCGCCAGATTTTAGATTTGACTTCTTATGGTTGAACAGCAAGTAGGGGCCTTCCATAAAGTAAGTCACACCACAGATAAAATATTTGATAAAATTTTTACCCCCCGGTCCCTTGTCACAGCTGGTCACATTTCCCTAGTGTGACGTCACATTCTTTGCCATTTTTCATCTCTGAACAGTATGAAAATTTCAATTGATTAATCGGAATCGGACGAATTGTGCCGACTGATCGTAACGCTTTTTCCGTTATGTTTTTTTAAAAAGATCATTATTAGATTTAAAAATGTATCGTCACAAAACTTAGATCCCTCCCACCCCTTTACGTGTTATGTACTCTAGTACATAGGATGGCCCCGTAGGAAACGTGTTGCGAAAGGAAATCAAATCGTCGTGTCATGTTCACAAGTAAAGAGTCTGCGTGAGGCGGTTCTATTGCAAAGCGCTCCGTGCCAGGCCCCGACCTTCCCTGTACGTGCGCGTTGTCGTTAATCGTTATACCTACATAGCTATGTCAATTTACCGCGCACCCTTATTCCCATAGCCTCTTTGTAAATACGAGAAAATAGTTCCAAAATTGTATAAAACCGCCTAACGGACAAACGTCAATCATGCAGCGAAGCAATGAAGTGAAGCGATCGTCTCGTTTCGGAATAACAATTTCATTGAGAGTGAATGCGGTGTCCGGTCACGGTCATCTGATATCTGCAGCGCGAATGGCGGTCAAGAGACGTGCCACAAGCTTCTCTACGAAACCGATAGGTGAAACTAGTTGAATGGCAAGGTGCCGTCCGTCCGGCTGACTAGACGCCCTACTTCGTTCTTACATCGCTAACATTTCTACGGTTTGCATGGTTTCCCGAGAACCGGAAATGAAGCTTTACTTATTATTCTCATTTGATATTCTTATCAGTTTACTAATTACTGGATAAATGCAATACAACTCCATCATACCGATAGGAAATAGCAGGGAAGTTCAATTAAAGCTAAAATAAGGTCCAAGTGTAACATCTTGGATGGAATGTACTAGCAGGTGCACGTGCACATTTCCTTGCAGACTTTGTGTCGAGGTATGTTTAATGTGACCATTTATATTTTTCGTCAGAGCGGGACACCTGTGGAATTTTTAACTAAATTGAACTATTAATAGATTTTTTATAGATTTTTTAACCAACTTCAAAAAAGAGGAGGTTTTATGTTCCACTGTATGTATTTTTTCTGTTACCTAATGTAGGCACCTACCTATGTTCACTGATTAGGTATTCTGTCAATAGTGGACCGATGTTGAATATTCGTTTTTGTTTGAAATGGTAAATTCCCGAGGTGGTCCCATTGAAAAATTTTAGGATATGATAACGATCTTTTGAGTGATAAATAGAAATGCAGCTCGAGAGTGCAAGAAATTGCTCTCTTCTTACGAAATTGAAGTCGGTATTAGATTTTTTTGATGATTTTGATTATTAGATGCACGTCTAAAGCTAAAGCGGGACATATGGCTCTTACTGGGGACAGCGGGACAGACAATCTGAAAGCGGGACAGTCCCGCCCAAAGCAGGACGTATGGTCACGTTAGATAAGCTTGATATTGTTGGATAATTTTTATTTCTTTTAGGAAATTAGAAATAAGTACTTTATTCACAAACAAACGATTTAAATCATAAAGAATTCAGTAAAATTATAATCAATTGCATTGAGTGATAATTCACTCAATGCAATTATTCTGGGTCATAGAATATCCATTAAGTATTAGTTGTACCTAAAGGTGTTGCTTAGTTGACCTTTATAAATAGTAATAAATCCTTGGACATTCCACACAGCGTCATCTAGCCCCAAGCTAAGCAATTTTAATGGTTTTGTTATGGTAACTATGAACGATAAACTACATAGAGATATATATTTTTTTGTAAATACATACATATTATGATATTATACATAGAAAACACCCAGGTATGAAGCAAATAGTTGCAGAGCATGCAAACATTTGTCCCGCAGCGGGGTCGAACCCGCAACCACTGCGCCACAGAAGTCGTCAAATATATAATAACAATGGTCGTCATTATCAATGCTATAAATATCGTTATTCTATCCAGGACAGTGTACACCTCTCTACTAATGTTTGTACCCGGTATAGTTAACGGGTGACACGGCGAGGCTCGCATGCCTTACATGTGACTCACTTAATACTCGTACCTTGAGCTTGAGCTTTCGCATTCCTTTTGTTAACTTATGCAGTCCAATGAATAGTTATGATTTGTAATTCGTTTAATCCAATATTATCAACCAACTTGCTGTAGACACTTTAAAATGATGCCGAATAATTACTACTACTACGAGGTCGCCCAGTGTACAAAATTCGATCGCAATTCATCAGACACCTAACCTACATTGTTCAAGTTGTCAAAGAGTAATCTAATCCAAAATGCTTATTAGAGATAAATTGTACTCTGTGTATTTGTTTCAATTGACTGTTATTAATATGCCACGTATTGTGCATGGATTTTATAGTGTTTATAAAATGATTTTTTAATATTTATTTGTAACGCATACATAAAAATATATAATAGGTATAAAAACATCATGCAATATCAGCTTGACTTAGCGTATATTTGTTTACTTATTTAAAATTTGCATATTACATTGGTACTGTACTGATAATATATCCATTATGTATGGGGATAACTCTACATCAGAAGCAGGGGCAGCTAAAGAGCTTGGGAATGCAATAGTTTTATACGTGTAGTATGGTTCAGGGTTGAAATTGTGTTATTAATGTGTTTTTATTTATGTAAAGTTTTCAAAAATGATCTCCAATGAAAGAAAGAAAGAAAAATGGTTTATTTCGGTAGGACCTCAAGGATCACTTCAACTTCGTCTTACATGCTAGGTGATTCTAATGGTTCGTAGATATTAACAACGCTGCTCTTGCAAGTGATCACGGAAAGTTCTATTGTTGTAATAGTCAACTTCACATAGCAGTACTGTTTTATACATTACATAACAGTTATGGGAGTCTTCGCATCATGGGACAAAGCTCTTAGTCTTACAGCGCGATCATTAACACCGAATCGAGGCATAATCTCTTTTGCGATTTCGGTAACTTGAACGCAGATTGGAACAATGACTTGGGTCCTCTTTATACATAATATGATACATTGTTCTACATCCATTGGAAATATTTTAGTAACTTGTATTAAATTGATACATGTAATGCATGCAAAATGTTATTATTTAAAGTCTTATATTCTATTATTTAAAGATTTACTTATTAAGTAATCAAATCAATTAGATCACTAGCTTGGGATGTTTTATCTCCCCCAAATGGCTCGGTCGGTTAAAGGTCGGCCATTGACCAAATCGTTTCGCGAATTAATTGATACGCGGGGTTGGGTTAGTTCTTGCTTAAACTCTGTTGAATATACAGTGTGTACCTACGTGTGTACTTAGCACCTGCTCTGTACTAGTTGGAAAGTGTTGTAATACTTTAGTTTTGTAAAGGGTAAGATACTCGCCGCGTATAATAGGGCCACTTGTTCCGCCCCTATGCACTTGCAGCGGGGGTCGCTGCTCAACCCATAGTTTTTGCACCCACTTGTAAACTCTACTTTTTTCTTTCCCACGCTGCAGTTATCGGAATTAACCTGTTCAATGCCAGTCAATGAGACCCCACTCTACATTTTTAAGAGTTTGTAAATCAATCACTTAGAAGTCTTACGAGACTTGTTAACATTTTTGAGTGAAAAATGAAAGCGTTAATCTAACTAAACTCTTAGATTCAATGATTTATTGGACAACGGCTTGAGTGTGACTGCTATAAGTATTGGCAGACTTCGAGACTTCGGAAAAAATTCTGGTACTTACACCAGAATTCTGTAACTACATTACATATCATGTTAGTTATTAATCTACAGTTACCTAATAAAAGATCACGATAAAGTACATTTGCGACCTAGTCAGCGAGATCGCCGTGCGTTCACCGTCGCCACAGGAAGAGGCAAGGTCGGCAACCAAGCGTAAAGCTCTGTCACTCACTATTCGGCCACCTATCACCAACTGCGTTCTGCCCTGTTGACAATATTTTGTGATATATGCAAAAGAGGTTCTAATCTAAGTTGGTGTCTAAGTTGGTGTCGTAACTTCAGTATAATGTTGAGGTTGGCGCACCGGAGCAGAAGGCCTCTCGTTTGTTTGCAAATGAGGTAGCATGCGTGAGCTTGAATGAATAAGCTACAATCGGGGTACAAGCTCCTTACTTCCATCAGACAAATATGCCCCCATGCCAACTAAACAAACTCAATTTCACCTTTCATTTCTTTATTTATCTACTAAGGGCCGGTTATTGACTTGAGTTACGAAAAATACTTTCTTCGGCGCTTTTGCATTCGCAGTATTAGAGATGCGTGTTTATATTTGAACGAGTCAACGTACCGTGCTTGCTGTATTCGGTTCCCCGTTTCACACTCACGTGTGTAGTATAGGTCCATGCGTACATTGCAGTGGCTTTGCTACTACTCGCACTCGTACACCGGAAGCGAGCCCAACCATAACAACACTGACGGCAGTCTCTGTTTCTGACACCTAACACTAATAAACCGGGTTCAAGTGAAAATTGAAATGAAAATGAGAACACGCTTCCGAGTAATGCAACCCATTCGTAACTAATTATGTTGGTATAACATTAGCATAGCTTTAGGTGCTGAAATGTTTCAATGTACCTAAGTGGGATTAGATTCCTTAGGTTAACGTTACATCAACCTACCTTTATGTAATCTCGTTTATACACACGATAAGCTAGTCCTAATTTGGGGCTTCCGAGTACATTATATACACACAGTCAATATAATACTACACACTTTTAAACTACATACCTACCTACTCGTATACGCACCTATATAATTACCTAATTTTCGAATGAAGCAGACTGTTCTGATCTGAAATAGTTTATTTTGTTATTATCGATAGTATTCTTGATGAATTTATCTCTTAAAATATTTGACGGCTATTAGCGGTCACCGGTTGATGACCAGCGGGCCATATGTTCGCATTGTTTATTAATAATCTACAGGCGCATCCACGATGTGCTGGTTATGCGCTGGCGTATGTATGATGTATGCCAGACACCACCCACAAAATATTGATCTCGCTGGAAATTATTCATTATTTTATTAAACACACAAGTTGTGTGTTTAATAAATAAAAGTATTCAATATTCTGGACAGTTGTGTGACACAACTGTCCAGAATATTGAATACTTTTCACAAACCATATGCCTGATTTTTTTTTGAAGCCAATCACGTTAATTGAAGTTTGCAATTGAACACGTACTAAAATTAAGAATATTATTGACAATACATTATCTACAAAAAGTAGAGAAAAAATTTGTTACGTTTTAACTATCTACCTACATATTTGAATTCCAGCTTCTTACAAAGGATTTCTACTACCAACGTTATCATCATTTAGATAAAAGTACACTCCTGCAATCGTTATCTTTGTATTCCGATTAGTCACAGCACAGGTAATCTGCGCTCTACTTGTAGTATTAACTTTGTGGAATGTAATGTAACCTATCTACAAAAAAACATTCTTCTGTTTATTCAAACAAGCTAGGGCATGCGAACTATTGGCACTTGTTAAGACTTCAAGTAATGTACTATGTAAACAAGTAACTATCTAAGTGCTACCTAACAATTGACACATCTTACACCTGTTATGTTGTAGCAGTGAGCGAAATAAAGCAATCACGATCACCGATGTGATGAGTGCGATAAACAGTACGAGGAGTGTTACGCACGTCACGTGGTCATAGTTTGTTTTCATCCGTGTATAGTGAAACCACCGCCCACTGTTTGTGTTTGTGATGACTGATGTGATGACAAACCTTTATAAATAACGATCTATAACAAATTAAGTTGTAAGGAACTGAAACTTCAGACAGAACTAAGCAAAATCACTGTAATAATAATATTCGTTTATTTCGGACAACTTAATTAATCCATTAATTCTTATTACGTCCTTTAATTCTTATAGATTATTTTTCTACTAATCATTTTGATTTTCATAGAACTATGTTAGGAAATGGGTTATGTTTTAAAAATGTATAGGTAAATAAATATTTTACAAAACAAGAGTTTATTTTTCACTATGTTTTCGAACGTTGTGGCTCCAATCGCATGAATGTCAACTTCATCTTCGCATCACTCTATTTACGAATACGAAGGTTAAAAGATTTTGATGCTGGTTATGTAAATAATACAAATAGTTGATCAATGCTCTCGTCACTTGAAATTGCAAGATAAAATGTAATGTTTCAGGCTAACTTGATGCGGTGATGGATGCGGCAGACAAGCGGATGCTGGAGCGAGAGGCGCTCCGCAACATGATCCAGCAATGGAACGCCAACCGACTGGATCTGTTTGCGCTCAGCGAACCCAACGAGGTAATTGCTAATGTCCTAATTATAATCTTGATAGGACACTTTTTTGGAGGTTACTACAAGTACATTCTGCGTTCTTATGAATGGCTACCCGTTTGGGAGGTCTGGAGTTTTTGGCTGCTCACAAGGTAGTCTAAGGCCGGTATTCAGAGACCTGACTCAAGCGTCGATCTGTGCTTGAGCGTCGATTTAAGTATCGTTTCTTATTCAAGAACGTTACTTGAGAGTAGTTTTGCTGATCAGAGTTCAGCTGAGTCGAGTTCAGCTGAGTCGAGTTCACCTGAGTAATTCCTTATTCAAAAACCTCAATCAAATGAAATCGATGCTTGAGTTTGACATTTTTCAAAGGAATCTGAGTAAATGCTTGAGAGTGGTCTGGACCACGCTTGAGCATTTACTCAGATAGCATTTTTGTTTTGTTTTCAGTAAAAATGGATAATATATTCGATTCGTTGTATTTTCGAGGTCATCTAAGCATGCTAGAATAACGGACACACAAGACAAGACTTCAAAATATGCATGGGGACCTTGTTTCTGTTTCATACAGACAAATGTTATAAGGACTTGTGAATTTATAGTTAGTATTAGCACAGATAAAATAATACTATTCGTTTAGTCTTGGTAGGTAGGTACTCATAAGGATTACTTACCTACTTTATTTATGTCGAAAATTCTACCTACGTACATAACCTAAACACATTTGGTTTGGCTGGGGTAAAATAAAAAATATATTGACAAAACTACCATAATGTTTTTATTTCATATTTTACACACACTTATTTAAAACGTATTAAATAAAGTTTATAGGAGTCACGGGAAACAGCTAATCGTTAGATCATGTCCAGGCTAAGCTTGTTGAGAGAGATCCTTCGTGTCTCGTCATCTTCAACGAGTGCTGGTGCTATCTTCCACAACGTTTGTGTCTACAAACACTACATAATGCATCAGACCAGGGCAAGAAGCACTACCGCCGATAACCAAGCAGTATTACCTGTCTTTGGTCAAAGCGTAAAAATAAATTCATTGATTTCACATTTTCATCCCGCGATTTGGCGATTGTTGAAATTTGATTGACTTGCTTGACGACTGACGTATGAATGAATGAATTTGTCAGTTTTCTAAAGTCGTTCCGTTACACGTTATTTTTACTTCACTTTCGAGAGTCGCCATTAATTTTTCATCCAGGCATTTTGAATTTCTGCGTATAACGGAATGGAAGTACAAAATAAATTAAAAATGTAAATGAGAACAGACTGAATTCATAAACAAAAAGGAATCGACACTTGAGACTCGATTTAGCTGAGCATTTACTCAAGCAACGTTCTTGAATACAAACGATACTTAAGCAACGAATCAATGCTTAAGCAGAGTTCCGCTGAACCGAGTTCAAATCGACGCTTGAGTCAGGTCTCTGAATACCGGCCTATTAGGCCGGTATTATTATTAGTAGTGTTTTATGTTATGTAGTGTTTGTAGACACAAACGTTGTGGAAGATAGCACCAGCACACGTTGAAGATGACGAGACACGAAGGATCTCTCTCAACAAGCTTAGCCTGGACATGATCTAACGATTAGCTGTTTCCCGTGACTCCTATAAACTTTATTTAATACGTTTTAAATAAGTGTGTGTAAAATAATAAAAACATTATGGTAGTTTTGTCAATATATTTTTTATTTTACCCCAGCCAAACCAAATGTGTTTAGGTTATGTACGTAGGTAGAATTTTCGACATAAATAAAGTAGGTAAGTAATCCTTATGAGTACCTACCTACCAAGACTAAACGAATAGTATTCTTTTATCTGTGCTAATACTAACTATAAATAGAATAGAATAGAATAGAATAGAAAAATATTTATTTACATTCACTCACACACATTACAGTAGGTACAGGTACAATTATTAAACATTTGTCTGTATGAAGCAGAAACAAGGTCCCCATGCATATTTTGAAGTCTTGTCTTGTGTGTCCGTTATTCTAGCATGCTTAGATGACCTCGAAAATACAACGAATCGAATATATTATCCATTTTTACTGAAAACAAAACAAAAATGCTATCTGAGTAAATGCTCAAGCGTGGTCCAGACCACTCTCAAGCATTTACTCAGATTCCTTTGAAAAATGTCAAACTCAAGCATCGATTTCATTTGATTGAGGTTTTTGAATAAGGAATTACTCAGGTGAACTCGACTCAGCTGAACTCGACTCAGCTGAACTCTGATCAGCAAAACTACTCTCAAGTAACGTTCTTGAATAAGAAACGATACTTAAATCGACGCTCAAGCACAGATCGACGCTTGAGTAAGGTCTCTGAATACCGGCCTAAGACTGAATTAGGCAAATAAAATAAAAAAAGCAATGAGCCTTTCTCTTGACATTTGTTATGATGAATCTTTAGTCATTATTAAATAGTAACGCAATCCTACTTTTTGTTTTGTAGGTCCTTTCAAAACAGGTAATTGCTAGGTAGAGTACCTACTGATAATATTCTTATCAAACAAAGAACTAACATCACACTAACCAAGATAATTTGGTTTCCGGTATTAATATTGACTATGTCATCTTCAACTACAAAAATAAGAATAACTATACGTACTTTCGGATCTTACAATACTCGGGTACTAATTCAAGAATTAATTGTGTATGCTTCACGTAGGTACGAGTATGTTTTCTAGCTAAAGATTGAATATTTTTTTCAGAATCTAGAGTTCCATGGCGTGATGCGCTTTTATTTTCAAGACTCCGGCCAGAAGATAGCGACCAAATGTATACGAGTGGCTTCCGACGCGACAGTCAGCGATGTCATAGGTGAGTTCCACCAAAATAACCAATAACTTTTGAATTAGACCTTGACCGAATGAAACAACATTAAAATAGCCATTTCAATGTCAACTGTTTTCTCTTTTAGATCGGATAACTCTGGAATTTGTCTCTAAATATACCGATGAATTATGAAAAGCCGGTTTCTACCTAACAACGTATCATTTGAAATAGGTATATTACACTAAGTCACGTTAGCTAGAGACATAATTAGAGTGAACTAGAACAGGTTGTGTTACAATTATATTAATTAATGTCCATTCCATACTGGATGTATGTATGGATAGTGTGCGTCGGTGCACTGTGACACATTTTGCTGTGCTTAATGTTTCAATGTTTTCGTGATAATAATATGCTACTGGCTAGACCACGCAAGCGATGGCGCGACGAGCTGGACACCTTTAGCGATGATCAGTGGCAGGCAATGGCGTTAGACCGAAACGACTGGAAAACTCGAGGGGAGGCCTTTGCCCAGCAGTGGGACAGTACAGGCTAAAAACAACAACAACAACAATATGCTACTGCTGAATACAAACCACCTTCCTCAGACAAAACTCGCGTTGTGCTTGGATCGAACGACCCGTGGTACAACTGCTAATTGACGAAATTTTATCTTGACCTATAAAATCAATAACGGTTCTACTGTTTTGCTATAATACGTGATGATGTTTCGAAGTAAGCGTATCTATCTGTAAATTTTAAAATTCGCCGATCAACTCAGTGATGCGTTTACCATGTCGTCATAGTTCGTGATGAGACTTTGTCGAAAATAAATGGACTGTAATTTTTGTCGATCAACTCCGCTTTATGAGCACAATTGCCAGTCTACGGCTTCGTCAAGAAAGTGCAATACCAATTGACCTAGCGCCACATCTGCAATGGCCTCCCCAATTCACTAATTGACTCGGTCACGCGGACGTAAGTGTTCAGAATTGTGACTGAGTTATGTGTCTCTAATAGGCATATCTACATCTATACTTATACTTATCTATACTTATATTATAAAGGGGTAACGTTGGTTGTTTGTATGTTTGGGGTAATCTCCGAAACTAATCATCCGATTTCAAAAATTCTTTCACCGATGTGTAGCATCAGTAGCATGGACTTTCCGAATGAATATATTATGAAGGTAGATATGACGCGAGCGAAGCCGCGGGCGAGTAAGCTTGTTTAAAATATGGCATGGAAACGTTAAGGCTAGGTGATTTTGCCCCAGTTTTTTCGCAACTAACACCATGAAGAACCAGGACCACCATGGTTTGGTCAGAATGGATCACCGAAGAGAAAGCTAGCTCTTTCATCTATCCATCCTCCTAATTATAAACAGCCAAGCTCCAGTAAAGAGCCAATCAAACAAAGTGAGGCTCTTCAAATTAAGCATTATGCAATCTTAACTCATTCATCCTTTTACATTTACAGAGACGCTGATAGAAAAGTTCCGTCCAGACATGCGGATGCTGTCTCTAGGCTCGTACTCCCTCTGGGAAACCCATGGGCCGGACGACGAGCGTAAACTGGAGCCGGATGAGAAGCCCCTGCTGGTGCAACTCAACTGGCATGCTGAGGACCGCGAGGGGCGGTTCCTCTTGAAGTGCCTTACTGGGAATGAGGTACGGAAACATCTGAAAAAAAAAAGTTATCACGACTGTATTCATATAGGCGCAGTAGACATATTCCTTTGGATTTTAAGTATTTTCATCTTTCGAAGTCTAAGGGGGTAGTCAGAGGTATGTCGAAATAAATGATTTGGGTTAAGATAGAAGTACATTGACGCTATGAGAAAGCTAACTGATTTCCTCAGCACGTGTTATTTCTAAAGGCGGCAAAAAAACATCTATTGTGGTTCAGCTTTTATTGATGGAAGAGTACTTTGGAAGAAGTACAGCCAGCAGGAAGCATCACAGAACTATGTTCCAGTTCAATTGGACTAGGAGGGAATCGCTTTGAATCCGATATGCTAGGAGGTTCTACTAAAACTATAAGTCACAAGGCTAGACTTCTAAGTCAGCATTCTTGAATCTCATAGTATTCTTAAAAATATATAAATACCGATAAAGAAATCATTCAGTATGAATCCTTTTAATTATTTGCCTTGTACAATGTACTTACATAAAATCAATAACCATTGAAATCTTCATTTAAACAATAGTCGTGAGGGAGTTTACAGTCCATTGTTGCCTACGTAGTATTCAGAGAAATCCCTCAAAGGCTTAGCCTATAATAGCAAAGCGTAGCACCCATTCAAGGCTGCTATGACTGTGTTACAAAACAATACATATCTGTATAGAATTTCACAGTTCGGTGAAGCATGTGAATTGTATTCTCGTAGTTTTTAAGGTTCTCATAGTTTGAACGGGTTAACCTATTATTAACTGCTAAAATAATGCAGTCGAGTATTAATTTTTAGATTAAAATAAAGTTGGTATCTAAATGTGCTGTGCAAGATGCAACCCTAATCAGACCCACAGCCTGAGTGTATTTCTCACAAGTTAGTTTGCTACACAAGGAAATACGCTAAACGAATATGTAATTCTATTTATAGTAATGTGCGTTACTATAAAACCTCTTTTCATTACGGGGCTTTCATATTTAACACATTGTTATTTACAGATACCCTCATCAGCAAGTGATAAGGGAGATCAGAATTTCAAGCGAAAATTATCGAAACGAGAGAAGAAAGAACTGAAGAAAAAAGAAAAAGCTTCCCGAATGAAATCCGACGCGACTGACGAGAACAGACCTGTTGCAGAAAAACTTTACACTGGTCAGTACAGATAAGCCAATTATAATATCTGGGCTTAACATTAGTTACAGGGTTATAGAATGGAATGTTCTATACTAGCTGTTGTTCGTAATACGTTGTGAAGGTTTTATTGACAATGATAAAAGATGGTAAATGACTTATCTTATCAGCTATAATCATAAAGCTTTATATGGTTATATGATCATTGTGTATGAAACAGTGTGTTATTGTTTGTCATACGCAGATTATGCTCCTGGTCTACCTAAAGTAACTGCTCAATTATTAGCCGACAATTATTAGCAACAGAAAATAAATCATCTAAATATTTCGAAGAAAAAATGTATAAACATCAGATGGCGGAAATGGGCAAAGCGAATTCCGTGACAGGCACGGCTCAAACTGAACACATATTTGGAAATATATCATATTTTTCGACTTTTACACACGCTCAATAACTTATTCATGGATGCTAAGCGCTCGTTTCTATAGCAACGATATCAAACTTATTATTTTAGTTCACTTTCTTTGAACGCTGTGGTCGGACGCCGTTTTTAACAATATTGAAAGGAGAACTTTGTAAACTAATCACTGTCGTTCTAGACATGGTACTGTACATTATAATGTATCTTTTTGTAGTTGAAAAATTGCGTAACTTATAAGTGCATTTCGTGTTAATGTTATGATACCGGCAAAACAAAGAGGTAGGTTGCGTGTAAAGATGCCCCCAATCTAATATTCTATAGCTCCAAATCTTGGATTATATCGATCAGTCTGTTACAGATAATTGTATGAAACAACTATGTCGTGTTCAACAATCTTACTTCACAGACTCTTGAGTTTATTGTTTTGCAGCATCATCCAAAGTTATACGAAAGTTTTGGTTAAGAGGCTGCTGATTATAGATTAATCTGTTTAGTTGAACTTGACATGCGGAGATGAAAAGTTTATGTAACCAAGT
This sequence comes from Xanthorhoe designata, assembly GCA_963582015.1. NCBI lineage: Eukaryota > Metazoa > Arthropoda > Insecta > Lepidoptera > Geometridae > Xanthorhoe > Xanthorhoe designata. The sequence continues at coordinate 10,265,082 of OY757034.1, read as the reverse complement.
CGCTCTTACCTTATTCTAGTATTTTCTAATGATTTCTTATCTGAAACTAATAGAAATAGTGAGGTCAATAAAGATGCCTTAGAAATAGTCAAAGGGAGAAAGATGATAAGAAAAGAGGCTGACAATTTAACGTGCTTTATGAAGTACGAAAGCGTTCAGCTGTTAATGCCACTTCCGGTCATCCAAATTTTAACGCTCAGAACGTCGCTTAACTTAAACGATCTATCAAGAACATCTAAGAAAGCTACTCCACGAGCGCTACTTAAAGAAACAAAAATTATATCCTAGAAAAGAGTAAGGTTATGATTGGTACTAGAAATGTGTAGCCTTGAAATGTCTAACAAATTGTTTGTCATTCAGAACTACCCGAGTCTTCGTTCATGCGCAGTATCAGTAACCCCGAGGCGGTGATGCGGCGTCGGCGCCAGCAGAAGCTCGGCCGGAAACTTCAGCAATTCAAGTCTAAAGACGGCGGGCCCGATACTGGTAAAATCATTTTTTTAATAACTTCTTTTGAAACTGATAGTGGTATTCTATGTTGAAACGTAAACCCATTAAGTAACTACTTACGCGCTTGACAGTGACAAAGTTTTAATGGATGACCCTGTAAGAATTAATGGCACTTTTAACGATCAGCACGAGGCGCTTGTGCGTGCTGAATTGCACTTTGTTGCGTAAGAGTCGCTATTTAATTAAATGAATGTTTTCGCGAAGTGGTTCTTCTGTACTTATTTTATTTATTTATTTTTTGGTAATAGTAATAACAAATGACAGATTTATTATTGTGTGCTAGTTTGTCGCGTTTACTCCCACCTGTTCTGTTGAGTAGTTCTGTTGACAGAACTACTGGGATTCGTTGTCCCAGCGTTGTTGGTGAAAGCTGAGAGCTCGGTATTTTTCAATACAATTGGCTTCCTCCGAGAAATTATGCAGAGATACTAGACAATGCTCAATACTACTAACGACCATTCTCAATAACCTATTTATTGAGAATGGTCGTAGTAGAAGTTATTTTTAGTTTTGCTTACTGTGGGTTGATTAGTTTTGTAATTTTTTGTACTTATGGAAGTTATTTCAAATAGATATTTGGTTTTGCCTACTTCGGGTAGATACCCGAAGTGAGCAAAACCAAAGACAGGTAAGTTATTGAAACTGGCCGTTAATCTTCTATAGCTATGATTTAATCAGATTGGAATTTGGTCTTGCGGTTATGGATAAAAGTTAATCTATTGAATTGGTACGTGATTATAATAAATTGCCTATTATTCACAATTTTTGACGTAATCTATGTTACTTATGGATATTGTAGTCTAGCTTCAAGGTCTTTGTTTATGGTGAATTCAAGGTCGCCCTCAATTCTGCAATTTACGATTATTACGTTCGCCTATTTCTGCCATCATACATCGGTTAGGTAAGTTCTTAGCTAGTGACCTACTCCAATGACAGTTTTTTTTCTAAAAATTTTCAAATTCTTAAAAAATTTTGATTACCTACATTTTAAAAATAAAAGAGACTTGTCCTCGTGTGGTGTGAACTAAATCATCTTAACTTTCATTTAAATTTCTCCCAATAATAAATTTTAAGGCGCGCCGAGACACGCCGGTGACCACGTGTGTGACCTAGATTAAGCTATATCAATATGTATTTTTAGTTTTAAGGTATATACATATTTCCATGGGCCTTAGAATTAGTATTTACCATCTGTTCTATTCCTAAGTTACTTGAAATAAAATGTATATTATTATTATTATTTTTGTCCGCAGGCGGTACATTGAGAATATACGGCGGAATCCTACGACCGGATGTGTCCTACATCACACTTTTGCTATCCATAAACGACAACGCAGCCGCAGTGCTCCGAGAAACACTCGACAAATACGGCATGGGCCACCACGATCCACTGCAGTACTGTATTGTTCAGGTATATCCATGAAGTAAATTCTGCCTACACCTTGTTACAAAATAATATTCGAATTCTAAAATATTCACCTTAAAGCAGAGCATTTGCATGATAAATGTAGAGCGACATTATGAGAAAGGTTTAGGCTTAGGTAATGAAGAAAGGCGTGGAAAAGTTGTCCTCTTAAAAAGGTCCTTCTTTATAGTGACATGCTCTTTTAACACTATAGATCCCTGAAATTAAATTAAGTCGCTAATTTAAAAGAGAGCACTGCCTTTAGGTTATTAAAACAGAGGTCTCAGTTAAAAAATAACTGTTCAAAAAAATAACTCACCTCCTGTTACGGTCGACCGTGATATTTGAACAATATATTTTCAAATGCTCCGCGAGCCTATGATGCACACGCGTCGCGTTTGTATCGATGCAAACGCGTGGCTAACAAGTAGCAGTCGGCGAGCTGTGACCTGTGACACATGCACACGATCCTCGCGTTCGTAAAACGTGCTACGAGACTCTAACGGCCGGTTTCAATATTAAACTTACGAATGATCGAAGATTGATCGCAATAGCAACTTTGTTTAGACATCAAAAAATGTAGGACACTTTTTGACAGATAACAATATTACTATGGCGACAGATCCACGGTTTTAGTTACTTAACACAAACTCCGTATATTATTAATTTCGGAAAATAACCTGGATGGACAACAAATGTCATGTGCCTTTAATTTGGGGGTAAAATAACATAATTATTATTTTTGTTTACCAGGAGGACAGGTCTGACAACACAGAATACATACTGGAAGACGACGAATGCCCGCTCGCGCTGATGAATATGACTCGAAGTAAGTGGATTTTCACTTTTTACACTAAACCCTACTGTACTGATATTATAAAGGCGATAGTTTGTATGGATGTATGAATGTTTTTTACTCCTTCACGCGAAAACTACTGATCGGATTCAGCTGAAACTTGGATAAGTAGTCTATGTATTGTTCCCGGTCATAAACTATGTATTTTCTAAGTTTCAGCTAAATCCGTTCAGTAGTTTTCGCGTGAAAGAGTAACAATCATTCATCCATCCATTCATACTTACAAACTTTCGCGTTTATAATATTAGTAGAATAGTGTAGGAATAGTAGCGAAGTTGCACTTGATGACCACCAAACTCTGTTTTCGCTACCTACTCTTCCTAAACTATACGACCTATGTGGCGCAGTGGGTAAAAGCCCGCCTGAGACGCAGAGGTTGCGGGTTCGATCCCCGCTGCGGGATAAATGTTTGTATGGTCTGCAAATATTTTTCTCGAGTCTGGGTGTTTTCTATGTATAATATGTATGTATGTTCAAAAAAATAATGTATATAAGTATCAAAAAAATAATGTATATATCAGGCATCGGTTACCATAACACAAGCATTTTATTGCTTAGCTTCGGACTAGATGACACTGTGTGGAATATCTTAGGATATTTATTATTAATAGAGTTGTGTAATACCGACAGCACTCCTCCTTGATCGCTCTAGGGATATAGAGTGCCTTATTATTGCACTTCGCTTTCTAAGGCCTTGTTTGGCCTTTTTGAATGTCTAGTCTGTCCGATCAAGCACATTTTATTAAGGAATGCCTTCCTGAATAACTTGCGCAAACTTTATCCTGCTATTAGACAAAACAATAAATAAAGAAACCGTTTGTGAAGATTACACACATCCCGGAATTAATTAAGATTTACAAATTTCGCAAATACCGGAAAAAGGAGGTTATCTATTTATTTTATGTTTATGTTTTTATTACAGCTGATGAAAACGTAGGTTTGCCCAAGCTGTGTATTTTTTTTTTATTCTAATTATTTATTTTAGGAAGACCATCGGCACAAAGCAATGATATAGTAACTTAAACTAAGACTACTAAGAGGCCATTTAAAGGTCTCCACGAATAGTGACAAAATAGGTAACAAAAAGACAACAAAATAAATAAACTAACATGGATACATCACCTACCTACAAATTACACAGTAAAAAAATAAAAATGCACACATTGACACTATAATCAAATAATCAAATTATTATCTTTCATTTACTTATTAGAACTATAAACTGAACTCAATTTATATAACCTTTTTACAATTGTTATTAATATTCATATTATCTTCAACCTTCATGAAATAATATTGACATTGTAAAGTTTCTGTTATAATGGGATTATAATAACTAAATTAGGGAAAGGAACAATCATAAAATCATAACAAGCCAGTACCTACTCAGTTTTGATTGATTAATTAATGATTCATACTATAAATTCACGATCGTAAGGACTACGCCTGGAGACGTTTAATAATGAATTCAGTACCGGTGAGGCAGGTCCTAGAGTAAATGAGATACAGCTCACGTTTCGATTAGGTGGGATTACGTTGGCGCGAATTTGAATCGGCCCGAGCTTTGGTGTTTGTCTCTACAAGATTAATTTGTATGGAAATGAAAATAAAGCACTGCGTGGTGTCGGGACTTATGTTTTAAACTAACCTTAATCCATCACAGTTATTTTATAAAAGTAAGCTAATGTAAAAAAAATATTCATTGATTTTTGTTATCAGATTGTTACGAGTAAAATAACAATGTTGTAGTTGCTAAACAAAGCTAATTTAAAACTCACGAGCAAGCTTTCCGGGAAGTTTGCGATCCAAATGGTATTATAACTTTTATCGCAGCAGAAGTTATAAAGTAAGTACCGAACTAAGGAAAGATTACAAACAAATGTTAGATGTTATAAAAAGTTCAAGGATAAAAATTGATAATACAAACAAGTAAATCAATAATGATTAAAATATTGATTACTCTATTATATTATTCAAAGTTTATACTCAAGTACCCTCTGCCAATGTTTGCAGAATGATTTCTCAAAGTGTGATTGTTTCAGTCAATCGTAATAGTATAGGATCCCGTCATACAACGACCTTCACCGAGATGTTTATTTGATGAAACGTATTTTATATGTAATTTAATATGTAAATAAATATATTGCATATGGGTTGGCTAACAAATTTCAGTCCAGTACTTATATGCTTAATTAAGAAAAAAAATTTTTTAACATTTTACCGGTACAATTATTAGACAAATTCTATACCAATCTAAAGTCTGAAGCCCATAGAATATGCAAACGTTGTGTTGCCTATTCTTTTCCGGTCGCAACTCTCGGGCAGCCAGGTATAAACAGAAGGTCGTTGTATGACGGGATCTTAGACTATAATAGGCGCTCACAAACATTCACTCCTAGTAGGTACCTATACTTCTACTGCACTCTCGGCCATCGATCACAAACTTTAGACGTATTGTCTCTTGTACATTTTTATCTACTCGATCCGAAGTTTTATCGAGATTGATAGCCCCATCCATTCGACTAGAATACCTAAACAATTTGTAAGTAAAACAAACTAAGTGAACAGTTGTGTTGTGTATTTATTGATTCTCAGATAAATATGAATATTCAAAAATAGACTCTGGCTCGCGCATCACACATGGCCGGATATGAGAGATGGATTCGACGCATTTAATTAGGACTCTCTCGCTCATCAATATCTTTATATGAAACTTGATTGAATACATTCAATGTTCTAAAAATACCTTTAGAAAAGGCATAACCCATAAAATTTATTTGGTTGTGGTCATGAATGAGGCACCTATCTTGTTAAGCTTTCTTTCTCTCAATGTCTCATTTCCCGACGTGAAAAACAATTAGGTTGGTTCAGTTTCCATCAAGGAAATAAGTAGGTCGTAACAAATTGCGCGGTAACGCTCCTTCATCATTAGACCGGACATGGGATTCGCGGTAGGATAGCGGAACCGGTCGACTATTATGTCTTCTGTGGTGTTAGACGGGTATAAAAGATGGACCAAGTTGAATGGCTATATCATTATTTACTGTGTGCTTCTAAAGTGCATTAGATATTGCTTAACTGTTAGGTTACTTTGACTATAATGTATAGTATAGAACAACATTATGTTTTATGCATTGAGCTATTATGTTTCGTTCGTATTCGTAACAATGCATTGTCTAATCTGAAATAATACCTGAGTCCGGAAAGTTCACTTTCAGTTATAGGATAATTGATTACCTATGTAGATCATTTGAGGTATGTTCAGAAGCTTGAGAAACAAATACATTATTATACTACGAGTATTTCACAAATTATTTTTGAGCAAAATATATATTTAACAGCATACAAAAGCAAAGTCTAGGTTAATTGGCTCATTAAACGGTTAGCACTCTGCCGTCTGTTCGCCGCAGTTTATTGCAATGTTTCCAAGTCCACGATTTTGTAAAGTAAAGTAAAAATTTATTAGTTTATATATTTTATTGTAGTATTAAACCAAATTTAGGGATTTCATTAATCGGTGCTTTAACCGAAATATCATCTTACTGATAGTTTCGTCTTCGGCGTATAGGCTTCGTGCCCGAGTGGTTATGGCAGCCCGGCTAAAGGGCGATCGTTTGTATCTCGCGGGTTTGAATTCCGTCGAAGCCGCAAACAAACTTTAGTAAGATTTTTCATTTATAATAAAAAATTATTGCTTGAAATACACGTTTGATTTATGACACAATGTATTCTGCCATGTAATGGCGTGCAATCTTTATAATTTATTACTTACAAACTCGTATAGAATGTCGAGAAAAATAAACATGATTAGGTATGTACTTATAGAAAACAATATTATGATTAGAATGTAAAAAACAATTTAAGTATCAAAGTAGTTCAAAAATATCAATAAAAACTATATGATTTTTTTATCATTCATAAATTCAGTACTTAACTGAATAATAGTTGCCTTCTAAAATGGTTTTCAACTTTCTCTGAAACAAAGTTCCTCTCTTAGTATTTTAGGAATAGGTTGTATATCAAAAGAGCCATGCAGAAGATGCTTAGTGCAAGTAATGTGTGCTTTGTACGTAGATTCTGATCTAGTTTCGTCTATTACGGATAATAATACCAGATGCTCGAGAGAATCGCTCTTGATTGTTTCTAACAAACATTACCGTCTCAAAAATATACAAGAAAACTTTTCACGAATGACGAAAAGACTCCTCTCGGTCGGACATCTCTCGGAGTTGCTCACAAATGGGATACATGAGCGGGAGTGGCGGGGGCAGGACGCGGCAGTCGCCTCGGAGACGCCGCCTGCGAGTCGCGAATCTACCAAGCGCATAGACATGGACTGGGGCATCCGCCGTAAGTTTTCTCGATTCCAACTTTTGCATAATTTGGCGAAGTGAGTTCGCGAGGTCTCAACGACGCGACGGTGGCAGGGCTGCTCTCGAGCCGGCCCCGGCACGGGTTCAGCCGGCTGCGTCCGCGATCCAGTCGATAGTAAACAAACGCATGTGGTCCACGGAGTAGTCCGACCGGTGTGCCCGCAGATGCCGGTCGACTGGCCTGTGCCGGTATTTTTAACTCGTTTCGCGGTTCGATGTCCGTTCGTTCGTGGAATCGATATGCATAAAACCGTCCTTGAAAGTAGCAAGTTTAACAATAGTTTATCTTAGTTTATTTTGTTGTGAAATTGGCGGTCCATGTCTAGCTTGTGCCTCAAGAGTGTGATTGTGAGTTTCAACACATTTATATGAAGTGCTTTTAGACATAAAGGTAAAAATCACAAAACCGTTACGTACGACACGACCTTATATTCTTTGTATGTCTTTTACGTCTTTAGTAAAGATAATCCAATCTCTTTTTGTCTCGATGTAAACTGGTTTTATTTCGCGGAGAATGTTGTGATAAACAGCATGGTTTATCGTCTGGCAATAAAGCGGAGGGACTATAGGAGTAATTCGACCTTTAGTATTATCTCGTATCGAGAGTAATCCCTTGCGTCTTGTTGGCAAAGACAAATGGTTGTCCTTTCTGGCCGTGTAGAGAACAGCTTTGTTTACGATCCTTATTTATAAGCCGCGTTTCGATTAAATATTAAAGCAAAACCCATCTGTGTTAAACGAGCGCCAGAAATCCGATCTTAAGCCGAAATGGTTTTAAAGTTTAATGCAGTCTGAAGAATCACGAAAATGTGACATTACTGACTCATATTGTTCATAGTTTTTAATACACGACGTGTCGTTATTTAGTCCTGTAACGGTGTTATTTATGATCTTAAGCATCATAAAAACATATATTATTTCGCTATATGTTTCCTAGAAAATACTCTAATATAGACAAATGTTTTTTGTGTAAGTAGTATTACTTAGTTGCATTAAACTATTTATGAGCCGGGCACGCCAAGTTCATCGCTCTGAAGCTCTATTGAGCGCTTTAGATTAGCATTAGCAGCAAACTGTGAAAAACAATAGTATTTCGCCCCGAACCAAGCTATTGTACACTTTTTCTATTTTTATTATTGTTATTATTATATTATTCCTATATAATTACTAACGTATTATTTTTTTACAGAAACTAAACAACTACATATTTACATAACTGTACAAAATACAATTAGAACCAGTTGAGCCACCTAAGGATCGTTACAAACGACATATAGGTAGCGCAACTTATTATTTTAGCGGCAGAATTGAAAATTTGTTAAAAACCGATTTCAATTTCGTAAGAAGAGGTCAATTTCCTGCTCTCGAGATGCATTTTTGTTTATAACTCCGAAGATCCTCGTCAGATCCTAATTTTTTTAATGAGACAACCTCGGAAATATATTATCTTAAACAAAAAAGTAATTTTTAAAATCGATCCATTATTGACGGAATAATCGGTGAACATACGTTAAAAAAATACATACAATGAAACATAGAGAGAGAAAGCCTCCTCCTTTTTTGAAGTCGGTTAAAAAAGGAAAGTGAAGTCATATGGGGAAACATTAGCATGGACATCAGATAGCAGAGTTGTATTCATTGTCTAAATAACTTTATAATTCATTATTTAGAAATCATTGCACTCTGGCATCTGATAGGTTCATAAGTAAACTTTTTAAAATCCACGAATAACCTAACATTAACCTAACATAACCTAGTTATATAACTGCATAGTAACAAATTTATTTTGATATCGCTATACGGATGAAGCGAGATCATGTTTTCTGCTCAGTGAATTAGAATACAAAGCGTATTATCGTATACTACCTTTAAAGCTTTTGTTGAAGTAGGTCAGTATTTCACCAGTCCGCTGTGCTTTTTCTTTGTTGCCGCGGCCAGTATTTTATATGTGAATTTTATTACTTTGAACTATGTTTGAACTACGCGACTGCAAATGTCACCAAGGGCACTTTGGCAGTTTAACACACCTGTCCTATAAACGTAACGAGTGGTTAGAAGTAAGTAAAAATAAGTTAGTTCGTATGAATATATATTATGCTCGCCAATTGTGCATATATTTTGTATTTTTTTTGCAATTAAGAATTTATAAATAAATATGGCCTGTGACGGAGCTTTTAGGCCGCCGAAGTAAGTGACTTCTAAAACGTATACCTGTGTGTATTTACTCAGAGCCAGAGGCAAACTTTACCGTTGATTAATGGATCTTTAGCCCCGAAGCTACGCTTTACAAATACAAGTTTCATGAGTTAGCACAGCCATCTAATTTAGTATGTTGTGGGGATAGGTGTTTATATAGATGCGTATCAGATTTTGAAACTGATGCCTTAATAGTTGGTTTAACGTTTACATTGGTTGAATATAAGCTTGTGCCTTAGAGCTCCATTACACAATCTTGATTTCTGCGAAATACCCACTACATAGGTACTGTTCATAATCGTAGAATAATTTTGAATTTGCATTTATTTAGTACTCATTTCTTATGTATATTCTGATACAGTTTAAGAAGACCACTCTGACGAGATCTTCAGGCCTAACTACAGACGAAAATTACATGCAATCGAAGTACTATACATTTATTTTATCTTTATTATCTTTTTTCATAGCAGTCACAGAATAGAAGTGGATTCTTTTACGATTTTTTTTTTAATAATAGTTCAAATTTTGTTTTACGAAAAAAGTTTATTTGTCATATAAAGCTAGAATGTTAAACATTTCAACGTGCATGACGAATCATAGGAACTGGGGTCAATCATAGGAACCTACTAAACATGCAAAAAATTAAAAATATTAATAGAATACCTGTTTGTGAAACAGGCCACTTCATAATAGGAACATTATAGAATAATCGACCACCTGCCCTACATAATAAAAACAATTACCTGTTTTTTTTTTTTTTTTTTTTTTTTTTTTCAACCTATATTGTCCCACTGCTGGGCAAAGGTCTCCCCCAATTCTCTCCAACCATCTCTGTCCTTTGAGACTTCACACCAATCTCTCTCAAAAGTATCGAGATCGTCTCTCCAGCGCTTCCTTGGCCGACCGCGACCACGCACTCCTTCAGGCTGCCAGGTGGTAACGGCATTCGCCCAGTTATCTGAATGCATCCGGCCAACGTGACCCGCCCAGTCCCATTTGAGTCGGGCAGCTTTTTTCCCGACGTCTGCAATGCCTGTGGTTGAACGCAGTATGCTATTCCGCACTCGATCGGTGCGTTTAAAACCGAGCATACTACGTTCCATTGCTCTTTGGCAAATCTTGAGTCTGGACTTCTGTTGTTCGGTCAATGACCATGTCTGAGCACCGTAGGTTAGGACGGGCAGAATACACATGTCGATGAGTTTGCGCTTCAGTGCCAGAGGAAGGTCTCCCTTCATGTGCGCCTTCATGGACCAGTAGCTCTTCCAGGCATTCTCGATTCGGCGACCGATTTCTTTGTCTTGCCTGTTTTCGAAGCTCGCTAACTGGCCCAAGTAAATGTACTCATCGACGTATTGTATTATCTGCCCATCTACCTCGACCCTACGTTTCGTGCTATTGGTCATTAACTGAGTTTTGGATCTGTTCATCAGAAGTCCAACCTCAAGACTTGCTGTGCTCAGTTCTTGTAGCATACCCTGTAGGTCGTGAGCTGTTGGGGCAAAAAGGACAATGTCGTCTGCAAAGCGCAAGTTGGTAAGGCGCTTGCCTCCGACGTCAATGCCTCTTGTTGCCCATGCATCAGTCAACGTTTTAAATACCTCTTGGAGGGTTGCTGTAAACAATATGGGTGATAGAGGGTCTCCCTGCTTAACTCCTTTATCTATTTTAAACGATGGTCCTGTGATGTTTAATTTGATATTTGCTGTGCTATAGTTATATATAATTTTGAGAAGGTTTATATAAGTTTGATCTATTTGCTGGTTTTGTAACGCGTTGAATATTGCGGAATGCTTTACGCTATCAAAAGCCTTCGTATAATCTACGAAGGCTATGTACAGGGGTTTGCGGAATTCTGTATATTTTTCAATGATTTGGTTAAGTGTGTGTAAATGATCCGACGTGGAGAAGCAGGGACGGAAGCCAGCTTGTTCCGGAGGTTGATGAGAGTTTAAAGTGTTTGCAATGCGGTTTTGTATGGTTTTGATAAAAGTTTTGTACAGATGTGACACCAGGCTGATAGGTCTATAGTTGCCGACGTTTGTCTTGTCCCCTTTTTTATGGAGGAGGATAATGTTTGAGTGACACATTGGTTTTGGAATTTGGCCTGAATCTAATATGGAATTAAATAGGTTGGTAAGATGCGGGAGTAGTGAAGGCGCGCCTACTTTTAATGCTTCGGTAGTTATACCGTCTTCTCCTGGACTTCTGTCAAACTTCATAGTTTTCAAAGCATCATGTACCTCCTTTCCGGTGAAGAACGGTACAGTTTCAGAACGAGTATAGTTAGTTTGTTCAATATTTCTTGAGTCATCCGAATACAAGGTCTTATAGTAGTTTGTGCAAATATCTAGTACTCTGTCGCGGCTGGTATGCTTTGTGCCATTTTGGTCTTGAAGGCTATTAATCCAGTGTTTTGATTTGGTGAATCCTTGTTTGGCTGATCTCAATGAAATACGTTTTTCTATTGCTATTTGAATTTGGTGTGAATTAAATGTTCTTATGTCTCTTCTTATACTTCGTTTCACTTGTCTATCTAGAACTCTGTATGCTGGTGTACAAATTTCAACATTTTCCCTACTTAAAATAAGTTTTTTGGTTTCTTGTGAGAGTTTAGCTTTGTCTGTTTTGGTTGCTTTTAACTTTTTGGTACTGTGCTCGATTGATTTTAATATTGCGTTATATTGACCATCTACATCATCTATTTTATTAATACTTAGATTTGAAAATTGGTTTGAGAGTTCTAGATTAAAATATTCGGAGTTTTTAAGGAGGGTAAATTTAGAATGATGAATCATTTTAGCGTTAAAGTTTTTAAAGCGATGAATTTTAAAATTAAATCTTATTTTTGCGCGAACTGGTCGATGGTCGGAGCTAAATTTTATTTTATTGATGACGCTCACGTCTTTTATTATATGTTGATCAGAAGAAAGTATAAAATCAATTTCATTTCGAGTACCTGTACTTACGTAAAATAGATAAACTGGCTAGACCAAACATCTAAATAAATATAACTTTACTAAATGAATGTTGGCTCTTTATCGAGTTTTTTTATATAATAAAAATAAATTTGTAATGCATTTGGTTAATATTTAGCATTCGTTACAGTGAGTTAATAGACGAGATAGAGTGCATTGTGCATTGCCTCTTAAACTTGATATTGGGGGCAATTCGGAGTGTCGCAAAAGCTAAACTAACCTAATTAAAACGATTGCCATCCTTTTTATTCCCATCGCTATGAAAGGGACGGCAACAATTTTAGTTAGCTTAGTTTAGCTTTTGCGACACTCAGAATTGCCACTATTGTATGATAATTATAATGTAATAAATAGGTACAGTTCGGTTTTTGGTCAAAATAATAGCCGGCCTTAAAATTACATCAACTAGCCCAGAACTAGTAGATTCGGCAGCATTGATGAGGATAAGCGTAATGTTATTTTATTAAATTTAAAGTTATTACTTGGATTAATTACTTTAGAGTATAACGATCTACATTACTCAACTGATCCAAGCCACTGACAGACGAAAACGTGCCCAAGACACTGGAAGGATTGCCGCGCTGAATGTTGTCATTTAAATCGTTTAAAACGATCCTTAGATGGCTCAACTTTTTTTTTGTAAATGAAAGTAAATATATAGTACCTAAGTAGTTTAGTTTTTGTATTATAAATGATGAGTTATTCGTTTTATGTTTATAGCTAGAAGCTCATACATACAGGCCATATTTCTAGGTCAACAGCTATACATTATTATCGGCATCCGACGAACTAAGTAACTCCATCAAAAATAGCGACCGACAAATAAGACAGCTAAGCTTCTTCGATAGCATCGATGCTTCCCGTTGCTTATTTAGATGATACAGGATATTGCATTTTTCAGCTCCACTTCGACCGATATCTGCTATGTTCAAATACTGACCCTTCCTCTAGCTAGAACGTCCATTAGGTCTTATGAAGCACTTATGTTATTGGGTTTTATCGTAAATTCAATCTCTGTATTCGTTCTTTATAAGCTTAATTTATTTTTCCTTTTTACCCGGGTTATTCAAGCTTTAACCTTTAAAGCAAGAAAAGTAAACAATAATGCCCCTTTTTCTGTATCGTAGAGCATTTTGTAAGTCGTATACGACGATATGCTTACAAATGTTTTGAAAAGCATTCCTGACAATAGACCCCACTCGAATGCGAAACGTTTACTTTACAGTAGGTATCATCTTGATAGCTAGGTTGAATTGTTATAAAATGTTGCTTTTGAAACTAAAGTTTGCTCTTAGTTTTACAGATACACTTGTTATTTATTTTTATTAAAACGTCATAGCAAGCTTCAACAACGTTTGAAATCAGGACACGTCTGTCCTCTACAAAAGTGTGATTTTTATTTTCAGGTCCATTTTATGTCATGTATTTGTATGCCCTTTTTAGCGTTAGGTTGACCGACATTCGAGCAATCGTACTTCCATGTCGTATTATAGTAGTATTGTGAGTTAAGCATGTCCGCTCAGGCCGCCCAACCCATGCAGGGCATTGTTTACGCAAGGTCTGTCGATGAACGCAGGCAGGCGGTGACATTGCGTGCCATCTATTCCGCCGTCCGCGGCATGCCGTATATCGCTGCACCCACTTCACATTCCGTCCGATCTTATCAGCCTTTATATGTTCATATCATACATCTCTAGAGTCAGCGTCAGCGTTATACTATCCCTACTTATATTGAAAATAAGACTAAAAACACGTTTCAAGAAATCAAAATGACTTAGAAATGTATTATTGCTAGCGATCTGAAAATACTGCATAGCGTAGAAATCGAGAGAAGCGTTGCGGTATAAAATGCAGAGACTACACGAAAATCGGATGGTACCTATATAGGGTGCATTTCAGGTATTCTAGCGCTGTGTCGGGTAACTCGAGTGGTGCTTCATTTCAGTATGCCGCCGCGGACTCTACAGTGAGAAACGTCGGAGTCTCTCTTCAATTACTTGTACATATTCATCGCGCTTTGCGTAAATACTTAGTGCAACGTATTATAAAATATCTATGTGAATATAAGGTAAAATAGATTTGTTGGTAGAATTTAAACATTGTATCGACCTTGAAAATACTTTAACCGATTGAAAGTTATATGTAATATTGTCTCTAATTTAGAATAGGGCAGACGCAGCTAAAACTGTACGCGAATTCAATATCCGGGTAGGCAGAACTCTATTTGCCGGAAAGTTTCACTCATTTTGTTGAGGCAATCTCCTGAAACTTACTTGACATTACCGACAAATTGGTTTTACCCTTCTGAAAATCTTAATACTTTCAGGCCTATTTTCAACCTTAAAAATGTCAGCCTCCAAGAGATTTATACAATCGAGAACCTTTCACATTTGTGAAAATTACTTCTGTGAACCCCCAGAGGGTCTATATCACCCGTCGCGTCCTGTAATGCAGAGTGGCGTTTCAGCGAACCGATTGATGTCCAAAAGTGGTACGGGTAGATGAATATTCTAAAAGGGGTTACATGTTGCTCAATCTAACATTCAAATTTGCATACATTTGTGGTTAATGATTGCTATAATACTCCCAGTGTACCTTCGTTGCAAAATATTGCGTGTTCACTGAAACAATGCTACGAGCAAATGGCTGTTTTTCATTATGTATTTAATTCGTTTTTATATGAATTAATGTAATACCACACAATCAAACATATATCACTATGAAATATACGAGTTTATATGACAGACGAGTTTATGTGAGAGTATGCAATTTGATTAATGGTTTGACGATTGTAGTTTGTAACTTTGTAGAACCCGACAACCCTGATGAAACCCCATGATAAGTCTGGGGCTACGAACCGTTTACGCGACATAATGTGGGGTTATTCACACAATACGTTTTGAAATATTAATCAGGGGTACCTATACACGAAATGTATAGACTTGAGCGATTTGTTGAGAGGGAGCAACAAGTATATTATACAAATTCAGGGGGTCACGCGACTGATGGTTGAATTCAGGCAAACTGGGTGTGGTCTGAATTAAGCAATAACGTGACGTCGCGTCGTCCTGGCTCACGTTTATTGTGTGTTAACAATAAATAAATAACTTGTTTGACTGACTTTGAATCATTTCAGGTACATGTATTTTATCATGTACAAAATCTAAAATATAAAAAAAAAAAAAAAAAAGTATGGTAATGCCGTTTTGCGTAAATTTATTTGTAGTAAGATAAAATTATACTTACTTATATAGGTGGGTAAGTAAGTAAAAGTAAAAAGTGGGTGATGGCAGTATCGAAACCAATACCGAAAACTTAAGATTAACTTAACATACTCGTATTATAAGATTAACGCGTTCTAGTCTAGGGAATACTTATACTGTGACTGTACCAACTGATTTGAGTAATAGGTTATGTAGGTCATGTATTTAGGTTCAGGTGTATTTTCAGTTTTATAATGCTTTTTATAAAAAAGCTTGTCAGTACACCGAAAAAGTTTAATTAAATGTATTAGGGACTTTGTGTACCCCACACATGAATATAAAAATCGGAACAATATTTTACATCGTATGAAGTTTTTTGTACGGATTTGTACTAATCGCATTTTATTTATTGATATTTAATACGATATAGCCCACAGCATATAAACGTTTACCATTGTACTATAAACAGTATGGTTGAATAATCAAGAATCAGCTTTGATAGTGTTTAAAAAATGTGGTGACTGAAACTTGTACGTAAATACGATTGCAAAGTGGGTCTGGCACTGTCCGGCCTCGGCAAGTGCGAGGGTTCATTATGACGACATGCGACATGGTGGTGTGGCAGTTAGTCCAGTTACAATTAGACCGTCGTTCGGTTTGAACTTGTACGGCACTCGGCACGCGTCACGCCGGCTAGAAGGCGATGGCTTACGATCCCTCGATATTCTGATATGCTGCTCGGCAGATCCTTTAGTTCGCGCTTACGAAACGATAAGAAGGAAATCTTACTTGGTATGAGAAATTAAAGCTCCATTCGTGTCTGTGTTTGTATCGTTCGTCTACATGGAGATAAAGTGTAGCACATTTTTGACGAGCCCTAATCCCGCGACGTTCATATTGTGAGGTTACGTACACAATTTTTTCGTTCTTTTCACAGCTTATAGTTGAATATTAGCTCCACATTGTTATTTATTTCTTTAAGCGATATTGTAATGGAATTCGAGGAATTCAGTTTAAATGGAAATATTGTATTGATCTTACCGAAAAGCACGTAGATATATTGTTATAATTCAGACTCTATCATTCACAAACTGAAAGTATTAACATTTTGCCATTAAAAAAAGTAAGTTCAATTGAATTGATCATGATCACTTCGGCTGAAAGACATATTAATATTTTATGTGGAATCGTAAGGCTGATATTGATTTTGCCACACAGAACATAGTGCATTATTATTTAAACGTTACCTGCATTTGCTTTGCTGCAGAACTTGACCGCATTATTACTGAGAGCTTTTAAACTGGTGACTTCACGTCAAAAAGCTTGCTAAAAGGTTGTTGGAATACATTTATTTTTAAACTATTTTGCAATAATAACACTAATATTTGAAATTGTAGGTAAGTCGTAGCTCGTAGCAGCGTTCGTAGCAGCTCTCGTAGCTCCAGTAGAGCGATACGACAATGTAGACGCTAATGATGTTGACACTACAGGCGGTTCGCGCCTCTCCCCTCGCCCGGCATCCGCGGCACGCCTTGGAGTGCACTCGCCTAACCCGCCTTCAATTGTGCTACTTTGGGATGTTCGTAAATTGTATTAAGCTATTTGTGCCCTCTTCTGGTATAAGTGCTCTACGAACTCCTCTGTGCCCATTTCAAACTTGCTCGGTCTATGTTTGTACTGCGAAGTTATATTTTTGAGGGTACTTGATAACTTCGGTCTACCGCAGCTGTTCCGAATTATGTTTACTTTCCAAGTTAGGTAATGAATTTCAAAAAAGGTTCTACCTTATTTGTAAATAGTACCTTAGTAAATAGTAGTCACTTAAATTATATTATGAGTAATATTTTTTTGAAGGAACTCTGGTTCTTCCTTGACATACAATATTTAAGTAGTGTATGATAGTCCCTAGTTATTAACATCTACCTTATTAATAATAATGAACTCTTTATTACACCAACAAAAGGAATATACAATTACAGTAAAAACAACTTAATATTAGTATAATGGGCGGTCTTATCGCTTAGAGCGATCTCTTCCAGACAACCTTTGGATGGATAGGAACGGTGTACATGGCCTTATTTGTACATAGCAAATGCAAAAATAGTGCGAAGCCAATAAAAGAAAACCTTATTTCAAGTTATTTAGGTTTTAAGAAGTTACAATAATTTTGATAGGAATAAAATACCATCAAGAATAGAAGAGGAAAAATGATTGGTCATCTTATACGACATGACAGCTTTATAAGGAACATCATAGAAGGAAAAGTAGAAGGAAGGCGAGGAAGGGGAAGACCAAGAATTAATTACATAAGTCAGATAAAAGAGAAGGTCGCTGTCATGTCGTATCAAGAAGTAAAAGAGATCGCATTGGAAAGAAGTACATGGAGGAAATTGCATCATTACACCGACAAGAGCTGAGCTCTTAAGTTTTATATATATAAAAGAAAATAATTTGTTTTCTGCTATTTTAAGTCCTATTTTATGCTTTTTTTCTTCGTACCCATCAACAGTCAAATACGTTCCAGAGCTTGTAGGTACATAAAAACCGATTTACGTTCCTAATAAGAGACGAGAAATTGGTTTTTGGGGCGTATGTAGGCGCCGGGCGTCGCGTAGTGTTTAGGATTAACTCAATAGCTTGCATATTAGTTTGTGAAATTCAACTAGGTTTTAATTAGATATTAAATTTAGATTTCAATTTATTTAAAATATCCATGTTTTTTAATGAATTAATTACCTATACCTAGCCGTCATAGTGTGAAAGGAATGTAATATTTATCCCTCAGAATTCTCCTCTCAATCTACTGATTTCTCGACGAGATTGAAATGTCACAGCATTCAGTATTGCTTTGTGATATCTACTCACGGATAGCCATCGCAATAATACGGTGCTCTTGCTATCTGTATCTGGGCTACAGCTCCAACCTTATTGTTACTTGAGCCGATGCGATCAATGGCATTGTGACGTGTTCTCTCGGAAAAGCGACTAAAACCTTTGTGGTAGGTAGGTATGTTATAAATTGAACTGCATTTTTATGTACCACTCAATTGAAGCACACTGGATGTATATATAGCAAAAAAGTAGCTCCACGTAACACCTACACGTTTTCTTTAAACTTTTTGCTTCATCTTTATGTGAAGTTTACTATAATCTATAACAGCTGCACTCAGATTAAACCGTTCCTTCCATACAAAATCGCTAAGGAGCGTTTTAGTGTACATTTAATGTCTCTGAATGCGGATGTTAATTTTATTTTATTTAAAAGTGTACGTGTCAACAATAAGGTTAGATCGTGTTATAAGTTGTAAGTTTATGTTTAGGCTCCATCATGTTTCACGTGCGGCGGCGGCCGGCGGACTCGCAGCCGCGACGGCGCAAGAAGAAAGTGGGCGCGACCGGCACCAACGGCAGGCCCGGGAACGAACCTGTGCTCATCGAGACTACGCCGGACGCGACCCCGCTCGAAAACGGCCGCAGGCTAAGGATCACGGAAGCTCTCGAGGTACTTACTTACTAGTGAAATACAAGAAAACGGATGCGACCTGTTAGTTTTAAAGGTCTTTGTTCTGTATTACATCGAATCATATTGTGGCATTATATAATTTGTCAGTTGCAGAACCATAGAAGTAGGATAGAATGCTGAAAACGTTCTTTCATCGTCACACATAACAATGAAGGATTAATACAAAATTCGTGTAAAAAATGAGATGAGCGTAATATTTTTTGGGTATATCTATGTTCTATATTTTGTACTACGAATCTGTGGGTGGGTTCACTGCATTTTTGCCCCTTTTAGCGAACACTAGCTGGTCAGTCTTCATAACCTAGACCCTTGTGCAAAACACTCGCACTGATTACATGTTGATAGGTATTTCAGATCCTCAACGATCTTCTCTTAACGTTATTTAAATGAAACAGTATATGTTGTAGTCAGCAGGATTCAGATCTCAATGATCTTACATTCAATTACTCGTAACTATAATAGCAATAGAAATGGAATCCGTTATAGTTACCGAAACTATGATGAATGACCGACTGATGACTCTTAAGTTCCAGACTCACGCAAATGTTATACACATAAGTAGGACATTGTCTGTAACTCTGTATATGTCGGCACTTCTTCTCCAGTAGTCGAGTTTAACACATTGGCACAGGTTCAATTTCATTGAACAACTACAATTTTATGTTCCTTTTAGTATGATTTCGTGTCGTCTACAATCATACCTTTTTTATGCCATGTTATAGGTACGATCGAAATTTTATTGTAGAGTATTGCCTTGTGTATACTATTGTGATATAAGATCGCGGTAGTGTAAGCCAATTTAAATTATTCATTGAATATTCAATACCTTTGAATTATTTATTGCAAATAAGAATAACTGAACCCAACGAACAGCGACAGACTCTGTTTGTTGGAAGAGCCATTATGAATCCCAGGAAAACTAAATCAGATAAACATAACCCTAGGAATATATTTATGACGTCGCTTCCAGATATGATTATTCGTACCATATTCATTCCTTGTATGTATTTTTATTGCTATGGAAACAAATGTTTTTATTGCGTAACGCCAAAGATAATATTAAACCCTTGGTATTCCCCTTGGTCGTCTTTGGTAACGCTAACATTAATTCGCTCGTTGAAAATGTCACTTATAAAATATTTTAAGTGAAAACGAAGCTACAACGCGACGCTTGTTTTCAATACTTAAAAGGATGTTTCATGAAATTGTTTGACATTTTACTCGCGGAAAATTTGGAGTTAAAATATAAAAGCTCTCTTGAAAGCATAATGGATAAAACTCAGTTGGTTTATCGTCTTCTCAGCAACCAAAACATAAACATAGATACTCGTACACCTTTTTGTATTTACAGGCAAGCAACGGTGACCTAAAAGTTCATGCTACGTGTTTAGAAATGTAACATAAACAAAGTGTACCGTACCGATCGATGTTGATGCTTGGTTTTGTCATTGTATAAAACACGGTGTTCGCCACTAGGGATCTGCGGGGTTACCTATCAAAGTTAAAATGATTTGTGTATTGTTTTCGTATTTGTTCATACCGCATGTTTTTTTAAATTGAGCGAAAATTCAATAATTATAATATTGAATTTTATTTTAAAAACTCTTAACCAGCTTATGTACTAAAACTCTAACTTAAAAACGAATACATGACAATATAAGGGAATAAGCGGCTATTCACTAATGACTTTGATTCAAGAGTGCTGTATAGTGAGCGCACGAACCAACCAGCAATTGAATTACTTCACTAATGTAGTTGCTGTCTACTTTTGACATTATGAATTTAGCGATGTAGCGAATATTTGCTTACGGGCCTTGACTGACTCATTACTGTGATCAAAGCGAAACGAAAATGTTAAATTCACGCTACACCGTATTCTTGATTTCTCACTTGCATTCAATTGATGAATCATTTTGCTAAACTCAGTCCGTCTTAATATTTTTGTCACGTTTTATGTTTTTTTTTCGGTTATAAAGTATTTACCGCTCCGAACACAAATGTTCAGTCCCTCAGAACTTCACGACTTCAATCACTAAGTCTTGTACTCACCACAACTCCAATCACCTAATTAATTTGTTATGTTTGCTTTTTGTAGTAGATGGTTTACTAAAAGCTTCACTTATCAAGCTTTACCCGGCTTTCCCTAAATAATGATACATTGCCGGCTTAGGCCGAGCTTTGGTTCGTTTCCGTGGATTTAAAGTTTAACTTTACTTATTAACAAAGAGCAAAAGGGTTGAAAGATCACGTAATGAAGAAAGCTTTGAACAATTCAAAGTTAGAAATTAAAGAAAGCTTTAGCGCGACTTAAACTTTTGTATAATTAGAATAAAACACGAGCGTGAAAATACATTTAATAACAGATAGTCCTTGTATTTAATCCTACAGTGGTAAATATAAAATATTATATGGTAAGCGAAAAGTTAACTTTTTTATTTAGCTAAAGGAATTTCACATCGTTCGCCGTGTACCTTTATTCCGTCACCTTGCGTTACGTTGGCAACTAATTTGAGGTGTAGTGGCTGTGAAAGGTGTCGCTTGATTAATTTATAGAGGTACCATTATGATAAAATGTACTAGGTTTATTTAATGTACCTTTCAGTCCAAATTAATGTACAGTATATAATAAAGAACCCTGAAGTTCGATCAGTGAAGGTGTTATTAGGCACGAGAGACTATTAACTCTGAGACTCTTGAGATTTACGTAATAAAAAAGAATATTCGACATCTACCGCGATTTCGTGGTATCCCTATCCTATACTGCTATCCTGATTTCCCTGTGACATTATATTATATACATATTTTTCACGTGTTATTGTGCAGGTCGGGTCAGGCAACGGTACAGCCCTACAGCTGTACGGGCCATCTATCCAGTCACGTCACTGCGTGGTCGCGCCGGCGGAGGGCGGCGGGTACACCGTCACGCCATTACATCCCGACGCGCTCGTCTACGTCAACGGCCAACGAGTCACACATTCACAGAGATTGCAGGTACACAGACTCACACGCTCTATCTGCCCCTCTCTCGCTTCTTTCCTTCTATTCTCTCTCTCATTCTCCCATACACGCACATGCACACGCACTTTTTCATACACACGGAAAGAGATAGAAATGGTTTTGTGTACAGCTCAGACTAAGTAAAATCTTAACGTTTGTAGTCTGGGAGCTTACACCTGACATTCGTATCGATTAATAGAACTTTCACTTTAGATTTTGAGTGAAATTTTAGGATTTAACATTATACTCTACCACTTTCGATTAAGAGTCTACAACTTGATAATTCTGACAGGTAAGACGATATCAGTAATACTACTTATGATAGATTGTATTTGCTGACATTTGTTTGTAAAGTTTCGGCAAGAAAGTGGTAAAAAGTAAGTTCGTATGAGCAAGTGGCCAACTCTGGTGACGGAGTTTTTAGGCCGCCTTAAGGCCTCCGTCATGGCTTAACGACTTTAAAAGCCGGGGCCGACAATTAAACGTGCCCTCCGAAGCACGGAAGCTCTCAGATATAAATGCCACTTGCGGTCACCCATCCAAGTAGTGACCGCTCAGAACGTTGCTTAACTTCGTCGATCTATCAAGAACGTCTTAGCAAGCTTCGCCACGAGCGCTTCAAGAGAGTGGTTGCTGATCACGTTAGTTGCTTCATTAAACTTAGTTTGGCTATAGTAATGGGTTCTTCTTGTAAGAACTCTACAGCATAATGGACCGTACGTTTTTACTATTCCCTTGCCAGTTGTTAAGATACTCTCAACTAAAACTTTCCGTCTTTTATTTGTGTTGGTAAGTTTTTGAAGAATGAAGGTCTCAATGTTAGGTAGGTGTAGGTAGCTATTTTAATATTGTCCGGGTCTGGGTGTTTTTCTATGTATAAAGTATATTGTATGTAATTATAAAAAAAAAATGTATCTATGTAGTTTATCAGTCATCTGGTTACCATAACACAAGCATTAAATTGCTTAGCTTCGAACTAGATAACGCTGTGTGGAATGTCCAAAAATATTTTTTTATTAGGCTTTATATAGGTTTGTTATAGCATATAGTACATTTGTTATTTTTATTCAATATCCATCTATCGCAATTCTTATCCGCTCGCATCTCGTCTCTCATTGGTGTAAATGACTTCTTTACGTGCCCATATAAAATTCACGTCTCCACGTATCCCTAATCCCATGTGCGAAGGACCCGAGCTCGTGTGAATATATTATTTACTACAGGTCTCGTTCGAATAAAAAATAAAGTTATGCCTTCATGTCAAGGCCTACATTGACAAAGTGAGTAGAAATGTTATGCAGATAAGTATAAATATGTTAAAGGAAATAGAAAATCAAAATGTGACAAGTGGGGCGGCTGCTTTAAATCTACACTCGATTATTATTTAAACAGCTTCATGAGGAAACCTTGAGCATTTGTAATAGACACCCCCAGGCTGTGCAATTAAGTTCCTCTGTTTGGTTGCCTCTATCCACAGGAAAGACATGTTAATATGTATATGTAAATGAGGAGCCGTACGCCACGGGTTGCTTCATTATGTTTTCTTTCGCTTTGTTGAACTCGCGTGTTTACTTTCATAGAAAAGAAAATTCCAAATTACTGTAAAGAAATCGAACTAGAACTGTAAGATTAAAGGTTTTACGCACATCGGTTATGTATTATCATTGCAAATATTCTCTTCTTTTTTTTGATTATTTAATTATATTGCTGTGTTTTTTTTATGTAATCTATGAACCACCTATTTGAAGTCTGAAATAAAAGTATTTCATTTAAAATTGATGGGGCTGTAAAATGTTCAGGAAAATGATGATCCTTTTACGAACGAAAAGCATTATAAAAATCGATGTCATAACCGACTAAGTACATTTTCCTCATGAAAGAATCATGATTTCATTTTACTTTACTCCGATTCTGCACATAAAGTGTGTCGTTTCCGGCGCGAGGTACCTCGTAACGGTAGCTCACAAAACGTGCCTATTTATTGTTGAACTCATTTGATCGCTCCGGGAATAAGACTCACTGATTTTACACAGAGAGCAGTTTACCAGCATCGGTTTTTATGAATTTAAGTATTGACATTGTTCAAGCCTTGCGTTGCGACGTTTACTTGCATTAAAAAGGTTGTAAACTTTGAATAGCATTGATGACTGTTCTAAGAAAAAGAAACAACGCATAGTTTAACAAGTAACTAGACTATCACCTAGCCTTGTGAATGCGGCCAGACTAACTCCCAGGAGCCAAAAGACGGATGAATATTTATAGATTCATCGACAGTTTTAGCACCTACACACTGCTTTCGCATAGTGTGTTTTGATGTTTGCGTTTCAATCTAACTTTCCCTAGAGCCAATCTGCCACTGTAAAATATTCTTAACATAAAAGTGTAATGATATAATCAAACTTCAGATCGGTAAGAAAATAGTATCCACACGTTATTTCTTAAATTTTTACAGTTGATTGCATTATCCTAATAGTCAATCCTCCCGCCCGCGGATCGCGCGCTCGTAAGAGTCGTAAGTAACCCGCGATACAGGACAGGAGTGCAGATTTCATTCGTATATTCTGCCCGGATTCACGCGCGACCCGCGCCTCGTTCCCGTTTGTTGTCGGTATTATGCCCCACGACTAAGGAACGCGAACAATATTGTTAAATTTCTTTGTGTCGATTCAATCGACGACTCGATTGTTGACATCGTGTCACAGCTCGCGCCGCGAAGTGTGGGTAGGTTTTAAAGTTCGTGTTATATCAGTTATTTATAATGTATTATCGTAAATATAGAAGCGCTCGTGGCGAAGCTTGCTAAGACGTTCTTGATAGATCGTCGAAGTTAAGCAACGTTCTGAGCGGTCACTACTTGGATGGTTGCAAGTGGTTTTAATATCTGAGCGCTTCCGTGTTTCGGAGGGCACGTTAAATTGTCGGTCCCGGCTTTTAAAGTTGTTAAGCCATGATGGAGGCCTTAAGGCGGCCTAAAAACTCCGTCACCAGAGGCCACTTGCTGCTCATACGAACTTGCTTACTTTTATCGTAAATATTCTGGAGATGAAAAACTAAAAGCTGGTTTACGCGAATTAATTAGAAATTATTCCATATTTGCTAGTGGCACGAGACGAGTAGGTATATGCTTCGCCGACTAATTATTGTCATAGCCCGCTTTAATTAATCTATCAAAATGATGTTTCAGTAAAATAACTATTTGTAACGTGTAGTTAGCGAGCGTCTGCTCGAAATAATAAAAAAAATATCCTGTCTAACATTAGCCTCGATATAATGTTACTAGTACTAATTAAGCCAGGTGCACATTATGTTTGTAGTGTAGATCAAGGCGAGATACTTGCCCTCAATGCCCTACGTTCTTGTTACGAGTATATAGGTTACGGTCCACTTTGCAAAATCTGGGTAAAATCCGTTTCACCTCTTTCCGCTAATGCTTTTATATATATACCTGAGTGCGGTTATTTTAAATGCTTGTTATTTTTTTCAAGCAGATTCATTACGTTCGTGAAATTAATAAAGTTTAGGGTAACATTAAGATGATACAATTATTTTCCGCAGCATGGGTGTCTGCTCAAATTCGGTCGTGTTTCGACTTTCCGATTTATGGACCCGGCGCAAGAGAATATCATCAACCGCAATCTCTCGCAGTCCCAAAACTACGGCTCGGGCTCCATATACGACAGGTGAGTTAATTATTCAATCTCGAGCACTTACCTCTACATGTTGTGTTTAGTCGTGCCCTTTACCTAGTCAGATTTAGATACACTTTGGTACTCATCCCACTGCAAGTTTTTGTCGTGCGTTACTTTCTTATTTTGTTGACCTAATTCTTCGACGTCCACGGTCGCTTCTCTAATCACCTGTTTTTTTATGTTGTTATTTCGTCATCGTTTCTTTTGCATGTTTCTGTCACTGGCTCACGAACATCCGCTTGTGTACGTTACCCTCACGTTAGATCGGCGACGTCCCCGGGCGAGACGAGCGGCGCCATGTCGCCGACGTCGCTGGCCTCGCAGCAGGCCGAGCTCGACGCCAACGCCAACTCCGGCGACGCAGACTACCTGCGCACCGTCAGCCCCGTCAGCCAGGACGCCTACTACCGGGACGAGAACAATCTGCCCTACAATAACAACACGCTCAAACTCGACAACGAGTCGCTGGCGATGTCGCACATCACAGACAAGGATGATAACACCAGAGACGAGCACTCCGCTTCTAACTATGAGCAGGATCAGAGCGCCAACAGAACCGCCAACTCGCACTATAAAGACAACTACGAGACCACCTTCGACCTGGAAGGGAACGTCGAAACGAAAAGTATCTGCAGCGCTAAGAGCGGTGGCTCCGGTCATGACAACAGGTATTTAGATGGACTAACACTATGAAACAAAGCTATTATTTAACGCTACTTATTATTTATGCGCTGCTGATCGAAACATACTGCATGTTCACGACGATTATCACCATTACTGTTTCTCAAGTTAATCTTCCGTACAGGATGAGCATGCGAGGCGGCGGCGGGCAAGAGGCGATCCTCCCCGCTGTACTGGAATTCCCCGAAGGGGGTCAGGCGCAGTTCCTGGCCGCCGTGATATCCCGCCTCGACCCACACGCGCCTGCCTTCAAACTGGCACCTGTTTATACACTCTACTTGTGCGCGAGGTGAGATTACTATTCCAATCTTTATATGATCAACAATGTACGTTTTTTGTGTTTATTATCAGGAAAAAAAATATGTAATGGGAACATTTTACATGTAAAAGTGGTGCGTTTTACAAATAATACATTTTAAAAGCAACAAGTCCGCGACTCGATTAATTATGTATGTAAAGTGTTTGTAGTTAATGTATTTTACTGAAAAGTCATTTAATTTTTACTAGTTATTTTACCTACTATAATGATTAAACTACTTGGAACTCTCAGTATATTAATTTACATAGAACCGTGTGCATTATTTCATACCAAGAAATATAATTTAGTGCTTGCTAGCGTGAGCACTTATTCAATTACAAAACACACTGAAAGTAGAATGTGGTTTTGTAGTGAATTAAATATCAGAGCACGTAGTTCGTGCTTGGTTTGATTTTACAAATACTTGCAAGTTATTCTGAGCTGCTGAAATGTTTTTAGCGCTGAAACGAACACTACATTATGATGATACATTATTGTATCTGATAAAAACTTGACTGGTGAGTAAAGTACCCTAAACCGGAGAGCGAGTATGAAGAATGTAATGAGAGTTAATGAGGCGAAAGAGGTGTGTCAGGATCGTAGCAAGTGGAGATCCGTGGCAAAGAGGCGTGATCTTAGTATGTACGTAGTACATGTACAGTACAGTACATGACTGGTTATTTAATCCAATTTCTCAACACGTATAGTGTGTAGTGTATTCAATGTCTTCGAATTATGAATGCTTATTTCGCTCTGTCACTTATACGTCTGGATGGTAAAATAGATTACATTTTGCGTCCTAGGAAATGTAGAACTGAAATATTCAATATCTAATGCTATTTTACATCGACTTAGCAAAGTAACTAGATGAAATGTTGGATCAATGTAGAAATCTAATATAGAAAAGAATGTTGTTGTCTAAACTTATTTATTCCACGATTTAGGTACCGAGCGTCAACTCACTACCGGCCGGAGTTAACACCAACAGAAAGGGCACATAAACTCACCGCATTCTTACACCACGTCGCGTATCTCATACAAGCTACTGTACAGGTAACTAAAAAAAAAATGAAATATGATCACGACTGTATCCCAAGGAGCGGTAGACATTTCTTTCAGATCTTATGGTAAAAAAATATATTATTATCTCACAGGTAACTATTCATTATTAATTAACCTGCCACGTATGGAATGTTAACATCTGCAAAATGAGGGTATGTACCAAATATGTATTTGGACTACCTCTGACCCTTACATCTTCAAAGGATCTGAAAAATATCTAAAAAGATCTGAACGAATTCGTCTACCGCACCTTGGGTATTTAGTCGTTATATTATATTAGCTAATTTAATTCTAATCTACCAGCAGTTTCTATGAAATAAATACGGCTGAAAACTGTTAGCAAACGGCGAAACCAAAAGCGGTTATGCCTCTCCCGGAGCTGAAAATTATCACAACATTATGATCTCAGTATTTACGAATAACAGTGGTAGGATATTCACAAAGATCGGCTTCTAAAAAGTAGAAGAGTTCATAAGAAAAATAAGTCCAAAACGTAACTATTGTTTCTAGGAGCGGTGTAAGCATTCGGCAGCGCAAGCATTTTGGATGGCGAACGCGAGCGAGCTACTTCATTTCTTGAAATACGATCGCCACATCTCGTCTTTCTCCACTCAAGCACAGGAGCTATTGTCTCAGACAGTGGAAGCTGCTTTCAGGTA
Organism: Xanthorhoe designata; assembly: GCA_963582015.1. NCBI lineage: Eukaryota > Metazoa > Arthropoda > Insecta > Lepidoptera > Geometridae > Xanthorhoe > Xanthorhoe designata. Next base: position 10,236,652 of record OY757034.1, on the reverse strand, counting down.
TTCAATAAACTTGGATTAATCTAGAACAGTGTTTTTCAATCTGTGGGTCGCGACCCCTAGGGTGGTCGTGTAGATTTACTCGGGGAGTCACCGGCAATGGGTAGAAAGAAACGCAAGGTTCAACACAGATAAACATAATTTCAGTAAAAAAAATTGTTTTTTGAAAAATTATCATATCGAGACTTTATTTTTAAAAATTCTAACTTTGGGGCCAACAATGACCCAAGGGGTTCGCCAGGTAAAGGGGTCGTGTATTTAGAAAGATTGGAAAACACTGATCTAGAATATAGTTAAACTCATTCGGACTAATGTAGCTTTCCTAATAGTACATTTGCCTAATGTGTTCTATTTTATAAATGGTAGAATTGTTTCAGCTTATAATAATTAGAGAAATGGTATGATTAATGATTGTCCTTTTGTCCGATCGATAGCCATAGAAAACTAAAAACATTCATTGGTTTAGACCGACATAGTTTTTTTTTATTTCTTTACCCTCGTTCGTTAGTTCGTATGAGCAAGTGGCCAACTTTACCCTGATTTCTATATAGCCGATGTCCACCCGATAGAAGAAAAACCTTTAAAATAGTATAAGCTTTCACAAAGTTCGCTCTCTCTCGCTTTAAACATTGTATAATACATGTCATGCGGGCACCACACATGGGAGTGTTGGAGCGTGCTGGTTTCAACACTCCAATGTGCGGATCGATCTTGGATGGATACTTAACATAAACGGAGCATTGCCATTGGCTATTCTGTTCGTAGCCAATATTGGAACCAAGTTTGAAGCCAATGTGGTGCCCGCATTAGAATACATTATAACAGTTACGTTACACACTAATAATGTTTATGTTACAGCAACCTAGTATCCTGTTTCCAAGCAGAATTGACGCCTGCTTTAGAAATAGCCATGAGCGCGCGAGGCGAGGCGAGCGAAGCGACCGCGGGAACATTGCAAGCGTTAGCTGCAGCTGTTGTTTTGTTACGGCTGTGCAGGGTCAACGCTGCGCTCACACTTCAGCTTTTTTCATCGCTCTTTTACTACATCAACTCGTACTGTTTCAATAAGGTTAGTGGAATGTTGTCAAAATGTATAGACGTAATATAGCGAAAGCTAAGTAAATACAAAAGTTTCGCTTCAGACTTGGTAGCTTAAAAGATAAGAGCACGGCTACGTAAGGCCGTTTTTTCTTGTTCGTATTTTTCTTAATTATTTTATGTCATGATTTTAATTAATGAAATTCTTGTGGCCTTATTCATAAAGATTTGTGAATTTATTATAGATTTAAAGAATGTTTTTTCCTTGTTACTCTTATCAATGAAAAGAGATAGCAACAGATTTGATATCGGTTTTAACTAAAGCAGGTTTACTAAATAAGATTACAATAAGAAGAATATTTAAATGGTGTTGTTTTTTTGCGATTAGCTTGTGACGGAAGCCGGCATGATAAGCCCGCAATGGGGCGCGGCGCTGACGGCGAGACTCGCGCTGCTGTCTGCGTGGGCGCTGCGGCAAGGCAGTGAGATCGCAGCTGATTGTCATCTAGCCAAGATATACCAAGCTGGTAACTTATTATAACAGTATTATGATGTACTTACCTTTGTTTTATGTTAAATGCTTCTGACTTTCATTGGTTTGGAAATTGTTATTTTTAAGAATTACTGTAACTTTTGTTTAGTTTTGTATCAAGTTAAATTTTAATGTTATAATTATATTTGTGTAAAGTCTATTAGATATGACTTATACATCGTTTTTCAGACTCTTTAGTTAAAAAACAGTAAAAAAGGACAAATTGTATGATAAGTTACACAGTTTTTCAAACTCTTTAGCATGAAAGCCGGTGCAAATTAAATTTCTTTGTTATGTTTGGTTGTATTCAACACTCATTGGGCCGAGATAGCTTTAGAAGTTCTATACCCTATTTCTCTGCTTCTAGCTCAACTAATCCAACGGACGTACCGAACGCCAGGCGAGGTAGTGTCCGCGCTGACGTCTTGCTCCAAACTAAACTCGGTGCAAGTGCGCGCGCTTTTATCACCTCTCGCGCCGCCGGAGGTGGTTGAAGCGGCGGTCGCGCATGCGCGTAGTCTCGCTGACGAACTGTGCAGAGCTGATGGACGAGAGGTAACAATACACAGTGAACTAGATTGTTATTTATGCATGTCTGATTCTGCCTTAACCATAATTTTTTATAAAAAAAACCTGCGGTAAAATTGCGCCTATTTTTTAAGTTAGACCTCTGGCATCGGTGAAAACTGCATTCAATTCCATTTAGTAGTTTTTGCGCGATGCGGGAACAAACATACAAACAAACAGACAGACAAAAAAAAACTTTTTATTTTCTTCTGTTGCTCTAATAAAGAGACACGTACAAGTTAAAGGTAAAATTCGTTAAAGGTAAAATTCGTGATAAATACCCGTTTGCATATGTTTTATAATGAGACACGTACATTTGACATTTGAGATATTAATGAAAAACTAATATGGGGGATATTAATTTTTCATTAATATCTCAAATGTACAGACATCGACGTGTTAGTTTTATTATATGTAGAGATTATCTAATCTCCAGGTTCGTCTGGAAGAGAGCACATGGCTATGCGTGGATCTGATGATCCCTTGCGGTGGGTTCAGCGCGGAGGTGGTCCGCGGAGTACCCCCGGGCCTGGCGGAGTTCGTGGCTCCCCTGCAGAGGGCGCAGCTGTGTCGGCTCGCGCATCAGCCTCACGCAAGGGGCGACTGGGCCGTGTATCTGTGCCGCGCGCCCCCGACCAGACCCGATCCAAGGCCTATTATAGTACAGCTGCATAAGAACTCCAATGGCATGGGACTTAGCATTGTCGCTGCTAAGGTAAGCTGGAATGACTTAAATGTGCCAAATTGCAGAAAAAAGGAAAGAGTAAATTATAAAATAGTTGCCAAATTTTTATGACGTAGTTGTTAGGTCTGACAGACTCACCCCCGAACACTGAAAAAAATATATGTGCATTAACGCGCTCTTAGCGGTTAAGGAATACATCGAATACTGAAATGCTTTTTGCCGTTTATATTATGACAAATCTGACAAGTAAGAACGTCTCAAATATTGAAGTAGCATTTTAGTATTCGGGCGTTAGCCATGTAACGACTGAATATCCGAGACGGACATTTTCATGCACGAAATCGTCTATTTTATTATGAACTTTACATTACTTTTGACGTGAAATAAAAATAAGCGAAGAGAGGCCTATGCCCAGCAGTGAAATGAGATGAGCACGTGCTGATGATGAACGAAACAAATCTCTGGCTTTATACCCATAACCCTTCCAACCAGCCAAACTGAGATAACATTCCAATGTTTGATCAGTAATTTCCATAACTTAGTATGCTACGTCATAGTAGTGTCAATGAGACCGCCTTCTCCTTTAGGTTACTTGAGCATTTCGCTTCGTTCTCAGTCATATTTTCTTCGTATTTTGATATTTATGGTGTTGGTCAGGGTTCTGGTCAGAGCAAGCTGGGCATCTACATAAAGTCTGTGGTGCCGGGCGGCGCGGCGGCGGCGGACGGCCGTCTCGCCGCGGGAGACCAGCTGCTGTCCGTCGACGGACAGTCGCTAGTCGGCATCACACAGGAGAAGGTAACAGTGCCTAAACTTTACATTTCATTCTTACAGAGTTTCTACTAATAATATAAAGTGAAAGTTTTTGTAAGTGTGTTTCTTACTTATTTACGCTCAAACGGCTGGACGAATTTGAATGAAATTTGGTACCAGAATTGCTTATACCCTCGATAAAAAAATAGACTACTTTTGGTCTTGGTTTACTCACGGGTACGGGAATTATTCACCGCGGGTAACAACGCAGGGCGCAGCTAGTCCATTATAACTGACACTGTCACGCGCGTGAGTAGTTCCAAGTGACGACGAGTGAAAACTAATAAACATCTAAACAGTGGACTAAGCTAGTCCTGGCCTAGCTTAGTCAAAGGCTGGTCTCAATAACCTATCTTTCTGTGACTTTGCTTACTGTAGTTAGATATTTGTCATTTCTTCTATATTAAAAATGTCAAATATTTACAACATTAAGCAAAACCAAAGATAGCTGGGAATATTGAAACTGAACGTAATGTGTTGCAGATCTCACCGACTTTAACAAAATCTAAATTAAGTCGTTATTTTTGGATGTGATAGAAGTATTTTTAGGTGCCCCTTCTCAGTTTTTTTAGACATTGTGTGATGAGGAATTTTGCATGATTTATGTATCTCATTCTTAAATGGTAACTTACGCAGGCGGCGGAGTACTTGGTCCGTACTGGTCCCACCGTGACGCTGGAAGTGGCCAAGCAAGGAGCGATGCTGCACGGCCTCGCCACGTTACTGCATCAGCCCGCGTACAACAACCAACGACCGGGTAACTTAAACTATTCACTTTGACTTCAAAAATGTTAAATAATACCCAAAATGTTACTTCGAACAAACATAGCAAGCTTTTGACGACCTCTGTGGCGCAGTGGGCGAAAGCCAGCCTGAGACGCAGAGGTTGTGGGTTCAATTTTCTCCACGGGACAAATGTTTACATATTCATGGGACTAGATGACTCGGTGTGAAATGTCCAGGAATATTACTTATCTTATCCTCTCTTTTGCAGTTCAATTAAAAAACAAACTTGTATTCCCACTTTTAAAGTTTGATTGATTTCGGATTATATTTACTACATTGTCTATATCACACTTTGCTGTAGGTTTGCTAACGGATACTTTTGTACGATATACATTAGCACACTCATCTGCAGCAAGCGACGAAGTGTCAGTAATTAGCAGTGAACGGAATAGGTAGAGTATATTTACCTAAGGTTCAAGTGTGGAAGTAACAATGAGTTGATAATACCTCCTCTACAATTCCGAGATTATGAAAATGATGTTAAAATTCCAGGATTTCAAAAGCATGCAAGTGACTTATATTAGGTAGTTACATAGAAGGACTATTTGAAGAATAATTTTTATGAGTTCCGACGGAAATCCCTAAATGTCATGAAAAATTGATTTAAATTTGGAATGATTCTTCAAATCAATAATGTATAACTATAGTCTTTCCAATCGTTATTTAACTTTTGACAGATCACGCACATAAAGTTTTGTAATTATTTTTGATACAATGTACTACAGGGAATACTGTACGTCATGGACGGGTTCCGCCCACTTAGAGATGTTTTTTATAAAGTTTTGTAATTATTTTTGATACAATGTACTACAGGGAATACTGTACGTCATGGACGGGTTCCGCCCACTTAGAGATGTTTCATTCGTAATTAATGACCACCGACTATAAACTGTTTTGAAATAAATCGATTATCGATTATATTAATAACACATAATTACAATAAAATTATTGTGAATATTTTTATATCAAATCACGTAAAAACCTTTATTATTTTAAAATGCCTTAGATGTCTCTGTTTTAATGCATAAATAATTTGCGTAAACAGTTCCATCGTACTCGTACCTAGTAATGGGATCGAATTTCTTCGCTGAAAATACTCCACTCACAAACTATATTATGATAGGGCTATTCTAACCGACAAAACTACACATTATAACAGACCAGATTTAACTCTTATCGATAAAACTAATAAAACAGCACTTATAATTGACATAGCAATTCCCAATACACATAACATACAAAACACAATCGCAGAGAAGTTGTCAAAATACCTAGACCTAAAAGACGAAATCAGTAGAATGTGGCGATTAGAAAAGGTTTCGATAGTCCCAATAGTTTTATCTTCAACAGGAATAATACCTAAACAGTTATTGCAATCTCTTAATATGCTTGATTTACCTAAACACACATTTATTTTAATGCAAAAGTCTGTAATTTTAAATACCTGTAGAATTGTTAGGAAGTTTCTACAAACAGATCCGTCATTTGACCTCTCCAATTCAAATTCACCCTTAACACCCGAGGTGCACTTGGCTTAGGCCCGTGCTCCTTGGGTTAAACCCCCGGCTCTTAGAGCCGAGTCGATGTAAATCGTAACCAAAAATAATAATAATAATAATAATTAATAATAGTGGAGTTGCTAGAGCATTGCTCGGGGGCTGGCGGTGTTACGTAAGTGGTGAGTGGGCACGTGAAGCTGGACCCTCAGGGAGCTCGTGATCGTCGTTTAAAACCCGGTAACATCTCAACCACCCTCTAGCTACTCACGTCATGTTGCCCCCTTGTTGCGACATTTGCAACTATTTTGGGGGGCCCAGTTGTGAGTTGGCGAGTCTCCGCCCGCCATTTTATACATGTTTGTTAACATTGTGTCGGCGGGTGCCATAGTCCCCATAGTTCCCCGGTAACCAGTCCACTACCATCCCACCCCCATAGCCCAGTAGTAGTTTCCCACATTTTTAATAGTCCTGCACAGACCGAGGACTGCCTTTGGATGCATTTCTTGTGTTATTCAGGGTAGTCACCGGTATGTGTCTCCATCACAAAAACATCAAAACTGTCAAAAGGGCCTCTGTGTGTTGGCTTTGGCCCCATGCATGCCTACCAAAGGTCCGGGACTCCATAGTCCCGTGATGGTAAACCTTGACATACATAATAATAATAATAATAATTTATTAAAAACATTGTAAGTACACACAAATACAAAGAACAAGTAAATTTAGTAAGTAGGGCAAATATTTCACAATTAACCCCGCACTAGGTCAAGCCTGTATCGCGGAAGTCAAAGTGAGATTTATAATATAACTAGATACTATGTATAACATAAATTTGGACTATTGCAGATATATATATCTTATTTATACAAGAAATATAATAAAAAAACTTATTTCTAAGACGTCTTCAATGACGAAAGCGGGGTGTCCCGTGTCAGTCTGCCGAAGAACTTCCTGAACACGACGATAATGAATCTAAAATAATCGTTTAGACTTACTGTAGTTGGTTCAAATAAAAAAACATGTGAATGAACTGCGGTACCTACCTACTTGTAATGAACAGGTGCAAAATGTTGAAATTCATGTGTTAAATCGATTAAAACTTCTTCATGAATAAAATCGATCGATAAAATAAATCGAATCGGTAACGGGTCAGGGTATCACTATTTGAGTCAGTATTACAGCTGTCAAAAGTTAAATAAACGGTTGGAAAGGGTATAAGGTATATAATACATAAATAAAGCTAATTTCACGATTTTAAATTCCGGAATTTCTCAAGCAATGCTATCAACTCGGTTACTCCCGCTTTGTAACTGTAGGTAAATATACTCCATCTACTCCGATCACTGGTAATTACCTAATTACATACAATTAGTATGTTGAATGCTGTAGTAGTGTGTTGTAACCAGACGAGGAGGGGGAAATCCAGTACGAGCATCGACTGCGGCGCAACTCTGGCACTTACACGAACCCGCACCCCGCGCTGCTGCGCCCCACCTCGCCGCGGGCCGAGCTCGTCACCGCAGGTTATCGGCGCCGCGCCGACCTTACCACCACTCGTATACGCCACGCGCACTTCTGAAGCGACCGACTACTCCACTGTTTCTTGCTTCAGTACAATCATTCTTTATTCTTTATTGTACACAACAAAAAAATACATACAGATAGTAAGGGCATGTACAAAGGCCAGCTTAACCCTAGAAAGAGTTTTGTTCCAGCAAACCTTGAGCAGCAATCATGTGCTTTAGATACAAATTATTGGTTTGAAGTTGCGTCGCTCGCTTCAGTTTTGATCCATTTCAGATTCTATCACATTTGTACGCAATGTTGTTTTAGTTTTTTGAGATTTCGTCTGAATTTTTTTAAATGATTTCTTCGGTGTCTTGGTTGTATTTTGGTTTTGTTTCGTGTAAATAGTTCTGTTTGGTTAGTTTTTTTTTCTTCGCTTATAGTATCTCCCGCTGATCGCATGCGGTGCTCCTTCATCGCTTCCGTGTCAGCTTCTTTTAGTGATTCTGTATCGCGCGCGGGTCGCGTTGACGTGGTCTGGCGTTGCAGGGTACAAGCCGGCGGAGGCGGCGCGCGGCGCCGTGGGCGGGCCCGGCGCCGGGCGGCGGCTCGTGCGCGAGGACTCCTCCTCCTCCTGCTCCAGCTCCAGCAGCGCGGGCTGCCGGCCGCACTACCACCACGGCTCCATCCCGCGCCTCATCATCACGCTCGACCGCGAGAACGACCAGCTGCGGGAGGACCTGTCGCCCGACACGCCCGGCTGCCCGCTCGAGCTGCGCCCCCCCCAGCCCCCCCGACCCATCCCCGTCTTCACGTTCACCTGCGAGGACTTCGACGAGCGCCGCTCTCCCTCCCCTCCCTCCCCGCCCTCCCCTCCGTCCCCGTGCAGCGAGACGCAGTCGGAGAGCTGGTCGGAGGCGCCGCCGGTCCCGTGCGCGCCGCCGTGCTACGAGCGCTCGAGCTCGAGCGACGCGGCTCCGCTGCCGCCGCAGATGCGTCCCATCGACACGCGTCTCACGCTCGACCTCTTCCACTTGCGGCGCCGCACCGCGTCGGACGAGTGCGTGTCGGCGTGCGAATGCTGCCGCACGCCGCAGCCCGAGTCTCAGCCGATCCCATTCATCGACGCGGCCGACTCCGAGCCGCTCATCTACGAGACCCCGGCCGAGGGCCCCGCCACGCCCAAGATCCGCCGCATCCTGCCGCAGTTGTCCCTCGACCGGCCGGAGACCGCGGACGCGGTGTGCCAGACCCCCTCCTCCCCGATGCCCCCCGCGCCCCCCGACCCGAAACCGCCGCAGCCGACCCCTCTCACTAGAAAGCTCGAGCTGACTCTCGACGTCCGGAAGGAGGCCGAGAAGGCGGAGGATGTGCACAGTCGGTTGAAGCGAACGCTGTTCGATATGACGAAATCGTTCTCGTTCAAATCTGAGGACACCGAGATCCCGTCCTCGGCGACGTACTCGGCCTCCGAGTCGATCGACGAGCCGAAGGACTCTAGCGAGTGCACGAGCGTGGCTCTCCACTCTCCCCCCGAGTGCGGCGCCACTCAGATCCTCGACAGCGTCGACAGGAAATCGTGGAAGTCGCCCGATGAGTTTAGGCCGGCTTTTGGCAAAGTGAAAGCTCTAGCGAAGCATTTCAACGACATCAATCTAACGTACTGTGTCAGAAACTACAAACGAAATTGCCAGTCGAGTCCGAACCTGTGCGCGCGGGCCGACAAGTCGATAGGTCGCTTGGAAGTCCTACCGCAGAGTGCGAGCTTAGCGGACATTCAATACGAGAGCACTAAAACGAACTCGAGTGATACTGAAGACGCCAAACTTTCGGAGAACGAAGTCAAAAGCATACTTATTCAACTGGAAGATTGGTCCAAGTACGGATCTCGCGGCAGCGAGGACACATTGGCTCACGGCACTGAGTTCGAATTAGACAACCTTCCTTCGGAGGAAATATCTGAAAACGCCAACGGGTTCACATTCAATGAGATAGTTGACAAGAAACCGCGACCCATTACGCTTGAAAACATCAAACTGGTATCTAATGGGAATGTTGCTAAAAGCAAAGAGTCGTCCGTTGAGCGAAGCGAGAGCTTAGAAAAGGCCGAAGCACGGATTCCGCGTGTCGTCGCTTTGTTTCCTCACCAATCTTCGTCTTTAGAACTACCCATTGAAGCAGCGAGAAGTTCAGGCAAGATACAAAGTCTACCAGAACTAAACACCGAACAACATTATTCCGAGATTTACAGACTGAGTGAAGAAATTTCGCGTAAGCCAAATTACCGCCATTAATAAATGTTAGTTGGCACATTTTACCTTTATTTATTCAGGTCGCACATTATTTTACGTTTGCATGTATTTTTATTTTCGTTTCAGGACTTTTTTGTATGTTTATTTTGCGAGACATTTATCTACACTACACGCCTCTTATTTATATTTTTTATCTTTTCAGGCTGAGAATTTATTTTTAATGTTAAACTGTATTTGTGCAGTTGGTAATTAGTGAGCATGTTTGTATTGTGAACACGAGTCTTTGCAAAGTGTCTATGTCGTCCATTAGACTAGTCCCCAATTTAAAATTAAGTAAATATTATTTTTTCATGACAAACCATCTAGAGTTTGGTCATGACTTTGGCATCCTAGATATCCTTTGAGTACCAGTGGTAGAAATCTAAAAACATCTATTGAGTAATTGAGTAACCATATTCGAAGATTATTTTGCCTATTTCTTTTTGTACTACCAAAGACTCCCAAGTACTACCAAGTTATAAATTGTCTTTGGTACTACCTTATTTTGATTACACAATAAAAAACCTACATGTAATATATAGGACCGGGCGGCAATGCGGCTCGCCGCGCGTCCGAGCGGGACCTGCCCTCCCGGCTGGCGGCCGAGCCCGTGAAGCCCAGCAAGAGCACGCCCGCGCTGCACCAGGCCGTGGCCTCCCCCCCCCCGCCCGCCGCACACCCGCCGCACCCCGCCCATGTGCCGCATGCCACACACCCGCCTCCGCCCAGGTATGAACAACTAGATGTAGCTCGCGCCACGTAAAAAGAGCGCTGAGGGGAAGTAGCGGGGGTATGTGCGCCTGTGTTCACTCGCTGACGAACCAATAGCACTCGCTAGATCAATGGTATGAAGTGCGCCGCGTTACCTCTCCACCAATCATCGACCACTGCTCAGTTTGACAGCCAGCGCTCTTTTTACGTGGCGCGACCATGTGGTTTCCCTCTCGAAAACCCGCTCTTACACCTTTTATACGTGACGAAACTTCACAATTTCGTAGTTTTTATTTTAGTTTATGGTGTTAAACCACACGGTATTTTTCTGTTCCGGCGGGCTACAGACCCGCGATGATACGCGATAGGCGATCGCCGGACTGCTTTTCCATTTTCATCATTATTCCAGTTTTTATACTAAATTTTGAACTTCTGCAAGATGTGGGCATGTACCAAATATGTATTTGGACATACCTCTGACTACCCCCTTAGACTTCTCTAAAGAATCTCCCGCTTCCTGGGATACAGTCGTGATCATATTTCATTTCAATGGTCACTTAAGAACTAACTGTAACACGCATTGAGATGTATTAAAGAGTCACAATCTAATAGCTGACAACACTCAAAAAATGTGCGTGCAAATTCAATGTTCTACAGTGACATTTGACATTTGAATGTAGACGTTATGTCGTTTGTTTTAATGTTCAATGTCGCTTGTACGCAAAAAAGAAAAACTCTGCGCACTACGTAGTGTGCGCAGGGTTTTGGCGTTTACATTTTATTTGTCTGATTGTGGCTCTATAATACATCTCAATGCCCGTGATACATAATTATTGTGCAAATCATATCGTAATGCAACACTCTAAATTCTAAAATTGAATATCGAGATTTTATTCAATGGTAACAGCGTGTCCTATTTAAAACATTGGCTTAAATTAATATCTAAGTACTTGTAATTGTAACTTAACATCGTGAGGAAACCAGTTAGCTCTCTAATAGCGTCGATGGGTTTGTTAAATTTGGTAAAACGAAATAATGTTTCAACTTGTCAGTGCAAGTACGAGCAACGTGTCCGAGAGCCCTGGTAGCGCGGCGCTGTGGGCGCACAGGTCGCGCAGCAGCCACAACCTGACGGCGCCCGGCGACGCCTTCTATCAGAACCTGAGCTCGGTGCACGCCCATCCCATGTACATGCAGCCGGACAGGTATTCATCTATTCAAACCATTGACTTACTATACTTATGAAGCGCTCGTGGCGAAGCTTGCTAAGACGTTCTTGATAGATCGTCGAAGCAACGTTCTGAGCGGTCACAACTTGGATGGGTGACCGCAAGTGGCATTTTCATCTGAGCGCTTCCGTGCTTCGGAGGGCACGTTAAATTGTCGGTCCCGGCTTTTAGTCGTTAAGCCATGACGGAGGCCTTAAGGCGGCCTAAAAAATCTGTCACCAGAGTTGGCCACTTGCTCATACGAACTTACTTACTTACTTACTATACTAAAGAGTCACAATCTAATCGCTGACAACACTCAAAAAATGTCCGAGCAACGTTCTACATACCTATACACATTTGCTCGAATGTAGACGTTATGTCGTTTGTTTTGATGTTCAATGTCGCTTGTACGCAAAAACTAAAACTCTGCGCACTACGTAGGGTGCGCCGAGTTTTCTTATCGGCGGTCGAACTTGATCGACGGTGGTTATTTCCTATTTCCAGATGGTCTTCGCTGCGTAGTTCGACCGGCAGCAACAGGCCGCACTCGGCGCACTTCGCTGCGCGCGCGCAACAACCAGAAGCTACTTCTGAGTCGCCGATGCAACTGACGGTCAGTTATTGCACTCACTTTTATTATTACAGTCAATTTATGTTAGTCTTCAATTGTATTATGATAAAAGTGGCGGTAATGTATATATTTCTGTCTTTCACTTCGACAATCCACATTCACGAGATAGTTTTTATGAATGAAAAATCTTACTAAAAGTTAACGGATCCGGCAGGATTCGAACCTGCGTAGATACAAGCGATCACTCTTAAGCCGAGTTGCCCAACCACTAGGCCACGGACCCTTAAAGCCGAACCCCGAAACTATTAGTAAGATGATTTTTTATCGGTTAAAGCACCGATTAGCGCCACCTACAGGGATACCAGAGTATCACCTGCTCATTGATTGAAGTTGCATTCAACACAAATGACCAGAGATGTCGCTACGCTAATTCTATAGTTTTTTATTATTTTTACAGTGTTAAACCACACTTAGGTATTGGATTTTTCATTTATAATGAACTATCCAATACCTAAGTGTGGTTTAACACTGTAAAAATAATAAAAAACTATAGTTTTTATGAACTTGTGAATTTTTCAAACTTCCCCTCTTTTCAACAATAGTGTTCTTTGCTAAATATGTATTTTTTTGTTTCATTGTAGATTAATAATTATTTTCATTACCTACATGATACGGGACCCCTCCCGTTATTAGTGTTTCCAAACCATGTAGGTAATGAATAGAAAACCAGAATCATGGTAAGGATACCAATGATTCTGGATTTCTGAGTTTCCCGATATTTCGGCTAAGAAATCCACGAATCACTATATAACCCGTTATTGGTGTTTTCAATGTTCATAACCATGATAGTTTGCAAAGTTTTAAGTTCCATTTGTAAAAAAGAAACAATATAATTCAGAATTTCTTAATAAGCAAACTGTTATTTATCGAAAGAGGTGTGTCAGGATCGTAGCAAGTGGAGATCCTTGGTCTCTGCCTACCCCCATGGGAAAGAGGCGGGATTTTATGTATGTATGTTTTTTTGGTTTGTGGTCTGTGTCTGTGACGCGCTACATACTGCGGCATCACTGAAAACCAGCGCTGTAGTTGCTGCTTCAGCTTCTACAGCGAATGCTGAGTGGTGACCGATTTGCTTCACTTATATTTCCTACATAAAATATTTTAATTGTACCTACCTGTACTGTAATGTGTGTGAGTGATGTAAATAAATGTTTTTCTATTCTATCAGGCGAATCAAGCGAACGCAATGAGCGTGCGCGCGGCTAAGCTCGCCGAGATGTCGGAGGAGGTGTCGCGCCGGGAACAAACCGGCTACCACTCGCACCGGACGCAGCCGCACGCACTGCACAACCATGCCGGTAACTTATTATACTGTACACTCTTGTTTTAAACATATTTTTTTGTTAAATAGATATAACGACTTAGTACCTAACTGTAATGTTATATTGTGATAAAGTGTGATAAAGTTGTATTTAGGTAAAAAAAGATTGAGTTTGATCGGATTTTATAATTGAACCCCACTTAATTATTTCTGCGATCGATAGACCAAAATGCTAATCATTTGAAAAAATAACTACCGTGTTGTCATGAGCCTTTTTTTGTTTTTAAAATTATGTTTCATGCAACATCTAAAAACAAACAGGTCAAATGCAACAAGCCATGCACCCGGGCCCGTCGCCGCAGCAGCAGCTTCACCAACTGCAGCAACAACAACTACAACATCACCAACAACAACTGCAACAACAGCAGCAGCAAATTCAACAGCAGCAGCAACAGATCCAACAAAACAACCAACAACACATGCCATCGCCTGGCCACCAACAACTCGCCGCTCCCCAGAGGTTCGCATACAAACCAACATTCTATACATCCATCCTCACCTCACTCAAAGGCTTTATAGATACCCGACACTGGAGGACTACTCTATAAGCCAAACACGATGCATCGTGACAATCATCGCATGTCAGCTTATGTTGGTTAAGCTTCCGAATTCAGTTTCCACCAACATAAGCTGACCTGCGATTATTGGCACGATACATCGTTAAAAACAGATATTTTAGCCCCCAGATTTTATGTTTTGTTTAATTTTATGAGCATTCTTTTCAGATACGAATGGCATCAACCACTGTCACCGCAAAGGTCACAGCCACCTGTTGCTCCAAAACCACAAGTAAGTTAATCATCTCTATAATCAAGAATAGGCCTCCTTTTTTGTCCATTCGACACGGTCATGAGCAAGTGGCTAACTCTGGTGACGGAGTTTTTTTTATTCTATTTTATTAATAGGCTAAAAAAACTCCGTCAACAGAGTTGGCCACTTGCTCATACAAACGAACGAACGAACGAATAGGATTTAACTTTATACTTTTTTTATCTATTTCAATATTTGTTTGATTTCCACAGCAGATGTCAAGAAGACCGGATAATGAATCAGAAGAATTGTACCAAACGCAGACACAGCAACCTCAGCCACAAGCCAGCTTGATAGAGCCCGATGAAGGTATGAAACCATTATAGAAAACGTATTGGCACAATATCACATAAGTAAATAAATTTGGGGTTCATCATATCAGGTCATCATCAAGTTTCCGGCCATACAAAAAAGCGGCACGCGGATAAGGGACAAAAGATATAATACTTTGTCTCTCTGACTTATAAGAATGTTGTATGTTTCTTTGTTTTTGAGTAACTGTGAAAGGAATATACAGAGCTCTATCTTAATTTCTCTAAGACTTGATCATATGTAAAAATCTTACTAAAAGTTTTATGGCTTCGACGGGATTCGAACCCGCGAGATACAAGCGATCACCCTTAAGCCGGGCTGCCTTACCACTCGGCCACGAAGTCTTAGTGAAACTTTTAGTAAGATTTTTCATTTATAATAAAATACCTAATACACTATAATCCTACTAATATCTATCTACTAATATTATAAAAGTGAAAGTTCGTGTGTGTGTAAGTATGTAAGTGTGTTTGTTACTCTTTGACGCTCAAACGGATTTGAATGAAATTTGGTACCAGGATTACTTATACCCTGGATAAAAAAATAGGCTACTTTTGATCCTGGTATTCCCACGGGAACGAGAACTATTCACCGCGGGTAACACCGCGGGGCTCAGCTAGTAAAATATATAAACTATTGATAAAATGTGTTCGTATTCAGAGCGGTACGTAGCCAGCGCGCTGGACATGCCGGGCGGGGGCGGGGGCGGGGGCGGCGCCTACTACGGGGGCGGGGGCGGGGGCGGGGGCGGGGGGGAGGAGCGGCCGCGCACCGCACACAACCCCTGGCAGCGGGAGGAGCACGAGAGGCAGGCAGAGGCAAGGCGCGTCGCCGCCAGGGCACGCAGGTATTTATATAAGTTTATTGATTCAGGTGTGACTTTGCGGAAGTCCATCTTCAGAAATGGAAATTTCAAAATATCTAATACTCCTTTTAATTATTTTGTACGCTCCATTAAGCATACATAGTTGTACTTTCCTGACCGACATTTCTACCACTTCTAGATATTAAATAATAAATAAATAAATATCCTTGGACATTCCACACAGCGTCATCTAGTCCCAAGCTAAGCAATTTAATGCTTGTGTTATGCACTACATAGATAGATTTATATATGTCGCTTGGTGATGGATTTTTCGTCCGATATTTTGCGGTCTGTGGGCGATGTGCGGGTATTCGTGAAATAAGAAAGTTGGTACAATTCGACACACCATATTTAATCCGACTTCACAATTATTTTCTTAGGGCTAACACAACACTGTACACTGATACTAGACTGAAACCGACTTTGCACAGACGCTAAGTTAACAACGAAACGTGGACAGTTCCGAGACGTCTTCACTCAGTGGCGATCGGGCAGCGACTGTAAAGCGACTGTCTGGCGCCGATCCCTTCGTTGAGTTATAACAGCTCGACTCTGTCAAAGCGCAGGGTAGATGGCGCTTGCGTTTCGTTTTAAACTCGATATTCATGACCGGATGCGACACGGCCATTCTGCGAAGACACACGTCCTCGTGTGTTCATTATGCATCTAAAACAATAAAAACCACAGCACAGATTGCGTTCGGCCAATCCTGTCTTAGATTTAGTTCTAACTAAAGCCTCTCTAACGTAGCTCACTATCTCTTCTATAAACTAGATAGGTAGAAGCAATTTTATCGACAACAGTAACGTTTCTAGGTAAAAATTGCCTCACACTTTATTTTAACTAACAAAGCAAAAAAAAAAGATTACAAAGCTCAAGTAACCATTGAGAGAAAGTACCATTGAGAGAAAGTACCATTGAAAGTCTTTATTTACAATGTCAACAACATAGACCAAGTTTGTATTAACCAATCAAACCCCAGGTGTTTCGTTCATGATCAATTTGCCACACACGGACAACACACTGCTCTTCCCTACGGAAAGCCGAGCCATACACAGACTCTACGGTCTTCGCTACAAGGCTAGACCCGACTGTACTACCCAGAGTTACTGCATTCCGCTTACCCACGGACTACTCACAAGGAGTCGATACCGATTTCTACGAGCTACGGCTACAAAGTAACCTCTGGTACAGTCTCCGATCAGTGAACCGAAAACCTGTGCTTAACCTTTCAGATTAAACTTCAACATTATTCTCAACAACATCATCTACAACGTCAATAGGTACTTTACTCTTTGGTATCTTTCTTACAGGACATAAGCGTACGTACTTGTGAGTGCGCTTAATAACTAGGGACTTAAGGACAACTTATAGACTTTTCCCCTTCAAAGATAATATCAACAATTTGGAACGGTCCTCTGTACTTTAACATCAAGTTTCGTCTGAATTTTCAACAACAACAAATTTACCAACAAAAAAACTTACTAACGTTTGCCTTAGATTTATCAAAACGTTGCTTGTCATAACGCCATTGACGTAGTATAGTAACTCAATGCATAACGCGCATTTCTTTTCTATTCCTAGAAGCTAATCGTCAAGGTCACTATATTCAGCTCCCGAATCAAAGTGAAAAGTAACACGCTCACCAGATAGTCATCCGATAGGATTGCTGATACTGCACAGATCCACCTGACTCTGTCGTGTTTGCTGCCGCTCTAGTGTTGCTGCTATCACATGCACCAACTACTTTTACCAGAAGCATCATTTACGGTAGTGGAAGCTAAAGAGGAGCCTCGCACCTCCACTGTGAGTCATTATCACTGCCGCACGAAATATCATTTCCACGAATAGATTCTTAAAATCGCTCCACGTCATGCCAGGAAACGATATCGACGATAGCCAGGATGATGCTTCGCCCTTGAGCGCGTGGCTTAAAGCGATCATTAGTGTTGGTCCTTGGCGGTGTTGATCACTCACACACATGTCTGCGGTTGTTATCCAAGCACGGGCATCGATGTCTCTTTTTTCCGGGTCAAAATCAGGAAGGCGAATCGAACTCGAAGATTACCCACATCTTTTATTGCGTGCAGAAATTACGATTTTGTTGCTCGAGAAGATGATGCCATTTTTCTTCACCTGTGCCTATATTTTCTTCACGTGGGTGATCCGTAATCCGGGTTGCATCCCACATCTGATGTCGCATGGTGAGGGATTTTTCGTCCGATATTTTGCGGTCTGTGGGCGATGTGCGGGTATTCGTGAAATAAGAAAGTTGGTACAATTCGACACACCATATTTAATCCGACTTCACAATTATTTTCTTAGGGCTAACACAACACTGTACACTGATACTAGACTGAAACCGACTTTGCACAGACGCTAAGTTAACAACGAAACGTGGACAGTTCCGAGACGTCTTCACTCAGTGGCGATCGGGCAGCGACTGTAAAGCGACTGTCTGGCGCCGATCCCTTCGTTGAGTTATAACAGCTCGACTCTGTCAAAGCGCAGGGTAGATGGCGCTTGCGTTTCGTTTTAAACTCGATATTCATGACCGGATGCGACATATATTTATATACATATTGTTAGGAATCCTCTTATGCCGGGTTCCTATACCCAACTAACGGATGTCCGTACGTAGGTCGTCATAGCAACGTTGTTTATTCAACACAAGATGTATGAGACTTTTTGACAGATAACAACGTTGCTATGACGACCGACCTACGGACATCCGTTAGTTGGCTAAAGGAACCCGGCATTACAGAATCTCCTTACATATTGAAAGCGTATTTATTTTATTTGAAACACCTTCAGCGTTGTTGTATGATGTCGTAGCCAGATATTAGAATTGATCATGTCAGAATGTGGCCAACTATTTAATGAAAAAAATTACCTAATGAAATGGCCAGCTAAAACTGATCATATCATTTGGATATTTTCATTCTATCATTGATGTAAGTAAGTATAATCGCCGGGGTTACATATCAAAACGTCAAAAGTTAAGGAAAATATTATAAAACAAAACAATGTGTGACGCTTTGATATTTTGTTTGCTCTTATAATTAGTGTTCTAACAAGAGTTAATTTATTTTCAGAGACGCAATGATAGCGCAACTAGTTTCTTTGGGCGCAGCGCGGTCGCCGGCGCAGAGTCAACAGTTGCGCTCGCTACAGCTGGAGAGAGACTTTGAACTGCGGGCCTCCTTGCAGGATCAGGTACCTACTAAATAAATCTAGTCACTAACCTGACTAACTAATACGTCTAAAGTCTAAACCTATGAAACTGCCGTTTTGCATCCTTTGGATGAACTTGACCTGTGACGTTTTTGCTCAGCAAGATTTTAACGAACCCTTCTTAGACGCATATTATCTCACTGTGGCTCAAATCCCTTGGTTCCAAATACCCGGAACCGAGGACTATATTTTACGTTTAGAAGGGACGTCACAGGATCACACAAGGTTTACCATTGTTTCACATTCTTAGAACTGATAAATAAATAAATCGTAGTGGCTGAATATGCCATTATCTTACTTTCTTTTCGCAACAATCCAGGAGGAACGCGGAGCCGCCGACGGGGACGTGGAGGACGAGGAGCACATCACCCCGGAGCCCCCCCTCCCCGCCCCCGGCCCCGCCCCCCTCGCCCCCGGCCCCGGCCCCGCACACCCGGCGCCGCAGCCCTCCCCGCTGCCCCCCAAGTCCATACTCAAGACCAACCGGGTGGAGGTCACCAATGGATATGCGCAGGAAACGGTTAGTTGCAAAACAGTTTTGAAACAGTCTTTTTCATTTTTATCTTTGTACAGCGTCGTACATATTAAATGTCCTTTCAGAGCACCCACACCGTGCAATCTCGCGAGGAATACCAATGGGCCGAGGCCCCGGGCCCCGCGGGCTACGCGTGGGGCGCCGTGCCCCCCGCGCCCGAGGCGCCCCCCGCCGCCCCCCCGGCCCCCGCGCCGCCCGCTAGGGGGTCCTCCTTCACTGTCATGGCGACAAGAGCACGCGCGCTGTCTTCGCCTCCCAATGAACTGCCCACACCGCAGTGAGTATTTTATTATACAACTTTACTATTCATTGTGATCGCGACAAGAAGATACAACCTGGCCTCCTAACTGACCTACACCACAGTAAATCTTTTATTCCAGTTCAGTCTCTTTGAAGCCTCACTGCGGAGCGAAAACACCGGAAAGCAGAAGAATCTGTTTGTTAGAACGCGCTTTCTTTATGAAGGTTATAGGATATTTCTTTTAAATTAAATGGCGAGCGTAACTGTTGAGCTCTACTAGTATAAAATAAACACAGTCGCTCATTTTCTAATTACAATTACCCTTAGTCAGTATGACCCGCGTATAATGTATTAAATAACCTTTTAATCAATAATCATCATTATCCTTCAGGTCTCCGGTCCGCGACAAGCGCGTGTCGTTCCACGCTGGCGGCGCTAACGCCTCGGGCGCTTCCCCCGCTCCCCCCGCGCCCCCCTCCACCTCCCCGCCCCCGCTGGAGCGCGAGGACCCCGACCGGTTCATAGAGGAGGCGGAGGCGCTGATGGCCTCGCCCACCACGCCCACAACGCCGCACGCGCCCACGCACACGCCCGGCGTCATCGGCGCGCAGGAGGTCTACAAGTATGTACACACACTTATTACATTATCTTCAAATGTATAGAGACGCTGGTAACTATTTCACTGTCACCCTCACTGAGGGTGACAAATCAACATCGAGCTAAGCTGCGTTGGCAAAGCTTTGTAGAGTTCTAAAAGAGTAATGGGTCGAAAAAGGTTTAAAGGTATGTTAAGCTTGGGTTTATTGGGACGACTAGCAACTTGGCGTTTAGCGGAATGAATTAGGATTCCTATCAGGAATCTTAATATATTTTGGATTTTAGAGTACATATTTGGGATAATCATAATTGACCGAACAGGGATGAGACCGAATAGAAAGAACTTACTTTAAATTGTTAAAATAACCTGATTTACACGCTTTGAAAACTTATCATACTTAGCTGTCAAAATATTACATAGCCAACCGTCCTCGCAAATATAATTGAGTAATGTAACAATTAATATATACACATTAATTTAACATTTAAATTAACAAGTAATGTAAGGATTTTGGGGGAGACCTTTGACCAGCAGTGGGACACAGGTTACTAAAAAAAATATGTACCAATATGTAATGTAATGACCAAAGAGAAACCATAAAGAGAAATAACTAGTATAATAACGTACACTAGTTGTTTCTTTTTCTGCTTATTCTTATTTTTTTAATGCTTATTAAGTATTTGAGCGTAAATAATACGAAAAAGATGAAAAAGACTAATAATGAGTAATGTCCGTCCGTCAGGGACCCGCGCACGCGTCGTCTCCTGGAGCAGCAGGCGCGTGCGCCCGCGCAGCCCATCCCCGAGCAGCTCTCCTTCAAGGAGAAGATGAAGATGTTCGCGCTGGAGTCCGGCGAGGCCAGCACGCCCAAGGACAAGGTACAATTCTCCAAACTGACTTCACTCCACGAAACTGCATGAGACTGCAAACGCTCGATGTATCACTGATGTTTCACCATATCCGAATAAAGTTTTGATTGTCTGACCAATTTAACAATTCTAAACTTGATAAATAGCTGATAGTGACAATTCGGAGTGTCGCAAAAGCTAAACTTAACTAACTAAAAATATTGCCGTCCCTTACATAGCGATGGAAATAAAAAGGATGGCATTAATTTTAGTTAGTTTAGTTTAGCTTTTGCGACACTCCGAATTGCCACTAATGTCGATACAAAATAATGTTGCCAGACGTGGACCAATAGTGTTGGATATGAATCATGGTGATCCCATCTTACGGTTCATTAAACTTAACATAGAAGTAGCAACATACCTATACATCATACATAAAATATATTTAAGGTTTGAATGATGTGTACTTGACCCTAAAATAATTAAATATACTTACTTGTATTTTTAAAGAGAAACAGGGTAATAACATTGAATTATTTGAATCATTACTTCAATTGGTTCAGTTGATTGGTTTTTCACATCACTATTTATTTTCTTCCGAAGAGGCAGTGCTCCAACTGTCTAGTCTGTAATTGTTACAATGGTCAGACTATAGTTATGTCGTCCGAAACACCGCATGAGCCGGCAAACACCCTGTATCACTTAGGCTGAAACCAAACTAGCGTAATTTTTTGAGTTGTGAGTCGCATAATTTCGGTCGCGTATCGACCTACAATAGAAACAGACAACTCATTTTGCGTCGACGTGTGAATCAAACAGGACTTTTCTATGAAGCCAAATGCAACAGAAATTATGCGATCGAAATTATGCGACTCACAACTCAAAAAATTACGCTCGTTTGGTTTCAGCCTTAAAGCTTATTTTACGAACTCCGGGTAATACATGTTACGCCTCACGTAGGTACCTATTGTGGGACAAGGCTCCTGCCTTGAAGGAAGATGATGACTTTCTATATAACGTTACTTGGAAAAAGTAACGAATAACTCATACAATGTGTGCGCGGTACACACTTTAACTGACAGGTATTTTTTGGGCCCTTATCCGGACTTTGTAAAACTAGCACTTAGATCACTAAACACAAGATTCGCTGCACGAGTTTGGTCGCTCTTAGGAATTCTTTTTGTGCATGACTTTAAAGATAAGAAGGACTTGAATACAACAATTTTATTGCATAAAAATACTATTTGCTACCTTCATAAGAGAATATTTTGAATGTCTCCTTAGCTTAGGGCAATGAAATACGAGAAAATATAACTCTAAGGGCTCTGTGACTCAACTTGTGTAACTAGTCTTTGAATCGACAATACTCTGGCCTGGCCATGTTCTCTGACATAATACTGTAAATTGATTGTAATTGTATGTGTGAGTGAAGTAAACATGATGTAAGAGATATTGTTATTAAGTTATATGTAGTTCGTTGCAAGCTTGCTCGTTGTAATGTATTGTTAATGTGAACTCCTTGTGGGCAGTTTGCATGTCGCTAATGAATGTTGAATGTTATGGTGACCATAACTTTAGCTTATTTGGCTAAAGTGAATAATAAACAGAGTTTTATCAAAAATTTACTTTCACAAAAAGCATGTAAGCACTCTTTGCAAATGACAGTTTTAAAAACTCACATTATTATCACATACAAAGATATTGTAGTAGTGATTGGGCACTTTTTCTTTATTCACTTTAGCAATTATTTGCAGGTAAAAATATCACGCGCCCAACGGGACATAGACGCGGTACATTGATCGATGACGAAAGGCAACTTTTGATCACAAGGAATACTGTACTTGCTTTTATCTTAGAACTAAAATATATTACTTAAAGACTCTATTTTGGAGTCTAATATTACGAGCTCAGTATTTAAATGTATAAAGCACCAATGTCACACATGTCAATCTTACGTATCATAAGTTATATTTAAAAGAATATATTAATTAATAATTTTGTGTAGTGATTTACATAATGCCTTAGCAGCTAGTGCAATTATTAATATGACAGCCAAGCAGGCAACTATACAACTAACTTCACGTTGACTGTATAACAATTTTATGGCAGTTAGTATGTAGTTACTATAAAATATTATATTACATACCTATTAGAGTTTATTATGTACTATTGGATTATTATATTTTAATTATGATGTCCTTAGGTACCTGTTAGGTAGGATTACATATTTTGGAATAATTTTGTAGGCACATTCTAAATCCTGAACTAAATTTTGAGAATGTTCGTGCCATTAAATAATAACATTATACAATTATTATACACACATAATATTGTTATATTTTATAGATATGTAATTGTCGAGGAGGACCAATAAATAAAACGAAATCGGCGGGTGCCTTTGTGCGTAACTTAGTACCTAAATAAATCTTTTTACCGTAAAATATCCTTTAAATTTTAATTGTCAATCAATTTTTCTGCTAACTTCGTTACATTCCAAAGAAATAATATATTTCTTTATCCTTTATCTTTTTTAAATGCATTCCTTTGTGTGCTTTGCTTTTTGGTGTGTAACACGATTATTCACTTTTTATCTTTTTCAATAAGGAAGTCTAAGGTTAATGCATTCGTTCAGATCACGATCATTATAATATAAAAACTAAAAGCAATAATTGCCTTATTGTAAATAATTTTAATTCGAATAGGAATAATTTAAGCACAAAGACGTGCCAAAATTATGTTTATTTGTAAAAGAAGACTTAGAAACCAATGCGTTGTATACTCCTGGAAGAAGCCCGTCAATGCGTCGTAAACTCCTGAAAGTAGCCCGTCCTGTGTTTGGTTGGTTTACGCCTCTGATTGGTAGCTCGGGTGTTTCTGTCTTTCTTAGCACCTAAAATACATAGGTAGATAGATAAGAATCGTATCACATGATTATTAGAACCGTATCATTGATTTTGCCAAATTATTAGTTCGTTCGAAAAAATAAACAAGGCCAACGCTCTTCTGTTATTTTCAAATCTTACCGGGACAGATTTTCTTACTCTGCAGATAGTGTCTTGATGAAACAAGGCAGCTTGTCAAACGGTATGGTCACGGAAGTACATTAATTCATATTATCGGCATCTACTCATTGTACATAATTTAGGTAGTAAAATCCTTATAGTATTATGTTAGGGTTTTGTACACCTGTTTGTATATGACAAAGTTTATTTAAGATCTATATGGATTGTTTACGTATGAAATGAATGGATACGGCCTATTCTGAAATATTATGAATAGTAATTAGTTTCCTGAGACTTATCTCAGTATTCACCCAACGATAGTCAATTAGTAATGAATGAGATTTATTTTGTAGCGCGATCTTTGATTATTTTATAGATAGACAATATTATATTTCACTACACAATCACGACTAACGAATCGTCGATTTGCGAAAATGTATTATCACTGATTGATCATGTATAATTATTGTTAACGATTTTATTGTATTTTCATCTCTATCTTGAAAAATAAATCAAATAAATTGAGAAAAATTGTTTTATTTCCTGATCTCTTATGACATAAAAATATGAGAAAGCTGATTACACGCTCTGGGTGGACAAGGTTATTTATTTATTTATAATCTACGAACTATTTACGAGTACAGTACTCTAATATGTTGCATTTTTAATGGTCAAACCAGTTTGACAAAATAGTTTGACTACGGGGAAGAACCGATTTTTAAGACACATCTAAGTATTTGTTTAATTTAATTGTCTATTAAAATCGAATAACCTTTAATTTTAGGCCTTTTCCGCTATTTAGGTAGAAAATTCCAACCCACACGATCAACGTTTTGAACAAATTTTGTTACATCACCTTAGCTCATCATAATGCGGGCACCACACATTGGCTTCAACTTGGTTCCAACATTGGCTACGAATATAATGGCCAATGGAAATGCTCCGTTTGTGTCCAATAACCGTCCAAGATCGATCCACACATTGGAGTGTTGGAACCAACACGTTCCAACACTCCAACGTGGGGGCCCGCATCCGCATAACATAACTATTAGAACTTCAATACCAATACCTCATGCCCATGCCATACCAGACCTTTCAAAATCAGAAATGCCGATGAGATGTCACGTCACGTCTATACAGAATTCTACATATCCATTTGAGCAGCCTCAGGCCAAGTAGACTGGGGAAGAGAAACATTTCTGAAATTTACCTCCCTGCGAGGCGTGCCTCAGGTTGAGGCAGCGGCTCCATTAGAGCCGCCGCACGCCGCTAGTGGATACCTAACCCACCATTTTAAAATAAATAATGTAGTAGTCTTTTTTAAACTTTCGCGATCAGAACACATGATTAAACATACATTTACGGGTATTTATCGCTATTTACCTTTATTTAATTTTAATTTTATCCCGACGTTTCGAGTTTCGACGTTTCGGTGAGCTGAAAGCACTTGAGGATTTACGCAATAATGATGCGATTCTCGTGCTTAAAGCGGATAAGGGAAATGCCACCGTTGTTATGAAGACAGAAGACTATGACGCTAAAATACGGAGTTTGCTTAGTGACAAGAAGGTGTACAAGCCGGTTTCATACAATCCCACGGCAAGAGTCACGAAACGTATAAGGGCGGTTATACACGAGTTTAGTGACTTGTTCGACGAAGATGTCTTTGACCGCTTGTATAGACCAGCTATAGTGCAGTCACCCAAATTGTATGGTTTGCCTAAGGTTCATAAGTCCAACGTGCCTCTGCGACCTATTGTTAGTCAGATAGACTCACCCACATACAATTTGGCAAAGCATGTTGCTGGTATATTGCAGCCGCTAACGGGTAAAACGACCTCTTTTGTCAAGGATTCACGACATTTTATCAGCATCATCAAGGACATGAAGTTGGAACCCAGAGATATCATGGTGAGCTTCGATGTTGAGTCTCTTTTTACTTGTGTTCCTCTGAAAGATTGTATTGATGTTGTAAGGCAAAGATTGAGCGATTATGAGCTTCCAGACCAGTACATCGACCTTCTCCAGAACTGTCTAGACGGAATTTTTTTCTTATACCAAGGGCAACATTACCTCCAGATTGATGGCGTAGCTATGGGTAGTCCTGTAGCTCCCGTACTTGCCAATATCTGGATGGAACACTTTGAAAGCATGATTAACCTATCAGCTCACGGTGTAAAACTTTGGAAAAGGTACGTTGACGATGTGTTTTGCATTATCAATGGAAGTCAACAGGAAGTCGATCAGCTAATGGAACATCTCAACTTCATACACCCTAAGATAAGGTTTACTTATGAAATGGAGCAAAACAGGTCTTTAGCCTTTTTAGATCTAAAAGTGATGGTGAGGTCCAACGGAACTTTGTCGCATACTGTGTACAGAAAACCGACACACACGGACAGATACCTAAATGCTGCTTCACACCATCATCCATTACATCTTGGGTCAGTAGTTTCATCACTTATGAACAGAGCCTATGATCTCTGTGACCCTGAACATCTACCCGGGGAGCTGGAACATGTTCAGGAGGTTCTCAAACGAAACGGATACAGGATTAATGGATGGCATCCTAATCGCAGGCGCAAACATAAGCACACAGATGTAGCGAGACAGCCAGCGTTCATGCCTTATGTGAAAGGGGTTACGGACAAGATTGGAAACCTATTGAAGAAGTTTTCAATAAAGTCGATCTATACTCCACTCACCAAAGTGGCAAAGCGTTTACGTACACCGAAAGATGTAGTACCTTTCCAGGTTCCTGGTGTTTATAAAATCGATTGCAGCTGCGGTAGTTCCTACATAGGTCAAACAAAGCGCACAGTCGCTGAACGGGTTAAGGAACACATAGCAGCGGTCAAAAATCGACAAGTAAACAAGTCTGCTATAGCAGAGCACATAGTAGACTCAGGACCTAATCACTGGATGGAGTTACACAACCCAAAGGTCCTTGCCAACGAGAAGCACTATTATAAGCGAATGGTTCGAGAAGCGATTGAGATTAAAAAATATTCTAATTTTAATCGTGAAGACGGCTTCAGACTCTCGTCCTCGTGGAATCCAGTAATAGCAAAGTGTACTCGTCAAATAAAATCTTCTCGGTGTACAGATACTGTTAGTGTAGTGTGCCGTCCTAGTGTGAACCGGCCCGGAAAAATAAATGCCTTCGCTTTGCTGTGGTGTACCTCCAACACTTCAGTCTGCCCGCGACCACGGCTGGTGCAATCCAGTCGAAACGTCGGGATAAAATTAAAATTAAATAAAGGTAAATAGCGATAAATACCCGTAAATGTATGTTTAATCAATAATGTAGTAAGTATGTATTTACGATTATATCAAATGCTGCAAGCATTTTGCTGATTGTATTCTACTAGCTGAAGATTATTATTAGATAGATATCTTACCTACTATTTTTTACAACAAAAACAAAAATCAAACCTTTTTCATTTTCTTTTACATGGTAATTACGAAAGGAATAAATAAAACACGAAAGTCAATTAACAGTGTTTATATTTTTGTTTGTGGTTAATATTACGTGTGCCATTTGGCCTTAGGTACCTTTTAAGAAAAAGCACTAAAAATATTTCTAAAACATTATCAACATTTCAGTTAACATGAATTTTATGGTACAACAAAACTGTTACACTTATTTAGTTATTTACAATCTCGTTAAATCATGTTACTCGATTCCATCTCGGCGCCGCTAGCGGCCATTGGACCATGTAGTATTAGTAACTTTGTGCACTACAATTTATAAACATCTTATCCTAACCAGTACCTAGCATACGGAACTGCATCCAGGGCAATTAAAGTAACATAAAAGGCTAAAGGCGGTTTGTATCCAACTGTGTCAACAAGCATTACTACTAAAGGACTTATCTTTTCATATAGAATATGCTCAAGTGTGCTTTGGTGTTTTAGAAACCTAAATCAATTAATTAGACTCAAAAGTAACAATGAGCCTAAAATAATATTTTCGATAACTATTGGACATCAAAACTAATTTATAATAATGATTTATGCTCAATATGATCAGTTGGCATCTGTTATTAAAAAAGTTGGAATATTTATTATCCCTAACCTAATAACAAATTTACAGTAACAATTAACTACATTAACGTAGATAACACACTTATAATTAAAGCTTGCAACTTGTGTACATTACATGATTAAACAAGTAAAATAAAATTATATATAAAAATATCCAAGTCACGGAAGTGTGTTACGCTAAAGTAAACTTTTGAGTTTGAACACTTAAGTATAAAGTAAGAATTTATGTTTTATTTTGGCGATGATTTTGCGATTAGATAGTTAGCAGAATCGGCTGCTTATTGTATTAGGTATGGACTATAAGTCATATAAAAATAGTCTAGAGACATCTTTACATATTTGATTACTAGAATAGTTATAAATAACACACTGACCACGCGCCGGCGCCGTTGCTATGTTGCTCTTCGAGTGTACGGATAGCGATTGCATAACTTTGATAGAAAAATAAAGCATTTCATTGTCATTGTCACAAACTAGAATTAAACTCTCAAATTAAAAGAGAACATGTACTAAGTAGCTGCTTTGGTGGTCAGTATGTGTTCTTTAATTCATTAGTAAAATTGTAAATATAATAATAATTATACTATGTAATGAATTACGCCTACAATATCACACATACAGTTGCGCATTCATAACAGGTAAACAATTAATGGAAGAATTATCAGAAGCCCCCATGTTACTAGAAAATATTTATTGAAAAATAGACTTTGTGATAAAATATATTTGTTTAACAATGTCCAATCTCTAAATAATACTTATTTAAACTAATAATTTGGGTATAAAATGTGGCACAAATAGAGTCAGTGACTACTGACCAAAATCTTCCCCACATCGAGAGACTAACAACTCTAACAACTCATGTTTCTTATTCAACGTGGACAACACAACATCTAGATTAAATAATATGTATTACATAATATTGGTCTACCAACAACAATTAAAGCGAGACACTTATTAAATAAAACTTACATCGATTGGACACAAGAAATGCTCAGCATAATGGAAGATTTGGGAATGCATTCCAGTTTATATTGAATCCATTACTTTTATTAGATAGATATCAAACTTATAAAAAGTCTTAACAGATACGTGTTTAAAGTACATCTCTATACAATTTAATTATTTGTTTACATTACGTGAACTTACACGTTAGTAACATAAGTATTGTGGCACTAGAAACTTTGACCATAACAAAAGTGCATCATTATTTAGTATTTTGCTTTTCCTACAAAAGGTGTCATTAGTTCCCAGCGTGCTGAACGACTATGTTTTACAAAACGTGCTAGTTAACAAAAACTACATTAGTTAACCGTCTAAAATTCGTCGTTCATACAAAAGTCCATCGGCAACCTCACTCACAGCTCAACGTCCATCCACCGCACACACACTCATCCACTAGTCGTACAAGTGCAGACGCATGGGACCCGCGGACACCGAGGACAGATCCGCCGAAACGTCACATCAGTACAAAAGTAGGATAAAGATACAAACGCGATTTGTACTTTTGACCGCCAGTTCCCATCCGTCGTCGCACCGCGCGCTTACGCAGGGTCTAGCTAGAGTCCCGCCGCTTATCCTGGAGAGAGGGGGCAGGAGGGGGGAGGGGGCGGAGGTTCGGAGGGGGGGAAGCGGAGCGTCGGGAGCGGTGCGCTCATTGGTGCGGCGGCGCGGGCGGCGTGAAGAACTGTCATTGCGGCGTGTCCCTCGCCGCGCTCCAGCGGTCGAACTCGATGCCCGAGTCGGGCGAGACGCCGGCCGGCGCCGCGCACCCGCACCCCGCCCCCCCCGCGCCCGCCCCGCCCCCCGTGCCCGCGCCCCCCTCGCCCGCCGCGCCCGCGCCACCCTCACGCACGCCCAGCTCCTCCAACACCTGCAATAGAACAACTATTTATACTCTACGTTCGGGAAAATCAGTCGTTATGCCACGAAGAAGGTAAGAGTTGGTTACTGGCTCATACTATCTTACTTAGGGCGTTTGTGCACGACACGGAATTTAACATTTTTCGGGTCTGCAAAATGTTCCATCTCAATATAACTTATCGGAAATAAGGAGACAAGACATTTGAAACTCACATTTCGGACCCCTTGCACAAACGCCCTTATTCTAGGGAAATCAGATCGAGAGTTTCTTCAGTCATCACGACGCTCGACTTTTTCCAGAACTAGATCAAAATTGGTAGAATTTTCAGATTTATCTAATGGGGGCAAAAAGGTTTAAATAGTTAGTGCAGTGGTAGTGCAGCTAATATTTACAATTACAACTCAATCAACAATATGTTTCATCACAATAATGTACCTCAATGTACCCTTACCTCAAGAAGCGTAGGATCAAACAATATTGACTTGACTGCAAGCAAACAGGTAGACCCGATGGTTTGACTATGTATTGTAATAACTTGGGCTTACCTTCTTTTGTATAAATATTTAAGCACCGATTCCATACCATCATTCTCAGACGTGCCGGACAAAGACAAGACAATTATGTATATCACATTTACCAAAGAAAGTGCTATTATCACTTTTCTTGCGCTCAAATTCAGCTGAAAGAAGACCTCTCGAAGTAATTATCGCTCGTCCAATAGTTTCAATTAGGACCTCACTCAAACTGGCACTCTGTGTTAATCATAACTGAATGGCAAGTGGTACACAGGACCTAAAATCACAAATACCTAATTCCCTGATCAATAGCGTGAACTTACCTTTCGAAACCTCGTTCAAACCTAGGTGAGTGTTAATAGCGTGAGTATAATAGAGTCAGACCTTACTCAAGCTGGCGCTATGATCGTGCAGGCCGAGGTCTCGCTCGAACGAGTGCAGTTGGCGCATGAAGTGGAAGTTGGGCGAGATGTCGGTCTTGCGGCTGCGGACGAGCTCGAATGCGTCGCGGAGACAGAGCCGGTGCCGCTGCATCAGGTAGGCCAGAGTGACGGTGACGGAGCGGGACACGCCCGCCACGCAGTGGACCAGCACGCCGCAGCGGGCAGACATTGCCTCCTCTGCAAATTAGTGTTTCTATCATCGGTGCTGACTTTTAAATTTATTAAGGTATGCCGGATTCTAGGCCTTTAGGTGACCTAAAAACTCCATCACCAGAGCTCATACGAACTTACTTAACATCTCAAATCTATGGAAATTATTATTTTGTTCTTTTGAATGATCTTGTTCCACCTTAGCTTAGCTGCCACAAAATGTTTTCTTTTCTGTTTCCCTCTATCAGTCATTATTTCAGCGCACATCATTAAACGATTGAAGAAAAACATCATCAATGTTATTGTAACTTATAGTTACATTATAAGTTCTGTATTTATTTACTCTTTAAAGCTAAACTTACCATATCAGTTATGATATGATGTCACAAATCATTAGTATAATCTCTATTTGTCAGGTAACATAACTTTGATGTTATTTAAATTACGGTTTCATTTTATTGATCATTTATTAAGGAAATCAAGTGAAATAAATACCGTCGATGAGACCGTGAATGGACAGATGAAGTCATGCACAAAAGATGTATTAACAAATTTTGTTTCCTTGAACGTTTATCATTTCTTGTTCGTTATTGTAATGTACCTATAGAATTATGTTTTAAAATACCTAACTAAGTAGGAAAAATGCTGTGAGTTAAGTATGTTTTTTTTTAACCTACATTTTCCCTCTGCTGGGCAAAGGTCTCCCCTGTATGAAAACTGAGACAAAAAAAGATAGAAGACCATTTTGTGGGAGAAAATTGGTATCAATAGCCGGGTTTCTAACAATACAGAATATTCAGTAGGGCAAGGTGATGCTGTAGCATCACCTTTGCTTGTTTGTTCACTATTTCTTTTTTAACACACTATTTCTTTTTTATAGGTTGCATTACAATACCAACCTATAAACCGTATAGCCTGTGGGAAGTGGACGGCGAGGTTCTGGCTCCAGTGGTCGGCAATGGGGATCTTCAGGTAGTTGATGCCGCAGCCTTCCGCCTCAAACGTGTTCGGCAGATCTGGGGTCACGTTCAGTACGTACTGTGAACAAGTATACATGTTAGGAAATAGTTATAACTAGTTTAGAATAGCAAACATGACAAAACATATACATTTGATGATTTGATTCCTTGAACATAGAACCTCCATTTTCAACCGACTTTCAAAAAGGAGGAGTTTTCTCAATTCGAACGGATAATATATTTTTATTTTATTTAAGTGTTTTCGCAGATAACTATTAGGAACCGATTTTGATGATTATTCTTTGTTGGAAAGGAGATCCAACCCATAAAAAAGGATTTTGAGGGTCGGAGAGGATCTTCAGAATTATGAAGAGAAATGCACCACGAAAGTGCAGGAAATTGCTCTCTTATCTATCACGAAAGTTGGTGGTTGAAGTCGGTTTAATTTTTTTTTTAATTATGCCACTTGAGAAGTCAAAAAAACTAAAAGCATCTTAAGTTTTTACCAAGACGGAATTTGAACCCGTAGCCTAGCTTTAACAGGTTAGCTGTCCGATGAGGCACATGTGCCTCATGGGTGATTGCACTGGTACGTCTATGAGGCATATGTGCCTCATGTTAGCTGTCATTATTTACTACGAGGACGTGTACAAAGAAGATCGAAACTTGCTTCGGGACAGCTAACCTGTTAATCAGAGACAAGTAAATTAATAGTCACTGCTTTAGTATAACTCTCGCTAGCTTGTGGAGATTTTGCACAGCAGTCAATCGGTTAAGGGTAATAGCAACATATTTTTGTATTTGTTTAAATTAATTAAATCAATATATGAATCGATGGAAAAATAAGTTAATATAAATCATAATGCGAAGCTTAAGCATCATTGATGAGATCAGAGTTCACAGTTCAAAGGCATTCGTCTGATTCATTTTGCGCTTGGTCGCTAGAAAAGTTAATTCATCAAAGTCTGATGTTGAAATTGCTCGTAAAGTTATAGAAAAAACCGTTTTCATTTGACAGAGCAAGCAGAAGGCTGCATTCATTTTAACTACAAGTATAAGAAATACATTGGAACTATGTATTAAGCATTTAGATGTTTATAAATATCTAAGTTCATCTAATAAGTAAATCACGGGAATTCTAACACAATATCATTTACTTGCACGGCACAGGTAAATAACAACAAAGATTAATTACTTAATTAAGAACAGTTTCTGGAATTACAAACTATAATAGATTTTTCACTTTAAAAACTTTAGAATAAAAACGAAGAGTAACTTTCACGCAATATTACGACGGTTTCAAGATCTTTCACCTAGGCTGCCCAATATAAATAAATACATATTTACACGTTTTGACCGCGGCGTGCAACCTCGAAACAGGCCATACTTTTCTATAATCCTTATAATCGCTTAGGAAAATGATTACCTTGATGTTGTGCCTAGCCAGTGCATCGCAATCCTCGCTATTGGTTGAGTTACCGAGGTACAGATTAGGCAGAATCTCTATAGGAAACTCTTGCTGCAAGTGTGTGTGCGTGTCCTCGCATTCGGACGACGAGCCCGAAGACAGCGCGTCGTCGCAGCCCGACCCTGAGATGCGAAGGGACCTGAAATAAGGAAAATAACATTAGTAATCACTAGTTTAAAAATACTCATGTATCAGACAGGGGCGTGGCGTGCCTTGACGGGGCCCCGTATACATTTTATTTGGGGGCCCTTATAAAAGGTAAAGATTTGTTACAAAAAAGACTTTTGCATAAAATTAAAGGAAATATTTGGAAAAAAAGAAATTGGGAAGTTTTTATAAATTTTTGCTTACGCACGTTGGGGGCCCCGTGACCCGGGGGCCCCGTATAATTGATACGGCAGATACGGCGGTAGCTACGCCCCTGGTATCAGAGTTAGTCATAGAACAATGACGGTTTTTATTCTAATTGAAACTAATGGAAAAAGAAATTTGATTATTGAAAATATTGATAATAGAGAAAAAATAAGGTTAAATAATAAGAATCATCAATAAATATATCTTAAATTATGTAAACAGGACTGCATACTTTAGTTTTATCTCGTACTGTTACAGTATAAATCTTCAAATAACAACGATGTTAAAGTAGTTAGATAATGGGGGCAATTCGGAGTGTCGCAAAAGCTAAACTAAACTAACTAAAATTATTGCCATCCTTTTTATTTCCATCGCTATGAAAGGGACGGCAACAATTTTAGTTAGCTTAGTTTAGCTTTTGCGACATTCAGAATTGCCACTAATGTGTAGTATTGTGAAGATCTATCGAAAAACCAAAACATTCTGATGTGGAAAGATTTAACAACTTCTCTTTAGAACTCATATTTTCTATTGTTACTTTGTACTTCACACAACATTACAAATTGCAATATAAATGAAGATGATACAATAATAAGGTTTCCAGAACTATGTACCGAGAAGGTTTCCAAGAAATTCGTCACAAATCGTCAAAGCAAGTACCTACAGAGTGATTTGCAGATATTGTAGTAGGTAAGTATTACCAGTTACTAGTACTAATATCCTGCAAAACAGGATGTGCATCAGACATATTGGATGTGTCATTTTTCAATAGGTTTCAGTCCTTTTAGTCATCATTTATTCATGATAGTGATAAGAGAGCTCGATAGGTACCTCACGAAACCGATTTACTTGTTTAAATCAAATTCGATTTTATTTTAAGACAAATTAAGTAAGAAAATAACAAGAACACATTTGGCATACTTAGATATAATAATAAATAGCGAGTATAGCAAAACAATGTAAAGTATACATCAAAAGAGGTCTAAGCACAGAGCTCGGCAGAGGCTCAGCTCGGCCCGGGCGTGGGCGTCGATCGATGGCCGCCGGGCTGAATGGGGTGGGGTAGAAGGGGAGCCCCATTCACCTCCACCTGCCCGCGGCTCAATGGCCACCCACGCAGCGTCCTTACGCCCTCGCTCCCCGTCTTCACCCCCGGCGAGACTCCCACGCGACACTTTTCCCAAATTCGCCTGTTTTGCCATCTCAATCGTCCCGACGTCATTCAGTTATAAAAGTAATCAAATTAACCGAGCATACTCCCGCCTGACTTGCTGGTGAAACGCCCACGAGTCACGTGGACCACACTAAGTAGACAATCATTTTATTATTGACTGGATTTACCTTCTCCATTTCTTTTTATTCTTCCATTCTTAGTCCAAAAAAGTTCTATATTCTTTTCGTGGAAATCATAATTCCAGTTCCATCTTATTCAAACCATAATTACCAGGCCGAAAGATCCTTGATGTGAATTGTTTTTTTATATTTCCTTGCAATGAACTTAGCTCATGAATCATCATCTGATATCAAACTTACTTTCCGTTTTAATTATTTGTTCTTGATCATGATCAGAGCATTTTGTAATAAGTTTTTTTCGTATGTGCTTTGTTGTCTGTAACCAGATACATTTATAGCGAACGTACATACTAGTGCGTTCGACGAGATTTCAATAAAACTAGTCCCTATAAATTACCAAGATTCACTCTAATTATTAAATATTTACATTACTTTAAACTATAATGTTTAATGTTAAGAAAGATTATAGTAATAAACCTTACATTTTACCACGTTTAAAGAAAGAAAGAAAGAAAGAAAGAAAGAAAAAATCATTTATTCTTGTAGGACCTCAAGGATCACTTAAGTTTCGTTTTACATGCTAGGTGATTCTAAAGCCTGTTCCAACGCGACTCCCTACACCAGGGAAAGAATCAGGCAAGAACCTGGTGGTGTGGGCCTAGCTTTTTTTTTAAAAGCGATCCCTTAACAATCTAAAATAATCTAAATAGTCAAGCTTTAGTGGGAAGCCAGCCGAACAAAGTAAGGCATGTCAAAGAAATTAAAAGTAATTGTAAAGTTAACAAGATAACACCTCAACAAAATGTTGTCTGGCATCACACGCTACACTTGGCTGACTTAAGTGGTACCTACTTATCAAGGTAGTAAAGATATTGTATACCATCAACCGTCGAGGGGCAGAGCGACATCAGGCCACGCAATTTTATCAATAATAAAAGCATCAATAGAATAATACGCTTTCTTTACAAGAATATTATTTATGTACGTTTTAAACCTTCGAATCGGAAGGTTAGTTACGTTGATTGGTAGTTTATTGTAAAAAAAGTACAGTATTTCCCATAAAAGAACCGTTTACTTTCTCTAGTCTAAATTTAGGCACACATAGTTTATTCTTATTTCTAGTGTTAAAAACTTATTTCTAGTTTAAAGATATGCAAGAGCAAGATTCTCTAACACAAGTATTACAATACTTAAAAGAGGGTCTTAACACTGATGTAATGTTAAATTTGAGGTTACTGAAATAAATAAATATTAGGTATTATTAATATTATTATATTTGCTCTCAAAAGTCTAAATTTCATAGCAAACTGTTTTGCTCGGTAGGATAGTTTGGTGAAAATTCATTTCATTAAAATAATTAATACTTCTTTAAATTATCATAGACATAGAATATCAGCATTAGGTATAATTTTTCTAGACCGTATAATTTTTCGTCCGTTTTATGAATGGAATATGCCTTGTAGTCCAGTCACTCGGAACAAATTGAACAAACGCCGAGTGCGTGGGGATCATCAATAAACCTAATTAGATACATAATGTAAGATGCGGACAGGCAGCGGCCATCGAGCTCCACATAGTCGGCATGTGCCTACGTCAGCCGCACATAGAGAGCAGAGCAGGCCGCCTCGCGGGTGCGGGCGCTCCGCCGCGCGCCGCGTAGGCGCGCGTGGGCGACCAGCCGACATGTCCATTCAGGGGAGCCCGCCTACGCCCCGCCATGCGCCATTCCGACTGATCTGATAATGGTAACGACACTACTCAATTTGATTTTACAGTGTGGGTGATCGGCGATCGCTCCTTGTTTATTACGAAAGCGTCGATATGCAGGTGCGGCGGAGGAGAACGTGGCTCGGTGGAAACAATAAAGGAGGACGGCTCATTTAAATTCGCGCATAGTACTTTAGTAATGCATTGTGTGAGTAAAGAGGCAGGACGGACGGCTTCGTGCAAATTCAATTCTCATTTGAATGAGTGCGCTCGGCAGGCGAGGAGGAAGAGGCGCGCGGGCGGAGGCCGGAAGCCGTGACACGGCCGGCCATGTATTAATGAACGGCGATCCGATGCTATGCGTATGGGCGCCGAGTCCGAAGGCGACGGATGGGCCTCAGGCACATTGTGCCCGGTGTCCGCTCCCGCGCTGCGTGTAGGCGTGCGAGTGCGTCGCTGCGCCCGCGCTCGCGCCTGCGCACAGGAATGCGGCTCGACCCACCCGCTGCCAATGACCGCCTGCGAGGGACGGTTTTTTAACGCGAGCCTCGCTCGTTCCCGTCCTGCCTGGCAGGACTTTTAACGAGCCGAGACGATGCGATCGGACAAAGTTTCTCCACGTTAATGTATATAATATGCGAGGGTTTCATGTTCTTTAGCCAGCTCTTAAGCTAGTTATGGACAAATGTTAGGCCGGCATTGTACGTTTTTTAACAAGTGTGTCGAGGTCGCAGACCACTCTTACACCTACACGGTGTGAGGGAAAACAAGATAAGTATTTTATGAGTATAAACTATTTTAAGACTGGTCTCGAGAAAGGCCAACTTATAAAACCTAACTTGATTGAAAATTGCATCTCGACATATCAAATCATATTACCTAGCATAACAAAATAATAATATCTATATTATATAATAATTATAATCTATAGATTATAATATTTAGATATTATAATCTCAGTGATTCTTACAGTTAGTTCGAAAAATCAATACAATCAATAACCAGGGACACGGCGGGCGAGAGACAGCGACTGTGATCGATGGGTGGAAATCAACAATCAGGAATATTACAAGTAAAAACTTTCAGCCAGAGACTTTTGATCCTTCATTGATCGTAATCAATTGCCTATATATCAATATTAAAAAAAATGCGTAAATTGTAATAGGTACAATATCCAATAGTACATGTTTAATGTATTCCTAAGCTCATCTTCATCATTATATCCGGTGTAAATCCTTTTTTATGCTCGTATCTATATAAAACAAACAATTGTTTATAGAATACCAGGAAAACGCAAGCAAAATCCGCTGGATGTTCTTCTCAGCAACTACTTAGTTATATTATGTCCGTGATAACAACAACAACTCAGGACTTAACATCTTTACTAAATGATTTATACAGACAGTCAGGAGGCAAGTTTTGCCTACATATAACGGGAAACTGTAGTGCCTGAAACATTGTTGAGATGGAACCTGCTTGCCCAGCACCTAAACCATCCTCTTAGCTTAGCCGGCCATACCCA
Organism: Xanthorhoe designata; assembly: GCA_963582015.1. Taxonomy (NCBI): domain Eukaryota; kingdom Metazoa; phylum Arthropoda; class Insecta; order Lepidoptera; family Geometridae; genus Xanthorhoe; species Xanthorhoe designata. Next base: position 10,198,303 of record OY757034.1, on the reverse strand, counting down.
CAGGAAAGACAATGATCAATATGTGTGCGGCTGACTAGCCGCGGGTTTCCTCACGATGTTTTCCTTCACCATTTAAAGCTCGTGTTAAAGCTAAGGGTTCGAATCCGGCCGTGCATCAATGGACTTTTCGTGTCGAAAAATTTATATGCACTTTAACACACAAGCTTTAAATGTCGTCGACATGACAATGACTAGATAAGACCGGTTTCAACTGGTACAATTTGTACAGCTTGCATTATAAGTTGCCAATGAATAGTAAAACGAGTAAATATAACACTAGATATCCTCGTCATCGGCCGTGACCGTGGTCGTATAAATTCGTGAATGAACTCACGCAGAGTGAGCAACGCCTTGACGTCAGGGGTTTGACGTCAGACGGTTCTGAAAGCCGGCGGTGTCGCCAGGATCTACGGCTTTCATCAGTAGGCAGTGACATCAGAGATTACGGCACCGAACGACCAAAGTCACCGAGTGAACAGCGTTTCCGGCTTACATCTGCCAAGTAGTAGACAGCGGCTAAAGAGATGCTCAAAGTAATTAATTCGCGCGAACAAAGACCACGTTTGGCGTCATCCCCTCTAATATAATCATGACGTTAAAACAGGAGCGAGACAGCCTCTGTACCTACGAAGTTATTTTGAGGATAAATGTTCGCTTAATGCGTGGGAAGATACAAAGGATCTGGTTTTCTGCTGTTGCTGGTTTAATTGCGAATAATATTCATAAGAATCGTTGTAATTCGAAGTAAGTAATCGAGTGTAGGCTTCAAGTGGTAAGCCAGTTCAGATTGTATCAACTCTGTGAATGACGTCCAGAGTGCTGACGTCGCGGCCCGAAGATCGAGGGCTTCGTGCCTAAATCGCGTGACCGACCACGGTTTCAATAAAAAGGTTACACTTAAATAACTTTAGCACATGTCGTTAACATAAAAAGCTCCATTAATCCACATGGACCAACTTAATAATATCACAGAAAATATTATCGAGTAAGCTATGTCAGATCCGGTTATTAATTCATTCAACATCCTGTGGCGGACGCAGTCAACATATCAGTTAGAGAACACGTAAATTCTGGTTATATTATAAGGTGTACCTTGGCATACCAACAAAATAATATAAAAGGATATTGGGACATTACAATATCGTATTAAAATTACAATACTCGTAGGTTTACATGATGATGTGATTTTATCCTAAGTCTCTATGGTATTGATTACTGATTATTTCTCAATTTCGAGGTTCTCGATAAGAACCTTGTATTTGTTACGCAAATTGTACAATTAAACACTTTTATATTCAAGGACGAAAGCCGACAGTCAGCCCACTCGGCGGCGGGCGGCGCGGCGCTGCCCGAGGCACCGGCACCGCTGCCGTGCCGTGTAGGCGTCATTACATTTACGCCATAAAGAATGCCTCTATTTATAGCATCCATAGCTGATACTGTATCGTGAAAGGGAGTCGCAACAAAGCCCACGCAGCCAGGGGAAGCGGATTACAAATCAAAGCCGATACGATACTATGCTGGTAAAATATCGTTTGGATTGTGAATCTGAAAGTGAACTTTTTGATAAAAGATGCAGATCCCGATTGTAATTGTATGTAGGTATGTAAAATTAATTTTAGATGAGTGCGGTGAGTAATTAAATTCTTAATCGATAAAGCAAATGAAAAGCATATAACTAACTGGAAATTTACTTCATTGAAAACAGCACATTTTTATGTGTTCTCATCGCAATGTTCTGCACTACATTCTTGCCTATTCATTAACAACTCACACAATGGTTTTGCGCGTTAAAAAACTATGAAACAGAATAAAGTGAACGGCGTGTTCGGCGCATGCGTGTACGTTGCATGAATGGAGTGCGCTCCATTCAGCAGCGCAATGCCGAGTTTCACCGTCTAATGCAACACCAATTACTGTTTAGGTAACATGTGACGGCGATGTGTGGCCTGCCACCGCTGTTACACGCCGCGCCGCAGTGAATTACGAATGGATGATGAATGAGTTTATTCACCAAGTTGCTTTTGACGGGCTCCGCCTGCAATGCGCCAAGGTGACGCAACTCACGGCAGGCTGTACCCGGCTACTTAGCGTTTCTCTCAACACAACCCTGTTAAAGTCAACAAATTATGCATTGTTTGTTACTCTCGGTGGCATGCTAATGCTCGCATTAACTCCATTGTACTAAACGATACAATTCTAGCTGAATAAACGACTCACTCAAATGAATGGAATATTTGACATTATGTTTTACGAGACTCGCTGTCTATTCACTCCATTCAGATACGCAGAGCAATGCATTATTAGTCACGGCTTTGAAGCAGCCATACCTACTGTCTAAATACATAATAAATGTATCTGTAGGTAAACACGATGAACGGAACAAAGAGCAAATAGGAAGCGAGGAACCTGCTCTCGATATGACTAACATCCTCTGTCATCGGTTTCAATACTGAGAAGCCGCTTGTTTGATAGGTAGAACCCACGCTCGTACCTCATTATTTATCGATTTTAATATAAACTAACGATTTTAAATAATTCAAATGAAATGATATCATGTGCTGTCTGGCCATTACAATTTATCATTATTATTGAGGACCTTTGGCTCGTGCATCCTTGACATTGCAGAACCGGGTCGTTTGAAGGACAATTATCATAAATGACTACGTAAGCATTTGAGCGAATCTTATAGTTCGCTCATGTTACATAATTTGTTATAATAATAACAACAAAACTTTGCAACGAAATAAGAACAATGCAGATCACAATTCTATAGAGACTAGCAATAGAATAGTTATGCTTATGATAATGACTTCACAGTATCGCAAGATTCAATTGTACTTTTCCATGTAGTAAGTAATAGTACCCACATTCTGAAGTCACAAATAAAAATATCATTTTTTTAATTAAAATTATGCAATCATCATCGACTTTAATTCACTGAAATCGTTATATTTTGGTTTCGTATGGAAAATACTACAGGAAATACTCATTTATTGGATCAAATTTGATATGAGTCAAGTAGCCTATTGGCCCTCAGCAATGTACACAATGTTCCTTACATGTGTATTTTTGTCAATATTGAATAATTTTTGTCTTAGCTGTAAGTTTTTAAAAATAAAATAAAATAAAATAAAATCAAACATGACATAGTTTTAATACAATCGCATATTACTTCATAACTAACTCATTGCTTTCATTTGATATTGTTAAGTCAAGAGTATGGTAGATAATTTGAGAAGTTTCTCACGGTCGTGTCGATTAACAAAGTGATCGACATTAAGAAAGTCTGTATCGTGTATCAGGTTGTACCGGAATCGGTTCGACATTGGCTTTTTCCGTCGCTGCTGTCCTGAGAAGTGATTATGGAAAACCTCTTGGGGCCTCTTACCTGCATCAAATCGAATTCCCACGAGCAGCTTCCTTTATCAAGCAATCATGTTACGTGACGCAGTGGATTACTTATTATGATGTGCTACTACACAACTACACGTACACGTTACACTTACAACTATATCGCAAGTAGGAACATTTTAAATCTAATTACGTCTAGTAAGTATTTTACGTTCGTTTTTCGTTCTCAAAATGGTACCAATGGAAGACCAGCGCAAGTTGTTTAGAACTCGCACAATGGCTGGTTTACACGGGCTTAGTAGCTAAGTGCTATGTAAACCAGCCATAATGCTGAGTTGGGACCTTTTCGTAACTTAAGGTACTTACATACTGTTATTTTTATATTTTTGGGATTGACTTTCTACCTACCTGTGCTAAATATATTCTATTCTATTTTAAATCTTTCAGCATACCATAATATTTAAGATGATTTAACAAGTTGTTTAAAGGCAAAGAAAAACAATCCCTATTTCGTGTTGAATACTAACCGTAATCCCATGAGCGGCAGATGCGGCACATGCTGGGGTCCGGCCTCGCTGCACCATTCAGGGTAAGCGCGATGGAACTCGGCAAAATCACCTGCCAAAAGAAATAAAAAAAATTAGATACTCAATAAAAAAACAACCTAATGATCATTTTACTACAAAAATGCTGTAAACTGTACTTAAAGAAATTGAAGAAAAATTCGGAAAACATCTATTACCTACAACTTGTATCGTATATCATTATTTATCAAAACTTTCTTGTTGATTGCGCCAAGAGTAGGCAACTTATTCCGTGATAAATTGATAAGCGCTGACGCAAATGATACAATAGGTGCCTACCTCGTAGTATTAATTCGTTTCAAGTTCGTTTACGAACCATTCATGCTGCCTAGCAAACTCATTGATATTTTTTCATTCACCGTTGAGTGATCAACTATAAAGTCACAAAAAACTGCAAAAGCTAATTTAAAATAAAACATCCAACTCGTATTTTGAATAGAACTGTATTTTTTATCTAAATCTGATTGGTTTATTCGCATGACTACATTGCGAACTTATGATCTACTATTTAAAAAATACCTTGTTTCAAAGCATTAAAATAAGCCATGTATTATGCAAAGCGAAGGCGCAGCTCAAAATATAGATGAATTCCTACGCATCACTATCATTACATAGTATAAACAAGGTCGCTTCCCGCTGTCTGTCCCCATGTACCTATGCTTAAATTTTTAAAACTACGCAACGGCTTTTGATGCGGTTTATTTTAATAGATAGAGTGATTCAAGAGGAAGGTAAGGGCTGAACCCTACGAGATATATTATATCAAAATAATGTAGGTACAACAGTATTGTACGTACACCTTAAAAAGGTCTTTAAAAAAGTCCACGATTGTCTATCTCTTAGGGATAACCCACAATAACCATTTTGTATCTTTTACAGCAATAATTCTTACATAAATTGTGCATTGAATATAGCTAGGGCCCTTTACAGCATGTAATTTAAATAAATATTTTCGAAGATATTAGTGGCAATTCGGAGTATCGCAAAAGCTAAACTTAACTAACTAAAAATGTTGTCGTCCCTTTCATAGCGATGGAAATAAAAGGATGGCATGAATTTTAGTTAGTTTAGTTTAGCTTTTGCGATACTCCGAATTGCCACTATTACAGATTTAAATTGCAGGGACATAGTGGTTATATTTCTGGTAAAGATATCTTTTGCAATGACCAATAATAAATCGCAGGTTCAAGCTTTCAACATTGCAGGCTTAGATTTAGGCCGCTAGTCTAAGTATAAAATAATAACTTTGGTTTGGACTTGTTTGTATTCAATCCTAAGACAAATCCATTCACCATACTTGCAAGTTTCCACAATAACACGAAACGCGGAAGCGTGGGCATCACGCAATCAAACCGTTTGTGCTATCGAAATTCACATCTTGATTTATTTGGTCATCGAAATACCTTAGTAAGCATTTAGGAATATTTAGTACGTCCCACACAAAGCAGGTGGGGACTATAGCCTGCCCTGCTACTCTGCAAAACGAAAAACGAAGTTTCGTGACAATTTTCGGGGTCAGCTTATGTTGGTGGATACTGAATTCGTAATAGTTCACCAACATAATTAGAACCCAAAAATTGTCACGAAACTTCGTTTTTCGTTTTGCAGAGTAGCAGGGCTGGCATTAGGTAGGCAACGTCAAAGCGTTTCCGGTAAACGTTTCCTGTCGTCCGGCGCTGGCTGCGTCCACTATGATGCTAATCCGCTCCCATTATGTCCATCACATCATCCAATAGCCAATGACGAATAATAATTACCTATTCAGCCGCGCATCCAATAGCAACGATGTCACAAGGTTTTAGTTAATCACAAAGGTAATTTAAAGACATTAATGGAAGCCATAAAAATAAATAATTACCAATCTAATAGGACAGCACGGAATGCTGATGGGGTTGCGCCAGAAATGGTAGGTACTATTGTTGATTTTTTTAGTACTTATTATAATAATATATGCTTGTTTTTTTTTGTGTTTCATTTTCTAAAATATAATAAGACAAGCTTCTGCTCGCGGCTTCGCTGGTGTGGTAATAACCAGTATAAAAAATATTACAAACATTTACAGTTACATTTATATACCTTCCGACGTGTTCCTGGGGCAGATAATTTATGTATTTTCTTTCTTTCTCTCTTTCTATTCATCAAACAAAAAATTTAACTAGAAGTGATGACAAGATACTTAGCACGAATACGAGTTACGCGAGTTGAGGTCATAGGCGTGAAAGTATGTCTAATGTCGTCATCCACGGTAGAGCTACATAATGGGCTAAGATGTCTGTCTATTCGGCATTTTCATCAAAATTAGGACGTTTCGCAGGCTGAGGCGGCGCGCGACGGCAGCACGCAGCCGCGGCGGGCCGGGGCAGGGCGCGGGGGCCGCCGAATCGATCCGGTGACTCATAGCGGCTCATTCATCCGCCGCACTCAATGAACTCGCCGTACTTCCCTCCGCCCCTCCAGCCGCCGTACCAGCCCCCCCCCACCCGCAAGCGTCCTCGGTAGCAAGGACTCCATAAAATCCGCCCTCACCACGTGAACCCAATCCTTCAGCCTACTACACCCACATGATAAACGTGATCGTTTTGCACACGCTCAAGAGGCACCCACTTCTTTTCGCCCACCGCCCCTGGTCGGTTTGTCCAAAAGATGAAATAAATATTATATTTGGAATTAAAAACCTACATCAGACCTTGGCTGAAGCTGGAACGATGTAAAAAATTCATCAGGAATGTCGGCACCTCAAGTATGTGAACGAGAAAGGTTCATATGAGCTCAATCGTCGGTCGGCCGTGAGAGGGGTGGCGGCGGGAGGCAGGTGCGGCGGGCGAGCAGGCCTTGGCCCGTCCCGTGTCCTTCCTGCACCGTTTACCAAACAACCTTGCGATGTTTCAGCGAACTGACATTTTTTTACCCGACGAGCTTGTGGCATCGTCGAATATCCGATTTGATCAGATACTTGCAAGATGAGCCACTTCGCAATCACACAATATAGCTTTTATCAGGGTGACCATAACATAAAGCACCTTATGGGAACTAGAGAAACGATGATGAATATGGTTACATGCAAGTGCACTATAATAGTGGGTTTATCCAGAGTCGTTAAATAAGATTCTATGATATAAAGATGATTCTAAAATCATAAAAATACTAGCGGCCGCCAACTTCGTTCGCGTGAATTTTGTTTAATAAGCTTTGAGGCTGAATTCAAAAAAGAAAGAAAGACAAAATAATTTATTTCAATATATGGAAAACGACGTAGCGACGACGCTGCGACGACTCAACTCAGCGCAACGCACTAATGGGGCCTCGCTCTAACCCGGACCTCAAGGATCACATCGAATACGCTACTACCTACTCACGTCATAAGACACAATTATTAGACAGATTCTAGTTATTAATGATAACTGAATTTGTTACTCTGCATCACCTTGCAAAATAATCAGTTTATGTACTTTGTTTGACATACTTTTAGTTAATTCCTAATTCCTATATCCAACACTGGTATAGAATAAACAAAGCTCAAGTCTCCATAAATAGCACCAATAAAGGCAGTTGCGATAAATTGAACCAATTTAGCGGGTTTGGAGACAGAGTTGCAAAATATCTCTGCACGTGTGCCTCTATTGGATCGCGCTGGCTGTTCGGTCAATTGTATACAACTATTGAGTAATTTAGAGTCGAAACGTGTAATGGTTGTTAATTGTAAATCAACAGGATAACTAAAATCAAAGTAATCAGATTTTACTAACAACTGCCATGAATCAAGGTTTTTCTTAAAAACGATTATTATCCGCCGTAGTCCGTCCGAATGGTATTCTCGGAATTTTGATATCTGGCTTAAGACAAGAATATTTTTATTGCGTCTTATTGCCAACCACTTAAAGTTGATTTCAATGAGTCTCAGCAATATCTAAAATAATGTTGATTTTTAATTTAAAGTTTTCCTTATATGTGTACATTCGAAGATAACTTGAGAAACAAGAGAATATAAATCTCTACCACATAATGAACAACTTGAAAATAATTTCAGATGATTGAATTCCTTTTCTCGTTTTAATTTAAGACGTTTATGTTACCAGGTAAATTCGTAATAATAGACTTAAAACCAGATCGGTGAGTGTAGTTGGCTGACGTCACTGGATAGCTACGGTTTCTCCGGATCGTCTATGGAAAAATGGTTTTTCAAGGTAGCGGCCGAGATCTAAAATAACTTTCGTGGTTTTGAAGAAAAGCTTTATTTTACAAGTTTAACGAGAATGTTAAAGTTTACAGAAACGGTAGGTATTTCTTTGAATTGTTTAAAATCTTTGAGATTCCATGCGTTTAAAGACATGAGCGTTTATAAATAAACAAACGGTCAGTGCATGTTGGACTAATTGAGGGCCGGCTCGATTTCGAGCCGATAATGAGAGTGGCGCCGGCGGCGGCGGCGGCCACCAGATAATTCCGCTGATAAACCATATCGGCCTAGCGGAGTCACACCGCAACGTCTCTACATTCGAAACTAAAATATTATTGAGGAAATCAATCGTGTTGTTCTAAAACCCATAAACGGAGAAACAAATTGCCGACCACATAGTTAGACCTTTTTGACTAACAGCTAACGAGGTAGGTAGGTACATTTTTACTCGAGTTCGCTGTTGCGAAACGAGGCATAAATTAAATCTGAATACAATGCGTAGAGCAAAATTGTAATCCGTGATTCGGACGTTACATCAGCGCATAAAAACTGTCAATGCCAATGCTACGCCTCGACGAATGTAAGTATTTGTTTACGTGAAGCATCTTCCATTCACCACAATCGCAACTTTACATTCATCAATTAGTTTCTGGTTCATAGCTGTAGAGTTTGGCGATACTGAGTCATACAGCCATAAAGGAAACATGCGGTCGGCCAGTTGGCTCATGAAACTGCTGAGCTGAAACAAAACACACAACGCGTAATTGTTTCCACACGAAGGAGATAATTCCAGCGCTTCCCAGTTTTATGTGCTCCCGCTTCCTTTTCTCATTTTGTTCCTATACCTATATTCCTTCGCTTTAACTGAAATTCGCCTACAGCCAGATGCACACGGTTTCCTACGACATCATAGTTAAATTTAAGATTCAAAAGGTTTACATTCACCAATTGCAACATCCTGTTGTTTAGAAGCACGTGCTATATAATGCGTTTGGTTGAACATCGCCGAGTACATTATGAATGGATCTGTTTTCTATCGATTCGTTTGCATTGCGAGATTCTGATTTGCGATATGAGTATTTAAACGATATATAACGATAGCGATATGATTTGCGATATAGTCATGCATGATAATGATTATCAACATTAAGTAGGTAGTTTTATGTTAACATTCTAAATTCAAATGTTTAAATCACATCAAAATCATTATATTTTACAATTAAATTACATTTGTCATTTCATTAACCTATCCAATGTCCACGTTTATCTAGTATACTCGTAGAACACGTGGTACTCTTCACTTCACTATCACTACATTACATAGTATAAAACAAAGTCGCTTTCTCTGTCCTTATATCCCTATGTATGGCTTAAATCTTTAAAACTACGCAACGGATTTTGATGCGGTTTTTTTTATAGATAGAGTGATTGAAGAGGAATGTTTATATGTATAATAAGGCTACTTTTAACTACCGAGGGTAACACCGCGAGGCGCAGCTAGTTGAATGATATAAGAAATTCTTTGATAATGTTCTATTTTCTTATACCGACTGCTTCCGTTAATTTCTTCTAATATCAAGCATCTTTAGTTTCTCGGCGCTCTTACGAAACTTCCTTCCTGCTGTTAAGTGAAATTATTTTCTACTATCAACAAGCGACTGCTATTGAAATAGGAACTGATGATTAATGCATCCGTCACATTATTATAGTTTTGTACACGGTTCAAATTGGCAGGACGTGGTGAGTGAAACGGGAACTTATTAATAAAATTGCGGCGCTCTTCCGTCGGACGAAGACCGAAGCAGCGCACGGCGCATCCGGCATGCCAGATCATCCAGTTTGTATAGCAGTACGATTATTATGGCCCTCTCGAGTTTCTTTTCTTGTATCCTATTACCGTTTAGAATGCAACTCTAAGAAACGACTGCGCTATAAAAACGGCGGAACTCGAGCGATCAGTGCCGACAGGAGTTCTTATTTCGTATTCAATGCTGGCTTCTGGTTGTATCATTGGTCCATCAAGATCTAATTAGCTGTATCGTTTAAAACCCACTCTGCTTTATCGCTGCTGTTTAATTGGTACCGCTGGTCTTGAACTCGCCGTTCTAAAGAGACTGATGGAACTTCACGTTGTTTTTATTTGATAAGCTTTACTTCATTTCCCCGATTAAAACCTGTCGAAAGTTTGTACTAAGTATTAGTACAAACTTGAGACATGTTTTGACTTAAGACATGTTTATTATTTCAAGACGAACACCGAGATATAATATAGACAAGCCACTGACACAAAGTGGAAACAGTCGTGGTCTGCGCAGTGATTTAATCTATCGTCTCGCATTGAGGAGCACAATAAGTAGTCGACTTCCTCTCCCACGTTTTGAGGAGCGGATGCCCGTCGCGACCTCCGGCACGGCTCTTAGACCCCTCATGCATTAAAACTAAGCGGTTTGCGCCGCCCTTTTTGTAACATCATTCATATTTGAGCGGCGTAATCCTTCGCTGGACTTGTAAACATAATTACGAAACGAGAATCAAAAAAATAATATGTCAGAGGGTATGTCTACTAGATTGATGTTCTAAGATAAAAATTAGTAATAGGAAAAAAGGAAAATAATTCTACCGTTTTTAAAATTTTTTTCACATCTAGACTGTAGTGTAGTATAAAACAACAGATTAACCATCTAGGTATTTCATTCCTTGGTTCCTGGTTATACAGTGACTAGGTAGATAAGTCTTTATTGAATACTTACCTACACCCATATTCTTAGTCGTAACTTTACCTTTAACTCCACTCGACCTTCACTCAAACTCATTCGAGGTCCCTCGAAAGTGCCTCAGAAACTACCTTATGTTTGGTATTTTTAGACGTTATTTTAGAGTCAAATCAATCTACCTCGAGTAAGGAGAAATCAGATCAGTCAAAGGTAAATTTGATCAAACTTTCTTCAAGCCTAAGGAAATGTGTAATCTGTGGTGATTAAAAACGTCAAAATCAGTCGAATTTCGTGAACACAAAATGTAAACAAAGAAAACTTTATAGCAAAGATTTTATAGTTTATCGTGAATACGCGCTTGAAATATAAGTTTACAAAGGATGAAGACTTGTGGTGATCCTTTGAACCATAAGAGCTTGGTGGCAACGCTGTATTAGCAAAGGTGTTGACAAACAGCAGACAAGACACGCATGGAGCTCCTTCCTACTAAAAACGCAAAAAAAGGAGAAGAGGCTTCATAGCTTCAGAAAAGGGAAAGGGAATGGATGATGACTGCATCAAAAGATTCTTACAAAAAAGGGAAAATAGAGAAAGAGGTTGCTGCGGAACTTTTGTGCAACCAAACTAAGCGGAAAATTACAGAAATAGAGCTATCATGTAGGACCTACCTAGTAGTTAGTTTAGTTTTTGTAAATAAATGGATACCTACTGGTGTGTTCGTTATAAACATAAGTCATTTTAGTTTTTAAACCATCATTGTACCTACCTGATCCTTGCAAACTGAGGTATTTTTTATTGGATAATAATATTGATGCCAGAGTACCTAATCGACAAGAAATGATTTTTATTAAAATATTACAAATCTGTTAAATTGTTTATTTTAAAAAGATAGGTCACATTATAATCAGACGAACGACGTGACGTTATCCAAAAGCTTGGTTCATTATGGACTAGGTACACAAATAGGTACATATGAACGAATTAGCCATGGACTACAGTACAGTACAGTAGGTAGGGTATCCTTGATAAGCCGATATTTGGAAAATTCGACCTCGTCAAATAGTTCCAATGTGTTTTCTGCATCCCAATATCACCGTGATGCGTTTTCGTCGTATAAAAATTTAGTAAATACCTTTGTACATTTACGTTTTTACACTCAATTATTCACACTAATGTCCTAAGGAAAACTCAAGGTAGCTCGCGACCTACCTTACGTTGACAGCTATTTGACAAAGCCTCGAGCGAGGATTTCCTTGAGGAATTCTCAAGTGAAGGATGAGTGGAGTGAATTTCGATGTCTATAGATACCAAATCACGATTTCAAGGCTGAGTCGAGTGGAGTTGGAGTTAAGGTTACGACTAAGAATATGGGGGTGAGCCATCCAGTTGGTTCAAATATTGTATTTTTCAAATTCAAGATTAACTACCTACTATGTATGTAAATAAATTTGTACATTTTGCAGTGTTTTTTAATAAAAAATCTTTGTCTACACAGCATCTGCATAAACAAAAAAATGAGTTCTTTACCTAGAGGTTCCTTGACACTCAGTTTATGATTCAGAAATAATAACTCTAGTTTAGGATATAAAACGCTGATAAATTAGTGTCAGTTATCAGCAATTCCTAAAGTGAGATCTGCTGATTTACCAAAGTTCTGGTTCTACATTTTCAAAAATAATTATTAGGTTGGGCTGTTTAGTAACTCTTCAACCCCGAATGACAAATCTGTGTCTGTATATTGTTTTGTGTAAAATTTGTTCTAAAACCGCTTAGACATTGACTTGTTTACAATTTCATACTCTTAAAACATATTCTAGTGATATAAAATGGTATTTATCATACAATATTACTGTGTTTAATGAGAATTACTCATGCATGTGCAACTACATGAGCTTAATTCAGAATAATCAAAATATTGTGAGAACATTAATTGTTATAATGTTAATAGCGATTATGCTATCTTTTATTATTCCATAAGTAGGTACAACTATGTAATGGTTTCTGAATAAAGTCTTTACTTGAGACATGATTAATGCTAAATAATTCTTGAATGAATCTACAACTGACATTATAATAAAAGTAATTAAAAGTGAAATACAACTGATTCTGAACACCTGACTGAATCTTTTAGGCTCGTGATATCCTTCAGAATGAAGAGATGAATTTTTGAGGGTACATCAATCATTATTTTGGTGTATATGTGTTGATTTTCCAAAGGTTCCTTGCTAGATTTTTAAATGAAATTGTTTGAAAAATAATGATTTTCAAAACAACCTGTGTTATGTACATATGAGATTCGTTAATTATATACTTACCAGCTTTAAAACAGCCTAAATAAGTTCAAATAAAATACATTCTCATTATTATGTGTGCACAAAATATTTATTATTAGATTTCAGTCCTACATATTGATTAGACAATAAATAATTTTAACATAATCTACTGTTTGTTTTGGCTCTGTAGGTAATGCCTATGGAACAGTTAAAAAGTAGGTAGAGTTTATTAGTAGTAAGTACCTATTGTATATAAATTCTCACCCTCAAGGCAGACGACTTGGACTGCATCCTGCTTGAGTCTCTTCAGCAGGATGCCGTGCACAGAGTCCGGATCCCGGGGGGCGCCGTCTCCGTACAGCACAAAGATGCCTCGCGTGCGGCAATGCGTGATCCTCGCCTTCAGCTCCTTGCACTGCACGGTAGACACCAGCTCGATCTTCCCCGCAGCCAACCGACGCAGCATTATGCTCGGTATCGAAAAATTCACCGCGGAACGAATATGAGACACGGAGTACTCGTTCGATCCTCGACAGTCTATCAATATCGTGTCCCTTTCGTCCGAACGCAGCTTCGCCAGAAGCCATTCTTTCGACACCAGGTCGCAATCGCATTCCGAGTCCATGGGCATCTTGAGATCCGTGTTCCCTTCTGTTTACACTAACACGGTCCCTTCGACAGTTTCTATCGCCTGTTGCGTTGCACTATGGCATGCGTATCTAAATCAAGAGTTCACAAACACTAACATATTACAAACACTAATTATTTGTCTTTTTAAATTGGTTCACCATGAAATATTTATAGACACAAAAACTAGTTTTTGTCAATGTAAGTCCCTTCAAGTCTACGAGCTTGCGTTGTTACCAAAGAGTTGTTACGACGAGCGAGCGCGAGCGCCAGGCGGCGGAGCAAAACGCAAAAGCAAAGCAAAAGAACGATTTCAACGATTTCTGAACGAACGAATGAAACTAAACAAACTGTCATGAGAACTGAACTAGCTCAACAAATTAACAATAGCATGCTAAAAATAACGTTAAAATATAAATCACCCGCTACTACAACTTTAGCAGGAGCTAAACTTAACGGCAGTGCTATAAGTTAAAAATGTTAACTGTAATCTATCTATCTATAATTATTATTAGTCTACCATGAATTCTGATATAAAATAAAACCTTTTTTAAATTAGAAACTTTGTTTTTGAATGATGAATTCTTAACTTGTTTTATAATGTTATAGCGTTAAGTAGATACATTTGCTATTGCTACTGCCTGCTAATTTTAATTTGCGTATCGGGCAGTAGCAAATTTAGCGTTGTCGCGTTAACCTTTGATATGCGCAAGCTCTGATCAGTGCGCCCTAGGTTGTCTGCGCAAGAACTGATAAGTGCTCATTGCACCTACACCACTTATACTCGATTTTGACAATAAACTACTGAAAATAAGGTCTTAATTTCTTTATTTTCCTATACCGAACAAATCGAACGAAGAGATAGAGACATTCACTCGTAAATAAAACCTTTAGAAACTGAATCGTTCGTTCGTTCGTATGAGCAAGTGGCCAACTCTGGTGACGGAGTTTTTAGGCCGCCTAAAGGCCTCCGTCATGGCTTAGCGACTTTAAAAGCCGGGACCGACAATTTAACGTGCCCTCCGAAGCACGGAAGCGCTCAGATGAAAATGCCACTTGCGGTCACCCATCCAAGTAGTGACCGCTCAGAACGTTGCTTAACTTCGACGATCTATCAAGAACGTCTTAGCAAGCTTCGCCACGAGCGCTTCGTAGAAACTGAATGACGACCACTTTGAATTTCGGCGCCGGTGGACTCACAGTGCTCCGTAAATTTTGCGTTTTTTTGTGAAATAACCAGTAAAACCTTAAGGTATTATACATTTTATTATTCTGTACGCAATACCAAGCTGTTTTATGTATACTATGACTATTACTACCTCACCAGATTTGAATTATCTATCACTAAAAGTTTTGTCGTACGTAACGGTTTTTTTGAATATGCTATTTTGGTGGTTTTTTACCTATTTCATAATGTCAGCAGGTGTTCATTATAACAACAATTTATCTGAGAATATAGAATTACAGTAGTTATAAGTGAAAAGTAGTAAATTATTACAAAAAAACGTAATATTTTGAACAACGAGCCTAATCGCACACACACATACACAAGCCAACATGGCGTCTTTCCACGTAGGTGTTCAGAACATTTACAGGATGTTGTTGTTTTATTTTCATTGGTTGTCTGCGGAAGCACTTATCAGTACTGCATAGTAATTTTAACTTAGTTTGTGTTTGACCGCTGGTGACATCGACGCCTTTACTGACTAACCTTTTTCTGCTACTTGTTATAATTGTGATATTACGGAAGAATTGCTACGCAAACTATTTGGACATGGAATATTAAATTTATTATGACGTTTTTTTTTTCTTTAAAATTGTAGAAACAATTGCACTGAGAGGTCCGATTGAAGAGGCCAACCGATGAAAGCGTGATTATAATATTAGTAGGATGTACTAAATCTAAAATTATGTAGAACTAGAAATAGTAAGAACAGAAAATAAAACGTCCTGTATAGAGATCCTGATCAGTGCTTACGCAGTTGAAGTGACATTAAGAGAGCATTGATAAGTGCTTCCGCAGATGACACTTGACCGTTCACACACACACATACATGCCTTAGTGAACGATGTGTGAAATTTTATCTTTGTTTTCTTTTACATTTTACTAAATTATTTACTATAGGGTGGTACCACCGTCTGTCCTCCAATCGAAAGCCTGTTTTTTATATTTCATCACACAGTTCTTTCCATAGAGTAAAGATCGTTTAGCATCTTGAATTTTGTAATAGAAAACTAGCCTAGCAAACTACTTGTTGTTTTGGTTTTTGGCTGAAATTTAGGGATAATTTTACTAATTATGTAAAAATATCAGTTTTCAAGTCGAAATAAATATATGTTCAACTAAAAACACACTTGTTCAAACAAAATATTACTTCCATAGTTGTTGAAAAGTGAAATGAAAGTTGGTTGAAATGAAGTTACACAGCTGATTTGTTTGAAGTGATATGTGATTTTCGGAATAGTTTATCAGAGTGATGTATTACTAGAATTTGATTGATTTTGATGGATAAATAGAACCTGAATATTAAATTTATAGTGAGTAAAAGATAAATACAGATTATGTCTCAGAATTTTGAATAATATTGATTTTTTCCATGACTGGTACAGGAATCGCCTTGGGTAACATTTGCCCGTAAATAAATTAAATTTAGGAATGAATTGATAATAAAATTGAACGTAAATAGATGTATTGGTTATCTAACTACCAAATTATACCAATATTATGATTACTACCAAACATTTTATTTAAAATATTCAATAAAATGCGAGTACTATACATTGCCGTTCAAAAACGCGCCATCTTTGCCGCAAACGACGGATACAGATGTGCGACCCCTTGCCGCATACCAAAGGTTAATATGCTGCTAATTTTGCTGAATGCCGTTAATTTTAGCATCAGCTAATTAGTAAAAGCTAAAACTAACGGCAGTAACGTTAAGTGCCGTTAATTTTAGCATCTGCTTATTTCGGAAATAGCGGCGCTAATTGTGATTTAATTTTTAACGTTAATTTTAACATGCTAATGCTTCGTTCCAAACCTAGTGGTGTGTCTGGTGTCATGTGTCAGTATCAGTCACAGTCATGTGAGTCATGTCATGTCATGTCAATCTAAAATTCGAAATGTCAGGTGCAGGTACATACAATTGTGGAGCGAAAATTGTGAAAAAGAAAGGCTGACAAGTTTCAAATCATTTCCAACAAGTATCCCTTTACAATAGTTAATTCATGGTAATTCCTTCAGAAACCTAGTAATAAGACAAGTTTACATCATAACTAATTTACATTATGGATGTATTGTACGATAATCTAGAAAACTTTACGGAGGAAGCTACTAATGCAGAGGTAAGCAAGTTTTGATCTTTCATATTTTAGTCTTTTATTGCATTACAAATAAATGATACGTTGCTTTTTTGTAGTTACGCGAAGAAAATAAGAACTTGAAAATCAAACTGGAGGAGTATGCTGCGACATTAGAGCAACTACAGAAAGTAAGTGATCACATTTGTAAAAAAACTGAGTGTTCGCGTTCCACGCAACAACCTACCTTGCGTACTATTTATCTAATATAGTATCTACAGGGTGTTTTAAAATATTCATATTTTTGCTTGCTAATAAAGAACCAGCATGGGACTAACTAAAAGAGCCCATTGTAATGTAACGAAGCACAACTGTTTCATAAGGTGGAGTCTTCAGGATTTTATGAAGATCTCTTCTGGAATGCTATGAGTTTGTTTCTATACAACACAAATATTGTGGTTTGGCACTTGGGACTGCTGAATAACTTCTTCTACTACTCAGCTCCTTTTATTTTCATCTTAGTAGGTATGATTCAAATCTTCTGAATCTTATTGATAAATGACCATTGTCTTTGACTTTACCAAAGTACCTAAGTATCAGAAAGCAGATAAATCTTACTTATTAAAACTATTAAATGATTGCAAACTAGAAACCAATAAAATAATAAATAAATAAATATCCTTGGACATTTCACACAGCATCATCTAATCCCAAGCTAATCAACTTTATCAGATGACTGATATACCTACTACTTAAACATTTTTTTTGTAAATACATACATATTATGCATAGAAAACAGCCAGACTTGAGACAAACATTTGTCCAATGGCAGAGCTCCAACCGCAATCTCCACGGCTTTCGCCCACTGCGCAACAGTGGTTGCCAATACTCATGATATCTTGATTATGTCATGATACTGGAATTTTGAACAGATTCACATTGAAATTGTAGAATATTTTGCAGGACTTTGATACACTGCTGTCAGAACATAGGAAGTTGGAGTTGAACTACTCTTCCTTACTAAAGACAGCAAGATCTGAAATTGAAAGAAAGACTAAACTCATTTCGAAACTAAACATAGAGTGAGTATAACATCTTCCATCACATGAAGCTTCATAAAAATAACTTGTGTTGTAATAAAATTCATCCATTTTATTTCAGGAAAGATGCATTGATACTGACTTCTATGCAAAATAAAAGAACACACTATAATAGAAGTAAACCTTCAATAAATGAACCAAAGAATAAAGAAGAACCTAAGTTTGAGAATGCTAGTCAAGCTCAATACAAAAGTAATAATAATACAAAACAAAGTAATCCCAACCAGGTTCCAAATGAAAGGTAACACATAATATAAACCTTTATTTAATATTATAATATCTAGTATTATTTTACACCTGTGACTTTGCATCTGTTGGTTTTCAATGTAATAAGTTTGTAATTAGTTGCAACTGTTAAGTAGGTATGTATTGTCCAAAGGCTCTGTGGTTCTCAAGAAATGGTGAGATTTGAACACCTCAATGTGCCAAAAGTCCTCACAGATATTTACAGCCGGTTTCTTGAGTGCAGATTATCTCCAAAAACCAATGGTCAAATCATGTGACAGTGTCGAATTTTTTCCTTATTTGACACTTGTCATGTGATTTGACCATTGATTACTTAATTTTGGAGATGATCTGCGTTGAAGAAACAGGCTTTGAGAGGTTTAAAAAGAAATTTGCAGATCGGCTATCTGTTTATCTAAACACCCTAGCAACAGGACTGCTGAAGCCCTCACTAATGAAAAGACTAAAAGGAGGGATGTTTTCTGTAGAAGATGTACTGGCCTCTTTACCTTTCTTGTCATAGTCACCCAACAGATCAGCTTGTCTTGCTGCTGATTGCCAATTTAAAAAGGAAAAAAAAATATGTATTGTATTCTCTCTCACTAATTTATCAGTTAAATATCAGAAAGGTAACGAGGGAGGTCTTTGCCCAGCAATGGGAAGATTAAGGACAGTAAAAAAATTTAGATCTACAGTACTTTTAACATTTATTTTCAAATATTCTAATTCTATTTTTGCTGGAGAGAACATAACTATTCCATATCTACTGATTTTAATAATCTCCATAGGAATATGCATGCAACAAGACATCCTGATAACAATAAGCCATTTGTCAATCCAAATATTAACACTGCAAGAAACCATGCAGTCAAGGAAAATGATGTGCTTGAAGATGAACAGAGATCAAGGGCAAGAATCAGTGCAAGAAGAAAATCTATGCCAGTTATTGGGTAAAGTGTTACTTACTTAAATCATCTGTTATACATTTATTTACCACTAAAATTATACCAATACCTCAGCAACAAAAGTTTATATTTATTATTTTGTTTTAGCATCGATTGTTCTAAATTCAGCAGTGACGAAGAAGGGGTAGCAAGTAGTGGAAGTTCTAAGGAATTTGTGCCACAAGAACCACCTGATAATAGATATCCATACAGGTTCCATAGAAACAAACCAACCATGGAACACAGAACATTTGGTCATTATGAATCTAAGAAGGAAAGTAGAAGTTGCTACAGTAAATATGATAGTTCTAAATATAGAAACCAAGATAATAATGACCAATTTCAAAAATATAAACGAAATCAAAGTTCAGACAGAAAAAGAAGAAGTCCTGATAGAAAAAAAAGTCTTGAGCGAAGAAGAGGTAGCCCAGATGGAAATAGAAAAGAAATTCGTGATTACAGTGAAGAATTTTATAAAAGGCAAGAACATAATAGGCATAGGAAAATGGCTAGTCCCCCAAGAGATAAACATCATCAATATTATAAACATAGAAGTCGTGATTCACAACATACAAATGAAAAGCACTTGATGCAAGACTTTGAAAAGCATAAATCTCTTAGTCAAGAGAAATACACAACAAAACATAAAATGATGCATGATTATGAAGAACCAGGTAATAAACGAATGAGAGTAGACTCTGTTCCCAAGCATGAAGATGATAGATGGAGAGTTGACCGACTAGCTGGGCCAGCATCTTCAGAAATGGATCCCTTGAATATGTCATGCCAGTCACCTGATCAGAGTCATTTCGAGGCACATGCATCACACCAGACCAGAGGTTAGTATCTTGGCTTGATTAACAAATGCTGTCTATTTTGCTTATTATTAATTACTTGTAGGAGTTGTAGGCAACTGATAGGCTGGTCTACCCAGAGTTAACTTCAGTTTCACAGTATATTTGAATATTAATCGATTTGTTTTAGAAATCAAGCGTCAACGTAGCTTGACGACCCTCGAATTCAATAGGTAGCTGATAGCATGCTCTACTCAGAGTTAACTTCCACTGCACTGTATCTTTAAATATTTGTCAATTTGTTTCAGAAATAAAGCTAACTGCCTCAACGCATCTTGACGACCCTCGGTTATTGAGTAAAAAGTATTTTTTGAAAACCCATGATGGCAAAGCTGAACTTTCTACAGTAGATAGCGCCAATATTGACGTCAAATTAATTGATACATCGGGCTGGGAAATAATCAAAGAAGTAAAAATGCCACATGCTCTACTTACAAAACCAGTATCTCCTGATTTACCGAGTTTATCATTGCTTCAAAGACCAACGTCATCTGGTATGCCAAGTACATCACTAAAAAAAACAGTGTTTACTGATTCTTCGTATACATCGCAGACGAAACCAAAAGCGTCAGAAATACCGCAACATTTAATCGAAAAACTTAAAATTACTGAGGACACTGTGTCTGAAACATTACAAATATCTCCTAAAATACCAGATAACCAGAAACTGTTGTCTGCTAATGATTCAATATCTTTACATAAATCGGAGGCTAACGATATGCCCGATATTTTAAGCCAGAAAACGATATCTGGGGATGAATCTATACCAGATGCTTCCACCCAAACACCAATGTCTAATGACGACCTTGTAAAAGAGATCTATATGGACATTGATAACCCAATTTCTAACATGTCCATGGTCTCTGATGTATATGATTTCGATAATGACTTTCATAATCTTGAAAAGAATACAAACGAAAAAAAATCTCAAGAATTAACTAGAAACTATGAAGTTGATAAATTAAAACCAACTAAACCCAAAATTACCAAAAAGACCACTGGTGATATCATCAGTAAAGGGATTGCCTTACCAGAGGACTACAACAGTGAAAAACCTAATCCAAAACAAAAAAATAAAAATATCGTTAGCAAAACCACAAACAAAAAACCTAATGAAGATCTGAAATTGAATAAATGCAAATTACCTCCTAAGCGTCGTAGTAGTGAATTCCTAAATTACATATCTGCAAAAGAGATTATAGAAGGAGATTTGGAATTGAGTGATGAAACTAGTGACAATACAGATCCACCAATAATGAAACAAAATGCAATTTCTAAGACTAAGCAAGACTCAGAAATGAAAGATGTTTTCGTGGATTCTGATGATAAAGTTAAACAAAAAACCTTTGAATTAAAGTTAGATTTTGATGATAGAAGTATTAAAGAGGTACATCAAAATTTAGGAGAAAACACTGATGATATCATGTTGGACATCAGAAAATCGAGGACTAGGAAAAAATCATTCAAATTAAAAGAAACTAAAGAAGTTCGCTTGAACAAAGAAACACCAATATCCATAGATAAGCCAGTCAAGAAACAAGAAGCCCCTCAAGAAATATGTGAAAATGCTAACACTTCACTTTCTATGAATCAACTGGTAAAAATTAAAGCAAACATAACAAAAGAACTTGCCAATCAACCTATATTGCTAGATAAACAAATTAAAACAAGAGATAACAAATCGAAAACTAAAGAAGGTGCAGTGACCATTGATAAGACAGTAAAAAATAATGAAAGTGAGCCTAAGGTACTACTTGAAATCAATCACACTGTATCATCTATAGATAAACCAGGACCAGTAAAAAAAAAGGACAATAAACCAAAAGAATTACCTGAAAATAAAGAAACAGCAACTGTAGAAAAACCCGTAAAATTAAAGGGACTCAAAACAAAAGAAACAGTGAAACCCATTAGTGCAATTATAAACAAAGTAGCGAACAATAAAAGTAATATACTAGAATCGTCTGACAACATAGAAAAAGCAACTATGGATCAGCAAGTTCAAAAGAAGGATGATGAATATAAATCCAAAACTAAATTCAATGAACTTTTTGGTGATTCAAGCAGTTTAGTGTCTCCTGAAGACTTAGGTATAATACCTACTGTAATTGCGCCACCAGAGAATTACATAGCTATCTTTGAGGACGCTCAAGACGCCTTAGATATGAATTCTATTAGAGCTACTTTTACAACAGTACCTACTAAAGGTAACAATGACACAGGGGGTACAGTTCAAAGCAATTTTAGTATAAACAGTGATTATAACAAACCTCCTATCATCCCAGTAGAACCTACCTACCAGATGCAAGGAACTGCTCGTGCGGAATCAGTGCCAACAAACTCTTCCATAAACCAAACCATGTATCAAAATCTACAGCCTGAGTTTGAGCAAGACTCAAATATTGTAAAAACTGTTATTATCTCAAGCGGTATTCAACCTAAGTGCACATTGGACGCAACTGAAACATACCCTACTGTGAGTGATAATAAAGATTCAGATCTCCACGTAATGCAATGTGTCAAACCAACAGTACTTCAAGACATTCAGGCCTTAGCGACGTCTACTCCTCAAAAGATATGGCATCAAAATGTTCAAGTTTTAGAGCCAAGTATTTCGGAGACCAGATGTGAAAGTCGCGAAGACAGAATTACTGATACTCCTTTAGCAGCAACTTCTGGCAATCCCACTAACCTCGTGCAAACGAACGCCACTGATGAACCTGACGTGACAATATTTGTAAAGCGACGACGGAAAGTTCTTAAAAAAAAGTAATCAGTTACAAATTGTAAGTAATATATTTACATAATACAACTAGAACTTATTACATAATGTATTATAATCTGTACATAGAATAGGTTTAAAATATTCTTCTGTCTAATGTAAATAGAACATTGTAGAAGTAAGTTTCCCTTCTAGTTAGAAAAAATTTGTTATTTTAAGTGTTTACTTTCGTTCTAAAGAGTTAAATGAGTAACATTTACTCTAATAACAATGATCTCTTGTCCTAAAGATACGCCAGGATGTTATTTTAAAATAAAATGCATTTTGATTTGCCCATAACAGTCTTTATTTTCCTTATCTATAACCCTAAATTATTTACATATTCAAATACATCTTACCTACATTATTTACAAATAATATAAATTGATAACTAATGATCTAAGTATATTTATTTTATTTTATGATTAACAAAACGAAAAAAAATAAATATTACTTAAAGAATTTCTTAAATAATTGTCTGCGGAATTTAAATGAAAATAAAATAATTAAACAGCGGCAGTAGATCGCTTTGTCACATTACATAGCTACTGAATAAGTAAGTTCGTATGAGTAAGTGGCCAACTCTGGTGACGGAGTTTTTAGGCCGCCTTAAGGCCTCCGTCATGGCTTAACGACTTTAAAAGCCGGGACCGACAATTTAACGTGCCCTCCGAAGCACGGAAGCGTTCAGATATTAATGCCACTTGCGGTCACCCATTCAAGTAGTGACCGCTCAGAACGTTGCTTAACTTTGACGATCTATCAAGAACGTCTTAGCAAGCTTTCGCCTAGAGCGCTTCTACATACATAGCTAATGTATTAATCTGTACAAGTTTACTTTAACCTAGATATTAATCGTCTTTGCTTTAACCAAGCAAGACTAGCTTAAATTGGGCGACCAATAATAAGGCCACTTGCAATTAATACCTATCAAAATTCATGATTTGGTATAAGAAAACATGAACTTTGGCTTGAAGGCTAAAACTAGATATTTACAAATTGCTTCAGTTCCATACAAAAGAAACTAAATAGTTTTTAAATACGTAACTGCATAATATATTATATCTAATCCAGCCAGCTTTATAATTCGAGCATAAATTGCACAGTCGTCCAACTTATCTACACAAATACCTAGAAACTGTTGTGTTCACATTTAATGTCCATAAAAATTAACAATAAGTTTGGAACTTCAAAATAACTACAAAAATACACTTATCTACTAGGGAATATGGCTACAAACTGATTTCTTAACTACCAAGTAAATGGAAATGGGATAACAAACATCACATACCACATTGTGGTTAAAACATTTAGCAACAGTCACCTGGGCTCCTGGGGTTGGATAGCGTGCCGATGATGTTATTTGCCATGGGTATGTCATCGTTTCGGGTCGCGGTGGCGGGGGTCGAGGACGTGGAGGCAGTCGAGGAGTTGGAAGCGGAGGGTCGTTTGCCGAGTTTCTTGAGGATCATGGGTGTTTGCTCGACGTCGCAGTGAGGCGACACGTGCTGGTAGCAGACGGCGGACGCGTGGCCCGAGCGCACGGACGTCAGCGCTGAGCCGGCGCTCCATTGGTTCGTCGTCGGGTCGTACACCTCCACTATGTCGAGGAATGATGTGCCGTCGTAACCGCCTGCGAATTACAAGTCTATTATTAAGGAGTTTATTTATAGAAGAAGGGCATTGTTGCTTTACTTACAGAGATAAAAGTAAGTAAGATAATATGAGCAAGTGGCCAACTCTGGTGACGGAGTTTTTAGGCCGCCTAAGGCCTCCGTCATGGCTTAACGACTTAAAAAGCCAGGACCGACAATGTAACGTGCCCTCCGAAGCTTCGTGAGGGCGATGAATTTAGTTTCGCGACAAGTTAAGCGATAGCTGGTTACAGCGTCTCGCTGATGACGTAGCGCTTTATCCGCGTATACTGATAATGATGAACACTCACCTAACGCGTACAGTTTGTTATCTAGCACAGTGAGCGAGAGCGCCGAGCGCGCGACCTGCACGGACGCGACTAGTTCCCACGTGTTCCGCTCCGTGTCGTAGCGCTCCACGGTCGCCAGCTGTTGCGAGCCGTCGTATCCACCCACTACGTATATAAACTGGTTCCATGCTGCCACACCTGTCCATTGACAAACAAAAGGATAAATTAAACATTTTATAACCGACTTTAATTTCGTTAAGAGAGCTATTTCTGTTCATAACTGCTGCACCGAGTGTGCATTTCTGTTCATATCTCCGAAGATCGTCGTCAGATTCTCGCCATTTTTATGGGACCACCTTGAAGTATAGGTACTCTTTCTAACAAAAAAAGAGACCACATTTTACGGAGAAATCGGTGAAAATACATAAAGAAACATACAGTGGAACATAGAATCTCCTCCTTTTTTGAAGTCAGTTAAAAATAAAACATCCATCTGTTTGTATGTTTGGAACTTTGGATGAAAAGAAAAGCCTGGCGTGATGCTCAATGGGCCAGGTCTCAGTCCAGTCTCGTCAAGGAGAGTCCCTAATGAGACGGGGATTTGGTCAAAATTAGCCAACAATATCTGGTCGGCAGGGTATTCTGTTAGCTGGCAGACTTGCTTTACTTTTTATAAGACACAAGCTCCCCTTTTCGTATTCCCCGTCCGTTTGAGGAAGGAGCAATACTTCAGCAGCTAACTTATGAGGTCACCCAGAGTTCACAGCGCTCCATTTGAGTGCAAGTTGGCCCGGTTGGTAGCCCTGTTGTCAAAAACTGTTTTTTTCCGTCTAAATTTGATTTAAAATAGGTATAACATCTTCGGTAACTAATATTAATAGTAACTGACCAGCCCCGCTCCTCGCGATATGCATAGGCGCAACTTCAGTCCAGCAGTTGTTCTCAGGATGGTAGCACTCGACGGATGCGATGCGTCTCGCGCCGTCGAACCCACCCACAGCGTACATCAGTCGGTTCACGACGCAGGCCCCCACGCCCAGCCGCGCGCTCCTCATGGAGCTCACTGACGTCCACGTGTCCCGTTCTGGGTCGTAACTGTCACAATTACGCATTGAGATGTATTATAGAGCCATAATCAGACAAATAAAATGTAAACGCCAAAACTCTGCGCACACGGATTGCACGTAGTGCGCAGAGTTTTACTTTTTTGCGTACAAGCGACATTGAACATTAAAACAAACGACCGACATAACGTAGGTACATTCAAATGTCATTGTAGAACATTGAATTTGCTCGCACATTTTTTGAGTGTTGTCAGCTAGATTGTGACTCTTTAATACATCTCAATGCAATTACCTACGTCTTATTACTTATTATGACTGGTAGTTCGCCCCGAACGAGACTTCGCGCACCGTTTTTTGGTGGCTTACATTTGTACTTGATACTGACTACAACTAAAAGTCAGAATTAGGATCATTAGGACTATAAGTACTGTTACTGCCTAGTTTACGAGTATGTCTACTGCGCTAGCTCACATGGAAAAAAAGTCATGCATGAAAAACGTTACATCGTTTCTAAATTACTGTAAGTTGCAATAATAGCGCTATCTAATCACAGGTGTAACCTGAACTACGAAGACGTCCAAATTATTACATTTGAGACACCTCTGAGTAAATTTAAAAGCCGAACGCACTTTGTTCGTTCACACAGTAGAAAAGGCGACTTTTCTCATTGTTTTCTCACAGCAATTTGTTATTTGCATTACCTACTTATACCAAGGACGATATAGGTATCGTCCTTGCTTATAATAAAGGGACCCAATCTATAGGCAAAATCTATAGAATATAATAATAATAATATAATATAAAGAGGTAAAGTAGGTTTGTTTGTTTGTATGTTTGGGGTAATCTCCGAAACTACTCATCCGATTTCAAAAATTCTTTCACCCGATGTGTAGCATGAACTTTCCGAATGAACATAGGCTATCATTTATCAAGGTAGGTAGGTACCACGCGAGCGAAGCCGCGGGTGAGTAAGCTAGTATACTATAAAGAATTACTCAAAACATCAGCACGATGAAGCGTTTTACGTTTCGGCGGGAACTTCCGGTAGTTTAAAGTCGAAAATTTAGCCTATGAAAGATTACAGTAATCCTCTCTAAGGTAAAACTATGCCAAGAGGATTAATGTTCGATATCTGATATCAAACAGTCTTGAAAGACTTGTCACGATGTTTCTTTGATTATTGAATATAATGTTCAATAATAATTGTTTACAAATTTTTTTTTACAGAAAAAAATCCTTGAATCTGGATTAACAGCGATTTCAATCCAATTTTTTTTATCACATATTAGTGGCAATTCGGAGTACCGCAAAAGCTAAACTTAACTAACTAAGAATGTTGCCGTCCCTTTCATAGCGATGGGAATAAAAAGGATGGCATTAATTTTAGTTAGTTTAATTTAGCTTTTGCGACACTATTTTAGGTAATTGGGTTAATAGGTATTGGGTAGGTATTGGTTAATATTAGAGGTTCTTTTAGTTGGTAGTACCTCTATTTACTAGTGTATTTAGTAGAGTTTAAAATGGGGCTTTAACTTTGAAATTGCTGTTTTCTACATACAAAACGGTAATTTCAGTGGTAAAGACCTATTATGAATACCGTCTAAATTCGTTGGAAAAGCACTACAACCCTCCATTCATGCCCGCAAAACTAGGTGTAGACCTAAGTCGAGATGTAGGTAGATATGTACCTACTACCAAGGAGGACGATACACCTATTAGCTTAGCCAATCTCAATAACCTATCTATCTTTGGTTTTGCTTACTGCAATGTCAGTAGCTATTTGACGTTTTTTGTATGGAAGATATGTCAAATATCTACCCGCAGTAAGAAAAACCAAAAATAGATAGGTTATTGAGACTAGCCGTATATCGTCCTTGGTACTACTATCTGTTAACAGATATGAGAGAGTACCAAGTTAAACAAAACGACGTCGAGAACAGAACAAAGCAAAGTGGAGGAAAAATACAAAGCTGACCCCACCACCATGTGGGACGCATAGCTTGGAAGAGGGAGAGTATTTCTCAAGCCACAAGTCTTGTTTTGATAATGTAAGGTCATTGTATTTACCATTCCACGGACTTGTGATATTCAGATCCAGCCGAGCCCCCGACTGCGTATAGTAAACCGTCCATTACAGCTACTCCTACCTGTGAACAAATAAATAAATAAATAATATCCTTGGACATTTCACACAGCGTCATCTAGTCCCAAGCTAAGCAATTTAATGCTTGTGTTATGGTAACTAGATGACTGATATACTACATAGATAATTTTTTTTTGTTAATACATAATGTCATCATACCTTTAATATTTATCTTTACCAACACAATACAATCATCGGTATACATGGTAAATTGAAATGTAATGTTTTAGCTCTTAGCTTAAGTCTTTATAACTGTTTGTTTTCCGAATAAAATAAAATATACACTAAATTTCGAAATGTGTGTGTCTGAAATTGCTATTCCTCTACTAAACGACTTGATTTGTTTTGTTTTGCTGTGTCTGCTGGTTCTTCTAGATGATTTACTTGGTGTGTTGCGGTTGGAACAGGCAATAGACATTTCAATGTGATCCTTGAGATCCTACTGAATAATTTAATTATAACGTTGACTTTGACTTTCTTTAGCCATAGTGGGTCTCATCATTTTAAAATTTAGCTATCTCGCTGTGGATGATCAGTTTTTAAAATTTTGCTAATGAGTTTTGTTGCAAAACAACGTTTGCCTACCGATCCCACTAATGCCCGATTCCTATATCCAACGTACGGATGACCGTAGATCGATCGTCATAGCAACGTTGTTATCTGTCAAAAAGTGTCATACATTTTGTTTTGTATAAACAAAGTTTCTAAAGAGATAGATCGACGGTCATCCGTACGTTGGATATAGGAATCGAGCATACCTAACATAAGTACATACGAGGTTAAGTATATTCATAAGTATTTTTTTTTTAGGCGGACATTGTTAAGTACACTGTTTTATGTATTGTTTTGTTATGTTCTTTCTTTTTCTTTTATGGTGTCCAATACCTACCCTACCCTACTTGTTAACTGGTCATTGGGACCTTCGTAACTTTACCGGGCTTTGGCGAGAGCAGAAGGCTCTACGCCGGATATTCATAAGTATAAAGTATTGAGTTACCCTATGCCTAGGCGTGGACATGGGACTGCAGGGTCGCCAATGCTCCGTTGCCGGGTTGTAGACATCCACCCAATCGCTGTCGTACGACGAACCAGGCGATGTGTTTCGACCTCCGACAGCGTAGAATAATCCCTGAAACAACAAAATACATTCGTATAACAATTTTTAAAACTATCATAATTTGCTTACTTCCAGTCTCAAATATCCTATTTAAACTTAATTTTTTTATTGTACATTTGACTTATTACAAACAAACAGATACTTAGAGAGTGTTTTGATTTTATTGGCAATTACATCGACACTCACACTTGACAATTTAATCGGCAATGGGTGGTTGCCCGTTTTATCAGCATATCCAGGTAGTATGGCTCCTCCATAAGTACCTATAAGTTCGTATGAGCCAGTGACTAATTTTGGTGACGGAGGTTTTAAGCCGACAAAAAGGCCTCCGTCATGGTTTAGGTAACGACTTTAAAAACCGGGATCGACAATTTAACGCGCCCTCCGAAACACAGAAAAAAACATTTGCTTCACAAAAGAACTTTTTATTTGTTATAAATAAGTACGTTTTGCCACACTCTCCTTTCTTTTACTAAAAACATTATGCTACGAGCGTGATTGTTACTTAAAACGAATTTGTGACCATTAATCATTATTGACATTGACCATGTGACGTACTTACTTGTTATACCTACAATATAATATTGATACAGTGATAATAAATTGTTGTGTCATCGTTACATTGAGTATCATATAAGTATCGGGATAGGTTGATGAGGAAATTCTCAGGAATTATAATACTTACTTGTACCTACATAATTATCACAAACAAACAACTTTGTTTAGTTCAGTAAGCTTATGCACACGTTTTTCGAACGAGTAGGTGCGCGTGTTTGTGAAGCGCGTCACCTGCGTTCGCACGTTTTACAAACGCGAGGATCGTGTGCATAGGTCACAGCTTACAGACTGCATGTTCGCCGCGCGTTTAGTTCGATACAAACGCGCAGTCTTCGCGCGTTTTATTTGCGTTTGTTACGATACAAACGCGCCGCAAAAATACGACGTGTGCATAGGCTCTAAGATTAAAAGTGATATAAATGTCATGTCTATCACCAATGTAGATGCAAAATATTACTACGCGTTTAACATTTTTGACTGTCACTGTGCAAATAACAATCATCGTTTGTTGCAGAGTAATATTATTCCACTTGAGTACCTATGTATTTAAACTGTATTCTAATCAGACTTTATCTCGGCTAGATAAGGTTTACTTTCAACCGTTAACATAAAATTGCAAGTAATGATGACGCGGCCAAACGTGTAGTCTGGTAATATAATAATAACAAAATGGAGAGTACCTAGACCTAGTCTCATGCCACGTTAAGCTCAGAGCGATATAAACGACTAGCAGAATGTTTACTGGTCAATTTACAAACCTTGCTTTAGTTAGGAGAAGGCCGCGGCTTCGCTCGCGTGGTATTAACCCGAATATAAAGTAGCCTACGTGTTATTCCAGGTCATAAACTATGTACATTCCAAGTTTCAGCCAAATCCGTTCAGAAGTTTTTGCGTGAAAGAGTAACAAACATCTATAGGTAAATCCATATAAACTTTCGCGATTATAATATTAGTGATGGGTTTCATTTTCTTCGCGCTGTTTTCTCTACCAATTTGGAATAATACAAAAAAGTTGGAAGTCAAGTTACATCCCATGTCGCTAAAATAGCCCACCCTTAAATGCGTTAAATAAAGCAAAATAAAAAAAAATTGACTACGAATAAAAAAGTTATGAGTTTCGATACTAAAAAATTACAAATTTTTTGTTCTTTCAATGTTTAAATATTATAGCATCAATCAAATATACAAGGTAATTACCTTGAGAAACGCCGCGCCCAGTCCCGAGCGAGGCACAGTGAGGCGCGGCAGAGTGACCCAACAGTTGTCATCCAGATTGAACGCCTCGAACACGTCTATAGAATGTCGGAAGTACCCGCCGGCTACGTAGATAATACGCGGTGTGTTTGGCCTCCTTTCCTTCACCACCGGCTTTTTATGTAACGTGAGATCCTGGAACAAAAATTATCATAATTATATAGGGTAATTTTCAAAATTATCGGAACTACGTTTTGCGACTTTTGTCTCTACTCGAGCTTTTAGTGATAGAAATTACCTACAAGCTTTCTGGTGATTTAAATTAAACCTGTATAACCGTTTAAGTAAGTTCAATAACAAGTTACAAATAAGAACATTAAACAATGTAACCTCTTTGTAGGCTTAACTCGTCATCTTACCACGTTATTCATGATGATATTAAAGGCTTCTTATAGAAGCAGATGCTTGAAGCGATCGTGGATGGATCACGCGTAAGAACAGAAGTGGAATCACCTAGCTCATAAGACGTTACAAAAGGAAGTGATCGTAATGGATGCATTAAGACTTTTACTGTTAAACCTAAAGTTCATTGACACGAGAGCAATTTGAAAATAGCATTCACTAAAGCCTTGCTAAATTGACAGCTATGATTAATGGTTTTAAATAATATGTTCTTGGAGATGTAATATATAAACGGGCGCACGGCTAAAATCCACTAAAATCTACCAGACATTCAATATTCTTATAAAATGTTTTAGGTGTTGTAAGAGTCACGTTCGGATATATATTTGACATAATATTAGTTATAGTCCTCGCGTTTTGGCTAGTCACCGCTTGAGGTATGGCAGGTATGCAAGCGGCGAGGGGGGAGTCAGGTAAGCGGCGCGTTTTACTTACAATTATTTTATTCTGTGACAAAACGTACGTCTTGTCACAGATAATAATAATAGTCTTGTCAATTTCACGCTCCCCTTCTCATCACTCACATACCTCAGGCGTTGACTATCCTAGCGCGAGGACTATAGTATTTTACAAGCCAGGTTACAAGCCAGCGGCTGTCTATATTTTTGTTCCTCCAGGATTTTGACGATTTTCGAATCAAAAGTCGAGACTTATCCAACTCAACCAACACGGCTCGCCGAGACAGATTTTGTATTACTTACATTGAATGAACCCATTAGTAACCAAGGACTTGAAGCAATTAAGTCGTATTGTGTCAGGAACGGCGGACGGCATTAGACGTGAAAGAAAAGGAGTAGAATCACCTGATAAGAAGTTTAAATGTGATCACAGAGGTCCTACAGTCCTATCTTTACCACTGTAAAGGACAGAAAACGACACAAACGCGTTCCCTGCCCGCGATACACATGTGCTTTGGGTGCAGGTTGTCCTGCGATACTCTTTCGGAGAGCATGGGCAGTATGTGTTATTGTGTTAAATAGTGAAATAGCCGCTAAAGAAAAAATATATATTGCTTTGTTTTTTTTTTCAATACAATCTTGTGTACATAATATCCTTCTTTGTTTTGAGTGACTGAAAAAAACATGTCCAGTAGAGCTATTTCGTAAATTTATTTCGAACGTTGAAGAGCTGAATACGCAGTTAGATTCAAATTTCGTATTCTATAAAACTCGTTATCGCCTGTGACGAGTGTACTAGTAATATGAAAATAAAAATAATAGTCATCCTCACACAGAAAACTCGAATTCAGGGCCAAGTGAGTTCAGTCGCTTGAGTGAATTCGAGTTCGAATTTCTACAGAATGACTCTACTGAAGTTGATGGATGGGTATACAAGTAGAAGGCCGAAAAAGTGGATAGATGTGTGAAAGAGGATATGAATATAAGAGGAGTGAGTTCAGAGTTGACAAGTGAAAGAGGAGAGTGGAAGAGAAAAACATGTGCCGACCCCACTTAGCGTGGGATAAGGGTAGGAGAATGATGATGATGGCTCTACTAAAGTTGTATTCCCTGTGTTTAAGAGCGGTCAACCCGGCTCACTTTTCATACAAACGCTCGTACGTGATTATGCCGTTGTAACAGATCTTTCTTTTAAACTTTTGGACTAATAGGTATCTTGTGCACTATATCTAGGTTTCTATCGAAACTAAAAATCAAAATTTTGAGAAACAAATTCAGTATAAGCTTCCAAAAACCTGCTTTTAGCATAAATTTTACCTGAACTTTGGCCGTTCATAATGTACTCATAAATTGTAAACGTAAAGAAAATATTGTCATAGAAACCTTGCAAATCTTATGGAGATTCTAAATGACTAATATTTATTTTACAAACTTGTTAGGCTTACTGAAAAAAACGTATTTCCTGGAACACTTTTTATGAAATTTCCGCACACTATTTTTCGAGTGAGCGAGTGAGCGGCGAAAGTACCT